>CM054180.1:70541600-71941600 GCA_028829895.1 Sinotaia quadrata
TGAAGATTGTACAGTTACACTGTAATGAGTGTACACGCGTAACTGCAACTGAAGATTGTACATTTACACTGTAATGAGTGTACACGCGTAACTGCAACTGAAGATTGTACATTTACACTGTAATGAGTGTACACGCGTAACTGCAACTGAAGATTGTACATTTACACTGTAATGAGTGTACACGCGTAACTGCAACTGAAGATTGTACATTTACACTGTAATGAGTGTACACGCGTAACTGCAACTGAAGATTGTACATTTACACTGTAATGAGTGTACACGCGTAACTGCAACTGAAGATTGTACATTTACACTGTAATGAGTGTATGTACGCGCTCAATGAAAACTGAAAACGTTTATGGATAAATAAAGAACCATACTCTATTATTTCAATTAATAAATCTGGAAGTGTCGCGTTTTCATTTTAAAGGGTAATAACTCTATAATCTATACAATAATTAACGGAGAGAGAGACAGACAGATTGATAGAGATAGATAGATAGATAGATAGATAGATAGATAGATAGATAGATAGATAGATAGATAGATAGATAGATAGATAGATAGATAGATAGATAGATAGATAGATAGATAGATAGATAGATAGATAGATAGATAGATAGATAGATAGATAGATAGATAGATAGATAGATAGATAGATAGATAGATAGATAGATAGATAGATAGATAAAAATGTACGAACTTGAAACACAAAGCGATGGTCAAGGTACTTTGAATTGAAGACAACTTCAGATCCTTTGTCCGTGTACTTCAAGAACTCAATGATGCGGTCTCCTAGCCACACAAATATGGCTCCACCAAACGAAGTCCTTCTGATGAAAACGGCAAACCAGAACTGCAGTGCCATTCCCCAGTAGACCGCATGCCAGTTGATCTAAGAAAAGGCAGAAAACTGTACTCTGATGTCATAAGTCTAAGAAACTCTCTTTCAAAGACACTTGTTAGGGAGGATATCAATTCCGACACCCCACCTTCTGAAAAATAAATTCAAATCAAAATATGAAGACAAGGCTTGTTTTAACAATATATTAGTTTCCTGTGCTTGCTCTAAAGCAATTTCAGGAAGGAAAATGTTTGCGCTTTGACCTTTCATCTGATATGTGGGATGGCTTTCGTTGTATTGTCAAAATGGAAAATTATTATGGTTAAGAAGACTAGGGTCTTACCTTTTCTGGTTCTGTGGAGATAACAAAGGAAAGAAGAATGAAGACGATCAATCCCCCTAGCGATATCAAGTTCTGCGGATGGTCCATTGCGATACCCACGATAATATAAATAATGGCACCCACCGTAGTCAGTATATACAGACCCCTGAAATGAAAATAGTTGAAGAGCACAGGATGTTTTCTCTCTGCGTTTAATTCAAAGTCTCGGCTTTGTTCGAGTGTGGTAGTAGAGGTGGTGGTGCGATGTCCTTGTGTGCAATTAAGTCGAGTTTACTGACTACGTTTCCATTCTCTCTGTGTTGCTTTTACTTTGCTAAATTTTGTTTGTTAAAATTTCATTTCACTTCATTTTTGCTTTGCCGTATATTTGTGCATACAAGTATATGAGTGTGTGTGTGTGTGTGTGTGTGTGTGTGTGTGTGTGTGTGTGTGTGTGTGTGTGTGTGTGTGTGTGTATTAGAGTGTTGTAGAAAGGAGAAATTATTTAAATTTTATTTTTCTGAAAGTAACATTTTGGGGAATATTGTAAAATATAGTACAATAGTTCGTGGACAAATAACAGATAGAAAAATTAAAAGTAAAAAAACATATTTCTTGGAATTGTAATAAATACTAAAATGGATTCTTGGACATGTAAAAAAATAATAATAAAATAGATCTTTGGACATGTAACAAGCAGTCAAATGGATTCTTGGAAATAACAGATAATGACACTTGTGGGTACTGCGGAGGTTGAGGCAGTTGTGATGGAGGAAATAGCCGAATGTGCAAGATGACATTGTTCATTATCTTCCAGTAGCGTGCAATCCATTCTGAGAACATTGTATTTGTGTTTCTATAGGTAGTGTACTGCAAGACATTGCATCACGTCCTTGTTGCTAGACATTGCATCACGTCCTTGTTGCTAGACATTGCATCACGTTCTTTTTACTAGACATTTTATCACATTGTTGCTAGACATTTTATCACATTGTTGCTAGACATTTTATTACATTGTTGCTAGACATTTCATCACAACTTTTTTGCTAGACATTGCATCACATCCTTGTTGCTAGATATTTCATCACATCCGTGTTGCTGGACATTTCATCACGTCCTTGTTGCTGAACATTTCATCACATCCTTGTTGCTGGACATTTCATCACATCCGTTTTGCTAGACATTTCATCACATCATTGATGCCTAACATTTTATCACATCCTTATTGCTAGACATTTTATCACATCCTTATTGCTAGACATTTTATCACATCCTTGTTGCTAGACATTTATCACATCTTTGTAGATAGACATTCATCACCACCCTTTTTCATGTTTCAAGAGTCTGAAGATACTGGATCCGATGCAGAATGCAAGACTGTTTTCAGTCTGCTCATTGGTGACATTTGACAAAAATATGGAGCTTTCATGTCCCCTGTCTTCTTTTGCATATTGGCAGTGTGTTCCTTATGCTGAGGTGATCTTTGACACAACTACATGACATGTATGCAGCTGCATGGGAGTGTGTCACAGTCTGATAAAATTGTCCGACTTCGTGACCCACTTGCCTTGTTTACTTCAAATTCGAATATTTGAAACCCTTGGCCCTTTGTTCAAAGCTTCCTTTTTCTAGGTGCTTCTAGAACAGGTCAAGATGTTATGTAACTTTAGGACCATTGTCCAGTTCTCGAACCAACCACATGCTTTGCGAACAGTCACGTGATACGCAATATACCTTTCTATATATGTACCTACACGCTTCCGCTCCCTCACTTCGAGCACATTTTAGCTAATTCCATCAGCTTACTCGGGTCGTAGAGGCAGCCGGCGCCATAGAGAATCAAGGTACCCTTCGACTTCTCTCAAAGGTATCATTTTATTTAATAGTATTTGCCTATGTATTGTTTAAGTATGTATTTGTGCTATGTATTATATGATTTCCATATACACTTGAGCATGGTTCAGAGAAATAGCTGAAAACCTATATGTTACGGAATATAAATTTATTGTAACCATTTTTCCATTTCTGTACTTTAATTTATATTGTTTAATTCACTAAGAGCCAGAATGCTGCGCTCGATATGAATTCTTCATGTAATTCAATTATTGCGTGTAATTTAAATTGTAAATTGTGAAGCGCTCTGTCGGCTTGAATTACCCCTTGTATGAACATTAATTTAACGTTGTATCTATTTTATTGCTTCATACGTCATGACTGTTAAATGGAACACATGTGAGACGATTATATTTTTTCTAAAATCTAATTGTAAGCGACGCGAAGTCGAAACTCTTTGTTCAGCGCATTTAATTGAGCCATGCCTAAGTAGGGCTGTTAGGTTGAGAATTATATCCAAACCCGTTGCATCCACAGGTCGGCTCATGGTTCATGTTTCACCATGCCTCACCTGCACTAGCTTATTGGTATAAGCGTGTCGAAATCCACTCTGAGGGCCATGCTGCAAAAATTCCAGTTCCTAGCCACTAACAAAGGGACATCATTCCTTATGCACCACGTGTGTCGTTAAAGGGGGACTGAGGGAACGAACCGGCATGACTGAGTGTTGAGACCAAGGATACAAGAATAGAGCTAAGTGCAAAAATCAAGTGTACAGATCTCAAAGGAACACTTTTCTGGCAATTTAGATTGACAAAAATCAGGCATAGGCGCGTAAAGACAGAGTGAAGACTATTCGCGTTGCATTCGATTTATTGTTAATTTGTTAAACTTTATTAAATCTTATTTTCTTTGTTAATACCTCTTAGTAGTTGATTTCTATGCACAATAGACCAATTAGATTAATTCTTAGATTTGAATGGGGGCGGATGAGCAGAAAGATTGATGACGAGTGCATATTAATTTAGAGGGACTTAACTGTTTTCAAATCTAGCTAAAAGTTCGCAGTTTATTAGTCTGTAAATTTGTCGTCTGAACTACAAGACGCACTTTTAATTAGTCAGATAATAAATTGAGCAACCAGTCTGCGTAGAATATGAGAGGAAGAATTAATTATATTTAAAGTCTTTTAATTATTCTAAGCAGGGTCTTTAAATAAATACTGGAAACGTAACAAGTGTGGGTCGTCGCGGGATTGATATGTATTAAATTGTAAATTGTAACATTTTTATACATAGGGCGCATCATAACCTAGAAACGAACGAACGAACAGAATTGCCAATTGTTCTTTTGATTTTTGTATCACTGATTTTCTTTGCTTTTGTTGTGACATGTGCATGTATTCTTTTGCAGAGTAGCGTGCATGTTAGTTAATGTTGATATATTTAAGCGTAGTTAAATATGTCATGTTAGCTATTGAATGATTTATTTAGTATTGTGTTACTGAGTACTTCATTGTGAGGAGTCGAAGGTTATACCGCCAGCTAGGAGAGTTATCGGTAGTAACAGACTTCGGACTATTATATTTAGGGTGCTAGATATAATGTGTAATGTTGTATGGTAGGAGCCGTGACATTACGGAAGTCTTGGAACAGCGGACACTGTGACAAGCAGGTGAAACGTGTAAGAGTTAACGCGCAATTTATTTCGGAAGGTGTTCTGAGTAAATTAAATAATTTTTGTAAGGTTGTAGCCTAAAAGTTATTTTCGGGATAAGCGGAGTTATCGCCGACGGTTAAAACACACAATTCACGGGAGACATTTTTATTGTAGCCAGCGCGCTAAGACAGTAAAATGGATCGCAAACAGGTTCTCGAAGACCTGAAAGAAACCGGTATCATGATAGGATATCAGGGTGACGAACTGACTAGCTACATTAAAACTGAGCTAGAGAAAGCGGAAAAGGAGAGACAAGAGATAGAAAGAGAAGAACGTATTGCTAATCGCGAACTGAAGAAGTTAGAAGCTGAAAAACTAGCCGAAACAGAAGCTAAACGCATCGCAGCTGATGCAGAGGCTAAAAGGTTAGAAGCTGAAAGATTAGCCGACATTGAAACAAAACGTATCGCAGCGGATACAGAAGCCAAACGCATCGCCGCAGACGCGGAAATAAAACGGTTAGAATGGGAAGTAAAGAAACTAGAAGTTACCAATCCAAACCGTGACCGCAGAAGCAGTGGTGATTCGCGTTCTAGCGATGGAAATAATCACAGTAGAATTGAAAACATCATTCCAAAGATAAATATGGTCCCATTTGATGAGAACAAAGATCAAATAGACGCGTATTTAAAAACGTTTGAAAAGTTAGCCAGAGCAACAAGCATCCCAGCGGAACATTGGGCGATAAATTTATCAGGGTTATTGCAGGGCAGTGCGAAAAACGAGTTCAATAAGCTTAGCGATTCTGAGTCAGATAATTACGACACAGTCAAGGCCGCATTATTGAAACGTTACAAACTCACAGCAGATACATACCGACGTAAGTTTAAACAGGCCACTAAAGCCAGTTCAGAGACGCACGCACAGTACATACGGCGCGTAGCTGACTTGTTCCAAAGATGGATAGATCTAGCCGAAACTCCACAGACGTACGCAGGTCTTAGGGATGAAATGATAAAAGACCATATTCTCGGGTCATACAAATCAGATCTACTGATTCACTTAGCAATAAGGGAAAAATCTACGCTAGAGGAGATAGGCAACGCCGCCGATCGCTTTGATGACGCACATTCTCAATTCTCGAACGCACACGCGAACAACAAGTCTCGACCGAACGAACCGCAGACTCGAAAGGATAAGAAAAATGACGGGAAGGCACATAGTGAGCGTGATGATAAAACATCTAAACCCGACACTAAAAACAAGTCCGACAAACAGAAAGATAAAAAGAATCTTGCATGTTACACTTGTGGTGATAGTGGCCATTTTTCACGAACATGTCCTGAAAAGAAAACAGCTAAGGTTTACGCAGTAGAAAGTCATACACCTAAAACAGAAAAGTCGAATCGAACACCAGTACAGGCAAACGGTCACGATACAATCGCTTTGCTTGATACAGGGTGTGAGCTAGACGCTATTGTAAATGCATCATTAGTTAACCGTACCGACTACACAGGGGAGACAATCTCTGTCACCTTTGCAAACGGCGAACAAGACATTTTACCAGTAGCTGAAGTCTCGATTGTTTCAGACTTTGTAGAAGGAACAGTCAAAGCGGCAGTTATGGAAAACTCACCGCATGACGTGATCCTTGGTTGCAAGTATGTTTTGCCGTGCAAAAAACAAACTTCAACCGAACCACCACTGGTTAACGCTGTAACCAGAGCAGCGAGTAGTAAAGACAAATCTGTAACTGCACCGATGTCTGCCGCACCAGCCGTAGATAAAGCAACAGTTAGCGAGATTAAAATATTACAAGCTGAGGACGAAACACTAGACAAGTTACGCAGACAAGCTGTACTTGTTAGTGACGTCAACACTGACGATTCGAATAAGAAAGCGTGCATTATTCTGAAAAAGGGTTTATTGTACCGCTATTCGAAAGTGGGAGACGAATTTCGGAAACAATTAGTCGTTCCACAAACCAAACGAAATGACGTATTACGATTAGGTCATGAGAGTCTTTTGGGTGCACACATGGGTGTACAAAAAACAACTAGTCGTATTACAAGTGAGTTTTATTGGCCGGACATCACTGCCGATATCCGTAGATTCGTGTTAAGTTGCGACACATGCCAGAGAACACAGTCTAAAAATTCAATCAGACCCGCACCGTTAGGAGAGCCTGAACTGATCAGTGAACCCTACAAGCGCGTAGCATTGGATTTGATTGGGCCTATAATACCCACATCAACGAGAGGTAATCGATACGTGCTGACCACTATTGATTACGCAACAAGATTCGCCGACGCAGTACCATTGAAAAATATTGATACTGAAACTGTCGCCGAAGCCCTTTTCGGTCTTTGGAGTCGTGTTGGAATCCCTACTGAAATTTTGACAGATCAGGGGAGTCAATTCATAGGCAACGTAATGAAGGAAGTAAATCGTTTACTTTCCATCAAACATCTTACTTGCACACCATACCACCCCCAGGCAAATGGTCTGATTGAAAAATACAATGGGACATTAAAAACAGCACTTAAAAAGCTCGCCACAGATAAACCGAAAGACTGGGACAGATACATCCCTGCCCTACTATTTGCATATAGGGAGGTGCCACAATCTTCCACCGGGTTTTCACCATTTGAGCTACTTTACGGACGTACTGTACGCGGACCGATGATGATTTTGAAGGCACTTTTGACTGATGAAAAGACAGATGACGAAGTTAAGACAACTTATACATACGTCACTGACTTAAGAAACCGTCTTGAAACTATAGGCAAGATAGCACGGGAAAACTTGACGATAGCTCAGTCTAGACAGGCAGAATATTACAATAAGCACACCAAACCTAGAGAATTTGAAGTTAATGACAAAGTGTTACTGTTGCTTCCTGAAGCACATAACAAACTTCAGATGAAATGGAAGGGGCCCTTTGTAGTTACCGCCAAGCTAGGGGGACTGAACTATAAGGTGCAGACAGGAAAGAGAGAGAAAATCTTTCATGTTAACCTACTCAAAAGGTACATAAGCCGTGAGGATCAAACCACTCAAGCTGATTTTGTCGTAGCGACGATAGTTACAGAAGACGAGGGGGATACTGATTGCGTCACTGGTACTTTACCAAACTGTCCTCTACAGACGGACGAAACTGTCAAAGACGTTAGGGTAAATGAAGCCTTGACAGAAAGACAGAAAAAAGAAGTGAATGAATTGCTTAATGAGTTCTCATCTACTCTGACAGACAAACCAGGGTTGACAGACTTAATAGAATTTTCACTGAAGCTGACTGACAACAAACCGATACGTTTGAAGCCGTATCCGTTGCCACACGCTAAGATAGATGACGTTAGACGTGAGATTAAGACTATGCTAGATCTAGGGGTCATAGAGAAGACTGACAGTGCCTACGGATCACCCATCGTGTTGATTAAAAAACGTGATAACTCGTTCCGTTTTTGCGTAGACTACCGCAAACTCAATCAAGTGACAGAGTTTTGTGCCGAACCTCTTCCTGATCCGGATCTCATCTTCACTAAGCTAGCTAACGCTCATTACTATACCAAAATAGATTTGTCACGCGGTTTTTGGCAAATCAAGGTCAAGGACACTGATCGACACATACTAGCTTTCACTACACCAGTAGGAAACTACACATGGAAAGTTATGCCTTTCGGAGTTTCAAACGCTCCAAGCATTTTTTCTAAGATGATGCGGTCATTGTTAGAACCACTGTACGGACGTGGAGTTGAGAACTTCATGGATGATTTAATTCTAGGCACCCAGACATGGGAGGAGCACTTAACACTCTTACGAGATGTGCTAGCCAGATTAAAGCAAGCCAACCTCACTGCCCGCCCTACGAAGTGTGAAATAGCACAATTCTCCTTAGACTTCTTGGGACACAAGTTGAGTCATGGAACTATGTCGCCAAGTGAAGCTAAGATAGCACAACTTAAGGACACTTCACAACCGCTAACAAAAACACAAGTTAGAAGTTTTCTTGGTCTTGCTAACTACTACAGAAAATTCGTACCAGATTTTAGTGCCATTGCATGTCCTCTGACTGACTTGACACGTAAGAATATGCCTACAAAAGTAGTGTGGACTGATGCATGCCAAAACGCTTTTGACACACTGAAATCTAGACTGACTTCAGATTTAGTTGTTAAACTGCCAGATCTGACAAAACCATTCTTGTTAAGGACTGATGCTAGCAACACAGGATTAGGAGCAGTGTTATTACAAGAACACAATGACACCAAACACCCAGTTGCATATGCAAGCCGTAAACTCACAACTACTGAACAGAAATATTCCACCAGTGAAAAGGAATGTCTTGCAATAGTTTGGGCCATAAAAAAGTTCGAAAACTATTTGTACGGAAAAACCTTTGTCATTGAGTGCGATCACCAGCCGTTGGCCTTTCTCGGACAGGCGCAATTTACGAACAGCCGTTTAATGCGTTGGTCTTTGTTTCTGACACAGTATGACGCAAATATTCATTACATCAAAGGGTCTTTGAATGTTGGCGCAGATTACATGAGTCGTGCTTGATGCCATCAAGTGCCGGTACTGATAGAATGTTGTTTAATCAATTAACTGAACCCTACGGATTCCTTCCTGTAAATATGAAATATAGTTGCACACTTTATTTCTAGGAATGTCGAAATTTTTTTGTGTAAATTTTTCTTCATTGTGGACTTCTACATTTTATCATACATAATTTGTAGGAGGCATTTTATCTTTGGCAAGATAAACGCCTCAAAAGCAAGGGGGTGTCACAGTCTGATAAAATTGTCCGACTTCGTGACCCACTTGCCTTGTTTACTTCAAATTCGAATATTTGAAACCCTTGGCCCTTTGTTCAAAGCTTCCTTTTTCTAGGTGCTTCTAGAACAGGTCAAGATGTTATGTAACTTTAGGACCATTGTCCAGTTCTCGAACCAACCACATGCTTTGCGAACAGTCACGTGATACGCAATATACCTTTCTATATATGTACCTACACGCTTCCGCTCCCTCACTTCGAGCACATTTTAGCTAATTCCATCAGCTTACTCGGGTCGTAGAGGCAGCCGGCGCCATAGAGAATCAAGGTACCCTTCGACTTCTCTCAAAGGTATCATTTTATTTAATAGTATTTGCCTATGTATTGTTTAAGTATGTATTTGTGCTATGTATTATATGATTTCCATATACACTTGAGCATGGTTCAGAGAAATAGCTGAAAACCTATATGTTACGGAATATAAATTTATTGTAACCATTTTTCCATTTCTGTACTTTAATTTATATTGTTTAATTCACTAAGAGCCAGAATGCTGCGCTCGATATGAATTCTTCATGTAATTCAATTATTGCGTGTAATTTAAATTGTAAATTGTGAAGCGCTCTGTCGGCTTGAATTACCCCTTGTATGAACATTAATTTAACGTTGTATCTATTTTATTGCTTCATACGTCATGACTGTTAAATGGAACACATGTGAGACGATTATATTTTTTCTAAAATCTAATTGTAAGCGACGCGAAGTCGAAACTCTTTGTTCAGCGCATTTAATTGAGCCATGCCTAAGTAGGGCTGTTAGGTTGAGAATTATATCCAAACCCGTTGCATCCACAGGTCGGCTCATGGTTCATGTTTCACCATGCCTCACCTGCACTAGCTTATTGGTATAAGCGTGTCGAAATCCACTCTGAGGGCCATGCTGCAAAAATTCCAGTTCCTAGCCACTAACAAAGGGACATCATTCCTTATGCACCACGTGTGTCGTTAAAGGGGGACTGAGGGAACGAACCGGCATGACTGAGTGTTGAGACCAAGGATACAAGAATAGAGCTAAGTGCAAAAATCAAGTGTACAGATCTCAAAGGAACACTTTTCTGGCAATTTAGATTGACAAAAATCAGGCATAGGCGCGTAAAGACAGAGTGAAGACTATTCGCGTTGCATTCGATTTATTGTTAATTTGTTAAACTTTATTAAATCTTATTTTCTTTGTTAATACCTCTTAGTAGTTGATTTCTATGCACAATAGACCAATTAGATTAATTCTTAGATTTGAATGGGGGCGGATGAGCAGAAAGATTGATGACGAGTGCATATTAATTTAGAGGGACTTAACTGTTTTCAAATCTAGCTAAAAGTTCGCAGTTTATTAGTCTGTAAATTTGTCGTCTGAACTACAAGACGCACTTTTAATTAGTCAGATAATAAATTGAGCAACCAGTCTGCGTAGAATATGAGAGGAAGAATTAATTATATTTAAAGTCTTTTAATTATTCTAAGCAGGGTCTTTAAATAAATACTGGAAACGTAACAGAGTGTTACACCATAAGCTGTACTGTCACTCACCTGGTGGTGTAACATTGAAGACTTGATTGACGTCTTTAATGAAGAGCTTGATGAAATGAATGACTGAAATAATGTAGAATGTAAAATATAGAATACAGACTGCAGAATGTAGCATTGCAGACTAGAAGAATGAAGTAAAAGTAGAATCAGGCTGGAGGAGTAACGAGTAGAAGCAGACTGGAAAAAATGATGGCTTTGAAGCACCAAATTACCAACTCAAACCTCAAAATCAGGATGTGTTTTTAGACAGTGTCTTTTCTCAAATTTAGGCTAGCTTATATATTCACACATCTTTTCTTTCCATTGTTATAACTGGAAAAAAGTTCACTTTACTTGATTGGACATTGCAAGAGCCTCGAGATATGTTCTTATTACTTTCATTTTTCAAGTTCCTATGTAAAGATACATGTTCAGACTGACAGTCCTATGAATTTCTCTTAGACATTGGTGGCCAACTCTGGGCCCCTGTTTTCAAGTTTCATTTACTTAAGAGAAGTGATTTCCATTTACACATGGGAATTAATGGCTGAGAGAAATGGCTGCAGGCGATTGGTATCTGCTCATGCATGACTTAGGGCCTATAGAATGCACATCTGGTGGCTCTGCTACATAGTACCAATTACTCAATTGTATAGACATCACTAGACTGGACTGTCCAATTAGCACTTAAACAGTTATTTTGTATCCTAACTTATCAATGGCACAGAAAGAATTCTTAAAATAGCAATGACAGACAATTAATTAATGTTTTTTAAAATAAATAATTAATAAAATATAAGAATCATTACTGATGTTATTTGCATTTCAGGTGTTACATAATGTTTTCATGGTATCAGTTAAAATGTTTTCATGGTATCAGTTAAAATGTTTTCATGGTATCAGTTAAAATGTTTTCATCTTATGAAAGAGTACAATTGACCGTATCTAAAGGATTTGCTCAATCGACAAGGGTCCCCCCCAAAAATCCCCTGACAATTTGGAACATCTTCTCCCTTAAGTAAGCATGCTTGTGTTATGCAAGTTTGGAATGTTTTAGGTGTATCTTCACATCTTGAACAAACAAATAAATATATAAATGTAACAAAGAATTATACATAATAAAAGTATAAGAAAAGATAAATTAATTCCCTAGCTAACATATTAAATAAACATTGTAAACATAAAAAAGAGCAAATGTTAGTTTAACAATTATGTTTTATGGAAGACAACTCACAAATATTCGCTTTCTTTCCTATTTGCAGTTGACTCACTATTGACTCACCACTGACTCACCAGTCTCATTATTGACTTACCATTTCACGATTCTGCGAAAATGTTCCTTTCGTTTGGGGTCCACGTCAAGCACCTTGCACGCATTTTTAGCACACACGACCTTCCCCCTGCGCTTGAGGACATAGTGGGTAACAATCAGAAGACCTAATATCGTCCCCACTAGTAAACGTATTGAGGGCTCGTCGCCAAACTTGAGGTACATGCAATATGCAAAGTATGCCAGGTAGCCCAGGAAGGCGATGACCATTACAATGGTCATTAGAAGACCTCTTTTTTGTCGGTACCAGCGCCGCGAGGAACGTATGCCCCGATAGATACAACACAGTGGAGCTGCCGTTGACGGCGCCGTGTCAGTAATGACGCCATTCGGGTCAGAGGTCATGGAGATAGTCGCATGTTCGTATGACGGTAAGCATCCCTAGAAAGAGGATAAAAATTTGCATACACTTAGAACTGGAAGGTTAAAAGTAGACTAACATTTTATTTACAAACTGTAACATCTTACAGATTTTTTGTTGTTGAAATAAAAGAATGTGATATGTAGTACTCGGGTCATTCCTTTCAAGTGTTTCGTTGTTTTCTCGATAGTAGCTAATTTTAGATTTCTCATAAGTCGGTCGGTTCTTATTTGCTTACTCACTATCGAAATTTATGAAATATGCTTACGCACGCCATTTTGTTGATAAATTCTTGTAAATTTAACAATATCCAGAGTATTGGAAAGAGTGCAGAGGGAGTGCAAATTGACTGTCCGAGAACTGTTGTTTTATTGTTGTTTATCAAGTGTTCTGTGAACGTGCCAACTGTACTTACATCGACACTGAAGATTCCATCACTTGGAGCTATCTTATTCTTGAAGACCACCAATTGGATAGAACCATTCTCGAATTTGTCGTCGTGCGTTGTAGGAAATGACGGCATGACTGTGCAGACTGTACATCTGGAACACACACATAGATAGATAGATAGATAGATAGATAGATAGATAGATAGATAGATAGATAGATAGATAGATAGATAGATAGATAGATAGATAGATGGATGGATGGATGGTTGGATGGATGGATGGATGGATAGATAGATAGATAGATAGATAGATAGATAGATAGATAGATAGATAGATAGATAGATAGATAGATAGATAGATAGATAGATAGATAGATAGATAGATAGATAGATAGATAGGTGACATATTTTAAAAACCAAGAACATACATACACTTTTTTACTTTTAAATATAAAAGCAAACTTGGTTTCATTTGAAATAAAAACCAAAGCGTCATTTGAAATTTCAAACAGAACACAAACACATACGCGACGTCACTTGGGGGTATGGGGAACCTTCATTTGAAAAGACAAACCAGAAAAAAACGCCATTTAGACAAAAACAGGTTCATACGCGATATTATTTGAAAGAAAAACCAAACCGCCACTTGAAAGAAAAACCAGAACGTCACTCGAAAGAAAACCCAAAACGTCATTTGAAAGAAAAACCAAAACGCCACTAGAAAGAGAAACCAAACGTCATTTAAAAGAAACAAACAAGAACATATACGACGGCATTGATAAACCTAACGTTATTTGGAAAAGTACAACCAAAACTGTCGTTACAAAGAATAACCAAATTATTATTTGGAAAGGAAAACATATATATTAAAAGAACATATGCAATATCACTTAAAGGAAAGAACATAAAATACTGTGAAACAAACAAAAGAAAGTTTTCACCAGTTATGATTTTACAATTCTGACGCAAGAATGGAAATAACAAAACTAACCAAGCAATATAGCGTCTATAAATGTAGCAGCAATCGTTGCTCTATTTCTCAATAAATGCCTAGTGTGCGTAGATAATGAACGAGACAAGATACAACACGAATATCGCTTTGGTCTATTTCTCAATGCCTAGTGTGCGTAGATAATGAATGAGACAAGATACAACACGAATACCACTTAAGAGTTCATTACACTTGCTAAAATAACATACAGCTTAGTGGTAAAAATATAAGGAATCGTTTTACTTTGCAGAAAGAAAAGAGACATTAAAAGATTATAGAACAGAGAGTGGTGTTGTGTTGCTTTTAAAAGAAAAAAGTATTAATGCTACCTGACTACGGGAAAGATGTGTTGTTTTGATTGTACCGTTATAGTGATAACGTAAATAAAAAATATAATTGTGTACCGTTATAGTGATAACGTAAATAAAAAATACAATTATTACTTGTGTACGGAAAAAGTGGGACGGTTTACATTACACCGTTAATGGGTTTTGTTTTAAAATGAATTCGAGGTCAGTCTTTGAGAAAAGGAGTTGTTTTGAATGTATTACAGTATTAGTAAAGTGTTTGTTGTTAATAACATGAATGCTTTTGAAGTTGGAGATGACATTTTTCGTGAAACATTAGACCAGTTGCATACGCTTCGTGAAACAAAATGGACAAGAATAATTAATGATAGATGATTGAAAACAGAATAGAGAATTATAATAGATGACAAATGATGGAAAACAGAATGGAGAATTATTATAGATGACAAATGATGGAAAACAGAATGAAAAATGTCAAAGGAGAAGAAATGTTGAAAACAGGGTGGAGAATGATAATGGATGATGTGACGAATAATTTCATAGCCGAAAGTTTTAATCTGTAAAATATTAATTTTTGTGTATCTTATATTAAGTTTTACCCAGAATTTAAAGTATGTGAATTTTTTATTTAGTAACTGTTCAAGCATGAGTATTATTTTGGCGTAGTTTTGATACTTTGATGTCCAAATCTACACGTAAAGAATTGTATATTCGCACTACACTTAAGTCAATCAATTCTAGTTTATGAAGTAGGATTCCCCGATAATGTCATAAAAATATCTGGAAATAAAGATATATTGCAATTTATCTGGAATTAGTACATTCTCAACGCTATGCTAGTAAACACGTTCGTTCTCCTTAAAATTACCTACGATTCTCTCCAGACACCATGAAGTTTGCCTAAGATCTAATAAATACATCTGTGATGACGAAGTTTGCGTTTACCTAAGTACTGATAAATACTTCTGTGATGACGAAGTTTGCCTTTACCTAAGTACTGATAAATACTTCTGTGATGAGGAAGTTTGCCTTTACCTAAGTACTGATAAATACCTCTGTGATGACGAAGTTTGCCTTTACCTAAGTACTGATAAATACTTCTGTGATGACGAAGTTTGCCTTTACCTAAGTACTGATAAATACCTTTGTGCTGACGTAGTTTGCCTTTACCTAAGTACTGATAAATACCTCTGTGATGACGTAGTTTGCCTTTACCTAAGTACTGATAAATACCTCTGTGATGACGTACTTTGCCTTTACCTAAGTACTGATAAATACCTCTGTGATGACGTAGTTTGCCTTTACCTAAGTACTGATAAATACCTCTGTGATGACGTAGTTTGCCTTTACCTAAGTACTGATAAATACCTCTGTGATGACGTAGTTTGCCTTTACCTAAGTACTGATAAATACATCTGTGATGACATAGTTTGCCTTTACCCGAAATACTAATAAATACCTCTGTACTGACATACGACCGAAGTTGTGTTTCTTTTCATTTCTTCCAAACAGAATAACACCGCAAGGGAATCAACAAAAAATATTTATTTTTAAAAAAAACAAACAAACAACAAATTGCTCGTCAAACAGTCGGACTAAAAGGAAAACTAAAAATGAATTGAAGTAACTAGTCAGACTAAAAGTAGAAAACTGAAATAAAATACCTCAACTAGTAAGATAAAATCAGTAAATTAAAAGTGAAATACCTCCACTAGTTAGATTAGAATAGAAAAACTGAATTAAAGTGTTTTCACTTACTAGATCAGAAACGGAACGCGCCTTCAAACTCTGTCGTTCAGCTGCTCACAACGAGAGTTCGTGAAGATTAGCTCATCAGCGTATTAACGTCAAAACCTTGCTGTCATTTAAAGTGACGGCTGTTCAGTTGAAATTCCGCCTGGTTCACGTTCAGTCGTTGCTGATTATTGAAGCGACATTCCGAAGATCGCTGCCATTCTAAGGGAAGCAACTCTCACGTTTTTTTTTTTTTTGGACTGGCACGAAACACCATAGGCTGAATGTCCGAGATGCGAACCTTTACTGATCCAGGTGTTCCCCGGTCGATCAAGATGAGCACACTGTTCCAACTGGATGCTGGAAGCTTAAAATGAAGTGCAGTATATTTTAATTCGGCTTTTTTGTTAATGCTATTTCTTTTGTTTGTTTTTCACAAAGTCATCGTGTTGGCCCCGACTGATCTCTTTAACTGGAGCGGCAGTATGAATCACAGTAAGCGCTGTGAAAATAGAATTAATAAATAAATAATTTTAACTGAAACTTCATTTTAATCCCAAACGAGGAAGGAAACCATCCCATTACCTGTGAATATTCATTATAGTATTTTTAATGTTTTGAAATTTCCGTGCGTATCGGACCATAGGGGACAAGAAACAAACATTTGGAACAAGGTAACACAATACTAGGACACTAGGGGACAACAGACAAGCATTTGGAGCAAGGTAACTCAATACTAGGACACTAAAGGACAACAGACAAGCATTTGGAGCAAGGTAACACAATACTAGGACACTAGGGGACAACAGAAAAACATTTGGGACAAGGTAACACAATACTAAATACTAGAACCCTAGGAGACAAAAGCAGACAAATGTTTGGAACAAGGTGACAAAAGACTAGAACCCTAGCTAAGGAACAAACACAGACAAACATTTGGTAAAGGGTAACAAAATGCTAGAACACTAGGGGACAAGAGCAGGCAAACGTATACACATCAGTCAACGTATGCGATGTGTGACACAATAAAATAGTGATTTCTCATGTGCAGCTGATTTTTCGCAACTATGAAAACAAATTATTTTACCTTATCAAATGTGCAAAATCTTGACTTCATTATCAAATGACATCATAATTATGTTAGTATTGACATATACTTCAAGGTGTTTGTAATTCATGCAATTAACTTTGCACTCGAACAATTTTAAGACCTAGGTATTTGTCACAAGTCTGATAAAAATGTCCGACCTGATGACCCACTTGCCTTGTTTACTTCAAATTCGAATATTTGAAACCCTTGGCCCTTTGTTCAAAGCTTCCTTTTTCTAGGTGCTTCTAGAACAGGTCAAGATGTTATGTAACTTTAGGACCATTGTCCAGTTCTCGAACCAACCACATGCTTTGCGAACAGTCACGTGATACGCAATATACCTTTCTATATATGTACCTACACGCTTCCGCTCCCTCACTTCGAGCACATTTTAGCTAATTCCATCAGCTTACTCGGGTCGTGAGAGGCAGCCGGCGCCATAGAGAATCAAGGTACCCTTCGACTTCTCTCAAAGGTATCATTTTATTTAATAGTATTTGCCTATGTATTGTTTAAGTATGTATTTGTGCTATGTATTATATGATTTCCATATACACTTGAGCATGGTTCAGAGAAATAGCTGAAAACCTATACGTTACGGAATATAAATTTATTGTAACCATTTTTCCATTTCTGTACTTTAATTTATATTGTTTTAATTCACTAAGAGCCAGAATGCTGCGCTCGATATGAATTCTTCATGTAATTCAATTATTGCGTGTAATTTTAATTGTAAATTGTGAAGCGCTCTGTCGGTTTGAATTACCTCTTTGTATGAACATTAATTTAACGTTGTATCTATTTTATTGCTTCATACGTCATGACTGTTAAATGGAACACATGTGAGACGATTATATTTTTTCTAAAATCTAATTGTAAGCGACGCGAAGTCGAAACTCTTTGTTCAGCGCATTTAATTGAGCCATGCCTAAGTAGGGCTGTTAGGTTGAGAATTATATCCAAACCGTTGCATCCACAGGTCGGCTCATGGTTCATGTTTCACCATGCCTCACCTGCATTAGCTTATTGGTGTAAGCGTGTCGAAATCCACTCTGAGGGCCATGCTGCAAAAATTCCAGTTCCTAGCCACTAACAAAGGGACATCATTCCTTATGCACCACGTGTGTCGTTAAAGGGGGACTGAGGGAACGAATCAGCATGACTGAGTGTTGAGACCAAGGACACAAAAATAGAGCTAAGTGCAAGATCAAGTGTACAGATCTCAAAGGAACACTTTTCTGGCAATTTAGATTGACAAAAATCAGGCATAGGCGCGTAAAGACAGAGTGAAGACTATTCGCGTTGCATTCGATTTATTGTTAATTTGTTAAACTTTATTAAATCTTATTTTCTTTGTTAATACCTCTTAGTAGTTGATTTCTATGCACAATAGACCAATTAGATTAATTCTTAGATTTGAATGGGGGCGGATGAGCAGAAAGATTGATGACGAGTGCATATTAATTTAGAGGGATTTAACTGTTTTCAAATCTAGCTAAAAGTTCGCAGTTTATTAGTCTGTAAATTTGTCGTCTGAACTACAAGACGCACTTTTAATTAGTCAGATAATAAATTGAGCAACCAGTCTGCGTAGAATATGAGAGGAAGAATTAATTATATTTAAAGTCTTTTAATTATTCTAAGCAGGGTCTTTAAATGAATACTGGAAACGTAACAAGTGTGGGTCGTCGCGGGATTGATATGTATTAAATTGTAAATTGTAACATTTTTCATACATAGGGCGTATCATAACCTAGAAACGAACGAACGAACAGAATTGCCAATTGTTCTTTTGATTTTTGTATCACTGATTTTCTTTGCTTTTGTTGTGACATGTGCATGTATTCTTTTGCAGAGTAGCGTGCATGTTAGTTAATGTTGATATATTTAAGCGTAGTTAAATATGTCATGTTAGCTATTGAATGATTTATTTAGTATTGTGTTACTGAGTACTTCATTGTGAGGAGTCGAAGGTTATACCGCCAGCTAGGAGAGTTATCGGTAGTAACAGACTTCGGACTATTATATTTAGGGTGCTAGATATAATGTGTAATGTTGTATGGTAGGAGCCGTGACATTACGAAAGTCTTGGAACAGCGGACACTGTGACAAGCAGGTGAAACGTGTAAGAGTTAACGCGCAATTTATTTCGGAAGGTGTTCTGAGTAAATTAAATAATTTTTGTAAGGTTGTACCCTAAAAGTTATTTTCGGGATAAGCGGAGTTATCGCCGACGGTTAAAACACACAATTCACGAGATACATTCTTATTGTAGCCAGCGCGCTAAGACAGTAAAATGGATCGCAAACAGGTTATCGAAGACCTGAAAGAAACCGGTATCATGATAGGATATCAGGGTGACGAACTGACTAGCTACATTAAAACTGAGCTAGAGAAAGCGGAAAAAGCAGAAAAGGAGAGACAAGAGATAGAAAGGGAAGAACGGTTAGCTGCCCGCGAAGCTAAGAAGTTAGAGGCTGAAAGACTAGCCGACATCGAAACAAAACGCATCGCAGCGGATACAGAAGCCAAACGCATCGCCGCAGACGCGGAAATAAAACGGTTAGAATGGGAAGTAAAGAAACTAGAAGTTACCAATCCAAACCGTGACCGCAGAAGCAGTGGTGATTCGCGTTCTAGCGACGGAAATAATCACAGTAGAATTGAAAACATCATTCCAAAGATAAATATGGTCCCATTTGATGAGAACAAAGATCAAATAGACGCGTATTTAAAAACGTTTGAAAAGTTAGCCAGAGCAACAAGCATTCCAGCGGAACATTGGGCGATAAATTTATCGGGATTATTGCAGGGCAGTGCGAAAAACGAGTTCAATAAGCTTAGCGATTCTGAGTCAGATAATTACGACACAGTCAAGGCCGCATTATTGAAACGTTACAAACTCACAGCAGATACATACCGACGTAAGTTTAAACAGGCCACTAAAGCCAGTTCAGAGACGCACGCACAGTACATACGACGCGTAGCTGACTTGTTCCAAAGATGGATAGATCTAGCTGAAACTCCACAGACGTACGCAGGTCTTAGGGATGAAATGGTAAAAGACCATATTCTCGGGTCGTACAAATCAGATCTACTGATTCACTTAGCAATAAGGGAAAAATCTACGCTAGAGGAGATAGGCAACGCCGCCGATCGCTTTGATGACGCACATTCTCAATTCTCGAACGCACACGCGAACAACAAGTCTCGACCGAACGAACCGCAGACTCGAAAGGATAAGAAAAATGACGGGAAGGCACATAGCGAGCGTGATGATAAAACATCTAAACCCGACACTAAAAACAAGTCCGACAAACAGAAAGATAAAAAGAATCTTGCATGTTACACTTGTGGTGATAGTGGCCATTTTTCACGAACATGTCCTGAAAAGAAAACAGCTAAAGTTTACGCAGTAGAAAGTCATACACCTAAAACAGAAAAGTCGAATCGAACACCAGTACAGGCAAACGGTCACGATACAATCGCTTTGCTTGATACAGGGTGTGAGCTAGACGCTATTGTAAATGCATCATTAGTTAACCGTACCGACTACACAGGGGAGACAATCTCTGTCACCTTTGCAAACGGCGAACAAGACATTTTACCAGTAGCTGAAGTCTCGATTGTTTCAGACTTTGTAGAAGGAACAGTCAAAGCGGCAGTTATGGAAAACTCACCGCATGACGTGATCCTTGGTTGCAAGTATGTTTTGCCGTGCAAAAAACAAACTTCAACTGAACCACCACTGGTTAACGCTGTAACCAGAGCAGCGAGTAGTAAAGACAAATCTGTAACTGCACCGATGTCTGCCGCACCAGCCGTAGATAAAGCAACAGTTAGCGAGATTAAAATATTACAAGCTGAGGACGAAACACTAGACAAGTTACGCAGACAAGCTGTACTTGTTAGTGACGTCAACACTGACGATTCGAATAAGAAAGCGTGCATTATTCTGAAAAAGGGTTTATTGTACCGCTATTCGAAAGTGGGAGACGAATTTCGGAAACAATTAGTCGTTCCACAAACCAAACGAAATGACGTATTACGATTAGGTCATGAGAGTCTTTTTGGTGCACACATGGGTGTACAAAAAACAACTAGTCGTATTACAAGTGAGTTTTATTGGCCGGACATCACTGCCGATATCCGTAGATTCGTGTTAAGTTGCGACACATGCCAGAGAACACAGTCTAAAAATTCAATCAGACCCGCACCGTTAGGAGAACCTGAACTGATCAGTGAACCCTACAAGCGCGTAGCATTGGATTTGATTGGGCCTATAATACCCACATCAACGAGAGGTAATCGATACGTGCTGACCACTATTGATTACGCAACAAGATTCGCCGACGCAGTACCATTGAAAAATATTGATACTGAAACTGTCGCCGAAGCCCTTTTCGGTCTTTGGAGTCGTGTTGGAATTCCTACTGAAATTTTGACAGATCAGGGGAGTCAATTCATAGGCAACGTAATGAAGGAAGTAAATCGTTTACTTTCCATCAAACATCTTACTTGCACACCATACCACCCCCAGGCAAATGGTCTGATTGAAAAATACAATGGGACATTAAAAACAGCACTTAAAAAGCTCGCCACAGATAAACCGAAAGACTGGGACAGATACATCCCTGCCCTACTATTTGCATATAGGGAGGTGCCACAATCTTCCACCGGGTTTTCACCATTTGAGCTACTTTACGGACGTACTGTACGCGGACCGATGATGATTTTGAAGGCACTTTGGACTGATGAAAAGACAGATGACGAAGTTAAGACAACTTATACATACGTCACTGACTTAAGAAACCGTCTTGAAACTATAGGCAAGATAGCACGGGAAAACTTGACGATAGCTCAGTCTAGACAGGCAGAATATTACAATAAGCACACCAAACCTAGAGAATTTGAAGTTAATGACAAAGTGTTACTGTTGCTTCCTGAAGCACATAACAAACTTCAGATGAAATGGAAGGGGCCCTTTGTAGTTACCGCCAAGCTAGGGGGACTGAACTATAAGGTGCAGACAGGAAAGAGAGAGAAAATCTTTCATGTTAACCTACTCAAAAAGTACATAAGCCGTGAGGATCAAACCACTCAAGCTGATTTTGTTGTAGCGACGATAGTTACAGAAGACGAGGGGGATACTGATTGCGTCACTGGTACTTTACCAAACTGTCCTCTACAGACGGACGAAACTGTCAAAGACGTTAGGGTAAATGAAGCCTTGACAGAAAGACAGAAAAAAGAAGTGAATGAATTGCTTAATGAGTTCTCATCTACTCTGACAGACAAACCAGGGTTGACAGACTTAATAGAATTTTCACTGAAGCTGACTGACAACAAACCGATACGTTTGAAGCCGTATCCGTTGCCACACGCTAAGATAGATGACGTTAGACGTGAGATTAAGACTATGCTAGATCTAGGGGTCATAGAGAAGACTGACAGTGCCTACGGATCACCCATCGTGTTGATTAAAAAACGTGATAACTCGTTCCGTTTTTGCGTAGACTACCGCAAACTCAATCAAGTGACAGAGTTTTGTGCCGAACCTCTTCCTGATCCGGATCTCATCTTCACTAAGCTAGCTAACGCTCATTACTATACCAAAATAGATTTGTCACGCGGTTTTTGGCAAATCAAGGTCAAGGACACTGATCGACACATACTAGCTTTCACTACACCAGTAGGAAACTACACATGGAAAGTTATGCCTTTCGGAGTTTCAAACGCTCCAAGCATTTTTTCTAAAATGATGCGGTCATTGTTAGAACCACTGTACGGACGTGGAGTTGAGAACTTCATGGATGATTTAATTCTAGGCACCCAGACATGGGAGGAGCACTTAACACTCTTACGAGATGTGCTAGCCAGATTAAAGCAAGCCAACCTCACTGCCCGCCCTACGAAGTGTGAAATAGCACAATTCTCCTTAGACTTCCTGGGACACAAGTTGAGTCATGGAACTATGTCGCCAAGTGAAGCTAAGATAGCACAACTTAAGGACACTTCACAACCGCTAACAAAAACACAAGTTAGAAGTTTTCTTGGTCTTGCTAACTACTACAGAAAATTCGTACCAGATTTTAGTGCCATTGCATGTCCTCTGACTGACTTGACACGTAAGAATATGCCTACAAAAGTAGTGTGGACTGATGCATGCCAAAACGCTTTTGACACACTGAAATCTAGACTGACTTCAGATTTAGTTGTTAAACTGCCAGATCTGACAAAACCATTCTTGTTAAGGACTGATGCTAGCAACACAGGATTAGGAGCAGTGTTATTACAAGAACACAATGACACCAAACACCCAGTTGCATATGCAAGCCGTAAACTCACAACTACTGAACAGAAATATTCCACCAGTGAAAAGGAATGTCTTGCAATAGTTTGGGCCATAAAAAAGTTCGAAAACTATTTGTACGGAAAAACCTTTGTCATTGAGTGCGATCACCAGCCGTTGGCCTTTCTCGGACAGGCGCAATTTACGAACAGCCGTTTAATGCGTTGGTCTTTGTTTCTGACACAGTATGACGCAAATATTCATTACATCAAAGGGTCTTTGAATGTTGGCGCAGATTACATGAGTCGTGCTTGATGCCATCAAGTGCCGGTACTGATAGAATGTCGTTTAATCAATTAACTGAACCCTACGGATTCCTTCCTGTAAATATGAAATATAGTTGCACACTTTATTTCTAGGAATGTTGAAATTTTTTTTTGTGTAAATTTTTCTTCATTGTGGACTCCTACATTTTATCATACATAATTTGTAGGAGGCATTTTATCTTTGGTAAGATAAACGCCTCAAAAGCAAGGGGGTGTCACAAGTCTGATAAAAATGTCCGACCTGATGACCCACTTGCCTTGTTTACTTCAAATTCGAATATTTGAAACCCTTGGCCCTTTGTTCAAAGCTTCCTTTTTCTAGGTGCTTCTAGAACAGGTCAAGATGTTATGTAACTTTAGGACCATTGTCCAGTTCTCGAACCAACCACATGCTTTGCGAACAGTCACGTGATACGCAATATACCTTTCTATATATGTACCTACACGCTTCCGCTCCCTCACTTCGAGCACATTTTAGCTAATTCCATCAGCTTACTCGGGTCGTGAGAGGCAGCCGGCGCCATAGAGAATCAAGGTACCCTTCGACTTCTCTCAAAGGTATCATTTTATTTAATAGTATTTGCCTATGTATTGTTTAAGTATGTATTTGTGCTATGTATTATATGATTTCCATATACACTTGAGCATGGTTCAGAGAAATAGCTGAAAACCTATACGTTACGGAATATAAATTTATTGTAACCATTTTTCCATTTCTGTACTTTAATTTATATTGTTTTAATTCACTAAGAGCCAGAATGCTGCGCTCGATATGAATTCTTCATGTAATTCAATTATTGCGTGTAATTTTAATTGTAAATTGTGAAGCGCTCTGTCGGTTTGAATTACCTCTTTGTATGAACATTAATTTAACGTTGTATCTATTTTATTGCTTCATACGTCATGACTGTTAAATGGAACACATGTGAGACGATTATATTTTTTCTAAAATCTAATTGTAAGCGACGCGAAGTCGAAACTCTTTGTTCAGCGCATTTAATTGAGCCATGCCTAAGTAGGGCTGTTAGGTTGAGAATTATATCCAAACCGTTGCATCCACAGGTCGGCTCATGGTTCATGTTTCACCATGCCTCACCTGCATTAGCTTATTGGTGTAAGCGTGTCGAAATCCACTCTGAGGGCCATGCTGCAAAAATTCCAGTTCCTAGCCACTAACAAAGGGACATCATTCCTTATGCACCACGTGTGTCGTTAAAGGGGGACTGAGGGAACGAATCAGCATGACTGAGTGTTGAGACCAAGGACACAAAAATAGAGCTAAGTGCAAGATCAAGTGTACAGATCTCAAAGGAACACTTTTCTGGCAATTTAGATTGACAAAAATCAGGCATAGGCGCGTAAAGACAGAGTGAAGACTATTCGCGTTGCATTCGATTTATTGTTAATTTGTTAAACTTTATTAAATCTTATTTTCTTTGTTAATACCTCTTAGTAGTTGATTTCTATGCACAATAGACCAATTAGATTAATTCTTAGATTTGAATGGGGGCGGATGAGCAGAAAGATTGATGACGAGTGCATATTAATTTAGAGGGATTTAACTGTTTTCAAATCTAGCTAAAAGTTCGCAGTTTATTAGTCTGTAAATTTGTCGTCTGAACTACAAGACGCACTTTTAATTAGTCAGATAATAAATTGAGCAACCAGTCTGCGTAGAATATGAGAGGAAGAATTAATTATATTTAAAGTCTTTTAATTATTCTAAGCAGGGTCTTTAAATAAATACTGGAAACGTAACAGTATTACTGAGAAGACTGTTGTCAACGAAATAGGAAGCTGAAATTTCCATTACTATAATTTAATTTAGCTAATGTTTGTCACGAACACTTCTTTCACTCTATCTTTGTAATGTCGGTAGTTGATATTTACAGAATCTATTTTGAAGTATGCAATATACGTTACCTAAAGATTCAAAACAAGGGGACTTTCAAAATGTGTATGACCCCCTCCACTTTGACAAGCTGTATCCAAACGGTTACTGCTAGCAGGCCCTTACAACCCATACAGTTATTTAAAACGTCGATTGTCATTTGTCGGCCTCAACAGTGTTGATTTATTCACACAGGCTTTAGTTCCGGGTGTGTTGTTTATTGTTTGTCAACGCTTGAATGGTGCTTTAACTCTCACTCGCACACAGAGCTGCAACGTAGCCTTATCTTGACACAAGCGAATATTCTGTCTCCACAATTCAGGGAATATTCTGTCTCCCCTCTTGTGAATATTTTGTCTTTCCACTTCAGCGAATATTCTGTCTCCCCACGTCAGGGAATATTCTGTCTTCCCACTTCAGAGAATATTGTCTCTCCACATTAGCAAATATTCTGTCTCCCCACTTCAGAGAATATTCTGTCTCCCCACTTGTGAATATTCTGTCTTCCCACTTCAGCGAATATTATGTCTCCCCAATTAAGAATATTCTGTCTCCCCACTTCAGGGAATATTCTGCCTCCCCACTTATGAATATTCTGTCTCTCCATTTCAGGGAATATTTTGTCTCCCCACTTAGGGAATATTCTCTCTCCCCACTTAAGCCAATATTCTGTCTTCCCACTTCAGGAAATATTCTGTCTCCCCACTTAAGCGAATATTCTGTCTCCCCACTTGTGAATATTCTGCCTCCCCACTTCAATGAACATTATGTCTCTCCACATCAGCGACTATTCAACACCTACTACGATTATTTTCGGGAGAAATTGAAGTTTGAAACTTCTCTCTCGCCGAGGCCGATGTGAAGTTCTTTAATTGAATACGACCAACGTGACGCACAAAGAAGACCGTAACAACTTATCAACTTTCATGACACATTAAGTAGTTCGAGAACAAGTGTATGTAACAGAAAATTATATTCAGCCTCTGACGTCAACACTGAAAATGTAAATGCATGCACAGTTCAGTCGTTCGCGGAAGAAACTTTGAGAGACAGCTGCTGAGCTAAACCAATTTGCATCTGACCCTTCATAGCGTCATACCTGTTGCGTCTGTGCATTCTACAGAGAGCAATTCACGAACTTCAAACAAGAGTTGCTCAGTGGCCGAAAGGTTGAGTTGCCCTTAAAGGCGCTCTGGCCTTTATATTGGGATTTTGCTCAAAGGGAAAGAATAAAATTGTGAAGTGTAAGTGATTTGGGGGATGGGGGGGGGGGAAGTCTTCTCCACACTGTTGCTAACATTTTGCAATGCAACAATAACAAGGCAAATTTGGGAAAAGGCGTACACATAAATCCATAATGATTTCGAGTTCATTCTATTCATAGTAGATTTTTAATAAAAATAACAGGAAAGGTTTAGGCATAACCACAGAGCTTAATAGACAATGACCGCCGACTTCATTCTGGTTAATAGTAGGAAAACAATGAAATATGCTGTAATGCACATTCCCTCGGCCGGGTTTTTGACCTACTTCCTTGTCCTGGTAGGCCAGAAGTAAACAATGGCATAATCTGCCGAAATTCCGAAGGCGATGCCTTTTGGCTTATACTGCTTAACTCAAGGACATTCTGTAAATGAATAGAATCAATTAAAATTACATCCCGTTAAGCAGTAATGTTTATTCAATGGATACTTTCACAGTTATTGGAATTTGGGGGGACCGACTGGGTTTCTTTATATTAATTCGGAAGATTTGTTCGTAGAGATGTCAACCACTGAATTAACCATACAATTAATACTTTTATTATTAATTATTCTATTAATATCCTTTTAATATATTCCTAATTTTCTAAACTTGTATAAAGTAGTTTTGTAGTGTTATTTTGAAAGGCTTACCTATTGTTGTGTGGGATATTAGTGCGGCTGTTGTCAAAGTAATTTATTTAGTGTACATGGTTTATTTAAAGGTTGGATGAGTCAACGCGTGTTTGAACTTTGACCGAATAAGAGAAAATGTTTTTTTCGCAATGTTTCGAGGGGCGAGCGAGTGCCGCTCAGGTAATTTTTGGTCACGTTTAGTGAATAGTTGTTCGTCTCAGTATCCATGGAGTAAGATTATGCCGGCGACCGCGACCCCATCTACGTAAGGCTGCACGGTGTGTGTATGTATGGATTGGGATGATTGCGGCGCGAAATCAACATACCAGAGTTGGTCACTTTTGTCAGGATGTCGACAAAAGTCGCCGAATTAGGAGTTTCTAGTCCTTGTGCACTGGACCGTGTCTTCGCTCTATTTAATAATAAATAATAAATAATAATAATAATAATAATACGTGTGTATATATGTATAATTGAACTTAACGATTTTCAAATATTTAAACGGATTGTACTATTGTTGTTTGTTTTCTTTTATTCCCGTCTTTCTCAAATTATGAATGACCTATGCCGATAGCCCACTCAATACTTAAGGAAAAGAGTTATCTTTTCTTCCACAAACTTGGCAATCGATGACGTCACTTGTTTTGCACTTCTATGATAAAGATTCTATTGTAAGTTTGAGAATGGAGTGTCCGCCCCTGATGTCTGTCCTCATCATGTTCACGCCAGATCTTGAAATTAACACGGATCTAAACTGAAACACTTTCGCAGCTAAAACAAAACACAATGCTGCATTCATGCCGAACGCTTTGCGACCTTGCAACGCAACCGCGTACCAATCACGTGACTAACCTGGTACTCCATGTATCCCGGACTCACGCGCAAGGAATAATGCACTAGGTTGGTGTGACATTTTGTGACATAGTTCCTTTTTTTAAAATTCTTTTGTGAGAGAGAGAGAGAGAGAGAGAGAGAGAGAGAGAGAGAGGTGGTGGGGAATGATGAAGAGATTATTTCGGATGAATTGTTTCACTTTCTCGATTGGCATACATTCCGACTCACGGATAGAACACGCGTGATTGGGCAATTCGGGTCGTGAAAAGAAATTGTGTTGACCGCCATACGCTTTGTATCAAGTGCACTTTTAATTAAAATTTCTATCAATCCGTCTGTCGCTCACACGCATACGAACGCACATCATCTAGCCAGCTTTTGTTTGTTCGTTCGTTCGCTTACAGAAACAACTGCTCAAATTATACGTGTGTCCAGAGATAAAGATATGCATGTAAAGAGTGGTATCGAATTCACGAATTTTGTTTTGTTTTTTTAATGTTAGTGTGAAGTAAATTTTCTTGACATTTTCTGCGCACAGCAAGTTCGCAAGAATGGGGCAAAATTATATATACATTCAAACTCTGTTTAACACACACACACACGCACACACACACACTCTCTCTCTCTCTAACAAGCACACACACAACCCTCTATCACTCTCTTTTTAACACACACACACACACACACACACACACACACACACACACACACACACACCCTGATAAACACTTTTTAAATCACTCTCTCGTCGACATGAGACACTAGAATTACGTAATGTGTTAACTTCTCTCAATAACTCTTATCGTCATTTAAGTTTGTCAGGTTACATTAACGTTTATCTTCCCGCAATTGTCAATTTCTTTCTTCTACTACATGACAGATTTAAATCAGTCTTACTTTATGCACCATCTTGTGTAAAATGTAGTAACTGGTGCACCGTCACACACACACACACACACATATATATACACACACACACATTTATAATTATTATTTTAATTACTTTACGTGTTATGGCGTCTAGGAATTAATAACACATTAACCGTTTGACGTATAGGCAAGAAACGAGGGTACTAAAAATTGCTTTAAGATTACCTGTCACCCCGCCTGAATGAAGTCCTTTGCTACTGGTTGTTTATTCAGAATACAAAAAAATGTTAATTGCACTACTTAACCTCGGGTAATGAAAGGTTTTGGGGACATTCCAAAATCATGCTATGAAAAATTAAAATCAATGATGCAGATTAGAGACACATTACCAGTCGAAGGAGTTATAATTTATTTTATATGAAAACACATTTTCTATTTGCCTTCGAGGTAAAATGTACAAAGATTTTGCTTTTAATTCATCAAAATACGTTTTGAAAAGCATACAAGCTGAATGATTAATAAGGTGAATAATAAATAAAATAAGACTGATCGATTTTTTATACCCACTCGTTAAATAAATTCTTTTCAACCGAGAAACACTTAAGAACTTACTGCTGTCACTAATCCATCCTCACGCCTACCCACCCTCTCATACAACTTCTTCCTTGAAAGAAAATTGACGTCTCTAATCTACATTTAACCCACAAGTGAACTGAAAGGTCTCCATGGTTTCCATTAAACGATTTTACAACATAGAGAAATATTATTACTGAAGTCCTATAACAACTTGTAATGACACTTGCTAAACACCCTTAATGATTGATTATAATATTTTATCTTTAATATAAATTGAAAGTGTGTCCTTCATAACAATTGAACTGAGAAATGTATACTTTTTTAAAAATAAAGTAGATAGATAGACAGACAGACAGACATATAGATAGATAGATAGATAGATAGATAGATAGATAGATAGACAGACAGACATATAGATAGATAGATAGATAGATAGACAGACAGACATATAGATATATAGATAGATAGATAGATAGATAGATAGACAGACAGACGTACAGATAGACAGACGAACGAAGGGACGGAGATTTCGTTTAGGCTAAGGCTGTTAATATACAGGCCACATAAAGACGCGACATAATCATCACAGTATGTTTGCTTACTCAGGACAAACTAATTAATTTGAATTGCAGCTCTTGACGTACCTGACACCCTTCAATAACTCATCATGATTTTAAAAAATACAATAATCCTTACGTCAGGATAATACCGAGAGACTAGAATATGAAGCTTAGCTACCTGTCAGTTTCACAAAGATATGTAGTCAATAATTTCCTGAACCGGAATAAGCCTTTCGACGCTACTCTCGGCGGGAAGTTTATTTTGACAATTACCCTAGTAGGCAAGGTGAGCCTGGCTATTATGCAACTGTGTTAATTGTTTGATAATTATCTTAGCATGCAATGAGGTGAAACCTGCCTATCGTGTAACTTTATTATAGAGGTCTTGACGTCTAGAGATACTAATTTGAAATGGTCAGCAAATATATACATATATATGAAAGATAAGGTTTTCAAAGTATATCAGAACAAAGAATAACATTGCTGCAAAGTTTAAGTTTGTTCGGAGTTTAAGTCTTGGCTAATTACGGTTTTAGCAATTAAACCGACAGGACCTGAACCCCGTAGCTAAGGAACCAATTTTTCTTAACAATATCTTGTTAATGAAATATTTTTTGTAATCTTAGTTACACCAAATCCATCAGTCTTGTTTATTCAAAATAGAATTAAAAAAATTAAAATGTAATCACTGTAACTGGAAAGAAAGGAAAGACTTCTTACCAGCCAAAACAGAGACTACAAATAACAACAAATTTCGCACCATGTGTGCACTTTGGTTTCGTTCAATAAAATTCTGTCTTTGATATTTTTTCCTTCCGATTCGAACTTGTTAATCCAAGACGTCCCCACTTCCTCCGATAACACAAGTTCACTCAACGGACACGATAGTTAATCCCAACCCACCTCTACCACGTCTATTGGAAAAGACATACAATGACGTCAAGAATTCATTTACCTCTACCACGTCTATTGGTAAAGACATACAATGACGTCAAGAATTCATTTACCTCTACCACGTCTATTGGGAAAGACATACAATGACGTCAAGAATTCATTTACCTCTACCACGTCTATTGGGAAAGACATACAATGACGTCAAGAATTCATTTACCTCTACCACGTCTATTGGGAAAGACATACAATGACGTCAAGAATTCATTTACCTCTACCACGTCTATTGGTAAAGACATACAATGACGTCAAGATTTCATTTACCTCTACCACGTCTATTGGTAAAGACATACAATGACGTCAAGAATTCATTTACCTCTACCACGTCTATTGGGAAAGACATACAATGACGTCAAGAATTCATTTACCTCTACCACGTCTATTGGGAAAGACATACAATGACGTCAAGAATTCATTTACCTCTACCACGTCTATTGGGAAAGACATACAATGACGTCAAGAATTCATTTACCTCTACCACGTCTATTGGGAAAGACATACAATGACGTCAAGAATTCATTTACCTCTACCACGTCTATTGGGAAAGACATACAATGACGTCAAGAATTCATTTACCTCTACCACGTCTATTGGGAAAGACATACAATGACGTCAAGAATTCATTTACCTCTACCACGTCTATTGGGAAAGACATACAATGACGTCAAGAATTCATTTACCTCTACCACGTCTATTGGGAAAGACATACAATGACGTCAAGAATTCATTTACCTCTACCACGTCTATTGGGAAAGACATACAATGACGTCAAGAATTCATTTACCTCTACCACGTCTATTGGGAAAGACATACAATGACTTCAAGAACGCATTTACCTATCTCTAGTGATGTGCCTGACGCGCTGGTCATGTATGCCATACGAGCATAACACAGCGTTATTATGTTTGCTACATGTGTATCTCAAGGTCTTAACATGATATGCAAATAAAATCAGCAGTCCCCCCTGTAAATTTCATTGACGTCATTGTATCTCTCTTTCTCTCTATATTTGTGTGTGTGTGTATAAAATACTATTGTTGTTCGTAATTTCATTTTGACATTATTGAAAAATATTCTTGTTATTCGCTCATTTTATGTTGACATAATTGAAAGATACAATTGTCAGTCGTGTACTTCGTGTTGATGTCAATGAAAATTACTGCTGTCAGTCAAGTAGTTTATTCTCTCGCCATTGAAAAATAGTAGGACATGACAGCTTTGATTAGTTAATTTACGACTTTGATTTGGTTAAAGTTGCATTATGCCTTACTTATTTCCACTTATAATTTTTAAACTATCTCATCAAATAACACAAGTAAGATTAGGATTCTTGTTATCATGATTTTATTACAACCAAACATTTGCGTATACATATGTGTGTGGGTGAGATATTTTGTGATATTTCAAAAAGAAAAGACACTGTCAAAGAAACATCCGTGAAATAGATCTCAAATCCTGTACTTGTATAGACCACGGTGCAAGGGTATTTTGTGCCCCAGGAATATCTGCCACCTTGCGCTCATCCCCTTTGAACATGGCACTGTTCGTTAATGCTAATACATTTTCGGCTTGATAATTTATTAAATTCTTTATTAGTCAACTTATTCAATGATAATAAATTAATAACCTGATAGTGAAGACAATGTTATTGTTTATCACTTTGCACTTTGGGGCACTCCCATCCCCTTTTAAATAAAAAAAACCAAAAACGGCCGCCTAGTTAAACTAATGGTTATTTGCATAGAGGCGCGCTCACAATAGAATAAACAGCTGAAGAGGAAAACATAAAGGTAAATAACAAATATTGCTTGTGTTTTATTAATGCTATGCAATAAATATTACTGGTGTTTTATTAATGTTATGCAATAAATATTACTGGTGTTTTATTAATGCAATGAACCCTCTCTAACAGTGCAGTCAAAATTCTTTTAAAAAAACTTCCAGCAGCACAGCAATCAATCTCTATACTGAATAGACATAACTCTGAACAAATTTCACTGACATTTTAGCAACACGAATCTCATACTTAAGTACAATATGGACATGGTATCTGAACACATATTTCAATGACATTTTAGCAACACGAAACTCTCCTATTTAAATACAATATGCACGTTATCTAAACACATTTTGGCAAAATGAAAATCTAATACTTAACTTCAATATGCACATTCTATCTGAACATATTTTAGCAAAACTAAAATCTAACTCTTAACTGTAAAATCATGATATCTGAACACATCACGGGAATCTAAACGCGTTTAGAAGAAATAACACTGACAGGAAAAATGTATTCATAGAGTACATATCTAATCCCTATTTTGTACCTCTAAATTACAAAACAATCCAAAATGATTACATCCGTCAGTATGTAATCTATTCATAGCCAGGAAAACGAACGGAACTATGAAGCTTCAGAATTGACAGCACATCAGACATTATGCTTTCTACTGACTGCTGACTTAATTCACGAAGAGACAATGTAAAATATGGAGACATGACACCTGTTGGATACAAGGTGACGTCATTTCCTTGTCCTACCTGCAGAGGGGTTATTGCCATAGAGCTATTATTGCCATAGAGCTAATATTGTCATAGATCTAATATTGCCAGGCAGTCATTTCTCTTTCTCTCACTTACACACCTAATGTAAATTCGACCATGTCCAAAGTCACTGTTATTTTTGCTATACTAGCTGCTCTGACAGACATCATTCATACGTCTCTATCTACTGTCGTTTGAAAAATGACCTTAGTTGGGCCCCTTGACCCGAATGACTTTTACAAGCTATCACCCAGTCTCAAATCTACCATTTATTTCAACAGATAAAAAACCAAAGTCCTTTTGTCTGAATTAGCAACTCATTGAAACAATCTTTTCAGTGATTTTGAGCACTCGTCTTATTCCTATCATAGAACGGGAACAGTTCTTATAAAACAAAAACTACTAATGATTTGACATACTGTATCGTAGATTGTAGATTTGTCTTCAGTCGTTGCCACTAAATAGTTTGCTCCACCAAATTTACTATCTCTGCCATCCCCACCATCTTCACCATCCCCACTAACCCTCCATCTCCATCAGCCCCACTAACCCTCCATCTCCATCATCCCCACCATCACCATTATCTCCACATCTCTCTTTAATCTTTTTGCAACCCATTATCTGCTTTTCCTGGTTCCCATCAGAACTCTCTGAAATGGGGCATCTTGTGTCGATAAATGGTTAACACTTCCAAACAGGTAATCTTTGTTATTGTTGATTTCATTGATTTCATTGATTTCCATAATCTCCTCTCTCTCTCTCTCTCTCTCTCTCTCTCTCTCTCTCTCTCTCTCTCTCTCTCTCTCTCTCTCTCCAAACATCTTGGTTTTAAAGAAAAACAACATTATGTAAAAAAATCGTTATGATATTTTAAAAGCGTTTCTGATTTTTTAAAATAGTTTTCCTGTCATTGTTGATGACTATTTATTTGTAATATATATAATATATATATGCTGCGGGCTTTATTTTTGAATCGCAGGACACTATTTGTAGTGTTACTTTTAAGTCGCAGGACACTTCCCTTAATACTTTAATGATTAAAGTAATGATACAGACACGTGTGACCTGAATTGTGCAGAAACAAAGAAACCCACTGAGCAGACCGCTAACGCATTAATTTTCTGCCACCTTCAACTGATAGGAAGTGGAACTAATAGGTTACTTCCCTTTAAGCGACAGTTTTACATGTATGTTCAAGTGTCCAAATTCGCATCCATATTGTACATTTATGTAGAGAGGTGCTTCCCGTCTCTTATGTGCCAGAAAGCAGACAAAAATATCATTGTCTACAATAAATATCGGCACCAGCCATGTACCTTTGTCCACCACCTTCATGATTTTACTATGCATTATAGGGCTCTGTCAGGGTTCTCACCAGATCTATCTGAAAATAGACACATTGTGTCGTTTGTGTGGTTTTTTATGCATAATTATGTTATTGATAATCATTACCTTCCTTGATATTACTATCATAATCTTTATTTTTATTAAGATTGACCCGGGTGGGTATTGATAAAATGCACTTTGTTGTCTCTAAAGCGCTGACTAGATTGTAATCCAGTTAACTGCCATCAGTCAAGGGTAATGTCATTTAACCTTGTAGCTAGCAATGTCATTTATAACTGTAGCCAGCAGTGGCATTTATACTTGTAGCCAACAAAGCCATTTATACCTGTAGCCAGTAATGTCATTTATACATGTAGCCAGAAATGTTATTTATACTTGTAGCCAGAACTGGCATTTATACGTGTAGCCAGCAATGATATGTATACTTGTAGCCAGCAATATCATCCATAACAGTAGCCAGAAGTGTCATTAATGCTTGTAGTCATCGTAGAGTAATTTGTATTCCTCAGTAATACTTATTATTCATCAAAGAAGGAAACGTTACTCTGTCTAAAACAAAATGCTCATTTGATCATATGTGTTGGGAGCAACAATTTGTTTTGTTTTTTTTAAATTTGAGCAGGAACATATTATTCTAAATTTAATTAAATAAAAAAGTAAGTATAAAGTAGTAATCACAAGAAAATTAATCCTCTATTTGAGCATGTTATTTTAGTAGGGAAAACAACTTTAATTTGTGCAAATGATTGCGTAAATGTCACTTAATTTGTCTTCGTTCTATGCACGCCTACAGAATATAATCAAATATCAAGTGTAATTTGAAGTCAAATTATTTTTGATCTAAATACATAACTTGAGTTTACAATATAACTGGTTCAGCTGATTTGTATTGATCAGCAAAGTAGTATAATCGAGGCATAAGAATTTAAAAAATTAAATGGAATTTTTTGGCAATCCAAGTTGTGGCGGAGTAAATTTGCCTTTCTGTATTTTAAAATGTAATTGTTATATAAATTGTTAATTTGGCAGAGTAACCCGACTTGGGCACTCCTTATCATAGTATTTTTGAAAGTGTCTGAGTTGAAGAACCGTTTATATTATCCATTGGTTGTGATTTACGAGAACGAGATCAGCAAATGGGCTGAGATTAAAAAGTTTACATGCTGTAAAGATATCTACTATCTAATCACTTAGAATTTGAAGTGTCAAAGAAGAAGTCCACTTTTGAAAGGCGGCCATTAGCTTGATGGTGAGTTAGAAAAACTGTTGGACATTGCTACATTTATTGTTTGTTTGAAGGAGTTGACATGACGAAAAGAAGTGCCCAGGTTAACTCTACGTAGCAGAACAGTGTTTTCCATGTGTGAGTGACACCTGGAGCTGACGAAATTGAACTGAACTATAAATTGTGACGTGGCAAAGTGCACGAAGGCCTGTTAAAATTGCACTGAATAAGGTTACATAAAACTATTTTTACTAATAACTCCATTTTGGTCCTCTGATAAGCCTATCTGGCAATTTCTATTGACTCTATTGTTAAACTGTATCTATACTAGACTGTGTAATTAAAAAATTATCCGAATGTGGGTTCATGGACATATTGATGTTAAGTAATCTACTTCATTGTATTTCTCACAGACTTATTTAATTGTTGATTTAATAATTTTATTGACCTTCTTACGCACACTGATAACTTTATGTTGGAGAAGTAAGTAGGTGGATGGGGGTTCACTAAATATATATTAAAAACGGATTTGTTTTCTGTTAGTAAGAAGTTTTCCAACAATGGAAAGATTGCGTGACTGTGAATGTTTATCTTAAATGTTGTGGAAGAGAGAACATGTTTACAGCGCTCGCATATATGCCAAGTGAGAAACGAGTGGTGAATGTTGGAGGATTATTAATAAAATAAATTAAGATTCTCATCACTTGCAATTAGGTTAGGATAATTAATTAACTATTTATAATAATATCCATTAAATAAGTGGCGTTGGTGTCACACATTTATTAAAAATTAATTCAATATATTTGGTTTCATTGACCCTATAGGTTTTGACTTGTAATCTCACCCGGCACAACTCAGTGGCTAGTACCTACACAACCCAGTGGCTAGTACCCTACATAACCCAGTGGCTAACACCTGCACAACCCAGTGGCTAGCATCCTGCACAATTCAGTGCTAGTATTTACATAACCCTATGGCTAAAACCTACGCAACCCAGTGGGTAGTACCCAGTAAAACAAAGTAGCTTACACCTGTACAACCCAGTGGATAGCGTTAATCTTATATCTCGTCAACACTAACCTATGGATGGAACAATCATTAGAAGTGGGAGCACTTTGATCTCCAATGGTGTTCCCCCACCTTCTTTCTATATAAAAATAGAGTCATGTGAGTTCAAACTTCACTCGGTCCTATTGATGGTAACATTATACTGATTAGTGTAGATGAAGCATTATGTAAGTTTTACATGTGCACAGACTGTTGGACAAATGACAGAAAGACCCATTTCAATAGTTTCTACCGTCTATCAAACAGTGGAAACGCCACACAAAACCGTCCTTGGTAGATCCGACGTGTGAGCCCATCTTTTGGAGACAACGTACGGGAGGGCATAGATATCAAAGCTTACTAAGTGTGCAAAATGACGTGAAAAATAGCGTATTAAAATGTTTAGGAAATCGAAAGCTAATCAATACCTTCATCTGCCGGAAACACTTGGTCCAGTTGACCTACTCTCAGCATTCGGTCAGTCGATGACAAGAGGTCTAGCACACACCAATGCAGCAGGAAAGTGCCTTCATGCAAAGCAAGTTTGTCTTGTACGCACACACAGTTATGAAGACAGCACAAAATGGGGGAGGGGGAGATAAATCGGTGTCTTTTTCCTTCGGAGTCCTCTCCCTTGTTTTTTCTTCTCCTTTTAAGCCGTTTTTTTTTAATGGCCACGCGTCAACACGGATCTGTGCATGTGACTGATCCGAACTAAATCGCCCTATGGTGATCGTTGTCGTGTTGGGACCATGATGCATTTTGGAGTGAAAAGTTTGACGTGTCGTGACTAAATGCAAAACTGTAAATTTCATAGGCGGTGACAAATTACGTGGTTCGTGAGAAAGCGTATTTGGGTGACTATTTAATTCATGATACGTTGTTCTCACTAGATAACTGGGAAACTGAAAGGCGAATCTGAAATCTTTTCATTAAAATTCGCATTGCATTAATGCATTTAAAAAGATATTCAGCGTATTTCGAAATAAAAAATAAAAATAATTTCGCGCATCATGTATGGCAGGAAAACGCTGCTTAGTGACTTCTGGTAAAGTAGTAATATTTCTTTGTAATGCAAATCTTGGTAAAGTAATAATAGTTCCTTTTGATGCAAATCTTTGTAAAGTAGTAATAGTTCTTTGTAATGCAAATATTTGTAAAGTAGTGTGACGGGCACGCCCCTTAGTTACTGGTTATGCTTATTATTATTAATTAATCTTTCATAACTAATTGCAAGTGATGAGAATCTTAATTTTATTGTTAATGATCCTCGAAAAGATACCACTCGTCTCTCCCACTCGGCGGATATGCGGGCGCTTGTAAACGCTTTTTTATCTTTCACAACATAAAAAAAATTTACTCACATAATATTTCCGTGAGTGGAAAACTTTTTATTAAAGGAGAAGACAAATCCGACTCTAATCTATATTTGCGAGCCCCCTTCCACACAATTTCTTCTCCAACATTAGATTATCAATATGCGTAAGGTCAATAAATTTAACAATTAATTTATAAAATGAACAGTCAAATATACATATGACAATTTCCATGAAACAGATTACATGACATCAATATTCTATGAACTCATGTTCGGATAATTTTACGTTACACAGTCTCTATATATAAAAATCAAATTACAGTTCAACAATAGAGTCAATACAAATTGCAGGTTAGTCCTATCAGAGAACAGAAATAGAGTTATTACAGGTAAGTTATTGTAATTTTTACATGACCTGGATTAAGCACTTCTTGGACAGATTTTCACTTACCTTTGCAACAATGTCAAAATGTCCATTTCCACGTGTCTCCCGCCACATGCATGGAAACCACTGATGCACTGTTCTATTCTTGAGAACTTTAGTGCTTTCCTCACTGTGTCCATTCTTTCAAGCAGAACTTGTGATTACAGTAATTCTAGCAACTTCAATATACTAGAATTCTCCCAATATGTCCAGTATATATATCAAATATATATCAAGGGTGTGTAGCATACTTCTTCACGCTTACACACACCACAACAGACGTTCCTGAGCCTTCTCGATCATACAAGTTTATGACCGGTAAATACATGAAGGTGTAAATGGGAACTTGAAACTTGAAACTCAAACTCAAAGCTGTGATGCAAATATTTGTGAAGCAGTAATAGGTCCACTCAGCTTATGACATCGACAGGACTCCAACAATGCATTCACACATAACACATACACATAGACGCAGACACACATTCACACGTGCACACATACACACTCATACACACATGCAAAAAATATTTAAATTGTCTTCATTGTTAATTATATTACTTTCTCGTGTAGCCCGGAATACACGTGCGTGTGTGCAAGCATGAATGTATACGTGTGTGTGACACTAAAAAATAATTTGCTTACTACTGCCTGCAAAAGATTGCAAGGATTGGGGTTTAAGCTCATTGACATAATGGAAATGCTTGTGTGTGTATGTGTGCGTGCGTGTCTGTGTGCGTGTGAGCGTGAGTGTGTGTTCGTGCGTGCGTGCGTGTGTGTGTGTGTGTGTGTGTGTGCATGCGTGAGTGTGTGAGAGAGTGAGACAAAGAGAGACAAGCCTACAGTGCTCTAAACTAAAGATAACAAAACCATAATACATATTCATACATAAAGCACCCAAAAAATGAAATTAAGAATTAACGGCAACAAAACGTCTGTAAACAAAAAATAAACAAATAACAAGGTTGCTTAAATCTAAAATACCATTGTTTAATTGGAATGGGAATGAAATACCTGACCTGAATAAGTCACACACGAACTATCATAACTAGCTGGCTCACTCCTGGGAAAATAAATGTCAGCATAATTACATGGCAATTATAACAGTAATAGAAAAGTACAAATTTAACCTTAGTATGTCCACACACACACACACACACACACACACACACACACACACACACACACAAACACACACACACACAGAGAGAGAGAGAGAGAGAGAGAGAGAGAGAGAGAGAGAGAGAGAGAGACAACATCCAAACAATAAATAAATAACAAAAATAAATGAATGTCGTAAACAGGTTTTATGCACGTGTTATTGAGTCCTATTTGTTGCTCCCTTTAATCCTAGTTACAAGTTAGTTGCCATAGACTCTGTATTTTATCATCATTCTGTCTCTCTGTCTGTCTGTCTGTCTCTCCCCTCTTCAATTCCTTACAGAAATTTCCTGTACTGTGAATCAGCATTCATAAATTCATAAAGCCCGTTTCCTCTGTCCAAACTAAAAGCTGTTTCACTCAAGCAAATGTCTCAGCTTAGACACAGTGACTTTACAAAAGAAGATGTTGCCTCAAATACTCTGTTAACATTAATATCATCATTAGAAAGCAATATATGGCTAGTCGTGTACATATTACTTCACCTTTCTCTCTCCACTGTACCATGTCATCAATTACATTACAATAATACAACTCAAATTAATTGAGTCATATATAATATAGTCACATATGTTATAATCACATATTGTTACATAGTCATATAGTATAGTCATATATATAGGAGTCAAATATATAATATAGTCATATATAGTTCAGTCTCTTTCTTAGTAAATTGTACATTTAACTTATTGAGGTTCTTTTCTCACTAAGGTTCTTTTGGTTCTTTTCTCACTGAGGTTCTTTTCTCACTAAAGTTCTGTTTAAGATGACAATGAAAGAACGATCATATAATTTCCTTCTCATAAACAATACTTTTTTTTATAAACAAACACAAACAAACAAACAAACTCACCAATCATTCATTTTTATGCATTATTTTACCAATAATTATAATTCGGCGCTGGTTTCTCTCCTGGTCTTGTGACCAAGGTATGTCTCTTTCTCACCAAAACAAAATTTCATAAGAATTCTTAAATATTATAACATTTTGACCATGTAAAATCCGGTCATGCATTTATTTTTAAATTAGTTGCTTTGCTATGTTTGTCCAATTTGCCACATAATGGCTTATATAGCCCCCACCCCCTTCTCTAAAATTAGAGTACATGCAAAACTACTTTCTAGAAAGGCTGATCCTTATCCCAGGGCTGGGAACATGCCTAAATGTTTTAGATGCTCTCTAAACTAAACCAATCAAAGTGCAGCTCAACAACAAGCAATGAACATACTAAAATATCACCTAATTTTCTTTAGTCAATTGCAGATGGCCGTTGAGGCAACACATGTTTTGGCTCACAGCTTTTAATAAGTATGAATTATATTACTAACCCTTATTGCCAGTTATCAACACAGCAGGAAACCATCCTCTGTAAATATTACTGCTGAAGATATGTGGTTTTTCTTGCCTATCTAATACTATATTCATGTTTATCTCTTGGTATTAATTATATTTTATATTTTTATATTTTCCTTATGATATTAAAATGTATGGTGGGGCAATATCAGTAAGAGTGTTCTGTCAGAGAACACATGAGGATGAATTCTTAACCCATGTTATTTTACTGGCAGACCAGACCTTATCTGAGACATTGATTCGATGAGCGCTGAGCAGTAAAACAATGCCAGAAAAGAACCACCTTATCTTGGATCTTGACTTTGATGAGTGTTGAACTGTGAAGCAACACAAGAGCAGAATGATCATGTGTGTGTCTGCTATGACATTCTCTGGGACCCTAGATGACATGTCAGGTCATCCTAAAGTTATGTAATTATAAAATCAACAGCCGCTCTTCTTCATTCAAGATACAATTGAATTCACTCAAACTTTAATCAAAGTACTTTTAGAGTTCACTAGGAAACATTCAGTGTTCTCTTATAAAACACTCATATGGACGATCCAAATAACTACTACAGTGATAAAGGACTCAAAATGAACATTCTCTTACAACACCACATGGTCGTGATTATGCAGTATAAACATTCATAAATTCTATTTATAACTGTTGAACTATTCGCTATATGTAACATGCTGTCTACTGTTATTTCTTGTAGAGTACATTTCTTGTTGTTACTTAGACCACTCGTGTTAGCGTGACTCACTTACATGTTATATGTTGTAATCTGTCACTGGTATTTACTCACTTTATCCTGATTGTATTTATCGTGGGGGGGGGGGGGGGGAAGGAGGCTCGATCTGTTTTCTAGAACTATGACTCTTCTATTCTCCATTATCTATCATTCCTCTTTCTAAAACATGTGGCCTTCCAGAAGGTGTGATTTGGGGATTAGCGCTTAAGGTTATTGACGGTCTGGGGTGATGGAGAATTAACATCTTGCCCTTTCTCCCAGCAAAACATTATATATTTGGGAATCCCGTCTTGGGATTGAACTTGTAATTATACAACCTATATACTAGGGACCTTATTCACATTTTCTGTTCAAAATGAAGTCCGTAGAGAACTTGCCATAACAAATAAACACTAAATATTTGAGTGAAGCTTTTGGTTGTATTGATTATTTATTTCATTTAATTAACTTTAATCCATTATTTACTGTCATGACTTATAATCAATGTAAGCCAAGTTGAATGAAAGTGCAACACTATATTTTATATAATAGGTGTATGTACTATTGTGATATGCTATGGCTAAAACCACCACCACAGGAGTAAAGCATAGAGCTACTGACTATAACACTGTAACTATTTTAATAACCTTGAAACTTAAGGTTTTACAATTAACGTTAAAAACAATTTTTGCTCGAAGTTATCAGCATACCTTGCTATTATAGATCAATGGAGTGTAGTGTACTCCTTACACTTGCACACTGCGGTAGATCATTCCCATGTCTACCATGGTCGTAGCGGTTTATGATCAGTAAACCAGAAGATTCAAATATCACAAGGAAAGGCTGCTTTGTCCCCGTAAATATATAATCAGGGAATATTTTCATTTTATTCCTTATTTAACTCCATTCTTTCTTACATTCAAGTCTCAACTTACAGTTTTCTGCAACCATGCTTATTATCCCAATACACTCATACAACATAATAGTTTTATGAGCTGGTTCACTGGAAACAATGTCAAGTATTTAGCATTATCACATATAAGCATCATAGTTAACAATTTGTAGAAATAATACTCTACTCACATAATGCATCTCTACATAAAACACAAGTATATCACATAAATAGCAAAAATACACGAAATTCTCTCTCAGTCACTTAACTCACCATTAAGCTAGCAGCTGTCTTTCAATACCAAACTTCTTGCCACTATAAATGCAAGTGATTAGACAATAGAATTTACTACAGCATGTAAACTTTTGATCTCAGCCCATTGGCTGGTCTCGTTCTCATAAATCGTAACCATTGGTTAATAATAAAAAAAACTACTCAACCAGTTGGAACTGGTCTGCATTGCATTAGCAATTTCTAGCGTATTCTCAACTCGAGTTGTTTACTTCCAACTCTGACACTTACAAAAAAATGCCATCATAAGGAGTACCCAAAGCCGGGTCACTTCGACAATTTAACAATTTCTATAACAATTAAGACTATAAATTGGGATGGGCAAAATTAATCCACCACACAAAGTAAATTTCTTTAAAACTCCTTAATATCAACGTAATTCTCTTTATAACTCTTTCTTAATATCAACGTAATTAACTCTCTTTAAAACTCTTTCTTTTTAACTCTTTCTTAATATCAACATACCTCTTTAAAACTTTCTTTTTTTAATACCAACGTAACTCTTTAAAACTTTCTTTTTAAATCTTTCTTTAATATCAACGTAACTCTCTTTATAACTCTTTCTTAATATTGCTGGTTCCACAATCAGTTTCGCGGCTTTCCGAAGCATATGGCTTCTCCATTATTCCTCAGTGGTTCGAGGTAGGGGGTTTCCAATGTTTCTACTTCCAGAATCTCTCAGGCATGAATTCGTATTTCTATGCGTTCGGTAGTTCGTTCGCCTCTTGTGGTGAAGTGTTTTATCCAATACGCTACCGTTTGTTACTCGGTCGCGTGCAATGGAATATAAGCCGTTAGCAATAGGTCTGCTTCTGTTGCTCCCTCTTGTGTCAGTGTCTAGACAAGATTCCACACTCGGTCAGTTTCTTCCTAATTCCGTCCATTTATATATATCAGCATATTCTTTATCTGAAAATGCAAACATTCTGAATTAACTAGCCGTTATGAAAATCGTCATTTCCTGATATAATGTTCTTTTAATTAAAAAAAAACAACAGGTTAATGATTTTAACGTCAGGTTTAGGAAACTTAAAGTATAAGACTTTTTATTTTTTATTTATTGTCATAAAAGTTAGCATTCATTCTAGTAAAACATGATAGCTTAGCGCTATCGTTATAAACGGAGCAGTCTTAATAAAACAAACCAACAAACATTGCATCAAAGCGTTTTAGATCCATAAATTGTAGAATTCATATAAATAAAATCAAAATAGGAAACCTCTTTAGGGACAGACTATGGCATTTACACTTAACCAAAACATTAGTAGGTAAACATTTGCACACATGGGACAGCAATCAAAATTATACCAAAACATTGTAGGTAAACGTTTGCACACAAACTACAGCAATCAAAATTATACCAAAACATTAGTAGGTAAATGTTTTCACACAAACTACAGCAATCAAAATTATACCAAAACATTAATAGGTAAACGTTTTCACACAAACTACAGCAATCAAAATTATACCAAAACATTAGTAGGTAAACGTTTTCACACAAACTACAGCAATCAAAATGAACCAAAACATTAGTAGGTAAACGTTTTCACACAAACTACAGCAATCAGAATGATACCAAAACATTAGTAGGTAAACGTTTTCACACAAACTACAGCAATCAAAATGAACCAAAACATTAGTAGGTAAACGTTTTCACACAAACTACAGCAATCAGAATGATACCAAAACATTAGTAGGTAAACGTTTTCACACAAACTACAGCAATCAAAATTATACCAAAACAGGAGCAAAGACACAAACTGGAGTATAGAAATATATTTTAACATAACACTTCAGGGACTGAATGCTACATTTGTAACTATAAAACATTTCTTATTTTAAAATTCTGTTTATGACTTTAGAGTACGTTTCATGACACCAGAAAAACGTTTCATGACACCAGAAAAATGTTTCATGACACCAGAAAAACGTTTCATGACACCAGAAAACGTTTCATGACACCAGAAAAAAGTTTCATGACACTAGAATAAAATTTTATGATACTATAATAACATTTCATTACACCGAATTAACTTTTTATGACATAATGTTTCGTGACACTATAATAGCGTTTACTATTAGTCGTGAAAGAAAAAGGCTGAACTTACAAAGTGAGACAGTTTTTAAAATAGAATACTTTCAACACGAACTCTTCGTATTGACAAATTCTATATTAGCGCTGTGCGTAAAGTGTAAAACAATTCTCGCAAAAATAAAAACGTAAATTGTCTACTTTCTTGAATCCGGCAATATCGACATATCAAGAAACATATCTCACATTTTTGAAAAAGCCACCCAACCCCACCCACCCCAGCCAAAAAAGCACTCTCGTGGGTTTTCTTGATTCTTCAATCTTGCTCCCCAACCACACAACCCCACCTTTCGTCTTTAAAGTTAAATATTTTCCTCGAAAAAGTCGTCTCGAGTTTTTTCCACTCGTGTAAAGTAAAACTCAATCCTTTTGTGGTTAATATGTTTCATTACTAGGTTTTCACAGCAAACACATCGTTCTCTTCACCTCCCTTGCAATGATCAACAATACATCATTTCCGAAGCCTGTCAGTTTTAAACAATTTTAACATAAAGTCCTGTTTGCTTAGGCACAAAGAGCAGCCGTTTCCACCCAAGTTCTGGAAGCGGAGAAGCCGTTGGAGTTAATTGAGGAGAGTGGCGGCGGACGGCAAGTCCACGCAGAGAAGCCTCTTGACGCACAGCATATAACGGACTTTGCTCGCCAATTTTTCCACAGACGACAATGACAGGATATACGGTAGGTTCGTAGATGTTATTTTGTTGTTGCTGTTGTTGTTGTGATTGTTGGTGTTCTTCGTGAAGAAACATTTTATTTTATTTTCGAGCTGGATATTCCGATCGAAGTTGCTGACTCTGCTTCTTTGTTAACTTGTGCTTTAGTTTTATGTCAAGAGTGATTGTCTTCTCTTGTCATTCTGATTGTCTTCTGATTGTCACCTCATTTAGTATTCAAGTTTGAGTTGAAGTGCTTTCTTCTTGTTTTTGATTTTAGAAAAGTGGTTAGTTGGACTTATTTTTCTGTACCTTTCAATTATTCTTGATTTCATAGGTCATTGCAGGAGCGTTATTCTGACTCGTTTAGAAGAAAAATTAGTCATTAAAAATGGCGTTTCCTATATTATTCGATACAAAAGAAAACGAAATTATTTCACACCCTTCTTTCGGTCATTTTCTTTCATTCTCATTATTTGCTCTTTCCCTCCCGCATCATTTTCTTTGTCTCTTCAACGAGAAATTTGTGCTACATTTATTTTAAATGACATAAAGCGGATATAGAAAGCAAGGACAGAAAGGGAAATTAATATGCAGACCGGAAGTGGTCATCAGCAAGGTTCAGTAAATTTGTCCATCACGATTATGGTACATGTATTTGGTCGGAACGACTCCCTGGTGACAACGACACCTGAAGCAACGTTCAAGGGACCATTTATTTCAAGGTCAAGAATGGCTGCATACTCATCGGAATCATCATATTGTGAAAGCAAACTTCCAGCCAGCTGCCTAGCAACAGATGCATCTCTCTTGCCCGTTTCAAAGACTGGTACTTCTTTGGAAAACTGGCTAGTAAGTCCATTGTGATTCCATTATATACAGGTACTTATGATTCTTCTCCAATAAAATTAATTCTTTCTCTAACTTTATCTTTGGTTTCATGTCCAACGTGATACATCTTTCTATTACACTTAATTTGCCTATCTATCTATCTATCTATCTATCTATCTATCTATCTATCTATCTATCTATCTATCTATCTATCTATCTATCTATCTATCTATCTATCTATCTATCTATCTATCTATCTATCTATCTATCTATCTGTCTGTCTGTCTGTCTGTCTGTCTGTCTATGTATATATCTATCTATGATGGGAGGTTTAACAGATTATATTACACAACCCCCTAATCTGCTTAATCTTGCCCATACGAGTCTTTGCAACTGTAGACAGAGAAACTCAGTTAGGCCTCAGATACAATAACCATTATTTAATTTATCTCCCACCTTGTCTCTGAGTGTTACCAGTTCAGAATTCATATCCCAGCTCATGAACTCATCCGCCTCATGATCATTATAGAAATTCTGACCAGCACAATCTCTCTCAGCTTGGATGGACAGTTCCCAAGATATGTCATTGTATGAGGTTTTGAGAACAAATTAAAATTAAGCCCTTCCCCCTCCTCCCCAAGCATTCTCATATCTCCTTCTTTGTTGAGTACAGAAGGGGAAGAGTAACAAGTAGCAAAAGTTTTTTTTTAACACACACAAGTTAAACAAGAAAAAGAATTGATACATAATATGCAGTAGTCACAAAGGCAAAGGCTAATTGTGAAATACCGTTTGTATAACAGAAATTAGTTATTAAATCAAAATCTAAGCAGTTTAACAATGAAGTGTTTTTATTATTGGCTACAGAAATTTGGTGTAGAATAGGCTGCTATTGGGTGACAGTTTGTGGTCCCTTTAGTGTCACTTTGTGTGGCAGTAATGCAGCAGGACCAGATGAAGAACAAATGAAGAATTGCAGACTTGCAGATGAACGAGGTCTATTAAGAATATGACTGAAGAATTTACTATGGAATTTAATAAATAGTTGACTGAAGAATTTACTGTGGAATTTAATAAAGAATTGACTGAAGAATTTACTGTGGAATTTAATAAAGAGTTGACTGAAGAATTTACTGTGGAATTTAATGAATGGCGGACTTGAAGACTGAAGGCTTCGAGCACTGCAGAGCAAGACCAAGACACAGGTGTGAGTTATTCTGTAAAGGTAATTAATAGGACCTTCTCCCCCCCACACACACACTCTGTTTCTCTCTCAGACACACTCACACACATATGTACGTGTGTACTCTTGACAATATATTGTTCAGATACATAGAAAACATGGAGAAATATCATGGATGAATTCCACAAGAGAATAAAGAAAATACAATTAAAATCTTCTACACCGAGCTGCAGTGAGAATTTTAAATATTACAAGCATAACACTTCATGTAAGGAAGTTTTCTACTCCATAATATTACAGTTGGAGGATTTCCTGAAAATGGAAAATGTAATTATACAATTCTAATTACAACAGTTTAACTATGGTTAAAATTTCGATACGTCGTATGCATTATACAAATCTTTCTTAGTAGAATGTTATTGGAATGACGGTTCTTTTACTAAAATTGCTTTCTTTAAATGTTTCCGAGATTGTTTCTCTCTCGTAAAATGAGAAACCAACTGGCAGAGTTGTCAAATATTGATCACGTGATTGGTTTTAAGCACGATAATTTCTTGAGGTCCGTTTCCATTCTGTGTTGTTTTATATCATTCCGTACACTTTATTCTGTTTTACACCCCTCATGGGTAACAGGTTGTTTTATACCCCTCATGTGTAATAGGTTGTTTTATATCCCTCATGGGTAACAGGTTGTTTTATATCCCTCATGGGTAACACGTTATTTTATAACCCTCCATAAATATTAGGCTTTTATACCTCTCATTGGTATTAGGTTGTTTTATACCCCTCATTGATATTATGCATTTCGATTTAGAATGTTTATACCCTTCCATGGGTATTAGGCTGTTTTATACCCCTAAATAGCTGTAGGCTGTTTTATATTCCTCATGGGTATTAGGCTGTTTTATATTCCTCATGGGTATTAGGCTGTTTTATATTCCTCATGTGTATTAGGCTGTTTTATGCCCTTAATTGGTTTTAACCGGTTTTATATTCTTCATGGGTATTAGGCTGTTTTATATTCCTCTTGGGTATTAGGCTGTTATACCTCTAATTGTTATTAGGCTGTTTTATATTCCTCATGGGTATTATTGTTATACTCCTTAGGTATTAGGCTGTGTTAACCCTTAATTGGTATTAGGCTGTTTGCACAGGAACTTCATCCAAGCAAAACATTGTAGGTGTGACGAGAAGTTTCACTAAAGTCATTACTAAAACCCAAATGTGCCTCAACCTTCAGCCTCAAGTATAAAATTCCCGAAAAGCAGATCTCTCATATTTTCTTGGCTGTTTATCTCTTACATCAGGCTTAGATCATCAGTAAGTAAATCTAGAGTATGCATACTATAGTACATGTTAAAGTATCATGCATACAAATAGAAATTTAAAGACTAGATTAGTTAACATTATTATTGGGACGGTACAAATAGGAATTTAAAGACTAGATTAGTTAACATTATTATTGGGGACGTCACGTCGATTTGAAGTGCAAGGGCAGTGTTTTAAATATATAATGAATGTGGTTTATTTTATCAGGTGTCAAATTCGGATTTTGTCAACAAAGTTTCTTTTCCGGCTCCAAACTGATTTGGCTGTATTTACAAGTTTCAGTCCCTAGAGCCTGGCTCTTATTTAGAATTACGTCGATAACAGTCATCCGTATTGCGTGACATCACTTTTACATATCTCGGATTTTGACAGTAGCAAAAGAATTGTTGATGAAATGGTGCTGATCTAACAAGTGCATAGTTTAAAATGTAAGTACTTTATAAGATATTCGTAAATCGGAACACAAACAATAATCTAAAGGGACAAATTGAAAATAAAAACTAAAAAAAACAAACAAAACATATATACGTGCGGGGAAAGTCTAAGGAAAGAAAAGCTGAAAAATAAAACCTTCAAAAGCTGGAGTGATGGTGGTGGAGAAAGAACTTTAAAATTAAAAGTAAATATCAAACTGACAAAATTCATACGTTTTGTCAAGAATATCGTGTTTCTTTACTCCCCAGAATGTTAGACTCACAGCACCCATTCTTTGCAGCATGCCACCACAACAAGCGCCACACCCGACATCAGCTCCTACGAGCGCTCAGCGGTTGTCCACGCACTGTGGCTCAGCATCACCGTCCTGGGTTCCCTGGGCAACATGCTGGTCATCTACACCATGGCGCGGCACGGCGAGCGGTCGGCAACCAACTGCTACATCATCAACCTTGCTCTGTCAGATTTCGCCGTGCTGACGGTCATCGTGCCCTTCACCATCGCCATGTTTACCTCCTTTGACTGGCTGTACGGGGAGGCCATGTGCAAAGTCACCGTCTACTTAATATTTGTAAGACTTGTGACGTCATTACAACGTCAGCGTCTACTTTCTATTTGTAAGATTTGTGACGTCATTACAACGTCAACGTCTTTCTATTTGTAAGACATGTGACGTCATTACAACGTCAGCGTCTACTTTCTATTTGTAAGACTTGTGACGTCATTACAACGTCACCGTCTACTTTCTATTTGTAAAAAAAAACTTGTGACGTCATAACAACTTCAGCGTCTACTTTCTATTTGTTAGAAAATTGTCTTTTGGACGGTCCTTATCTATGTAACATTTTGTGAGAGATATGACGCCAGTATGACGTCAGCGTAGATTTATTATATGTAAGAGTTGTGACGTCAATAGGATGTCAGCGTCTACTTGTCTACTTGTAAGAACAGCTATGTCTTCGCGACGGTCCTTGTCTACTTGAAATATTTATAAGAGTTATAATGTCTTTATAACGTCTAATTACTATTGGTAGGAGCAGTTACGTCATTGCGACAGTTCTTGTCTATTTAATATTTGTGAGAATCGTGACGCCATTATGAGTCACCGTCTACTTATTATTTATAAGAGCAGTTACGTCTTTGTTGACGGACGTCGTCTGCTTAATTCGTGTAAGAGTAGAGACGTCCTTGTGGCGTTGCCGGCTATCTAATACATGTACGAGCAAATATATCTTTGTCGACGGCCATCGTCTACTTAATATTGTAAGAGTCGCCATTTTGACGCCACTATTTCCTTAAACTTGTAATATTAGTCACGTGATTATAAAATCGTGATGTACTTCATATCTGTAAGAGCTGTGACGCTGTTTGAAGTCGCCTTATAGTTAATGTTTATAAGAAATAGGACGCCATCACGAAGTCCCTTTATAAGTAATGCGTTGTGACGTCAATAAAGTCGTCACCTCCGCCAAACATCTGTAGTAATAGCGACGTCTTCATGAAATCTGTAAACGTAATCACCTCACTATGGATTCACCAAGTACGTAATATGTGTAAGACTTGTGATGTCAGTATGAAGTCCGTCACAGTCCCCTTAAAGCACTTAAGACATCTATTTAATTCTTGTAAGAAAATTATATCATTGTAAAGTCACTGTTTATGTCATATGCATAAGAAAAAGGATGTCATTATGAAGTCAATGACTTCTTAATTTCTTTGACTAATGATAACTTGACAAAGTGAACGTTGTGCCACGTTGGAAGAGCATTTCTAACCTCTACCCGTATTGTTACTCTACAACACCGATCTGTACTCCATGTTATAAGGATGGCTTGCAGTCCCCGCCTTTTCCATCGCTCAAGTAAACAACAATGTTGCTTATGTTTTAAATTGATTTTGACTTTGAATATAAAACGCGAGCAAACTTATATAAAATTGCTTTATATAATAAATGAAAAGAATACATTTAATTGCATTTCTTAAATGAGCATTTTAAATAAAATTTGACGGAAAAGAGCGTATTTGTTAATATTTAAGAGAATAAGGGAGCATATTTATTAACATTTTATAGAATAATGCATATTTATTATTTTACTGACCTAAAGAAGCACATTTATTAGTTTTTGATAAAAAAAAAAAAAAAACACAAGTGCGTGCTGTTGGAAGAGTTGTCCGATAAAGTTAATTAGCCAGAAGCAGTTAATAGTGGCACATATCCCTCACTGATTTGAAGCAGGAGTAAAAGTATTGCTTATAGTTAATAGCAAAATCCACAATTTTAAAAGTTGCCTACAAACGATGCAAAGTGGCCTTCTACTAGTGCCATTTTTTTGGATAATGTTTATATCAAAAACTCTGAAATAGTAACAATTTGCTAAATTATAGGAGATTTTCTCTTTAATGTACAAATGCATGCATAAGCTATAAGAATCAAAAGTTGGTGCTGCCATTGGTAAATGTCGACATGTTATATTATTATTTGCAGTGTAACTATGTTAAAAAGAATATAATTGTTGCTAAGATGGTCACAAAGGCAAGCATATCAGCAAATTAAACTTGATGTCACACTTTCTTTCATTCTTATTCCTCTTTCTTTCTCATATGTCATTCGTTCTCCATCTTTTCCAGTTCCCCACTGCGCCTTTGCGTTGGTGTACTTTAAGGACAGCCTCAACTCGCCATCCCTGTTAGAATAATGAAGTCGTTAATAAGTTACGCCCCTTTGTACGGTTGTAGTGAAGTCATCGCGAGTATTTAATATTTGTGAGAAGGAATATAGATCACATTCTTGTTATTATTTGCACTAAAAGTAATATGGATCACATTCTTGTTATTATTTGCACTAAAAGTAATATGGATCACATTCTTGTTATTATTTGCACTAAAAGTAATATGGATAACAGTCTTGTTACTATTGTATGAGCTTCAACTAGCTTAAGATGTTTTGGTTGCTATAGTTTCGTTCAGGGCATTTCTGTGAAAAAAGAAACAAACAGAATAAACAGCATGTACTCATTACCAGAAAAAATTGAAAGAATTTTATAGAGAAATTGTTTATGAAAAACAACAAAAATACCCTGCCTAATCACAACGTACTGAAGGACAGCCAAACATAAACGGGAAAAGTATCTGAATTTCATGAAAAAGAATAGGATGCAAGAAGGAAACAGTGACGATGAATGGACATTGCACTGAAATACAATACGAGCAATCCTACTTTTCATTTTGAAAAGAGAAATCTGAAACGTGCTAAAAAAAAAACCAAAAAAAACCAACAATAAGAAGAAGAATAGAGGGAGAAAATTATCTTTTCCTGACCGATTTCTATATTAATATACATTTTTTAATTGTCCTAGGTATTGTTTTCGCTCTCGCCCACCTGTGAAAGCACTGACTGGAGAAAGCGGGCATAAGATTCCGCGTCATCGCACAGCATTTCCTCGACGATGACAGAGGGAGTCGTGTGCACAGCGTCCTGTAACCTAGCAACCGCAACTAATATTAACGAAGACAGAGTAGGGTCGTGTGTAAAGCGTTTTATAACCTCGCGATCTCAGCCAGGCGTCTTGAGGGAAAACGCGATGTCCGGAAGTAACGTTATGCACAGATTTACAATAAAATAACTGTCGGAACTGGGGGGTGGGTGTGTGTGTGTGTGCGGAGTGCGGTTACCGATGTGTTACAGACTGTCACATAATAACTTTTAATTCTGTTACAGCAGAGAAATATATATATATATATACGGCTGGTTGTCATTCTCATTTTTAAAAATCAGATATTTTAGTGAAATTAAATACTTATTTGTTCGTGATTTTGTTCCTTTTCTTGTGTGTACTTTTTGAAATTATTTTTGTCTCTTTATTTTATTGATTAGTTGTTCGTTTGTTTTGTTGTCTCTTGTGCGTGTTTGTTTCATTTGTTTGCTTGTATATGAAATACGTTTCTTGTTGGATTAATGCATTTAAATGTAAATTATTTTGTATCTTCGTTCACTTGATAGATAGAACGACTATTAGACATAGGTAAACAGATAGACAGACAAAGATAGAATGATAGACAGATAGACAGACAGAGAGACGGGCGGATAGATTAGATAGATAGATAGATAGATAGATAGATAGATAGATAGATAGATAGATAGATAGATAGATAGATAGATAGATAGATAGATGATAGATATGTTCATTCCTTCCCTTTATTTGTCTCTTATTTCCATACACTTTTACTTATGGAATATTTTATGATAAATTTAAGATCACTGTATTCGAGTTACTGTTATACAGAGAGAGTTTAAAAGTCGACTTCGTGCTCTGCACGTTAAGAGTAATATACATGACAATATATAGGAGAAAAGTGTTAAGAGTAATATACATGACAATATATAGGAGAAAAGTGTTAAGAGTAATATACATGACAATATATAGAAGAAAAGTGTTAAGAGTAATAAACATGACAATATATAGGAGAAAAGTGTTAAGAGTAATATACATGACAATATATAGGAGAAAAGTGTTAAGAGTAATAAACATGACAATATATAGGAGAAAAGTGTAAATTCCTCGCAAACGGATAACTAGATCTTGCCTGAAGTAACATTTATAGTCAGGGGGATACCGTGTCTCTTGTTCCGTGAATTCAATATTCGAAATTCCATTTGAAATTGTGTGTCGAGCTTCTTAAATCTTGGTTTAGATAAATAGCTTATCGAGAGACAAGTAAAATTAAGGAGCGATGCGTCATGACTGACCAACAGCCTGTTTCAAGCCAATTAGGACTAACCAATGGCCGTATACTGGCCTACCGTATCTAACCAATGGCTGTATACTGGCTCACCATAACTAACCAATGAGAGTTAGGGAAATAAGGGAGGGGAGCCCACGTTGAGAAAAAATACCTTTTGTCCATTACTGCCCGATAATTCTGCATGCAGTGAAGATGTTTCTTTTTTCTCTTTCAGTCTCTATTCTGATAGTCATATGATTAAGACCACATCGTGAGTCAACACAGAGTTATAAGTTCTAAAATTGTAATGTCCATTTCAGCTAAATAGAAATGTAATTTTCATGTTCTTTTCAGATGAGTAATAATGTATTGTAATTTTCATGTACAACTCTGTATGTTGTCTAATAATTCTAAGATACCTATCGTTATTTTATCTAGTAGAAATTCCATGCGGTTAAGTTTTGGTTGGTTTATTTGCAACTAACATGTTTACGTCACTATTGTAACCTTGTAATGAGTGTGACGCAACAAATTTAGATCTCTGTAAAATATCGTTTTATGATTCAGAGACTGTTTTATCATAACCTTTGGTCTGTAAAATAATGCCTTAAAATTTAAGGATTTTCCTATTTCAGTTTTGTCTGTTATTATTGCTTTGTGTAATTCAGCATAACTCTGCTGGAAGAGTACATAACTTGTAAAATGGCACATAGCTTAAATACATAATTTACTAATGGTGAACTAAATAATTGTATTCAGTGACTGAAAGATATAGTCTGATGAGTTATTAATGAGAGAGACAGTTAATATCTGTCCAGCCTGAATTCATTGTTCACTTGTGGTGAACTAAATTATTGTATTCAGTGACTGAAAAATATAATCTGATGAGTTATTAAGGAGAGACAAAGTTAAAATCTGTCCAGCCTTAATTTCTACACAAGAAATATTGTTGTTTTTTTCCAGAGTTATTGCCAATACTCCCAAATATCTTCCTTATATCTCCATTATACTGAACTTCTGGTTCTAATTCTGAACTTGACTGCCTGTGCGTGAATCCCGTGAGTGAAGGCACATGACGTCATCCACTGTGGTTGAAAAACAGAGAGATGAAACTTTGACTTGGGTCATGTTGACATTTCATGGACTATACCTAACTTTCCCTATCCCCTTGTGATGTGCATTATTTGTGTGATCTAAACATCACTTGATTAAGTAACACTGCAAATGAATACTGTTCACTCCAGGAGCTTTCAAGTGAGGGCTGGAGATAGATTAAGTGGACAAACACAAACAATTAGCAAGAAAACTTTTAGACCTCAACTATACTGAATTGTTGATTATCTATAGATTTTTCCCGTGTGTCTCTGTATGTATTTGTTGTATATGTCATTATTGTACTCGATCATGTTGAGTTATGAGTAGTGTGTATTTAATTTACATTTTTAATAAATTCAATGTCTTGTTTATCAACACCTCAACTTCCTGTTTTTAATTGGGATTAACAGGTCAGAGTAGTGGGGGAAGGGGGGGCATAATAATTAATAAGAGGGGCGTATGCCACTACTTATTGGGACGTGTCAGGAAAGTGCTGACCTACATAGTCTACCTGTAACACGAAGGTGAGTTCTGGAAGGGGCACAGGAACTGCTCTTTCACCCACGCCCGCAAATTGAGAGGTGTGTATTTATGACAAACGTGAAGAGATGATAATATTCTCATAATTTAAAAGACTCTCTCGTCATTACAAATAACATGTTGCAGATAGATAGATAGAGGGAGGGATGAGTAGAAGCAAGAAAGAAAGAAAGAAAGAAAGAAAGAAAGAAAGAAAGAGTGTGCTACCTGCACATTGTAAATATAGTAAATTGAAATACTCCCTTTAAAACTTACATTTGAAAAATACTGATTGCTGAGGGCGCCTAGAACAGGTTACCTTGCGAGTTAAAAAAAACAACCCAAAGACTATGATCATGTTAACATTTGTATAATCACCACAGTCATCCGTTATTATATAATAATCATTATGAGTCAGTTTGCTTTACTTCTGAAAGGGCCTTGATTTACCAAATCATTAACATTTAGTTTGTTAGAGTGGTTAGCGTTCCAGTTTAAACAACTCAGGTAGAGGTGAAGGTTAAATCAGAGAGAATAAACCAGAGAGAATAAACACTGACAATGATAATACCATTGAAAATTTTCTTTTTGCTGTTCAGTGCAATTAGGTTAGACTTAATTATAGATTCTTACCGTAAAACAAATAGCGACATTCGATACTTTTACGATGACAAAACAATAGACCCTGTTGGGCATTTCCTTTAGTCGAAGACTGATTATAATTAACCGTAGTTAACTGACGAAGTCAGCAGAAAATATTCCTCCTCCCCCCAACCCCGATTTTCATTCTATCGCTATTAATCTCTTTAATTCATCTTGTCACAGGTGATGCTGCAGGCAACATGCCTTACGCTGACAGCCATGACTGTAGACAGGTACTATGCTATCGTACATCCGATCACTTCCATAAGGGACAGAACTCCACGTGCAGCGGTTCTTGTCTGCATCGCCACATGGCTAGGTGACGCCCCCCTGATTGTGCAATCGATTTTATCTACTTTTCTTTCTGTCCTTTCGTTGGGTAAATCAAATAAGCTGTGGAATGGAGTATTAATAAAAAAAATCAATCAATTAGTCAAATCAATCAACTTCTAATTTATTCTCTGGTATCGAAGTCTCTTGTGATGTCTATTATTTTTTCTTTCATCTCGTTATGCATGTCTGCCAGTCTGTAGGTCTCTTTCGCTGTTGCTATTTGTTTGTCTTCCTCTTAACATCTCCTTTCTTTCTCTACCCTACACCATCTTTGTTTCCCCTTTTTCTCTACCCCACACTTTCCATATACATATATTTCTCTTTCTGTTTATCCCCATTCTTTCTCAGCCCAGCACTTATCTCCTTTCTGCCTTTATGATGCCCTCTCTAATATTTCCTTATTTTACTAGGTCTAGCAGTCATGTTATTCTACATTCTGCATTCAGTGTGAGGGACTTGCGGTAACTTGTTAGAAATGACGTTAACACAAAGAATAAAAATAAACAATGGGTACGAACAGTGTCACAATGAATTAGGTACGAGGCCAGACAGTCACGACGCGATCTCGGTCAGGTCACAGAGGTTATCAAAAAGATCAGGCTCGCCTTCGGGCCATATGGACACGTACTGAGAACAATGAACGTGTCAAGGTCGACATCTGACGCACTACACAATGAGGACGCGTTATCAGCACATATTGTGGTTCTGTTAAGGAATACAAATTCAACTAGCCAGGAGCCTTTGTAGCTTTCATGTGCGCACGATGACTCGAAATGACGTCATGGCTGCTGTCCCTGGCGAAAACAATTCCAAAGGGGGTATACTCCAACTGACTGACTAAAAAAATATTTTATAGAGTTATCTGTGGCTGCTAACAATAATACTACCTAGTTGACGTCAGCACGTTTTTGTTTCTATGTTTTCTGTTTTGCACTTTGAAACAAGAGTAAATTAAAACCACAGGGAGAAAAATATTTACTGTTGGTCACAAGTGATGCAAGTTAATGTAGGAGTCATAGTTCCCTTATATAATTAATTAATAAACCAATAAATTATCAACTTGATGCTACACCTCCAATCATAAATGGCACACAATTAGAGATGTATGCTCTTGCCTTTGTTATAAGCGTGATTCCAATAACTTGTGAAGCTATTTTATTCCATTCTATAGAATGGGAAACAACTGCACATACTTAAAGCTGTTTGCTCTTTTCAGTGTCTGTTCTAAACTTGTGATTCCAATAACTTGTGAATCTGTTTTACTCACACTCAATAGATGCGGAAATAATTGAATTATAACATAAATAATTTCACATAGATTCGAACCTTGCGGTCATTAGATGAACTAATGCAAACATTTCTAACTATATTTTGTGAGATATATTTATGGAATTCAGTGTTTTCAAAGTGGGATGTAGCCTGATCCAACTCCAACGACTCGAAAGAAATGGCAGCATTATATTTATAAAAAAGTCGATAGTGATCCTCTGTCAGGCATTGTTAGGCTACATCTGAAATTAAAATTACATAATTATACTCTTGTGCTTTTTCTTAATTTCACAACCTTTCTATGACGGAAAACAGCAGTCGCCTTACCAAATGTCAGTCAAATTATTTCTGTACAGTAATGCAAAGCTTCAATCACACCATAAACTATTTAGTGATGCAAACAATTCAATAGCTCATGTACTATACAGTAATGCAAAACATCAGTCAGTGCGTATACACTGTACTATATAGTAATGCAAAACTTCAGTCTGTGCGTATACACTGTACTATTGAAAAACAACGCTCAAGTAATATTTCATACACCAGTGCAAAACGTCATGTCAATCATATTTTATATACCATTGCAAAACGTCCTGTCACTCATATTTTATATACCATTGCAAAACGTCATGTCAATCACATTTTATATACCATTGCAAAACGGCATTCATTCATATTTTATATTGCAAAACAGCAATAACTCATATTTTAACAAAACTGTAATCACTCATATTTTGTATACCATTGCAAAACGGTAATCACTCATATTTATTGCTAAACGGTAATCACTCATATTTTATCATTAATCCATTGCAAAACGGAAATCAAGCATATTTTTATATACTAACGCAAAACGTCATTCGGTCACTTCGCATACTCAATAGACTATTCCAACCTTTCTCAAAAATGTTATCGTGGAGGAACCCTTGGAATAATTTCCAGGTCTAAAGGAATCCCTGCATAAAGATTATTATATGTACGATGCTTATTTTGTTTAACACGATCTCTCGAGGACCCCTACCGAACCCAGGCTGAGAAACCCTGGTCAATACTAATGCAAATCATCAGTCAAAGACTTAATGATATAGAACATTTTATTTCTCTCTACTCTGCGGCAGGTTTTTATATCTAAACGAAACCAAACGAACTTCCAAACGATGTTAAACGAAATCAGACGGACCCGAACGAACTTACAAACGATGTCAAACGAATCAAACTAATGACCAAACGAATCACTGATCAAAGAAAAGAATCAACGAAGCGAATTAATTAATTATTAAATGACTTAATAAACTCTCAGCTATTGAAAGAAGCATTTCAACTAACCAGAGAGAATAAACACTCACAATAGCTAACGACCGAAATAATAATACGTGTAACAAAAAAAGCCAACATCTGAACTAGTACAAAGACGCTATTTATATCACGAACTCGTACAAAGACGCTATTTATATCACGAACTCGTACAAAGACGCTATTTATATCACAAACTCGTACAAAGTCGCTATTTATATCACAAACTCGTACAAAGTCGCTATTTATATCACAAACTCGTACAAAGTCGCTATTTATATCACAAACTCGTACAAAGTCGCTATTTATATCACAAACTCGTACAAAGTCGCTATTTATATCACAAACTCGTACAAAGACGCTATTTATATCACAAACTCGTACAAAGTCGCTTTTTATCTCACGAACTCGTACAAAGACGCTATTTATATTACGAACGAGGTTTGTTCGAAAGATGTAGTACGTTTGATTTGGTTTGTTTCACTTTGTTTGGTTCGTTTGGGTGTAAAGACGCTCCCCTCATTTGCATGAGTAATGGAACAGCTTAAGTACATCCTCTTATAAATGTATTGAGTTTCGTTTGGATAATGGGTTTTTCTTACTTTCTTTTTGTTTGTCTGTTTGAAATGCATACATAATTTATATCAGTCTTTGATTTTGTCTTATTATATTTAATTTTTGGAGTTCCTTATCAAGATAAAATTATATACTCCAAGATATCATTGGGGTCTGATGTCAACATTTGTGACATCAAAGGTCAGCACGGTCCAGGTCTCTGAACTATTGCCATGGAAATTTCCACAGCCTGCATAAGGACCTAACGAACTCATGTCGTATCTCAGATTCTGAAGAAAATAAGCAGCAAGCGAACAAATAAAATCCAACGCGGACGTACTGCAGCATTTATAATGTCCAAAGTTTTCATTGTCTGGAATGCAATAACAACCGCCTGTCCTTTCTTTTACAGTGTCTTCGTTCGTGTGTATACCTTTCCTGATATACAGTCGCCTTAACTATACTGATGAGCCATCGGGCAAGCATGTGTATTGCGTCAGCGTTTGGCCCAGTGCCACATGGCACAAAGTGGTCACCATTGCTTTCGTCCTGTCCACTTATGTCATCCCGCTGCTATTCATCATCGTCTGCTACTCTCTCATTCTTAAACACGTCTGGATCAATAAAATTGGTCTTCGCCGCGAAATGGTCAGTTTGAATTTCGAGCGGACACAGGTATTGTAAGAAACGAAGCAGTACATATAATTTCCTATACACACACACACACACACACACACACACACACACACACACACACACACGTATGCACACACGCACGCACGCACGCACGCCATTTGACTGTCCCAGTATCCTTCTGTTGCTGGAAAGCAGATGCTCTGGGGGAACAGAATGTGTGAAATTAACATTTATTTTAATATTTATCATTACTTAATGTTCATTAGTCCATCAAGATTTCAGCGCCCAAGTTAGTAACCTGTTTCTTCTAATCTTTATAACAATACTTTGACAAGAGAAAGTATTCTTAAGTTCATTGTTTATCATTATCTGTCGTGTGTGTGTGTGTGTGTGTGTGTGTGTGTGTGTGTGTGTGTGTTTGTGCGACTGAGTGAGTGTGGGTGTGAGTGTATGTGTGTGGGTGTGTCATATGGACACTCGTTCTTGTTCGAATACTATACACTGTTTATTTGCCGGGTTATTTTCGATAAACATTTTACAATAAAATTATCTTCAAGGTTTATTTTTAATTAAATGAAAATAATCAATACATTTAAGCTGAGTGTTGCATACCTGTCGCTGAGTTAATAGAGCGAAACCATGAGACCAGCATCCCCCCCCCCCCTCCGGGGAGTACGCACTCAGCGGCAAATTGTAATTGATAACTGGAATGCTAATGGCCCTTTCGTTCATCTTTATTACCGTTTTGTTCATGACCTCATTACCTCCCCTCTTCCCAAAATGACCACAAGACTGCATTGCTATAGCGACTAACAATCTTTTTTCTCCCTTATGTTTCCTTTTTCTTCTCTTTTTTTAAAGCTTTGAAGCGAAAAGGTCAGCATATTTAGTAGATCCGAAAGATAATAGTTATTTTGTTGGGATCAATGAAAGTATATGTTTCTATTTCCGGACAGTACTAATTATCCAAAACAATTATTCAAAAGCGATTATCGATTGTTCCTCCTCAGAGATCGAGTTCCACTTGCCTTGACGTCAGGATGACCATGGGGCCAGTGACACGACGTCGGCGTAAGGTCGCAAAAATGGTCTTTGTTATCGTCTTGATGTTTGCCATAACGTGGTTACCTATCCACGTCTTCAACCTTTGTTTCATCCTCATAAAGCCGTTTCCGAAAACTACAGTCCTGTACAACGTGAAGGTAAAGAAAAATGTTTTGACAAAACTGGTCATTTCAATGTGGGTTTTTTCCCCTACCGGTTCATGCATACTAAACATAGGAATGGTGCATGTATTTGATAATGTGATTAGTTTTAGACAGACTATAGTTTCAAGTTAAAGCTATGTCATTTCAGGGGTAGAATTTTTGTATGAATGCCTGTTTTAGTCAGAGAAATTATTGCAGTTTATGAAATGCACCATCAGTGCAGTAGTGTCACTAAATGTTCCAGTTTAGGACATGTACTATTCGTGCAGCAGTGTTATAAGTATCCCAGTTAAGGAATGTAGCACCAGCGCAGAAGTGTCACAAATGTCTCAAATTAGGAACTGTACCATCAGTGCAGTAGTGTCATAAATGTCTCAGATTAGGAACTGTACCACCCACGCAGTAGTGTCATAAATGTATCTAATTAAGAACTGTACCACCTGTGCAGTAGTGTCATAAATGTCTCAAATTATAGGAACTGTACCATCAGTGCAGTAGTGTCACATATGTCCCAGCTCAGGACTTGTAATATTCGTGCAGTAGTGTTGTCAGTATCTCAATTAAGAAAGTGTAATATAAATTCAATAGTGTTACAAATGTTCCATTTAAAGAAATTTACCATCAGTATAATAGTGTCAAACATGACTGCAATTAGGAACTATAACATCAGTGCAGCAGTAGGTCTGCTTCTATCTTGAAATTGTTTCTGCCTGCAGATCATGTGTCACACATTGTCTCACCTGAACGTATGTATAAATCCACTGTTTCTGCCTGCAGATCATGTGTCACACATTGTCTCACCTGAACGTATGTCTAAATCCACTGTTTCTGCCTGCAGATCATGTGTCACACATTGTCTCACCTGAACGTATGTCTAAATCCACTGTTTCTGCCTGCAGATCATGTGTCACACATTGTCTCACCTGAACGTATGTCTAAATCCACTGTTTCTGCCTGCAGATCATGTGTCACACATTGTCTTACCTCAACTCATGTCTAAACCCGTTTGTGTACGGGTTTCTTGGTGATGGCTTTCGTCGAGCGTTCCGGAAATCGTTCCCAAAATGCACAGAGCGTAACCAGGTGGCGCCTCTTGCACCGACTGATGGCCAAGGTGTGTCATGCACTGTAGCGGAGACCAGACTAGGTGTTAGTAGGGACATAACTAGAAATACCTCAGACGTTTGAAACGTCCAACCCTGACGATAGTACTTTTCTCATCAATGAAGATTAGGTCTGATGACTTGACTGATAGTTCTAGACTGAAGTTGTTACCCATTGTTTTGTAGTATTAAATATATTATTCATTATATAGTAAGAATGACCAATTTGCTCATCATATTGTAAAATTAGATATTACTCATATTGTACCACTCGACAGTTTATTCATTATATTGTATAATTAGATACATTATATTGTAACATTAAAGATGTTCATTATAATGTAATATTAAAAATATTACTCATTGTAGTGCACGACTGAACATTTTACTCATTACAATGTAAGACTGAAGATTATACTCATTAATGATTTACGACTGAAAATGTAGGATCGGTAAAGAGTAAACCTAAACATTTTATTCATTATACAGCAAAACTTGACAGTTATACTCTTGTTATAAGATTGAAATTTTACTCATAACATTGTTAGACTGAGTATTTCATTCACCATATAGCAAAACTTTGATGCTATACTCATGTTGAAAGATTAAAATTTTACTCATAACAATGTTAGATTGAACATTTTATTTATTATATAGCAAATTTTGAATGCTATACACTTGTTGAAAGATTGAAATTTTACTCATAACAATGTTAGATTGAACATTGATGAACTGTATTGCACGAGGGGTGATTTTCATCAATACATGGAGATTTTACTCATTATTATCTGAAAGAAAAGAGTGGAGATTACAATCATTAAATCATATCGCTGAAGATTTTCTAACTATTATATTGTAAGACAAGATTTTCTAACTATTATATCGAAAGACAAGATTTTCTACCTATTATATCGAAACACAAGATTTTCTACCTATTATATCGAAAGACAAGATTTTCTACCTATTATATCGAAACACAAGATTTTCTACCTATTATATCGAAAGACAAGATTTTCTACCTATTATATCGTAAGACAAGATTTTCTACCTATTATATTGTAAGACAAGATTTTACGCATAAAACTGTTAGACTGTTACGTTTCATGAATGTAAGATTTTACTAATTACACAATCAGGGTGAAATTGTTATTCATTAAAATGTAAGACTGAGGAGATCTCCCATTATATAATAATTTTTAAAGTTGTGTTCATTGTGTATTGTAAGGTCATGGTTTTCATATTATGGTACAGTAAAACTCGAGATTTATACTCATCAATTTAATATACAATTCAATATACTATCAGATGCAAGATTTGTACACATTAATGCACTATAATATTCTAGATTTGTACTGGTTAAACGTACTAATATTCAAGATTTGTATTTGTTAGTGTACTATAAGATTCAAGATTTATAATATTAATGCACTTACTACAAGATTCAAGATTTGTATTTGTTAGTGTCATATAAGGTTCAATATTTATAATATTAATGCATTTACTACAAGATTCAAGATTTCTATTTGTTAGTGTCCTATAAGGTTCAAGATTTATAATATTAATGCATTTACTACAAGATTCAAGATTTGTACATGTTAATGTATAAGATTCCAAATATTTACACGCTAATGGACTATCAAATTCAAGATTTGTGCACATAAAGTACAATAAGAATCGAGATTTGATTTCAAACGTCTATATTAAGAGGCAGATGGCCTACTTTCTAAAGGCTATTGATTTTGACTTGTACCAAGCTGACCCACTTAAACACAAAGGAACTATAAGGCGTGAAGACGTCCAACTTCGCCATCAAATAACCTAGTGATAACTTGCAACAGGATCTGCCGAATAATACACAGGCATTTGGAGACATAGGAAGCCGAGTTGCTACATCGTTTTCCTTTTTTAAAAAATTATCGTCATTATTTCCAATTCTTTTTCAGTGAACTCAAATCTGTATATACTTGTAATGTTGGGAGTTACCACTCGCCCTTGTGTATATCCGTCCTATTGTACATTCAACTGCTTTTAATGATGAGTAGAAATCTCGCTTAAATTACAACAGAAACTTCATCGCAGCAATGCACACATTTTCTCTATTGGCGGATGTTTCTTAAGATAAATAGGTTTCTAACATATAGGGACAGCATATAAATACACCCCCCCCCCCAAGTCACCAATGCACCACCTATTGTGTGTGTGTGTGTGTGTGTGTGAGAGAGAGAGAGAGAGAGGAGAGAGAGAGAGAGAGAGAGAGAGAAATTATTTGCTTTCTTGTCTTCCTTTGTCGACCTGAAGCTGTGACGCTGCAAACTCAGAGTACATAATGGTAGCATTAGGTTTATTAATCAGTGTCTTACCAAATTATACTGGCTGGTGGGTCGTTCACTGTTTGAACTGGACGTTGGATGAACTCTGATCTCGATGTACGTCACAATATTATTTTGTAATTCTGAAAGTAAAACGTTAGAGTCTATTTACATTCAGACTATGATTTACAGATTATGCTTGCGTCATTTTGTACAAGCACACACATCACTTCCTCAAGACACATTTGCATCCGCTCCGCATGCCAGCGATATGTAAAGTTGTGATTTTGCTAAGTGTTCCATCAGTCATCAAAGACGTGTTTTTGCTAAGTGTTCCATCAGTCATCAAAGACGCGTTTTTGCTAAGTGTTCCATCAGTCATCAAAGCATTACTTTTTTCTTCGCACGTGTACCAGCATGTGGTCATGAGCGTTGTACTCATTCAGAAAGGGAATAAGAAAAGAGAACAATATATTAATAAGTATAAAGAAAGTTAATAAGACAAAATATTTTTTCTTTTGGTGTTTGTGTATTTGTTTTTTCATTGTGTGTGTGTTTTTGTGTGTGTGTGTGTTTTTGTGTGTGTGTTTGTGTGTGTGTGTGTGTGTGTGTGTGATGGGTTGTGGTGACATTTAAGTATAATTGTATATTTTCGACAGAAAAGTTCACAATATATTTTGTGAAAAGCCCTCACAAAATTTCATTACTTGTCAAACACTATATTCTTCCTCAAGCAACCTCTCTATCCTAGTTAACTGTGTCATCCAACATAATGTATTTTCAAAAAGTCAGAAACTCACTATATTGTGTAACAAAGCAATAATATGTGTTGAAAATGACTGACTGATGTTTGATTGATGTATGCACTCATTCATTTACTGATTCATTTAAGTGGCTGATTATTAGTTTAGTTGAAGTGATGATAATTAATTTTATTTATTGTATACGTGTTAATGATTCTAATACCCAATCATAGATGTGTATGCATAGAACTATCACTGTACTCCCTGCTGTTTTATGGAAAGCTTATATGTCTTCATTACACCACTGGATAATATTTTAATATGTTGTCTTCATTACACCACTGGATAATATTTTAATATGTTGTCTTCATTACATCACTGGATAATATTTTAATATGTTGTCTTTATTACACCACTGGATAATATTTTAATATGTTGTCTTCATTACACCACTGGATAATATTTTAATATGTTGTCTTCATTACACCACTGGATAATTTCTTAATATGTTGTCTTCATTACACCATTTGATAATTTTTTAATATGTTGTCTTCATTACACCATCTAGTAATTTCTTAATATTTTGTCTTTATTGCTCCACTAAATAGTTTTTTTAAAATATTTGTCTTCATTGCACCAGTGTATAATTTCTTAATATGTTGTATTCACTACACCACTCGAAAATTTCTTAGTATGTTGTCTTTATTACAGCACTAGTTAATTTGTTAATATGTTGTCACTGGAGAGTTTCCTAGAATTGTCTTCGTTACGCCTTTGGATAGATCTTTAACACTTACTTTCATTATGCCATTGGACATTTTCTTCATATTATATGTAAAGCTGTTAAGGTCGATGAAGTCTGTTACCTTTAATATGAAATGAGAAGCAGCTTTCTATGAGAATATATTAGGTGTGTTTGCTGTTTATATGTAACTATGCGTATTAAATGTTTTAATTACAAATGTAATGAATTATTTTGCAGTTCACTTTTAATACGTTATCTTCGCAGAATCTGGGAATAGACATTCTACTCGGTCTGGACCAGGCTTGATGTAATTCCAGAAATTAAGATCCATTACAGCGGTCCAGCCGCAGTCCTTTCATTGGCTTACGCAATCAGCCCACAAATCTTAGCCTACAAATCTTAGTCCACACATCTCAGCCCACAAATATCAGTCCACAAATAGCCCACAACTCTCAGCCCACAACTCTCAGCCTACAACTCTCAGCCCATAAATCAGCCCACAAATCTTAGCCTACAAATCTCAGCCCACAAATCTCAGCTTTGTAATTCTCACTCTAAATGTGCGTCACTCGTGCACCACCAGCTAAATGTACCGTGCTTGTTTCGTGTTTAAATTAAATGTCTCTTTATGGATCTTAATGTGTACGTAGTCCGTTCAAAACTTTTGAACCTTGAAACTTGTAACTCACAGTCATGGCCATTCACGAATGTGCCTTAAAGAGTGAAGGATAAGTCTCAGTCAGCATACGTTGATAAATTGAGCTACTCTTTTATCGCTTGTCTTGAAAATGTAACCGTACCAAAGGAATGCTTTTCCTCATTTTGAGAAAATATCGTTTCAGTGCGGTACTTTTGATCCGTCACTAAACCTCTTCAGTAGGAGCTATCATGTAAAATGTGATCGTGGTGTAATATTGAAATTTTTATAATTTGTAAATACAAAACAATAAGCAGCTTTAATAACTGCAACTGGATTGTCAGTATTCATACATTACATACAAAAATAGTTTGTATTAATTTGAAAATCGATTGCTACATACAAGCTAATAAATATTTGTATAAATTGCAACTAGACTGTCAGTGGTCTTTCATAGTGTCAGCCACCAAGCGGCAATAACTCCTCCTGACTATTGTGAAACAGACTCAAGTATTACCTCCCCTATATACGTGGGTCGGCTTTGAACTGGTTGCATCTAGTCGCAAATGTGTACCGTGTAGCGTTAACGCTGACAAAAATAACAGAAAATGTCTGAAAATGCTCGTGGAGTAAAGAACGATTGACTACTCTTTTCATGTTGGAGTAGCGGCTGTTGTTCTGTTTGATATCTGAGAATTTTTTGTTTGTTTGAAATGTACAGCAAATCATGATTGCGATCTGTATTGTATATCAAGGCCTATTCTAAAATCCTAATTTAATTCGGCTGTATTAAACTTGGCCTGTGTTGTTGCATTGGAAAAAATGTACAAGTAATAGGCAACAGTAAAGTTACTAATATCAACACTCTCTTTTCTTTCTCCCTCCCTCCCTTCTCTCTCTCTCTCTCTCTCTCTCTCTCTCACACACACACACACACACACACACACACACACACACACACACATACACACACACACAAACCACACAAACTGCGCAGACATCGAATGCTTTCTGTCAATTAGAGATACTTTCCAAGAAAGAAAAATATCACACCTTAGTCTGCCGAATGATTTAAACATGACACGTCAGCAAAACTTTAAGATTTAAGGACAGTTTGGTCGTTGTGGCCAGTGATTTAAATGGTAGGAGATTGTATTCTCAGACCCCGAGGACAATACTCTGAAGCTTGGTCTTCGGAGTGCACACGTCTGGCAATAAAATGAACAAACTACTGTCTCAGATTACACCATACTAAGTAATTCTATTTATAAATCTTTTATTTTTGAATGAAGCACTATAGCCACTAATACAAGTCATCTAGAACTTATATATATTATATAAGATGTTAACCGGTTTTCTCTGAGATCTTGATGTAAACAAATCTTTCTTTGCAAACCTAAAGTCGATGTGACTTTAGGCCTTAAAAAGCATTTTGTTTGATTGCTGTTTTTACCTGATACTGATCTTTGCTGGGTTAGGCTGGCTTATAGAAAAACGAGTAAGAAGTTAAAGGCGGGTTGAGGGAATGATTTATTCGCAGGGAGGATTGGATCCAGCTCTAAACGGTCTAATGATGGATGGCCCACAAGGGAGATAACCCGAAACGGCATCTTTATCGGTTCAAATGTTTATTTTAAAAAAAAAATATTACTGTCCATTTGATAAGCTTTCGTGTCTGTTCAAAGCTGCTTTTTGTATTTTCTCTTTGCCTTTTCTCTTTTTGTGTCCTTTTATCTTGATGGTGTTTAAAAGAAATTAAAATTAAATTAAAATTAAATATTTTTTGCTTGTTTATTTCGTCTGTGATACTGTGTTGAAAAAAACCATTCCAGTTGCACATACACACACACACACACACACACACACACACACACACAGGGTAATATATCATAAATTAATCTTGTAAGTGTGCAAATGCTATTTGTATATTGTATAATAGTGTGTTGATTACTGTACAGCGAAATATGCCTATACATTAGATATGAACATATCACTGGTTAACTCTAAAATGTATCAGTATACGCAGCGTTACGTTTCTCATGAATGTAACCATACACAAAGACTAAGCATAATTCTGTTCATTTTCAAAGTAGTGTTCTTACTTAACAGGTCAATGGAAGTACGTGTGTTAATAATAGGGTTAAGCAGCGTACTTTTGAATTTTGGAAAATAAAAAATTTATGGCTAAGACCTTTGACAGGATTGAAAGTTGTGGACGTGAAGATTTGAGAATCACGGAAGCTAGCAATTTTTTCGATTTTTTTATGTATGTTACTGGAGAACAATATTGAAGAAAGAACTTAGAAGGCGTGGAGAACTCACAGTGAGAAGGCGTGGAGACCTCACAGTGAGAATGCATGGAGACCTCACAGTGAGAAGGCGTGGAGACCTAACAGTGAGAAGGCGTGGAGGCCTAATAGTGAGAAGGCATGGAGACCTCACAGTGAGAAGCCGTGGAGACCTCACAATGAGAAGCCGTGGAGACCTCACAGTGAGAAGGCATGGAGATCAAACAGTGAGAAAGCATGGAAGCCTAATCATGAGAAGGCATGGAGATCTAATAGTGAGAAGGCATGGAGACCTAACAGTGAGAAGGCATGGAGACCTAACAGTGAGAAGGCATGGAGACCTAGATTATGCTCTTCCTTTAGCTAACATTTATTCTAAAACATAACGTTTGCCGATTTGTAGGCATTTGACATACATATTATTTTATGTTTCATTCATAATGTGTTGCTATGTATGATAGTCATTACTATTTTTAAGTGGTTGATGGCGTTGTAGTATAAACCCTTTCACCTCGTTAACTTTCCTCACGAACTGATCTGGCACAGGAATTAATATAGCACAAGAAATGATCTGGCACAGGAATTTTTGACACAAGAAATGATCTGGCACAGGAATTGTTTTGTCACAGGAATTTATAATGGCTGAAAACCATATAGTAATCAAGGATGAAGTATAATAAGGTTGTCGAGCAATCAACAGAATTTGTTACTTGTATACAAGCTTATATAGAATAAGACGAAATGAATGTTTATGTTAAATGTTTACAAATATTTTGTGAATTATTACGAAAAATATATGACGAGTGGAGACTCGGAAGGGTCATTGATAGTAAGAAAAAGTTGTGAGGACATTTGTACTATGAGGCCTCCGTTTGTTGTGCCGCGGGGCTTTATGGGGGTCTCTATGAATTGTGCCATGTGACGTATTTTGTGGTAGGTATCATTGGATTATTTTGGTTTATTCTAGTGAACTATACCCTATGACATTTATGGGGGGGGGGTCCCAGTGAATAGTACCATATGACATATTTGGACCTAAATGTGAAAAAGTATATGACGTATTTTGAACTCCTTGTGAATTGATGATATGATATTTTGAACTCCCTCGTAATTGTGTGAAATGACATTTTTGAACTCCATATGCATTGTATGATATGACATAGTTTGGACTTACTGTGAATTCTTTGATATGACATATTTGAACTCCCCGAGAATTGTCTGATATGAATTATTTTAGACTCTCTGTGAATTGTACGACATGACATATTTTTAACTCACTGCGAATTGTATGATAGGATACATTTTGGACTTCCTGTGAATTGTAGGATATGACGTATTTTGGACTCCATTTGATCTTTTGTTTGGTGTGTGTTTTTGTGTGTGTCTGTATGTGTGTGTGTGCGTGCGTATGTGTGTGTATATATATATGTGTGTGTGTGTGTGTGTGTGTGTGTGCCTTCCTGTGAATGTAGGACGCTTCTCATATTTTATGTACCAAGTGATGTGTTAAAGATCTCAGTATGAAGAAATGTCACTGATGTGTTCTAGGTCTGTCTAGATCACGCAACACTGACGTGTGAAGTGATGAGAGTGCCGACTACATAATAAAGGTTCTCATTTCAGAGACGATCAGTTAAGATTTAGAACAATATCAAGTTTATGTATGATTACACTACTGGGGTAGAGGGAAATCCACTGATCAATGAGGGAATGATTGGGCGGTCATAATAATTGAACAGCGAACGTGTATTGCAAGGGATAAGATAAGGTAAGATAAGATAATACAAACCAGTATTTATTTTTCACCTTCTTGCTTAGCTAGCGCAAGCAATCATATATATTTTAATAACTCTTTTCCAATTGCAATAACTGAAACAGTAAACACAGACTTTCGGATAACATGTTATCATTGAATTTTTTAATTCTATGTTGTTGTTGCAGCTTGCGTTTTAATCAACACGCACTTGCATATTTAATCTGTTGAACGTTTGAAGAGCATATAAGCACAAACAAAAATAATTAAACAACTGGTATCGTCGTGTACTGTACAATAAAAATGTTACACGGAAATGTGCATAATTAAACAACTGGTATAGTCTTGTACAATGAAATAGTTAAACGGAAAAGTACATAATTAAACAACTGGTATAGTCTTGTACTGTACAATGAAAAAGTTAAATAGAAGAGTGTATAAGTTTTTTTTTGTCCTACAAGTATTTTGTATTTAATTTACTCGATTAACCAGGGGTGTATTTAAGGGTTGCTTTCATGTCTGTTAGGTTCTAGCTTAATGCAAGCATCTTCCCGTCGCCAGTCGAAATGGGATGCTGGGGAAACTGATCCTCGGTTTTAAATGGTTATAATTATTACTGGAAAAAATAATTTAATTTATTACTCATGCCCTTTGACCCAACCCATGTGTGATGTCGTTATGCAATATGTACCAATACATAAGGGCCAAGCGATGACAGTTGGTAGCCAGTGCCAAGTTATATGCAAGGGTTGTTTACGACTGACTGCAGATGCGCAATACCAGACTTGCTGTGACAATGCCATTTTTCGACATTTATATGAGGCTTTCAGGTACAATTATTAAAATATTTATCAGTTATTAGTGACTATTTTGCATTGACATAGCTGCCAAAGTGCAGAACTAGAAGAGGCTAAATGTAGTGGGCTAGATGTAGTGGGCTAAATGTAGTGGGCTAGATGTAGTGGGCTAGATGTAGTGGGCTAGATGTAGTGGGCTAGATGTAGTGGGCTAAATGTAGTGGGCTAGATGTAGTGGGCTAAATGTAGTGGGCTAGATGTAGTGGGCTAAATGTAGTGGGCTAGATATAGTGGGCTAAATGTAGTGGGCTAGATGCTAAAAATCCACGTGTGTGTCCCTACGAAAGCACTTAATCAGCATTGCTATAATAACTCAAGTTGTTTTAATTGTTTGCTTTTTTCTTGAGGCAGGGTGGGATGGGGTGGGGGTTGTGGACTTTGAAAAAAAATCTTCCTGCAAAGGGAGTAAACGAAAATTAAAAAAAAATAATCATACAAGGTCATGTCTGACAGTACAGAGGTCATGAAATTATTGCGAGTTTTCCCTCGTAAAGTGTCGCCTGCTACCAGCACCAGACCACAGCAGGATAGATGGCAACCCTGGTTGTGGGATTCGAAGGTAGATTTATTTGATTAAATTTTGTTGAGCGTTGTCACATAAGACATTTATTTTTCTAAATATATAATTTACTTATTGTCATATGAACTTTATTTATCTAAACATATAATTTACTTATGGGCAAATGACTTTATTTATCTAAACATATAATATACTTATGGGCAAATGATTTTATTTATCTAAACCTATAATTTACTTATGGGCACATGACTTTATTTATCTAAACATATAATTTACTTATTGGCAAATAATTTTTATTTATTCACTGAATACTTCTATTTGGTCTCAATAGGATTCTCAGCTAAGCGTTTCCTCTTAATATTTCAATTAAACAACTTCTTAAGCTCTGTTTAGTGTTAGTCAGCCTTCCCATCATGCACGGGAAGTATGAATCGTTTACAAGTGTACACTTCCTAATCATTTGATTCTTCTGCTAAATTATTTCTCAGAATCTTCGCAGGATACATTTACCTAAATAGAAACATTTCACTTAAGGAGGTACTGATTAGGCTAAATCTAATTATCTGTTTCGCAAAATACATGCCTTTCTTCAAAATGTAACTATCTATTATGCTCAGTGTATGTCTTCCTAAACAACGTTCGCAAAACATATTTGAGATGCAAATTGGACTATGACACAAATGGACTTTAACGCAGAAAGTACTGTGACACAAATGGGCTTTGACACAAATGGGCTTTGACACAAAATGGGCTCTGGCGCAATATGGACTGTGACACAAAGTGGACTGTGAAACGATTCCCGTGATGCTTTTGTCCTGGTCGTTCAGAGCGAACAGTGCATTCACTCAACTCATGTGCTCCCAGTGTAAATCCCAGACATTAATTCTACCCCACAGACAACATCATTACACCCTTACTCTCACCCACCCACCTAACCCTACCACCACACATCTGCACACATCTTCATTCAACCTGTTTCGTGTAATACCCCCTTCCAGCCAGGGAGCGACGGCTTGCATTTCCCAAGGAACTTTGAGCACGTGTCATTGAAATTCAACTATTACATTACAAGCTCAGTGGCGAATTCGTGCCGTTAAAATGGTTCTAGAAAATCAGTCAGTACCTGCAAGAATATGCTGCTCTAGACAGTTTCTCCTCATTAATTTAAAATTAAATATTTCTGGCTCCACGTTCATTGTATCTTACACGCGTTTTACGCGCTATGTGGTCCTTCACGTTCTGACAGTGACGCGAGCTTATGAGCTGGCTTGAACATGTGATTGGAGAAAAAGAATTAACCCTTTGAATCCTGAGACTGGAAACTTAGTGCATGAGAGAGATACAGGCTTTCAAAGGGAGAAGAGGGGAAAGGATAAGAGAAGACACAGGAGGGTGAAAGACAGATACAGCAGTAACTAAAATGAAGAAAGTGACGAAGAGAGGCGGAGAGAAAGATAGTTTCAAAGAGTGGAAAGGAGAGTGAGAACGAAGTTACTGCGACAAAATATAAAACGTGAGAGACAAACGTTAGAGAGAGATAGAGTGAAAAGAGAGAGTAAAGGAGAGATAGAAAAAGCAAAGAGGTTGATAATGTAAATTATGTTGCGGATAAAAGAAGAAAGAAAGAAAGAAAGAAAGAAAGAAAGAAAGAAAGAAAGAAAGAAAGAAAGAAAGAAAGAAAGAAAGAAAATTCGACCATTATATTATATTGAAAACAAAAGTGTTTTTATTGATTGTCTGTTTGTAATTGCTCATCCTTAACTGCAATCTGGCAGACATATGTCTGTTGTTTTTTTAATTTGACCATGCGCTTGTGTGTGCGTTTACGTGCGATCGTGCTTGTTAATACTGGTATCTTGTCATCAATTTACTACGGTGCTGTTATTTTCTTATATCTGTAAGTCGAGCATTCTGGTGCTTGATATGAATCTGCATTTCACTTATCACCGACTGGCAACTGTGTAAACAATTCTGAAATGTAATATATCAGCGAAGCGATATAATAAAACGTAATTAACTTGCAACGTATGATACGATCAGTAGATTTTCACAATTTACATTAGCAATGCTTTCAAATGTACTTTAAAGAAATATACTGCTGACGAATAAGTTTTAAACGAGCTTTCAAAGGCACATGTGAATTTCACCATGAAAACAAAGATATCATATATCCAGAAGGTTTCACTTTTACAAATGATTTGGAGGATTAGGATCAGCATTTGAATTAGTTAATGTTGCATTTCCATTTATTTTATCCTCTTTTCCTTATCGCTCTTTTAAAGGATTCCAATAATTCTGGTGAGAGCAAAGTCAGTTTGACAGGATCGATCACAGCGCACTGATAAACAAACACCTTTAGCATAGCGCACTAACACCTTTGATCTAGCATAGCGCACTGACTAACACATTTGATCTAGCATAGCGCACTGACTAACACCTTTGATCTAGCATAGCGCACTGACTAACACATTTGATCTAGCATAGCGCACTGACTAACACATTTGATCTAGCATAGCGCACTAACACCTTTGATCTAGCATAGCGCACTGACTAACACATTTGATCTAGCATAGCGCACTGACTAACACATTTGACCTAGCATAGCGCACTGACTAACACCTTTGATCTAGCATAGCGCACTGACTAACACATTTGATCTAGCATAGCGCACTAACACATTTGACCTAGCATAGCGCACTGACTAACACCTTTGATCTAGCATAGCGCACTGACTAACACATTTGATCTAGCATAGCGCACTGACTAACTCACTAACACATTTGATCTAGCATAGTGCACTGACTAACACCTTTGATCTAGCATAGCGCACTGACAAACACATTTTATCTAGAATAGAGCACTGACGAACATATTTAATCTAGCATAACACATTGACTGACATCTCTTATTAAGCTAAGCGCACTGACAAACACCATTTATGAAGAATATTTAGCGCACTGACAATCACCTTTTATCTAGTAGCGCACTGCTATACTCCTTTTATCAAGCAAAACATCTTTTGTCAAGCAAAAGACACTAAAACATATTTTATCAAACAAAACATCTTTTGTCAAGCAAAAGACACTGTAAAACATATTTTATCAAACAAAACATCTTTTGTCAAGCAAAACAGTGAACCCATTCATAAAAAAAATAACGCTGTATTTATTATGCTGTATCGGGCTAATAACTACTGTTGCAGAAAACTGTTAAGTTGAGACTTGAATGTAAGAAAGAATGGAGTTAGAGATGAATAAATTGGAAACTTAACGTTTGTTCCCTGTATATTTTTTGCTAGATCTCCCGGTTTACTGATTTATAAACGCTACGACCTTGGTAGATTTGTGAAGTCTCTACCCCTCCCCCCAGTGTGTAAGGTTACACTGCACTTTATTATTTGTATGCTGGCAAAGAATACTCAACAACATCATGGAATTTCTGGTTAACTTACCATAAGCTAATGATCGCCTTTAAGACCAGACTCGAGTTATGTTCAGATTCAAAATGATTAGAATAGATTACGTCTTTAACAAAGAAACTTTTGGTCCATCTTCATTGGATGAATTTGTGACGTTAGATCTGGTTTGGATTGCATCAGCAAATTCTAGCCCATTCTCCACCTGAGTTGTTTACTTCCATCTTTGACAGTTATAAAGAAAACCATCATAATGAGTGCCCAATGTCGGGTGACTTCGACAGATTAACAATTTATATAACAATTCAATTTAGAAATTGGGATAGGCAAATTTACTCCTCTGTTTGTTTATATAACAATTCAGTTTAGAAATAGGGATAGGCAAATTTACTCCACTGTTTGTTTATATAACAATTCAGTTTAGAAATAGGGATAGGCAAATTTATTCCACTGTTTGTTTATATAACAATTCAGTTTAGAAATAGGGATAGGCAAATTTACTCCACTGTTTGTTTATATAACAATTCAGTTTAGAAATAAGGATAGGCAAATTTACTCTGGTGTATGTTTTCTTTGTTTATTGTTGTAGTGTTTATTCATATTGGAAATAATAAATTATTTTCTTACTATTAGATTTACTTGTACAATGGGGTGTATTACATCACTCCAAAATATTTTCTTCTAAATAATACTACCAGCTGACATTTTGATGATCATCCACATCAATATACTTATCTGCTACCAGATCTCTGATTCATGTTGTGCAAATATATACAACAAACATTAAAAGGGTATTAAAAAACGAAATTGTTTGGGGTTCTCTCGCGTAGCGTGTAACACCAGCGCCTTCGTTATTAAATTGATAACAACTAACAAAATAAAATATTGGATCTCTCATCACGCGCTACACCATTGACTTACTTTACAACGTAATATCCTCTCGTGACAGCTCGCAGCTGTTCGTAGTTTCCCCTGAGACTTTCCAGACCTGATTATGAAAGACACAAAAGTCAGTGCGTTGCGGACTGCAACATTTGGTGGCATTTTATAAGGTGTGTTCAAATACTCAGTCTGACTGAACGCTACGGGTGTGACTAATCTGATCAGTCCCTTTAGTGTGGAATTCGTTTAAGTTCCCTCAGTTTCTTTTTAGGCTGATAACCTTCACTTGGCGATTATGCGGGAACAGTAAACGTTTTTCCTCGTTCACAACATTATCGACAAACATTTAGCCTCACGCAAAATTTTCCATAGTTGGAAAACGTCTTGCTAAAGAAGAAGATAAATCCATCTTTTAATCTATATTTAGTGAGCCCCAATCCACCCACTTTTTCTCCAACGTAAAGTTATCAATGTGTGTAAGAAGGTCAATAAATTTAACAATACATTTATTAAATCAACAATCAACTATACATATAACAAATACAATGAAAAGATTATTTGACATCAATATTTCCATGAACAGCATTTGAATAATTTCAATATTCGTACAGTCTTACATCCTAACATAAGTTAAATGATTAGTGTCAATATAAATCAAAGGATAGTTCTGAGGTAAGTGAGATTAAAGTGATAATAGTTTGTACGTAGCCTTGTCTAGGTGAAGCTGCAATAGTCTTTCAATGGTCTCTTCACACTTTGATAACAAAGTCACAAGCTTATTGTCCCATGGGGATTGTCAGTTTCACTTGTTTCTCATAGCTTGTTGTAGAACACTGATGAGTCACTATTCTATCAACGCTAAGCTGGGTGCTCTGCCTTATTAGCTCTCTCAAGCAGAACAACAATTGTAGCAATTTCTAGTAACTTCCTTGTATCAGAAATTCCACGATGTACTCAGCATAATTTGCCACCCTAAATCTACAGAGTGCAGTGTGCCCCTACACACTGGGGTAGATACTTCTTGTGTATACCATGGTCGTAGCGGTTTATAAATCAGTAAACCAGGTGATTCAGGTAAAACATAAAATGTAATCAGGGAACAAGTGCTAAGTTTCCAGTTTATTCATCTTTAATTCAATTCTTTCTTACATTCAAGTATCAACTTAACAGTTTCCTGCAACAGTATTTATCAGCCTAATACACGCATACAGCATAATAAATATAACCTAATAGTTTATGAACAGGTTCACCAGAAACAATGTCAAGTGTTTAGCATGCTACATATAAACATCATAGTTCACAATTTGTAGAAATAATAGTCTACTCACATAATACATCTCTACGTAAAGCGCAAGTATAACATATCAAAAGAAAAATGCCCAAAATAGTTCTAAGTCCATTCTCTCTCAATTAGTTAACTCACCATAACGCTAATGGCTTCTTTTCATGACCGGACTTCTTGCCACACCAAATTCAAATGATTAGACAATAGAATTCTCCACAGCATGTAAACTTTTTTATCTAAGCCCATTGGCTGGTCTCGGTTTAGTAAATCTTAACCATTGGATAATAAAAACTACTCATCCAGTTTGAACTGTTTTGGATTTTATCTGCAATTTCTAGCCTATCCTCCACCTGAGTTGTTTACCGACTTTGATACTTAAAAATAGCATAAGCAGTGCCCATGGTCGGGTTAATTTGACATTTTATATAACAATTAAGTTTTAAAATAGCGATAGCAAATTTACTCCGCCAAAATCCTAAACGTTACTAGCATTTGTATTCATCTTCAAACTGTCCAAAATCCTAAACGTTACTAGCATTTGTATTCATCTTCAAACTGTCCAAAATCCTAAACGTTACTAATATTTGTATTCATCTTCAAACTGTCCAAAATCCTAAACGTTACTAATATTTGTATTCATCTTCAAACTGTATTATTTCTTTATTTCATGTTGGTATTGGGGCATCGTTAGCTATTTATTAATTAATAATTTATTATTTGAAAAATTGCGCAGCACCTGACAAAGACTGAAGTGTAGTGAGGCGTGTCGTCTGCCACTTTATGGTTTTAATGTGGATTTAATGTTACTCCAGTCATTTATAGCCCCTTACACCACAGTCCGGCCAGATCTTGAAAGTTCGTTCACTTATGAATTCCCATTGTTCGATATTTGTTCCAGCATTGTTCCTGCATTGTTCCTGCAGGAGAAAAACAACAGTAACAAATATTCTAAAAGTCCAAATATCTCAGAAGCTGATCAACAGCTATGCGAGTGTTTGCACTGCTCTATGATTATATATTGCTGTCTTGGGAACGAATTGTCAAAAAGGCGGGGAGACGTTCTTTTACGAAGGTATTGAAAATGCAAACTGTCTCCGATCAATACTAAACATCAACTCCTGTTTTCTCTTGCATTGCTCTCTATTAAAAATAAGGACGCGCCATATATATTATATTACTCTGTCATTGCTAATTTTGCAATTAGAAAATCTTGAACAACTACCCTTACCTTATGAGACAAATCCTAATGTTGACATGAATGTTTGTGCAAACACGACCTATACCGTGCTGTGTAAAAATCACTCAGGATATATCTTTGCTACGCTTAGTATGTTACATTTTACAATACATCTTTGTTACAATCCCTAGAAGTCAAATGTGTCAAAATTATTTTATAGCCCATTATTCTTGTTGGCGCTGCACACACTTCCAAAGAACCATTTCATCCAGAACTGCCCAATCCTACAATATTCAATTCCTAAACGTGTCACCCTTCATCTGGGTCGGACTAATCCTCAAATCATATAATTGCTAAATGCAAGTCACACTTCTTTCAGATCGGTTCAATCCTACAATATACAATTGCTAAACGTTAGTCACACTTCATTCAGGTCGGTCATTCAGCCAATCTAGCATCATAAAAATGTCTTCCACAGAGCTATGTCATCCATTTACTTAGAGTTCCAAATTCGCCTACGTCCCTTCTAGGAATCGCCATTGGTGTTTCTCCCCACGTCGTCACCGTCTGAGCACGCCAACAGGTCAATAATTCCGCCTGCACTACCACCACAACCGTAAGTATCTGTCGATGCATCGCGTGTTTCTGAAAGACGCCCCCGACTGAATAATTTGCATTCACTCAGATCGGCATTTATAATTTACATTCACTCAGATCGGCATTTATAATTTACATTCACTCAGATCGGCATTTATAATTTATATTCACTCAGACTGTCATGTATAATTTATTTTCACTCCAGCAGTATTTGTAGTTTATATTCACTGAGATCGACATTCATCATTTAATTTCACTCATTGTCATTTGTAATTTATATTCACTCAGATTGCCATTTGTAATTTATATTCATTCATACTTTCACTAACGTGATCACTCAAATGTCATTGATAACACAGTCGTTCACGTCGTCCTTTATAATTTATATCTATTCACAGCCTCACTTATAATGACTAATTAATTACTCACAATTAAACATTCACTCATAGCGTTATTTATCAAGTTTTTGTATTTTTAGTACAGGGTGTTCGAATGTGTGCATCTGTTTGCGCAATGGTCTGATTATTAAAACAAATGAAACGGAATTGGTAGTACTATAATGAAACAGAATTGGTAGTGCTATAATGAAACGGAATTAGTAGTGTTATAATGAAAAAAGATTTAAACTAAAATGAAGGTCTTCGTTTTATCCAAAGAATTCCAGAAAGAACCGCTGGAATATTTTTCCAGATAATGTTGCACATAGTGATAATGACGTAACGTATTCTTGGGAATAAGCTATCCGTCGTGGTATACTAGCTGTTCGAAAACTGTCATTCACTGTCTACAGCGAGTAAAATTAGACATGTGTCATTCATATGGATCAGCTGGTTAAATTGGAAATACGTCATTCGTTTGGATCAGCTGGTTAAATTGGAAATACGTCATTCGTTTGGATCAGCTGGTTAAATGGAAATACGTCATTCATTGGTGCGGTTGTTTGTTTGTTCGTTCTGTTCGTCCCTCACAATACATTCACCCCGCATTCATACATACACGCTTATTTTCACACTTTGCCTCACATGCAGAATAAAATTATCTCCCCATAAGAACATCATTGGTATCTGTATGTGAGAGTGATTTATTTTACACCTTAAGTCATTCGGTGTGATCCAGCAAGTCGCGGTATCTGACCTGACACCACCCACCCCCCTTTGACCGAGAAGGAGAGAGAGGCCAGCGACAGTCAGACAACAACAACAATTAACCGCCACACCCGCGACATTTTTAGTAAATTGGAAATGTGGCATTCATAGGGATCAGCTAGTCAAATTGGAAATACGTAATCAATTGTGGTAATGTGGAAACCTTTTAGCGTTGTGGTAAACTTGTTAATAGGGACATATTTAAAGCATTGTGGAATTAGTGGAAATCTCTAATCCTCTTTGACAAACTCGATACTGAGAAATGTGTAATCCATTATGGAAAATTTCAGACTAGAAAATCTATCTTAGATGCACTGTAGCAAATTTTATATTGAAAATCTAATCGATTGTGACGAACTCGGCTTTTGGAAAGTTATAATCCACTTGCGACAAATTCTATACAGGATGAAATGCACTGTAGTTACATTCTCTCTAACACGGTTACGCACTGACCTTTTGACATTGTCCGGAAGCTATGTTCGAATGTCGAGATGTTCGCATTTACTTCACTCTTGTTTACATGTGATCAAAAACGCCCACGCATGACGTGCATTTTGACAGGGATGTCGTACGTCATTCAACACCATTTGATTTTAACCCACCCAACCCTCTGAGTCTTCTGTGTGAACATCTAAGAGAGACAAAATCATCTTGGATTTCGTCCACATTTACCAAAGACTTTTCCTTGCTGAACGTAGAATCCATTTCCTTATGTGGTGGGCGGCTTTAGAAGTATTTGTGTTTTAACATTTGATATGTGAACTCTAACCTTTGCTAGCTCTGTGACCATTTCCATGGTCTTCTTATGGTTCTGCAAAGTTTCTATGGCAAACACATGATTTCAAAGACTGTCCGAACGGCCAAGCCCTTTAGGCATTGGTCATTACTGGCCATCCAATTATTTAATCAAATCAGTAGGCTCAACTAATTACAAGCCGCTAACTATATCTGTCATTTCCGAATGACAAATAATGTCAATTCTAGCCATTATATGTTCAATACGAGAAAGGTTAGTTTTAAAGAAAATAACACTTTCAAAGCCTGATATATTGTCTTTATCTGCTTAAATGTTTTTGAATACTGGTACGCTGAACAGTAGTAAATGTTTTTGAATACTGGTACGTTGAACAGTAGTAAATGTTTTTGAATACCGGTACGTTCAACAGTATTAAATGTTTGTGAATACCGGTACGTTCAACAGTATTAAATGTTTTTGAATACCGGTACGTTCAACAGTATTAAATGTTTTTGAATACCGGTACGCTGGACAGTAGTAAAGGTATGCAAATTACCAGTCAAGCACACGTTGTTGTGTAAAAAGCTAAAATCCTGAGGTAGCAAGCATATAATTAGTTATTCTGCCGGCCGTTTACATTAAAAATAATTCACTAAAGAGAAACGGTACTGATCTACTCCTGTTTGGAGTTTCCAGTCACAAACAAGTCGTAAAATCAGCGCGAAACCTTTGATGTTTATATAACGCATTGTTACTGACGTTATGCATGGCGATTCGAAACTTTATGTTGTCATCAACGCATTAAATAAAGACAAATGTGGATTTATTTAAACATTTCATTTTTAGTTAAGTTCATTGTTAACGTAAATTTTAATTTCCAGACTAAAATAAACAGCTTTGAACATTTTATCTTGTAACAAATTGCAGAATTTTGTTGTTTGTTTGTTTTTTTCTCCGATTTTGCATATTACGTTAGAAGTTTCTGATTATATAAAACATACTCGCCAAAAGAATTTATTGGAAATCCTTAATAAACCACGGTTACCAGTTCTGCACACAAAAGCTAAGATGAGCGTGCTTCCTTGAGTTCGCTTCCATCCGCCGTTAGCAGAGCATCGACGTTGTGACTTCAAAGCAAACTTTTCATTTCTGCAAGAAACGAAGAAAATTGTTTCTCTTTAAAATGAGATCAGTTTGAAAACATTTCAGATTTTTAAATTTTATTCATTCCTAGGGCCCTTTTACTCTTCAGTCTTTTTAGGATGTCGTTGATTGCTCTTAAAGTGAAAATCGAAATGTGGGATTCTGAGGTCTAATTTTACAATTAAAAGAAAAAAAAAACTGCAACTGAAATGGACTTCCCGATTTAAAAAGAAAATATTTGAAATTGAAAAGAACGTTAAAACCGTGCGATCATAAGGGACGTGTAATTTGACCCCTAAAATGTTTATTTCTTTTCATTTCTAAATACGCATGCAGATTTACGACAAGCGCACAAGCGACCTTTAGCTCGCTATTTATTGTTCGGATGGTAGTTGTAATTTATTACTTTACGGGAATACACTTATTTTCAGTTAATACTGTCTACATCATTGGTGCTTTAATAATATTTTTATTATTATTAATCTTCATTTTGCATACGCATTCAAAACCTGAAAGATATGGTACGATAAAATGAAGAGAAATCCGAGAGAAATAAATTGTCGACGTAACAATCTATGACTATGAATGACGTTAAATGACAGGTGGGAAACATAGGGGTGGGGGAAGCAGTAAAAATCTATGGACTATGAATGACGTTAAATGACAGGTGGGAAACATAGGGGTGGGGGAAGCAGTAAAAATCTATGGACTATGAATGACGTTAAATGACAGGTGGGAAACATTGGGGGGGGGGGAAGCAGTAAAAATCTATGACTATGAATGACGTTAAATGACAGGAGGGAAACATTGGGGTGGGGGGGGAAGGCAGTAACAATCTATGACTATGAATGACGTTAAATGACAGGTGGGAAACATTGGGGGGTGGGGGAAAGCAGTAGTAAGTCAATGCTGTTTCTTTTACATTTAACTAGAATGTGCTCGCGCTATCAGATGGCCTTTTACCATCGCTTACATTCCTGTGAGTGTGTCCACTGTGTTCCCCACTCTCCTCTAGAAGAAAGAGATCAAGTTTCAAGTTTAGAAGAAATTGAAAGCGAACATAAATTGGAATATTACATGTATCTGCATTCACTGTCAAGGCTAAGTGAGTTAACTGTTATTGATGAGCGTAGCGAGACACACGAAAACTCAGGCGCATGAATACACACAAACGCACAGGATTTTCTCACACAAGGACTGCACGCATACCATGCTCGCAGATATGCAATGAAGCAAACACATTTGCAAATACTCTCTCTCTCTCTCTCTCTCTCTCTCTCTCTCTCTCTCTCTCTCTCTCTCTCTCTCTCTCTCTCTCTCTCTCTCTCTCTCTCTCTCTCTCTTCATCTTTCTCACGCAAACACACGTTCGTTCACTCTCAATCATGTATACGCATACAGACACACGTTCTTCTAAATTGAAATATATTGCTGTTGTATTAAAATAGTCCAGTTTGGATTCTTTGAATTGATGCTGACACCTAGCCAGTCTATTAAACGAGAAGTCAATGAATGTTTCAACGTTAATTGGGGACACACTCCAAACTGGAAACTAATCTCACAAGCGTGAATGTCGTGACAAAATTAATGTACTCGTAACAAAGTTTGTTACTTTAACAGACCCATGTCAAAGACTGTTTCTATAACTACACAACTGTCAAAGACTGTTCCTATAAGTGTCAAAGACTTTTAATATAATTACACACCTATCAAAGACTGTTCCTATAATTACACACCTATCAAAGACTCTTCCTATAATTACACAAGTGTCAAAGACTGTTCCAATATTTTTCACAACTGTCAAAGACTGTTCCTACCATTGCATTAGTGTCAAGGACTGTCCCTAAAATTACACACCTGTCAAAGACTGTTCCTATAATTACAGTGTCAAAAGACTGTTCCTATAATTACACAGCAGTCAAAGACTGTTCCTATAACTGCATAAGTGACAAGGAATGTTCTTGAAATTACACCAGTGTCAAAAGTGTTCATAAACTAGACACATTAACAAAATACAATTTTTCCACATTAAACACATTACAAAGACTGTCACCTCAACTACACAGAAAACAAATACTGTTACTACATTAGACGCAAGACTATGGTTGTTAGTATATTAAACACGTGTCAAAGATTGTATATACAAATAAATACTTATCAGAAACTGTTACTTTAACTAGACAAGACAAAGACATTTACTACAACTAGACGTAACATAAACTGTTACTTTAACTAGATAAGACAAGGACATTTTCTACAACTAGACATAACATAAACTATTACTTTAACTAGACAAGACAAAGACATTTACTACAACTAGACGTAACATAAACTGTTACTTTAACTAGACAAGACAAAGACATTTACTACAACTAGACGTAACATAAACTGTTACTTTAACTAGACAAGACAAAGACATTTACTACAACTAGACGTAACATAAACTGTTACTTTAACTAGACAAGACAAAGACATTTACTACAACTAGACGTAACATAAACTGTTACTTTAACTAGACAAAACAAGGACATTTTCTACAACTAGACATAACATAAACTATTACTTTAACTAGACAAGACAAAGACATTTACTACAACTAGACATAACAAAGACTGCTACTACATATAGAAGTAGGACAGAGATTGTTTCTACATAGGACACAGATCAATGATTGTTACTACTACTAGGTAAAAGACAGATACTATTAAAGCAATAAGACACATGTCAGATACTATTACTAAAAGTAGGCACAAATCTAATATAATTACTTCAAATAACATGCGTCAACATTGTTATTATAAGACACATATTAAAGACTGTTCTAACTGCGTTAGACACTTGTAAAACACTGGCATTACAGCCAAAGACGGGTCACAAACTGGATTACAGTAGAAACATGTCCAAGGTATATATTATACACAGATCAAGGACTGTTATTACACCGTGTGATGCCAACGACACCTAGTTAATGGTTACGATTATTATTGTTAATTAATCACCCATAACTAATTACAAGTGATGAGAATATTATTATAGAATAAGTAATGAAACAGTTATGCACAACGAGGTTGCTAAATTGATTTCACGGTTGCCAAAGATGATTTTACCCATAGATTGCTGAATGTGACGTCACCGTAGCGACTTAAGATTGTTCAACGGGATTTACCATTACATCACACACGATACGTCCACATTAGCGCGAATTCAAACCCACGTCAACAAAATTTGTTTTCCTTAATTTAATGGCTGACTATCAGATCAGCCTTCTGTTTGACATTCGGAAAGGAAAGGTATCTCCTCTAATATTTTAATATCTTTGGGAAGATTGGGGAGGGAGGTGAACAGCAATATGGATTTTGAACATTAACGTTTTCCGTGCATGATAAAGCACGCAGTGTTATTTGGTCCCCGTTCAGGTGGCAGCACTGGATAACGCGGCGTTTGTTTGAGCTGTTCTTGGATGGTGACGCAGATCTGCAAAACAGAGACTTATGTGCGCGGAGGGAATCTCTGGAATTGGTTAAAATACAGCTTTTAATTTTTTGCTTGTTGCAAATCATAGGCATATGACTGAAAGAGGATTACTATGTGAACACACCCCCCCCTCCCCATTCTGTACGTTGTTGTTAATTTGTGCGTTTAAATATCTCGCTGGAGACAAGTCATGAAATAAAAGACACAAGTCCTCATTTTTCGAGAGCTATATCAACAAAACACTCTGAGACTGATGTCAACAGAAGACAATGGGATTGGTGGAAATAGAAAAACAATATGATTTGGGACAATTAGGAAAACGTCGCTTTAGGAGTAACCAGAAAATAATGAGTTTAATGTAGTTAGAAAACAGTGAGATTGATGTAAATATAACAGCGAGATGTAATTAGGACACAGTAAGACTGGTGCAGTTAGAAAATATACGAAGATGGTTTAATAAGACAACAATATGATTAAAATATGAATAAAATAATGAGACTGATATACACATAATATAATGAGACTGACGTACACACAAAATAATGAGACAGGTATATACATAAAATAATGAGTCAGGTATATACATAATATAATGAGACTGGCATAAAATGAGACAGACTTTGTCATCGACATTTGCTCGCCATCGACGAAAAGTTTTATCTATATAGCATCCCTTCAAATCTGAATTAATCACACAATAAAACGCCTCCCTACAACCTGTTATATATCATCCCTTCAAATCTGAATTAATCACACAATAAAACGCCTCCCTACAACCTCCCCAAAACAAGCAACCAGACAGCATGCAATCCCAGTGTAAACAATGCACTCATTCCCTTCATAAGTCACAACCTATAATGCATTTGTAGTAAACTCTAGTCACTTCTGACTAGCCCCAAAGTTAGTGATGTTTATTGTAGTAAGCTCAAGCGACTTTTGGCGGTTAAGTCAGACAAATCCCCGAATTCATGTTCTAGTGACCTTAGAGGTCAAAATGTGACTAACCTCGTAGTTAATGCTCTAGTGACTTAAAGGGTTGTCAAACGAAGTCTAAAGTTCGTAAAGTTTATTATAGAAGGCAAAACTTAGCTCGCTCAACTTGATCGGTTGAAGTCGTATTTTCCTGACGACCACAAAACTGTGAATGGTACTTATTCCATTGAGACATTAATGGATGATTACTTTAGTAGGCCTTATGAGAAAACCTCAGGTCATCCTCTGTATTGTCATCTAAGTTTTCCAGTTTCATTTGACATATATATTTCACTATAGAAAAAGAGTTCGAAAGTATCTCTCTCTCTCTCCCTCTCTCTCTCTCTCTCTCTCTCTCTCTCTCTCTCACTCTCCCTCACTCTCCATATAAAACTTCATATAATATTGTTAGTGGTAGTGACACTATAAACACGAACAATAGAAAGAACAAATGTTAAATAATTATATTTTTTATTTAGATAAATCAAATCTGATCAGACATCTTTAGTTAGCTGGAACAAAATGTTCTTCGCAATGTAACGATATTGAAGTTGTTCGTGAAACAAAAACCACTATAAGTTATTTGTAACATTAAACAATTGTAAGTTGCTTATAACGCGAAAACAATTAGAGGTTATAACGCTAAGGCATTTAGAAGATGTTTATAACTCTAAAACGAACAAAATATGTTCGTAACACAAAATTAATTAAAAATTGTTTTCAGCAAAGTAAGTATACGATGTTATCAACTCTACAACAATTAGAAGTTGTTTTCAACAAAGTAATTATAAATTGGTAGTAACTCTACAACAATTAGAAATTGTTTTCAACAAAATAATTAAAAGTCGTTAACAGCAATACAACATTAGAAAGTTGTTTTCAACAAAGTTATTATAAATTGTAAGTAACACTACAACAATTAGAAGTTGTTTTCAATAAAGTAATTATAAATTGTAAGCAACACTACAACAATTAGAAGTTGTTTCTAACATTACTACACGTCCACTTTGTCAAACTGCACAATAATCATATCGCCTTTTCACGCGTTTTCATAAAAATAAAAAGATCATTATTATTTTAATACCTCAAATGGTTTTTAGTTTCTTTATAGTTTAAATGGTTTTTATTCTATTCATAACTTAAAGGTCATTATTGCTTTTAATATTTCTGAGATCATTATCTTGTTTGCAACACTAAAATGGTCATAATAATCTTTATAAATCTAAAAATGATTTGAATCGTTGTAACAAATGTCAATTATGTTGATCGACATTGCTTATTAGACTTGTTTGTCGGTTTGTTTCATTATACGTATTTAAACTCGTGTTTCTAAAACTAACGCAGTCAGTGGTGTATTTACATATTCGTTCTGAACGCTTTGTTCATAATTTGAAACCTTTCAGAATGTGTGTTCAAAACTCTGAAAACGGACACGCAACGCCTTTAAATTGGAGTTCATCGTGACATCCAACTAACTACTGCGGCTTTCTACTGTGGTTGTTGCTGTGACTTTCTACTGTGGCTGTTTGCTGTGACTTTTTACTGTGGCTTCTACTGTGGCTGTTTGCTGTGACCTTCTACTGTGGTTTTCTACTGTGGCTGTTTGCTGTGACTTTTTACTGTGGCTTCTACTGTGGCTGTTTGCTGTGACCTTCTACTGTGGTTTTCTACTGCGGCTGTTTGCTGTGACTTTTTACTGTGGCTTTCTACTGTGGCTTTCTACAATGTCAATTCTTAAAAACAAAACGAAAACACACCTTGTAAACAGTAATTACAATGGCGGCATTTTGCAGACTAGGGAGGGTTTACATCCAAAAATAACTACTCAGTAAAGTTATCACGTGCAAAACAAACACCTGTCTTCAGCTGCAGGAGAAAAAATAAATTGGCAACGTTGTTATCTGTATTATTTATGATTGCTTTCGTTTCGTCGGTGTGGGCACGAACAGTGAATTTTATTTGCTTGTTCTTCGAAGAGCAGGCCTACCAGACTGAAGGCAATAGGTCTTGATTTAAAGTTGAGGACAATTAATTAGAGAACGAACGGAATTAGATCTTGGTTTAAGGGAGGGAGGGGGACAATTAATTATCAGTCTGAATGCAATAGGTTTTGGTTTAAAGTCGGTTACAATTAATTAACAGACTAAAGGAATTATCATTCTGAAGACAATAGATCTTGATTTAAAGTTGGAGACAATTAATTAGCTGACTAAAGGAATTAGGTTTTGGTTTAAAAGGGGAGACAATTAGTTAGCAGACTAAAGGAAATAGGTCTTGATTTAAATACAGGAAGACAATTAGTTAGCAATCTGAAGGCAGCGGGTCTTAGTTTAAATGCGGGAAGACAATTAATTAGCTGACTAAAGGAATTAGGTTTTCGTTTAAAGGGTAGACAATTAATTAGCAGGCTAAAGGAAATAAGTCTTGGTTTAAATACGGGAAGACAATTAGTTAGCAAATTGAAGGCAGTGGGTCTTAGTTTAAATGCGGGAAGACAATTAGTTAGCAAAGCGAGGGTAATGGGTCTTGGTTTAGATGTGGGATGACAATTAATTTGCACACTGAAAACAATAGGCTTTGGTTTATAGGTGGGAGACAATTACGTAGCAGATTGTGTTGCCTTAAAGGTGGAAGACTATTAACTTTTTACAGTCGTTAACTGTGTTGCCTTAAAGGTGGAAGACTATTAACTTTTTACAGTCGTTAACTGTGTTGCCTTAAAGGTGGAAGACTATTAACTTTTTACAGTCGTTAACTGTGTTGCCTTAAAGGTGGAAGACTATTAACTTTTTACAGTCGTTAACTGTGTTGCCTTAAAGGTGGAAGACTATTAACTTTTTACAGTCGTTAACTGTGTTGCCTTAAAGGTGGAAGACTATTAACTTTTTACAGTCGTTAACTGTGTTGCCTTAAAGGTGGAAGACTATTAACTTTTTACAGTCGTTAACTGTGTTGCCTTAAAGGTGGAAGACTATTAACTTTTTACAGTCGTTAACTGTGTTGCCTTAAAGATGGAAGACTATTAACTTTTACAGTCGTTAACTGTAGGTCGTTAATAACGAGTTTGTGGCAGAGCAGCCTGGGCGAGCCTTTGCACAGTTAATCCTCTAAGCGACTGTAGAAACGTGAAGATAAGCAAAGTCATTGTTTCTTCTCGTTGTTCAGAGTTTAATATTATGGTTGTTCTCGACAAATACGGTTTGTACTCTCACAGACCATCTCTCTGCTAGTGGAATTATGGAATGTGCACGATGATTGAATTCTAAATTGACTTAGGTCTTAGAGCGACCGTTTACGTAGAGTGCTGCTTTGTTTTCCAGCGTTTGCTTAGCTTTGCTGTACAGGACGTGTTTTGAGCTCACTGGGATTTGCTTTTCTGTTGGTTTTCACGTGTTCTGAGCTTACTGGGATTTGCTTTTCTGTTGGTTTTCACGTGTTCTGAGCTCACTGGGATTTGCTTTTCTGTTGGTTTTCACGTGTTCTGAGCTCACTGGGATTTGCTTTTCTGTTGGTTTTCACGTGTTTTTTTAGTTTGTGTTTTCAGTGAGTGTATACAGTATTCGTCTTACATCGACTCGAACATTCATTTACTCGTGCTTCAGCTTCTCACACGAACGATAAAGAACGATAGTAAAAATAAATCTAAGCTTCTGCAGTGGGCATTTAGTACAACCATAGCCGTTGTCTTCACAAACTCAAACAGCAGTGACGTCACAGGTTTAGTTTGAATAATGGACGCTGACTGACATCGCAACACGCAAAAGACTGGGAAATGACGAGTCGCACGATAATTGGACGAGAACGTGAAATGGCGGACATATACGATTTTGATAACAATTATAGGGACCAAATGAAAGTTGACAGCTGGAACTTTCTACTGAAAATTTCTAGAAAGTTTGACTTAATCTAACGACTGATTTTGTTGCAGTTTCTATGAAAGGAAGCAGCGCGTGCATGCAAACTCACAGACATATACATGCTTTATTTTTAACCTTACCTGATTTGCTGTGTCTAAAACTGCAATAATTGCAAATTAAAATTTAATATGCTGACACAGTTTATAAATATTCAAAGCTCTAAACCAAAGCGCTGGAGAGTTGTAAATAAACGTGGGTTCAATAAACGAAAATTTAAATTTAAGCGCTCTTTATTTTTTATCCTTCGAAAGCAGGAAGAAGAGTCATCGATTTGGTTCCACATTTCCATCTGTGATGCAATTGCCGATTTATTATTCATTTAATAAAACTATAAATCATAAATAGTTGTGTTGTGACGAAAAGACCTAAGAACACATAAAAGATAAAGATAAAAAATATTATGAAAAGGTAACAGATGTATTTCGGAAATTTATGGGGGAAATTTGTTGTCTAAATCACATTTCGTCTGTCGAGGAGATAAGGTGTGGGTTTTTTCATCTTTTGTTATCGAGACGTGTCTTGGGGGCTTTGTCGTTAATGTTGTTGTTACTGTATGCGAGTGTGAAGCCCCGTTCTCCGGCAGATACAAGATGCTAGCGGCAAAGGTTAAAGAATTGAGGGAATTATATTCTTGGATGACATTTCGAGTTTTCTATCCTGACCTCTTGAACTGTAGACATTTTTCTTTCTCTTCTTATGTTTTTGCTTCTGTCCTGTCTTCTCTGCTGTTTTCTTCATTCTTTTCTCTTTTACCTTGTTTCCCACCCACCCTTGCTCTCTCACCTATTTCTGTTCTCTTCTTCTATATTTTCTCTTCTCTCTCCTTCCATCACTACTCTGTTCTCTTTCTCACTCACTTTACTGACTCTTTCTTTCTTTCTTTCTTTTTTTCTTTCTTTCTTTCTTTCTTTCTTTCATTCATTTATTCTTTCTTTCATTCATTCATTCTTTCTTTCTTTCTTTCTTTCTTTCTTTCTTTCTTTCTTTCTTTCTTTCTTTCTTTCTTTCTTTCTTTCTTTTGTGCCACTTCTCTTTTACCATTTTTCGCTGAGATGTAATGAAATTCATGAAATTTTTTGTCAAAAGAGTAACATAAATTGAATTTCATAGAAAACTGGATTTTTTTTCTAAATCTAAATGTGTTTGTTGAGTCTATTTAATCACTAACAAGGAAGTTCAGTATTAGGCATGGAGCTCTGGGGTACGGAGGGCCGGAAGTGAACTTAGAAAATCTTGTTCACTGGCGCTCTACACAGTTTCAGTATGCACTCGTGCCTATTTGTGTTTGCAAATTTTGTCAATTCTCCACCACACGCCCCGCCCCTCCATCTCCCATTCCCGCCCCGTGGGTGAATGCAACATGCATTATACATGAGATGTGGTTATGTTTTTAAATGCGAAAATAGAAATGTTTCTTATGTCGCCCCCAATGCGCCCATTGTAAATATAGAGTCGGGTGCCGTCTGGATATGTAAGCATGTTAGTGTGTGTGTGTGTGTGTGTGTGTGTGTGTGTGTGTGTGTGTGTGTGTGTGTGTGTGTGTGTGTGTGTGTGTGTGTGTTGCGTTTACCATCTACCGATTTCGTACCTGATTGCGCACAGAAGGAGAAAATGCGACAAGCGAAAATGCGACAAGCGAATTCAATTATTTTTCAGAAGTTCACGACCACCTTCAAGACGTGTCCAGGAGGTATTCTTGAAAAGCATTTCAAACTTCATTGCAGAAATTAATTGTATGGAGGGTTCGATTATGAGTTTTACATAACGAGTGTGGCTATGCGTACATCAAATCACTCAAGGCAAAAAAAGTCAAATTGAGATTTATTGTCACTTTTAATTGTGGTCGTAGTTTAATTCTGACGCGTTTCCAACAGAGCGAAAAAGCAACAACAAAAGTATTTTTTTATAGATCAGCCGAAGAAAACAGCAAAACCTAAATCCATTAAAAAAATCTGACTTAAATATGTTACTAAGCTGTTTGTGTGACTGATACGTGTATTTCACACACATTTAGAATGTCCTTCAGGAAAATACGACGCCTTTCTAATATTTCTAATTATTTTTCTTGACATTATTCTCTCCCACATAGATTATGACATGCATTATTTATAGCAAAATTTATTTTTTCTTCGCTTTTCATTTTCTTATTTTGTTCTTCACTTTATTTGTTATAGTGATAATAATGGTTGTGGTAGTGGTGATGAGGGGTTATGTAAGGATGTTATAATGGTGGTGGCAATGATGGCGGTAGTGATAGTGGTGATGGTAATTGCGGTGGTAATGGTGATGGTGATAGCTGTGGTAACTGTGGTGTGGTGTTAATGGTGGTGGTAATGGTGGTGGTAATGGTGATGGTGATAGCTATGGTAACTGTGGTGTGGTGTTAATGGTGGTGGTAATGGTGGTGGTTTCTTCTGTTTGCAGACCTTTATTTATTAGCTTTCCGTCTTTCAGTAGAGACAGACACTAACTGTATTATACTATTATAATAATCATTACTAATGTCATTGGTCGCAATACTTATTTACGGATTGATGATGACAACCCATTGTGGTGTAGAAGCAAAACGTGTCTACTGACCGGAAGTTAAACACAAACAGATGAAAAGGTGCTCTAGCTAAGAGTCTGGGGCCACCAGCACTGCTCACAGAAATTCGCTCATGTATGCAAACGTTCGCAGGCGACCGCCTCAGGAATTATGAATTAATTACAAACAGTGCGAAGCTTTTCGATCAATCACTGTCGACAACTTTCACTAAACATTTCAGCACGTTCTTTTCACTCGTATTTCCGTCACTTTAATCTTCGATTATGCACCGAGGACCAGTCGCAAAGATACGGCTGCATAGCCATGGAAGTAGGAAGTGTGTGTGTGTGTGTGTGTGTGTGTGTGTGTGTATGTGTGTGTGTGTGTGTGTGTGTGTGTGTGTGTGTGTGTGTGTGTGTGTGTGTGTGTGTGTGTGTACGTATGAGGTATGCATATTTGAAAGACGATAAAAGTATTCTTATAATTCTAAATGGATGCCTTTTTAAAAACAAATGGAGTGGTGTCGTGTAGTAGACTTGATTAATTTTTGGGAGAGTTTCTCGGAAACTGTTTCAATGGTGATTTAACAAGACGTTTAATAGAATTATGGATGAACAAGATCAGATTATTTTTTTTATTAAATGGCATTTTCATTTGTAATTATAACAGATACTTTAAAGGAGAAAGATCCAAAACACTGTAAAACAACTCATGATGAACACAGAGCTACCAGTGATTACTGCCAAAAAAATAAAAATTAGTAGGACACATGATAAACATATAGTTTACCAATGCGAATTGTCACATAAACACCGTAGTACAATACATGATAAACACAAAGCCGGCAAATGGTTTTTGTCACATAAACACCATAGTACGACACATGATAAGCACAGACCTACAAACTCTTATTGTCATAAAACACCGTGCGACATAATTATGATAAACACAGAGTTACAAACGTTTATTGTCACATAAACACCGTGCGACATAATTATGATAAACACAGAGTTACAAACCATTATTGTCAGGTAACACCGTGCACAGTACGACACATGATAATTTCAGAGCAGTACTGCTTAGTGTTACATAACTTGCTGTAGTTTCTGTATCCTAGTTATATCCGGAACGCACGCATTTGCTGAAGATAAAGGGAGCACTTGTGAGAAGAAACTTCTAGATATATTTAGACCACTGGAGTAAATGAACGTTTAGCCCACAAATGATAATTTGTTCGACATCATTCTTACTTTTAACTTCTAAGAAAATGAAGAAATTTTCTCTTTCCCTTTCGTGCAATCGGCACGTCTAATTCTTGTGCTTGATTAAAATCTTTGCAAAAATAACCTGTAAAGTACATCTTTCATTTCGAATGAATCAGAAGTGTCATCACATCTCCATACTTGTTTATTTGGTGCGTTCCCAATTGTGCGTGAAAGTGTAAGAGGAGAAACACTCTTTGAAATGCTTAGCCAACCGTGACCACAGCACAAAGTCGACAAGAAGAATGAATGAATAATATTCAAATCTTAACATCGCTAACTTTATTGCATTTGTAGAATTCGTACAGTACTTCAGACCGTTTGTCTCCCTTGTTTCTTTTCAATTAGATTCTTAGAATTCATACATTACTTTAAACCGTTTGTCTCCCTTGTTTCATTTCAACTATGCTGCGCTCAAATGTTCAACTGATCTACAGGTGTTGTGTTTTTTAATGTTTTTTTTTTTAAGATTTCGCCGTGGGCGTCTGCCAAACTTTCAACAGGTCTCTATTTGTCTTTGTTTCGAGGTATTTCTAAGGAGGCGTTGCCATTTCTAGCAACAGGTGTATATTTGTTTTTGTTTCAAGCAACGTTTGATGCATCTTCAGTTGGCCTGTATCTGTCTTTCCTTCAAGATATGTTTCAAGAAAACATGAACCGAGCAATTAATAGGTGTATAACGCTAACGCCGCCTAATTAATGATTATGATTATTATAATTTATTAATCATCCATAACTAATTACAAGAGTTTTAATTTGTGTTATTAATAATTCTCCAGAAAATAAAACTCGTCTCTCTCTCTTGGTGAATATTCAGGCGCTGTAAACGCTTTCTCTCTTCCACAACAGTAAAGACAAACATTTACCGTCACACAATATTTCCCTAGGTGAAAATCTTCTTAAAGGAAACTATATAAATCCGTCTTTTAATCTATATTTAGCGAGCCCCTATCAAGCACTTTCTTCTCCAACATATGGTTATCAAAATGTGTAAATATATATATACTGCCTCTTTTATGTATTTCTAAAATTTTTAGTAGAAATGATTAAAATTAAAAATTCGTGTAAATGTTCATGATTCTCATTGTTTAACAATATGGCTGGTTTCTTTCAGTACTTAAAGGTATCCTTTCTGGACATTTATAAAAATATTAAATGTGACTTTCAGCATATGTTGGTCAATTGTCTGGATATTTACACTAACATTAAGCATGTTTTTCCTTCCGTATTTATTGGTCACGTGTTCACCTTTAATACTAACATGGGTTTCCATCTGCGTCTGTTATCACCCATCTTCAAATTTATATTAACTGTATACATGGCTTTAAATCAGTGTCTATTGGTCACCTGTCTTCACATTCATACTAACATTATACATTTTTCCTTCAGTGTCTCTTGGTCACCAGTCTAGGTACTGAGCTGTGGCTAAGTGATGGCGACACACATGAGTCATTCATTTCAATGTCATTCAATGTCCGCAACTATCAACTAACTGACTAATTAATACCATTACTGGTCTGAGAAAAATGACATTCTAAAGGAAATATGGTCATTTTGCTTGTATAATGGTCAAGCGTGCGTTAAAGCATTCACTCTTCATTCATTTTTTTCATCAACCTCTCAATGTCCGGCAATATTTGTTCGATTGCTTGAACCATAGTGACATATAACTCTTCGTTAACTGCTCATTCATTCCATGTTTAAAGTGCTCTCTTTAGTCAGAGAACACACACACACACACACACACACACACATACATATATATATAAAACCATTGTAATATTTGAGGTTAGGTCCTTCTCTGTTGAATAGTATTGTAATAAGGATATTTAAGATTTTTAATTTTGTGTGGCTACAGCTGCTCCTTCCCGGAATATATTTAATTAGACTTCTTTCATGCCTTGAGCATGTATATCTTTGTATTCCGTTCCAGCAATGTGTAAGCTTCATGTCGGCCTTTAGCAGCTATTTATTTCTCTGTCTTTCATTCAAAGCAATATTTACGCAAATTCACCAAGCGCTTAGCATGTCTGTCTTAGTCTTTTGCCTGTTGTTTGCGACATCTAAGAATTTAGCATGTCTGTCTTAGTCTTTTGCCTGTTGTTTGCGACATCAAAGAATTTAGCATGTCTGTCTTAGTCTTTTGCCTGTTGTTTGCGACATCAAAGAATTTAGCATGCCTGTCACACGTCTCCGTATTTCCTTTAAAGCATGACTTTTGCTACATCTCTTCCTTTATACTGTTTTAGGTTTCCTTCTAGGCTAGCTGTTTGCGACATTTAAGTCTTTGTCTCATCTGTTTCTTAAAACTTTTCAAGCCAGATTCAAGCAATATTTATTAACGCGTCAAAATTAGCATGTTTCGTGTTAGTTTATTTTTCCTTCAATCCTTTCAGGTAACATCGATCTCAATAACAAAAACCTGTAAATAGTAATCATTACGTTATTCGAGGCGAGACATGTATGTAAATTGTTTATGGATTTTCAAAAACCGATTTCCATTTAAGTGAATTAGGTAAGATATAAATAATACTACAATATATAATATTACAATATTGTAAGTTTTGCTGAAGATTGTACTTTGAGAGAGATTTTTATTTGTCCATCACAAGTGTGTGAAAAAGCTGAGTTTGGATCTTTCAATCGTCTATCTCAAGATTAAGAACGAGATCAAAACTAGTATAAATTTCAAAGTCAAGGTCACCTCTAGTTGCCATCGGTCTCAGTTCTGTCAAAAGACATGCGCAAGATGATTTCCTAGTTATTGTGGGACGCTGGCACCTAAATACATATGGGTTTCGCGATGGCTCAGACGACACCTAATTAAATCATTTTTTTTTAAGCAGGTGAATCTGTCTGCACCTGACATTCACCTGATTTTAATACAAAGACAGGATTCAACTCGATAACTGATCTGTTCATATTTATTTTGGTGAGTTCAGTTTTTTCTTTGAATAATTCCAGAAAATTAGTTGTTTTAAGTGTATTAAAGTATGCTTTATCAAGATAAGTCTACTGGATGGCTAACCTTGTAAAGGGTACCGGGTGTACGCAGAAACGGACGATAGAATTTAGATAGCTGATGAGTCAAGGGTGGCAGTCGTATAGAGGAGTGTTCTCACTGTTTGACCAAACACCTTTGAGACTACAAAAAAACTACCCCTGCCCAGGTAAGCATTTCAAAGTTCGCTTCCTTCACGATATTACACGTAGACGAAGCATGGTTGGATATACATATTAGTTTACTAATTCAGAGTGTGTTTATGTATGTGTGTGTGTGTGTGTATGCGTGTGCATGCATGTGTGTGTGTGTGTGTGTGTGTGTGTGTGTGTGTGTGTGTGTGTGTGTGTGTGTGTGTGTACAGGGTAAGAAGAGCAGGTTAGAACGACGTGCTGCTAACACCAGTGTGGTAAACATTTCCGGTGTGTATGTGCATACTGACATGTAGGACCTTCCCGCAGTCTCTGCAACGATAGATTTCTATCAAACTGTCTGACGATAGATTTCTATCAAACTCTCTGACGATAGATTTCTATCAAACTCTCTGACGACGTAACAGGCAAATGGCCGAGAATGACAAGCTATAGCAATCATTGCTCTTCAGTGGCTACTCGATTTGACACATAAAGCGCTCAGAACAGACTTCAACAACCTTGCAAAAATATGACGCTATATAGAGCGGACAATTAAGTATGAACATTACAAATCAAGGTAATGTGACGTCTAAAGACAACTTCACTCTACCATACCATAAATAATCGTTGCCTTGTGACGAAACGCAGGGATAACTTATCTAACGATAAAATACTACTACTTATGTTTGTAAAGTGGGACATAGAGTGGGCCCTGTTAGCGATATTAAGTTTGTAAAGTAGGACATATAATGGGCCCTGTTAGCAATATTACGTTTGTAAAGTAGGACATACAATGGGCGCTGTTAGCAATATTATGTTTGTAAAGTAGCACATACAATGGGCCCTGTTAGCTATATTACGTTTGTAAAATGGCGACATAGCGTGGGCCCTGTTAGCAATATTACGTTTGTAAAGTAGGACATACAATGGGCCCTGTTAGCTATATTACGTTTGTAAAGTGGCGACATAGAGTGGGCCCTGTTAGCAATATTACCTGTTTAATATGGTTAGAAACAGCTATATTAATTGTGACACAACACAAAGAAACGGTCGAATAATATACTTATTGAGCAATGAAACATAACAAATAAATTATTTGCTCCAAATTGTATTCAAATTTCAATGGTAAGTGTCCCTTTTCAGGCATTAAATATCATTACAATTATTAAATGTTCTCAAAACATCTTCTTCCTTCCTTCCGGCTGGGTGAGATCAAGAGTTATGCTTTTTGTCTTTATGTGAAATCTCTATTTAAGGAGAAGAGTTTGCCCTTACTCTCCACCCCCACCCCGACTCCAATTAAAAAAAAATAAAAGCAAGCAAATTGAAAAGATAGTTCGATACATTCTCTGGATCCAATTTTATTAGCACAAATTAATCAACACTGAGCTACAAAATTTAATATGTAAAATGGAACTTGATAGTCTTGCGCATGCGTAAAAGCTAACGACAACGTATCTACATGAATGATTTGTGCGAGGTAAGGAGGTCACGATTTTCATACGTAAAATTTACTACAAGAATCGCATATTAATGTACTTTCTGCAAATTAGCCGACGACTCTGAGGGTACGGGCACAACTCTTTCTATTTAGACGTGAATAACATTTCTACGTGTCCGCCACTTTGATTGGCACTCCGTCCATTGACAGGAATAAAGAGTGTATTATTTAGAGGTTTGCAGCTATTGTCGGCCTACTTATGTTACCGTCATGTAACTTAACGTCGGCCTGCTTATGTTACCGTCATGTAACTTAACTATTCGTGTTAACTGTTACTGTTCAGGCGAGAAGTAGGTACGCACCACTTCTTACTGTTAGGCGAGAAGTAAATTATGCATCACTAGGTACTGTTGAGTTAAGTGGTAAATGAGTGTCACTACTTCCTGTTGAAGTAAGAAGCAAATGCGTTTCACTGCTTCCTGTTGAGGTAAGAGGTAAATGCGTGTCACTGCTTCCTTTTGAGGTAAGAAGTAATTGTGTGTCACTACTTACTGTTGAGGTAAGAGGCAATTGCGTGTCACTACTTCCTGTTGAGGTAAGAGGCAAATGCGTGTCACTACTTACTGTTGAGGTAAGAGGTAAATGCGTGTTATTACTTATGCATGGTGTAGAGAAATAAACTTCCAACAGTGACAGGATGAGCGAAGAGTCGTAAAATTAAAATAAAGTGCAAGTGAGTGCTAAGGGAATCAAACAAATATTTTTGTTTCCGTTGATCTGCTATTGTAGCAAGTTCCTTTAGAGCGTACAGTGCCTTTGAAGCAAAACTACACTGTGGTCACAACTCAAAGAAAATGAGCTAACGATTTAAGTCATCCACATCACCGTTTCGTGCAACTGTTCTTTTAAATGTTCCTTTCAAACTTCTTTGAGTAAATACGCCATATCAAGAAGAAAGTTTTACCGCCGCGCCCTACACAAGGAAGTGCCAGTCACGGAACTCTAGCAGATATTTTTTTAGAAAATGTCCATTCGATTCCTGACATCATTTACCAATCGCTAGGTCACTATTTCAGCCCTAGTCAGCGTCCAATCATTTAAGCTGCATCCGACGGGCGTTCTGTAATTATAGCAAAATCAAGTCCATGTTGATGAATGGCGGAATTCTCCATCGCGAAACACAAGAAGTCGTTTGAACATTTCATTCTGCAGTCACATTTCCGGTGCTTGTTTTTTTCTTAAAAAAAAAGATTTGGTTAGGCCAAATATCGGGACTGAACGAAGAGAAGTAAGACACGTGACAACTTTAAGCCCACAGGCGGTTTGAAAACTGGGAAAGATATATATTTTCTTTGAGCTTGTTATAAAAATAAGGATGGACAAAATTATGCTTGCTGTCATGCAAAGCATTGTAATGCCGTTATGGTCAACGCTGCCTGCTGTGCGGACGTCAAATCGGAAATTAATTTGTTACATTAATGGCAAGTCAAATAAAAGCTAAAATAACATTTTAAATGGGATATTGGAAAGGAAAGTGTTTACATTCTTTGCAAAGCAATGCACGCTTTTAAATCTAGAGTGTTTTGCAACAATTTCCGCACGGGTTAAAAGTTCATTGAGAACTTGATCGAAATATACATGAAACTTTTGTTTAGGAATGTGAGAAATTTACTTTAAAATCGAACAAAGTCGTGAGAAAACTTTCCTTCTTCCCAGGCACACACTCACACACACACACACACACACACACACACACACAAACACACACGCGCGCGCGCGCGCACACACACAAATTCATGCACAATACATAAATGTGTCTGCAAAGAAAATTTATCTAATTGAATAGATAAAACTTTTAACAGTTCTATTTTGTAATCAATGGTATACCACAGCTATTTTAGAGGCAAACATTTTATGCCCTCAATAAATCAGCAAGATAGTGTAAACACCAAGGAACCAGGGAAGAAAAAGACACATTGACACACAAACGAGAGAGAACAGAGGAAGAGGCATACCGGAGAAAGAGGGACGTCACTGTGTTCATTATTCATTCTGAATTGCGCCCCTCTGCATGCTGTGTGGTCCTCTGAGTTCTGTACACTTCCTAAACTAAATAAATGCTTTTATAGACAAATGACGTAAACAATTTTTTAAAATTAAAGACTAGCCTCGCAGTGATATTTTGTTTCACAATCTCGCCATTCACCAGATTATTTTTTTCACTGACTCTCATGAATGATTTTGTCATTGTCCATAATACTGGTAACTGTCTGACTAACAGTCCATAGCCATTGGTAACTGTCTGGATAACTGTCCATAGCCACTGATAACTGTCTGACTAACTGTCCACAACAATTGATAAATGTCTGATTAACTGTCTATAGGCACAGATAATTGTCTGAATGTCCATAGCCACTGGTGACTGGCTAACTATCCAAAACCACTGGTAACCATCTGATAACTGTCCATAGCCACTGGTGACTGGCTAACTATCCAAAACCACTGGTAACCATCTGATAACTGTCCATAGCCACTGATAACTGTCTGACTAACTATCCACAACAATTGATAAATGTCTGATTAACTGTCCATAGGCACAGATAATTGTCTGAATGTCCATAGCCACTGGTGACTGGCTAACTATCCAAAACCACTGGTAACCATCTGATAACTGTCCATAGCCAATGGTAACTATTTGACTAACTGTCGAGTGCACAAAACTTCGCCCGTCTCACATCAATAAATATGGAAAAAAGAATAATGAAGCGAATTAAATCTAGATATACAAGGTGTATGAGAAAGTCTAGTGCAAGCACACAGGTTTGACGTAGTTATTCACGTCATCTCTAGATCCCAAATGGATGCTTTGCTGGAATACGGGTCATACGCTTGCTTGCTAATGTAGGGGCGCTTTCGCGCTTCAGGTCATACGTACGTTGATCAGTTAATTTAAATCTATTTTTTCATACGGGTAATCTAAGTTTGGCCATGAACTGTTGTCAAACAGAAGTATATGTGGGAATACAACCAGTCCAGTTGTACTAAACATGCGTAGGTGTATAAAGATAGCCTTGACCATAAGTACGCATCAAAGAAAGTGTAGGGATGGGGAAACCGACAGGGAAATCCGGTGGTAACGTATGGCCTAGTTGTGAATGAGTGAGCCTGGGAAGTAGCCTTGACCCTTAGGTCAGGCTGGCCAGCCTTTAAATAGGGGAGACAAAAAGTTAGTAAAGTTACATAGGTCAGCACTTCAGTCGTGTCAACAAAATGTTTTCTATAAAAAGAAAGAAATCTAACATTTTGTATGTTCTCTTTAATAGGTCAGCACTTCAGTCGTGTCAACAAAATGTTTTCTATAAAAAGAAAGAAATCTAACATTTTGTATATTCTCTTTAATAGGTCAGCACTTCAGTCGTGTCAACAAAATGTTTTCTATAAAAAGAAAGAAAGCTAACATTTTGTATATTCTGTTCAATAGGTCAGCACTGCGTTCAGCATCACACTTTTTAACTTGTTCGAATTATTTTCAATATCAAATATTTGTTGGTTTGCTAGAACTACTTCCATCATCATATAACGGTTAGTTTGTTAGACCAACTTTGAACATTAAAAAAAGTTGATTTGTTAGAATTACTTTCAACAATAAATATTTCTTGTCTTGTTGGACTTTCAACAATAAATATTTGCATAAGCTACTTTCAACAGTAAATATTTGCTGGTTTCTTAGAATTAATTACTATATGAAATATTTATTGCTTTCTTAGAATTAATTACAACATAAAATATTTAGGGATTGATAGAATTAATTAAAAATGAAATATTTGCTGGTTTGTTAGAATTAATTTCTAAATGAAATATTGGTTGGTTTGTTAGAATTACTGCTGAAATATTTGTTGGTTTGTTAGAGTTAATTATAACTTGAAATATTTGCTGGTTTATTAGAATTACAGTATGAATTATTTGCTCGATTTTTTTACAATTACTTCTACATGAAATAGTTATGTTACTTTTGGAATTTGATATATACTGCACGTAATACATTTCTGGAATATTTTTGAATTATCTGCATCGTCATTGATTCTTGGTTCTGTACATTGCTTTTCTCGATATTTTTCTCCCTTCTTTAAGATATAATTGAGATTGGTGGGTCTATATTTGAATTACTATTTTTTAGAAACAACATTGTGAATCTTTAGTGTCTGCAGTACTTGTGTACATGTGTGTGTCTCTGTGTGTGTGAGAGAGAGATTGTTCAAGTGCGTGCATGTGTGTGTGTGTGTGTGTGTGTGTGTGTGTGTGTGTGTGTGTGTGTGTGTTTTACAGTTATTTTTTGTGGATGTCTCTTATAGTATCATAGTTACTTTATTTTTATTTTATTTTATTTTTAAATGGGGCATAGTATTTCTTTTTCTTTTATCATCGATAATTTTGAGCCAGCTTCAAAACATTTATAAAAGATCCACAGCCAGACGTGAAGGAGAAAAAAGCCAGCTTCAAAATATTTATCAAAGACCCACAGCCAGACGTGAAGGAGAAAAAAGCCAGCAAAAAGAATGTCTCCATTTTTAGAGAACATAATCTGTACTCATCATTCAATCGATTTCTTTTTTTGCCTCGTCAGCAATACTGAAACATGGCAAATAAGGGAGGTAGTCTCGTTCAAAGAACAACTTGAGGTTTTCATTATTATGAGCTCTTCTGCGGACATTTGTTCTCATTGCACAAATAAAACGTAATGGTGACGAGCTCTGGGATTACTGGACTATAATGAATGTCAGCTGTGAAAACCCCTTCAATCAAGTTAAGCATTTTATAAATATTTGCACATACAACTTGAAAAATCGAGAAATCAAAACCAATTTTCACACAAAGTAATGTTTTCTCTCGAAATACGATTGTAAGAGTAGTTTTCTTGTTTGTAATCTTAAAAGAAGAACCAATCCACTGTTTTATCCAACCCTTATTTCAGCAATGGTCAGAATAAATCGTCTTTTTACGATTGGCTAACAGATGATGACCCATGCATAAGAAGAGAGCATCCTGTACAGTACTGCTTGCATGTAGCCGTATGTTCACGACATAAGTGTTGATCACTAGGAAGTGTTCATTGTTTTCCGTGTTCGAGACATATTTTTATTGTCAACAAAAAGTGATCTCATGACACAGCCATAGGAATTAAGCACTACGTTCCAATATATAGAATTAGTCTTTTCAAAACATGCTTTGCAAGTCTCTGCATTATTGTTGTTCATCCCAAGGAAAAATGCTCGAGTTGTCGGCTACAACACTCACTGCATACTGAACACACCGTGAACAGAACTCGTCACTTACTGAACTCACCGTGAACAGAACTCGTCACTTACTGAACTCACCGTGAACAGAACTCGTCACACACTGAACTCACCGTGAACTGAACTCGTCACATACTGAACTCACCGTGAACTGAACTCGTCACACACTGAACTCACCGTGAACAGAACTCGTCCCACACTGAACTCACCGTGAACTGAACTCGTCACACACTGAACTCACCGTGAACAGAACTCGTCCCACACTGAACTCACCGTGAACTGAACTCGTCACATACTGAACACATTATATACCGAAATCAGCGCATACTAAGCTCACCATTTATCGAACTCTCATTCTACATTCTGCCTGTATCGAACTCAGCGTATACTACACTCACGTGTATCGAACTCATCACCTGCTAAATTCACCACATTACAATCAATCGGATCTCAAGATGCAGCATATACTAAGAGTCAATGCTTGTTTCATGTCAATCAGACTTCAACACCCATGACTTACTAAACTTACCGAGTACCAAATTCAGCCTGACATCAACACCCAGCCACATTAAACTTATCACGTCCCATATCAATCAGACTTCAACACCCAGTCACACTTAACTTACCACATCCCATATCAATCAGATTTGAACGCCTAATCATACTAAACTTATCACATCCCTTATCAATGAGACCTCAACATGCACTGTGTAGTAAACTCACTGTAAACCAGGCACAATTTAAATTCACCACATATCGAATAATTGCATCGTCTACCAATCTCGCAACATACTAAACTCATTCGTACCAAATCAGATTTTCACACTCATACCATATAAACTCACTGCATACCGAATCAGGTCACAACCCTCAGTGCGTACTTACTAAACTTACCGGAAATCGAACAATATTTCAAGATTTGATACTCGCGTGAGAACGTCATCCAATTCTCTCGAAGGTCAGCGTTTGATAAAAAGTCAAGTTAATGTATTTAATTGTAGGATATTTATTTTAAATTAATTGGTGTTTGGTTGATTCATTTCAGAGTGATCAACGTTCACCCATCTATCTATCTATCTATCTATCTGTCTTAACTATAATAGTGTTTTCTACGCCTCTCTGCTCTTCCAGCACCTTTCACGACTCTCTATGCCTATATATGTACTGATATTTAGTTCTCTTCCCTATTTGTTGATCCGTAAATCAAAATGATTAAAAGTACCGGAAAATGTACGACATTTAAAATCTCTTCTTTGATCTTCCAAACCCCAAATTACTGCACCTGGGTAAACTCACGTTCGGTTCGTACTTGCCGAAGATAAGATTTCGGAGCCATTCGGGTAAACCTCAGACTTCAAAGTAATTATTCGCATACATAATCTCGCACTGTGCGTACAGCTGACGCGGGCATGATAAGAGTTAATGCGTCAAGACTAATAAAAGTATATTTAGCAAAACTATCGTTTACCCGTATGATCGAATGGAAAAGAAATATGCAATTATTAAAATTAAATACAAAAAATGAAAAGATTTCTAATTGCACAGTGTATAGCTGTTTTATATTTGAGGATGAGTCGTATGTATTGATTACAAATCCGCAGTTTATTTCTTTCGTTTGTGGTGAACAAGAAAATGATTGGAGTTAAATGCGCTGTATTGCAAAAAATGCAAACACACGCGAACTATAATAACGCTGGTTGAGAAATAATGTTTCAGTTACGTCACTAAAACACACATACAGTAACAGGGAGATACATACATATTTAAAAGATTCATACACACGAATAAACATACACTTTAATACACGTTTACTCCACAAACTCAGACACGTGTACACATATACTCATACACTCAAAAATATATTTCAGAGAAAAACAGTCTCAGACGTACACACTGAGAACAAACCAGAAATATTCCTACAATATTAGCAAAATATTAATAATGTCCCGTTAGTTTTTCAATATTGCTATAAATTTCGGAGGAAAGACATTCTTTGCTTATTGCCAAATTATTGGCAAACTTCTTTTTCCAGAATTCGTTTGAATGAGATACCACATGAAACAAACTAGTGTGTCTGTGGGAGTGTGTGTGTGTGTGTGGGGGGGTAGCACAGACCACATTTACTTTGTGAGTGTTTTCACTCTTGTCTAATTGCTTGTGTTTTTTGTCTGAGTGCACATTGTCTAATTGCTCGTGTTCTTATCCGAGTGTACTTTGTTTGTCTAATTGCTTGTGTTCTTATCCGAGTGTACGCTTGTTTTGTCTAAATGTGCATTTAATTGTTTCCATTGCTCATTTATTTGTAAAGGTATGCATTTGTTTCTCTAAATATATGTTTTCTTGTCTGGGTGTGAGTTTGTTTTATCTCTACTTTTACTTTTCTCTTCTGTTCGTTCATTTGCATCAGTGTGTCTGAAAGTGAAATTGTTAACAGAACTTGCATTAGTTTGTCTTAATGTGCGTTTGTCAGTAGGATTGTTTGTTTTGTCCTATCAGTGCTCATGAAATGGGTCCGAAAGTGTGTTTGTTTTCTACTCTGTGCGTTTATTAATCTGAATTCGGGTTTGTATGTTGCTCGTTTGTCTGTTTGTTTATCTAAGCTTGCAGAGTTTGTCAGTATACATTTGTCTGTGTACAAATTTGTCTCGGTATGCTTTTGTCGCTTCGCACATTTGTCTCGGTATGCTTTGTCTCGATATGCTTTTGTCTTTGTCACCTCATACATTTGTCTGGGTATGCTTTTATGTCCGTTTGCTTTTGGCGCCGCAAACATTTGTCTGGGTATGCTTTTGTCGCTGCATACATTTGCCTGGGTATGCTTTTGTCTCAGTATGCTCTGTCTGCACATGCATTTGTCTCAGTATTGTTTAATTATGTTCCGAACAAAAAACGCCCACTCGAGTCTCAAATATCCCACTTGTACATAATGTAATATAAATGCATTTGTCCTTACAGTGAATCAGAGAGAAAACACCAGGAAAACGAAATATAAATGCATTTGTCCTTACAGTGAATCAGAGAGGAAAACACCAGGAAAACGAACTTTTACTTAACTGGAAGTATTAACAGATATCTCCAGGAGATTAAATCACTTTTCTTCACAACTCGAGTATAAATTAGCATTTAAAGAGTTTCATTAGAAAATTAATTAGGCAAATAAAACGCTTGTAGGCGCCAAGGGGGGGGAGGGGGGAGAGGAAAAGCCAAGCCACAACGAATTCGCTTCAGTACGAAATATGTATATGTAGAGATCAGCTTACGTTTAATTGGAACAGCCATGTTTTGACCCACTGAAGCTCAGTTTGTAAAGCATTGTGCTTTTTTACTCCGTCGAGAGCCCGCCCAGAGAGGCAGAAGATTTGATTTTCTCAACACTCGCCTGATGTGATTAATTACGTCACTCGTCACATGCAAGTACTTCCGAAGACAGGACAAGCGTATTCGTAAATTTAATTCACGCACGCCTGTTTTGCACATGGATCAAACGCATAGACGCACATATCAACACAAGCCTACACAAGCATTTATATATGTGTGTGTGTGTATGAGTGTGTGTGTGTGTGTGTGTGTGTGTGTGTGTGTGTGTGTGTGTGTGTGTGTGTGTTTATATGGCTACCACTGAAGTCCTAATCATTCCATATATGCATACTACTAAAAGATGACAATGCGTTCCTTTGAGAATAACTCTAACGGATAGTAATGAGAAAGGAATAATTTCTTCATTGGTGCCAAAGGTAAACTTTGTGTCCTTTTCTTGGCTGTTGTGATGTACAAAAAATAAAAATAAAAAATCTCCCATAGATTGAGATCGCTTTTTAGACTCCCTACTTTGATGATCTCTTGTGACTTCCAACCAGGTGAATAATTTTAGATTGGACATAGAACACCAAGGACTAAACATAATACAAACTCTGAAAGCATGTAGTGAATGAAATAATAATAATAATTGCCGAGAAATATGTAGTATGACATTATTCAAGAAAATTTGATGTGGAAAAATCATTAACTAAGGTATTTGGTTTGAGTAACGTTTTACAGAACTAATATCGTGTATGACTTAAAATTAAGAAACATCACACTGTGCAAGGCTGTCAATCAAAGCAAATTATACTAAACCAGTTAAATGTAACTATAGTCAGAATGAAGATTTGTAAAGTGTGTTAGTGTCTTCTATAAGTGTATATAATAGGATTTGCAGTAATCGTCGATGCTTGATAATAAGTACAGTGGTCCTCTATGAATACAGTACTCCTCTGTAATTAGAGTGGGTCTCTGTAAATACAGTGGTCCTCTATGAATACAGTGCTCCTATGTAATTAGAGTGGGTCTCTGTAAATACAGTGGTCCTCTATGAATACACTGCTCCGCTATAATTTCAGTGGTCCTCTATAGAGTTTGTCTCTATAAATACAATGGGTCTCTATAAATACAGTGGTCCGCTATAATTAGAGTAGGTCTCTAAATACAGTGGTACTCTGTAATTACAGTGGTCCGCTATAATTAGAGTAGGTCTCTGTAAATACAGTGGGTCTCTATAAATACAGTGGTCCTCTATAATTAGAGTGCGTCTCTATAAATACAATGGGTCTCCTTAATTACAGAGGTCATCTATTTGTGGTTTCATTGAGATTTGTCAGATTACGCTTCTTGATGAAAATGGGAATTCTACAGGTACACCCTACAAATCTTATCGTTAGAATCGTTTGACAAACAGTTAACCCTAAAGAGTTTCGGTTCGCATCTGGCTAATGTCATTGATGTCTTAGAACTTCAGGAATTTATCAGTTAATACGCACTTGCTGTTCTTGTACGTTTATTTGCCTGGTAGTCTGTCGTGTTAAAATAAAAGGAACCAGTCAATGGTAGCAAACGTCTTGAATATTCCTTAAGACCTGTATGAAATATATTCTCATCATCAGTTTCCATCACAATATTTTTTTTTAATAAACAAAACAATCAGATGCTGACGTGAGCGCAAGCCATTATAAGACTCATTGTGTTTGTTATCGATATACATCATCCCACTTTCATTCCAGCTCCATACAAATATTCATTCATGCACTGTCTGTCTCCATATCTTTTATAAATTTATCAAGACTATTGTCTGTTTTCATTTTGTTGTGTCCGGCTCTGGACTGGGATCATCCTGTTGTGTCCGGCTGTAGAAAAGGTCATCCAGTTGTGTCCGACTCTGGACTAGAGCCATTGTGCCTGACTCTGGACTGGGATCATCCGTTGTGTCCGGCTCTGTACTAGGTCATCCAGTTGTGTCTGGCTCTGGACTAGAGCCATCCCATTGTTCTTGCTCTGGACTAGAATCATCCTGTTGTGCCCGACTCTAGACTGGGATCATCATGTTGTGCCCGACTCTGGACTAGGGTCAACCTGTTGGGTCTGACTCTGGACTAGGGTCAACCCATTTCGGGAGGGGGGAGGAGCAGCACCTCGTTTTATTTTCATGAAAACCTTGATTTATTTGTATAGTTCGGGTCATTTTATGTTATTGAATAACTTGATTTATTTGTATAGTTCGGGTCATTTTATGTTATTGAATAACTTGATTTATTTGTATAGTTCGGGTCATTTTATGTTATTGAATAACTTGATTTATTTGTATAGTTCGGGTCATTTTATGTTATTGAATAACTTGATTTATTTGTATAGTTCGGGTCATTTTATGTTATTGAATAACTTGATTTATTTGTATAGTTCGGGTCATTTTATGTTATTGAATAACTTGATTTATTTGTATAGTTCGGGTCATTTTATGTTATTGAATAACTTGATTTATTTGTATAGTTCGGGTCATTTTATGTTATTGAATAACTTGATTTATTTGTATAGTTCGGGTCATTTTATGTTATTGAATAACTTGATTTATTTGTATAGTTCGGGTCATTTTATGTTATTGAATAACTTGATTTATTTGTATAGTTCGGGTCATTTTATGTTATTGAATAACTTGATTTATTTGTATAGTTCGGGTCATTTTATGTTATTGAATAACTTGATTTATTTGTATAGCTCAGGTCTTTTATATTTATGAAAAACTTAATTTAGTTGTTGTTCACAAACACTTGTCGTTAATGAGCAACCTGACTGCTGACATCTGCTCTAAAATCAGTCGATGGTAACCTAATATCAGTTAATATAGGTTGTTATCCACTACCAATCAAAACTGTTGTTAAGACCGCCTTTTACTAACGATGAATTATGCCAATGATACACTTTTGCACAAGCGAGTGTCTTGGTCACGTCACCACTTTTGTACTTTGCCTAGACAAGCGAGTATCTTGGTCATGTCACCACTTTTGTACTTTGCCTAGACAAGAGAGTGTCTTGGTCACGTCACCACTTTTGTACTTTGCCTAGACAAGAGAGTGTCTTGGTCACGTCACCACTTTTGTACTTTGCCTAGACAAGAGAGTGTCTTGGTCACGTCACAACTGCCATCGATTTTTAAAAGTTATATAATTAACAAAAATACTGTATTTAATTCTGCATTCGTAGAAAAGCTTCAAACACTTACAGTACATTCCATATTAACTATTTATCGAAATAAAACACGGAAAAGAAAACATCACAATTATCTTCATTTGGATTTGCTTCCCCTGGCTAGAATGACGCTGTTTATGCACAACGCGAGTTCTAAAACAAAATAGTATTCACAGTTCTCCGGCACCTGCCAAACATCGAAGGCATTTGGACAGTAACCATGTTAAACATAAAGGCGGATATAACTTACTTTTGTTGTTTAATAAGCGACACCTGGATTCTCCTGAGAACTGTAAACTTTTGATGCTTAAATTGGCTGAACCAGACGACAGAAGTATATAAAAGTGAGTTGCCATAGACCACGTGCCGGAGACGCCCTCAGAGTGTGAGAATCACAGATCAAGACATGAGCGAAAGTAATGTGACTGATTCACAAGCAATCTTGTAAATAAGCAATCAACGCTTTTCGGTTCTCAAACAACACAGTTTCACGAGGAGTTAAGGTTCTTCCTGCTGACAAAGCAGGAGAAAACCAGTTAGTCGACTGAGAATTTGCGATGAATATTCATTGCAGCCAGATGAATCCACTGATGTGTCGGGGGGGGGGGGTTGGTGTGCTGCTTGTGTGCATCCGCTCAAGGTTCGACAACCTCTCAAGGAAAGAACTTGCTCTTATGCGAATCTTTGCCCAGCAGCACGACGGGTGAAGAAATATTCAAATGCAGCAACAATGGTATTAGAAAGCTTGCAGCTAGATGGGAAAATTGTGTCGATGTAGAAAGTGGTGGTTGCAAAATCCGCAGGATCTATAGCTCGGGTCACGACCAGTAGTCATTAAGTTTGGCATAGAGGTGCACTTGCAATTACATTTTTTTTTTAATGCTAACATCGCTGAAAAGTGTAGTAGACAGGATAGTACAAAATGTCAATCCTATTAAAACCCAACCACTCCAATTCAGACTTTTTAAAATGTTGTGTGACGAAATGCGTGCTCATCTCAGCGCTGTTTTTACACAGAGGCGAAATGGGTTTCACGCGAAGTAAGTGCTGGTAAGACTTTTCTCGCTGCAACGTCAAGTACAATATAATGGTTCTCGTAGGTTCCAAACTTTCCATTTTTTCGTGGCTACATCACTGCTGAGACTTGCATATCTTACCGACTTTTTTGACAAAATTCAAGGTCATGAATGAAACATTGCATAGGAAGAATATCAGAATACTTGCCTCAGTCACGAAAATGTCATCGTTATTAAGAAAAATGGATTTTGAGGATTCCTTCGCAGAAGAAAAACAAACTTCGATTGATTTCCTATATTTATTGATGTTTTCTGACTGAACTCCATTCTACAGAGGATGACATAAATATCTGCAGCTATATTGCAACGTCTTATACTTGGCACTCTACTATTTTACAATAGTTTCCTCCGACTAACGATGGCAACGCTTGGGTTCGAAATCCATTTACAATTACAGTCAAACCAGTAAATGAATTTCGAATCCATATCACTGGCACGAGATTATGACAGTCTGATTGATATGGCCTCGGACTAGGACCTTTCGGAAATTGATTTTTGGAAATGCAGGATTCCAGAATTCCCGGACATTGCGAAGCACGCAAATCGAGTACCCCTTCCCTTTGTTACGTAACACTCTGTTTCGTACCTGTTTGAAATGAGATTTTCAAATTGTGCCGCAAGGAAGACAAAATACGGGAATAGACCTGAAGCTGCGCCTGATATGATAACTGAATCTTCAGCATCGTTGAAAATAATTCAGGAATATGTGATCGAAATAAACGAAATACTCTTTTCTGAAAGGTAAGATGTTTCATTTTTGTATTCAGAAAGATCATTATGCAAGTACTTACACTATCAGTTGTAATAATGTAAACAATACATCATTTCTCTTGTATTTTAAAATCTTATTACCAACAATAGTTATACAAGTACTTACATTATAATGTTAGTTATTAGTTGTAATAATGTAAACATGACATCATTTCTCTTGTATTTTAAAATTTTATTAGCAGCAATACTTATACCTGTTCTTCGGACCACCGCAGCTTGCAGCGTCAGTTAATTTTATTTCATTCAAAAAGAGAAGAAAATCAAACAAAAATGCTGATTTTATTATTTTCAGTGGCATTTTTCTAAGTTTAAATCCCAGGCTCATTCAGACATTTGCTTTCTCATCCATGACACTTTATCTCCCTTGCGGACCATACACTCTTCAGCAACCAAAATCAACCTAAATAAAAATGTTCCAGCTTGCAAAATCAGCCGACATATACTTTTCCAGCACGCAGCACCAACCAAAGTTAGAAACGAACGTAAAACCTACATCGTAAAGGGAGCATACTCAATGCTCGGTTTATCCATGACTTGATGCTCTTATCCTGTGTGTATAAGCGTGCGTGTGCTACTAGAGAGCAGTAAGCGTGATCTCCCCTTAAGCTGACCTGACATGGAGAGGCTGGGCACGTTTAACGTTGCCCAGTTCTGAAAGTGTTCCTCATAAAATTAAGAAATTCCGGATTTAATTAAAAGCAGTGGTAGCACTTATCAATCAAAGCTGAAGTTACGTTCATTAAAGAGTGATCATAATTAACGTTGCACAGTTTAACCTTTTCGATTTAGAATCCCGTAACAGAAGACAGTGCGGTAATGTATTACTAAAATGGTTGAATCGTGCAAGAGGGCTGTTTTAAGAGCTCGATCATAAACAATTAACCGATTAATTTAAACGACTGTGACAACTATGCTGTTCTGATCCAACAGCAATTTAAATTCTCAGAGGAAGAATGCGTCGAAAAGTAATCGAATGATTTGTCCACTTCTCGTCAGAACTCCAGACAATGCACTTCTAAAGTGGAATCAATCAGAAAGTGCCATTCGTGTCTCCATGTTTCCCCCAATGGCTTTTCCCATTTCTGCCTTTGCCGACTCTCCTTCTAAATAGCATATGACTTCTTTCCCAGACGTGAAGTCATAATAAGCGGTGTTTACTTCTGCAGCACATCTACCTGAAATTAGTTTGCTTTTTAATTTTGTTAAGTCTATCAGCTTATAGAAACCGATAAGTAATCACGGGACCAGTGGGTTTTGATCGGTGTGCATGTTTGCTGAAAAATTTGCTGTATTTATTGTAAAGGAATGAGATTGTTTATTTAACCCTCGGGTCCATTCTACCGTCTCACTGGAGAGAATGAATGGCTGTGCCATCCCACAAAAAAACACCAAAAACAAAACAGAAATACGGCCGTGGAGCCAAGGTCCGTTTCCCCTCTTGTTTTTGACAGTGCAGAACATGGGCGGGAGCTCAGCGTTGCACTTGTATATAAATAATTTATCTTTTAAAGTGAATGAAGAGACAAGCAATTTTACTTAGCAGGCAAGAAACATGGCTTGCTGCTTGGGGCGGAGAAGGCAGTGTGCTTGTCGGCAGTATAACTAAGGTGAATGTAGGAGCGAAGAAAGGGGCGGGGTGGATCACACAAAATAATTTCAATGAATTCTCAACGGTAGGTTAGAATAAGTATTATCTGCGGACGCATTTTATTTCAACCGTCATTATTCAAGATTCGTTCCAATCACATTCAGACTTGCAGTTTAAATATCTATCTTCAGGCAGCAGACGTATTATATCAGGGGGCGCATTTATTGCAACTCTCCTTATTCAAGACATGTTCCATCCAATTTAAGAGCGGTTTTAAGTACCTAACTAAAGCTCACAATGAATTTCAATAATACTATTTTGTCCTGCAGAAGAAGTACATAAAAATTATTTCAAACTTCAAAGAAACAAGAAATTCTGATGATAGTGCTGTGGTTCTAGCTTGCGATGTGTCATTAAAATAATTGTAATACTTATAAGGTCTTATATCCTAAAACATGACTTAATCAACTTAAGAATGCGTAAATACAATCCATGAACTTCAACGAACTTGTTTTTAAAGTTTGAACCATTCGCCAGACTTCCGTTAGTTAGAGTAAATTCATTACACACGTTGCCTTGGAATTCCACGTTCTGCCGGGATATCACAAAATAATGGCTGGTACATATCAAGACGGGATATCACAACAGAATGAGTGATACATATCAAGACAGGATATCACAACAGAATGACTGGTACGTATCAAGACAGGGTATGGACATACGTTCAGATTCGCAATTCTGTAAGTTTACTTCTGATCTCGCTATGACCCGCAACAACTAATTGCTAAGGAAATGTTATACAGGAAGTATTTATATAGATAAGGTCAAGGTCGAGCGCCAGCTACGATGAATGTAATGGTAAGTTTACAACACATACTCATTACATGCTTTGTATATTGATCGTTTTAGTAAAGAGTCTGGTGTATGTTTTAGTAAAGAGTCTGATGTATGTTTTAATAAAGAGTCTTGTGTATGTTTTAATAAAGAGTCTGGTGTATGTTTTAATAAAGAGTCTGGTGTATGTTTGATGCTGGGGAATGTTGGGAGAGTTGTAATGTGTTGTGTGATAATAAAAAATTTAAAAAATACAGTGTAACGTTTCAAGATCAGTACATTTTTAAAATATTTTTTTTAAAAAAAGGATAGAAAGGTATTCTCACCCCACACTTAGAAGGTCACATTAACAGCTTGCGTATTCTATCGATCTGTTTCGTTTTGAAAGTTTTGAAGAGAATGCTTTTTTTTTTAATTCTTCGATGCGCCACCGAACACGCTTTTAACGAGACTGTGACTGATCGGACGTATTCCTGATCAATCGTCCCTCATTATTTTTTAGTTAAGGGTCTAGCTGAGACCTTCTGATTGCGCTCAACAAATACAGCAGTGTATTATTTGTATATTAGATCTTATACTTTTTCGGGTATTTTGGGAGCGGGGTATTTTATTATTGACTAGGAATACATGTATAAATGATTTTGTTTCGCATTTATATCAACCAAACTGTTTATTAATTATCTTACGTGTTTGGCAGTGTGCATGTGTGTGTGAGAGAGAGCGGGGTGGGTGTAGAGTGTTCGGTCCCTTCAGTTTCTTCTTTCCAGACCTATTTGCGTCCACACTGCTTAGCAAGAAATAATTAAATAATCAATCCACTGACTTCTGTAAGTTGATTTATTTCCACAGTGACCTTTGACGTGTTTTGAGATTAAATAAACTGCGCGGACGTGTCTGCACGTGTTTGTGTGTGTGTTCACTATCCGTCCGAACAATAGCTGGATGGGGGTGGAGGGTTGTATACATTTTTTAATACATCTTCCAGGCCGAGATAAAGCGGGCGTCGTAAATTTAGTAGAAGAAAACAAACAAGAAAACATGTTTGACTCTCGGCATCTAATCATTTGGACAAAACTCACTACGTTAAGAATCGTTTATTTACAGATACGTTTTTTAAATCGGCATTTTAAAAAGTGAATATTGAAACTTTTTTCAAAGTAATAATGTAAAATATGTCTTCACGCGAGGGACGATGTGTGTTCTTGTAAGTGTACACATATTTTGTGATTGCATATGTATATTTGTGTTTTGCTCGTGTGTCTATACGTTTGAGTGTCTGAAAGTGTGTCTGTATGTTTGTGCGTGTGTGTTGCGCGTGTGTGCCCCTGTATTTGAGTGTATGAAAGTTTGTGTGTGCTTGAGTGCTTGATCGCGGTGCGAACATGTGAATATGTGTGTGTTTGCATGTGTCTGTATGTATACTTGATTGTTTTTGTGTATAAAGGTGTGTGTCTGTATGTGTACGTGATTGTTTTTGTGTATAAATGTGTTATGCCGATATTTAGCAAAATAGACTGAATATAATACCCCACATTATTTATTCCTTTCGAGAGAATTCTGGACTTTCATCTGTGAATTAAACACTGTTACAAGGCATCATATAACTGAAACAATGCAAAAGTAAGTTTCCTATTTGCGAGGCTGTGAACCGAAATAACTTGTTTGATTGTGTTTTGTTCGGGTGGGGAGGATGTAGAGGTGTTTGAGTTCTATATTGGGGAAGGGGGTTATCAATCTGACGAAGCATAGATGCAACAATTTGAAGAGTAATCCAAGTCCATGCCAACGGAAAAACCCAGTGAGGTCAAGGCTTCAGTTCTATTAATCTACCACGGAAACCCAATGTGTGGTCAAGGTTTCAGTTCTTCTGTTAATCTCAAAATAGGCAGCAGATATAACTTGTCAGGTCTGCGTTCTGTTTTCATATCCATCCCTGTTTGGTTATTTTCCACAAGCAATTTTGCACGCTTTGACAAAACGTGCCTGTTCCGGGAATTTATTTTCCATTTAGTGCGTGTGTGTGTATTTGTGTGTATTTGCAAATTACTCGAAATCATTAAATAATATTAAAACAATATATCCATCTACATCTTAAAATTAAATAATATATAGAGATGGCAACTCGTGGCCAGTAAAATTTCTTCAAAAGAGCCTTGTTTGACAATACCATACTAATATGATGCGCAGACACTTACAGTAAATTATGGCGCTCGGTGAGATACAGCCTCCATGTCTAAGTCATCTGGTTCCTTAATCCAAACCTCTCCTCTTGATGTGCTAGTCCGTTCACAGGTCCGCGTGTTTGTCAGACTGTCAGTTCTTTCTTCTTGCTACTATTCATTATTTTCTATTTATTTGTGTCGACAACTACCACCACCACCACACACATATACACACACTCCTTAAGCTATCTTTTTCTTCGGGTAACTGTATCCTGCACGTGAGTAAATGTAGTCCTAAGACTCTACGCTCTAGATTTCCGGACAACGTCAGGTCTCCGACAGATTCCCGGTAGTCGACGTCGCCATCCGGCACGTGAGAAGACAATCCAAGTCTTTCTGATTAACCCCCTCAGTGAGGTGAGTTGGATTGGTGAATGTAGCGATTCGAGACTCCTCGTAGGGCGTAATGTTTTGTGACTTGTATCCACGGAGTTAATGTTTGAGGGCTTGTATCCACGGAGTTAATGTTTTGTGGCTTGTATCCATGGAGTTAATGTTTTGTGGCTTGTATCCACGGAGTTAATGTTTTGTGGCTTGTATCCACGGAGTTAATGTTTTGTGGCTTGTATCCACGGAGTTAATGTTTTGTGGCTTGTATCCACGGAGTTAATGTTTGGGGGCTTGTATCCACGGAGTTAATGTTTTGTGGCTTGTATCCACGGAGTTAATGTTTGAGGGCTTGTATCCACGGAGTTAATGTTTGGGGGCTTGTATCCACGGAGTTAATGTTTGAGGGCTTGTATCCACGGAGTTAATGTTTTGTGGCTTGTATCCACGGAGTTAATGTTTTGTGGCTTGTATCCACGGAGTTAATGTTTGAGGGCTTGTATCCACGGAGTTAATGTTTTGTGGCTTGTATCCACGGAGTTAATGTTTTGTGGCTTGTATCCACGGAGTTAATGTTTTGTTACTTGTATATACGGAGTTAATGTATCATAGCATGTTTACAAGAAGTAAATTTGTGTGGCTTGTTTACACGGAGTTAATGTTTTTGTGGCTTGTATACATGGAAAAGTTTTGATTTGTGGCTTGTATACACAGAGTTAATGTTTTGTTGCTTGCTTACACGGAGTGAATGTTTCGTTGCTTGTATACACGGAGTTAACGTTATTTGTGTCTTGTTTACACGAAGTTAATGTTTTGTGGTTTGTCAGCACAGAATTAATGTTTTGTGGGCTTGTCAACACGGAGTTAATGTTTTGTGATTTGTATACACGGAGTTAATGTTTTGTGGTTTGTCAGCACCAAGTTAACGTTTTGTGATTGGTAAACATGGAGTTAATGTTTTGTGGCTTGTAAACACATGTTTAATATTCTGTGGCTTACAAACACGAAGTTAACGTTTTGTGGCTTGTAAGCATATAGTTAATGCTTTGTGGCTTGTAATACATGTTTAATGTTTGTAGTTTTTTAACCCGTTTAATCTTTTGTGGCTTATAAACACGAAGTTAACGTTTTGTGGCTTGTAAACACATGTTTAATGTTTTGTGGCTTGTACACGAATTTAACGTTTTGTGGCTTGTAAACACATCTTTAATGTTTTGTGGCTTGTAAACACATGTTTAATGTGTTATGGCTTGTAAACACATCTTTAATGTTTTGTGGCTTGTAAACACATGTTTAATGTGTTATGGCTTGTACACGAAGTTAACGTGTTATGGTTTTAAGCATATGTTTAATGTGTTGTGGCTTGTAAACAAACACACGATTAATGCTTTGTGGCTTGTAAACACATGTTTAATGTTTAGTGGCTTGTAAACAAACACACGATTAATGTTTTCGGCTTGTAAACACATGTTTAATGTTTTGTGGCTTGTAAACAAACACACGATTAATGTTTTCGGCTTGTAAACAAACACACGATTAATGTTTTCGGCTTGTAAACAAACACACGATTAATGTTTTCGGCTTGTAAACACATGTTTAATGTTTTCGGCTTGTAAACACATGTTTAATGTTTTGTGGCTTGTAAACAAACACACGATTAATGTTTTCGGCTTGTAAACAAACACACGATTAATGTTTTCGGCTTGTAAACACATGTTTAATGTTTTGTGGCTTGTAAACAAACACACGATTAATGTTTTCGGCTTGTAAACACGGAGTTGCGTATTTAAACTTGCAAATCCCGAGGCGGAACTCTCCTGTAAATGCATTGCATGAATAAAACTTAGGATGAGCCCCATAGGTGCCCGGATTGTGCCCAGTAAATAAAATTGACGAGTTCTGGGTGTATTTTTTGTTATTCTCTGCTTCGATCTCCTTCCCTATTCGAGAAGTCCTGTTGACTGAAATGAATTGTGTATTTGCATTTAATTTATCCGGTTTTTTTTACTGCGACTTAACGATTGTTTGGAGTTTAAACAATAGGAAAGAAAGAAAAACATTAATATCATTTTCTTTAAATTAATCAATATTGAAATTCCAGTCAACATTGTTATGGCGTCCTCTGCTGAAATGTAATTTATCACATAATTCCATAAACCAAGAATTATTTTTGCCTTTTTATGTGATTATTGTTAATTTATTGTCAGACTTAAATCCAATGTTTATTTTCTCCTTACAGAAATTGTCTATTTATATACAATGCTTTTTATTATTTGAAAGCACCAACATTTAGTCTTGACCCGTTAAATCTATAGGTGCCTATAGATTGCAGTATAACAAATATAGATACACCTCACTCTTAACCAGTTGAGTTAAATCTTTAGGTGCCTTTGTAAAGTATGTCAGCTTACCAAATAGGAGTACACTTCTCATTTTGCTTGTTAAATCTTTAGGCGCCTTTGTAAAGTATGTCAGCTTACCAAATAGGAGTACACTTCTCATTTTGCTTGTTAAATCTTTAGGCGCCTTTGTAAAGTATGTCAGCTTACCAAATAGGAGTACACTTCTCATTTTGTTTGTTAAATCTTTAGACGCCTTTGTAAAGTATGTCAGCTTACCAAATAGGAGTACACTTCTCATTTTGCTTGTTAAATCTTTAGGCGCCTTTGTAAAGTATGTCAGCTTACCAAATAGGAGTACACTTCTCATTTTGCTTGTTTAAATCTTTAGGTGCCTTTGAAAGTAAGTCAGTAGATCAAATACAGGTACGTCTCTTTTTTTTTCTCTCTCTCTCTTGACCTGTTAAATATGTAGGCGCCTATATAATGTATGTCAGAATAACAAATATAGATGCATGTGTGTGTGTGTGTGTGTGTGTGTGTGTGTGTGTGTGTGTGTGTGTGTGTGTGTGTTGACCTCTTAAAGTAATGGGTGCCTTTCATAAAGTATATAAATATACTAACACATATAGCTACATCTCTCTCTCTCGCTCTCTCTCATTTTACAAGTTAAAGTTATTAGTACCTTTATAATGTAGTACAGTATAACAAATATAGATGATTTCTCTCTCTTCTCTCTCTCTCTCTCTCTCTCTCTCTCTCTCTCTCTCTCTCTCTATATATATATATATATATATATATATATATATATATATATCTGGAAGTAGGGGGGTTATATATATATATATTATGTTACTCAATTGCTAATTAAACAAAGAATTGTGGATCTAAAAACTTTAGATAACACTAAATAATAACTGCCAAGTGGGATATGCAAATATTTGTATTAATTTGTCACAAAAATTACTCATTGATTCAATAGCTGACAACACTAAGCAATTAACATCCCTTTAATATTTAAATTATAAAACCACACTATTAAAGCAATGTGTGCTACATGAACTACGTAACGGAGAGCAAGTGCTAGAACTCGTATCAATGTGTTCATATCACATGAACTACTTAACGGAGAGCAAGTGCTACAACTAGTATCAATGTGTTCATATCACATGAACTACTTAACGGAGAGCAAGTGCTACAAAAAAAGTAGTATTTTAATTTGTTCATATCACATGAACTACTTAACGGAGAGCAAGTGCTACCAAAAAAGTAGTATTAATTTGTTCATATCACATGAACTACTTAACGGAGAGCAAGTGCTACAAAAAAAATGTAGTATTAATTTGTTCATATCGCATGAACTACTTAACGGAGAGCAAGTGCTACAACTAGTATCAATTTGTTCATATCGCATGAACTACTTAACGGAGAGCAAGTGCTACCAAAAAAGTAATATTAATTTGTTCATATCGCATGAACTACTTAACGGAGAGCAAGTGCTACAAAAAAAAATGTAGTATCAATTTGTTCATATCGCATGAACTACTTAACGGAGAGCAAGTGCTACAAAAAAATGTAGTATTAATTTGTTTATTCTCAGTCGAAATATTGACGACTCTAATTCTCCGTAGATCAAAAATATCTCCAATAGCAATTCGTCTGGCTTTTAAAAGAAGTCGCAATGATGAATTTAAGCTTGATGATTAAAACCAACGCAAAAAAAAAGTGATCGCAGCCAGATACATTACAGAAACAACATAAAAGGTTAAAGGTGAAGCAAAAAATGTTTTTAAAAATTGTGTCTACTTTCTTGTAAGTGACTACGGTACCATTTGAGAGTGTACAGTGAAGTTTTCCAAAGTGGTGACGAAGTTGTCCAATTTATGTAGAAAAGGTGGTATAAAAATAGTAGTAGGTAAATATGTAAAGGAAAGGAAGGAAGGAAGGAAGGAAGGAAGGAAGGAAGGAAGGAAGGAAGGAAGGAAGGAAGGAAGGAAGGAGGAAAGGATGGAAGGAAGGAAGGAAAGAAAGAAGGAAGGAGAAGGAAGGAAGGAAGCTAGGAACAACTAATATCTACAACCAGACAATAAGCGTTACATATAGCCAATATTCTTCAGTCAGACATCTATGTACAAGTTTCCAGTACCAGACCAAAAGCTACATATAACAGATATTCTTCTGGCATCCAGCTAGACAGACAGCCAGCCAGCTATTTACAACTAAAGTTCTGCAAACAGATAAAAAAAAATCAACCAACATATAATTAATGTTGTACACAACAAAAACGTACCGCATAAATAATTTTCTACAACCGGACAGCAATCTACAAAGAACGAATGTTCTTGAGACAGAGACCTATGTACAACTCTTCTGAACAAAGAAATACAACAGTACAACAGAACTGCAAACATCAGTAATTAAATAGTATCAATTACAGGTGTCCATTTGGACACATTAAATTTAAAATCCCATAATGAGCAGTCTTGATTCACATTGGAGTGTCAAGCAGCAGTGGTTCTAGATATAGTGTTAATAAAATAGGTACTTAAAGGATCATTCCGAATAGGACAGATTTTTAAAAATTGCTCGTATTAGTTCATAACAGTTTTGGCATAGTGAGCTAATAACAACCTTAAAATGTAACAGACTGTTATAAACGTCCTGAAGTGTCGAGCTTATAACAGTCTTGGAATGTTTATTTTATAACAACCCTAGCGTTATATATTATATATAACAGAACATAAACTGATCTTGAAGTGCCCAGTTTATAACAGTCTAGGTGTGCCCAGCTTATAACAGTCTAGGTGTGCCCAGCTTATAACAGTCTAGAAGTGCCCAGTTTATAACAGTCTAGAAGTGACCATATTATAACAGTCTAGAAGTGCCCAGCTTAGTCGAGGAGTGCAGACCTAATAATAGTTTAGGAGTGCCGAGAGTACAACAGTCCAGGAGTGTCGAATGAGCTATTAGTTTGTCTCCTATTAGCTCGAAAATCGTCTCTCTAGCAAGTAAATGTTCTTCAATTTAGTTTTTCTACATTAACTCATTGCTAGATCGCTTCACGCGGTTATAAAAAATTGCAGTCTTAAATTGCTCCCAACACAGAGTCAATGATGGTCTGTTGCGTTACTCACGAATTACAGCACAATGTAAAGTGAGTAGAGGTCTGGTACATTGCTTACGGATTTAGAGTGTAGAGTAGGAAATGATTTGTTACATCACTCACGACTTCACAACAAAGTCCAGAGCTAGTTGCGGACTTTTGGTCTTTACAATTTGTCACGATTCACAAATCCGCCCAAAGCCAGTTGTTCAGTCTGTTACATTTGCCACTACTCACAGGAAAGTCCATAGCTATTTGTGGTCTTCCAATTTCATACAAGTGTATATATTTCTCTACCGAGGCCTGAAGATACCCCACCTCACCTCGCCCCTCCTTGGTAACAAATCAGTAAACATTAACTCGAATCCATTGTCATCTCTCTGTATAATAATTACCAAGCTACTCATCACGAGGAATAAACTCAGAAAAGTCCCTTTTACAGACAAACTGCACAATACATACCTCCTAACAGACAGACCGCATAACACAAGCAAGTCGCTCAGTGGAAAGCTCGACTGCTGTGAAGTGGAAGGGTGCTAGCCTCACATTTAGCAGTTCCTGGTTCGAAGCCACTCGTCCTTAAAGGAACCTTACTTTGATCGATCGTCGCCTACTCCCTCGCCCAAGTTTAGCGGCCAACGATGGTAAGCGCTTGGAGATGTCTGGAGAATAAGGGGAGATAAATACGCATCACTAATGTTACTTATTATTATTATGAGTCAGAATAATTTCATAAAATGAACTTTATTCGCTGATAAGCATACTACATCTAAGAAACATTGCGGGATGAAAAGATTCACGTTGAAAAGGACTCAGTGGAAATAAAGAATGAAGAGAGAGTGATAAGGGCGACATACGGTGATAATCATTTTTTTTCTCAATTTCATTCTGTGGATTCGAGTACCAATGTGTTTGAGCGGTGAACCAATTCCTACATTTCCCTATTTACTGTTCTCTAATATTCCAGACTGTTTGGTATAGTGCCTTACACCTCTTAATCCTCACTTTTTCTATTTAGTGTTCCCTGATGTTCCGAACTAGTTGTTATTGTGGCTAGGATATTTTCATCCTCATTTTTCTATCCAACGTTCTCTAATTATCCACCTTGCTTGTTGTGGTGGTTTAGATATTTTCATCTTCCATCTTCCTGTTAAGTGATCTCTCTTGTTCCAGAACACGTGCTGGAGGTTTAGATATTTTCAGCTTCTATTTTCCTGTTAAGTGATCTCACTTGTTCCAGAACACGTGCTGGAGGTTTAGATATTTTCAGCTTCTATTTTCCTGTTAAGTGATCTCTCTTGTTCCAGAATGTTTGTTGCTGTGGTTTAGAATTTTCCATTCTCATCTAATCTATTAGCGTTCTCTAATTTTTCATGACCTTTCACCCTCCATTTGATGTGTACGTTTTCAGTCTTAATAGCTGTTCAACATTTTCCGTGAGTCTGGTTTAGTCGGAGTAATTTAGTTTATGTTTAGTTATTATTACTGGGTCTTTGTCATAATTGATTCAGTCTGTTGTAAAAGGTAGCTGTATATACTAGTTTTTTCCAAAAAGGACTATTGTGAAAGGTAACGGTATAAACTATTTCTCTTACCTTTTTGTCATTCTCTAGTGCTCGCTGATGATATTTCAAACGTGTACTTCTCACAATAGGTGTGTCTCACCTTAATTCACTTATTGTACCATTTCATCACCTATTGCACCACTTACTGTACCATTTCATCACCCATTGCACGACTTAATTAATGACGTGTCAAGCTCCTAATCAAAACAAAGTTTCAGTTGCTCCCTCCCTCTGCCATTCATTTAAGAATGCCAATGTACTCATTAACTTAGTGCAATTACACGTGTGTGTAAGAAAGCAAATCAACCCTTGATGTTAAGTTAAATGTGATAAATTCTAACTTTCCAGTTTCTGATAGTACATTAAAAAATCATTATAAACCGCTGACGTCATCAACGTGATCATTAGCATCAAATAGCAGCGTACGAGTGTGGGTGGGGTGGGGTGGGGTGGGGAGTCACGCTACTAATATACCAGAGTTTATTCTAAGACAATCAACGGCTGTTTACTAGTAATATATAGGAGTTTGTACGAAGGCATACACTAATCAATATTTGTTAAACATATTTGAACAAGAAAAATATGTAATAAATTTAAGAGGAACGAAAGAAAGAAAGAAAGAAACAAACAAACAAACAAACAAACAAACAAACCGATCATACTCATATGCATGGCAAACACTCGCTAGCGGCCATGGCTCCACAGCGATGAACTGCTGAACAATCATCTACAAGTCATCTTCGATCTTAACCCAGAGTGAATAAGGCCAGGCGAAAATTGAATGTGCAGTTAACCATTTCATGTAACACATTGGTGTGCAAAGTTCTTCATCGTTCAAAAACAAATTATAACCAGTAAAATGAATGAACTAATGTCACTCTTAACAGGAAGTAAACATTGAAATTAATCAAATTCACAGCGAATATCAGTACAATTAGAGTTATCACTACAAGGTTCGCAGTGAGTCTTAACTAACTATAGTTCTAAATATAAGCTGGTATTATCTTCACTACTACTGATGGTCATTATGTCAGATTAATTAGTGACGTGGGGGGGGGCAAGTTAGTGCAAGTATAACAGTCATTATTTTGTGATACGTTGCAATGAGAATCTCTGTATCAGTATTCACTAAGTACGGTAACATTCTTTGTTACTGTTATTGATATGAACTTTAAAAATTTTTAATGGCATTTATTTATAATTTCAATGAGCCTCAATAATTGCCCCTTTGTTACTGCTATTTATTTAATGTTTAGCATTATGCTTATTTGAATAATTCAATCATGTCTTAATAACTAATTATATTGTGATAAAATATTGTCAGGAGCAGAAATAAATATTATTATGTTACTGTAAATATTAATTATTGTATACCATCTATTAATTTCGCACATTGTATTTAATTTTGTGGATTTCTACTGCGGTGTATGGGTCAAGTGTAAGTAGTCGAGATAACGCCTACTGAAGTGTTACATTATGAATCGGTCAGGGAGAAACAAATTAACCAGGTGATGCTGACTGAAAGAGTACGATTAGTAAGTTACAACTGTCAGTGATTAGTAACTTATAGGCTAGAATTAGGTGTTCCTCGGTGATGAGTAACTAAGAGAAAACGTTTACAGCGCCCGTATATCCGCCAAGTAAGAGACGAGTGGTGTCTTCTGGAGAGTTATTAATAACACATAAATTAAGATTCTCTCATTGTAGTTAGTTATGAATGTATAATAAATAATAATAATCATAACCATTAACAAGTAGACATCACACAGGTATAGCACGTTTTATGACGTAATTATAGGAGACAGAACACGTTTAATTTAACCAGAGTTCTGCTACTCTGTTATTCTGTATCATCATAATGCGTATTTGCAATGGCAGCAATGAAATGAAAAAAGAAAAGCATGTCCATTTTCGATTACTTCTTTTGTCGATGCCTTACTGAGATAATCATCTCTGATATAATATTTTAATTAACAAAATCTGTAACCCATATCTCTGAATGGATGTCCTTTTCGATATGGTAAGTATGCTTTGAGAGGACTTGTTCAAAGCGGACGCTAGTGTTGGCAGTGTTGTAAATCAGTTCAATTAATTTGATGACCATACTAACACTAATATATATTTCGAAGACAATATATTCCCTAAGATTATATTTTAAAGAAATATTCACAAAATAAAGTGTAAATTAATTATTCTTTTTCTTTGTTCTAAGAAACAAACTATTATTTAAATTGGAAAATAAAATAAAGCTGAGGTAAATCTCTTACTCTGACTATAAAAGAATTTTTTTATTCATTAAGAGATCACTTAATAGTTTTACAAATCAGGTCACAGTGGCACTACTTGGAAATTTTATCAATTTTATTCAACCTACATTTCTCTATGCTGCACCACAACATTGTGATTCTATTCATTCTCGGAATGTGGTGGAATTTTCCAGAGACATCAAGCAATGCAATGATGTAAAAGCACAGGACAGCCTTACCCAACCTTTCTGCAGTGGGGAAATTCTCAAAATAATTTTCAGGTCTCATTGTCCCTCTGCATAAAAATTGCTACATCCACGACGCTTATTTGTTTTTAATCACGATCACTCGGAGAACCCTAGCTACCTCTCACGGAACCCTCATTGAGAAACCTGGTGTAGTGTCTCATCAGACACTTAGAGGCAGACACCAACTTGTCACTATACATCCGATTGTAATTTAGTTATAAATAAATAAGGAAGCAAAATCGATGATGATCATTGTATAAAGAACATAAACAAAGATTATTGTAAAAAACATAAACACTATCAAAGAATATAATCTAGGTCAGCATATATAAAAAGAAAATAGAAAGATCAATGTAGAAAAGAACGGGGTGGTGGTACTAAAGTAGGACATTAGCCTAGCTCTTACTAAAGTGTCTCGGATTCGATTCCTAGCAGAACCCCCACTCGTTGATAAAAGAGCACTGGTAACCCTTTACTGTTTCCTAGCTCAGAGTGCAAAGGGCTTGTTTTTTATTGCATCTAATGAGAAGAGATGTCGGGTACAGTGAGGTACTAGGCCGCGTACAATAATAGACAGTTGACAATCAGAAAGAGCGGGTGTTTGCCTGGGCAAAATTGTGCCCAGAATATCCTCGGAAAAACCCAATAAATTACTTGTTCCTCCTTATTTATGGTACTGAAAGCATAACACTCCTTTCCAGAACATAAATTCTCTGTTGTCCCCTGTGCCCTCACCAAGTCAGTGAAATTCGGAAGCGGACGTGAAAAGAATTATAAATATATGTACATATGACTATTAGATAAATCGTGTCGCCGACAAGATAGGTCTACAATGTCGGATCGTGGCCAACTGAGTTGCCGCCCCTGAAGAGGGCAGAGCGTACCTATCTCAACCTTCAGGTATTTTACTTTGACAAAATGACAACCAAGCGAGTTTTTTATAAATTCATGGAACTGAACTCCATTGTGGCATATTTATTCTTGCATTGCATGCAAACTTTAAACATTTCTTCTTTCATTGCATGCAAACTTTAAACATTTATTCTTTCATTGCATGCAAACTTTAAACATTTATTCTTGCATTGCATGCAAACTTTAAACATTTATTCTTGCATTGCATGCAAACTTTAAACATTTATTCTTTCATTGCATGCAAACTTTAAACATTTATTCTTTCATTGCATGCATTGCATACAAACTTTAAACATTTATTCTTGCATTGCATGCAAACTTTAAACATTTATTCATGCATTGCATGCAAACTTTAAACATTTATTCTTGCATTGCATGCAAACTTTAAACATTTATTCTTGCATTGCATGCAAACTTTAAACATTTATTCTTGACATTGCACGCACAGTTAATATAGTTAGTCTTGCTTTTGAATGCTAAAGTATCTCGTATATATATATATATATATGGAAGTGTTTGTGGGGTGGGGTGAGGATATGGGCTATGTGTCTGAGTGTGGGTACGTTGGTGCCTCAGGGTGTGTTTGATTTTCCTTGATTCTATTTGTTTATAAATAAGAAATGACATTTAATTATGAAGAAAATTGCAGAGCAAGCAGAATACATACAGCCTATGTTTCACCGTGACGTATTTTTTTCTTTCAGAAAGAAATATATCCCAGCACTCTACTCGTTCAGAAACACCAGACTTCTGTCTTTGTTCTTGGAATGACACTGGTCGCAGAATGCAGGTACCGAAGTCCTTAAAATTAATTTGATCACTTAACATAGCTGCAACGTGTGTTTGTTTTTGTTTGTTTTAAATATTGATCTTTTATATTTTTAATGTATAAATTAATTCATCGTAGGTAGTTTGTTGTTTTCTGGCAGTTATCTTCCAACTCTCGAAGCCTATGTTTATTGAGTGTGTACCAGTGCCTGTGACTGTGTTTGACTATGTGTGTGCGATATTATTTTCTGTGTGCGATTGTGTGACAGTTTGTAAATAAAGCATACCACATAATCTTATCTCTGAAAGTACAATTTATTAAAACTTCCTCTTGCCAATCAGAAATCGATGCTGACCTAAAACATCGCTCTCGAAATAATAGGAAAACTATTTTTCTGTTGTTTCGTTTAATTTCTAATTACTATTATTTATCAAACCAATGCGTGCCAATTGTGTTGCCACGATCACAATTTTATAACAGCTCCATGACTTAGGAATGTTTGATTAACTGACAGGTGGGGGGCAACGGATAGTTCTCTGTCTCTAGGAAGACGTCGAGGCGGCACCAAAACTGTTTGGCGTAAGAATGATAACTTTCACATTTCAGCATCTACTACCTGCAGCATGAAACAACAACTTCAACAACAACAGCAAAATAGACGAGTGAAAACATCATCACAGAGTAATGAAGAAAAACTTTAATATTTAATTCTCAAGTAAGAAAAGCGATGGAAGGATTACAAGACCAGTTTATTTTGTTTACATTTCATTACTGAGGACTATTCATCTTTTACATGTTACAAGACTAGAAAACGTACCACACATTTTTACCTGTTCGAACAAATCAGTTGTCTTTCTTGGTTTCATGTAGCGCCACCAATCGGATTCGACCAACAGAAGTGACGTAAAAAAAAAAATCTCCAAATCTGAATGAAGCAAGCAAACAGGGTTTGTCTCATTCACAAGGCCAAACACATTATCGTGTTCATATTTGTTCGTTTGTTTTTTTCTCCAAAATTATTTCCGCTATCGAAAAGCTGCAAAACCGGTGTCATCACAATTAAGGCATTTTATTACTGTTTATCAGTAATAATTTAATTTGCATTCAATGTAAAATGAAGTTAATTTACTTTGTATGAGCAGTCCCGCTTTCTAGATTATTCAGGTGGTGTAACATATATTACTCTTGTTATTAAGTTGGTCATTAGTTTCTTCTCGTTACTTTTTTGGTGGAGAGTTAATAATTTTACTGCCGTTCAAGTAAGCACTTACTTAATATTCCTCTCGAGTTAATCACATGGGATACTAAAATATTCTACATAATTATTCCATAGCAGTAATTGCTGCATTATCTGAAGAGCGAGAGAACGCGTATAAGTATTGTTAGTTAAACTGTTTAGTGCAGAGCTAAGCGCTGTACTAACTGCAAAAGTTCCTATGTTCAAAACCCGAATGGTCGGCTGTAGTCTCTCCACATACACACCCCGCCCCATTTATGCCAGTTTGATAGAGTAGAAATCCATGACATTTTTGTGAAGCCCTTCTAACAAAATGGAGCGCTACCTTGGAGATATAAAGAGTGTACTGTCGAGATAAAAACAAATCGAGCTCTACTGTCAAGACAAAAAGAAAGTGAGCGCTACTGTCGAGATATAAAGAAATGGAGTGGTACTGTGGAGCAAAAAGAAAGTGAGCGCTACTGTCGAGATATAAAGAAATGGAGTGGTACTGTGGAGCAAAAAGAAAGTGAGCGCTACTGTCGAGATATAAAGAAATGAAGTGGTACTGTGGAGCAAAAAGAAAGTGAGCGCTTCTGACCAGATCTAAAGAAACCTGCACTTCTATGCAAATTTCGTATTCTATGTGTTCAATGTTTTATGTTCTGTATGTCTTGTGAGGCCAAAATAATAAGTACATAATGTTATTATGTGAAGCTGAGCGCTCGTTTTAGAATGTGTACTCATAGGATGTACGTATGTATGTGTGTGTATGTGATGTATATGTGTGTGAGAGTGTGTGATGTATATGTGTGTGAGAGTGTGTGAGAAAAAGAGGGAGAGGTGTGGGCGTGAGTACAAGGTGGGGCTTGTTTAAAATATTTCCTTTATTTATTTCATCACAGTGCTGCACACACATGCTGTTTGGCACGTGCACATGTGTTTCAGGTGCGCATGTCATTAATGTACGCAGAAAGCCCACTGGATATTACTGTCACGTGCCTTTCTGATTTGAAATCTCAAATATACATCTCTTCATCTGCTGGGGCTCTAGGAACAGACTTCGAACTGGACGTATCACGGGGTATGGGTGGGGGTGGGAAGCTTTCAGTTTCAGTTTCTTATAACGGCCTGCAAGCTTCCTTCCCCCGCTACAACGTTAGTGTGAGCGGAGCGAACACTGGGCAAGCGTATCGATCTATTCGCCTCCAAAGTGTAGAGAGCTCCTCCTTTTAAAACCACGAGCCTTTCCGAGTTTGCTCGATGGACCGTTCGACATAAGGTATTTTGCGATTGTCGACGCGCTACTTTTTGCGTTTCTAGTGCACAAATTGCTCCTTAACATTTAAATGGACACTGATAAACTGATCGTTGAAATCAATATTTTACGGGCGAAAAATAAGAGAAACAAAATTTCATAACTGACTGATCCTGAATTTTGGTAGTGCTTCCAAGGTAAGTCAAGTTGCCTTCTTTTTTTTCTTTTTTTTCTTTTTTTTTCTGTTTCCTTGTCCTCATTGTTTCTTTGTATATGCACTTGGTACGTGTACTGTTCTGTACATTGTAGTTATCTTCCCATAATTTGTTTTTTCCTGTAGTAAACTAGTATTAGTGTTGTATTATTTCTTTTTAATGGTTTTTTTTCTGTAGTAAACTAGTATTAATGTTGTATTATTTCTTTTTAATGTTTTTCTTACTATTAGTGTTGTATTGTTTCTTTTAAATGTCTTTTCTGTAGAAAATGTGTGAGTACTTTTAATGTTCTATTATTTGTTTTTAATTTTTGTTTCTGAAATAAGTTGTATTCTTTTAGCGTTGTATTATTTTGCTCAACAAAATATTTTTGTCTTTGCTTGTGGTGTTTTCTGTACTTTGATATGGAAAGTCAGATGTTTTATTCGTTGTGTAAATATTATTCATTCTCTCTCTCTCTCTCTCTCTCTCTCTCTCTCTCTCTCTCTCTCTCTCTCTCTGTCTTTTTCTTGCTTCGCATTATATAACTTATTCTTTTACTTTTCTGTTTCTTTCTGTCCTGTGTGCTTGTATTTCATTAGGCTATATTTTTCTTTCTTCTTCTATTTTTTCTCTCGCTTTCCGTATCTCTCACTTTTTTAAAAATTATTTTTAAATGTATTTTATTTTTAAAAATTTACCTTTAAATTTCCACTATCTTCTAATGTGAATGTTATGTACAGTTGGATCTATGCCGCTTTAGATGTAGTCTTCTTGGCATAGCTATTTAAATTGCCCTCTCTTATTTTTCTATTTCTTTCCTACCCTTCTTTCTTGTTCTTTTGTCTTTCTCTTTTTCTTTTTATCTTTCTTCTTTTTAAAACTTTCTTTCTATTTCATTTTCTACGTCTTGTCATCTCTCTCTGTCATTCACACACATGTCAGATGTACATAGTATATGTTTCTCGCATCTTTGACTCAGAATTTTAAAAAAATATAAAACTCCCCACACGCAACCAGACGCTGACTCAGTGAAATACATTTATATACATCAAACGATGAGATTAAAATGTTTAAGCACTTTAGTTATCAATTTTGTCTCTTGGAGAAAATCGTGGTTGTTTTTTTGTCTCTTCTCAGATCTGTGTGTCGCGTCACACCCATTAAGTCACGAGCCGTGACAAATTTTCTTTTCGCAGAGTGTTTGAGTAAGTTAGATAATGAACAGAGGATCAAAAGGCACTTGGCTGAAAAAAAACTAACCCCAAGATAACTTGTAGAGCAAAATGATTCTAACAAATCGCTTCGGGAAGAAACACAACCCACGAACAATTGCAAGTCTGACAGTCGGTTTCGCGATTGACAAAATTCCGAATTTAAAAACATTACTGGTAGGTAAAATTAGGTATATTTAACTTTTAAATACACTTTGTTAATTGTTTTGCATGTTTACAATTTTTTATGTGCTGGGCTTTTTTCCCCTCTTTTCACCACTTATAGATTTTTTCGCTCCATCATGATGTCATTCTGTCTGTTAATTTCAATCTCTTTATCAAACTTTGTGTTATTTTTTTCGGTCTGTCTGGTCTATTTCACTCTCTATATCTGACTGTCATTTTTCTCATTTTGTCTGTTCTGTTTCATTCTCTCTATTTTTGTCATTTTTTCCGTTCTGTCCTATTTCATTCTCTGTCTTTCACGCTCTCTACTTCTCTTGTTTTGCATTGTTTTCACTCTCATTTTATTTTTTCCTTCTCTCGTTGTCTTTATATCTTTCATTTTGTTTCTCCTGTTTTCCCCTTTTCACTCTGTTTCAACACCGCTAGGGATCTGTGTGTGTGTGTGTGTGTGTGTGTGTGTGTGTGTGTGTGTGTATGTGTGTGTGTGTGCGTGTGTGTGTGTGTGTGTGTGTGTGTGTGTGTGATGAGAGAAAGACACATGAGAGAGAGGATGTGCTTCTGAATTTTTCTAGAAAGAAATTAGTCGCTAAATATAGGAAGGGGAGGGGAGGGGGGATTTTGATTCGAGACTTGAGTCACATCTGGCCAGAAACTCTTAGAAAGGAAACAAAAAGTAAACAACCCTGTGTCGGCTTTCCTTCATCAAGCTTCAAAGCGTGGTTGCCACGAATTTGTTATTGTTTGTATCACTCCCCCCTCCCCCCACCATTGTTTGTTGTGCTTTTGTGTATGCGTGCATGAGTGTATGCATATGTCAGTGTGTCTGTGCGAGTGTGAGAGAGAGCGAGAATCTTCTAACACTTTTCTAGTATGAAACATTTAATAATACGTTTATTGCTGCGACTACTAAATTAATTCATCCGAAGCAAGCTCGAGGATTCTCTAAGGGTGGCTTTATGCCAACAAGCATTGCCCCAGTGCTGTTAATATTATCACCTTTATCTTTAATTTTTAATACTTTCACTTGTTTTGTGAAGAGGATCTCCTCAGCGGTTTTATAAGAGTTAATGAGCATAAATAACACAGCTTGCGATAAATATTTCAGACAGTGACGCGTGCTATGGAAACGAGAAGTGGTTAACAGATGTGAGTAGCGTTAGCTTCGGTTTACGAGATTTTAATAGTTGTTTTCCCCCTTTTTCCACAGCGGTTTACGAGATTTTAATACTTGTTTTTCCCTTTTTCCACAGCGGTCGAAAACATTCTGTTGATGCTTAGTTTCTCTACAGTCCATCGACGGATCTTTCTGAACGACATCCGTTAGAGAGGAAATAGGGCCACGTATTTGTGGGCGGTAAGATAAACGTCACTGAAGGAAATAAGATCAGGTCCGAGATTTGAAGACGTGCGATAAACGTCACTGAAGAAAATAACGTCGGATCCGAGATTTGAAGACGTGCGATAACCGTCATTGACGGAAATGTCGTATCCGAGGTTTGAAGATGTACGACAGTTTGACGCCGACGTCACCTAGTTAATTGTTATGATTATTAATATTTAATTAATCATCCATAACTAATTACAAGTGATGAGAATCTTAATTTATGTTATTAATAATTCTCCAGCAGACACCACTCATCTCTCTCACTTGGTGGATATGCAGGCAATGTAAACGTTTTCTTCTTTCCACAACATTAAAGACAAACATTTACTGTCACACAATATTTCCTTAGGGGGAAAACTTCTTACTAAAGGAGAAGATAAATCCGTCTTTTAATCTATATTTATCGAGCCTCCATTGACCACTTTCTTCTCACTCCACCTCTGACACTTACAAAAATACCATCATAAGGAGTGCCCAAGGTCGGGTCACTTCGACAATTTAACAATTTATATAACAATTAAGTCTAGAAATAGTGATAGGCAAATTTACTCCACCACAGGTAGACATTAGAGTGTGTGGAGAAAATATATTAGTTATATTTAATTATAATATGAGCCGTTCAATTAAATGGCATGTCGGGTATTCTAGACCATGCAGGAATAAAGTTCTATATATATTTTTAAAATTATTTTTGTACTCACATTACCTAATGAAGGGAATTATGGTCACGTGACAGATTAATAATTGTGAGAGTAAAAAAAGAAATGAATTCTGGCATTTGACTGTATTTCAGTTGAAGGGTTGGTGGGGATTTCTGGTATTATAGAGGAGCACATGGTTGCACTAGGTGTTTGATTTTTATCGTTAAGAGTTATGCCAGATGCTAGTAGTCCTTGTAAGGTTATACAGGCATTACAAGCCTAGGACCTAAAAGTATAGTGTTTTCAATCGAATGAGAGGTTGTTTGGCATTACAAGCCTAGGATCTAAAAGTGTAGTATTGTCAATCGAATGAGAGGTTGTTTGGCATTACAAGCCTAGGATCTAAAAGTGTAGTATTGTCAATCGAATGAGAGGTTGTTTGGCATTACAAGCCTAGGATCTAAAAGTGTAGTATTGTCAATCGAATGAGAAGTTTTTTGGCATTACAGAGCAACTAGGAAAAGCGCTATGTAAGATACCACAGTGACATACTATTCTCTTGGCTTAATTCAGGACTGCATTTGGAATGAGTGCATTACAGATACTTTGGAAGCTACACACATTGTCTCTTGGTATTACAACACTTGTGATACTTAAACTCTTTACATTGCAACTATTACTAAACTTGACTCTTAAATGCATGCCTAGTATAGTACAATACTTAGGTGTTTTACAGTTCAACTTTTGTTATATTAAGAACTCATTGCAACTATTACCTAACCTGACTCTTAATTGCATGCTCAGTAAAACACAAAGCGTTTTACAGTTCAGCTTTTGTTATACTAAAAACTCTGTCAGTGGTATCGGATGTATCAATAGTCGTCTAAGGGGCAATAAAGAAATATTATAGTCAAGTGGAGACAATGCTGACAAATTTGTTCGATACAATAGCCACTCAGTTATCCCTCTTCTATTGTTGTGCTTTCAGGCGGATTGTTCCTTGGGGCAATGATACTGATAGTTTTCCGGGGAAAAAGAAATGTAACAAGCCGGCGTGGAGCTAGCATTAAATTGAAGCAAGTATAACATTTCACTGTGATATATTAGTAAATCACAGTGATGTCCCATTAATTTAAATAATGACATTTACAATGTAGTAATTTGTAACACAAATTATTTTTGGTATTAAATTTAAATTCTGTAGATAAAACATTTTAGAGAATCGATATTGCAACAACTTTAATCACTTTACAGTAAAGTCATTATAATACATCAACATGTAACATAATATACATTCTAATATTTAATATTCATCAGATGGCTATTGTAATACTTAAATCATTACAGTATAGCCATTATAATACTTAGCATTTTATATTATAGCCACTAAAATACTTAACGCATTTTAAAGCAGAATCATTATCATCCACAGATACAAATTGTAGGAATAATAATAATAATAATAATAATACTTTGCATTGTTGCCATTTTCCAGTTACACACGCGCAGTTAGTGACACAGTCTTTCTCCTGCCAGATTATGCGAACAGACGCCATTCCGCAACAAAGTAACTTCTTAGAAAAATTAAAAAAAAACACCTTTGACGTGAGCACCAAACCAACTCTCATTAACCTTCAGGGACAGACATAGTTGCATGTCACGAAGACTAATTAAGCTGATATACACAAACAAACAAAGAACAGAGAAGGTGTTTGGCATCGGGTTCGAAATAGCTTTTCGCAAGTAGCAGAGGCATATTTCTTTCAAGACCTCTTACCAGTGACGTCATGGTAAATCTGAAAGTCTAAACTCAACCTTCCAAGTGACCTTGACCGCCTAACACGAAGAGAAAAGTTTGTTCATATATGTAAATCTTGGTTGTTCATAGCGCGCTAGGCAACTTAGTTCCGAAAAAGAGCGCAGGTATCGAGAGGAAGTGTGTGTAAGGAATGATATCGTGCGGGTACGTTTTCCAAGCAGACCAGAGCGAAAGGTACTGTACTGAGTCAGATCCACCCTGCAGACAATTGGCAGGAAGTATGAAAGGTGGAGTGCTGGAATTCTTGTAAGTGAAAGAGCGATACGAATTCAGAATTATGGAGTCCAGGGAGAAGACCTGCATTAGTCACGCGTGTGATAGAACATTGTCACTTGCACGACAGAACATAGTCACGTTCATGATAGAACTTAGTCACATGCAGGATAGAACATAGTAATGTGCGTCAAGGAACAGCAATGCATGACAAAACCATGATTTACATCTTGATAGTGCATGAAGGTTTTATGTAACCATGAGTTACATCATCATAGTGCATGAAGGTTTTATGTAACCGAGTTACATCTTGATAGTGCATGAAGGTTTTATGTAACCATGAGTTACATCTTGATAGTGCATGAAGATTTTATGTAACCATGAGTTACATCTAGATAGTGCATGAAGGTTTTATATTACCATGAGTTAATCTTCATAGTGCATGAAGGTATTATGTAACCATGAGTTACATCTTGATAGTGCATGAAGATTTTATGTAACCATGAGTTACATCTTCATAGTGCATGAAGGTTTTATGTAACCATGAGTTACATCTTGATAGTGCATGAAGGTTTTATGGGACGTTGTGTACTCCAACTAAAATTCATTACTTCGTTACATTTGACGCAACGTCCTCCTTGTGGCAATAGGATTCAGAAGCGAGAGTACTGTAGGCCACAATCTATAATGCCAGATTTTCTTAGTGACTGGTCAAAATGCCGTCACATATTTGCACTACGTGCAGTGACGTTCTGTGACGCACTAGCATATGTATTGTTTTTTCTAACATTGTGAGTATGATAAGGGATCTCAAGACAATCTAGTTTTAGATTTACTTTCCTTTGTGATGTTTGATTGATTGACAGTTCTGCTTAACGTCTGCTTCCGACAGACTGTTATTGTGTGGACGACCAGTTTTTGATTTTCAAATGAAAGACAACGTCAATAATTTCCGTGTCCACCATATTACACGCGTGTCCGGTCCATTTTTGTAGACCTCATCTATTTAGAATGTCTGATAGGGTTAGTAGTATGTGTGCAGTGTGAAGTGTGTTGTGTGTGTGCATGACACACATAACAATTATTTCCAGTTATCGATGTGTGCTGGGAACGATAATGAAACGAAAATTAATAAAAAAGATATTAAAAACATATATTCTCGAAGTTTATTTTTTTAATACTTCTCTCAAAACTAGACTAGCGCCTTCAAATCTGGTCACATTATTTCTCCTTAAGACATTTTTTATGTCAAAATCTGTTTTATACGTTTTTCATAATGACCAATGATTGAGATTAAGTAAATGAAAACAGAAATGCCCTTCTTTTAACGACACTTTGAATGAAACGGTAACAATTAGTCTGAAATACTGTTGCACATGAAGATGGCGTGTAAGGGAAGGAAAAAATATAAATACTCAGATTTGACGTTGCCGATGACAACAAAAATAACACCAGTGAAAATGAAACCACTCCTGCTGCATCAGTGAAGCTAGTCTCTTATGGGGAGATCACTCTTACAAATCGATGTTATTTTACTATGGTTAAGTGGAGTTCGCTTTAGTGAGATGCGGAAATGGACTGTTTGTCTATCAAATGGAAACTCTCTAGGGCATATTTCTGTAGTTAATCTTTTTAAAAAAATTCTCAATGCTGACAAGTCCTATGAATGGCTGCACTTCGATCCATTTTGTTACTGAGTTTTATTTTTATTTCCAAGCAAGCTTTTGAAACCATAGGCACTTAAAGAACGGTTCTCCTGAATTTGGGGCAAGGGGATGGGTGGGGTGGGGTAAAGGAGAGTCGTTCAAGTACAAAAAGACTTTTCATTATCTTTATTGTTTTACTCATTCTCTCACTCATTCACTCACTCACTCATTCACACACACACACACATACATACACACACACATACACACACACACACACACACACACACACAAAAAAAAAACACACACACACACACAAACACACATTCTTCCCCCTCTTTATTCTTTCTCTCTTCCCATTTCACTCTATATTCAATCTCTTTCTCTCTCTCTCTCTCTCTCTCTCTCTCTCTCTCTCTCTCTCTCTCTCTCTCTCTCTCTCTCATGTCTCTTTCTTTTCTCTATCTTTCTCTATTTCTTTTATTTTCTCCTTAACAATATGTAACCATTAACAATTTTAAAAGAACACATTTTTAATATTTTCAGTTAATATTTTGTCTGGCGCTACTTATTTCACTCAGAAAAATAGCTCATTTCTCATTCTAATAGAAATAATATTGAAAAACAAAAATATTAAAACTAATTCGTAAACGTTTCGGCAATTTATTTGGAGAACATAGCTTTACAAAATTTGAGAAAATTGTACTTTTAGACTTTAGAAAACATATAATACATAACATTTTTGCGAGTTACGTGTTAGAAATTGCATCAGAATTAATCGAGTTAAGTGTTAGTAGTTACAAGAGAATATAACGAGTTACGTTTTAGTAGTTACAAGAGAATTTAGCGAGTTACGAGTTAGTTACAAGAGAATTTAGAAACTTACGTGCTAATAGTTACAAGATAATTTAGCGAGTTTCGTGTTAGTAGTTACAAGAGAATTAAGCGAGTTACGTGTTAGTAGTTACAAGAGGATTAAGCGATTTACGTGTTAGTAGTTACAAGAGAATTAAGCGAGTTACGTGTTAGTAGTCACTAGAGATTGTAGCGATTTACGTACTGGTAATTATATGAGAATTTTGTGAGTTAGGAATTAGTTCGTTACAATGGAATTAAGCGAGTTACATTATACTAGTTACAAGAGAATTTATTCGAATTACGTGGGAGAAGTTACAGGAGAAGTTCGAGAATTACATGTTAGAAGGTACATCAGAATTTAGCGAGTTACCTGTTAGTAGTTGCAAGACAATTTAGCGAGTTAACACTTTAGTAGATATAGGAGAATATAGAGACTTGTGTATTAGTAGTTCAAGAGAATGTAGTGAGCTCCATGTTAATAATTTCAATAGAATTTAGCGAGTTTCGTGTTAGTAGTAACAAGAGAAATTAGCGAATTACATTTTAGTAGTTACAAGAGAATTTAGCGACTTCCGCTTAAGTAATTACAAGAGAAATTAACGTTTTAGTGATTACTGGAGAATTTAGCGAATGACGTGTTAGTAGTCACTAGAGAAATTAGCGAGTTATATGTCAGTAGTTACATGAAAATTTACAGAGTTACGTTTTCCTATTTACCCGGGAATATAGCGAGTTACGTGTTTGTAGATACAACAAAATTTAACGAGTTACCTGTTAATATTTACAAGAGAATTTAGCGAGTACGTTTTAGTAGTTAGAAGAGAATTTAGCGAGTACGTTTTAGTAGTTAGAAGAGAATTTAGCGAGTACGTTTTAGTAGTTAGAAGAGAATTTAGCGAGTTATATGTTACTACTTACACGACGATTTAGCGAATTATGTGTTAACAATTAAAAGAGAATGTGTCCGATGTTTTCGTACTTAAAGTAGAATATAGCGATTACCATTTATGTAACTACATAAGAGTTTTGCAAATTACGTGTTAATAGTTACAAGAGAATTTAACGAGTTACGTGTTGGTAGTTATATCAGAATAAGGCGAGTTACGTGTTAGTAGTTACAAGAGAATTTAGAGATTTCGTGTTTGTAGTTACATGAAAATTTAGCGAGTTACGTGCATTTGGTTAAAAGAAAATTTAGTGAGAAGATCCGTGTCCATAGTCACAAGAGATTTTAGCGAGTAATGAGTTCAGAGTTACAAGAGGATTTAGCGAGTTACTTATTAGTAATTAATGGAAAATTTAATAAGTTCCGTGTTTATAGTTACAAGAAGATTTAGCGAGTTACATATTAGTTAATACAACATAATATAATGATTTATGTGTTAATAGTTACAAGAGAATTTAGCAAGTTACATGTTGGTAACTGCAAGAGAATAAAATGATTTACGTGTTCATAGTTACATCAGAATTTAGCGAGTTACGTGTTAGTAGTTACCAAAGAATTTAATAAGTTACGAGTTAGTAGTTACCAAAGAATTTTATAACTTATGAGTTAGTAGTTACAAGAAAATTTAGCATGGTACGATTTATTTGTTACGAGATAATTTTGCGAGTTAATTGTTAGTAGTTTAGCGAGTTACATCTTATTAGTTACACCAGAATTAAGCGAATTACGTGTTAGTAGTTACAGGAGAATTTAGAGTTAATTGTTAGTAGTACATGATAATTTAGCTATTTACGTTTTAATAGTTACAAGACAATTTAGCGAATTATGTCTTAATAGTTACGAGAGAAATAGTTAAACTGTCAAAGTGACCCGACCTGGCACTCCTTAATATTGTATTTTTGTAAGTGTCAGAGTTGGAGTAAACAACTCTAGTTGAGAATCTGTTAGAAATTGCTGATGCAATGCAAACCAGTTCCAACTGGATGAGTAGCTTTTATTATCCAATGGTTATGATTATGAGAACAAGACCAGCCAGTGGGCTGAGGTCAAAAGTTTACCTGCTGTAGAGAATTATATTGTCTAATCTCATGAATTTGGAGTGGCAAGATGTCCAGTCATGGAAAGCAGCCTTTAGCTTAATAGTGAGTTAACTGATTGAGAGAGAATGGACTTAGAAATATTTCATGCATTTTGCTATATGTTATACTTGTGCTTTATGTAGATATGTGTTATGTGAGTAGACTATTATTTCTGCAAATTTTTTAACTAATTGCTCGTATATGGTATGCTAAACACTTGACAGTATTTCTAGTGAATGCACTGATAAAATTGATATGCTGTATTTATTAGGCTGTGTGCGGGTATTGGGCTAATAAATTCTGTTGCACGAAACTGTAAGTTGAGACTTGAATCTAAGAGAGAATAGAGTTAAAGATGAATAAACTGGAAACTTAAGCATTTGTTCTCTGATTATATTTTACAGGGAATAATCAGCCTTTCCATGTTTTACCTGAATCTCCTGGTTTGCATATTATAAACCACTACGATTGTGGTAGACGTGAGAAGCATCTACCTCAGTGTGTAAGAGTAAAGAATACACAACAGTCCAGTTAGGTAATGGTGCCAAGATATACTGACTGCATCGAGCAATTTCTGGTACAAGGAGGTTACTGGAAATTGCTACAACTGTTGTTCGGCCTGAGGGAGCTAATATGGTGGAGCACCAGATGGCTTTGTGAGAATAGCAGCTAGTGAGTGTTCTACATCATGAGAAGGAAAACAGGTGGAATTGACAGTAATAACAAAAACAATAAGTTTGTGACTTTGTTACAAAAAGCACATGAAAAGTCTATTGCAGCTTTGCCTAGATATGGTTACATAAAACTATTATTGCTAATCTCTAATGGCTATATATTTGTTCTCCTGATAAGAACTATCCTGTGATTTGTATTGGCACTAATCTGTTTAATTATGTTTTAAGATTGTTTAGGTATTAAAATTATTCGAAAGTGGTTTTGTTGAAATATTAGTGTCAAATATTTTTTCATTGTATTTTTATATGTATATTTGATTGTTCATTTAATACATTTATGTTACATTTATTGACCTTTTTACAAATATTGATAATCCTTATGCTGGAGAAGAAAGTGGGTGGATGGGGACTTGCCAACTATATATTTAAAAACCGATATATCTTCTCCTTTAGTAAGAAGTTTTCCACCTATGGAAATATTGTGTGAAGTTAATGTTGTCTTTAAGGTTGTGGAAAAGAAACGTTTACAGCGCCTGCCTATCCACCAAATGAGAGAGTGACTAGTGGTGTCTGCTGGAAAATTATTAATAACATAAATTAAGATTCTCATCACTTATAATTAGTTATGGATGATTAATTAATTAATAATAATAATAATAACCATTATCTAGGTGCGTTGACGTCATAGTATTTAAATGAAAATTTACTGAGATTCGTGTTATTAATAGTTAAACAGAATTTTAATAAGATGTGTGAGACGTTAACACAGAATTTATTATAAGACACGTTTTAGTAATAATAACAGAATTTTAGTGAATTACATATTAATAGTTTTGCTTTCTATGAAAAAAGCGACAACTGTTTAATTCTTACTTTAAATAAATGTTGGCTTTAATTTAGGCAACAAAAGTGAATGATACCAAGAACAAATGCATTCTTTTTATCTACATCCGGTTAGTTGGTAAGTTAGACTGCACGAACGATTATATATTTTTTTAAATTTATATCGCTTGTAGATCTTAATATTGGAGCGTCTGTCTATCTATCTATCTATCTATCTATCTATCTATTTATCTACCTATCTATCTATCTACCTACCTAATCTATCTATCTATCTATTTATCTATCTATCTATCTATCTATCTGTCCATCTATCTATCTATCTATCTATCTATCTATTTATCTACCTATCTATCTATCTATCTATCTATTCATCGATCCATCCATCCAACTATCTATCTTTGAGTGTGTATTTATGATTGTGCGAGCATATGTGTGTTTTAATATATTTCAAAGGCTTCTGGACAAAATGTCCGATAAAATATTTCTAGCACATACTCTGAATATTTTTATGTACATACCTAAGTAAACGCTTGCATACATATGCTGTCCTGCAACACGAAGACCAGCTGACTCTCTTCTACTTTTGTGCAGATAATGTACAATTTGTAAAAAGAGTAAGTGATTGTGAGGAGAAAATGCAATGTCAATTGTAAATAACCTACATCGGCCCAAAACACGTTTCCACATACCCCATTCTCCACCCATCCCCACTCCCTCCGAGTTAGGCACAGACACATACATTTGCGCGTAATATAAATCAAGAAGCAAATATTTATAGCACAAACGTGATTGTTGTCATGTTCTCATAGCGTTTTTTCGACTCCTGTGGAGCTATGATTCCTATTTATTACCTCAATGAAGAATTATCGGTGACACCTATATTAGTTTCCCATAATCCCTTGCAATCCCTGGGCTTCACCTTTGAGAAGTTTTACTCTGGCAGCACTCACAGGGCTCGTGGCTGGCCATTCCAACCGAAAAAAGTTGGTTTCCATTAGTAAGTCTCTCTGTCTGTCTGTCTCTGTCTCTCTCTCTCGCCCCTGTCCCCAGCTATAATATTATGTAGTTTTCTCTCCTGCAGGATGGCTTAAACTATGTGCTTCTCTAAATTTTCACAGACTCTATGGAGAACACAAAGCTGGCGCCTACTTGTGTGGTGTGTATATGTGTGTGTGTTTGTGTGTGCGTTTGTGTGTGTTTGTGTTTTTGTTTTTGTTTTTGTTTTGTGTGTGTGTGTGTGTGTGTGTGTGTGTGTGTGTGTGTGTGTGTGTGTGTGTGTGCATGAAATAAACCCAGAACACACGTGTCCTGTAGAAAATCAGAAATCACCCGTAATGGAGCACTCTCTTTCTCTCCCCCTCTCTCTCTCTCTCTCTCTCTCTCTCTCTCTCTCTCTCTCTCTCTCTCTCTCTCTCTGTGTTCTGTGTGTGACATGCATTCATTCTCTGTGTGCGTTGCTGTGTGGCAATCTGATAACATCTTTTTATATCATGCTTCTCTTTGTGCGTCATTGTTTTGCTTTACACATCGATTGTTCTTTTACTCTGTCAGCCTGGCAACCTTTCTAACTAATTTAAATTCTCTTTTTTCTCACACCCTCTTAATACTGAGTCCAACTAAAACTAACTACGTTTACCAGATCAGTTTAAGTTTGAAAAAGTATTAAAGTCTTTGTTTGGGTTATGGGGATGAAGGAAGATGAGAGAGAAAGTAAAACAGTTCTTGTTGTAAATGAAATCCTCCATCTCCATCTTATACACAGAAACTATCCTAAATCTACAAAACCATTCGGTAGTACCAGATTCGAAGTATTACAGATTACTTTTCAGATTAGGAATTTAATGCGCTGTAAAGGTTGTTGTATGATGGGAAAATGTTCCCACATATATATTTTATATAAATTTTCATTTTGTGGAATGAGTGCGTATTGCGTCCTGTTTACAGAGAAGGGAAGCCCTGAAATGAATGAGAGACATGTGTGGAAGATTTAGGGACTGGCGTTTGATGTCTGCGGTGTTTGAAGTCTGCGAGCGCGGCGGTCAGCGTGTGGTCAGTGCGTACGCTTAGCGGGTGGTTAGAGTTGTTAGAGGGACATAATCATCTTAGAGCTAATGAATTGAACAGGTCAGAAGCTGGTCTAAGCAGGGTAATAAAAACCACAGTGAAAATGTTATCTTCACTACTTCCTGAAAAATCGTCTGAGGGTGACGACTGAAAGGGTAGTCCGCCCAAAACAACACTGGGTCGTATATGAGAGAAGAAAACCCTGGCTATATAGGTAAAAGCGTCTTTGTATTTGTGTGAATGGTTAAGTTTTATTAGGATGTTATATACTATGTTTTATTTATGAATATATTAATATTCTTCCTTTCAGAGGCCTATGCCAAACTTAGTAATTATTAATCGAGCACTGGACTGGACACTTAGGCTTTGCAATTGTTTGTGTTGCAGGGTTTTTTCCTTGTTATTGTGTATTCTCGGCTGCTCGTTTATAGCTGCCTGTTGTTTGCCTGTGTGGCTGTTCTACTTGTCCCGGCTGAATTGGGACGTGCCGATCTGTTGGCTGGCAAAATTCAAGTCTACCAGACTGACGTCATTTCAATACATAAGCTAAGTTCCCATCCGGAACGTGACTTCAATACAAATGAACTGGCTTAGGATGAACTGAATTTTCTAAATCTTGTTAACTTTTTTCTTTTATTAAATTTCTTGTTATTATTTTAAAACGCGTGTTTGTTAGTTCTATCGTTATTTTCGTAGATCAAATGATAATGTAATGATTACGTCTTGTCCTCTGTTCGTTTAATTAAAATCGTTTCTTTATATATATAATTATTCATAAACATTAAATCTCAGCTGATTCTGAGTTGGGGGCGGAGCCAAATTGGCGACGTACCAGTATATCAGCGTAACAGTTGCAGATATACATATTTAACCAGTGACCCATACTCTGCTCCGGCACTTGTAGATGTCTTGTATCATAGCTAATTATACAGAGTTGGTATAAGTCATTATTACAAAGTCACCCCAGAGTATAGCGGCGACAAAGGTGAGTTGAGTTCTGCAGAATATGAAATATGAAGGTGAATTTAGTTTGAACACAACGTGAAATATGCTGCGGAGGTGAATACGCACTGTAAAATGAAAAATATTATTTAACAGTGCAATTAATACTGTAGACCTTTAGATATGTTACGAAGATGAATGCAGTACTGTATAACTTGATCTATGCTGTGAAGGTGACATTATACTGTAAAACTTGATCTGTACTATTAAGTTGAAAGTAATACTGTAGATCTTGGTCTTTACTTGAAGGTGAAGGTAATAGTGCAGAACGTGATCTATACTATGAAGGTGACGTAATACTGTAGAACTTGATCTATGCTAAGAAGGTGACGTAATGTTATACTATACTATGACGATGAAAGTAATACTGTATAACTTGATCTATATTATGAAGGAGACATAATACTATAGAACTTGATCTGTACATTGAAGCTGAAAGTAATACTGTAGATCTTGGTCTATATTATGAAGGTGACGAAAGGCTGTAGAGATTGCTCTACACTACGAAGATTAAAGTAATATTGTAAAACTTTATCTATGCTATGAAGGTGACGTAATACTATAGAAAATTATCTGTACTATGAAGACGAATGTAATACTGTAGAGTTTGATTATGATATGAAGGTGACGTAATACTTTAAAACGTGATCTATACTATGAAGTTGACGTAACATTAAACTTTATCTATACTATGGAGGTGACGTAATACTGAAGAACGTAATGTATACTCTGAAGATGAATATAATACTGTAGAACATGGTCTGTACTATGAAGGAGACCTAATACTATATAATTTGATCTATGCTAAGAAGGTGACAATATGTTATAGAGCTTTATCTATACTATGATGATGAAAGTAATATTGTAAACTTGATCTATATTATGAAGGTAAACGTAATAGTGCAGAACGTGATCAATACTATGAAGGTGATATAATGGTCTAGAACTTGATCTGTATTTTGATGAAGGTGGCGTAATATTGTAGAACGTGATCTATACTTCGATGATGACGTATTGTTGTAGAGTTTGATCTATACTATGCACAAGAAAGTAATATTATAGAGCTTGATCTAAATTATAAAGATGAAAGTAATATTTGATCTATACTATGAAGATGACGGAATAGAGCAGAACTTGATCTATACTATGAAGGTGACGTTATAATGTAGAACTTGATCTATCCTATGAAGGTGACGTTGTACTGTAGAACTTGATCTATCCTATGAAGGTGACGTTATAATGTAGAACTTGATCTATCCTATGAAGGTGACGTTATAATGTAGAACTTGTTCTATCCTATGAAGGTGAATTTAAAACGTAGAACACCCAAAGTAATACGTATGTTTAGGTAAATAATCTCACTTCTTTACTCTGAAATGAATCATCAATAAAGTTAGTAAAATGATCATACTTCCTTCTTACATTTCACACAGGAATACATCTAATAATAACCTCCTACAACTTTGTTGTTGCTGCTGCTGCTGTTACATCGAACGCGTCTTCGACCATGGATATCAGCACGTTTATCTATACATTGTTGCATTCACGGAGATGGGGATAGGGGGACCATATTCACATTATCATGCACTGCAATACTGATGGGACCGATATAAGCATGTGTCTATATCTTCATGGAATCAAGTGTGTCTCTGTTATTGCAATATTCGTAGACCGTTATGTTCATGTATTGATGTATTTCAACGTTCAAGTGGGCGGCCGTGTGTCAGTATAATGCTTTCCTGTATTTGTGTGGACGCATAGAGGTAAATCACAAACTTGTACTTTGTTTACAACTTAGCGGATTATGTTTCGCAAAGAGAATTTATAACAATTTTTTTAATTGTATGCTTCGTGCACCTCCTTAAGTAAAATGAGTGAGTGAGTGAGTGAGTGAGTGAGGGAGGGAGGGAGGGAGGAAGGAGAGAAAAGAGAGGCAGTTTATTATTTTTTTGAGAGATTTGTATCTATCACATCCTACGCGGAATCTGGTTCCGAGAGAAATATTTTATTTCCATATGCATTAATCATTTCCCCTCGAGCTCACATTATTTGATATTTAATCGTCTTCTCGGGAGCGAAGCGCAGTGTTGCCACTTTGAAACACAGGTTGGAGGTGTAGTTTTAAATACATAAACCCGTACAAAGCTAGAGAATGAGGGAGAGAGAGAAAGGGAGAGAGAGGGGAGATAGGGAGGTGCAATATACAGATTGTAGCCGTATACCCTTTACGATTCATTTCAGAATAATAATGGATTTTGTCTGGAAGCTTAGGAATAAGCGCTGATGATTCCTACAGTTCTCGTGGATCGTAATATTAGCTCTTCTTCGGTGTTTTCTTGGCTAAAGGTGCGGCAAATGTCACTCGCTCTTCAGGGACTGATATTTCTATCGCGTGACAAAAGCGAAGGACTAGGCCATGTTTTGCTCCGACTCTGTTTCATTCCTTCCTTCATTTTTTCCACTTTCTTCTTGCATTCAATTTGTGTTATTTCACTTACTGTAATTAGCTTAGGACAGTTTTTTTCTCCATTGTTTAATTCAGTGTGTTCGTTGTACATATGTACATTTTACGTCTATCTATAACCGTTTACTTTACTTTTGTTAACCTCGTATCTCCATCGAGTGTTTTTTTCTCCTTGAGTTCCTTGTCCATTGCGAATTAGTCTTCCAGGCAACACAGAAAGGTTCGAAGACGACCAAATACATACAGTAGTGTCCCCTGCTCAGAAGTCGTTAAACATTTGTTTACTTGTAAGAGATCGGTACTCATTGTGTACCTTATTACATTCTGACAAAATGGATTTATGAAGAAATTGTTTCCTCATTTGTAGTTCACTTACCAAAAGAATTTTTCGTAAACATTCACTTCTCAGCAAGAATATGTCTGCCATCAGTTTCTCTGTGTGTGTGTGTGTTTGTGTGTGTGTGTGTGTGTGTGTATGTGTGTGTGTTTAAATAAGCAAATACCAAATTTTATTGAAAAGAATTTGGTATATTCTCTTCATTTAAAATGTTTATTTTAAGATTCAAAATCATGCTCACAATATTACTTACTGACAAGTTATCATTTTACGCCAGTCTTGAAATTGTTAGAGGCATTGGGGAGGGGCTGGGGCGCAAAAGTTTCGCCCATCATTCCAGCTAACTTATTAAATGAGGCATTGAAATAATTAAATCTCCAAATGAAATAAATAGGGGGAAATTATTCTCTCCCCTCTATCTCTCTCTCACACGCACGCACGTATGCACGCACGCACGCACGCACGCACGCACATCCCAGTTTTATTATACGTTATATACTACGGGTGTTCCTAAGCTTTTAAATCCATAACGTGTACTTTTCTGTAGCGCTTGGTCGCGTCTGTGAGGATATGCGTCTAATAGTGTACACACTTGAATTATTTTTTTTAAAAACCTGTTCTCTGTTATCCCAGCTATGTTTACCTTGTTTGAAGAATTCCATGGCGATACTGTTATTGCTTTACAATGACTGACTGAATGACTGACTGGCTGGCTGTAAATCTTTACGTCCTTCATAATTACATTAGCAAAGACTAGCAGGCCATCTCACAGCCTACAAGATGCAAGAAACCTCATTCTTGTCATCAATGATCTCTTCCTCGAAATCATTCAAATCACTCTCATATTCAACCTGTGATAATTCAGTTCTTTTGCCATTATTTCGCAATTGCTTATCTCCTGCAGAGAAATCTACCGATAATCCATAATCCAGTTTTGAAACACAGTTTATTGATACACAGTAATCGTACATAAGAAGTAAGGTAAGCATATAGCTAACTTATCAGTATGGTGAGGATTTCCCCAATGACTATAACAGAATCAATTTTAAACACAAGAGACGTTCAACAAATATTTAAATCTAAACGTCATTCTAAAATCCAGTTCAGAAAGATGGTGTGGGTGAAGAGGGATTAGAGAGTAGCCGTGTGTGTGTCTGTGTATGTGTGCGTGCATGTGTGTGCGTGTGTGTGAGAAAGATAGAGAGGAGGGATGGAGAGAAAGACTAGACGATAGAGAAAGGCAAGATATTTTTTTAGTAGAGATGGAAAAGAAAGAGGCAGATAAGGAATAAAGAGAAATAAAGTTGTGTGTTTGAAGGCAAGTAAAGAGAAAATGAAAAGAAGATATATATATGTATATTGTGTGTGTATGTGTGTGTGTGTGCGTGTTAAAGAGAGAAATAAGAGCGAGAATGCATGTACAAGAAATTAGAGTGGAAGACGAAAGCCAAGAGAGAGGGGGGCAACAAAAGATTGTACATTCAAGAGAACCAGGGTAAAATCCATGATAGGGTTTAAGAGAATTTAATGACAACCATATATAAAAAGGAATAAATACACATGAACAGCCTAAAATCACAACTTCAAGTTTTGACTATTACATGAACAAGGGAATATCTGTTAACTATGTCACAGTTAAAAAGAGTCAACACACATTGACTAAGAAAGGAAAGATAGGAGGGGCAATTTTATTTCTTCCACAGTGCATAAAGAAACACCCTTAAGGAAGGTATGCTATCGAGTAATCATATTTTGAGAGAGTGGGTTTATTTTTGTACTAATGAATGTTTTTACAGAAATTAGCTGAAAATTGTGAACATGGAAATAGCCCATTTCACAATTGAATTGTCATATATAGGATCAAATATTTAAAGCTGCATATAAATTATTGCATGGTTCCTGGTTTGCTTTTCTGGTCTGTACTTTGGAAATGACTGAAATCTGATGGGTTGCCTGGCAAAAGGTGGCAAGGGAGACCACTTGGCAAATCAAGAGGTTTTGACAGTAGTTAAGTACCCTCTGTGAACGTTTGACTGAGACAATTATGTTAGAAAAAAAATTCCTTGGAGAGGAATTTTCTTAGGAAAAATAACTAGTAGGAATTGTACACTTCAGAGTAGAATCCCATCATATAGATGTATGTGTTGTGGCCATTAATCCTATTAGAACTCATACCCTGGAGACCCATTCATAAAAGGGCAGGAACACTTAGTGGATAGAGAGCTATTATCAGACATAGAATATTCATACCTACATTCTTGTAGTGGCAGTATAGGTTGGCTATTCCTATTTAATCACATTTGGGCTGCATCCTGAAAATTTAAATTTCACATTTCTTTTATTTAAATACTGTATTTTTCAATAAAATTCTTATTTTTCTTTTACTCACCTCATTGTTAAATTCTTATCATTTCACATCTATGTCTTATCATTCCATAATGTTTGTATTGTCTATATCGTTATGTTAAATGTGGTGGTTTACACAACTGGGGGTCATCAATTGAGCCAATTATTACCTGGCATGTAAAACCATTACTGTCGGACTGTGTGTTCATCGCCCATTCAGTTACGTCATCTGGAACCTTCTTAAACTGGGATAAAAAGTGACTGGCATAGGCATGACATCATAAAATACAAAAATGTATTTTTACAAACTAATTTCTGCTTTTCACAATCTGCATCAATATTATTAACGTGCCTTTTTCCTGCATAAACACATATCTACTCTGCAATATCATAATACCCACATTTTCATATTCTCAAATTTCTCTCCAACTCATAGTTATTAATATTTTCCAAGGTTATTTCCCTCCAACTCATAGTTATTAATATTTTCCAGGGTTATCACTCATATAAAGATGTTCCGCTTGTTAAATGCAGTGATGTCGCAGTTTGTGATCTAAACGTACGTCAGGCACACCGGAAGTAGATGATATTCATTGCACTCCTCTCGATCTGTGTCTCTTCACCTTGTTTTTTTTTCAGTTTGTTTTGTTAGCGTATTTGTTCACTCTCTTCCTTGTTTGTCATGGATGTTTCTTTCTGTTGTCCAGTGCTTCATCTCATATTCCTGACACACTCGCGTGTCTTTTCTTCCAAAACATTCATGTCACGCTTGTGTGTTTTTTTATCTGAAACATTCATTTCACACTTGTGTCTTTAGCCCTGAAACATTCTTGTCACACTCGTATGTCTTTGTCCCTGAAACATTCATGTCAAACACATGTGTCTTGCCTCTGAAACATTCACGTCACATTTATGTGTCTTTGCCCCTGAAACATTCATGTCACACATGGGTGTTTCTGCATCCGAAGCGCACGTTATACGAAATGAATAGTTTCATTCACATTACGGAATGATCAGGCACCTTTGGGGAAACACCATCTGTATCAGAGCGCGGTCGATGCAAAACAACTTGTCAATTTCACTTTGCTAGTTTCGCTTGTACAGTCAAAGCAATTAAGAGCTATTCTGAAAAGGAAGACACATCAATCTGCCGTGTCTGATTAGCGGGAATTGATAACATTATATTTATGGAGTTTCAACCATTGTTTTAATTACGGACTGATAACGAATTGTTTATGACTATGGAGTGGCTGAGTGTGGTGGTCCTTTTCGAATGGTCACGTTTATGAATTGTATTTGTTCTAGTGTGATTATAATGCCATTTAAAGGGAAGTCACCTTATCGTCCTTGGTCGCCTGGAAGTCAAGATGCAGATGTTTCATGCCTCGGACACGCTGACAAACATCGATAACATCTGTACATTCTAGGATTAATTAACACACATAGTAAAGTTTTTTTTCACAAGTCTGTGAGGGTTCGTTTTAAAGGCTACGCTTAATCCCATCAGCCATTATTGGCTTTACAGTCAAGTGTTCAGGGAACGTTACATCAACTAGAGATGAGTATTGTAAAATGGATCTTGCATTTCTCCGTTAGGGTCAAGTGTTCAGGGAACGTTACAACAACTAGTGAGGGTATTGTAAAATGGGATTGTGCATTTTCCCTTAGGCTACTATGGTGTTGTCATCAAATTAAGTTCTAACAATATGGGTGTAGCTGCCGAACGTAAGACATTTGCATGAAGACAAATAATCCCATTACGTCTGTTTGGAATGTTTATCACATCATTTTTATCGGAAGTTAGTTGTTTGGTTAAGAAAAACAGCAAACCGCAGCAATTTTATTTCAGTGTTTGAATTCCTATCAAGGGAAGCCGGCAATTCAGAAAGGGAGAATGTATCTAAGTGACTTGAATTAGCAATGTTTCAGCATGTGGTTTTAAAGGGAGGTAATATATTTGGCATGACCAAGAAAACTGAATCATTTGGCGCGTTTAACAAAACGCCTCGTTTTTATTTCTTTGCTTTTTCTTTGAAAGTCATCTATCTTTATTTTTGTGAAAATTATCCGTTCTTGTTGCTGAGAGTTTGAGAAATACCCGTCCTCAAAGTTCTTAAAGCTTACTCACGTCTTTGTCGTTGGAAGTCAGTTATCATTATTTTCTAAAAATACATTTCAGTTTGTATGATTGCTCCTAATAGTTAGCAGAATAGGGAAAACATATATGACAAGTTTACATTGATAACAATCAAAATCATAAACGTAAGATTACAACAGGATTTCATCTATATACGCCACATACTACCATTTATTAGCTTTGATTATTATATAAAAGTTATATATTAAACAGTATATCTGTGTACGTCACATATCATTTATTAGCTTTTATTATTATATAGCATTTGTTTATTAAACAGTATATCTGTGTACGTCACATATCAATTATTAGATTTTATTATTATATAGCATTTGTTTATTAAACAGTATATCTGTGTACGTCACATTTCATTTATTATCTTTGATTATTATGTAACTTATATATGTTAAACAATATATCTATGTACGTCACATATAATTTTTTAGCCTTGATTACTATGTCACATTTATATATTAAACAGTATATCTATGTATGTCATATATAATTTATTAGCTTTGATCATTATGTAATTTTATATTAAATAGCGTACCTGTGTATGTTACTTACTATAATTTGTTAACTCTGACTATTAATTAACAATACATTGGCTTAATATTAATTGCTAAAGAGATGAATTCTACTATATGGCTTATGCCAGAACTGAGTTGATCGACTGTTCTATTACGTTGTGCACGTGCATGATTGTTGAACGTTCTAAGTTAACTATCGTGCATTGTTTACAGTTACAGTACTTGAGTGACATTATACATTTGTATTCTGGAATAATCTTATTGTGTTATTATCTGAAGTGATAACATTGTGTTATTATCTGAAGTGATAACATTGTGTTATTATCTGAAGTGATAGCATTGTGTTAATTGTGTTATTATTTGAAGTGATAACATTGTGTTATTATCTGAAGTGATAACATTGTGTTATTATCTGAAGTGATAACAGTGCTGTTATTATCTGAAGTGATAACATTGTGTTATTATCTGAAGTGATAACAGTGTTGTTATTATCTGAAGTGATAACATTGTGTTATTATCTGAAGTGATAACAGTGTTGTTATTATCTGAAGTGATAACATTGTGTTATTATCTGAAGTGATAACATTGTGTTATTATCTGAAGTGATAGCATTGTGTTAATTGTGTTATTATTTGAAGTGATAACATTGTGTTATTATCTGAAGTGATAACATTGTGTTATTATCTGAAGTGATAACAGTGCTGTTATTATCTGAAGTGATAACATTGTGTTATTATCTGAAGTGATAACAGTGTTGTTATTATCTGAAGTGATAACATTGTGTTATTATCTGAAGTGATAACAGTGTTGTTATTATCTGAAGTGATAACATTGTGTTATTATCTGAAGTGATAACATTGTGTTATTATCTGAAGTGATAACAGTGTTGTTATTATCTGAAGTGATAACATTGTGTTATTATCTGAAGTGATAACATTGCTCTGATCGATGCATACCACCGTGCACAATTGCAGTCATAACTATTGATGGAATTATCGTTAAGATTTCTCTCAAACTGTAACAAACTGTAACAAACTACTTATTCGTCCGTATAAAACTTGACGCGATGACACTAACCATTCTTCATCTAGTAAAATGTACTTACGCATGAATTAATGTCACGCTCTTTCTTTTGACTTATGGTCAGGTGTCATTGTCAAAGAATTGCTTCTTACAATATTGGTTTCAGAAGAGCCATTTCATAGTGTTGATTGTGTTTATATGTCCGTTCGTTTTTCGTTTGTTGATTTACGTATACAATTCGAAGCGTGCTTCGCAGTGTAGCGTGTCTTGTGTTGCCGTAGTGAAAAGTCCACTGGACTTCGAGAACTTTACAGTCGGTCATTCAGCAAATAATTATAGAACAATAAATTATGCCCAAAACGTTATGGTAAAGTATGTTTGATTTTAACCGATATCTCTGAACAAGACTCTTTCTTCGTAACACAGGAACAGCAATGGAAATGTTGAGACCAGTCTTCATAATCCAGGAACAACCAACGATATGTTGAAACCACTCTTCGTAATGCAGGAACAGCTAACGAAATCTTGAGATCACTCTTCGTAACGCAGGAACAGCTAGCGAAACTTTGAGACCATTCTTTGTAACGTAGGGACAAGTACTGACATGCTGAGACCACTCTTCGTAATGCAGAAACAACTAACGACATGTCGAGACCACTCTTCGTAATGCAGAAACAACTAACGACATGTCGAGACCACTCTTCGTAATGCAGAAACAACTAACGACATGTTGAGACGACTCTTCGTAACTCAGGAACAGATAACGAAATGTTCCGATGAATTTTAGACGTGATAGACTGCTGGGCTTAGACAGCAAAATCATCTCTCATTTGTTGTTGAGATATTTCCAGGGGAGGAGCTAATGGCTGTTGGTTCGGGAATTTGTTCGTAGGCATCCTTTCATCCTTCACTCCATCCACACAGCGGCGAATGATCAGAAGTTCCTCCTTCTGCAGTTCAGTTGCGGTTCTTAGTAAGTGGCGATCAAAGCCATGACGACACTTTTTTTTTCTCTTTTTTGTTTTTAGCAGTCCAATCGCGGTTCTCAAACTAACACCACTTTGCTTTGTTAAATTTGCTTTTCTTACCACTAACCTATTTGGAAATCAAAGCTAATTACGTAATTTTTAAAACAATTCAGTACCGATCTGAGAGTTTGTTCACAGTGTTGCTCTTGTTTCTAGTTGTAAATAGAATATGCAATGGAAAATATCGTTGTCATGGGGCAAGACTGTCACACAATTATTACAAATAATAAGCATCATTAAATTATCAGTTTATTTTTTAATAATAACACATTTAATAATTACGTCATGTCGTGGTGGATGGAGCAAATATCCATATATATACAAATATCCGTGCTCTTTGCGGATGCTTGCGGTGACGCAGTAATTACTTCTGTAGACATTCGGCTCCCTGATAGTTTTTCAGTTAATTTCTCATTGTATCTCTTCTTCGTAACCTTGACAACTACTTTAGGGACTTGTGGTCTGTCGAATGCAGCCTCGTGTTTGGCCTGCGTGTTCTACATGAGAAATTAGGGTAGATTCTGGGAGGGGGAGGGAGCGGAGGGCGGAAGGTCTGGCTTGAAACTGCATGAGATAGAAAACTGGCACCCAGCGACAAGAAGAACCGTCATCAGCAGTTTGTTCGCGACTGGCATCACGCACTTCACCGCATGAAAATTACAATACCGTTTACGGCACCATCGGCAGCAGGTGCTTTGCGTTCATCTAATGACGTGGGAGGCGCAAGATATACTATGCGGACAATAAGCAAAGAAGCTATAGTTACTTCAGCTAATAATTTAAATAAAACTCTTTGCTCATAATTAAAACGACTGCAAATGGTCGCTTTATGTACAGCTGGCTGTTGGTCTCAACTGAAGCAAATGTCTAATTTAGTTGCAATGCTTTGATATTTTTTGTGTGTGTGTGCATTCTTTTAATTTAAAACGCCACCCCATGAAATTCAGTGAAGACAATGATCACATTTACAAAAGAAAGTAATATTGGTATAAAGAAAAGGATGATAACAATGACGACAAAAAATGGCCATGATAATGATGACAGTGCTGACGGTGGTGATCATGATGATGACCACGGTGCCGATAACCAAGATTATGTTGATGACGGTGGTGACGACGACGATGACGATATAAACATAAATTTCAGTGATTTTAAACTTAAGATTTTTCATACGTAGGTATTAGTTTCCGTCTGTATCCATGTTATGCCTGACTTTAGGGAAAGTCTGGCTATAGTTTTAGAGTTTAATGCAGCCTCAGATGCAAAACTCTGCTATGTCAACGTTCATGACTATACCTAAAATAAATTGGGACAGAAATTGTTCAGAGTCATCTGTCTGATACAGTAGTGCCATTTAGAGGTCTCTCGAGGTAACCAGCTGCTCTCTCGGTTAAACGAACTAAGTTGGCATGAAAAAGTGTGTTCATTTTAGTGGATACGTGTGATCTTGTTCACTTGCAGATACAACCAGCCACGTCATAATCACGTACTCTCAAAGCTAAAAGTATTTACTAAAGTAATAAAAGAAGTAGGTATGTCGTACTATGGCTATCTAATTTCGAGCGAGAAGGACCAGAGTAATAAAAGAAGTACGTATGTCGCACTATGGCTATGTAAGAAGTACGTATGTCGCACTATGGCTATGTAAGAAGTACGTATGTCGCACTATGCTATCTGATCTCGAGAGAAGGACCAAGTAGTTTCTTTATGTTTCAAGGGCTGAGTTTGTATGCGTGTGTCTTTTTTGTACTGAGCTGCGTTAAAATCAATTTTCATGAAAGCCCTTCGCACGAGAAGATGATATGTGTTCACAAAAAAAGGAAACAGATAAAAGTATAGGAAGGGGTTGTATGTGGTGGTGGGGGGGGGGGGATTGAGAAAAATATAAAAACAATGGAAAACAACTTCTGCACTTCGCGGTATCACAGATTTCCACGGGAGCGGAAAGTTGACCGGCGTCATTACTGTCACATCTAGAAGCGAAACTCTCTCTTAACTCGTCTCTGCTCGGCTTGTTCCTGTGGGGTGGAGTGTCATAGTGGCACGCAGCATTTTCGCATGATTCAGGCACTTCGCTACCATAAGATAATCCGAGGTCAAGGTCACAGCAGGAGGTAGAATATATTTTTTTAAGTGCTTGCTCTCAGGCTCACGCACGGAGAGATACACTATTTTTTTTATTAAGCTGCTTAAACACAATCGCACACAAATATACACACATATATACACGTACAGGAAAATGAAGGGAAGAGAGAGACGCAAAAGCAAAAACAGAAATATTTGAGACAAAACAAGCACAACCTCTAAAATGGGGGGAGGGGAGGGAGGGAAAGGAGAGATAGAGAAGGAGAAGGAAATCGAATAAAAAGTTTTGTGTGTTTGTGTGTGTGTATTGCATACGTTTGTTGTGTGTGTGTGTGGGGGGGGTGTATTGCGTACGTGTGTTTGTGAATGTGTATTTGTAAGAATTTGAGTGTATGGAGGAAAGGCACAATGGCAGCTCGGAAAAGGTAGATTAATAAGCATATAGTATTTTTTTATCGTTATTAACAAAATATAATAACGACTTTTAAAGTTTAGCGATACATATAAAGAGCATAAGTTCTTTAGTGATTTTAATATTTAATTTTACTCTCTGGTATTACATTCGACTAAAAGATGGCAGTAAACTCCAAGTCTGTGAGTTGCAATTTTGTAATCCATATCACGTGACAGTCAGTGGTATGTCAATTCGACTTTATTGATTGCGACCCAAATGCAGACTTTATAATTATTAAACTATTAAACCGCAATTTGCAAATAATTGCCCAAAACTTTAATCATGTCGTATCTATCATAATTTCTACTTGCTTATATAGTCATAGATTACTGTTTGGAGCACCTATTACAAATTATTCATTTCCTTTATGTTCTAGAAACTTTCTTTATTTGACCATATGAAATATTTGTGAAGTTACAGAAAAAATATAATAAACAACATATAATCGAAATTTTAAATATATTTATTTGTGAGTTTTACAATCCGATTAGTAATCTTGAGGAATTATGATAGATAGATAGATAGATAGATAGATAGATAGATAGATAGATAGATAGATAGATAGATAGATAGATAGATAGATAGATAGATAGATAGATAGATAGACGGACGGACGGACGGACGGATGGATGGATGGATGGATGGATGGATGGATGGATGGATGGACGGACGGACGGACGGACGGACGGACGGACAGATAGATAGATAGATAGATAGATAGATAGATAGATAGATAGATAGATAGATAGATAGATAGATAGATAGATAGATAGATAGATAGATAGATAGATAGACCATTTCTACGTGTGCGATGCAGAAAAATATTACCCCACAATAAAGCAGCTTCAAATTTACATGCTGAATCAATCATCCGCAGATTAAAAGAAACTCAATAGGTAAAATATACGCTCACCTAATTTGCTTTTCCGATTTAAAAAAAAAATATTATTTCAAAAGTTATAAATGGCATCAAAGGGTCGCCGCTAGCTTAATTTCAACAGGTTTATCAGCACTTTACTGTTTTAAATAACCAGATATCTAATAAAAGATTATTTATAAACATAAAGATAACACAGCAGAAAGATTCACAGTTGAAAGCTTCGTCGATATTAGAAAATGCATCTACCTTCCTGTTTGCTGCATTGCTGTTCCCAAAGGTTATGTATAGCACTTTTTCTAATCTGTGTCAATGTTTAACTGTGGGACGTGCTGAGAGATTTCATAGGTTGCTAATGCGCCTGGTGTTAATGTAAACAATCTGTACTTTGTAGGATCATGTACAGTCCTTCAATTTTTTTATTCGGTTCTCTCTCTCTCTCTCTCTCTCTCTCTCTCTCTCTCTCTCTCTCTCTCTCTCTCTCTCTCTCTCTCTCTCTCTCACTCTCTCAAAGCATTCTTATGCTCGACCCAGCTTAATATCTTATTGTTATCTACATTAATCATGTCTATTGTGGCTGTGGGTCTATCTATCTGTCTATATGCACATGTCTCTCTAACTACCTACCTATCTATCCGTTTGTCTGTCTGTCAGTAAATCTATCCGTCTATTTATGAATGCTAATGTTGATTTGTAAGAGCGCCGAATCATTAATACTACACAAGCTCTAATTGCAGTTACAATTCTAAACAGACATGCGACAGACAAAATATATTTATAAAATATATAGTATCATATATACTCGTACATATCCACGTGAACACAGAGATCAAAAATATTCTGTAATGCACATTAATAAACGTACGCAGAAAGAGTAAAACACACGAAGCGCATTGACAGATATGACTTAGTACACACGGAAATGTGGATCAGATATAAAATTAAGACGAAGACGGGAAAGAGTGAAGATCCTAACAATAAAGTCTTCGTTTTAAATACAGCATTTTAAGAGCTTTTGTGACAGATAAATTCTGAAGACAGCTCGTTTTTGGTGACGACCCTGATATGAGAAAGAACTTCGACCCTCACTTTGGTTTTCTTGGCTGGTACCGGAAGGATGCGAGTGTCAGAAAAAAGAGCACTACTAACCAAGCAAGACGGATGGGTATGGACAGGTGCTTTGGGCTGGTGTTTATGATGGAATCCTAACACAGAGAGAGATAGAGCAGACCATATACTTGATTCTGTAGTGAACAGGCAACCAGTGAAGGGAGTAGAGTGAACTGTCTGCACTGTTTGGGGTGCAATCAACAGGCAGCCAGTATAGTAAGTGGAGTAAACAGAAAATGATTCTCCAGAAGACACAACTCGTCTCTCTCACTAGGCGGATATGCGGGCGCTGTAAACGTTTTCTCTCTTCCACAACATTAAAGACAAACAGTTACTGTCGCACAATATTTCCATAAGTGGAAAACATCTTACCAAAGGAGAAGATAAATCCTACTTTTAATCTACATTTAGCGAGCCTCCATCCACCCACTTTGTTCTCCAAAATATGATTATCAATATATGTAAGGTCAATAGGTTTGTTGAATCAGCAAAGATTACTTGATATCAATATTTCCATGAAGTATAACATCAGGATAACGAGTAATTATGTAGTAGCCGAAAGGGTTTTTCATAAATCAGGTTTTCTGCTTTAGCGTTGCTTTTCATTTTTTCTATCGTTTTTGAAGACAAAAAAAGTGATAATGCATAAAATAGCAGAATTCAGATTTTTTCTGAAAACAACAGTTAAAACATATGTTAACCCTTAATTACTATTACAAAATTACTATTATGTCAAACTGCACCTGTTTAAATACAATTATTCCAATATAATCTGCACTAAAAATATCTAAATTAGTAGATCAGCCTTTCTCAACCTTTCTGCACTAGAGGAACCCTTGAAATAATTATCAGACCCCCAGGAACCCCTGTATAAAATTACTATATCTAGGTTGCTTATTTTTTTTCAAAGGCTATTGGTCGAGAAATCCCGAGTGTCTTCTCAAGAGACAAGGGGATTCACTCGCATTCCTATTTTAACTCTACCCTCACCCCATTCCAACCCTTAATACTTTGCTCATTTATTTATCTACGCATTATTTCTTTCTAATGATTTTGTTTTTTTGTGTTTTAAAGCGAAGTGAACGTGCAACCCAAAATTTATTTGATTATTTTTAATAATATAATATTATTGCAATGTATTAGACCAGCACTTCTCAATCTTTTTACCATGGAGGAACCCTTGAAATAATTTTCAAATCTCAGGGAACCCCTGCATAAAAATTACTATATCTACGATGTTTATTTTTTTAATTACGATCTCTTGTGGAACCCTTAGCGACCTCTCGTGGAACCACGGTTGAAAACCCCTGTATCAAATGATTGTCTTCCCAAACTAAAAAAAAAAAGTTCATCACCTTTGTTCTCAATGTTTGAAAACTCTCTCGACCAATCCTCGTTATCCTAATGAGGTAGGTCACGCTTTACGCAAGCCAGCCGCAAGGGAGATAAATCCCAGAAGCTACTAAAGACATACAGATGATGACAATGAGGAGATTGGGTTGCCAAATAAACAAGACCGAAAATGACTGAGAGCTCAGTAAGGACCCGACCCTTACAGCTTGCCGACGAAATTAGTAGTCTGCAGCGCAGCTTTAAAAGAAACAAAGTCGATAACGACACAGAGAATGGCATTGCTGGTTAAATGCCTTATGCCGTATATAGTAAAGCTATGCTTGTGCGCATGCGTGGATTGACATTTCTAGTCAAATGAAAACGGCATCTGTGTAAAGAGTACTGGACATAATTTTATACCCATCTTTTAAATAGTGCTCAAAATTATGCTATAAGATTCTGTTCCAGACTTATTGACACTGTTGAAAGATGGTGCGGGTTTGCTTTTTAATTTTTATTATGAATCTTGATTTGTGTGTGTGTGTGTGTGTGTGTGTGTGTGTGTGTGTGTGTGGTTAATGTTAACGTTTTTTCACTGATATCTATAAATACGATTTGTGAGGGCATATTTTTTCACTGATATCTATAAATACGATTTGTGAGGGCATATTGTATAACGTAATATTCAGTTGCACATTGCAAGCAGATTTAGTTTGTTACATGTTATGTGTGAAATGAATAAAAGTTGTGAACTCCTTGATCGTTCTATGTAGCAATCAGTAACTGTACAACTAGCTGTACTAATGTTTTATGTAACAATCAATAACTATACAACTAGCTGTAATAATATTTTATGTAGCATTCAGTAATGATAATAATAATGTTTTATGTAACAATCAATAAATATACAACTAGCTGTAATACTGTTTTATGTAACAATCAATAAATATACAACTAGCTGTAATAATGTTATATGTAACAATCAATTAGCTGTAATAATGTTTTATGTAGCAATCTATAACTATACAACTATGTGTAATAATGTTTTATGTAACAATCAATAACTAGCTGTAATAATGTTTTATGTAGCATTCAATAATGATACAACTATCTGTAATACTATTTTATGTAACAATCAATAACAATGCAACTAGCTGTAATAATATTTTATGTAACAATCAATAACTATACAACTAGCTGTAATAATATTTTATGTAACAATCAGTAATGATACAACTAACTGTAATAATGTTTTATGTAGCATTCAGTAATGATACAACTAGCTGTAATAATATTTTATGTAACAATCAATAAATATACAACTAGCTGTAATAATGTTTTATGTAACAATCAATAAATATACAACTAGCTGTAATAATGTTTTATGTAACAATCAATAACTAGCTGTAATAATGTTTTATGTAACAATCAATAAATATACAACTAGCTGTAATAATGTTTTATGTAACAATCAATAACTAGCTGTAATAATGTTTTATGTAACAATCAATATACAACTAGCTGTAATAATGTTTTATGTAACAATCAATAAATAAACAACTAGCTGTAATAATGTTTTATGTAACAATCAATAACTAGCTGTAATAATGTTTTATGTAACAATCAATAACTAGCTGTAATAATGTTTTATGTAACAATCAATAAATATACAACTAGCTGTAATAATGTTTTATGTAACAATCAATAACTAGCTGTAATAATGTTTTATGTAGCAATCAGTAATGATACAACTAGCTGTAATAATGTTTTATGTAACAATCAATAAATATATAACTAGCTGTAATAATGTTTTATGTAACAATCAATAACTAGCTGTAATAAGGTTTTATGCAGTAATCAGTAATGATACAACTAGCTGTATTATTGTTTTTCTCTGAAACAGATGTGTATTACTTCCATCCAACAATCATTAATAAAAAATATACATCATTCTACACATCGTTCTAATAAATAATATAAGACAAAATGTTTTGAGAAGTCAATATATATATTTACTACTGTCTGAAACGTGCAAAGCCTTTCCTCTTCTACAGATTTCAACCCTTTCTGTAACGGGAGTGGTTGCGTGAGAATATGCGGGTTTATGGGTGAATATATATGAATGATTCTGGGCCAAATCACAGATTCACACAAATCATTTACCGGAACACAAATCTCCATTTTTGGTCAAGGCAAATTCTGTTGATTTCCCTCTACTCTCATTGTCACCTCTCCCCCTTCCCCCCATACATCTCCAATGCCACACATGATTAATGAACTTGACCTAATTCCTCCATGCATATAGCATAGGTGGATGCAGCAGATTATATAATGGCCACTCAAAGGTCAGCAGTAACTATTAACTATCAATTACTGATTAAATTATTAAAGAAGCAATAAAAATAATAGAAAACAAAGAGCATAATTTGCTTCAAGGTTCAATCTTTACAGTGCATTATGGTGGCAGATTTTGCCAAAATTCAGGATTCCAGTTTCCAGGATTGTGCTTAGGTAGGCATTGTTGATATATCCGAAATTGTACATAGCTTTATCTAGTGCTTTGTATCCTCCCTTCTCTTTGTATTTTTTCTTGTCTTGGTAGTCTTGCACATACGTATTGCTGTATTATTTATCCTTCATAAATATTCTGTCTTTGATACTGGAACATGGCTTCACTGGCCCACTCCACCCCTCTATCTGGACTACACTTGGATAGCAATTGTTGCAAGAAAATTTCATTCTCTACATCTGCTCACCATTTTCTAAGAGCGCACTTGGTAGCCATTTTTGCTAAAGCTTTTTTCTACTCTCCATCTCTCTTTTACCAAGTCTGTAAAAAGTAGCCATTGTTGTCAGAATATTTCGTCATACATTGCTCCCAATACCAAACTTTTCTCTACCCTCATCCGCACTTCTGAAGGGCGTGACACTGAAGCTCGTCTTATGCTGTGTCCTCCTCCTTGTGCCGCCCCCCTTCCCATCCCCAACCAGTTCTAGAGCTGCACGTATGTGGCCATTGCAGTTAAATAATTTCACTGCCCATCACCTTTTCTGTAACCATATATAGCCACTGGCAAACGAATATGTAGAATCAATCACTCCCACGAACACCTTGTCAGGACTGAATTTATACCACTTTCATTGATATGATTTTCTGTGATTTTCCTTTGGATTATGTAAGCCGCCTTTAACAGATAGTTTTATCCCCTTCGCCGCTTGTCTGGGATTTGCAATCACACATCTGTTGTTGCCCGAGTTGAGGACTAATCATAAAGAGCTGTTCTTTAAATGGACAAGACCGCGTGACTGATTGCGACTGCTAGGACTAATAACAATTTGCTCTGTACGAACAGACTGTTCAGCGTTCGTTATATTTTCGGTTAGCAAGGCGGCAAGCTTCGAGGTGAAGGTCGCAAGTTGAAGGGATTCTGAAATCAGTCACCTTTTCTGTCACTTTTCTTTTGACAAGACTGAGGTTGTCCCCTAGTCTGAAAGACTTCTTCAGCTCTTTAACCTAGCAACCATTATTTGAGTGGGTTTTTTTTTTTTTTTTAAAGATTCTTTAACTGATAAAGACAACGCGGAACAAACGATAAACGTCATTTCCTTTGCAGAGCGGAGGAGGTCGGACAGGCGACCCATTGACCCGCGGCGAAGTTAGTGCCACTGCTTAGGGCAGCTTTTGCAGCAGACTGCTTCGGCGGATTTAAGGGCGATGGCGGCGCTTCCAATCAGTTTCATTGTCGGAGTTTGTTGAACTTTGAGAGCATCAAGCTCGCGCCTATTATTCGCACACACGAGCGACCGTGACAGATAATTCAAGAGGAAATGGTCAACCCTGTCCGGCTGAACTTTTTCAGTCACGTGGTCTTGAAACAATCCCACAATGCAAATAAAAGTATCCAGTATAAATGTGGATTGGAAAAGGTTATTGTATTTCCTGGTCTACATTTCAGGCAAATGCGATTGCAGATTCCTTGTCTAGTTGGTTTGTTGATTAGAGGTTGATTGATTGATTGTTTAATGAGAAATTCATTGTTGTATAGATTGATTGATGTGAAAGCGATTTATTGATTGATGTGTAAGCGATTTATTGAGTGATTGATTGATTGACGACCTGAATGATTGAATTATTAATCGATCAGTTTATTGATTTGGTTAATTAATTGATAGAGACTGAAAACTGATTGGCTGGTTGTTTAGGTGATTTCTTATAGTTAAATGAACGCATATACACGTAAACAGTTCTACATAAACGATTATGTGTATACTTATGTGCATGTGTCTGTGTAAATGTGTATGTTGTGGCTGTATATGTGTTATGTGTGTTGTACGTGCATAAGAAAAGATATGCTTACGATATATCAAAGAAGTAATAAATTTTGCACTAAGCGTCAAGAGCGACTGGGGATAGTCTCACTACGCAAAAAAAAAAACCAAAAAAAAACCAACTTTATAATTGTCATCACACATGCATTCTTGGAATTCAACCAGCAGGTCATCTGCACAAATCAGTGGAAGTAAACAGTTAAACTCTGGGAGCCGTGTTCCGGAGATGGCAACAAGGCGTCTCCGCATTCAGATAATTAAAACCTGGTCTAGCACTACAGGTACCTAGCTATCCTACGTCACAGGCCACAAGACTCTTTTGTTTGCGGAAGGCACAAGCAAATGAAAGCTAGCACAGAAGTGCGTGCTTTGTTGCTGGCTGGCAGAAACTCGGATGAAAAAAAAAAAAACAGCATGTTATGTTTCTACAATGAACTAGATACGTTCTGCAACACTTTTTCCTGTCAAGACATTTTTTATTGTAAAGATTAGAATTGCATTAATTAAGAATAATATTCGAAGCGTGTGTATGTCTGTGAGAGAGAGAGAGAAAGAGAGAGAGAGAGAGAGAGAACGGCTCATGAAAGCTGGTTTGTTTGTGTCTGGCACTTGTGCATTTCCTAGTTTGTATCTTTTTCGTGATCAGAAATGTCCAACAAATGTTGATTATCGCTTTCAGTTTATATTTTGTGTGATTTTTATTTGTTTTCTTCTCCTTAAGTTCATATTTCAATTCCGTTTGCTGAGAATGACCCACGAATTTGTTTGTGTTTGCATTTATATGTGGGTGGGTGGACCTGCATGCATATGCATACATATATGTATGTGTGCGAGTACGCATGTGCGTGCGTGCGTGCGTGCGAGCATGCATACCTGCCCATATGGTTTTGATGCTTCTGTGGTCTTTCATGACCAGAGTTGTATCTAGCAAAGAAATTTGTGTTGCCAATTTTGGACTCAATTTTATTGGAGTATTATCTCACGAATTTATTTAATGAATTTGTACGCTTACTTTTTCTTCTTCTTCTCAGAGTCCGCCATTTTGTTCCTGTTTCTCTGCTCAATGATTATGGCTAGACATCATCGCCACTGGACGAATGCAGGTGTCTTTAATCACACACGTATTTTTTAGACCGAGATAATCTGCTAGTTTTATTTCTATACAGTGTATTTTGTTTGAATAATAATACACTTTAGCCAGGTGCTCGTAAAATCATTTCTCTCCAAGTTAATTAGCTGAATGTGCTAAAAAATCCTGGCTTAGAATATTAATTTAATTAATATGGAATTTTTTAAACAAGTAAACTTTATATTAGAAGTACATATATATATATATATATATATATATATATATACGCACACACACACACACACATACATATATTGTCTTTATTCTCATTTCCCGATAATATGCTTCATGATAGAATTGAAAATGTGTATATATTGTACGGGTTTCAGGCATCATTATTTCTTGAAACTAGCGTGAAGCATTTTTAGAACGAGCATCTGAGGAAGTGGAGATATACTGTGATCAGGAACTAAGTATTCAAAAGGCAAGTTTACATTTATGTAAAGTGCATTCACACTTCTGATGACACCAACACATCCCAAATACCCACTTTTGTGGACTCTTTATGCGCTCTAGAGGAAACATAATCGTAATTGGACACGGTTTCAACTCTATCTTTCCCATTTATCAGAGTTAATTTAATTCTTTTCGGAACCTAGATGGCATGTAACCGGACGTAAAGCTGGAATTTGTTGTCGTAATCAAGACGTATTGCCCTATATAGTTTAAACGTATATTTCGCAATTCCCGCTTCTCTCCCTTGCACTCTTTTCTCTTTCTTTCTTTTTCCTGTGTTTCTCGCCTTATTTATGTTTTATTTCTTCTCTTTTCATCTCTCTCTCTATTTTATTCGTTTCTGTTTTCTTCATCTCTCTCTCTCTCTCTCTCTCTCTCTCTCTCTCTCTCCCACACACACTCTCTCTCTCTTTCTCTCTTCTTTATACATTCTCCATTTTCCTTCGTGTTTTGTCTCTCTCTCTCTCTCATTCGTTCTTTCTACCTGTTCTTCTCTCGTTCTTTCTGTCACTTACTTTATGCGTCCCGTCGTTGTAAATTTCAACAGCTTATTACTAGGATTGGTATCATCTCGACAACTAGGTAGAGATATTGACTCGTGTCATTAGCTGGACAGGTCAAAGAAAAAGTGTTATGGAAAATATTTAAACATCAGTGACGCTGATTTTACGTTACTATAACATTTAGGCGTGACTCGCACACAGTACGCCCAGTGACGTTACATATTGTAAGGCATTTGAACGAATCTGTGTCATGCATAAAAAGTGAAACTAGCACCCGCACTCACGCACACATCCACACACCCACGCACAAACATTCATAAAGGCGCGCGCGCTCACAATCACATGCACACACACACATACACGAACAGAGTAGTGTGCGTGCTTGAAGCAAATTTAGAAAGGCCGGCTTTCGTGATTGATTATATTCATTCTGTACCAAAAAGACAAAAAGAAAATTGTAAGACAGATTTTAATCAAGAACTAAACACCTTTTTCTCTTTACTTTCTTTGGGTTTTTTATTTCAAACAATAATAAAATGTTTTCTCGATTTTTTCAAATGATTATTTATAAGGTCAAACATTAGAAATGAACGCCATCATAACTGTTTAAGTCGAACAGTCATTATTGGCGGTTGCGTTTATTTGACGAAAGCCTGCAGGAAGTTATCTACCTTGTTAATAATACAGTGCTGTCATGTTTTAGAGGTGGGAAGTTTAATGTAGTGATGTTATTTACCTGGTTAATAATACAGTGCTCTCATGTTTTAGGGGTGGGAAGTTTAATGTAGTGATGTTATTTACCTGGTTAATAATACGGTGCTGTCATGTTTTAGAGGCGGGAAGTTTAATGGCATTGTAAATACCATACGGTTTTAGTAGTGGAAAGTTGAATGCTGTCATATGATTGGCATTGTTAATACCGTGTGGTCACAGTTTTAGAGGCAGGCAGGAAGTGTCGTGGTATGAGTGGTGTGACACAACGCCAAACAATTTGCCTTGGATACTGCGGCACATCTTGGTTTTGATTTCGTGACATCAACTTTCTGCCTGGATCACAATGACACATTCTACAAGTAGAAATGTGTCAACATTTTGCTTACGTTATCATGACTCACCCTTCAGTGTTGTCGTCATACATTTTGTCAAAGTGACACTAAATTTTCAATGAATTCCGCTACGCGTCCGACCAGTGATGACATGATACTGGCTTATTTAGATGACCGATTACAAAGAGTTCTTTAGATGACCGATTACATAAGAGTTATTTAGATGCCCGTTTACAAAGAGTTCTTTAGATGACCGATTACATAAGAGTTCTTTAGATGCCCGTTTACAAAGAGTTCTTTAGATGACCGATTACATAAGAGTTCTTTAGATGCCCGTTTACAAAGAGTTCTTTAGATGACCGATTACATAAGAGTTCTTTAGATGACCGTTTACAAAGAGTTCTTTAGATGACCGATTACATAAGAGTACTTTAGATGACCGGTTACAAAGAGTTCTTTAGATGACCGGTTACAAAGAGTTCTTTAGATGAAAGTTTACATAAGATTTCTTTAGATGCCCGTTTACAAAGAGTTATTTAGATGCCCGTTTACAAAGAGTTCTTTAGATGACCGGTTACGATAGAGCTCTTTTGATGACCGAGTACACAAGAGTTCTTTAGATGACCGAGTACACAAGAGTTCTTTAGATGACCGATAACATCACTACATTAAACTGAAATTTACATCAATGCTACAAATAGCCGCTGCATGAAACTGGAGTAAGCACTTTGTACTTAACCCAGTTCAGTTGTGATAATGTCATTAGAAATTTCGTTTTTCTTTCGTTAATTTAAATTTGCATCAGTTAACAAAGCAACCTTGCTATGTATCTATTTCATATTCCTGCATTTACAGAGTTACTGACATTTTGCATTTACAGAGTTACTGACTTTTTTTTTTTGACAATGTAATGTTCTAGCCATGTTTTTATTAACATTATCTACAAGTCATTTTCATTCAAAACAGGCATGCAGTATTTCAGACTGCTTTCAAAGTCCTTTAGAAGTCATAATAATTTACTCAACACTTTCTTCAAAGAAAAAATAAAATGTTTTAGATTGCTATCGTAGTAAAAGTTAAATTCCTATGTTGACTTGTTCCCTTCGTTCACAGTTTCCTCTTGAGGCGTTCTATCAGAGAACTGCACGCGTCCAGTAGTTATTGGTTTTCACGTACGCCCTAGAAATTTATTTTTGTCTTCGCTTGTTGCGCATTACGCAAAGTATGATAACTCTCCGTTATGCAGCGAATCTAATGACTGGAATCAGTTTGCAGCCGCCATTGAAGTCGAAGCAGGCAAGATCTTGTTTAAATGAGAATTACACGCTGCGGTCGCAATGTGAAGTATGTGGCTGGTTATATCGATCTTGACTGTCGAGATATGGTTGTTTCGTGACTCGTACCACAGAGACGTGATATCGGCTGCGCAAACTAATTCGTTTCCCAGAATTTCCTTCGGACTTTCGTCTTGGTTTGCAGAATTTCTTTTTTCTTCCCTCTCTTCTTCCCTCTGTCTCTCTCTTCTTTTCTCTTTCTTTCTTCCCTCTCTCTTCCTTCTTACACTTTCCTGTCTTTCTTCCTTCTCTCTTCCCTTTCAAACGTGTGTTTGTATATCTGTATGTGGATAGATGGGTGGGTTGGTGCGAATCTAAATCTGTTAAAGAAGAATTATCATATTAAAAAGTACTTCAACATTTTGCGCATGACTGTGTACTTGAAGTAACTTCTTTCTGCCATTACAGGTTCAAGACACAATCTAAGATAATGCTAAGATAAATACTCATTTCTAAGGGACACAATCTAAGATAATGCTAAGATAAATACTCATTTCTAAGGGACGTAGCTACTGCTAAGGAATGTAGCCACTATTAAGGAACATAACCACGTCTATCAGACATAATCATTTCTAAGGGAAATACCTACTTCTAAGGGACATAACCACTTCAAAGGAACATAGCCACACCTAAAGGTCACAAATGAGACTGTTCGGTAGAAAATAAAAATTTCATGAAGGCGTTGTGCGTGTAATATTATTCTGTTTGAGCTCACTAATGCCCATGTGTTCTTCTGTTCAAATCCAAACATATATACTGTTAGGCCTTGCATTTGTGCTCTTATCTCTCCTCTCATCATAGCCACCATCCACGGCCAACATCGCTATTTTCAGTTTCAAACTATGACGACACATTATTTTAATATCGTTTCGTTTCGCTGGATTTTTTTTTTGTTGTTGTTGTCTTTTTAAAGAGAAAAGTGATGAAATGAAATAATAAAATGTATCTTTCACATGGAACTTTAGAATGATAAATTTGGATTGATTGGTATTCTTTTCGCTATTGTCTGATGTTCTCTCAAGTAAACATAGCTAGCTTTTGATCAAATGACACGTGATCTTTTAAAGTTAAAGGGAAAAGACAGATTTTCTTTTTTTCTTAAAAGAAATTAATTCATATCTGCCAAGCAAAACAAGCTTTGTGATTATTTAGACCATGACCCTTTTCGAAACTATTATTTGTTGTATAAAGTCTTTTAATATTTTTCGCCATATTCATATTTTCTTTAAATCGATCTTCCTAAAATAAAATATTCACACTGCGCTTGTCTAAAGAAGGGCGTAGCCCTGTACTCAATATTGACAGATTTGCCTTCAATCACATAGTTTCTACAGACAAGCATACACACATGCAAACACACAGATGCATAGACTTGACTTGCTTTATCTTCAGGTACGTGCATTTTTATTTCTTCTGCCTTCAAGAGCATATGTTGTGTTTTTATAAGAACATGTTTTAATTTGTAATCAGTTTAAATGAGCTTTATTTAAGTGCATGGATTTTTGGTTTTCAATCTATGTGCGTGTTTTATTTGTTTTCACTCTATGTGCGTGTATTCATGTGGGTTTTTCATAAGTACATGTTTCTATTTTATTTCTCTTCTTTAAAATTAAAATAAATTGTATTTGATTTAATGATACACTGCCAATGTCGCAATTTTGTTAAAAAAGGGAGACATGAGTATATTTTTTTTTAAAAACAAACAAACTTTTATTTGCTTTCTAAATATAAAATTACGTTTATCGAAGTTTCAGACCAGGCTCATGGCAAAAAGTAAAAAGGGATATTTGAAACTCCATTAGCGCTAAGCGAAGGTACTAGTTCCCTGTAATGTAACCTTTAACCTTTCTTTTCTTAGACGAAGTTAAATGTGTTTTAAAATTTACTCAAACAGATTATCACAAGGAAAGGGTTTTGAATATATTTTTAACTTGCGTATTTAGCACTACACTTAAAATCATTTCCCATGTCTGATTTAACCTTTAACATATAAAAAAAATATAAAGGTTCCTGACTCTAAAGTTAAGTGTAGGGGGGGGGGGTGTTTGTAATAAAGGGAAGCCATCCTCTTTGATGCACATAATAAACAATCTTCCTGATTCAAATTTACTTAACAGACATCTTACTCAGAGAACGAAGTGGACTTTCCACAAGAAATGTATCTGAGATTAAATGAATGTTTTTTTACATTAAATATCGTTTCCTCATTTAATATTTATTCTGTAGTGAAATGGAAGCCACACACATTTACCTTACGCGCCATATTTGATCCGAATCTGGATTGATAAGGATATTTTTTTTACTGGTATTGCAGTGTTAAATATAAATCGTTGCATCCATTAACTAGCGTTAGAGTATCCTTTTATAGTAACCTTAGAACATCTATGGATGAAAAGTCTATTGCAGATCCTGCGAGGAAAGAGGTCACACCCAAAATACCCCACCTAGTTTTATACTTCTTTCTCTTGTCTTCAGTGATTTTATATTACGTTTGTACGTCAGCTTAGAACAAACGTAAACGTACTGGGAAACTTAGAATATTTAAAGTGCAACTCAAGGGAGACTATTTCGTTTATTAGTGTGTAGTTCAGTAAATAGGTTAAAAAAAATCCTTGAAATCCCTAGGATTTTAGACTTTAAAATCTAATCTGTGAAAAAAAGAAAAAATCTGTGACAGGTATTTCTTAGTTTAAGAAATGACACTTAATAGTGAGAATAATACTATCTTCCACCCAGTTTAGACCACACTTTTTGATGCGGACTGGGTCAACTATACGGTGGCCTCCCCACACATCTCGCTACCCAATGCTAGTCACCGTATTATAGATAGGTACTTTGATCTAACATCGACCTGATATATGACCCTTTAATCTCGTTGTGGACATCTAAACTTTTCTTAATCATTAATCATTGATTTCTTAATCATTAATCATTGATTTCTTAATCATTATGCAATAGATCCCACCATGATGATGGAAACTTTCTTCCCAAATGTAACTAGGGAGCAATAATAAAATATACATTTATTTTAACGATATAAATTTATCATACTATGTTGCATGACACTGCTGATTATAATTATTATTATATTATTAATAATAATTCATAACTAAATACAACTGGCTGGCATTTTAATTCATGGATTCATAATTATAATAAATCCCTATAAGACGCTCAAACTGTATCCACCTTGGTAGGTCACCTGGCACTGCAGAAACTCTAGCCGCTACTCACAACATTTAGACTGACGTTCTACTGACACATAATTTCTTCTGAAGGTGGAACTTCTTACAGAAGGAAATATTAGATCCATCTTTTAAGTAATTTTAATGAGCACCCATCTGTTCACTATTTCGCTGTTGTGGAGTAAATTTGGCTATCCTTATTTATAGATTTAATTGCTATAAACATTGTTAAATTTTCAAAGTGATCCAACTTTGGGCACTCATTATAATGGTATTTATGTAAGTGTCAGAGATGGAGTAAACAACTCGAGTTGAGAATATGATAGAAATTGCTCATGCAACCCAAGCCCGTTCCAACTGGATGAATAACTTTTATTATCCAGTGGTTTAGATTTACGAGAATGAGACCAGTTAAAGTACTGAGATCAAGCGTTTACCTGCTGTAAAGAAATCTATTGTCTATTGAATTTGGAATGGCAAGAAGTCCAGTCATGAAAGGCAGCCATTAGCTGAATGGTGAGTTAACTGACTGATTGAGAGGGAATGGACTTATATTTCATGCAGTTTGCTATTGATATGTTATATTTGTGTTTTAGGTAGAAATGTATTATATGAGTAGACTGTGTTTTCTACAAAATTTTGAACTATAGTGCTCGTATGTAGTATACTAAACACTTGTCATTGTTTCTAGTGAATGTGCTGATAAAATTGATATGTTATATTTATTATGCTGTGAGCGTGTATTGGGCTAATAAATACTGTTGCAGGAAACTGTAAGTTGAGACTAGAATGTAAGAGAGAATGGAGTTAAAGATGAATAAACTGGAAACTTAGCATCTGTTCCCTGATTATATTTTACAGGGAATAATCATACTTTTCTTGTTTTACCTGAATCTTTTTGTTTACAGATGATAAATCACTACAAACCTGGCAGATGCGAGAAGTATCTATCGCAGTGTGTAAATGTAAGAAATACACTGCACTCATGGTAAAGGTTACATTACAGTGAACTAGTATCTTCGTTTAGGGCTAATGGAGTTTCAAATATCCTTTTTATTTTTTTTTTGCCATGATCCTTGTCTGAAACATCGATAAACGTAATTTTATATTTATAAAGCAATTAAAAGTTTGTTGTTTTTTTTAAAAAATATACTCATGTCTCCCTATTCTTAACAAAATTGCGGCATTGGCAGTGTTTTATTAAATCAAATACAATTTATTTTAATTTTAAAAGAAGAGAAATAAAATAGAAACTTGTACTTAATGAAAAACCCACATCAATACACGCACGTAGAGTGAAAACAAGTAAAACACACACATAGATTGAAAACCAAAAAACCCACGCACTTAAAATAAAGCTCGTTTAAACTGATTACAAATTAAAGCATGCACTTATAAAAACACAACAAATGCTCTTAAAGGCAAAAGAAATAAAATTACACGCACCTTAAGATAAAGCAAAATGTCGATAATTCAACAATTGTACCATTTTTTTTTTTTGCGATGCTGCGTAATTTTCATCGCTTCTGTTATTATCTCCTCAAGTCTGTTGTGTTTTATTAAGATGAATCGAGTTTTAAAAACAATTGGCAGTCCAGAGCGCCAGTTGTTTTTTTCATTTGAAAGATGTTTATGCATATACCAGAAAATTCCAGTGCATGCTCACAATTAACTCCCTAGTTAGGTGATTAATTAATGAATAGTTGTGAACTATAATGTTTTATTTATATTTTATATTTGCATTACCAAGAATGTCCACTCATGCAAACAAATATTCAGTCAATGCACATCAAAAAGATATTAAAACACTAGTACCCTAAGAGTAAGGCCAAACTAAAAGTCCAAACATATTTACTTGTTATGTATTTTTATAATCATCAGTAGCAAATAAAATGCAAGTTGATAAAAATAATAATCAACAAAGTTACACAAGATCAATTTCTAATCAACATAGCAATAATTGTATATATGTTATAATTAGTAGATCTAATTAAGATAAGTAGCATTTACACAGATTTAATAATAAATATTATTAACAATTACAACATAAAACTAAAAATACCTCAAGTATTAATTGAAATTGAAATTGTTTCTAGTGGTTTACTACTAATAATAAAAAGTTCAACCATTATACCCATAATATGTAAAATGCACTGTCATAGATTTACAGAACACAGTAAAATTATCTACTCTACAGAATAGAAAGTTTGGGGGAGATTTCTTATAGTAGAAACAAGTAGTCGTGTTTAGTAGTACTTAACATTGCCTGGTAGGACGAGTTATTTCTATATTACGTATTTGGGAGATTTATAAGCTCTACAGATATTTGTTTTGCAAATTAATTCTATTATTTCTATATTATTTCGGAGATTTATAAGTTCTGCAGATATTTGTTTTGCAAATTAATTCTATTATTTCTATATTATTTCGGAGATTTATAAGTTCTGCAGATATTTGTTTTGCATATTAATTTTATTATTTCTATTGAACTTTAAAGCCAGACAAAAATCAAATGAATTTTTATTATCTTGAGAGGTTATAACAAGAAACTTGAACATAACTTGCATTTGTTGATAGTATAGTAGGACTGAAACCAATCAATTCCACCCTCCACTCGCACAAATGATTGAAAAGAAGATAAGTCTCTGTGTATAATCCTTAATTTAAATACAAATAATTACATTGCAAAACCTTTTGTAATTTAAAGTTGTGCAGAACAATTAATTTATTTATTAAATTATACTATTGATTATTTTATTATTTTCTTAATTATTTACTGTAAAAAACGTATACTGTGTGTATTTGTTGTTTTATTTAAACATTTTATTAAGTTGTAATTTTATTATTAATAATATTTTTTTATCTCACCACAAAATTTCAATGCCTACTTTATACCAATTGCTAATAAACTAAAAATCAAAACGTTGCTTTCAGAGAAATTAGATGTTTATATAGCTAAAGTTAGTAGTTATTTTTGGTAGGCTTAACTACCTAGATCAACATTCTAAGTAACAGATCTATTTGCCTGGCATTTAAATATTAGAGAGGTTAATCGTGGTTGTTCCTGAACTCGATAAATCAATCAATCGTCTGCTTTCATTGAACCCGTGCTGTCAATGTGTCCTTGTGAACTGCTTTCACTTTCTGTTTCATCATGCTAGAATTGATAAAGAGCCAATCCTTTTTTTTTTAAATAATAGATTAGAGATATCTCCTTTTTATCTCGATTACCTTCGCCTTACACGCGCTGCTACTCACGACATTCCCGCTTCCTATTTAACGTTTCCGAAGATGCCCGAAGTCTTGTGTTCGGCAAAGATCGTAAAGGAAAATATTTACAAAGTACATTAATTCACAAAGTACATTAATCGTTCATTCACAGCAAAATGACTAGGTTTTATTGAATGACAGAAGCGATGAAAATGACGCAACATCGCAAAAATGGTACAATCGATTAATTATCACTTGGCGCTTGAATTTCAAAATGGCGCTCTGAACTGCCAATTGTTTCTTAATGTTAGTAAACATTGAAGAGACTTCTCACATCAGCGGGCAGCGGAACATGCACATGATGTAAATATTTTTCCTTTGTGGTGTGGCTTCCCTATTTGCATGCTCCATAGTTCAGTTTAGGCTTGTCTTAAATATGACGTCAGCTCTCTTCTAAAATGGAGTAAGAGCGTAGAGATTCGTCTAACACAAAAACAGTACACGGATAATTTTCTTTTAAACATTAATTAAAATTAAGTTGATGAACTGTTTGCGAATTAAGTAGTTTCATTGATGCATATCCGGTGACTGAAGTACAATTTGAAAGTGTGCTTCTCGACTGTTGTCTTTGCTTGCTGAATCGACCTGTTCGATTGTTGACTGTTTGTTTAATCATCCTGTTTGACTGTTTTTTTCCTTCGTTCGCTGATTCGACCTGTTCGACTGCCTTCTTTGTTTGCTGAATCGACATTTTCGACTATTTTCTTTGTTAGTTGTATCGGCCTGTTCTACTGTTGTATTTGTTTGCTGAATCGGCTTGTTCTCCTAATCGGTATGTTTTAATCTTTCCTTTGCTTAATCTGCCAGTTTGACTGTTGTCTTTGTTCGATTAATCGGCCTGTTCGAATCTTTTCTTTATTCGTTTCGTGTTAGGCAAATATTTCTCCATAAGGGGAAGTGACGTAAGCGAGATTTATTGTGTGAGATGAGATTTATTGTGTGAGGTGAGATTTATTGTGTGAGATGAGATTTATTGTGCGAGGTGTCATGTTTTCTGTGCTTGGACGATTTGGTGACATACAATATATATGAAATACGCATCAGACGAGTTGAACGAGATATTTGCAAGGGTTTGACACACACGACTAAGATTGCAGTATGAGACGAGTTGAATGCGATATTTGCATGGGTCGACATATTGACTGGGATAAAGTGTGAGATGATGTGAATATCAGATTAAATGAACGAGATATTTCGTCGGATTGACATACTTGGATGAGATTTAGTGTGAGATGAGATGAATATAAGACGAGGTGCAACGATTGTAATATTTGTAAAATAAATGAATTTTAAATGTACCTTTCAAAAGACAACTTTCGTAAAGTCTTCATTTACTTGAAACTGAACATTTGCAAGCGATTTTCTGCTACGTTCACATTCTCCATTATTTTGTTTTATCTTCACTCTCCATTACTTTGTCTTTCACTTTCCATTACTTTGCCTTATCTTCACTCTCCATTACTTTGTCTTTGACTCTCCATTACTTTGTCCTCTATTCCACTCTCCATTACTTTGTCTTTGACTCTCCATTACTTTTTCTTATCTTCACTCTACATTACTTTGTCTTTCACTCTCCATTACTTTGTCCTATATTTCACTCTCCATTACTTGGCTTTCACTCTCCATTACTTTACCTTATATTTCAATCTCCATTTTTCTGCCTTATATTTCAATCTCCATTTCTTTGCCTTATGTTTCAATCTCCATTACTTTGTCTTTCACTCTCCATTACTTTGCCTCATATTTCACTCTCCATTAATTTGTCTTATCTTCACTCTCCATTACTTTGTCTTGTCTTATCTTTCACTTTCCATTACTCATTGTTATATTTCACTCTCCATTAATGTATGTCCTATTTCACTCCCCATTACTTTGTCATTAACTCTCAATTACTTCATATTATCTCTCACTCTCCATGACTTAAAGCTCTATCTTTCTTTCTCTGTTACTTTTGTTATTTTCTTCCTTCACTTAGGAGTATTTTCTTGCACTCTCAGTATCTCACTGTTAGTGTTATCTTTCGCTCTACATTAATGACTGTTATCATTCACTCACCATTACTGACTGTTATCATTCACTCACCATTATTGACAACAGAATATAAAATATAACAGAACGTAACGGTGATAGCAGTCAATAATGGAGACTGAAAGATAGAGTAATAAAAGGTAACACTCTCCATTACTGATTGCTATCTTTCACTCACCTTTATCGACTGACCTCACTCACTCACCATTACAGACTGTTACCTTTCACTCTCCGTTAAGGACATCTATAGATCATAGAATAATGTTTCTTCTAAACCAGGCAACATTTAGAAATAAACCATTAACTTTGGTGCCATTCAAAACTCTGTTGGAATCGGTGAGTCTTCTTTTCTTCTTTAAATTCTAAGCATTTCCAAGAGTCTTGAGGTTTGACGTTATTGATTATTAAGAAACATAACTTTGCAAGTTTAGTAAGGAAGGGGGAATTGATCAAAAATTATTATATTGCAGTAATTGTGAGGATTATACAGAGGAAAAACAAAGTCATTTCAAATCAAATTAATCCATATACAGAAAAGTATGCGTGCATAGCTTTCCGAAATACGTAATTGTGATGTCAATGAATGGATGGATGGACAGAACTACAGACAATTGGACAGAGAGACAGATATACAGACAGACCTATCGAGGCAGACGGGATATATAGATAGACGTGTAAATAGGTATTTAGATTGGTGAATGAATAGGTGGATTGTTGGATTGATGGACGGGTGCAAAGACAGACAGATAGAGAGTGAAAGAAAAAGACGGAAAAACAATATGAAATAGGAAGACAGAAGAATGGTGAATCAGTGTCTGTTTCAAATTGTCTTTAATCAAGTAACCTCTACTCCTTCAATATGAAGCTTTAAAGAGTTATTTAAAACGAACAAACCAACCTCAGCACCGTTCTCTTAAACCAAATATAAAAAGTATGTCTACAGTATAAAGCAGATGGTATGTAATTGATTTTACACTTTCTGATGAATTTCTTCAATTAAAAATTTAACAAGAAGCAAGAAAATATCACAGCACATCTCCCGGAAGCCAAACTGTACTCAGCAAATATACATTGTATTTGTTTTTAACTTTATTTTGAAAGAAGAAAATTATTCGAAAGTAAAAAATAAAAATATTCAAAGCACACCATTAAAAAGAGAAGGAAAAAAAGAATAATACAAAATTCGAGTGACCAGGAAATCGGCGAGGTTAAGCTAGCGCCCACCATCCTGCTCACTCATGTGAAATGACGCACTGTGACAGCTCCACTTGCCACAGCAGTCGACGATTCCGTGTGGTCGAACTTCCCTGTCGTAGATGTCGTTGCATTCTGCAGGTCTCCCGAGCACCAGACTTGACACGCTGTAGAAGCAGGAACGACTCAGAGGGTCGTTGACTGTGGACAGCGTCACTCCACGCTAGTGTCAAGTGTGTCGCGATTAATTTGATCGCCGACTGACGAAGTTTGGCTGCCATTGGAACGTGATTGTGTTTCTTTCTTTCTTTCTTTTTTTTCTTTCTTTCCGATTTCTTTCTTTCTTTCTTTCTTTCTTTCTTTCCGATTTCTTTCTTTCTTTCCGATTCCTTTCTTTCTTTCTTTCTTTCCTTCCAATTTCTTTCTTTCTTTCCGATTTCTTTCTTTCTTTCTTACTTTCTTTCTTTCTTACTTTCTTTCTTTCTTACTTTCTTTCTTTCCTTCCAATTTTTTTATTTCTGTCTTTCTTTCTTTCCAATTTCTGTCTGTCTGTTTTTCTTTCTTTCTTTCTTTCCAATTTCTTTTTTCTTTCTTTCTGATTTCTTTCCGATTTCTTTCTTCCTTCCTTCCTTCCAACCTTTCTTTCTTTCTTTCTTTTTTCTTCCTTTCTTAGTGTTGCTGTTGGAATAGACAATATACTGATCATATTGTAGTTTATTCGACTTTTTTTCTCCTTGCTTAATGGTTTCTTTTGTGCGTAATGGTTTCGATTATTATAAGCCAGAGTAGTGGTGGCTGCTGTTGATTTTGTTGCAGTCGTAGGAATTTTCTCGCAATTTTTTTGTGTGCGTGTACTTTAGTTACGTTGGATTTTGAATCTAGAAATTTTACCAAGATTTTGGAAAATAGATTCTGGGTTTATGGATTATGGGACGGTTTCTCTTTAATCAAATAGCAGCAGCAGCAGCAACAACAACAAAATTAATCAGCAAAGTCACATGTATAGTAATATAGTAGAAGCAGTAAAAATAACATGATCTACTAAGTATTAATAGTAAGATTAAAAGTAGAAGTAGAGAAAGTAATGAGAGAAGAAGTAGTAGAAGAAGAAGCTGAAGTAAGAGAACGAGTGCCAGTAGAATTACGAGTAGAAGTCTAAGTTCTAGTAGAAGTACTCGTATTTGTATTGCATTGTCTCAGCTTATGGCACTCTTCACGAATTCTTTGTCTTGGAATCCTTTCAGAACTCAAAAGGGTGGAATTGGGGCTGTCTAGAGTTATGCTGAATATTATTCTCACTACCTTACGAATGCGGCTTGAATAGTTCGAGAGGGCTGTGATTCCTTGGTCTCTAGTTCAGAAATCCTTTAATTTCATGAGTGGGGTTTCTCAGCGCGTCCATTGAGCAAGTGGAACTATCTCTGTTTCTTGTATTTTGGTCTCTGGTTTGTGGCCAGAGGTATTCTCCCTTTACAGTCTTCTCTCTTACATTACTCTTCCTTTATAGACTTCTCTCTTATTTGAAGTAAATGGTTCTGCCCGCTTAAGGCTTATAGTTTCTGTTGTCATACTCGTATGTAGTCTTCCTTTTTTTTTTCCCTTTTTTTTTCTTCTTATAATAATTATTATTATTTACATGCTCATTACCTTGAAGTCTCCACCAGAGTTCTTGAAAGTTCCAAACTATACAGAGAAAAGGGGGAGCAAATATGAAAAACTGCTGCTCTTTGCAGCAAAGACGCGTCTGTACATTCCTGAAACATTGTTATATATTGAACATCATCGTCGTCGTCGCTGTTGCCGTCATCTGTCAGCAGTTATACACACATATAAAGGAATTCCTGAACGGTGGTAACACATAGGTCACAAATCCCAAACCAGTCACAAGTGACGCTGAGGCACACGCTGTTACAGACCACTAGTCATATTTATCCTCGGTCGCTTGCTTTCTTATCACACAATGGAGTGTTGGTCATTTTCGAGTCAGGCTGCATAATGAAACATTGGAGCAGTTCTCATGTCTGACTTCGTAATGAAACAGTGGAGTCGTTTTCGTGTCTGAGAGAAAATCTAATGTGAACAAGTCTGACAGTGTGTTAAGGATGCCGCCACTTTAACGAGCTTTGACGGAATGATGGGGTAAGAGGACAGTCTTCAGTGCAAAAAGGAGATTTGGTATCCTAATGCGTCACTGTACAATTTTATTTAATGTTGTATACTGTGACTTCAGCATCAAATAAGACCCTAGTGGAGTCGCTCCGATATTTCACCAAATAGTTACAAGCTTACACCGCATGCCAATGTTTGTCGGAAATTAATTTTTTAGAAGAGTTAGAGTGGATATCAACAACAACAACAACAACAAAAAAAGAAAGAGAGGGACAGGAGGGGAGAGGGAAGGGGAATGGTGCAAGGGAAGTAAGACAAATTTCTACCATTCTCGCAAAAAGTTAATGGCGATTTGTTTCTACTTTAATTTTGCAATTCACAACGTGACGTCACAAAATACCGTGCACCTGCTTCGCCGAACGAACCTTTCACACTTGTCGCGACGAGAGGTTTCGAGATTTATTGTACTTTTCAGAAAATAAATAATAATAATGTCATTGTAAATAGAGCATTTCCGGAATTGACTGAAGCGTACAACTAAAGAAATGAGAAACACTTTGTCTTATTCTAGTTGTGTGGGCGGAAGGAAACGGCTCACCTTGTGCGGTGCGACTTTCACGAACCCAACACGTGATCTCGCGCTGACGACATATGCCGTATTTGGAGGCGATTGGCGTCATTTGCAAGTGATAGAGGTTCGATCGAGAAAACTTGTTTCTAGTGGAAACTCCGTTTTTGTTTGCGCTTCATCGGTATAATTAAACGTCAAAAATTATTAGCATTCATGTAGGCTTCGGGACATTCTACCTGTCATTTTTTAAATTCAGTTTAAACTTTATAATTTTAATGCGATCTTTGCCAGATTCATTTCCGTCAGATTGCGTGAATGTTTTAAATTATGTTTTAAAACAAAATAAGACAGTAAAAATAATATTGTGTCGTTGAGACTTTCTGAAGACATGTTTAAAGCGTCATTGATATGGATGTTGAACACTATATAATCAGCGCTATTTTCCTTCTAAGAAAAATGGGGGTTTGATGGGGTTACTCAGCATGTATCTTGCGTATCCACAAAAGAAAACAGTGTGTGTGTATGTGTGTGTGTGGGGGTTGTAGATAGAAAGATAGATAGATAGATAGATAGATAGATAGATAGATAGATAGATAGATAGATAGATAGATAGATAGATAGATAGATAGATAGATAGATAGATAGATAGATAGATAGATAGATAGACAGACACACAGGCAGGCAGATAGTTAGATAGAATGATGGATAGATTGCTGGATGGATAGATAGATAGATAGAGAGAGAGAGAGAGAGAGAGAGAGAGATAGGTAAATAGAAAGATAAATAGATAGATAGATAGATAGATAGATAGATAGATAGATAGATAGATAGATAGATAGATAGATAGATAGATAGATAGGTAAATAGAAAGATAAATAGATAGATAGATAGATTTTACATTCAAATATAAACAAACGTTTCCGTGAATAAGCAAAAATGTCGATTACTTATTTGTTTACTATAATTAGTAAATCAGATTCTTTTTCCGATGTTTTTGTTTCATTGACTAGACAACATCATATCAGTCAGTGTACAGTTATCAAGGAGGTTGTTGATAATTAATTATATAATGTTGCATGGGTAAAAACCTCTGATGCTATCATAATGACTGTCAAGATATTTTTTTTTAATTGACCTTGTCATATTGTTTCGCTTTTCAGAAGACACTTCTGTTTCTGGCCCTTCTCGCAATTAACGGTTTTAATTCGCCTGATTGGGGCAATCTAAATGTTTACATGCGTGGCATAAAAAGGGATACTGGTGCTGTAGACTTCTGAGGCTGACGAAACTCTCTCTCATTCTCTCCTCTCTCTCTCCTCTCTCTCTCCTCTCTCTCTCCTCTCTCTTTCTTCTCTCTCCACTCTCTCTCTTCTCTCTCTCTCCTCTCTCTCCTCTCTCTCTCCTCTCTCTCTCCTCTCTCTCTTCTCTCTCCACTCTCTCTCTTCTCTCTCTCTCCTCTCTCTCTCCTCTCTCTCTCCTCTCTCTCCACTCTCTCTCTTCTCTCTCTCTCCTCTCTCTCTCTCCTCTCTCTCTCTCCTCTCTCTCTCTCCTCTCTCTCTCCTCTCTCCACTCTCTCCTCTCTCTCTCTTCTCTCTCTTCTCTCTCTCTCTCCTCTCTTTCTCTCCTCTCTCTCCTCTCTCTCTTCTCTCTCGACTCTCTCTCTCTCTCTCTCTCTCTCTCTCTAACACACACACGAGCACAAATAAGCATAATATTTCATCGGAATCTTCAGTCTGCTGTCAGTTGTATATTATATTGCACACTCATACGTATATGTGTACGCATACAGATGCACACATGTATTCAATCAAACGCTACATTGACTTGAGATTTATAAGAAAATGTTAACTTACAGTTCGTCTTTCTCTAACACATAACGTACACACATCTACACGCGTTACACGTGTTGCGGATTTCTCAGACGGATGAAACTTTTCTCGATTTTACACAAATTCACACAATTACACACACAATATTAAAGCTGCATATTTCAAACTGTTGAAATTTTTCTCTTTTTTATACATTGATACAGTTACATACACAATAATGACGCTGTATATTTGTTAGACTGTTAAAACGTATGTTCTCTTGTACAAATACACAGATACATTTATGTGTGTGTAACTTTTCCCCTTTCCCATCCTGACACTGAACATCTCAAATTAAATGCTGGTTGGGGGGGGGGTGTTATTTAAGAGATTAAGCATCGAGAATTTTCCAACACAAGTACTAATTAGTTTTGTACTTTGAGCAATTTTCCTTTTCGCTCTCAAAATTAGCTGATCAATCAAACTTAAAACTTCCGTTTAAGGACGGAATAAAAAAAATCTAGTTGTTTAAACGTATATTCAAAAGATTTGCTTACGGTGTAACAACCCATTTAAATAAAGCAATTGTTCAGAACGTATAATCCTGTTCGCACTTTGATCGCACTCTTTCTCACTACCATGCACGTGTTCACAGTGCACATTAGTTGCATATACAATGAGGTTATCACTTAGCACTTACTGAATATCCTCAATACACTAAAGGAATAAACTAACACATAAAAATCTATTAATTGAGTGTCAAACACACGCCAAGTTTTGATAGTTTGTCCCTACAGATTTTCTTTTCTTCCTACAAAATTGCTTCACAAAAAGTAAACAATCAAAGCACATGTACACACAGGTAGCCTCTTGTTCGTCTTCCTTTCTAGTGCATTTGCGTAAACAATGCAAATCTGCAAAATCTGTGCGCCAACTATACAACAGTTTACAAATATGCACCAAACGTGCAAATTTGCAACAATTGCAAAACTATGTACCAAACTGTGCAGACGTATGTAACAATGCAAAACTATGTACCAACTGTGCAGACGTATGTAACAATGCAAAACTATGTACCAAACTGTGCAGACGTATGTAACAATGCAAAACTATGTACCAAACTGTTCAGACGTATGTAACAATGCAAAACTAAGTGCCACCTGCGCGGATTTATGTAACAACACAGACAATGCACCACCTGCACACACTATCCAACGTTGCAACAATATTTCAAATTATGGATCTGTCTGTCTGTCTGTTCATAAAACACAAGCAGCAATCAAGCTGTAACGCTTTCATTAGTAAGATAGATATCCAGGAGGATGCCCCCAGTTTAACGTTTCACCTTTCCACACCTGCCAGCAAATTGATCACGTGACTTTCTTTTAAAGGAAAGATATGTACTTTACTTAAGGGATCCAGATAGCTAGATATTTGAAATAATTACGCATTAAATTGTTTATTTTTATCAATTTTTCTTTATGTCCGGAGAGACCACCCCACTTCACCCCACCCCGCATCTAGATGTTCAATCAAGCGTGCAAAATAATGTCCACACGTGACTAAGCAAACCAATTGTTTACTTAATCTAAACTTATATTTAAAAGTGTAGTTGTGGCTTAATGGCCAAAACGAATACTAATAGGTTGGAACACACAAACAGAGAGCACTGGATAACACTGCGCTTTTATAAATCAACAATTACTGCTACACACACACACACACACACACACACACACACACACACACACACAGAGAGAGAGCACTGGATAACGCTGCGCTTTTATAAGTCAACAATTGCTGCTACTGATGGAGACTCCATCCGCTACACTTGTCATCAACTATTTCCTTTAACAAAGTTTTCAGGAGACTGGGGGTGGGGGGTACGCTCTGTGATTACGCTTGTCCACACTTCTCACAGTCCAGCATGAGTTCATACAGACCGGCACTTGCTTACTTTGGTTGCAGGAATTGCGCATCTTGCAGAGGAGACTCAAATAGCTGGATAACTGTCCGCTGCATCCAAGGTCAAAAACATGTACAATACGGTAGAACTTGCCCATCAGTGAATTCTGTGTTAATGTCTTCTCGTACGCAGCAAAACTTTTCATGTTCTCGCTAAACAAAATAAAAATCGTGGAACAAGTTGATTTTAATTAATCTCCGCCGTTGTCTGCAAACGAATTCGATCACATTTTCAATTTTCTAAGCCTTATGACTGACTTACTGTTTCCACTGACAAATTAAATCATTCACATTTGACATTTAACACAATTACACTGTCGAATAGAATTATTTAGTTTCCACTAATATAGAAATATCTATTACGACTTAATAATCATAGGACAAACAAAATGACGGCGTCCCTAATTAAGCTACATTGTTGCGCTGTACGTCCTGTCACGTGATGAAACTGTGTGAAAGTTCGCATGCCTTGCTTTCACATTTATTCTTGTTTCAGGAATACACAGAAACACAACCGTCTTAATGCAATAAAATGTGTGAAGTCGTAGAATGTTTTATTACAGTGTAGATTATCGTTCCTGATATCTTGTTTACCTCGTCTGTATCCGTTATATGTTGTTGCATTTCATGCCACCCGACGGACGGTCATATTTTTGTCTTCGAATAACAGATCGAAACCTTGTAAAGAGCGTACTGAGCTCTAGCTGTACAGAGAGCACTACTGGAACTGTCTCACCTAATCTACGTCACCGGTGTTTATGTAACCTACTACCTTTAAACATATTTGTGGATGTGAGTGCAACGTAATTTTTTCTTTAAATGAAGATTATTTTCCTGCCTTTCATTTTATTTAGAGCGCCTTTTCTTCAGTGAAATATAGCTGGAGGCCTTTACGTGACGTCATTCTTAAAGGTCTTAATAAAACATGAGCATTTATCGCCTGGCTTTATTTGAGAGTAAGAATGTCTTGGATTTATTTTAGCATGCATGCTATTGACCAGTCAAGGTTTCAAGTGTAACTGTCTCCTGGCTATATTTTAGCAAATTTCTTATTGACCAGTTAAGTCTTTAAGAGTGTCTGTCTCTTGTGTCTTAGTTTAGGCAGGCATATAAATGAACTTCTGTCTGTTATACTCGTGTTCAAACAGTTCATAGTTTAGAAACAGTAGTGTGTATTATACAAATATAATGAACGAATAAATGATGACATGAACAAAATATATTTTTAAACCGATCGTGCTAGTAAACCTAACAATGAATACCCAATTAACTAAAATCGAAATATTTCCGCTCCTAACAATCGAAACGTGAGAATTGTTTTCGGTTTCTTTCAAATTTTGCTTTTATTTTAGTATTTCGGTTTCTTTCAAATCTTTTATTTTAGTATTTTGTTGAGAAAGTAATGGAAAATAGCTTTAAAAATTAGTTTGTGCGCGCGCGTGTATGTGTTTATGCATTTGTGTTTGCGTTTGCGCGCGAGAGTTCATGTAGAGGGAGACGCGGGGTTATTTGAGCAAATGAGCAACTGCTATAATAATATGGCTCCTGTATTAATTGCAATATCGGATTCAAGTTTAACTCCTAATTTATTTATTAACTAAGTACCTTTGATAAATGAAACTACAGAAAGCAAGCAGCAAGTGAGAAAAGCAAAGAAAGGGAAAAGAAAAACAGGAAAAACAAATATAAGACAAAATTTGAATAGAAATGACATGAGGAAGACAAAAAAAGTGAAAGAGAAATGGAAATGACAACGAAAGAAAAGAACAGAATAAAATATAAATAAAATCCAACCGTTAATAACAGACGACGAAAGAAATAGATACTGATCTGTGCTGGCCTCATCTTGTCCCAAAGTGAAGACGCACTGTAATTATCACCAGGAGAGACGTCACAATAGGTAGCGCCCTTTCAAAACAAAAAAATAAATAAATAAAAGTTAATTATAATATACACGCGTGGTTCTTATTGCTGATTTTTTTAATTTTTTTTTTTTTTTTTGGGGGGGAAGAGAATTTGAATGGCAAAAACAACTAAACTTGCTTGTTAAGAATACATTATTCTTATTTGAATACATTCCGACTGATAAAAAAATACAATATCTTCGTTTTTCACAAGCTGGCATTTCGTACTCAACAAAGAAATAAGTAGGCTAATAATTTACCGCCGCACAGCCAAATTACACGGACATACGCATCATGTTCTCGCACAGTGTAAACACGAACGGGGACAGACGTCAGCGGGTTACGCATGTGACCCGTGCGCTTTACATGTCGACAGTAGTACGTTATGCAGTGAGCTTGAATACGTAACACAAAACAACGTACAGAGAGAGAGAGAGAGAGAGAGAGAGCAGAAATGCCCACACAGTATGTTGCAGATCTCTTTTGCTTCCCGGCCCTCAAATCTCACGGCAGAACGGAACTCTCATTGCAAGAAGTGATTTACTGAGATCTAATTCTAAGCTGGCAGTTAAAGGTCTGACGATTTTTTGCCCCACAAGGATCAAACCATAACACCGTCAAATAATCAGAACCCGTGAAAAGAGGGAATGTTTAAGGTTGGTTAGTTGTTGTTTTTTTTTTTCTTCAGGTGTTGACTAATAACTATTCTATAGACTGTTTTGAAGTTGGTTGAGTGTTGGCGGTTTCCGTGTAGCCTGCGTTGTGGATGGAGTACACGCGCACGCTGCAGGCGTAGGCAATTTTAAGATGAATTAGTCGTAGTTGTGCGCCAGATGTGTCCTTCAAGACAGCGCCAGTGGGATGCCTGTGCAAGAGTGGCGTGGCGCGACAATGCTAGTGATGGTGTATCTTACCCTTAACTTTGGTGAGTTCCAGTTGTCATTGTGTCTGCTCTCATCTCCTGTCGGCGTCTGCATATCTGTTTGCCTCTCAGTTTCTCGTCTTTATTTTCTCTCCTGCCTGTTTTTATGTCTCTCTTGCCTCTCTGACCATTTGTCTGTCTCATACCGTTACACAGATACACAAACACACCCACTGTCATCGGTCATCTGTCACTGATAAATTAAAATTATTTATGATCGTCCGTCTGCGAAATCATTGAACTGTTGAGGTAAACCTTAAACACAGGTCATCGCGTAATTAATCATTTGAACTACAGAGAAATCTCGCTATAACACGATAATTGGAGGTCCATAAAATCGGATACCGTTAATAGCGGGATTGCGTTAATGCGGGGTTTTGCAATATTTAACTTTTTTTTCCCGAGAACATATATATGTATTCATATCTAGTCTTAAAAAATCGGGTCATTAAAAAAAGTATTCATATCTAGTCTTAAAAAATCGGGTCATTAAAAAAAGTCATGTGCGAATGAATATACGAAATTTCGGGAGTCATGACACAACCGCGTCATCACGGAGTTCCAATGTTTATATCCTTCAGTCGGCCTGATTATCCAGCTTTCAATAAGTCTGTCTTTAATAACACCTCCCTTCTTAACATAATCCCTTGATAGCTTTTTCACTTTAAAAAACCTCACACAAAACCATGTTCACATTGGTACATTTCGTTTACCCTTTCCGGTTCGAAATTCCTGCCTGTACTCACTCTTGCTAGAGAAGCTTGCGCTCATGATTTGACACACACAAACATACACAAAAATACGCAAACATACACAAAAATACGCAAACATACACAAAAATACGCAAACATACACAAAAATACATACATTTTCAGTATTACCAAAAGAAAAAATCAGTTTTGTAGTCGGCGATTAAAACCGAATTAAATGATAGAGAACCTGAAAGAAAAAAAAACGACTCTTATTGACAGAAGTGCTCTCTTAACATTCCTCTTGGCGGACCGCAAAAGATCTCTTACTGCTCTGCAACGAATGACATTTGACCTGTGTGTTTGTAGCCCTATTCTTGTGTCATAATTACGTATGTTGCGTGCCTTCGTTCTATATTTGGGTCACTTGTTTCTATGCTCGTTCGTAAAATATTCGCATTTTTCACTTGTCTCAATATTTTTATTGTGCTTTATGTGTTGATACTGTCAAATGGCTAAGCGCTTTATTAGGTAGCAATATCTATCTATCTGTTTGTCGCTCTGCATATCTATGCATCTGGCTGGCTGGCTGTAAGCCAATTTACCGGTTTCTGTCATCCTGTCCGACTATCTATCAATATTTATATCTGTCTGTTTGTCTGTCTTAAACCTATATATTCTTTCTGTTTTCTTCTTTTTTGTAATTTACGAGCTGTGGTGTAATTCTTCTGTTCTATATTCACCTGTGATGTAAACACCCACCTCGCATTTTTCAATTACGAACTCGCTAATTTATTCCATATTTATCTAAACTTAGTTTGCATCTGCCATTTGATTTTCTTTTTTAATGTCTCGTATTTTTCATGATTATAACTTCCCATCTAGTCACTAAAGGAGTCCAAGCCATCAACATAGTTTATTAAATTATCCACATATTTAATTGAAATATACGAGATGTCTGCACATGTATATCGATGGAAAAATTAAATATGAATAAAACTGGAATTTTCAGTTAAGTGGTATTCTACAAGGGACATTATTCCGTTTTATTAATGTGAATACATACATTTCGTGTCTTGAATTTGATTAACAAGTTAATTAGCAATAACTAAAATTTGTTATCCCTTTGGATACCGATGTGTGATAGAACAGTCTGTTTCCAGAAGCAATCCTGCATTTCAATTTTCATACATATGCACGCGCGCGCGCCCACGCACACACACACACACACACACATATATATATATATATATATACATGCGTGCATACAAATATGCATTTAGCATGCACTCACATTCACCATCTCTTTATTATTATGTCTGAAGTCGGTGTCTTACTATTCCTCATTGCTACCTGATTGTTTATTAATCATGATTTTGTTTAATCGTGTTCTTCAATATCAAAGTTTTCATCATAATAATCTTCACCATCTCACTTGTTCATCACATTTTTCAGCATCAGGTTAGTTATCAAATGTTTCTTCAGCAATTGTGTTGCATCATTCTTAAGACGACTCTGAATGATTAGGCTATATATAACGCTATTGCAGTTTTAATAATACAGTTTGACCTCACCATGTCAGTCATAAAATTCTCTCTCAGTACTTTCTTTGTCCTTGTCACCCTCTATCTCGTTCTGTAACAAGTTATGTTTCGTTACTGTCTTCAAGAAATCGATGTTTCGATCGCTTTCTTCAGCATGTACTCTATCATCACAATTGTGTTTTCGAACATGTTTTTTTTCGTTACTCTTATCTTCATCCCTTCTTTCTTCACTATCAGATACATCATCCGCTGTTCATCACGTTGTGTATAATCGCACTCTTTATCAGCAAGCAATGTATTTCACCGCGTTGTGTATAATCACATTCGTTATCAACAAGCAATGTTTTTCACCGCGATGTGTATAATCGCACACTTTATCAGCAAGCAGTGTTTTTCACCGCGTTGTGTATAATCACACTCTTTATCAGCAAGCAATGTTTTTCACCGCGATGTGTATAATCGCACACTTTATCAGCAAGCAGTGTTTTTCACCGCGTTGTGTATAATCACACTCTTTATCAGCAAGCAATGTTTTTCACCGCGTTGTGTATAATCACACTCTTTATCAGCAAGCAGTGTTTTTCACCGCGTTGTGTATAATCGCACTCTTTATCAGCAAGCAGTGTTTTTCACCGCGTTGTGTATAATCGTATTATACACTGCACTCGATTCATCGCCATGTCTCTTGCCCTGTGCCTTGGGACATTACAGCCATCTTTCGTGACAAAGCAAAGAAATTAGCAGACACTTTCCATCTCGACATAGATCGTCTCCAGAATGCTTTTGCAGTGCACACACGCGAGACAAACAAAAGGAAAAATATTTCCATCAAAAATATATTTCCTTTTAAGGAGTTCGGATACATTTAAAAGAAAAATTCTTGAAATGAAGGAGATGCTTCGGTATCCTCGCTTTGTTCAGCAGACGAAGGGTGGTTGTGGGTGGAGGGATGATGGGCTTGAGGTCGAGATGCCAATTTTAAGCTTTGGATTGCGTGCAAATGGACTCACTGACAATTATTAAAACTCAAACTGTATGCTCGTTTACCGCCTTATGCTATCGTTGTTGATTTTTCTTTCGCACTGGTTATGTCACGTTTTCTATTTCATAGAAAGGGATGATGACATTTATTGCGGATGTTCATTTTGCCTTAATTTGATGGAGTAAGAGTTTGTAAGGTGTCCCCAGTTTTCCGGAATAGTGTTATTGATGGTATAATGCTGTACTGTCTGATTTTATGTAAGTTTGTTGACTTTCTTTTGGGTACATGTAAGTTTGTTGACTGGAAATGGAACTGGTTTGAAGCACTGCAAAATAAACAGATGCATGTGTCAGCTCTCTTCTAACAATGTCTCTGTTGCTGTCTTTCTCATAATATTAAAATATATCTTTAACATTCAATTATATATAATTTCAGACTATAGTCTGAAAGAATAGAGATATACAGTTGCCTCACTAAATTAATACGCTTCAAAACTTTATAGAAAATTGTATTTACAATTCAATTTTGTCCTCTAGACTGGAGAAAATACAAGAATGTAAATTACAATACTTACTAACAGATTACATGAAAAATCACACGAGCATTCTTTAACAAAAGTTTTGTTTTACATGATTATTTTACAACTTTTCCAGACATACCTTCTTGGCCTTCTCACAGAACAAACCAGCAAACTTGGGACTCAGTAATTTTATGTAGTGATGTGTTACGAGTCCAGGCCTGATATTTATACTATTGGTTCAATATGTTTGAGAAGGTTCTAGAACCATGAGGTATTCACGGTGATGTCTTAGTGTCAGCCTTCTGGCAAGATTAAGTTATTTTGGTAAATTCAAGTCGCAGAGTCTCGTGTTTTCAAAAGAGTTAAAACCTTTCATGTTAGCCATCAATAGACTCATTTGGTATGGTCATCCGGCACTGGCCTGTGATTCAGATGTAAGTCAGCTATGCAAGGATTTTAATCCTATTTATGAAATGGCGTATCAAGACCGACGGCGATTTGTCTCTATTGAAGCGTGGCTAAAGCGTGTGGATGTGGCATTCCAACCAGCGCAATTACATAATCACTAGCCATGGCACAGGCAATATCTCTTTCAATTAGCTTAGGGATTGTGTTGTTTACAACTCTACAAAGAAGTAGGGATTAGGGATCATTTTACTTGTTTTAAATTTATACAAAATATTTAATTACTTACTTGCGTTATTTGCATTTTCTGTTTCACAGATAGACAGATAGATAGATAGATAGATAGATAGATAGATAGATAGATAGATAGATAGATAGATAGATAGATAGATAGATAGATAGATAGATAGATAGATAGATTTACTAGTACTAGTCATGATCGCGCACACTGTCTAAGAGTAGACAAAGAACGTCAAAAGAGGTATGACGTCATTTGTTGGTAAGTGTAACTCATTAATTCACTGATCTGCTGACATCATGAAAAGACTTTTTGTACAGTCACAAATTATGTTCCGTTGACTGACTTAGTTAAAGTTTCAAAGATTTATAAAGCAAGTTAATGAATTACACATTTGACCATCTTAAACAAAATCGACCAACAAGGTGTAATTTAATGTGTCCATTTATATGGGACTGATCATCAATGTGACAATCATATTCACGTTTTACTTATATGTAAACTATTGCGCGTACGCATGCATGCACGCACGCACGTACGCACACACACACACACACACACACACACACACACACACACTCAAAATGAAAACAATTTAAGAAAAATATGCGCATCTGTTTGCCTATTAATCAGAACAAAATTAAAATGGAAACAATTAAAGTGCAAGTAACAATTAGCCTTCACGAGCAAAATATCATTGTCGGCATTCTGATAGTTACCTAACAAATTCACAACCAACCTTTAACAAACAAAAAAGTCCTTCTCTCATTCCATAAACAAAATCTCCCACGTGAAAAATACGTCATAACTTCTTGAAGAAGAAAACCAAGACATTTTGACAAACGCTTATTTCAAATGCATCAGTCCTGATTTACTGAGTAAGAGTACTTTAATGTCATAAAGCATTTTATTTAAATTAACTAATGTGATTATTGGAAATGTAGACGTGAACCCTGGAGACGTGCACGGCAGTATATCAATACTGAAATGTTAATTAGAATCCTGCGATTTCAATTTTTTTTCTTTCAATGGTGTTGGAAGTGCGACATTATTCACAAGCAAGTGAAATATGACAAACATCTAAATCTCTCCTCATAACGCCCCCTAGTGTTCGTATCGAGGTTTCGATTAGCTATGTTCTCACGTAGTTGTCGAACCTTTCGAACAAGTCCTAGCGACTTACACCGCTTTGGTCCAGTGAGCCAAGTTCAGTTTTGCAAATCGATTATCGGTACTGTCGAAGGTTTCCGAGCTGCCGTGTGAAGTGTGCCGCGTGTTTCCGGGCGGAGAAGGGACATGGCCTTTGAAGTGCCAGAGTATGAAGAGTAACGGTACTTTAAAAAATGACAGTATTAAAAGTGGCACAGTATTACAAGTGACACAGTATGACACCTGCCACAGTATGACAAGAGGCACGATGTGTGAAGTGACACAATATAAAAAGTGACAGTATGACACGACATACGATGTATGGAGTTGCAGAGTTTAAAAAGTGGCGCAATATTAGAAGTAACACTGTATGAAAAGTGACACATATTAGCAGTGAGTATGAAAAGCAACGGAATATGACACTACATCAAGTTGAAAAGTTTGAAAAATGATGGCTGTCGCGAAGCGATACGGTAGACGTCGTGGTTTAGGAACGGAAATAATTTTATATAAGACGATATGCTTGATGAAAAATGACATTTTAAGAAGTGTTGCAGTAAAAGAAGTTATGTTAATGAGTATTCATACAGTCAAAGTTTTAGAGTCATATGTGAATTGCTTAATTCAGAAGTGTCAGTATGAAAGGTGAAACAGTATGAGAAGCATTTCTTACGAGAAGGGGAAACAACTTGAAAAGTGCAATATCAAGACAACAAAATGAAATGCAAGCATATAGGCAGTCGACAAAGCACGTTATGAAACTACACATTAATAGAGCCGAAAGCACATTATAAAACTACACACTAACAGAAGCTTACCAGATATTACTCTGCAAAGCACATTATAAAACTAGAGAGTGTCAGAGTAAAAGCAAACCAGACATTACTCGGCAAAAAACATACAAACTACACATTAACAAAGTAAAAGCAAACCAGACATTACTCGGCAAAAAACATACAAACTACACATTAACAAAGTAAAAGCATACCAGACATTACTCGGCAATAGTTCACGGTGACAGTATATTCACGCCAGCTATTACTCGACGAAAAACATACAAGCACCACAATAACAGCCGATACCAGCCTTTATTTGGCAAAACACATTACACAAACTACACAATGAAAGAGCCGAAATCATATCAGTCATGAATGGATTATAGCGTTATGTGGGAAAAGTGTGCTAGATAATGTATTTATACGATTATAAAATGATATTTAGCAGATGCAGTGCCCAGTGGGTAGCCGTACAGAAACTGAATTATCTGCGTGTGTAGCGGTGTTTTTTCCAATATTATTCACAAATTGCTAAATGATATTTTATATGCTTTGCTTCTGCCTTATTCATTAATTCTGCTACAAATCTGGATGACCCGTTAACTTCACAACAAAGTTCTCTCTCCTCTCTCTCTTCTCTCTCTCTCACACACACACACACACACACACACACACAAACACACACACACACAAACACACACACACACGACACACGTGCACACATTGTTTCTCTAATCTCTATGTCCATTTGTACATATATCTTACTGTCTGATCTTCTTTTCTATTACTCTCTTCCTGTCTGTCTGGTGAAATGTCTCCCTATTCTATCCATCCATGCACCCATCCGTCTATCTGTCTGTCTGTCTGTTTATCTGTTTATCTATCTGTGCATTTTAGTATATAGTTTCTTTGATTTGAAGACTTTGTATGACAGATTAATCTGACTCTCTTGTAACTTTGGTCTTCACGCCAGCCTCCATACTTTGTTGATGTCGACGTATCCCAAGATCGTTACGTCTTTTCTCCACTGAAACATCGTTCATTTTACCGATGTCAGGTTGTCGGCCTTCTTGGGATTTGCTCTTTCCTTTCTGGATGCCACTACTTCCACACTTTCCAAGTCCGAATTTTATCTGAATGCCCTCGCCGAAAATTGTGACTTGGTTGATGATATTGTCGATGCTATTTTCGTTTTTACTTCTCACTTGAAATCATTCATGTGCATTATTGTTGTTGTGGATGATGATGGTGATAATGATCATGATGATATTGCTGTAGCTATTGCTGTTGTCCGATCACTTTATCTCTAGGAATTCATCTTTTGTCTTCCTTCCCCTCTTACACCTCACCACCCCCACCCCGTTTAATCTGCGAGCGTATCGATCTACAGTATAAAATAAATAACCGAAACGCTCATTTGTTTCAAACTTTATTTCCCTTTGTTAACCTACACTTTGAAGACGTAATTATAATGTCAGTTATTACTACTCAAGGCATATTTCAAATTATTATGCATGCATAATTAAGGTCGACGATGCGGTTCCTGAATTTATTCTTTCATCCAGGAAGCGATAGAAGACAATCCCTTTTCCCTTCAGGTTGTTTTTAATCTCCATTTTCTGTTGCAATTTTTTATCCTCTACTCATACCCAAAGTGACGACAGGAACTGAATCAGGTCAAAGACAAATGGTAAATGTCTAAACCCTGCTTGTGACGTCTGACACGTGCAGAGAAATGCCTACGTATTCTTGAAGTGTGATGACGCAAGAGTTAGAAACGCACGCGCCGAAGCGGTAGGCCAGTAAATTAGACGTGACAATTAATCTGCATAGCGGGCGTTAAATATCGCATTTCGTCAACGAGCTCTGGGACAAATGGGTTTCGAGTCGAACACCGAGGATTCGACTTTTATTATGGGACAGCGCTTCACGCATTTGACAGTATAGGAGATATCGAACTGAACACATACTACAGTATGGGAGACATCGAACTGAACGCAGACAATGTTGGCGCATTTAAACGTCTGAAAGACCCTTGCCGTGTGTAGATTAATCATGAATGATCATTAACCGAAGTCTGAATGACCGAGGTGGGGTAGGGTTGGGTGGAGAGAGAGCTTTTCCAACCAAAGCCGATTTCGCGCTGGGGAAAAGGTGGAGGGATGGGGGTGTAGGAAAGTGATCGGACTCGTGCGTGAATGAATGCTTAACAATCACCAGTGCGTTCGAGTAGACTTGTCATTTGTCACCGTCACCTCCGCTCACCCTAATACACTGTCTGCGGTCAGTGTCGGCCGTTCTACTGACTCACGCACCCGATTGTTACAAATCTGTTTTGACGTCTGATTTGTCAGGTGGTAGATCGAGAACGAAGGTTACTCAGGAAACAAGAGGTGCTCAATTTTACAAAAACAAAAATATTTTTCCCACTTTCTTTCTTTCTTTTTTCCTGTAAAGTTATAAATAAGGGATCCGTCGTGAGTATTGCTGACACCACCAATTGTTTTGCAGACGAAGTGCGCGTCACTGAAGCATGTAACGCAATGACATCGAACTGGTGTATGTAACTAGTCGTCCATGGAGCTTGTCATGGTTAAATTCCCGATCGATTTGTTTCTTCTACCGAGCGTTTTGTTTTAACGAGTTCAGATCTGGTGGAAACCCTAAGACGGAGGGGTCACGTGTCAGTGGTTATTGCGAGCAGCCGTCGACATGTGAGCGATGGAATCAGTGCAATAGTTATGAACGATTTCATAAACTAGCGTCTTCTGGTGAACGCTCTTGTCAGCTATGTCTTGATTCTGAGAGAGGAGGGGTCTTCCTGAATCAGGGAGTTGGGGATGGTGGTGCGACGAAAGCGATCAAGCGTGTCTATATACAAACCAAATGGCTTGGTAATAATTATCTCTCCTTGTCACTTTAGATGAAGCGGCCGTTAATCAGCATTCGCATCTTAAACTGTGTCAGAGCGAACAGCCATTCAGTAAGGGGGAGGGGGGAGTGGCTGACCGGAGATTGCACTGAATGAAGTTAAATAAATATATAAAATAAATTAAATTAAATAAATTAATTTTTTAAATTAAAGTTAATGTAAATTACACTTACAGCCTGTTGCGTCATTTCAGTAATTTGATAGTCATTGTCATAATAAGTTAGTTTATTTCTCTCGTTTAAGAGAATTATTTATGCTGATTTGAAGAACAAAATTTTATTTGTGCTCACATTCATCCTTTCACTCACATGCATCGTTCCTGTTTCACAATCACTCATTTTCACACTCGTTCACCTTTAAAACACTCGAGTTCCGTTCAATGCTTATTCACTTTTCAGTCTCACTTCAACTGTTGCTTAAATTCACATTTCGCGGTTAGTTTGGTAGGTCACTTTGGCACGTTGCATTCTATTTTCACTCTCATTTGCTTTTTTTTCCAAGCATTCACACATATTCTTCCTTCACACGCATCCTTACTATACATTCACGCATATTCATCTTTCACACGCATCCACAATATACATTCACATATGTTCATCTTTCACACGCATCCATAGTATGCATTCACAGTCAGCTAGAAACTGTTCTCCTCGTTCACACAAACATTTCTCTCCCAGGCTTGCCTTTTGGCACTCCTTCATTTGCACTCAAGGACCCATAAGATAATTCCTGTTTTTGACTCGACTGCTATTGTTAACCTTTTTTCCATGTCATCCACTCCCTTCAAAAGTGATGCAAGTGCGGTTGCACTGAATAAAGATGTCCACGAGCTGTGATTTTTTGAGAGGTGATTTAGTACTAATTGTACGTTTACAGAGGTGATTAGTACTAATTGTACGTTTACAGAGGTGATTAGTACTAATTGTACGTTTACAGAGGTGATTAGTACTAACTGTACGTTTACAGAGGTGATTAGTACTAATTGTACGTTTACAGAAGTGATTAGTATTAATTGTACGTTTACAGAGGTGATTAGTACTGATTGTACGTTTACAGAGGTGATTTAGTATTAATTGTGTGTTTTCAGAGGTACAGTGCTAATCGTGTGTTTTCGGATTAGTGTTAACTGCGCGTTTATATACGTGACTTAAGTGATAACTGTACGTCGTGAGAGGTAACTTAGTACTAATTGTGCGTTTTCAAAGATGACTAAATATTAATTGTGCATTTAAAGATGTGATTTAGTACTAATTCTTCGTTTACAGAGGTGACTTTGTATTACTTGTGCGTTTACAGAGGTGACATAGTACTAATTGTGCGTTTAGGTGACATAGTACTAATTGTGCGTTTAGGTGACATAGTACTAATTGTGCGTTTACAGAGGTGACATAGTACTAATTGTGCGTTTAGGTGACATAGTACTAATTGTGCGTTTACAGAGGTGACAGTATTAATTGAGCATTTACAGAGGCGTCTTTGTACTAATATTGCGTTCACAGACTCGAATTAGTACTAAATGTGCGTTTAGATGACCCAATTGTGCGTTTACAGTGGTGACAATATGCTGTGTATTCGCACTTACTATGATCTTCATTACCATCATCATCATCATTATAATAATAATAATAATAATAATCTCCTCGGAAGTGCCTACATCCTCCGTAAAACCTTGGATCTCCCAGAATCTTGGTTAGATTCCGAGACAACCGACAGTCGAACAGAAGTCGTGGAAAGAGGATGAATAATAATGATAATACGTCATAGTCTTTATTTTCAGATTTATTCATAGTCACTGCAAACTTGTGACAGCTTCTGATGTGACAATAAGAAAAGAACGTTTTTCTTCTAAACAAGAGGAAAACATACACCACAAAATCGACAGTTTCTAGTTTTCAGACGGCTTGTGACTTTTCTCAGTGTCCAGCATTTCAACTGCACTTTTGTTACTGCTCATCTGGGAATGCCATTCTATCTGTTGTTGCTTGATTTCGTTTAAATAGTTCACAGCTTTTCGGCTTTTTCTCTCGGATGTCTTTCTCTGGCACCACGTACACGCTTGGGCAGCGGCTTGAAGCAAGAAGACAGCAGTAGGTTAGTGAGAACGATTTCTCGAGTAAAAGAATATTTCGTTATTCAAACACCACACGCACATACTCAAGCACATACGTACCTATTTGTGTATGTATATATATATGTGTGTGCGTGTGTGTGTGTGTGTGTGTGTGTGTGTGTGTGTGTGTGTATACACATACACTTACATTCTCTACATGCTCTCACACTCTCTACACACGCACAGACACACACACGCACACACGCACGCACACACAAAACACTCGAACACCCACGATGGCGCACGCCCCCATAACCCAAGAGAACATAGTGTGTGTCAGTCCACAGTTTTGCAGAACAAGAAGTACATTGCTGTACACATAACAGTCATTTACCTGTTTTAGCAAATTATTTACCTATATCTTTAAGAACCAAAAGTGCCACACCCCACCTTGAACCTTTTCCCTTCCCTCTCCATCACTTCCAATAATACATTAAACAAAGTTAAAAGAAGGGGAAATCGCCTCTGTTGTAAGTAAACACAATCTCTCGTATTCGCTTGATTTCCCTTTGCACTAGATGTATGTCCAAACAGTTTTCTCCCTTCATTGATGGATTATATCCCTTTAGTTTACTGTCTTTCGGTGCTAGGCATGGCGATAGCGTAATGTAAACACAGATCAACACAGACTGGACGGGTGCAGCGCGGCTCTCGCATGATGGTTCGGTTAGCCGCTGCTGATACGAAATCTCCAGCAAACCCTCTCTGTACGGCATCGCGTCATCGGCGCGACTGATTTCAAGGATCAGTTTCTTGGCGCTCTTCTGGCATGCGCACACTGCTCATGCTTGCAGCTAGATGACATTCACAAAAAGACTTTCCGGATTATAGATTCTTTCTTAGGATTGTTGTGGTTGTTTTCAGTCTTCAGTGTCAACTTACGTTCAGGTAGATCTTGTTTGTTTCTTTATTGGGAAAGGGTTATAGATGATTTATGGGGGTGGTATATTAATTGGTAACGACTTTAAATATTTTTGTCATCAAAATTTAACAAAAATGTCATGTTTTATTTTACTGCATCTTAAGAAACCATAATTGCTCTCGTGTCAGTCAGCTTGGAACTTAGTAATCGTATTTCAATATGATTTCATTTTATATTGGCTTTTCAGTAGACATTATTTTCACCCTAATCTTTTAAATAAAAAAAAGATTTTGTGACGTCATGTACTGACATAGTTTTATTTTTACTTGACCTAAATTAATCTGACGACCAATCAAGTTCGTTTAAAAATTGACTTTGACACTCGCACAGGTTAGTGATGATATTGTAAATGTATTTGCGTTTACTTCGATCTTTAAACTTTTAGCACCCGAATTTTCAATCGACATATATTTTTTTAATTTGCGGTTGCCTCCGATAGCCGTGTTATCTGTGTGGCAGACGATGTTATTTCCCCTGTCCTGGTGTTAATCTACTTATTTATTTGTTTCTTTGTGGTTGTCTCCGAGACCGATGTGGTTATTTCTCTTGTCTTTGTACTTTGCATGCTCTTGTCGCCGAGAGAACAGCGATCTTCAGAAGTTTCGCTCACTAATGTAGCTTATATACACAGTGAAGACTTGATTTGTATCTTATTACAAGAAGTGTGGTACTTTTTCTTAATTTAATCCCTGATTGACAAAAGTGTTCTGAGGGTTGTTTCATTTACCATTCCCCAGATCGGAATGTGAACGATTTTGTTTAAGTTGAAGTAAATATCACAACCACCCACAACATCTACGGCATCCTGCAGTTGAGTGCGATTCGGTTGCTCGCGGACAAAAATGCAACAACCGCATATCATCTCCAGAGAAGAGCTGTAGATAATGAACCAGCAAAGAAAACTGGACGATGATGTCGAAGGGCTGTTGCTGGAGTTGTAGCTGTTGGAGTACCTGCACAGAAGTGAAGGCCGTAAAAATCCAATTACAGATTGGCACGAACCACACTGTCTCATTTCTTCGTGCAACGTTCGGATGCCCTCACAGACACACACACACACACACACACACACACACACACACACACACACACACACACACACACACACACACACTAAAGTATAGCAACCGTTGGGAATTTTGCTTTTGGTCGGAGTGCTGTAGACTGTGTTTATTCATTTATTACTACAAATTATCCCTTCTGTTGACTACATTGATAGATCGAACTAGCGCTCAGAAACAGTTATGCCCTAAATTCAAAGCTGTATAGAAGTGACGAAAATATGACTTTGATTGCCGTGCTAAACTAAGGTACAATGAAACTAATCTGCCAACAGCCATTTCTTTGTCAGGCATTCTGGGCTTTCTAAGGAGAGATGAAGATCTGACTTCTCTTCGCGTTACAACGATACAGTGGAATTCATCCACCATTCTTACAGTGCTATTATTGCTTTTAATGTTCTGTCTTTCATATTTTTTAAAATTCCTTAAACTGTGGAATTTATTTGCAAATGTTTCGAACTATTTAGTTTTTAAAAAATGCTTTTCATTCGCTCCAGTTAATTAGCGATATGTACTATCCTACCACTAACCGAAAACCTAGTTGTTTTTTCCGAGCAATGCCATTCTGAAAAGTTTACGTACTATGCAAAATTAACTGCAAACTCTTTTCTCTAAAAAAAAAAACATAAAAAATTAATTTAATTATTTCTTTTTATTTGTCTCTTCTTTTGAGTAAATACCTTATGTTTAATTCCTTATGTATTACTGAATGTCGCTAGCAATCTTTCTTGGTATTTTTTCATTCATCATTGGTTATAGATGACATCGATTATCATATAAAGAACTTATCCTATAGAGTATTTTTGGTATTACTTCTCGAAGACGTTATTTATTCCAGTTGTCGTGTTGCCCGAACAAATTTTGCTTAACCATTGTTCCTCGGAGCAAATGGATGTACTTAGTATTTCTCTTTTATTCCTTATTCACTTATTTACATTTAGTATTTCTATGCAAGAAAATGAAGTAAGCTACAACCGATTACATGGAGTTCGATATGTATTGTATTTCTCGAGCATTTTATCTCGACAGTTTTATTTCTTTCCTTACTGACAACTGGAGAGAAGAGAGAAGTTAACGCAGACTTAGTTACAATCACTTTTTATGAGCACGACGTGATGGTCTCTCTCTCTGTTCAGTTTAGCATCACTCAGCAGTGAAAGCGTGCAAATACTGAACTCAATTTGCTCACACAGTCAGCGTGAATTACAACGTTTTACTGAGCATGACAACTTAAACAGAGTACGCAAGTACACACTCAGTGTGAATTACAACGTTTTACTGAGCATTTCAGGTCTCAAAGAAAATGAACTAGGGACATCATCGCCTGTTCAACGATTTTTTCGTGTTTGTCTCCTGGCTGGGAGGTGGTGTTAAGGGGGGGGGGGCGAAAGAAGAAGGGACGATTTTCCAGCCATCACTGGGACATGCATGTCTTCCATTAATCAGTCTCGCGTTTTCACGGTAAAAGTTAACTTCAGCTATTTTGGTGGAGTGAAAAGTTAGGCGCGTTTAGTTTATTATATTGTTTCCTCAACGTGGCAGACTTAGCAAAAACAAGTGCTAGCAAGCGTGACCACTCCAATCAAATCATCGCAGTTGCTAAAGACTTTCTTCTTTGAGACAGGATGCAGCGAGTCTCTTTAAATTCAAATCGAAATATTTTGTCAACCCACGTTTGAAATGACACTGCCAGGATCTCGAAAATCACGAAACTGCTTCGTAAAATTTTGTTAGATCTCGGCGCTGAGAAAACAAATATTGTTGTTGTTTTGTTTTGTTTTAAAATAGTCGTGCAATATGACTTTGGTTAGGTGATGGGTTAAAAAATTTGAATGGATATGGTGGTAAATTCAATCCAATTTCGTTCTAAAGATTGAAAGAAAACTGCAAGACCGGGAGACAAAAGAGAAAAAGAGTATGAGAGACGAGGAGGAGAGGAATGTAAGGCCTCAAACAAAGTGATCAGCATGAAATCATTTCCGCTGTGCGCATGCGTGGTTTAAAAACAATTTATCGCATCTCGAGTATGCGAGACGGACGAGATTTCTTCGAGACAAGGAAAATAATGCGTTGACTGGCGTGTTTCTACGCGACAAAAGTATTTGCCTTTGAGCAAACTTGACGGATTCTCGTTAAACTGCTGACATAAGTGCTTGTCGGCGGCAGGAAATTAAGTTAGGATTTACAGGGTTGAAAAGATCCCACCACTCCGCCATTTTTTGAGAAACATATAGTGTTGTACAATCAAGAAAAGTTACAGTCGGTTGTAAAGCTGTAAAAAAAAAAAAATAAATAAATAAATAAAACAACTTGCAGACGTAAATAGCACGAATTCAACAACACAAAATGTCGGGCAGAGTAGTTGGGGGAGGTCAGGTAAGCTGTAAAACATTTGCTGAGTTGGAAATAAATAAAGATAAGAGGAATTAACAGTGCGCGTTAATTGTAAACTGACATCCTACAAGCTTCTGTGTGTGTATGCAAGTCTTTTGTTGTAGTTTAGGGGTTAATGTTTTTATTCTTTTATTTTAAATGTGTTTCGTTAAAGAAAGGTCAGTGATTTTAAATTGAAATAAGCTTCTGCGTGCTTATAAGCGTCTGCACGACAGAGAAAGCGCGTTGTACTTGTGGTTTTATTTGTTCTGTATTTTTTAAAATTTTTTTGTGTTTGTGGACGATGTGCAAACAGATACTTTCCGATATCTAAATTTTTAGTGTTAATAAGAAAAATTGCTACATCTTTCACATCACTGGACAAGATATAAATTAGCGTTAATGTTGTTGTTTTCTTGGATTATTATTCTTGCTATTCTTACTATTTTCGTGTTATAGTTGTTAATAATGGTATTTATTTTTGTTTTTATTGTTGTGTTGTAGATATGTAGTAGATAACTGAAAGTAGTTTAGCAACGGCACGTATTAATAAGACAGCCACTGCTTGATTTTAGACTTTGCCAGATAAGTATCGTCTCCTTTCTGCTTATCTACCTGCATTCTCGTGCTTGTCCAGTCTCGGTTGAGAGGATTGTTTTCTGATTACGGGTAAGGTTCAGTCCTATCACGGTGCCGAGTTTTAGTATAGTCGGAAACGAAATTTAGACTAGCTCAGATTTGAACCCCCCTCTGTCCGGCATGCAGTGTGGAGGATTTGGACTTGCGCAGTGCAGAGCTCGCGTCACTTTTCACAAGAGAAAGTGAAAGCAGTGCTGAAGAATTGCAGAGAAACACATTGCATTCACGCAAGGCCTGGTCACGTGACAGTACGTACACGGAATCGTATTGCTATGCTTGATGTCATTTATTCCTCTCTGTGCGTGCGTGCATGTGTCTATGTTCGTGTCTGTGTGTGTGTGTGTGTGTGTGTGTGTGTGTGTGTGTGTGTGTGTGTGTGTGTGTGTGTGTGTGTGAGTGTGTGTGTGTCTGTATGGAGGAGGAAGAGGGGGGTGCCTTCTGCCTCTTTAGTTCTCTCTCTTGTATCTCTGGTAACAGCATATGGCTTTGATCAAGTGTTGTTCAGTACTCTCTGCTTATCTTCCTACCCTACCCCACCCCTCCCACACTAACAAAAACACACTACCCGTTTTATTTCTCTTACTGTCAATAGCACATTTGTGTTGGCTGATCTATCTTTAATATAAATCTTTATCTCTTTCACATAAGGTTTAAATCTACCTATCTTTGGCGGAATTGGCCACAATTCAGACTGTTTCGCGCAACGTTTTGATGCTCGCGTATCATTTGTCTTGAAGGAAAACAAAATTAAATATTAAAGCCGAAAGTAAACGAAGAATTCACGTGAAGAAATGACATTTCAATTAAGTATAACTACTTTATAGACGCAATTTTCCTTTACTTTGTTCGCTGTATCTCTTTATAATAGCGGCATCTTCTTCTCTCTCTCTTTCTCTCTCTCTCTCTCTCTCTCTCTCTCTCTCTCTCTCACTCACACACACACACACACACACACACACACACACACACACACACATAATATACATACAAGCACACAGTTTTCGTTTAGGTTTTTATTTCCAATGAAATTTTATTATCTATCCAATATAATTTTCCAAAACGTGCTTTAATAAAGAATGTCTGTTAACATAATCGTAGCAGAGCATTCCTGTCTGAGATATTGTCACAAGGTAATTTAGATGACCTCATATTTCTGATGATACAGCAAAGTGAACGCAGCGAGCACGTGGTTGTGACAGTCATTACGTGTTTATTTCTTAGCATGACGTCATATCTTTATAATCGACTTTTGTCTGAAACAAAGGAGGCACTTTAATACAATCAGTGGTATTTGGGGGTGGGGGTGGGGGTAGAAGACGTTGGAATAAAGAGATTAGGGTCAGCTATTAATTATCTTTCTTTAATTCTTTTCGTTTGTCCATTTCGTAACTTGGCTTTCTCCTGTTCTACTTGTCCCTTTTTGTCTCCCTTTCATGCACAAATACTCACGAAAATAATTGTCTCTCTTTCTCCTTTTGTCTCTGATACGCGTACACACACACACACACACACACACACACACACACACATAAATATACATAAAATAAAAACACACATGCTAAGTATAGGTTCGCAAACGTCGTAAATGTACTCTAGACAGACACCGACATGCTGAGACAAATAATGTCTGTCGTAAACGTACTCTAGACAGACACCGACATGCCGAGACAAATACTGTCTGTCATAAACGTACTCTAGACAGACACCGAGACAAATACTGTCTGTCGTAAACGTGCTCTAGACAGACATCGACATTTCGAAGAAAGACTGTCTACCTCTTTGTATTCACACCCTAGACAGACACCGACATGCCGATAGAAAGACTGTCTACCTCTTTGTATTCACACCCTAGACACTGAAGCTATAGAGAGTAGACATGTTGCTTATATTCCCTTACAGTCATTCTCAGTCCAGACATGTCTGTCAACCACTTTTGTTGTAAATCCTTTCATGATCAAATCCTATGTATTTCCTCTTATCTACCCCGGATGAGCTCCTGAAATAGCCAGAGATAGCGCAGAGTGGGCAGCTTACCTGAAAAGGGTGCCGGCCACATGAAACGTGAGCAATAGACTTATTTTTAAAATGTATTTACATTTATCTTTCACAGTTTATTTACTGAGCAAAAGAAGACGTGCGCGCGCGCAAAGACACACACACACACACACACACACACACACACACACACACACACACACACACACACTTCCTTTTTACTGGTATATCTTTGGTATTGTTAGTTTACTTTTTGCGCTAATTACCAGTTTGTATGTTCGTAGAGTTAGGCAGGGACAGAAGGAAAGGTTTTCGTCAGATTTCGACTAAGTGGAAAACCATTAGCTTGCTTGGTAAACTTGGCATTTCGTAATTTAGCTGCACGGTCTCGCTGTTGTGCCAGAGAGGGATGGAGGATAACTGGCAGTCTGGGTATGGGGAACATGACTACCACTTGTTTTAATTTATCTTACGTAGGATTTCAGTATAAGAAGTCATTGTACATGGCGGTAAGTTTGTTTACATACGTGTTCACTTCTCTGTTTGTTGTGGTAGTGGTGGTGGTGGTGATAGTAGTGGTGGAAAACCTCAATGGTTGCGCTAGTGTTTCTTGGTGATAGTTGAGATGATAGTGGTAATGATAATGGTGATGATAGTGGTAATGACAATGGTGATGATAGTGGTGATGATAGTGTTAATGATAATGGTGATGATAGTGGTGATGATAGTGTTAATGATAATGGTGATGATAGTGGTAATGACAATGGTGATGATAGTGGTGATGATAGTGTTAATGATAATGGTGATGATAGTGTTAATGATAGTTGTAGCGATAGTAATTGTTGTAGTGATAGTGGAGATGTTAGTGGTAATGATAGTTGTAGCGATATTAGTAGAAGTAGTGGTGAGAGTAAAGGTAGTAGTAGTAGTGGTGATGGAGCAGAAATTGTGATAGTTACAGTAGTGGTTTTATGATAGCGCTGGAGGTGGTGGTAGAAATCGTTAGAAAATCAAGTGGCAGTAATAGTTGTCGATAAAATTAAAATGAAACTGACAAGGTTGACTGGTTCATGGAGATGGTGAGATTGTTAGTAATAAAATAATCGATAATTTATTATAATTACCTCTAGAGATGCTATTCTATGTGTGCTAAATGAAAAGTTATATAAATAACCAACTTTAAGTATCTAGTAACGTACACACTATACAAATCTGGGGAATAAGGAGATGACTTAGCACTTACAGTCTTGACAGAACTGAAGTGATGATGTGAGCCATATGGTCACTACAATGTCTGTCCACATAGACACTCATATTTGCTTCCCAGCGCAAACGTTAACCTATTTTCTATGTCAAGTGATAGTTAATGATTGTTGCAATTCTGCCAGCGCTAAAAATAGTCACTTCACCAGCCTGTACCTTCTTGGTAATGTGATGATAAACTAAGATTAACTCTTCTTCGCATGGAATGCTTTTCTGTTACTGCAGTTAGTCTGGCGTGTACCTGGTCCAAATCACTGGCTAATTCTGGACCGTTTTAGAATTCTTCTGCCTAATTATACTTGAATCGCCATAAAAGACTTTCTTCTCCGAACCGCTACAACGATCTCTTAAAAAACTATTTTCTGATTAGCTCCTTGCACTACAGACTCGACAGTACGTCACTGTTCTAGTACACATGTGACGTGCTGGACTGTCATATAAATCGTGCCTTACTGCGATCTACACTAATCTGAGTTGTCATGTCTGGTAGTGTAACCAATATTTGGCAGAATCCCTGGAATCTATCATGTTTGAAAGTTTATTAGGTTAAATAATTTTAATGCGCCTTTCTTGGTCGAAGAGGCCCCTAGCAGTAATTGGCACATAGACGCTATAACATTAGCAGACCTTAGCGTAGGAAGTCCAGGTAGAAGTTATCCAATATTGCCAGTTACAGAAACGAAACTTTGCATGGTGATCCATTGTGCATACATTGGGTACAGGTTTAACGATTGTGGACTGGTGAGTGGAAAGATAAAAAAAGTCTATACAAATAGGTGTTCTGGTACAATGGTGAATGGATCTCAAACATTCAGTTCCATGTCAAATGGTGACCAAGCTCAAAAGCGCCCTTGCTCAGTTTTAAAGAATTAAAGCCCACAGAGGCAAATTGAAAGGTTGCTGCCCTTGCTCAGTGTTGGATGATTCCAGCAACTAGAGACAAGTTCAGAGGTGGCCGTCCGGGCTCAGTGCTCGAGGATCCAAGCGACTAGAGACCAAGTTCAAAGTTCAGAGTGTCTAAAAACATAAACGGATAAACTTCCTCTGCTCAGTTCAATACACAAGCGGAAGTAAAGTCAGTAAAAGTAATGTGTTCATTCATTGAGGTCATATTGACCTCTTTCGCAATAGTGGATGTTGTTCCTGCTTCATAATGACATCCAAGTTAACGTAGCCAATGTTACTAGATATCTTTGCTGCATGTGTGAGTCCTCAGAAAGCTTCTCAAGTGGCCTACATTTCTACATGCTTTTTACTTCTGTCTTGGATCGGACACGTTAATATAACTACTGATAATCCCGTTCTCTTCTCCACTGCATACTTAGACGTGCTAATATTACCTTTCCTCTTCTACATACTAAGACACGCTAACATAGTTACTGTTAATCTTTTCTCTCCTCCTCTACATACCAAGACATGCTAACATACTTACTGTTAACCTTTTCTCTCCTCTACATTCTAAGACATGCTAACATAACTATTGGTTAACCCTTCTCTCTTCTCTACATACATGAAGTGGTTTTGTGACAATAACACGTATGCATTAGCAAGATAACAAGCAAGATTGACATGATGGACAAACAAGATAATGTACGACACTTTGATTTAGCAATATACTACTTTGCCATGACACATGTATGTATTACTAAGATAATATATTGGATTGACGTGTCTGAACTGTCAAACAATGAGTCAACGGGCAGTAGGTGTTTGTAAAAGCTAGCATTGTATGCAAAACTGTTCCAAGAAGCCAAAAGCTACCTGCTTAAAGAGAAATAAACAGTTTTAATTTTCTAGAAGTAGAGTTGGCATTGTGTTATTTCTATTTAAATTAGTGAAAAGCTCTACGCATATATGCATTAGATAGTTGCTACTAATTAGACATTCCTACTAAAGTTGCTACTAATTAGATATTCCTACTAAAGTTGCTGCTAATTAGACAATTCTATTAATTTGCTGATAATTGAACAGTCCCATTAATGTCGATGCTAATTAGATATTCCTACTAATGTTGCTGCTAATCAGACGTTTCTATACATTTTGCTACTAATTAAACATTCCTACTAAAGTTGCTGCTAATTAGACTACCCTACTAATGTTGCTGATAATTAAACAGTCCTTTTAATTGTTGCTCCTAATTAGACATTTATACTAATGTTGCTGATAATCAGACATTCCTACTAATTTTGCTGATACTTAGATATTCTTACATAACGTTGCTAATAATTAGACTTTCTTACTAAAGTTGCTGATAATTAGACATTTCTACTAATGTTGCTGATAATTAGACATTCCTACTAATGTTGCTGATAATTAGACATTCCTACTAATGTTGCTGCTAGCTAGTGTTACTACCTGCGTGTTAGATATACATCAGCACTGTCAATAGACTACTGTTTGCTGGTAGTCTCGCTGTTTGAGATAACTATTGTTTGGACTGCTGTATGTTGTGCCTAGCTAGTCTCGCTGTTTGAGATAACTATTGTTTGGACTGCTGTATGTTGTGCCTAGTCTCGCTGTTTGAGATAACTATTGTTTGGACTGCTGTATGTTGTGCCTAGTCTCGCTGTTTGAGATAACTATTGTTTGGACTGCTGTATGTCGTGCCTAGTCTCGCTGTTAGGGATAACTAATGTTTGACTTATGTATGTTGTCAGTAGTTTCTCTATAAGAGATATTGTTTGACTGTTATATGATATTACTAGTCTGACTTGGAGAAGATATTATTTGAATGATGTATTCTCCTAGGAGTCTGTCTATTAGAGATGTTAACAAATGCTACTATAGTAGTCTTACTACTAGAGATGCTAACTAATGTAGTATAGTAGTCAGGCTTTTAGAGATTTTAGCAAGTGCTACTTTAGTAGCCGGTTATTATAGATGTTATTAGTGTTACTGTTGTAGTCTGGCTATATGCTACTACAATAGTCTGCATATTAGAAACGTTAACAAGTGCTACACATTTACAACTTTGTTAGATAGCTTTTTAATTGTTGCATTCATAAAGTTAGTGTTTTAATTATTTGTTACTAGGAAGGGAAGGGAGATGACTTGGCTAGGTAGACGTCATGTTACTATTTCTGTAACTAGGTCATGAGCTGCTGATAGCTCGTGAGCTGCTTACTGGCAGTTAGACGCACCTTGAATGTTGTTGACGATTTAAATCTGTGGTACGGCTGGCCAACTTTTTATATGTGTGTAGCCAGCCACTTATACCTAACCCTCCTTCAACAATCCAATGTTGTTGTTTTTTACCTTTTCAATTAGAACCTCATCCGTCATCTGTCCATTTCCTCTTTCTAAAGTGTTCGACCAAGATATCGCATTTTGTGCTGTGTGTTTGATAGGGCCTTTTGCATAAGAGATAGTTCATAGTTTAAAGTTTGCTTTCCTTCACAAGTGAGAGCTCATTTCTGTGTGTGTGTGTATGTGTGTGTGTGTGTGTGTTTATGTGTGTGTGCGTGTGCATTACATTTGTGAATATATGTTCACATAATGGCTTGTGTAGCCCACCTGCCCCTCCTCTAAAAGTAGATTACTAGAAAACATAATTCTAGAAGGGCTGACCCTTATCCCTAGCCTAGAAAAACACCTGAGTCGCTACTCACTAAACTAACCAGTTGAAGAGCTCAACTGCATGCAATGAATGTGCCAGAAGTATACATGTAAATCGTCAGTCCAAGCAAATTGACCATAAAGTTAACAAGTACCTTGGCTCCCAGCATCAATAAGCTATAATGATACTACTAACCCCTATTGCTGGTTATCAAAACAGCAAGAAGCCATCCTCTGTATATATTAGTGCAGATGGTATGTGCTTTTTCTTGCATAACTAAATATTATAACTTTGTTCAGTTAATCTTGACTATATTTTAATTGTTACATTTCGCGTATGCTATTAGAATGATGATGACCATGTAAGTAAGAGCGTTCTGTGAGAGAACACATGTGGGCAAATTCTTATCCCATGAGTATTTTACTGGCAGTTTGGCACTTTATCTTAGATATTGATTTCGATGAACATTGAGCCATGAAGCAACATCAGAGCAGAATGACACAAGAGTCACAGACTGGTTCAATGGACCATATGCACATCTGCCGCAACATTCACTCGTACCCTAGACAACACGCAAAGGCAATCCTAAGTGAATATAAAGTCAGCAACCATACTGCTTCAGTCAACTGCTCTCAAATTTATTTTAGAGTTCACTCAGAAGCACTCGGTGTTCTCTTATAAATTCATTTATTAGTTCGCTCATCTGAGCGAACCAAATAATTGCCACAGTGCCACAGGACTCAAACGAACACTCTCTTATGACACTACATGGTCATTATTATGAACAATTATCCTTTAATAAACTCTAATTGTAACCATTGAATTGTTCGCTATATGTAACTTTGCTGTCTTATTTTATTTCTTGCTGAATACATTTATTATATTGATACTTAGACCACTCGTGTTGGCATGACTCATTTACATATTATGTTTGTAGTCTGTCACCTGTATTTAAATAATATACCTGGCTGTACATATCAGGGGGCTCGAGCTATCTTGTAGAACTATCACTCTTCTAATCTACGTTATGTATCTTCCATCTTTCTAATACGAGTGGCCAGCCAGAAGGCATGTTTTGTGGATTAGCTTAAGGTTGCGGGTAGCCCAGGGTGGTGGAGAATTCATCTTGCCCATCTCCTAGCAAAACATTAAAGTGTGTATATGTGTGTGTGTATGTATGTATGTATCTGTGTGTATGTATGTGTGTGTATGTTGATGTTACCATTACTATCATCAGTGGCTTACGGCGGTCGATTCTCCTGTTTATTGATTTTACTTGAACTTCATTGCGCTTCTGGCTATTGTCTTGGTTGTGAAATAATGAGCTTGTCTTGTGATTGGTAACTTGTCCTGTGATCTTTAAGTTGTCCTGTGAATGGTAACTGGAATAAATGTTGTAGTTGTCTGTCTTTCGTTGTATTGTACCACCAGCTTGGTGGGGGTTATGTGACCACCTATATCTCTTTTCAAATGTGGTATTTATTCTGTTTGAATTTTCTTTTCTCATTATAAGTTGTTTTGATCAGTCGATCTCTGACCACCGACAGCCGCGTCCTTGAACTCTGTGTTTGTGCGAAATGATGCAATGAGTGTTAAGTATTTAGAATATGAGGGATTAAAGAACCCTTTGGGGGTTTTTGTTTTAATTTAATTTCAGATACTCATGGGAACGACGCGAGTGCTTGGAGATAATGTTACTTCTGAGTGATGTCACATTGAGGCATTTCACGCAGCGTCGACAGTCGTGCGTGACGGTCGGTGTCAATCTACAGTGATATCTGTTTGCTGAACATCTCCCCATTATAGCGTGAGTAAATACAAAATTACTTTCTCACCCTAAATGCCGTGGACTTACTAATATTCGCTTGCCTTTGATGAAATGTAGGATTGATTATCTGTTCTTCTACTGGCGCAATAATTTTTGTAGTCGAAAGGGTTGGGGTTTTTTTGTTGCCTTATTGTGTTCTGGTGTAGGTACAAACATTAATAATTTGTGTCTAGAATTCCCGCCCTTGATCTTACTCCCTTTCTTTTCAGTGCACTTCCTTTGTGACTGGATAAAATAATGGGTCTCGAACAGGCGTAATGGGTCTCGAACTTGCGTAATGGGTCTCGAACAGACGTATTGGGTCTCGAACAGGCGTATTGGGTCTCGAACAGGCGTATTGGGTTTCGAACAGACGTAATGGGTCTCGAACAGGCGTAATGGGTTTTTGTCCACATGTCTGCAGTATGTTGTGAGTGGTCTGAAGTTGTCATAAATGGTTTCTACAAGAAATGTGGTTTGAATGGCAAGAAATGTATCGTTACGGCTGAGTATATTTATTCTAACTTTAATCGAGAAAATTTTTATAGGGTTCGACAGGCAGCGAGAATCGTGACCTTTGCTTTTAATGATGAACCGACGCAGGCAGCCGTGCATTTCATTCATTTTTAAATTTTAATTTGATAACTTTTAAATGTGTCGAATTGGCAAGACAAACTGTGATTGCAAAATGTATCCGTTGAAATCTATATTTTATTAACAAACTCACATGCCTCTTTGCACTTTGAAAATAAAATACGAATGTACTTTATGTGTGTGTGTGTGTGTGTGTGTGTGTGTGTTTGTGTGTGTGTGTCTGTCTGTGTGTGTGTGGTTGTGTGTAATAAACAAATTGATGTGTGTGCGAGTGTGTGTGTGAATAGAATACTTGCGTGCCATGTTATTCAACAGGATAGGTAGTTAACGTATTGTATTTGTTAATAGAATACATGCAACTGTGTTGTGTTTGTGAATAAAGTACCTACTTATATGTGGTGTATGTGAATAGAATACGTACTTATGAGTGCATGCGGATTTTGAATGGTCAACTTTGTGAACATTTATAATTAGCTCTGTATGAATGTGTAGTTTTTTAGTGGTGGGAGTTTACGAAATTGTGTCAGCATGCATTTGTGTCAGGCTAAATATCGTGTGCCTGCATACAATTGCGTTAGACTTAATACTGTGTGCCTGCATGCAATTGCGTCAGGTTTAATAAAGTGTGTCTGCATACATCTGTGAAGGAGTTATGTATATTTCCTCCCTCCCCCACTCCGTGGGTACGCGTGATTAATATATACACATTCATAGGTCTTTGAACAGTTGTGCATTACATTTATTTGAGCACGTGTTACATTTCGTAAATATCTTTTATGTGTGTGTGTGTGTGTGTGTGTGTGTGTGTGTGTGTGTGTGTGTGTGTGTGTGTGTGTGTGTGTGTGTGTGTGTGTGTGTGTGTGTGTGTGAAAACTTAAGTTCATATTTCAATGAGTACTTATTTCACCTTTACTTATGTGTGTCTGCGAGTATTTCTCGGGAACTTACATGCGTCCGTCTGAGTGTATTTGCCAGAAGCTTGCGTCGTGTTCCAGCGTGCATGTGTGAATATATGTACATGTGGCTATATGCATTTGAAAGCTCTTGCATACATATAGATGATTGTTTATGTTGTAGGCCTATAAATATATCCGAAAGCTTCTACTAATAACATACGTGTGCATGCGCATTTGACATGTAAACCTTACTACAGAGCAAAGACGCCTTAAGCATCCATAATGATCTCCCCTTTCTACAAAATAATGTCGAGAATAATATCAAGCGTTTTCTTAAGTGTCGCTTTAGCAGAGAGAGAGAGAGAGAGAACTTGCCACAAAATCCGCTTGGAGACGCCAAATTAGACCAAGAAAAAAAAAAGATAGGTCGGCGAGGTGGGGAGGGGAGAGAAAAGAAGATTAAGGCACTTTGTGAAGCCAACGCGACATAGCAAATGGTTATGATTATTATTAATTAGTTAAACATCCATAACTAATTACAAGTGAGGAGAATTTTAGTCTATGTTATTAATAATTCTCCAGAAGACACCATTTGTCTCTCTCAAATGGCGGATATACGGGCGCTGTAAACGTTTAACCTCTTCTACAACATTAAAGACAACATTTACCGTCACCCAATATTTTCGTAGTTGGAAAACTTTTTACAGAAGTTTAATTTATATTTAGCGAGACCCCCATCCACCCACTTTCTTCTTCAACATAAGGTTATTAATATGTGTAAGGTCAATAAATTTAACAATAAATTTATTATATCAAAAATCAAATATACATATAACATACACTGAAAAAGATTACTAGACATTAATATTTCCACAAAACTATGTTCAGATAATTTGAATATCTATATTCTTATTTTGTAACACACAACTCAATAAATTAGTGTCAATCCAAATTACAAGATACGTTTTTCTCAGAGAACAGATATGGAGTTATTAGTGATAAGCGATAATAGTTTGTACATAACCTGGTTTTGGTGCTGTCTCAAAAGTCTTTCATGCACTTATTTTTGTAACAAAACCAGAAACCTATTGTTCAGTTATTACTGTCAATACCACGTGATTCCTTCCTCACGTTGTAGAACATTTGTTCACTGCTAATCTCTCAAAGCTATCTGGGCACTCCCTCACCATACCGGCTCTCTGTAGAACATTTGTTCACTGCTAATCTCTCAAAGCTATCTGGGCACTCCCTCACCATACCGGCTCTCTGAAGCAGAGCAACAATTGTAGCAATTTCCAGTAACTTCCTTCTATCAGACATTGCTTGATGTAGTCAGCATACCCTGCCACCATACATCAATGGAGTGCAGTGTATTCCTTACACTTACACACACTGCGGCAGACACCTCTCGCATCTACCATGGTTGTAGCTTTCTATAATCAGTAAACCAGGAGATTAGATAAAACAAGGAAATGCTGTTTTTCCCTGTAAAAAAATATAATCAGGGAACAATTGCTAAGTTTCCAGTTTATTCCTTTTAACTCCATTCATCCTTACATTCAAGTCTTAACTTACATTTGCTTGCAACAGTATATATTAGCCTGATACTCATTTACAGCATAATAAATGCATCACAATTTTATGAATGGGTTCACTAAAAACAATATCAAGTATTTAGCATATCACAAATAAGTATCATAGTTCACAATTTGTAGAAATAATAGTCTACTAACATAATACATCTCTGCCTAAATGCAAGTATAACACATCAATAGCAAAAATGCATGAAATATTTCTAAATCCATTCTCTCTGAATCAGTCAGTTAACTCACCAATATGCTAACAGACACCTTTCATGACCGGACTTCTTGCCACACCAGATTCAAGTTATTAGACAATAGGATTCTCTACATTATGTAAACTTTTGATCTCTGCCCATTGGCTGGTCTTGTTATTGTAAATCTGAACCATTGGATAATAACAACTCATCTAGTTGGAACTGATTGGGACTGCATCGGTAATTTCTAGCACATTCTCAATTCGGGTTGTTCATTCCAACTCTGACACTTACAAAAATACCATCATAAGGTCGGGTCACTTCGACATTTAAAAATTTTATATAACAAACATGTTCAGAAATAGGGATCGGCAGATACTCTGCCTTTGTTTCTCATTAAAATTAGAAGTATTACTTGAAGTAAAATCGACCGGGGATAATCATGTCTAAATAGAGGTCTGGTTTTTTCTATTGCTCTTTTTTTTCCTCCAGTGGATATATTAAAATATATGCAGTTCAGTAACATTGTGCATTTTTACAGATTATGAGTTTGCAAAGTGTTGCTCGTAGAAAATTCATCAGTCTGGAGGTGGACCATGACTAAAATTGTGGTGATGACGATGAAGCTCACCTGAACACGTTGTTGGTCTAAAGCAATAACTGAATTACGATGATACTGATGATAATTATTAGTCTTTTGATAGTGATATTAACGACTATGAAAAATGGGCTAACGTGCGGAAGAATACAATAATAATTAGGGCAATTATTAAGCATTTGGTGATGATATACTAATGATTATGATAATGAGCTAACCAGCTGAAGAATGCAATGATAATGAAGGCAATTACTAGGCCTTCGGTGATAATATTAATGATTATGATAATGAGCTAACAAGTTGCAGCTCTTACTAAAATAAATGGGCCAACGATAATGAAATGAAGATGACAATGGTTTTAACAGAGATGATGAAAATATCTGTATGATTATGGAGACGATGGTGGTGATGATGACAACGACGATGATAGTGTTGATGATGGCGGCTATGACGACGACGATGATGGTGGTGATGGTATATCAGCCCTTATTAGATCCTATGGACTAGTAGTGGGTGAAAGAATTATGTTTGTGACTGCTACAACTTATAATTATTTTTTAAGTTGGTGTTGTACGATGTATTGTGCGTCTTGGTGTTAAAACTATATTAACCTTCAATTACAAAGAGAGACTGACCGACGAATTCTCCCCCTTCTTCTTTCTCTCACTTCTTTTTCTTTCTCTCTCTCTTTCTTTCTTTTCTCTCTCTCTCTCTCTCTCTGTTTATCTCTCTTCTCTGTTTATCTTTTCTTTCTCTCCTTTTCTCTATTTTTGTCTCACTCTATTTGTTTTCTCTTTTTCTGTCTCTTTCTCTCATCCTCTCTCTAACCCCCTATTTATTTTCTCTCTCTTTCTCTCTCTCTTTCTTTCTCTCTCCCTCTCTCTCTTTGCCTTATCGTTATTGATTCTAAATATAAAATTACTACTCCTTTAGAGAAGTGTTGTTTTAATATTTCTCCCTTGAACATCGTCGTGTTCGTCTCAGTTGTAAACATCATTAAACTAAAATAGAAGGGTTATTTGTACTTTTTGTCTCGTATGTAAACATCATTAAACTAAAATAGAAGGGTTATTTGTACTTTTCTATATTTGTCTCGTATGTAAACATCATTACACTACAATCTGGAGGGCTATTTTTTAAAATTTCTATATTTGTCTTGAATATAAACATAAATAAATACAATCTAGAAGGGCTATTTTTTTTACATTTCTGTATTTGTCTTGAATGTAAACATAAATAAGTAAAATCTAGAAGGGCTATTTTTTACATTTCTATATTTGACTCGTATGTAAACATCATTAAACTAAAAGCTAGAAGGGCTGTTTATAAATTTCTATATTTGTCGGTTTATGTAAATAACATAAACCATAATCTATACTGTGGAGGCTATTTTTACATTTCTACATTTGTCGCTTTTATAGTATATACTACAAGCTAAAGTGCCCATTTTAAAATTTCTATATTTGTTGCTTTATGTAAATAACCTAAACCATAATCTAAAGTCTTGGGGCTAATTTTACATTTCTATATTCGTCTCTTATGTAAACATAAATAACTACAATAAGAGAGCTATCTTTACATTTCTACATTCGTCTCGTATGTAAACATCATTTTACACTACAAGCTAGAAGGGCTGTTTTTACATTTCTACATTTGTCTCGTATGTAAACATCATTTTAAACTACAAGCTAGAAGGGCTGTTTTTACATTTCTACATTTGTCTCGTATGTAAACATCATTTTAAACTACAAGCTAGAAGGGCTGTTTTTACATTTCTACATTTGTCTCGTATGTAAACATCATTTTAAACTACAAGCTAGAAGGGCTGTTTTTACATTTCTACATTTGTCTCGTATGTAAACATCATTTTAAACTACAAGCTAGAAGGGATGTTTTTACATTTCTACATTTGTCTCGTATGTAAACATCATTTTAAACTACAAGCTAGAAGGGCTGTTTTTACATTTCTACATTTGTCTCGTATGTAAACATCATTTTACACTACAAGCTAGAAGGGATGTTTTTACATTTCTACATTTGTCTCGTATGTAAACATCATTTTACACTACAAGCTAGAAGGACTGTTTTTACATTTCATTGTATCGTATGAAAGCTAGAAGGGCTATTTTTACATTTCTACATTTGTCTCGTAAGTAAACATCATTTTACACTACAAGCTAGAAGGGATGTTTTTACATTTCTACATTTGTCTCGTAAGTAAACATCATTACTCTACAAGCTTGAAGGGCTGTTTTTACATTTCTATATTTGTCTCTTATGTAAACGCTATTAAACTCGAAGTTTGAGAGGCTGTATGTAAATTTCTAATTGGTCTCTTTATAAATGCCGTTAAACTCCAAGCTAAAAGGGCTGTTTTTACATTTTATATTGCATGTCTTGATTTGCAGCTTTATTACAGCCTGGAAGGACAAAATCACCCGGAAACCTTTTCTTCTTTAAAGTTTAACTTTATTCCACTCCTTTGATTGAAAAGAACTGTACAGCAAATACTATAAATATGTTAAATATATATTCAGAACCATTTTACGTTTGGAGGTCAAAATATATATTTATTCCTCTTCTGTTTGGCGAAATGTGTATTGAGTCATTTTTTACATTTCTTTGAGCGAAATATGTATTTAGCACAATTTTACTCCCTTTTCGTTTTGTTTTCTGATGTGTGACGAAATGCATATTTACCACGTTTTACTTTTTTTTTATTCTGGCGAAAGTGTTAAAGTGCTGCCTCGGGTAACACGTGATTACGAAAATTGTAAGAAATTCCTCAGGAAGAAAAATATTATTATAATTTTTGACCAGTGACATGTGCCACAGTCGGTTATTCTGTCTCAATTGAAATTTACTACCCTGCAAGCCATTTCTTGTGCTGGCCCACGACTTTCGGGATAATCGTGTGAAATAAGCCACGAGCTTAGTCCAACGTACATACCCACAGATCGTGATACAAGCCAAGAAGGATGCCCGTAGGGTCGGACGGAACTGAAGTTCATTTACCATTTGACCGTGGTTGGCTCTCTGGGAGTACGGATGCAAATGCAAAATCATTTCTCGTATTGACTTGTGGCAAGGCTTCTTTCATGAGCACGTCATTTCCGCTTGAAAAGTGTTCAGAAAAACGATGTAACGCGTTTGCCCTGATACGCAGCGATCATCGTGCCTGTAGAACGTGTTGAATGACGTTTGTGTGTGTGTATGTGTGTGTGTGTGTGTGTATGTGTGTATCTTTGTGTTTATATATATATGTGTGTGTGTATATGTGTGTGTATATACGTGTGTATATATACGTGGGTGGGTGTGGGGGTGTGGGGGGGGTGGGGGGGGATGACGTTTGCGTCTGTGAAAGATGTTTGCGTTTGTGTATGGATTACGTTTGCGTATAGAGATTGCTTGCGTTACATGTGTGTGTGTGTGTGTGTGTATGTGTGTGTGTGTGTGTGTGTGTTTGTGTATGATGTTTGTTTAAACGTTTGAGAGAAGGGGAGGAATGGCATTTATAGAGACGTGCGTGTGTTATGGGTGTTTGTGGGTGTGTATGAAAATGACGTTTGTTGAGGGGGGTGTGTGTGTGTGTGTGTGTGTGTGTGTGTGTGAATAACATTTGTTAGACATGTAGGATGTGTGTATGCGTGCGTGTATGTGCATGTGTTTGCGAGTGAGTAAATGAAAGAAAATTACTTAGCGACATGTGATATTTGACTGAGTCTCATCTAAATATTAACATTAGGAATAGAGTTATAATGAGTAGTCTAATTTATATATTAACATTGAGGTTATGTTAGATTGAGATTAGATCGTTAGATTTAGTTTAGATTATCGTTAGATTTAGTCTCATCTAAATATTGACATTTGGGATTACAGTTAGAATAAGAAATCTCATCTAAATATTGACATATTGGGTTAGATATAGAATCAGATTTCTCTTCCAAATATTGACATTTTGGGTTAGATTTAGAAAGAGAAATATCATTAAAATATTGGCATATTGGACTAGATTTAAAATGAGAAATCCCATCAAATTATTGATATATTGGGTTAGATTTAGAGTCTCATCTCGCATATTGGGTTAGATATATAATAAGTTTCATCTAAATATTGATATATAAGGTTAGATATAGAATCAGAATTCTCATCCAAATGTTGACATATAGGGTTAGATTTAAAATAAGAAGTCCCATGTATATAATGACATACTGAACTAGAATTAAAATGAGAAGTCTCTTCTATTGACATACAGTGTCAGATTTAGAATGAGAAGTCCCATGTATATAATGACATATTGAGCTAGAATTAAAATAAGAAGTCTCTTCTATTGACATATAGTGACAGATTTAGAATGAGAAGTCCCATGTATATAATGACATATTGAGCTAGAATTAAAATGAGAAGTCTCTTCTATTGACATATAGTGTTAGATTTAGAATGAGAAGTCTCATCTAAATATTGACATTTGGTTTCGGTTTAGAATTGTAAGTCTCATTTAAATATTGACATATTGGATTAGAGATACAAAATGAAGCCTCATCAAAATATTGATATATTGTGGTTAGATTTAAAATAAGAAATATAACCTAAATATTAGAATATTTGATTAGATTTAAAATGTAAAATCTAATCAAAATATTGACATAGTGGGTTAGCTTTAAAATGAGAAGTCTAATCTCACTATCGACAATTATGTCAGAGTTAAAATTAAAAGTCTAATCGAAATATTGATCTATTGTTTTAGATTTGAAATGAGTAGATAGATAGATAGATAGATAGATAGATAGATAGATAGATAGATAGATAGATAGATAGATAGATAGATAGATAGATAGATAGATGGATGGATGGATTTTGGGTCATTGGATAGATAGATAGATAGATAGATAGATAGATAGATAGATAGATAGATAGATAGATAGATAGATAGATAGATAGATAGATAGATAGATAGTAGCATGGCTGAACTGGCAACAGACAAGAGTGTAAAGAGAGCAAATACATTAACATTACTAGAGTGTTGATTTGCAAAATGGACGTCGGCTACTGTAACGGCATATGAGGGCACAAGAGTCCCCCACATTAAGTGTCCTGGGGGGCGGTGGTGACTTACGCACAAATAAGGCCATGCCACAGACATCTTTCCTCAGGCACAAAGAAATTTTAGGGTCGTGTGCCACAAACCTTCACGAATGAACTAACGCCTTTTGCCTGCGGTTTGGCTGGCATGGAACAAGGGCAAGGCAAATAAACAAGGGAGAAAGAGAAGAGAAAGGGAGAAAGAGTGGAGGAGAGAGAGAGAGAGGAGGAGAGAAGGAAGAGTGACAAATAAATACTGAGGGTTTAAGACGAGCGAAAACTGTTTCCTGACACGCTCGGAAACTCGCAACTTATTATTTACTGTAATACGTATAGGACTATAGGGAATGTACGACTGCGCTTATATGGCACAGACAGGAAGAAGTAGTCACAAATAATCTCAAACATTCTTGTATGGCACAGGCAGGAAGTAGTCACAAGTATTCTCAAACATTCTTGTATGGCACAGACAGGAAGTAGTCACAAGTAATCTCAAACATTCATGCTAATACAGTAGCTTTCCTAGGAGGGTTTTCCTGTGATGTCTCGATGATAATAATATAACAGTATTGTATAATACACTCTATGAACTATCTCAGAGAAAGACAGGTATTACAGATGTTAGGGTGGTACTGTTCGGGTGGGGGCTGATGGGGTGGGGGTGTATAGGCTTTCATTAAGCATTGTAACAGGTTAGAAGAAGAATAGTATTGTCATTTTATTATTTTTAATTAAACAGGTAGAAAATGTCACTAGTATAAATAGAAGACTGTTGTATTTTGCGCTCTTTGATACTGTGACAAAATTGTTTTTTTTAATTTTAAAAAAGAGCAGGGCATTAGTTGCGATAGTTGTTGAATTGTGACTCATCGCGATATGTATTTTAGTATTAGTTTGATTATATGTTGTACTGTTACATTAGTCGCAATAATAATTGTACGAGTATAAAAATAAAAAGAAAAGTATTACAAAAGTCTAAATTGCGTAATTAAATGCAGCAGAAAAATTACATTATATTACTCAGATATAAAAGTATCTTGTTTTTTTTTTATATTGTAACACATTTAGAGAGAAGAATGTTACAATTAGAATGTTAAAATGTCTAACAATGGTAAAACGATTTATACTTTTCAAGATTATAACAATTAAAAAAGGAGATTATGAAAGTAGGTAATTTTCATTATTATAACAGACCAAAATAACATTGTCAAAAGTAGTCCTAAGTAATATACATAGAAGTGGGAGTGTTATAAAGTCTTCTCATTATGCATTGTAACACGATTGATGAATATATGTTTTTTGAAATTTAGTAATAGATAAAGTAAGAGGAGGTATTTTATGATGAGGTATTGTATGAAGAGGTATTTTATTATGAGGTATTATATGAAGAGGTATTTTATGATGAGGTATTATATGAACAGGTATTTTATGATGAGGTATTGTATGACGGAGTATTGTATCAAAAAAGATGATAACCACATTTTGTTTTCATTCAGTAACGTAACAGATATTACAAAAAGAATATCAAGCAAGTCTTAGTACGTAACATTACAGATATCAAAAGTATAAAATCAGAGCCAGCAACTTGTAAAGCAAGCAACATTGTAGGAAATTCTTTAATAATTTTATCTGGACTTTGATCTTCATGAAATCCGTCACGCTTTCTTGACTCTTGGTGCAGTAAAATTATACAAAGCAAAATTTTACACATGGGATTTGAAAAAACGTTGAAGCTAGGATTTGCAAAATGTTAACCTGCAATTAAGCAAAGCTTTACACCTGTGATTTTGTTCTGCGTTACACCTCGAATTCTTACCAACGCTGCACTTGATTGCTGCACAGCGTTACACTTTGCAAAACGTGACACTGGGATTTTAAAAAGGATGGCATTCAAGCTTTCATATTTATGTCCCTGATTCAGTTAAGGCAAATATTTGGATGTCCAGTTTTTCCTTTTTAGAGGGAGTGATCCGACTCGCTTCAGTTTTAACTTAGCCGAGTTATCTTTTCCTCTCTCGGCCAGACTGCACTGAGCCACCTTACTCAAGAACTTATCTTTGGTGGCATCACAGGCTTGTCTCAGGGTAAGGGTCAACTACTTTCATCTTTTTAAAAGTAAAATATTTTTTTTTGCATGTGTGCACTTTGAATAGGATATTTAGAATATCTAAATCTTTTCATGATTCTTTTTTAACAAAGAAGTTTGAATGGACAGTATTACTTAGTTCTCATATGTCATTCACCTTATGTTTTTTTTAATGACACCCTTCCCCACCGCACTCCTACTTCCCATTCGTCACAGTTCATTAGCATGTCATGAAAAAATGACTAACACTAAGGAAACTAGTTTCTAATGGAATCAAGGGGAGTAACTCTCAGCAATATGCCCTTTGAACTTGATGAGATTTTCATTGCAGAACTGTGATCACGTCAATGCTGTGACGTGTCTTTGGCGTTTGCACTCCAACGCTCTCTGAACTTATTATATGTGCAAATAATGAGTCTTTCGCCGGTGACTTGTTACTCAGACTAGTTCGTGTCCACGTTTATGGGTGAGATCATTTAGATTACAAGCTTGAAGACGAAAACTAACGCACTTGGCGTATTCTCGATTTTATTGACATTACTTTTCACTTTCTCTAACGTAATTCTCGCATTCATATTTTCAGTCACTTTTTCATGATTTAAAACACGTCGTGAATCGAGGTTAGTGTTCATTGGTTTATTTTCGTGTTTGTGCTTTGTTTCGGCGTTTGTCGTTTATTTTCATTAGTTTGTTTGTTACTTTCACTTTTTGTCTTCTTTCTGTTAATTAGTTTTGATGGGGAAAAAGTAAGATTATATAATAAGTTTTTACTGAATGAAACATGTTCTTTACAACAATGCTTGTCACGATGCTTGTCGTGTGGTAAGTGAGAAAATGCCATTCTTCGTTGTGTTGTTATAAAATTTAAATAAAATCTCTACAGATAATGTCAAACAAAAGCATTTAATATGGACAACAGAAATTTGTCGTACGACCAGTTCAGTTCTTCATAAGCACAAGTTATTTCGATCCAAGAGGGCGTTGGAGGAGTTAGTAAAATTTTGCTTGCACTTCACATTTCACACGCATTGTTCAGTTAAAATGCCAGGTTCAATTTATTAATAATGTAAAATTTTTATTTCTTTAACTTAAGAGATTATATTTATTCGATTTGTTTTGTTGCTGTTGTTGTTATTTCAGTGCCGATCTTGTTTTCTTGGTTTAGTTTTATTTTATAAATAAATGATTAGTTCAGACTGGTGGGAAAGAATTTCAACACAACTAAAATTTCGGAATTTTTTCCTTTCTTTGTTTCTTTTTATTTGTATTTAAGAAATTATGATAAATACTCATTAATGTAATATATATTGATGGCCTGGCGATATAATTGATAAAATTGGTCTTTGTCAAATCGTAGCGGATAAGACGTTTTTCATGATGTTTAATTCTTATAAAATAGTTCACATTCTCATCATTTTCACATAATTGGATGCACACTTCAATGTCTGATCTTGCTAACGGCTTTAATGCATACTTTAATTTTTGATCCTGCCAATGGCTTTAAAACACACTTCAGTGTCTGATCCTGCCAACGGCCTTAAAGCACACTTCAGTGTCTGATCCTGCCAACGGCTTTAAAGCACACTTCAGTGTCTGATCCTGCCAACGGCCTTAAAGCACACTTCAATGTCTGATCCTGCCAACGGCTTTAAAGCACACTTCAGTGTCTGATCCTGCCAACGGCTTTAAAGCACACTTCCGTGTCTGATCCTGCCAACGGCTTCGAAACACTTCAAAGAAATAATTACACACACAGCACTCAAAACTCTTCTTCTCAGTGTGATCGTGTCCATCTCTTGAGGTCACCCTCACTACCTGATCCTCATTACAACTACAAAGCACAACCAAGTCACTTTTCTCATCTCTCTTTAAAAAGTTCAATTTGAGCTCATCTTCCTCACTGTCAAGTCACTTTCATATCTCTCTTAAAGCTCGGTTCAATCTGAAGCCATCTTCCTCACTGTCAAGTCACTTTCATATCTCTCTTTAAAGCTCAGTTCAATCGCTCATCCACTTCACTGGGTGGCTGCTATGCTGTGTCGACACAGTTCTTAAAAATTCACTTTAGAGACGGATTACGTCAATCTTAGTAACAGCACACTTCACAGCTTGATCACGCCTACCTTATTGGAAGCACCTGCTAATATTCTTTTTTGTAATATCTGTTACGTTACTGAATAAAAACAAATGCAGTTATCGTCTTTTTGATACTATACTTCATCATAAAATACCTCTTCAGTCAACACCAAGGCATATTTCATCAAATTCAGACTATTAGAAGGACACTTCTCTCTCGGAACAGTTCTTCATTAGAAATAAATGCACTCATGAACTACATTCAGCTCTTTTAAAACAACACTTCGCACTCTACTGCATTCAGCTCACTTAGAAATACACTTCACACTCCACTGCATTCAGCTCACTCTGGAGCACACTTCACACTCTCCTGCACTCAGCGCAGCTATACTTCAAAACAATTAGTTTGCAAGGTGGCCGATGAAATCGCTTTTGTAGAGAGAGAGACAGAGAGAGGGGGGGAGTTAGAGAGAAAGAGAAAATAGGTGGAAAAGAGAGAGAGAGAGAGAGAGAGAGAGAGAGAGAGAGAGAGAGAGAGAGAGAGAGAGTGGAAGAATGGCTACGATGAACTATGTCATCACGAAGAGTCTGATAACTTTAACTTCACTCGGTGACAAAGTTGCAAGCCGGTCTGGACACGAAATATGGAAGGATTTCATTGGGATTCGTGTCGATTTTGTTCTTTGGCAGTAACTTGGGTGAGTTGGTAGTAACTGGGTGAGTTGGTAGTAACTTGGTGAGTTGGTAATATCATGGGTGAATTGGCAGTAACATGGGTGAGTTGGTAGTAACTTGGGTGAATTGGCAGACTTGCAGTTAATTGCAGTGAAATAACGAGGTACTTCGAAAGCTTGCCTGCTGGCTAGCTTCTCTGGTTAAATTACCTTTTTATTTTTTGGTGTGCCCCTTTTGCTTAGTTCAAACTGATTCATTGTGCAATAACTAACTTCTTCGCTTGCTTGTTGATTGTTTGATTTACCAATTAATTGACTGATTTACTTATAGGTTAACTTTTCATTTAATTCGTGAAGTATTTATGAAACTGCTATAAACCATCCAGCATGAAAAGATAGCATAAAATATATTTAGATTGTTAAAAAAGCCAAACAACAACTTGTAACTACGACAACTTACAGCTATTTTTTTTGTCAGTAAAGTCAAAGAGTGCGTGGATGGTATGCGTTTACGGGTGTGGTTGTGCGAGACAGACAGACAGAGGACGAAGAAAATTATGGCTAGAAAATATTTATGTATAGAGAAGCAATAGGTGATTAATGCTTTGACTAGGTATCCATGAGATCCAGAGACTCAGACTGATGTAAAGTATTAAACGAGACTGACCTACTTTTTCTTCACGTTTCATTAAATAGTTCTCTTCAATTTGTGCTCAAGGCAGTAATCATTATAGGGATCTGTGACACGTTATTATCTTACGTATACCATACTTCTGTCTGTCTCTCTCTCTCTCTCTCTCTCTCTCTCTCTCTCTCTCTCTCTCTCTCTCTCTCTCTCCTGTTTTTACTATCCAAATCCACAACCATATCTATTGATCTATGTCTGTCTTAATGTGTCTGTGTAGCCGTCTGTCTGCCATTCTATCTCTTTACCTTATACCAACCGATCCACAAATCAATACGTGCGCAATCCCTTAAATCATCTGTCCGTCTGCTTATACTACCGATTACGATGACCTGCACAAGAGGCACGGTTTGTCCTCGAAACTTCATACACCATGAGAACTCAGGCCTACACATCATAAGTGATCGAATGATCGAATTTGCATAGAGTTATAGAGTTATTTCCCTTTAAATAACCCGTTCATTGTTTCTGAGAATCTTTGGGAAAAGTATGCATATCTAAAGATGATTATTTACAGGAGCTAAGGGAATTAACAGAATATGCTTTTCGTTGTCTGTTTGTTTTGTTTTGTTTTCAAATTTATGCAGGGGTGTGTTTCTGTAAATAAACTTATTGCTGCATTAATCGATTAATATGTATCATCAAACCTTATCTTCAAAGTAAATCTTTCTACCCGTTCGACTGCACTTATCAAACATGGTTCAGCTTACGTTTATCTAGGACTGTAATCCTTGCATGGTAAATATAATAAAGCTATAAATATATTTTACATTCGCAACATGTTCTCAGTAAATCCAGCTATGACTGCAGGATATTGCCTTCCTAATACCTGTCTACCTTTGATATTTTGTCCTTGTAGTTTTCCCTAATATCTCAACATACGCTACGGACATTTGTCCTTGTGATTTTGCCTAATATCTCAAAGAACATTTGTTCTTCAGGTTTTGTCTAATATCTCGACAAACACTATCGACATTTGTTCTTGTGCTTTTACCTAATATCTCGATACATACAAATGATATTTGTCCTTGTGGTTTTGTCTAATATTTCAACACATTGTCATAATATGGCTTATGTAGCTTACATCCACCCCTCTTCTAAAAATAGACTGCACGTAAGCCTACCATCTAGAAAGGCTTGCACTTATCCTCAGGATGGAAACATACCTGAATGTTCCAGACAACTCACTAAACTAACCAATTAAAGTGCAGCACAGTACGGACCTTCTTAGATATGGCTAGTCATACTAAAAGTGTTTATTCCAGGTTTTAATCAGATTGCGACCCCACTATCTAATTTGACTCATAAGGCCTCACCTAAAAAAGTAGTATGGACAAAGGAGTGTGAATCTGCATTTAAAAAAGCTCAAGGATGCATTCACTTTTTACAGTCCTACATCTTCCCAACATCGCCCTACCATTTATCGTCCACACAAATACATTGCGTGTAGGCATTGCAGCAGTTTTGTTACAGGAGCGCCCTGACAGTGAATTAAATTCGGTACCAATTGTGTACGCAAGCTGTAAGCTTTCTGAGGTAGAAATGCACTATAAAACATCAGAAATCAAATGTTTGGCCTTTGTGTGTGCCATCGAGAAATTTCAACCCTATTTGTATGGTCGTGAGTTCGTACTACAAACAGACCATCAATCGCTCGTGTATTTATCCAGAGATGAACACTCAAGGGCACGTACTGTGTGTAGGGCACTCTTAATGCAGCAATATTCGTTCCGCGTAGAGTACATCGCACGGGAATGCAACAATCATGCAGATTTTCTTAGCCACCAGATGGCTGTTGAAGGAAACAGATGCACGCAATCCTGCACGTGCGCGCCATCCCAGTTACCCAGCTAAACCCAGATGCCTTAGAGATTGCACTGCTAACTCACTAAACCTGTTGTCCTTACAACGCTAGAATCTTGTAATGACTTTGCTACTGTCACCCAGATGTTAAATGCTCATTAACTCAACTGATATCTTATCATTATTTGAATTAGAAACTAGATGCTTTCACGTCTACGCTATGTACAGAATCGTATTCATGTAAATACATTATTTTCTAAAGAATAATTTAACTCTTCATACTTGTGAGAGAATATACAATTCAATAATTCAATACAAATCACAAGATAATATATATTCTTATCAGAGAAAGAAATGGAGTTATTAGAGATAAACGATAATAATTTTTATATAACCTGGATTAGGCACAGTCTCAATAGTTTTTAGCACTTTTTGTTTTACAACATCACAAAATATAGTTCAGTTCAATGTCCATGTGTTTCCCTCTTCAAGTTGAAACTGATTTGCCACTTGTTCTCCTGAAGCCCGCCTGGCTTTTTCCATCATAACAGTTTTTGTTCAAGCAAAACGAATATAATTGTAGTAATTTCTAGTACTTCCCCATACCAGAAGTTTTCTCAATGAAGTCAGCATACTTTACCACCATTCTTCAAAGGAGTGTAGTGTAGCAGATGATAGCAGTCTACAGTCAGTGAACCAGTAGATTCAAATAACACGTGAAAAGCCACTTACCCACATCAAGCTAATGGCCATCTTTCAAGAACAGACTTCTTTGCCACTTTAGATTCAAGAGATAAGTCAATAGATTTCTCTACAGTATATTACAAATTTAGATCTCAGCCATTTGCTGGCCTCGTTTTCATAAACCATAACCATTGGATAATAAAAACTACTCACCCATGTTCAAATAATAAGCATTCACACTGTATTCAACAAAGATTTAGCAAACTATTTGTTCAAAATAAAGCGTCCTTCTACACAATCTTTCCATTCAAATGAGGACGTCATCATTGAACATTTTCAGTATGATGGACATAACCAACTTCAAAATGCTGAGTTTCTTTTTGTGACGTGATCTTATAAATTCAAAATCCGGAGTTCGTTTTATTTTTAAAATATTGATCTTACAAATTCAAAATCCTGAGTTCAGTTTTATGACGTCATCTTACAAGTTCCAAATCATTAGTTCGCTTTTGACGTGATCTTACAAGTTCAAAATCTGGAGTTCAGTTTTATGATGTGATCTTTCTTCAAAATCATTAGTTCAGTTTATTGATGCAATCTTACATTTCAAAATCAGGAGTTCATTTTATTGACGCGACTAACAAGTTCAAAATCATGAGTTCGGTTTTTTTTGTTTTTTTTGAGGTGATCTTGCAACAAGTTCAGACGTCATGAGTTCAATTATACGGAGTGATTTCAACTTGATATCCCATGTTGTCATTATGTTGATATCTATTACTGTCATGACGTTGACACGACGACTAAACAAGCACTTTAAGATAAGAGTTAGTTTTGATTCCCCCATCCACCCCGTCCCTCTCCCGAGAATAGAACGATTCTAGAATGTGTTTTAATATTTTTCTTCACAGGAATAAAATTCTACCTTCTATCTTGTCAGTGTTGGTCAGAGTGGTGCAGTGTTCGTGCGACCGGGAGAGAAAGACGGAGAGGAGAGTTGGGAGAGATATGAAGACATCCATTTATTTCAGTACGAACAACGATGAATGACAGCATTACATTAAAAAAAAAAATTCTTTCAGTACAAACAGCGATACAATGACAGAGTTACACGAAACACTACCATTCATTTCAGTATGAACAACAATGAATGACAGCATTACATGGGGGAAAAAACATTTCTTTCAGTACAAACAGCTATATACAATGACAGAGTTACACGAAACACTACCATTCTTTTCAGTACGAATAACGATACAGTGACAGCGTTACATGAAAAACTTTCAGTACGAACAGCGATAGTGACAGCGTTACACGAAAAACTTCCATTCCTTTTTGAACGAACAGCGATGGAATGACAGCATTACACGGAAGTCAAAACCATTCCTCTTACTATGAACAGACGACACCAAAAGGGAAATTATAAATGTCATATCCTTAGAAGTATTATTAATAGTTTATGCATCGTAACATGTGACGTCAAATCAGACTTGGTTTCTACGAATTAGTTAATGAAGTCCCTCAGAAACGTTTCCCATAGCATCAAAATGAAAAAAGGTGTGACTCACTAGGCTTTTTACGCAAATAGACCACTTATTTGCATTATTTAAATGACGATATTAAGTGTGACTCACTAGGCTTTTTACGCAAATAGACCACTTATTTGCATTATTTAAATGACGATATTAAGTGTGACTCACTAGGCTTTTTACGCAAATAGACCACTTGTTTGCATTATTTAAATGATGATATTAAGTGTATGAAGCGAAAGCTGTATAATCAAGTCATTACTAGCCGCGATACTGTAAGCAATCGTTAAATATTGAAACACATGCTCAGACATTACTCAGACTGTAGTGCAGTTCCTTGTAAACGGCTACAAGCAGGTCACGTGTTTTATTTATACTGTTTTCTTTCGGATAGTTTGTCATTATAAATAAACGTCATCCATTTTACATAGTGATCCTCAATAATAGTGCTGATGAAGTGACAGAGAGCCAGGTATCTCTCAACTATCACAGAGATGTTTCGTTCGCGTTAATTGACTTTCATAAGTGTAACATGGTGTGTGGGTCGTTTGTATAGGTATGTTTACTTATGGTTCCGAACGCCCAAATTATGCGGCAACATGCACAGTCTCTCTCACACAACGTACAAACAGTCGTCAGAGTTACTAAACAAAGCAGAAATAAAAGGAAAGACAATAATGGTTAATTAACGAGCCCCAAAAGTTATGTCCCCCTTACTCTGATATTTATACAATACTACACAAATTAACTAGGACAGACAAGTAAGGCTAAAGATATAAATTTAATGTTTGTATTAGATAATAATTCGGGAAAACTAAATAAGAGGTTGCCAGTTGTCCGAATGCCATCACTTAATCACGAGGGTAAAAGCTATTTATTTGTTGTTGAATATTCTTTGGCAGTTGAAGCAGGTGACTGTAACGTGACAGCAGGATAATTATGCCCCAGCATAATCGTTGGCCCTTGACTGGCCCGTCCTGTTGACTTGGCATTAAATGATGGCTGTCAGTTCACCGAAGTTCAGTTCTCAGTTGTCCTGGTTGCGTGCACTCCTTGTCACAACCTTAGTCAATCATGGAGTTACAGAGTTACAGGGTGCTGATCAGCAAGTCAGTGACCCCTTGTTCAATATAAAGCTTTAACATCCCCACACAGAGAATTTAAGTGGCTTACCTTCAGATATGATAGTGCTAAATGTTATGCTAAATTAATAAGTGAATGTATAAGTTTATGTCCACGATAGTTGAGTTACTAAGTCGTTATTTAGACATAATAAGGGTGGGTTAATGATAAATAGTCCTAAAATAATAAAATTAATAATAGATTAGATAGTTCCAGACATCACGGTTTAGATGATGCACTCTGATAATTTATACACATATACATCCTTAAACAAATCACTGCTTACTATAATAACAAAGAAATTTAATAACAATCCAGTTTTAATATATGTAACTAGACCAATTTGTACTCACCTCCCTTGGCACGACTATGCGCTTTAAATGCATATAAAATGACCGGGTGGCTTCTTGCTCTGTTTCTGATGCGTCTAGTGCCAAATTACAAGTTATATACTTTATGAGGGTCGAGTTAGAAATTCAATCTAATTAGCGTGGTTTCACCCCACGGTGCCACAGCCGAACTGAGGCATTCCACTATTAAACACTAGCTGGCGGTTATCTGTTGGTGGTGGTGGGGAATTGTAGGGGAGACACTTGCATTGGGAGGAAGGGTCCTGCACACATAAATATTGTTTGCGAGAAATTTTGCAGGGCCTGACAATAAGCTCTTGTAATAATTTCTAATGTATCGACGAAGTAAAGGAACTGATAACGAAGTGAATCTGAATCTCCTTGGCGACAGCGTTCCCTAGAAAAAGAATCATTTCCCTTACTATGAACAGACAATGCAAAGACAACATTAGCATGGCAGAACACAATTTCACTGGCTACGGGACAGTTGAAAGCATCGCAATTTGAAAGAGAAGATAACCACATTTCTAATACACACCGGAGTGAGCCGCCCTTCTCCTCATAAAAGACAAACCACTCTCATAAAAGACAAACCCACTCTCATAAAAGACAAACCCACTCTCATAAGTGGGAGCAGAACAACAATCATAATAACACGAAGGAGAAGTCTTTCCCTTATGAGCAGAAAAATGGTCATCACCTTCAAGGGGCACAATGACATTAAAAATGATAGTCATGGAGAGTGCATATCCTGAAAACCTCGGCCATCAATTGCAACTTGAAACGGCTAGAAGCGACAACCCCAATAAACAGACAGTTTTGTTATTTAAAAAAACAATAAACAATTAAATAAATATAATTATAAACAAAACGGAATGACAGACGGACGGATGGATGGATGCCTCGTTCCTATCCTCATATGTAGAGTCTAAGATGGTAGTTTTTTAAATTCACGAAGTTATCGCTGAATTTATTCATTCTTTTTCTTGGTTTTCCCCTCTTTCTTATATTCTTCCTTTTTTTACTTTTACTGTATTTTCTTCTTTCTCTCTTTTCATTGTTTCTTACTTTTCTTGTCATTTCTTTTGCAGTAATATTCTATCTGAAAGTACATTTTAAAAGAATGGAAAGAAAAAAATTATGACCACCACTTTTTCTACCTAATTAATTTCTTCTTCAAGTCGACTACTATTTTCAAACTTTCAATGATTTACACCACCAGGACACCACCCAAGTCAAGGACTGAAGCATTCAAGCGGGAGAGAAAGAGAAAAAATCCAGAATAAATGGTCGTATTTCGGTTTGTGTTTGGCGAACTTTAAGCCTGTCTGCAGTTGCAGTAGTAATATGGGAATGAGGGAAGGAAAAGAATGGGAGGGTAATGAGCAGTTCAAGCTGTTGAATGATTTACAGCTCCTCAAGTTCTGGGGGAAATCAGGCGGGACCAAGGTCGCCATGTAGCAGGTTAGGCTTTAGAGCCTTAGAGGCTCTACAACGAAGTCATAGAGGGCATGGATTATCTGCCTTGAATCTAAAGCACTCCAAGATTTCTTCTGCTGTTGTTTTTTTCTTACACTCCTCTTCCCTCCCAATTCTTTTTTGTGCAACCATTATTTCTTGCCTGCGTTTTCTCAGGTCCAGGAGCAGACTCCCCAAATGTCGACTGAGAAGCGACAAATTCCATTTATTAGTTTATGAATTTCGAACGCTGGTTTAATGACTGTCAGATGTAGAGAGGAAAGAGCATATATTTTCTCAGCTGAGGAGGGAAATTCATAAATAAGGTAGAACTTTAACATTTCTCAATTCATGTGTGCGCGTAAAGGCACTTTTTATAATATACCATTTTCCCGTTTTAATGTCAGTCAAATAAAAATGTAAATTTTTTATCCAGGCTGTAGTTCTAATCTTGACAACAATTCTATAGAAAGACAGTCAGATAGATAGATAGATATGTTGTTTCCTATCATTGTACTATTTTATCTGTTATCGTTTGGATATATGCTTTATTATTATCTTTTCTTAAAATTTGGAAATAATAATATTATTTCTTTCAAGACGGAAAACGGAGAATGAGCTTAAATACAAATGGCCCCTGAATTCATTAAAATTTACACAATTGCACGTTGACTAGGGAATTCTATTAGAATATCAGTTATGTAATCAGGAACTTATTTTAACCCTTTAAGAATACTTGCTCCATTAATACATTTTTATGTCATGATACCTCTTCCGCTACTGAAATAACATTTCTTTGAAGTGACAACATTTGTATCAGCAAAATCTTCTTTTCTGTATTTATTTTTGGCACGGCACTTCTTTTACAACTACTTGTGTTCTTTGATAACATCTCTTCTTTCAGACAGTCAATACATTTTAAGTACTGTCTCCTTCTTGACTATTTCGTTTTGTCATAATACATCTTCCTTTTCGTCATTCTGTGAGTATGGATCAATAGTGCCCAAATCATCAGCACCTCTGAGGGTCATTAATCATTTTCTTCTATACAAGTGATCGCGTCAAGAATATATTGATTTTTTAATTCAGCACCGTTGGATTTGAGTAATGATTTTCTTTAAGTACGTCTTAATGCCATTTTCTTCCTCAGTACTTACTGACGTCAATGAATGCTTATTTCTTTATTGTTCATGTAGGTCTGTTTAGTATATGGTTAAATCAGTTCTGCGCGTTTTCCAGTACTTCTTTATGTCGTCAGCGTCTCTTTCTTCGTAATGTCCTTACGTCAGTCATGTCTCGTCCTTCATGATGACCTTACATCAGTCATTCCTCTTTATCTGTGATCTCCTTACGTCAGTCACGCCTCTTCCTTTGTGCTGTCCTTACGTCAGTCACGCCTCTTCCTTTGTGCTGTCCTTACGTCAGTCACGCCTCTTACTTTGTGCTGTCCTTACGTCAGTCACGCCTCTTCCTTTGTGCTGTCCTTACGTCAGTCACGCCTCTTCCTTTGTGCTGTCCTTACGTCAGTCGCGCCTCTTCCTTTGTGATGTCCTTACGTCAGTCACGCCTCTTCCTTTGTGCTGTCCTTACGTCAGTCACGCCTCTTCCTTTGTGCTGTCCTTACGTCAGTCACGCCTCTTTATTCGTGATGTCCTTACGTCAGTCATGCCTCTTTCTTCTTGATGTCCTTACGTCAGTCATGCCTCTTTCTTCCGTATGTATTGAACGTTAATAATAACTGTCTTTCTGCTTTTAAATCATCTGTCGTAAACATTACCTTTTCTTTATTTCGTTACATCAATAAAACGTGATACTATTTAATATTATCTTCTTTCAACTTAGAGATATTGATATCCATACTTATCTTAAGTCAATTGTTTTCATCAAAAGAGACATTTGAACGATTCTGACATATTTTCGATCGGAGAAACTCACAATTCTTTTGTTATTAACCCTTTCACCTTGCAAACACCCTTAACTGGTATTTGATCATTCATGTTCAGAATATAGTTACAAAATTACAATAGAAATCCTTGAAATTACTTATGCCTTTTATCAACGTTTACTTTTAAGGATTTCTCATTTTCTTTGTTGGCTTTTTGTTGTGCACTTTGCGACATTTAAAAATAGTTTAATTTCCTTAAGGCTGCCAAGTGGTTAATAATTCTTTCTTATTCGACATATTTCTATAGAGGTTCTGTAGGCCGCCTTGGATAGCTAAATGAAAATATTTTATTAAATAATGACTTCCATGTTTAAACACTCTTACACAGTTTAAGTTCACGTATGTGCCTTCTGTCTTACCTGTTTGTGATAGAGCACTTCATTTACTTTCACTTAATCCACTTTCACGGTATAAGGCAATGTTTTTCAACCCTTTTACACCTGCGGACCGGTGAAAATAGGAGAAATATTCCGCGGACTGCTAATGCAGAAATAAAAAGCATTATTTATATAGCATTTTGTGTATTAGTTTTTAAATCTAATATTATAAAATGAAATTTCTATATTATTTAAATAACCAGAAACTGAGCAGTAAACAAAAATACTAATAATAGAACGTCTTCAACTTTTGAATTATATAACTCAAATAAAGTTAGTGCGAAATCTGCTGCTGATTCTTTGCTAGAATATTTGATAATCGTGGCTGCAGCATTGTTTCAGAGAGATGAAGCACTGCTTTGACATCCGTTCGGTTTCGTTGATTTTTTAATGACTGACGGGGCTGAAAAAGTCTTCTCACACAAATTGGTAGTCGAAAATACGACCAACAATTTAATAGCCATGTAACTGAGAGGTGGATATTCTTTTCCCAGTGATATCCAAAATTGAGACAATTATTACATTTTATGTTTGGACAACTCGATCTGGTTTTCTTTTTCACGAGGATTAAGTGCGCATGAGTTGACATCCTGGATGATGGGATTATTAATTCAGAGATTACTTTTACGAAGATCCTCATTTTCAGACTAATAATGATTAAAGTTTTGAGCTAACGTTCTTAAATGTTGACTTATTATATTCAATATGACTTTCTAATTGACATCATCAACAATCCAAAATTCTTGCAAAAGTGGAAACATTTCCATATGTTCCTCTTGTACGCGACTATCCCAAAGAGCCAGCATCTTTTTAAACGCATCCATCATATTTCTCAAGGTAAAATATTTGTGCAAAGCACCTGAAGAAAAATAATAAATTCATTGAGAAGGCTAAATATGTCCGCCATATTCGCAAGTTTAGCCATCCATTCCTCATCCAACAAAGGCTCTACTAGGGCAGAGATTCGCTCTCGCATAAACTGCTTTACTTCTTCCCTCACTTCGACAAGACGTGAAAGAACCCTTCCTCTCGATAACCACGTCATTTCTGCACGGAGGAGATGTTATGTTGTGAGTCCACACTCTCACAGTGTCGAGAACAGCCTGGAGTTCTTAGCTCGACTACGAATTTCATTTATGATCTTCATCACGTCATTCATCACAGTGTTTAGTTCATCACGCCATTCATCACAGTGTTTAGTTCATCACGTCATTCATCACAGTGTTTAGTTCATCACGCCATTCATCACAGTGTTTAGTTCAGTACAAAGCTTCTTATCTATTATCAGCTAGGTGCTCCCAGTGGATCATACAGTAAGAGGACAAAATTTCTGGACGAGCAAAGTCATTTATTTTTGCAACTACACCTGAACGATGTCCAGTCATGCTCACAGCACTGTCCGTACACACTCCAACTCATTTGCCCTTTCTAAGCCCTGACCTTGAAAATACTCAAGAGCACTAAATATCTCTGAACTAGTGGTCACTTGGAAATACTCGTCAAGAACACTAAATATCTCTGAACTAGTGGTTGTCACAGTCTGATAAAAATGTCCGACTTAGTGACCTACTTGTCTGTTTACTTCAAATATTGAGATTTGAAGACCCTTTGTTCAAAGCCCTCTCCTATCGAGATGCTTCCAGAACAGGTCAAGACGTTATGTAACTTTAGGCCCATTGTCTAGGTTCTAGAATCCACTACATACCTCGCGATCAGTCACGTGATACGCTTTATGCTTTTCTATAAATGTGGGTGCATGCTTTCGCTCCTTTACTGCGAGATACAATTAGCGCCGTCACCACGTAAGCTACTCCGGTCATTGCGACAGCCGACGAGTCAGATGAGAATCATACACTTCGACTTCTCATAAAGGTACCATTTTATCTAATTGTATACTGTATATCTTGACTATGTATGTATTTGTGCTATGTATTATATTATTTCCATATATGCTTGAGCACGGTTCAGAGAAAATGACTGAAAACCTATAAGTTATGGAATATAAATTTATTGTAACTCTTTTCCATTGTAACTTTAATTTATATTGTTTTAATTCACTAAGAGCCAGAATGCCTGTGCTCGATATGAATTTCTCATGTAATTCAATTATTGCGTGTAATTTTAATTGTAAATTGTGAAGCGCTTTGCTGTTTGAATTACCCCTTTTGTATGAACATTAATTTAACGTTGTAACTATTTTTAGGATTCATACGTCATGCTGTTAAATGAAACATGCGTGAGAAGATTGCCTTTTTCTAAATCTAATTGTAAACGACGCGAGGTCGAATTTCCAATTCAGAGCATTAAACTGGGATGTGCTTGAGTAGGAAACGTGTTATCAGAAATTACATTAGGACACGTTTACTTTCTTAAGGTCGGTTCTGTTCTTGGGGCTTGGTTTGCTTTACCTTGCTTCGCTTGTTGTCCGCATCTTTGAATTGGACAAGTTGTCTTTGTCTTCACCGAAGACTGGTACGAACTGGTTGAGCTCTATGTGTGAGTTCTATTAATCCAAGAGTCCACGCCACTGAAAACTCAAGTTCACTAGCGACATAAAAGGGACACCTTTTCCTGCAGCCACGTGCTTCGCCGCTAAGAGTGACTTCGTGAGACAGACGGACGGACTGGATAAAAGAGACCAGTGAATACAGACAATTCAGCTGAGTATTACTCAGTCAATCCAATAATCACATGAACAATAATTGGCTATCTCTTCGCTTAGAACGATAAAGCACGTACGTGCAAAGAATTGAGAAATAGACTATTCGCGCTCGTATTTGATTATTGTTAACTTGTTAAAACCTTATTAAATCTTATTTTTATTGTTAAACCTCTTAGTAGTTAATTTTTATGCATAATAGACCTATAGATTTTCTTAGATTGAATGGGGGCAGATGAGCTGAATGATAATAACGAATGCATATTAATTTAGAGGAATTTAACGATTTCAATCTAGCTAACGTTCGCAATTTATCAGTTTGTAAATTTGTCGTCTGCACTACAAGACACTCTTTTAAATTAGTCAAATGGTAAATTGAGCAACCAGTCTGCATAGGATATGAGAGAAGGAATTAATTATATTTAAAGTCCTTAATTATTCTAAGCAGGGTCTATAAATAAATACTGGAAACGTAACAGTGGTCACTTGGAAATACTCATCAAGAACACTAAATATCTCTGAACTTGTGGTCACTTGGAAATACTCATCAAGAGCACTAAATATCTCTGAACTTGTGGTCACTTGGAAATACTCATCAAGAACACTAAATATCTCAACTAGTGGTCAGTCCTGGTAAGTGAAGGCAACAGAGATGTTCTTCCCTAAAATATTCATCTTCACTATACCTCAAGAAAGAAAAGTAGAATAGCATGGTTACTCACGTCAGTTGATTCATCAAGTTGAATCGCAAACGTATCGATTTCTTTATCCTCTCTACAACTTGCTCTTCAATGTCGGTGGCCATGTCAACAATTCTCCTCTCAATGGTGTTGTCCAAAAGCTGTATAGTCTCTAGTTTTCTCTGCGGCTTGAGGACCCAAAATTTCCCGAACCACATCTAAGATGCAAAGCTTTACTATCTCCTTACCAATAAGGAAGAGTGTTTTTTCTCGTTTCAGATATTCGAAGATGAACTAAATAAGACGCTTGAAGCAGCGACTTGTCTATAGTTGTCATCTTCTTCATTTGATTTTTCTGACTTTGCATTTGGTTGTGTAATCTTTCAAAAACATCCATTGGCTTATCTGTAAGATTGCTATGCTTCGAATGCAAATTGCAAGTTTGGAAGGTTTCATAGCGCCATTTGATAGAATTTCGGAACATACTAAACACAAGGATAGTTTACTGCCAGGGGCTACAATGAAACCAAACTTTAAGTGCACCTTATCGTAATAACTAAGTTTCTTTTCTTTCTTTTGGTTTCTATCGCGCATTACGAAATATCACATTTCTTTTTCCTTGTTTCTTCTAAATTTGAAGTACTCGTACTTGGCTTACTTTCTGTGTCATCACTCTTGCTCTTGCTTTTACAGAAGGCTAAAAGGTTTTTGCTGTTTGACAGGTTTTCTTTTTTTTTGTCTCCATTGTGTAAGATTTCTAATTTTACAACACTATGACACAAGAAATAACTTGCTTTCCGAAAACAAACAATACACACGTTCTCTGCGAATTTAAGAAATACCACAACACAGTATTAACAAACAATACACACGTTTTCGGCGAATTTAAGAACATTTGGGGACGGCAAGGTGCCTGAGACGTGACTAAGACGTGTTGTGACAGGCGAGCTGATGCAATACTGGCAAAACGATGTATGTTCACACACCGTCACCTCTACTCGTCGTCGCTCCACACCGGTACATGATCCAAGCGTCTCGCTCCACTCCGGTACATGATCCAGGTACACCCATGTGTTAAGCAGCATTAACTTTTACATGGACCGGCACCGGTCCGCAGACCTGCGGTTGAAGACCACTGGTTTACTATAAAGTACTTCATTTATTTACAAAATGTACACTACTTTTTAAAATCGCGAACGATTTCTCTTCGCTAATAATTAACAAGTTTACTAAGAGGGTTTGCCGTGCGCATTCATGAAGTATGTATGTTTTGCAATAGATTTTTCTTTTTAAATTGCTGTAGATTGTAAACAGGATGTCCCAAGGAAGTGTATATATATATATATATAAAGAATTTATATAAATTATATATTAATGTATTATATATTATGTATATTACTAATTTATATAAATAATAAAATAACAAGACTATTACCAAGAAGTATATTGCTTATCTGAACTGTATTTGAAATGCTTGCAATACCCACCACCACTATCTTCCCTCACCATCAGTACAGACTTCAGGACTGCATGCATCAGATCGCCACACTGCTTGAGTTTGCATTCCTCCCACCTTTTTTTTTTTTTTTTTTTTGGGGGGGGGGAGGTTGGGACACTCAAAGTACATAATTTCTTTTTATGGGAGGGAGGGGGACATTTAGAGTGTATGAATTTTTATGGATCTGTGTATATAAGCGTCTTAATAATTTTGATAAGTGTAGCACATAATTTTAACTGTCCTGAGGTAAAGTAATAGATTGTTTATATTGCAAAAAATGTATTTTGTGGTGAGGCTTACATTTTTTCCTGCAAAGATCATTGTTAGAGGTATAAGCACTGTACATTTTTCGCTACAGACCGGATGATCAATAAAGATAATTATGGGAGACAGGCTCTAAAGTGAAGAGTAGAAATTATACTAGAGATAAATATAATGGTTTTGAACTATACCTGATTTTCTAACCTGTAGCTTGGTCAAATTTTCCATCTTTCAAAACTATTCTGACGTCAGTGTCTGTTTCAATAGTTCTTTTCTGTATGCATTAATACTTCTTTGACCACTCTACGGGAACATTCGGTTTCCTTTCTACTATCACAGAGTCACGAATACCGCTGACTATTTTACGGGAACATTCGGTTTCCTTTCTACTTTCACAGAGTCACGAATACCTCTGACTATTTACCGGAACATTTGTTTCCTTTCGTACTTTCACATAGATAGTAATGCCTCTTTGTTTTACGGGAACACTTTATTTCCGTTCACTGCTTTCACATAGATAGTAATACCTCGTTTTCCTTACAGAAAAAGTAGGCCAAGGTGCAGTTTCTTTCCATTTTGTTTTACTTTTAGGATCTCTTTACTGTCGCAATGTACAGTTCATTGTTTACTTTATTTAATATTAACATTTAGAGTTTTTTTCCCATGTAAATAGTAATATATCGTCTTGCATTGTATGTGTTATATACGGGTATATAAGTAATATATATATATATGTATATATGTATGTGTGTGTGTGTGAGAGAGAGAGAGAGAGTATTATATATGTGTGTACCGTGCCTATGAAGTGTGGAGCACTCTGGGACTAAATTATCTGTCTCTCAGCTGTCCAACCGGAAGCTCCTAAAGACCATTCGTAATACTTGATGTTGACAGTCCATTGGCTTCATCTCAGCCCAACTGGCAGGCCATGATGCCTTCCGAAGAATTTGATTTCCACAATGGGTCTACAATTGCCCGAATGAGAACTCAAGCACTGTGGGACAGGGTGTTTCGCGTAGGCAAGACTGGATGACTCTGACAAACTTAAGACAGTCGACGATGTGAGCTGGGCTCAAATTCTCTCCTTTAATCCCATGATACTGACATAAACAACTCTTGTCCAAGAAATCACCGGCGACAAGATAGATAGATAGATAGATAGATAGGTAGGTAGGTAGGTAGGTAGGTAGGTAGGTAGGTAGGTAGGTAGGTAGGTAGATAGATAGATAGATAGATAGATAGATAGATAGATAGATAGATAGATAGATAGATAGATAGATAGATAGATAGATAGATAGATAGATAGATAGATAGATAGATAGATAGATAGATAGATAGATGAAATAATGGCTTGGTAATCGAAAGACACAAAGAGAAAGAGAGACATTATAGAGAGACAGATAAAGATATAGAGTGACTAGATAAAGATGTACTCCAGTGAACTATTACAATAGCAATCGATATTGACTAAAGGTCATATTAGTTTTGTATCGAGTTTACGTTTAAATCAGTCCAACCAACTTACACCGAGAGGAGTCTACCGAAAATGCGTTTGTGCACTAGTGGCTAGCTGGCGTGAAGCTACAAGTGACGGATAACTGTGACCTACATTGGTGACACTTCAGTAGACAGCACTGAACCCAAGAAGTGGGTCTGAATGTCCAAACGTCTAGGGTCGCGAACTGCACGGAAATAACGACAGTAACCGAATGCTGGGCGATTTAGGTCATATCGATATGTAACGAAAACATCACGGTAATTCTTTTTCATGTTCATATTAAATTTTAATTATTAATGTTTAACTCTCTTTTTGCGTTATTGATAGTGTATTGTTAAATGTAACTGTAGTATAGCGTCACACTGTAACATTTAGCATGATTGTAAAGTACTAGTCTGTATTGTTCATTCGTATCGCAGTGTGTACTGCATGGGGGCGTGACGAGTTAAATATAATCACAACAAATACCTGTCCGTCGTCCCATTAATAAGCAAAGTCGATTATCTGCATCGGTATTACCAGTGTCTAAATTAAGAGCACGCGAGCATAAATATACATAACCCCAGGTATGGACTTTCTTCATACCGTACTGGTTAATTATTGTCGTAGTTCCTTGGTCTCTTTCACCCTTGCCTGTTGTTCTCTATTGTTCTTTAATAAGGACCCATTCCATCTCTAGAACGTTATTTGCCTTGACCTTGACACTTTTCAATTCTTGAGAGTTGTTTTTTTGATTTAATGTTCTCTCTATTCCCTGTCACTCTACTTACTCTCTCTCTCTGTAGGCCTATACCCTTTATTCTCTTTGTGTATCCTATCACTGTCTAGCCCTTGTCACTCTCAGTCTCCTGTCTTTCTCTCCCTGTACCCTCCCTCTCTCTATCCCCTATCATTGTCTTTATACCCTGTCACTCTCTATATCCTGTTACCCTCTCTCTCTCTCTCTCTCTCTCTCTCTCTCTCTCTCTCTCTCTCTCTCTCTCTCTCTCTCTCTCCCCGCGTCACCTGACATTCTGTATATATCCTCTCTCTATATATTTGTTCGCGTTGTCTCTGTCTCCGATTTCTTCTCTTCTTTCTCTCCCTCTCTCTCTCTGCCTTTCTGAACGTCTGAATGTCACTCTCGCCCTCTTACTTTCACTCATACACTCTTCGCTGGTTTGTCTATTAATCTGATTCTCTCCCCTGTTGTATTCTATTAACAGTAAGAAAAGAAACATTAGCATTTCAGTGGCGTTGATAGTCTCTCTGCTAACTCTCAAGGTTTATCGGCATTTCTCTTTTACAAACTCATTTTATTGATATTACCATTAGGCCAAGGAAAATATATCTAAAGCCTGTTCTCAATTTCCGCTGTCTTTCCTTTGAAGTAGTCTCCCTTAGGCCTAGCAAGACTGATTTGTAAAGATGCTAATGTGCAGTCTTTGTGCAGTGCGTGGCGAGACGTAGTCTCGCGAGAAATACAGATGGCGTCATGGCCGTACATCCGGGCTTCAGATTCACTCGCAACTTGATGCCTCATTAACAGTGTCCTTGCGTCCCTTGGTACAATGGGTACCGCTGCCAATCCACTACCGAGGAAAGAATAACTAGGGCTTTGAGTATAGTTTTTTAATTTCATTTCTGCACCTCGAGTAGAGGAGACAGATCGAAACGTATTTAGTGATTTCTACGTTTCCAGACTCTGGTACAATATTTTATTTGTTTACTAGTAGGATCCTAGTAGGATTCTGAGAGCAATATTCAGTTTAAAAACAGAAAGCTAAGCTCTCTCCTTTGCATGAACGTGCTGTAAAGCACGCACGATACAAAATAAATAAATATTGTAAACAGTAGCACAAAATAATACACATTCTCCGCGACAACAATTTTAGATTACCTATCAGGGAAGAAATGCTATAAGAAATTGCAAAATGCTCTCTCGATATGCAAGATAAAGCTTGTTTTAAAGACTTCATAACAGGTAACATATTTCTGACAGGATGGAAAATGTTGCAATGATTACAATGAATGGAATTCATTTTGTGAATTGTTTTGTCTAGCGCCGTAAATCATTGAGAATTTTGCATCGGATTGTTTGAAACTTTGAAAATGTCTTTAGAATTGAGTGCTTAGCAATGCAGAATTGATCTCTGAGTGCTGTCAAATGATGTATATATTACTATGAAACATTGCTATTGTAGGAATAGTGCATTCATTAATACGGAACAGGAATTAGTCGTGTGAAACAATATGTGCATTATTACGAAATAGAGGAATTAGTAGTGTGAAACAGTGTATAACCAGCAGAAATAACATGCTTACTGAACGTAGCAAATATTGCAAAACTACATCGAGAATATCAAAGTAATATGAAATTGGGTACTCAGTATAGCAAAACTAAAATACATAGCCATGTACCACAATGTGAAATGATGTACTTAGCAAACATAAAGTGTACAGCCATGTACCACAATGTGAAATGATGTACTTAGCAAACCTAAAGTGTACAGCCGTGTCAGAGCATCTATAGTAACATGAAATGACGTACTTAGCATAGCAATATAATGCCATAGCCATGTACCACAGTGAAATGGCGTTTGAAATTCTGTCAACTGATTAGCTGCATTCAGTTCGACAAGGGCGGGTGAGTGTGTGAGTACAGACATTATGACAACATTGCTGATTTATCGTTATAATCATTTACCATTAACTATCAACACATCACGACACTGGTAACGTAACGTCCGGTGACATTCAAGAATCAGATTAAATAGTAAATTTTAATTAAATTATATAAAGAGAAAGAGAGAGAAAAACTATAGTTATAATTAAACGTTTATTAATAGCATTATTTTCCTAAGCAACAGACGAATGTTTCACCTTAATTACCTATTGAATTGAATTTTCTTGAAAGGTTAAAAACAAAAATGATTTAGCAGTTATGCAATGATTTTAGATCTGGAAGACGTGGGGCATTGAGGGGAGGAAATAAATACAGGAAAACAGAAAGTCAAACAGAAAATATTAGTGTGCATTTGTCTGTTGTCGATATTAAAAGATACAAGAATTAAATGTTATTGGTCTAAGAAGGGTGCACTGTATTAAATATCACATTGATCAGTTTGCCTGACAGTATCTCAAAACTTTTTTTTTCAAAGATAAATAAATATCTGGCACTTGATAGTAATTTTGCTATAGAAACGTTACACTGTTATTAAGAACAAAACAGCTTTCGTCTCAACGCTCTCATTTCGATTTAAATGTTCTCGATCTCCTGTAGGGTTGCATTTTATCGTGTCGAAACCAGTTGCCAGAAAATCCTATAACGACAGTTTTCCAGTCTGACACCTTTGGTTCTTGATGTCCCTATGTCTCTTTTCTTTATACTTTCAACTCTGTGTATGTATGTGTGTGTGTGCGTGCGTGTGTTTGTCTCTATCTTTCTCTGTCTGTCATTCTCTGCCTCCTACATTTTGTTTACCTCTTTCTCTCTCTGCCTATCACCTCTAACTGTCTTTCTTGGTCTTTGCGTGTGTGTGTGTGTGTGTGTGTCTCCCTCTTTGTGCCTGTCTACCTCTTTGTCTTTGAATATCTCTGCCTCTGTCTTTCTGTATCTGTCTCTGTCGCTCTCGCGTGCTCTCTCTGTCTTCCCCCTCCCCTTTGCCTCTTTCTGTATCTCTTTGTCTCTTATATTTCTGTCTCTTTCTTTCTGTATCTCTTTAACTCTGTTTGAATCTTTCTGCATCTCTTCGTCTCTGTATATCTCTGTCTCGCTTCTGTATTCTCTCTCTCTCTCTCTCTCTCTCTCTCTCTCTCTCTCTCTCTCTCTCTCTCATTTGTGTCTGTATATATCTGTATTTCTTTGTCTCTCTGACATTTTGTATTTCTTTGTCTCTGTAATCTCTGTCTCTCTTTGTCTAAACATCTTTGTCTCTGTCTCTCTCTTTTATGTCTCTCACTTATTCTCTGACGCTCTCTCCCTCTCACTCTCTCGTTTTTGTGTGTGTCTCTTTCTCTGTCTCTCTCTCTGACTCTGTTCCCCCCGCACCCCGCGCGTGCTCGTGCCTATCTCTGAGTACGTTTGTGTGTTTGTCGATCTGTTTTTTATGCATGTGTGTGTGTATATATGTTTGTGCTCGTGGTTGTTTGTCTGAATGGTGTATGCGCATATTTGTATGTTTGTGAGTGTATAAAAGTATGAGTGTTTGCTACATTAAACCATTTCGCAGCTATTCTGTGAAGCTGTTGAGGTTTCGTTTGTTTATATTCTTCTTTCATTTCAAGGAGTCTTTGTTATTCACTGAACGTTACGAAAAAAATAATGATGCATAGTACAAACTTAATACAACTCTGAGTTCACACGAATGTCTCAATCTATAAACATAATTTTAAAGTTAATTTAAAATAAACAAAACTTATAGTTGACCCAGTTCTTCTACTACATAAATTATGTAAATTCATCAAGAACGTCTCATATTGTAACTGGCTTCGTGACGTCATTTTCCAATTTCCCCAAATCCCGAACTAGCGAATTTTGTGCCTTGATGAAAACTCTCGAAGACTGTTCTTAGTAACCTAATAATACTAATATTATACAGACTGAATTCATTAGAAATGAACAATCTTGCTCAGAAATTCTTCTCTATTTGATTTTGTTTTAAATAGAGATGAATCCCTCCTTTCTAAGGGGGATAAATCCACGGACACTTCTAACTTCTTGTCGAACATCACCTATTTTCAGACGTAAATCTCGTTTGAAGTTAAATACAATAAACTCGTCTCGCCAGCCAATTACCAGGAGAAAATAAAATATAAAAATTTGCTTTCAGCCTAACATTTTCCCTACTATAGCACCTGTGAAGAAGCGTAGATAAATGACTTTTTATTTAGAGTTTTTTTCTCTCTCATTTTTTTTTAACCAAATATGACTTTGCTCAAACAAACAGCTCGAACGTTCCTTCACGCTTATCTCCTCCTTGTTGTCAGGAAAGATAGCGTCCCCTTTCTATTGAATTGTACAAAGTGTTGAGCAGTGAAATAAGCTAGACATGATATTATGTACGCATATACATATCTCCGTGCTCACCGTTTGATCAAAGTAAGGTTCTGGGTGGGTTGGGTGAGGGTGTGATTGTGGGGAAGGGAGATTTAATGTAAAACTGAATGTTGTGTTATCTACAGCTTGAAGACATGTACAGTTTTTGTTGATCATGCGTAAACTGTCCTACGCCTTTGGGATTGCACTCCATTCTCGGTAAATAGTTGTGTTTGTTAAGCACTACATTTTTCATGACTACTTTCCGTGCCTAAATCAGCTACTCCAGCTTTTCAAGTTTCACTGCTTTAGGCGAGTCACAACCGTAGAAGTAACACGTTTTGGTATTTTTTGTCTATTTGTTTTGCACATAAATTACGTACAGATTTTAAATCGTGTCACTTGTTCCGGATTTAAGTAAAGTATTGAAATCGTGTCTCATTTATTCCAGATTATATAAAGTATTAAAATCGTGTCTCAGTTATTCCAGATTATATAAAGTATTGAAATCGTGTCTCATTTATTCCAGATTATATAAAGTATTGAAATCGTGTCTCATTTATTCCAGATTATATAAAGTTTAGAAATCGTGTCTCAATTATTCCAGATTATATAAAGTATTGAAATCGTGTCTCAATTATTCCAGATTATATAAAGTATTGAAATCGTGTCTCAATTATTCCAGATTTATGTAAAGTATTGAAATCGTGTCTCAATTATTACAGATTATGTAAAGTTTTGAAATCGTGTCTCAAATATTACAGATTATGTAAAGTAACTTTAAAATTCTCACTTTTTAAATTTCTTGATTGCTTATTCAAATAATTATCAGTTTGCTTGCTTGCTCACTGACTTTATTGTTCTGTTTGCTAGTCTTGTTATTTGTTTATTTTTGCCTGACTGTTTATTTACGGTTGGCTGATTATTTATTTACGTTTGTCTAATTGTATTTTCACGTTTGACTGATTATTTATTAATTTGTTATTTTCTATCACACGTGTCGTTTGTTATTTTCTGTTTTTCGGTCATACATCGAGAATAGAGAAACTGGTATATTAAATTATGCTATTTTTGAAATTTACTGGTTCGATTCTTGCTTCCAGAAACACTTTACTGCCAAGCTAAAAAATTATTCGATTTATTGCATTTTTTATGTACATTGTTGTCCTGAACTTTGGTTTCTTGTTTCTTGTCCTGAACATTTCTCTTGTTGTCCTGTACCGAACGTTTGTTTCTTGTTGTCTTGTCCTGAACTTTTATTTCTTGTTGTCTTGTCTTTTACTGACTTGTTTGGCTGTCTTGTTATCTTTACTCTCCTGTCTTCTTGTCTTGTCATATTTTTCTTGTCTTGTCATGTTTTTCTTGTCTTTCTGACAGATTACCTATCTTTATTGACTTGTTGCTTTGTTGTTTTGTTAACTTGTTATTTACTTTTGTTTCTTTTTATTAACAATCATTGTTATGTTTAGCTTGCTTCAAATACAGTTTCACTTTAAATAACTATTTTGTTTCAGCTTTTCTCTGTTCCATTTTACATAACTAAATTGTGTTTACTTTTGTGGTACTTGACTTAGCTAATGTTTTTATTATTCCATTTTACATAACTAAATTGTGTTTACTTTTGTGGTACTTGACTTAGCTAATGTTTTTATTATTCCATTTTACATAACTAAATTGTGTTTACTTTTGTGGTACTTGACTTAGCTAATGTTTTTATTGTTCCATTTTACATAACTAAATTGTGTTTACTTTTGTGGTACTTGACTTAGCTAATATTTTTATTATTCCACTCTGTTGCTGAACGCTCACGTTCGCTAAACGAGACACTAAATTATAATGTCTGCTAAGAAGAAATCACTTTGAATAACTTATACAATAGACAAAATACAAAAAGCAAAGAAACAAAAATAAACAACTACTAAAGACTTTATTGTAAAAGTCCTCGGGTGGTTTGAGGTTATGCTTTAGGACAGTGGTTCCCAAACTTTCTCGATTCACAGCGTACTTAGTGTTTCATGATGTTTTCCATGGGCGCCCAAAGAGCAGAAAACACCTACCAGTTGCGGAAATATGGAATATCCCGCGGCGCCCCTGTGAGCTAGCCGCAGCGCCCAGGGGCGATGAGGGGGGGGTTGCGGAAGGCACACTATGGGAAACATGCTTTAGGGCAAGAATTGTCAACTATTTTCTTTACATTTGTTTTATCCTCATGTGTTATCAATGCAGGGTCTGATGTCAATCAATGGGAGTATTTGTAACATGCTGAAAATATCACCCATTGGCTATGTGTACCTTATCTGTCATCTTGTTGGCTTGTTTGTATTGTTGCTTTTTTAAATTGATATACTTTGTTTGCTTGTTTGTTTGTGTTTTTACATGTCTATCACGTCGACACTGCTTCAATGCGACCTTGAGGTAGGAAAGCCCATTTTCACAAGTCATGAGTTTATTTTCCCTTGTTTAGGTTGCAGTTTTACTGTCCAAATAAAATAATATACAACAACGATTATTTTATTACTTATCATCTGTTCTATAACAATACTTTTATTTTAAAAAAAGACTAATTATTTATGCCAAAAAGAAGTGTTCACAGTATTAATTATCCCTTTGTTTGTTATTGTTAGAAATACGGCGTAAGCAATTCATCGCACGCTTAACAAGAGAGGAAATTATATTTAGTCGAGATCTCAGCGAAACAAAATCAAGGCAGGTAACTTGTTTGCAGCCTAGCTTTGCACCTAATGATCTGCTCTCTTCGTGCTGGCGCCAAATTGTTACTTAGATGTAGTTAAAGCTAAGGTACTTTGTGCTGATATCAGATTGTTGCTGACAGTGTTGCTGGACAGATATGGTTAGTATCCAGTACTTTGTGCTGTCGGGTTGTTGTACAGATATAGTCTCCAGTACTTCGTGCTGTCGGGTTGTTGTTGTACAGATATAGTTAGTCTCCAGAGATTCGTGCTGTCGGGTTGTTGCTGGACAGATATGGTTATTCTCCAATACTTCGTGCTGTCGGGTTGTTGCTGTACAGATATAGTTAGTCTCCAGTGCTTCGTGCTGTCGGGTTGTTGCTGGACGTTTGCTTATACTGAAGAGATGCATTCACTGCAAATGCCACTAGGCTTCTTAATGAAACGGACAATTCTTCCTGCTTAATCTTGCGTCGAAGTCTTTTCCCTCTTCCATTGATCGTATATACTTTCGATGCAAATTGGACTGGGTTCTTCTTAATTGCGGAGGCTTGTTATGGGATGCCCCCGAATTCTGGCATTGTTCGCTTTCGCTGAAAGTGGATGGATTATCTAGTTAGTGTTTTGCTTTGTTCTTGAAAAAGATTGAAGTCAAGTGTTCAGGGCAAGATGCGAAGGTGTGTGTGTATGTGTGTGAGTATGTGGGCGAGTGTGTGTGTGTGTGTGTGTATGAGAGAGTGTGTGTGTGTATGAGAGAGTGTGTGTGTGAGTGTGTGTGTATGTGTGTGTGTGTGTGTGTGTGTGTGTGTGTGTGTGTGTGTTCTAAGATTTTGTTTTGTTCTCGTAAAAAAATAGAAACGAACTGATAAATCATCATTAACTTCATAAATAACAGTTTAAATATTTTATTCACATTTTTAAAACGTAAGTTGTGAAAGTTACTTTTGTTCGATTTAGATTTGTCAGTCGTTGTTCTGTAGAACAATAAGCAACAGTGTAAAATTATTTTTACATTTCAAAGTACCAAATTGATATTCTTTTCAACAGTGAATAATTATATTCACATTTTAAAGTACCAAATTGATATTCTTTCCAAAAGTGTAAAATTATTGAATTATTTTCACATTTCAAAGTACCAAATTGATATTCTTTTCAACAATGTATAATTATTTTCACATTTCAAAGTACCAAATTGATATTCTTTTCAACAGTGTATAATTATTTTCACATTTCAAAGTACCAAATTGATATTCTTTCCACCAGATGCATGTCGTACAGTAAGAAAAACAAAATGTTTGAAATCTCGCAATCGTAATAACTGTTCAAGTCTTCAAGGCTTATGTAGGTAGATACGTGAGAGTTGAGTTATGAGGTAGATACGTGAAAGTTGAGTTATGAGGTAGATACGTGAAAGTTGTAGTTATGAGGTAGATACGTGAGAGTTGTAGTTATGAGGTAGATACGCGAGAGTTGTAGTTATGAGGTAGATACGCGAGAGTTGTAGTTATGAGGTAGATACGTGAAAGTTGTAGTTATGAGGTAGATACGTGAGAGTTGTAGTTATGAGGTAGATACGCGAGAGTTGTAGTTATGAGGTAGATACGCGAGAGTTGTAGTTATGAGGTAGACGCGTGAGAGTTGTAGTTATGTAGTTAGATACGCGAGAATAGTAGCTGTATTTCATTCTTTAATCTATCACGTAATTGTATGTTGTACATGGCTAAAACAGCATACCAAAAGCTGTCCTGCGCTTTGCAATACGGGGAATTACCAAAACAAACAACACCGTAACAGCAATTGTAACTATTCAGATAAATAACACGTCATGGCAGCAGTCGACACTACTTAAATGAGCAACACGAAGTAATAGCAGGCAATACTACTTAAATGAGCAACATGAAGTAATGGCAATTGGCACTACTTAAATAAGCAACACATAGTGACAACAATTAACACTACTTAAATAAGCAACACATAGTGACAACAATTAACACTACTTAAATAAGCAACACATAGTGACAACAATTAACACTACTTAAATAAGCAACACATAGTGACAACAATTAACACTACTTAAATAAGCAACACACAATGACAACAATAAACACTACTTAAATAAGCAACACGAAGTGACAGCAGTCAACTACTTAAATCTACACACATAATAAAATTGTTGTGTCTTTTGGTTTGGGCAGGACTAAGTAAAAACAACTACTCCACAGATTTTGATCAGACTTTTAGTGTTTATACCTTAGTGCTCTGTGATCAAGGCAGGCTATATAATATCTTGCTCTCCCTAAAAGGAGCAAGCCAGTAGCCCTAAAACTACGAAATAGTCTAGCACTCTAGCGCATAAGGGAGCTTGCCATTAGAACTAAAGCAAATGTGCACAGGCCGTGGCTTATATACATCACTGTTTACTGTGCACAGGCCGTGGCAGAAAATTCGTGTTTCATCACAGATTGCATTTCTCATTCTAGGTAGTAAATTTTAGTCTGTAGTACATATTGTATTTTGGATTATGGTGGGTTGCATTATGCTGTGTGATTAACTCTCAATGCCTCCCCAAGAGAGTTCAAACCTTAATTCAGTCTAGGTGAGTACAAAGAGAAACCAACTTATGCAACTTGTGGAAAACCAAAATGTACTATAGAATAATTTTACTTTAAGCAACATATTCTGAAAACTCATTGAAAACCAAAATGTACTATAGAATAATTTTACTTTAAGCAACATATTCTGAAAACTCATGGAAAACCAAAATGTACTATAGAATAATTTTACTTTAAGCAACATATTCTGAAAACTCATTGAAAACCAAAATGTACTATAGAATAATTTTACTTTAAGCAACATATTCTGAAAACTCATGGAAAACCAAAATGTACTATAGAATAATTTTACTTTAAGCAACATATTCTGAAAACTCATGGAAAGCCAAAATGTACTATAGAATAATTTTACTTTAAGCAACATATTCTGAAAACTCATGGAAAGCCAAAATGTACTATAGAATAATTTTACTTTAAGCAACATATTCTGAAAACTCATGGAAAGCCAAAATGTACTATAGAATAATTTTACTTTAAGCAACATATTCTGAAAACTGGCATTTATAAGAGCGAATTTGTAGGCTTTACCTATCTAATAAGCAACATGAAGTGAAAACAGTCAACACTAACAAAAAGAAGAAAGGAAGAAGAAAAAAGGAAAGGAGAAGACAAAATAAGAAATGATAACTACTGTAACTTAACACTGCTTCTTCTATAAACCTACGTTCTCTCTTCTTTGTATAATATTTCTTTCTTTTTCTCACTCAGCTGATGTTGTTAATATAAATTCTCTTAATAAAACTTTATATTGGATCAGCGGACCAGTAGCTTCTGGTCTTGATGCACCCTCCCACTCTCAAAAATGTTGCCTGGTCGCTCAGAGATGACCAATCATAATTTTGTTTTGAGCCAGCTGATATATAGAAGTGTGTGACATGCAATTGAGATATTCTCAAACAAACAGAACTGTTTTCCTCTGCTTGTTGTTCACAGACGTCCAAAATAGGTTTTGAGATTTTATTTTTATTTTTTTATTTTTGTGGTAACAAGAGAGTGTCAGTCGATATGTAACACGCTGTTCTGATGCATGCAATCTCCCACAAATATTTTGAAACCATTTGAATCAATGTGGGTCTTTACAGCATACCAGAAATATTTTCTCTTGAAACACATTAGTAAAAGATTGCTTTGTTATTCACATTAGATGAGAATCATTTAAAAAAATTTTTAAAATCAAGTGAAAAGCATTGCAAGTAACTAGCTGTATTCACTTTTTTAAATATAGACCGACCAAAAACATTTTGCTGTATAAAGCGTTCACAGACGTGCTGTGTAGATGACACTCGTGTACTGGTTTTGATGATGTTTGCTCTGCTTTGCTTGAAAAGTTATCTCCCTTTCCAATCATAGAGCGCAGGATTTGTAATTTCCGCCTGAGCAGAAGAAATATATAATGGCGGCTAAGTCCGAATATAAAACCTTAATCGTATACAATCAAGGATCGATGCTTCTCGAAAGACGATATTCGGTCTGCCTATCCTGGCATGTGGAACAGTTTTGCAAAGTGACAAGAGAGTCTAGCGAAAAGAGAAGCAACAACAAAGTTGATCAAGACCATCAAATTTTCTTCTGTAAAGGCAGAATTATAGGTATGGTTGCCTGCTAGCCTTTCCAGGCATCCCGCGTGGTCTCCGAGAGATAAGATTTGATTTTGTAATTCCCTGATGTCTTTTACATTCAAGATTCTCTTTACTCCCCTCCGTCATTCCAATTTTTAATTAATTAATCAATGAGTGAACAAATAGATGAATATTTTTTTTAAAGAACTCTTAATCTAAAATTACAAAACAGTAAATGAAACAACGGAAGTTTAACTGGCAAATTTAATTGTTTCTGCGTTCCTTTCTTCCTTTCTTCCTGTCTTCTTTCTTTCTTCCTCACTTCCGACCTGCTTTTCTTCCTCCCTTCCTTTATTCCACTCTTCCTTCCTTCTTTTCTTCCTATCTTCCTTTATATATCACAACCGTTTTTAAAAGCTTCTTTTTAAAGAAAAAGTCTCAAATAAAATTATTGTGATGAAAGGACATTGAATTCTCCACTGAAATAACTTACCATTCCTTTCTAGCTGTCCTGCCCGACCATTCTCATGGCATATTCTAATACGATTTGCCACGTGACCTCGTAATTTTCTAGAAAAATTGGCCCAGAGCCCGGACGAGTTACAAAAGAGAAAATGGAAAATTAACTTAGTCTTACAGACTCATCACGCTGTTTGTACTAGCACACTTAGTCCTTTCATTTCAGGGATATTGTACTGCCGTCTTGGTCAAGGAAAATTAATAGCCAGTTAATCTAATATAATCTAGATCTATCTGGAAATGTTGGAATAGGGATGCCAAACGTCCTAGAGTTCTGGGTGTCTTCCGAAATCTTGTCTAAAGAAAACCTTTTAAAAAGGGAGGAAAGAAAATTAATTAATTAATGCTGCTGATTATCTTTCATACATTATTCTGTTGTCATCAGTGACAACCATCGTTGTTCTGTTATTTTTCAATCATTATGTTTAATCACACCATTATTATATTAACATTTCAGCATTGATTGCCCTCTTATTCTAGTAAACAATCGTGTCCTAAGATCAGTATTTGTCACGTCCTCCTTATTCTAGTAAACAATCGTGTCCCAAGATTTATCACGTCCTCCTAGTAAATAATCGTGTCCTAAGATCAGTATTTGTCACGTCCTCCTTATCCTAGTAAATAATAGTATCCTAAAATCAGTACTTACCATGTCTTCATTATTCTAGGATCAGTACTTACGAGATCATACATTGCGTACCTTGACTTTTTCAGTCGTGACGGTCTTGTTGTCTCAAGCACTATTTAGTCTTAAGGTATAACTGTTTCTATCCTACAATAAAGACACTTGAACTCCACCCTAAGGTATAACTGTTTCTATCCTACAATAAAGACACTTGAACTCCACCCTAAGGTATAACTAGTTCTATCCTACCATAAAGTCTCTTGAACTCCACTATAAGTACAGTGTAGATTTGTATCAGATTTAAACTTTACCTTTTCAAAAATTTAGTCCTAAGGCAAAATTGCTTTACATACAAGCGTCACATCGTCCCCGCTTTAATCTTACAGCACAATACCTCGCCAACTTCAACGCCAGTATACAGGATAGATAATTGTCTCACATTGAAACCTCACCTAGTCCCCGCTTTAATCTTACAGCACAATACCTCGCCAACTTCAACGCCAGTATACAGATAGATAATTGCATCACTTCCAAACGTAACCTCGCCCCCCCCCCCCAATTCAGCCCTAAAATACAGGACAAATAATTGTCTCACATTGAAACGTCACCTCGCCCTCACTTCAATGCAAATATGCAGGATAGATAATTGTTATCACATCAAAAGATTATCCCTCTTTAGCTCTAAAGTGCAACTGTATAATAACGAACGTCATCTCGCCTTGTCTTTAATCCTTAGGTACAATTGTATAATATAAAAAATGTATCCCCATTCTGTCTTTAACCCTAAGGTACAATTGTATCACCATATCTTAAGTGAACCACGAAGTACATCAAAAATTAAAATCAGGAACCCTGCAATAATTTGTATGCAGCTTTAAATGTTTTATTCATATTTGATAATTCAAATGTGAAGTTGGTTATTCCCATGTTCACAATTTTCAGTTAACTTCTCCTGTAAAAATATTCATTAGTGCAAAATTAAACTAACTCTTTCAAAAATTACTAACTCGGAAACATACTTTTTTCCTAAAATGGTTGTTTTTTACACACTGTGAAAGAAATCAAATCGTTCTACCTATAGCTATCATTCTTTTCTTAGGCAAGTGTTTTGACCATCTATTTCTTTTAAACTTTGCATAGTTAATGGGCGTTCCCTTGTTCATGAACTGGCTGGACTTGAAGTGGAGATTCTAAGCTGCTTGTGTATATTTAGACATTTTTTGCAATTGGTTGTCATTTAGTTCCCTTTTCTGTTCCATGGGTTTTTACCCCAGTTTGGCGCCATGAAGTCTGCTATATGTCATGGTCTCAGTCCATCAGCACAAAATTGTTTATGATTCTATGGCGGATTTTCTCCCGGACTATGAATCTCCGACTGACATATTATGCAATATTCGCCTTTTCCAATGCCCACTCTCTCGAAATGCTTTCCCTGCTATGGACAAAATTAAATATGGTGCATTCTTTCCATGGACGCACAACATTGGCTTTACTCCTGACGTACTCTTGTATCTCACCAAATGTACATCATCCCGGCTTTACTACTGATGTAAACTTGTATCACATTAAATGTCCTCTCATCTTCAGCTTTAATCCTGAAGTACAATTGTATCACACCAAATGTCACCTTGTCCCATCTTTAATCCTGAAGTACAATTACTTCATTTCCAAATGTCACGTGCTAATACGTCAGCCTGAGACTGATACTTGTACTAGTAAGACACACTCCTAGCGCATCACACCGTATAAATGCGGGTTTTCGACTATTGCTTCTTTATTACACACTGACTATTGGCTCTTTACTACACACTGACTATTGGTTCTTTATTACACACTGACTATTCCAAAATGTGTACTTCTCAGTCAGAGAGAATCAATACAGTACAACACACACGCATTTGCGGGCACACACACACACGCATGCGCGTACATACACACACACACACACACACACACACACACACACACACACACGCATGCATACTAGTTTTAACAGTGCTTACTTTCAGTATGAATATTTCCTGAAGTCTTTCGCAAACAGGTTTTCACTTGAAACTGTTTTGAAATGCCTTCTGCTATCAACGGACAAGGAAGAAGTAACCTCTCTATACAACAAGCGGTTTCAATTTTTGAAAAAAGCTTTTTACAATACTTTAGGACAAAATATTTTATTTTTAAAAAAATAAAGTGTAAATCAAATTAGATTAAAGAGTCGTTTAAGGGCCAGAATAAGTACTTTCGATAGATAAATATGCAAGAATGACGGTTAGAGACACAGAGAGGAAGGTAGACAACCAAATAGATAGTAAAAAGAGGGACGGATTGGTTTGGGGGGGGGAATTAAGTATGCAGACAGACAAATAGGGCCTACGAGTTATGCGGATATCAACAGAATGTGCAAAACCTCAAAAATATTTATTTACTTCATTGATCTATTTTGTAAATATTCATTTATCTAGCGAGGATGTGAAAGGAGATAAGTTCGTAAAACAAAGGTCCTCACTGCAATTAACTATTTTATATTTAATTTTAAATTTACGCTACATCTATTTTGGAAGATAATCTCATTACGAATCGGAAAAAAAGAAAATAAAACACACGATAACCCACAATGAACTCAGACGCATTTATGTATGCACATTACTGATCCGATATTAAATAAACCTACTGTAGTGAACTTCAATCCTCTGGCGGAAGATTAAATTTTATAGCTACGAAACTAACTTAAACAAACTTTACTTTTTGTTTTATCGTTGAAAACTAAATTAAACAAGCTTTTCTTTTTGTTTTATCGTTGAAAACTAAATTTAACAATTACGTAAAAGTGCGTTTGTCACTTTGGTTTTAAAAAAATGTATTGCTAGTGATAAAGGAACAAGCCAAAATAAAGTCCTATCCCAGGTGTTATGTAACAACAAAGAAATAAAGACACCCTGGTCGAAAGACACGTCAGATCGATCTCTTCGAATTTAGGGTCAAGAAAAGAATGCGCATTGGTCACTTCCCATTCTAGTGATTTGTTGCTTCTGCTGTTTCAGGTATGCGTTGCCGTACGTCAGGCAACGGCTAGACGCGACACAGAAACGAGAGATGCGCAAAACCCGATAAGATTTTTAACATGCGACCCGAGCTATGCCAAGGATCTCAAGGCATGGTGCTTCTGTAAGTGCGGAGATTTTACCAATATTTCAGAAAGGGAGCTCAGTGCATCCAGGATTAATAGATTTCAGACGCGGCACGCGGCAAGATATAAATGTTTGTGCTGAATACGATTCTTTTTTCGATGAGACGTCCGAACGCCTTCAAGGAATTAAAGGCATGGTACTTGTATGAGAGCGGAAAAATGAATTATTAGACACAATATACATATTGGAACCTAAAGGTGGAATACCTTTGCGAGTGTGGATTGATGACCTATTTTTCAGCTACGTCCTGGATCTAAAATTTGACACCTACATGACAGGGAATACAATGTACATTTCACTGGGGCGCGGATATATCACTTGTATTTCAGTTTCTCGTTTTGCCTAGGACACTTGCAGGGAGTTGATACTTATTTGAAAGCGTGTGAGAGCTGAGCAGGTATGTCCATTATATTAGAGAGGCGCGCAATGCATCATAGATCTAAAGGCACATCCCTTGTCTGAGAGCTGAGATCTGACCTGTATTTTAGAGAGGCGCCCAGCTAAAACCCAGGATCTAAGGTTTTGACGCACTTGACAGAGACGGTACAACTTGTGTGTAGAGTTAAAAGCTAAAACCGAGCAATGGACGTTCGCTGCTGGCAAAAAGTATGGAAGGCCGACAACGCTATATCTCTGGAAGGTCACCGATAACGGTATATTATTTGTTTTATTTTAGTTGTAATACGTGTTTCAGTGTTTATCCATTTTGTTTGATCAGTCTTTTACTTCAATAATTATATTGGGTGTCAGTGTGTGTTCATATGGTGAGTTTTGCTTATTGTTAGTGTTTGTTGTGCTTTGTTCGTAACTTGTGTTTGCATTTATTAAATGTCTGTATCGTATCTAAACTACTTTTTCGTGTGAAATACATTTTTGCCGAGGTGAGGAATGCGTTAAAGAGGCATGTACCTCCAGACACCTTTATCAGTGTTCGAACTAGGAGTCAAACGGTATTATTCAATCGTGATCGGCGTTGAATCTGTGCGCGTGTCCTTTCCAAAGCTTCTGTTAAATAAGAATTTTGGTGTGCGCGTGATGTTTGCTTGTTTGTTTTCAAATCGTGTGTTTGTTTCTCCTGAAATGTGTACAAGCCGCCGTAAATTTCCAACGCAAACTTTGTAAAGCTCAAAGCGGCTTGGTGACTTCGTGTGTTCTGTTTTCAATTCAAGACATTAAAAGCTGTCTGCTGCCTAAACACAAAAATTAAAGTGAATGGAGAGGGGTAAGGGTAGAGGAATCACTGTAAAGAGTTGTCACAGCAGTTGTCTCCATGAGAAGTTCCTTTCCACCCTCCTAACTAGAAGTCCTGTAATCCCTTTGTTTCAAATATGAACTTCCCTCCATGGATGTGCGAGATTTGAAAATCGTGACGGTCATAAAAAGGGGAAATAGTAATAATGTCAACAGACACGAAACACGAAAACAGGTGATACGTTGCCTCTAGCTGAAAATGTCAAAAGAACTCATCAAATCAAATATCCATTCTACTTTGACAGGAGACACGAAGAAACGTAATTCATATTTCCTAGACATACCAGAAATGTTCAAGCAGAGTTGTGAAAATCGGGAGTTAGTTTTGCATCTATATCGAATTATGCGGTGCCTAGTCAGGCAATCTAAATGAAGGTCGACCATCTGCAGCAGCCAGAATGATTGCCGGTGCGGTGAAACCAGCCGTGTGCTGCAACACGGTCAGTGTTAGGTTCTCATGCCTGCAGAATCAAGGGCGATAAGTCATCAGTCCTGTTCAGTAATAATCAACTCCAAATTCCGTGCTGGGAAATGCCAGATTGGTACCAATTTCCAAGGAATGAAAGAAAGTGTGTGCATGCACACACACACATACACACCCACCCATAGATAGATAGAAAGATAGATAGATAGATAGATAGATAGATAGATAGATAGATAGATTGATAGATAGATAGATAGATAGATAGATAGATAGATAGATAGATAGATAGATAGATAGATAGATAGATAGATAGATAGATAGATAGATAGATAGAAGGGTGCGTGGGTTAACAGACGGATAGAGAGAAGCGATTATATACAGATTGTTACTCCATTCCCATTTCTTTCAAATGTTTAATATTCTTCAATTTGAAACATATTGAATATAAATTTATAATATATAATAAAACGTTATTGTAGGACAAAATTGTTCTCAAATTAATATTTTAAAACTCTACCCTCTTACCGTATTTCTCGCAATAATAAATCGCATTTCTACCAGTAAGCGAAATTGACTAGATCTTGGTGACCTCGATCACTCGTTCGTAAGGCCACATGACGTGCGCTCGATGTCTCTACTACCCCGTAATTTGTTTTTAAGTTCTTTCTCTCAATTCGGCTTTAAGTTCGTCCAAGCGTGCAAAGTTTGCTCGCTGACAAATTTTGGAGATGTTTTAGCATTCTCATACGGTTTGAGTGGGCTATGGGCAGGACTGAGAAAGGCACTATTTTATGTTTTGTTCGTCAACTAGCAGAAGCATGAAGCAATGTCAAAATTAGCCGTGTGCCCGTTAGAAAAGCCAAGAAAAGATAAAAACAAAATGGAGGTAAAACTAAAAGTGAGATAAAACCAAGGGGAGGTAAAGATTATTAAACGTCAGGCATGAAGAGAGGTCGACTATAGGCATCTGTCAGTTTGCATTCTCTTGTTACTGGTGTGGTGATCCAATGTGTACGCGTGCGGTTGTGTGTGTGTGTGTGTCTCTGTCTGTCTGCTTTGATTACGGTCTTTCGTATACTCTTTGTGGCGTATTTCTATCTACTTAAAGTACTTTTCTTCCTTGCCTTTTTCCTTCTCTTTCCAATATTTCAGAGTTTTTACAATTACTTTTCTGTACTGATAATCCCGTCCTGAAGACTATAAGATGCACTTTTTAAAAGTTAATTTCTTTCATCAACACAACCCCCGCCTTCTTTCTCGTCATTCCACAGTACCGACCAATGATGTTGATAATTTGTCCGAAGACCATTCACCTCATACAAGTTTATAAAATACTCTGTGCCCGTTCAGGAAGGATTCCAGCATTCTACAAAATTCAATCTCACGGTTCACTTTCCAGGCTTTGAATTAAGGCGTACATGGTTGGCTTGCTACTAAGTTATGGGCACATTCTACTGTCTGGAACGGTTCGTGCCGAAAGAACATTTCTTTAGTTCTCTGTCTATTCTCCAACATTTACAAGAAATGAGAGAACTAATCATAGCAGTTTTAAAGCAACCGACAATTGGGATATACATATATATTGGCTATTCGTCCCTCCAGATAAAAACTGTAAAAGAAACGTCACACTTATCGGTCCGAAAGTGATTAATAGTCATTGCCTCTTTTTTTTTCTCTCTCTCTCTCATACACCCACCCACCCACACCCACCCACACACACCCCACTCTGTCTGTCTGTCTGTCTGTCTCTCTCTATCTATCTATCTGTCTGTCTGTCTGTCTCTATCTATCTGTCTTTCTATCTGTCTGTCTATCTATATATCTATATGTCTGTCTATATATATATATGTGTGTGTGTATGTGTGTGTGTGTGTGTATGTATTTGTGTGTGTATATATGTGTATGCGTGTTCTTTAAACAACTGCTAAATTAGAGTCTTTTTTTTCCCGCAATCCCCCTATCTCTCTCTCTTCATATGTATTTTATGTGCTATGTGCATGCCCATGAACTGTCAGTGTTACTTTAAAACTCGTGAAGTTTTGTTACAAAAATCAAAATTCAGTTATATCTGAGTGGCATTTGCAAAATCACACACACACACACACACACAAACAAACATCATAGATACCTGAATTAGATTGGTGCATTCTTGATCTTAAGTTCAGAACAATTCATCGTACGTACGGTAGTCGTATTGGTGCATTCACTTAATGGACAACTACATGATGTACAAGGTTTTTATAAGTCACGCACTTCCAACAGTCAGACGAGCAAACTTCTGTAGTTACCTCATATTTAAACATAAGTAAACAGCTTCTAAAAGACCTGTTCTAAGTTAAGCATATATTGTATTAAAAGAAATATACACGTGAGAGTAATTCGTCTCTCCTTAATCGTTAACCTCCTTTTTCTTGGTAGTGGGTAGGTGGTTAGGTGTGCAAGGGAATATTTAATGTAAATCAAAAAAAATAGTTCCTTCGTATCCGAAATGTAATCCATACATCTCTTTAATGAAGAGAAACCTAAATAATAAGTCACACAAACATAAAAATAGCATTGTCTAAGCAGTTACATTTTAAAACCACGATTGTGTTTCTTAATTTACAGAGAAATCGATCCCATGCTGAAAGAAATTCCAAAGTTGCTCCTCCCGAGGAACTAGACCATCTCGACTGCCAGTTTAGACAATATTTCAGAGGAAATCGCAAAATGGCTTTGCCGATCTGTCAGCTGTTTAGGAAGCGTTTTCTTCTTTTCTTTCTTACGGTATATTTATTTTATTCTTTTCTTATTGTGTGCTTTCTTCTTCTTTTCCAATCTGTTTTCCTTGATTGAACATTATCGTTTTCTTCTCCATCCTTTCTTTCTGAACATTATCATCTTTTGCTTATTCATTCTTTCTTCTGCAACTTCATTATCGTCTTCCGCCTCTTCTTCATACTTTTTGTACTCGGAATGGTTTCAATCTTTACAATTTATTTCCATTAACTCTTGTTGTCAGCTTGCAAATTATAATAATAATAATAATAATAATTAGTATTAATAATAGTATTAGCATGAAGTTTTAATAATTGCAGCAGTATCATTCACATTGGAAAATAGTTTAAATAAATATTTTTCACCCTCCTTCGTTCGTAAAATGTTGTGTATTTTGTACGTCTTTACTATTCTTTTCTTTCCATCAGTTTAAAAGAAAATATCGTGAGTATATAATATTGCATGTCAACTGGCAGCGGATGGTTTCTGAATGCACGAGACAATTTGGTTAGTTTTTTTTTCTTTATCCTTTCTCTTTGTCTGCCTCTCTCTCTCTCTCTCTCTCTCTCTCTCTTTCTTTCTTTCTTTCTTTATCTACTCCTCCATCTTTTTCACCTTAACCATCTTCCCCCCACAAACACACTTCTTCTCTTTTTTCTCATTCAGTCCCTTTTATGGTTAATCAGCTTAAAGTCATAAAGATGTACGTTTCTAATTCTTCTGTCAAAGGAGAAAGGGTATGTGGATTTAAAAGAAAGGATTGCTTGATATTTTAAATGCGTTAAAAATCATCTCTCTTTGGAGATGACCCTTAACTATATGCTTGTGGGTTTCCAGTATCTCCACCTCACAGACCCTACCAGTGCGACAGAGTTGTGCCGGAGTAAATCGCAGTCGATGGAGCCGAAGTTCTTTGAGCTGCATTCCTGTGCCTGGTGTTTCCAGTACCTGGCAAGGTCCGCAGACATTGTCGCACACCCCGCGCAACCGTTCTTGTACGTCATCACCAACAAGACGTCACTTCCGGCCGGGACGCTGGTTATACCTGACATTAGCAACACTTCTCATATAGCCACTGTGTGTGGGACGGTGTCGTCTTCCATTTGCGAGAGGTGGCAAGAGTGCTGCACAGCAGCCAGGGAGTGCTGCTCGAGGCAGATGAACGGGGGTCCGTCCGTGAACGGCTCGTGCGGCAGGACGTGGGATGGTTGGAGCTGTTGGGATGACACAGAGGCCGGGACGGAGGAGTACGTCAGTTGTCCCGGATTTTTGCAGTACTCTGTACCCTCGGGTAAGTAGAGTTTCGAACGTTTTGTGTGTGGCATGTACGTCATCTTTTGAAAAAGATTTGATCGTTAACTTTCCTTTAGCACTTTTGTCTTTTCATCATGACATCACTGCGCTGTAGTTCCAGACTTAAAAAAATATCGTGATGGCCTACAATTAGTGGATTCTACTAATGTTTAATAATCAAAGAGGAATTTTTATTGCACAAGATCAGTGGATGGAGGAATGGAAATTTAAGTTTGACGTATGACTACGGAGTTGATAATATAATATATAGTTTTCCAGCTCTATCTGTGTATAACGCTAAAGCGTCCTTGACCTTCGAGCACATGAGTTTTCTCACATGGCCAGGTTTACCCTCGTGTACGTGGGAGTTTTCTGGAGCGTGCATGTGACTTATAATCAGACACATGGCCAGCTTTATGTTGCATTGTCACATTCATGGGAACGGAAGGGAGAGAAGGAAGGGAAGGAGGGGGAGGAAGGAAGAAGTGTAACGTTTTGCTGGGAGATGGGCAAGATGTTAATTCTCACTACCCTGGGCTGCCCACAACCTTAGGCTAATACCCAAACACACCTTCTGGCTGGCCAGACACGTTAGAAAGACATTGTCATCGCTCTATTTTTTCAAAAGATTTCTTGCATAAATATTTTTATGGATTTTCCACCGATGTTTAGGAGCAGTGACTTAACAGCATTTACTATTTATTCACTTATGTCTGTTCCTAACACCATTCTAACAAGATATAGTAAAATGCAGTTTGTTTCTTTCACAGCCTTCATGTATGTGCATAACCTATTAATTGTAACCACTGTGCAACTATAAGAGTGTGGTAATGAATGGTATTGTTTATCGCTTTTTTGTTTCATATACTGTTATTATGTCTATTTTAATAATTGCTTTTTTCCTTATCTTGCGAGTGTGCTAAAATCGTGACGTCATTTGCTCTTTTCTAGAGTATTAATGAATGATGAACTTCCTCTTACTTGCACATGCTTACAATTTTCAAATTTTGTTTATTTGAATTTTATTCTTGTTATTATTATTTGTTTATCTTCTTTTTTAAAAAATTGATAGTTGTCAATATATATTCGTTAGTAATCTTAGTGTATTTAGACAGACTATATGGCCTATGTGTCGTTAGCAAGGAGGAAATAAAATAGACAATAGAGGTTATTATGATTTTATCCTTGTAAAACAACGTTTATTTAGTTGTTAATTCAGTTCATATTTCACCAACTCTGTCCATCATCCTTTTCTATCCGCCTGACTGTCTCTTTCTCTGTCTCTTCCTCTTCTGCATCTATGTCTGTCTGCCTGTCTGTCTTGTTCTCCTGTATGTGTCTCTGTATCTCTCTCCTTCTCTCTATGCCTTCTATTTTTCTCTATCACTGACTTTCACTTTCTCTCTCACTTTCTCACTCTTTCTTTCTCTCTCCCTCACGTGTCCGTTCACTCACAGGCATAACAGTAAAAGAGCACGCACAAACTGTACTTCTCCCCCCCACACGCGCACCCCCCAACCCCGAACTCCCCCGGCCTTGTCCAACGTGTCTGATATGTTGCCTTAAGGGAATGACTTCGCTGAACATCTAAATTTCATCTCTGCCGCCCTGTGTGCCGTAAAAAGTTCTTATCAGTTTCACAAGACAGACCCTGTCTTGCAGAACATCCTTGAAGAGGATGGATAGGTCTCTCAGTGTCTTGTAAGCACCCGTTTATGGTCTGTATGCTCGCTTAAAACTGAGGAAGGGTGAGGGGAATCTTTTTTATAATACTGTTATTTATAGGCAAAATGTCACGTGCCTATTTGTAGAGCTTAGTGTTAAGTTGAAAATAAGACCACTTTTTTTTTTATAGTATTATCGTTAGTCTTTCTTTCTCTGTGATGAATCATCAAACAACGCAAACTGTTTATTTTAGGATTCATCAGTAAGCATAAGAATACAATGTAATTTAGATTCTGCAGACGGAATCAATAACAACCGGAAATGCATAGTAAACATGTCTGAGATTGTAAGAGAAGAAGAGGGGAGGCTATGAATAGATTATTTAAATTACTGCGGCACTTGTTAAGTCAACACTGCTGCCAGACGCAAGCAAAGACAACATAAAGTAATAAATGACCATAAGAAAGGAGTTACGGCCCTTGTATATGCTCGTGAAAATTGATGCATTTTGGTCGACAGAAAATAACATACACGCGCGCGCGCTCGCTCACACACACAATTAACCACCTATATGCAAATTACACGTCTTGTATTAAATTATTAATTAAACTCTGAATGAACTTATTAGAACGCGAAAATAGAGCTGTGTTCCGTTGAACCGTTTGAAGACAAAATACAGTATGCGGATTCGGTTTATTTGAAGATTTCTTTCAGTACTTTTATTCACCGACCGTCTAGACTCTAGAGATATGATTGATCTCAGGTGTAAAGGAAAAAGAAAGTTTCGGAAATTAAAAAAGAACAAGAATACCACTGAATGACGGCCGCATTGTGCCTTGAACTGGACGTCAAAACTGCGTCGTTCGCAATCGGTGTATTTTCTTACTCTGGTCGTCTCCCTTTCCAAAGTGATGATGCGTTCTTGTGACAGTTCTGTCCCTTCTTCTTTCTGATGATATAGATCTGGGGCCTTTCGTTTCTGGCATCCATGGCATCAGTTTAATGAAATGTTCCCTTCACTGAATGGAGGTCCAGAATCATCTTGTTGGCCACATCTGATCATTATAAGCAACTTTTGTATTTTCCTCCTATTTTTGCTCTTTCTGTCTCTATCTCTCGCTTTCCTTTTATCGCCCTCCGTTTCTTTCCCTCGCTGCCTCTCTCCCCTTCTTTCTCCTTTCTCCTCCTCACTTGCTCCCACTATTTCTCTTCCTTATACTCTATCTTTTCTCCTTTCTCCACTCCCTTTCTCCCTCTCTCTCTCTTTTAGTTATGGGTGATTAATTAATAATTAACGTAGCCATTAACTAGGTGGTGCTGGCGTAACACTATCTATCTATCTATTTGTCTGTCTGTCTTCCAGCCATGCATCTATCTATTTATCTATCTATCATAGACATGTGTTTTTGTGTGTCTATCTATTATTTATCTATATCTCTCTCAGCAAATTTCTGTCTTTTTCCCTTTCTTTCCCTCTCTTTCCCTTTCTCTCTCTCTCTCTCTCTTTCTCTCTCTCTCTCTCTGTATCTGTCTTGTACAACTATTTTTGTCCGCGCTTTGTCTCCATTCTTTCTCTCTGCCATTCATTTTGATGTTCTTAATGAATCACGACAGCCTTACTGTATGTCCCGAAGCATCCATTGATCGGCTGTCCCGCAATCAGATGTCACATGTTTGATCTGGCGTTAAACACAGACATATTTCCTCTTTCTGGTCAATCTGCATGGACCGTTCTTTTTCTTCTCTGACTATATGTGTTCAGTCTTTATGTACCTCCCTTTTTCTTGTTTGACTGTATGTGTCTCTCTTGTGTTCAGTCTTTATGTACCTCCCTTTTTCTTGTTTGACTGTATGTGTCTCTCTTGTGTTCAGTCTGTATGAACCTCCTGTTTCTTGTTTGACTACATGTCTCTCTTGTGTTCAGTCTGTATGAACCTCCTGTTTCTTGTTTAACTATATGTTTTTTTCTCTTTTGTAGTCAGTCTACATTTACTCCTTTCTTTGTGTTTGTCTGCATGTGTCTGTTTTTTCCAGTCTCTTTTTCTATCTCCCTCATTTTTTTATCTCTGGTCCCCTCAGTTCTTTAGCTCTAGCTCTCCTTCACGTTATCCCTCTCCCCTTTCTTCTCCCCCTCTGTCCCCCCTTCTCTCTCTCTCTCTCTCTCTCTCTCTCTGAATCTTTCTCCCTGTGTTTGGTTTGTCTGTCTCTCTCTGTCTCTCTTTCGCTTCTTTCTTTAATCTTTATAATGTTTGTAAAACAAAACTACATATAGAACAGTTATAACAAAATCACGCTTGTTTAATATTCTTTGCATCCCTGATAAAATAAAATATAACTTCAATTAATTTTGAATAAATGCATTAAAGAACTTAAATAAATTATCATGATTTTATTGTCAGAACTCATATCTAATTGAGTCTGTCGAACATTTGACCTGTCTGCTTTTCACTCAGATAACCAGCTTTAAAAACGTGTCAATTTTGCAGCATATTAATGAAAGATAACTCTGTGTACTGCTCTCAAAACGGGTTCGTTATGCCTGTCCAGGTCACTGAGCTCTAAGTATGAAGTGTCGATAACACGATAAATAGCCAGATTAGTGTGGTCTAGCAGAAAGTTTCGCGTTGTCTATTTTGCTTTTAGGGTTGCTAACAGTTGTCGTGCGGTAATCAGTCTGTTTACTCTCACCCTCCCCGAACCAGCAACGGTTGATTGTGCTAAAGTGATAGTCAGAAGAGAACAGAACAAAATAGGGTTCACATTTCCCCAGGTAAAAATCATTCCAAAAAAAAAATATATATATATATATATAATAGTATTTCTTTATATCTCTGTTGTGAATTTTCGACTAACTTGTGACCTCGAATAATTAACTAAAAAGTGGATCGGATTTGGAAGTGTTACTGCTGTGTCTAAGTGATTGTTTGTTTTTCGTCTAAGTGATTGTTTGTTTCTCATCTAAGTGATTGTTTGTTTCTCATCTAAGTGATTGTTTGTTTTACTCATCTTGTTTTCTTTGTTACAATTGTGCTCTCAATTAGCTTTTAACAATTCGTGTGCCCCAGAAATATTTTTTAATAAGTCTCATCGTACTCCAAATCAAACACAACTGTTCGGTGCCAGAGACGATCGAACACTAATGCTGAATGGAAAAATAAATCATGACTGATTGTCGCATGTCACCAGGTGTAGTAATAAATTGCACTGCTGTACTCTTACACTGGTACAGACAATTAGCGACTCTTTTGGTCTCTAATTTTAGTACTTCTTTTCATTCAGCTGTCATTAATTCCAGATATTTTTATGTGCACTATGTCCATTCCATTATATTTGACTTGTGTTTGGTTTTAACAGTGTCGTGAGATATTGCTTTGAACAGGTTAAAACATTTCTTCATTTTGAATTATTTAAAAATTTAGCATTGCTTTAAAAGGCTTGTGCATATTTTGTATACTTGAATATGAAATTGGTTGTGTCAACTTGTCAAATAACATATCTTGCTTTTAATTAAACTATTCCAACTGGTTAATGATGTATAGTAATTTTAATTGACTGTCATTTTAATACTCAGTCTGTTTGAACTTTGCTAAGATAAAATCATACATGACACAGTCACATGAAAACTTAACGCAAGCTTCAATAGATTGGTCTTTACAAAGACAAAATCATACTTAACACAATAAAATGAAAACCTAAAGAAAGCTACACATAAACTAATCTTTAAGTATGTATAAAATTACTGTTTGCTAAAATCAAAATACTGGCGGTTGTCCTTGGTAATTTTATTATTTTCTTGATCATGCTAATTTAAGTTTTCGGATATGCAATGTTTATCTTGAAAATTGTTGACAATTTATGAAACTTGCTCACATTAAAGAAAATAAACAATTATATGCAAATGCAGTATAAGAAGTAAATAGTTTGTTTCTTTGTATGTTTTGATCACAATATATTGTACATGACTTTTTTAATAAACAGCATATATTAATCTTTCATTTTGTGTTTTGATCACAATATATTGTACATGACTTTTTTTTAATAAACAGCATATATTAATTTTTATTTTGTGTTTTGATCACAATCTCTTATACATAGTTATTAATAAACCGCATGTTTCAGTTCTTTTGGTTTTGACCACCATATATTTTGTACATAGTTATTAATAAACAGCATTTATCAGTTTTTCTTTTCTTCTCTCTTTGTGGCTGCAGTTATAAGTTTAGTCAGTTCATACTAGTGAGTGAATATAATTTACATATTCAGAGTGTATCAGTTATTGATGTTAATTATTAGTGTGTTTATTTGGTTTATATAATATTATTTGGGTTTTAAAATAGTGATTAGCAAATATGTATGTTAATACACTTGTGGCTATACAAAACAATCTCAAAACATCAGTAATTTTTTTTTAAATGTCACATATGAATATTTTTGTAATATTGTGTATGATTTCAATGTTGTTAATCAAAGTTTACTTTTTGTTCAACAACAAATAAACCTTGGAAACCATTTCCTATATATTTGCATCCATACAAAACTGAAATTTCAGGCAAAGATTGTAGAAGAAATAATGAGGCTATATTTATATAATTCTGTTGTAGTAAGTGCCTTTGAGGCTAGTTTTATTAATCTCTCAGTTAAGCTGATTTCCCTCTCACATGCTCAGATGTATACATATGCATTAAAAATTACAAACTACAAAATTAAATTTTTTTAAAATAATGAAAAAGTTAAATTTCTTATATTGGCTGTTGACACTGTCAGTGTCTGGAACTTGATCCTATGGCATGCAAAGAAAAGAACATTTCTAGTTCATTTTTATCACCAGACTTTATTTCTGATTTTTTTGTAGTAGTGTACATAACTTTAAATGCAGTCAACTATCAATAGTATTTCTTCTTTTCTTTTTTAAATTAAATTTTAGAAAACAATTAAGTTTATGGACTAAGAAGGAGAGTGCTGAATTTGACTACCATAGTTTGAAAATATACAACAATAATTATCCAGACAATGCACATAGATTATGAGAAAGTACTTATACAAATACAACTCAGTGAAGTAAAACGTCGTTTTAGTTTTAATCTTATAGCTTGGGTCCACACTACAGAGAGTGTTGTCTATATATAGAGCTTTCGAATAACAAAGGGAAGCTATCGCTTCTCGTTGACTAATTCAGTTCAGTTATAAATGAATTATCAACATCCTTGTGTTTTTATTAACTTTGTATTATGTAGAAGTTATAGATATTTTATTTTAAGTATACAAAAAAATTCGAGTTTTAATTAAAGTTTTTACTTAAGCTTAAAAATATGACTCCTCCATGATGTGACAAGATCATGTTACAATAGACACCTGTGTCACAGTAATATGGAGGTGCTGTTAGACCGTCCCATTGGCTGTCGTTGCCATTGTTTTTATTAGAGCTCAGTATTATTAGTACATTTCCAAGAAAGTTGTGTAATATAGCACAATCAAGTGTGCATTTAATTCACTTCCCCACCCACCCCCCTTACAAACTACGTTTCAAGAGAAATAAAATAATAAATTTCAGAAAAGTGGGGGAGAGGGCTAAAGGTGCGCCATGATAGTTGAATGTATCGAATATATTTCTGATTCCCGACATCACTAAACGACACATCAAACACCTACCGACTTTCAGGAGCAAACGACTTCGGAATGTTTAGAATGCCAGCAGTCTAGGGCGTCGTGACTGTAACATAAAATTACTGCCCTAGACCTTGTCTTAGACCTTTTTTGTGGACACTTGGGAAAAAATCAAATTAGATGTTAAGCATTTAATCTTCTGTTTTACTTTTGCAATGACAGGAATGATGACAGTTTGGAATTAATATATATCAGTCCGAAAGTTTACAGTTCACGTTTATACGTTTTAATTTAAAACAAGGAAAGATGAAAAGTGCTTGTGGATTTTTGTAATTTATGTTAGACGAATAAACACTTGAAAAAATATTTTGAAAATTGGAAAAAATGTCTAGGTTCTAATTATAGAAAACTGAAATCTGTTAATAAATTAATAAATAAAAATCAACAAACACCTTCTGATCGACAGTGGCAAGAATGAATAACTGTGGTCTTGAAATTATATTTTTTTGTAATACAGTATTTTAGCTTTGTAATAAGAAATAACACAATTTTGATATTAAAAATTCTTTGACGTAGGCTTAGTCGAAGTAGCGCGTGGCAGAAAGAATTATTTTTTAATTTAATCACCATTTCTCTCCCCTTGAAGCAAATTGAGCAGACCCTTTTCGAAAGAAAACCACTACAGTTTTTGTCTATTATGACACGGTAATTATTGACATGACGAGAACACTAGCAGCACAATGCACTTTTACTTATTTTTAATGAATAAGCAATATCAATATTACTATACCATAATAACTTCAGTACATTAAGTTTTTGATTGTCACATAGTAACTAGGCTATAGGTATTTTACCGAAAATTAATAGACAAACCATTATAGGAATTTCTCTAGAACAAAATACAATGTAACTATAGCAACATTCGTATCTTGCTATAACAAAATAACTACACTCTAAATATCTTAATAGAACATAATAACTACACTATTAAATACTTACTAGAAAATAATGATTACACTATAAATATCTCACTAAAACATAATAACTATACTATAAATAGCTTACTATAACATACACTGACTACACTGTAAATATCTTACTAGAACATAATAACTATACTATAAGCATCTTACAACTAAACGATAAATATCTTACTATAACATAATGACTACACTAAAAATACTTTTTGAAATTTAATAATTACACTATGCATATTTTACTAGAGCATAATAATAACAACATTATAAATATCTTACTGGAAGATATTAACTACACTAAAAATATCTTACTAGAGCATATTAACTACACTAAAATTATCTTACTGGAAGATATTGACTACACTAAAAATATCTGACTGGTACATAATAACTATACATTAAATAAATATCTTACTGGAAAATATTAACTACACAAATATCATACTGGAACACAATAACTACACTAAAATTATCTTACTGGAACATATTAACTACACAAAAATATATGACTGGTACATAATAACTATACATTAAATAAATATCTTACTGGAACATATTAACTACACTAAAAATATCATACTGGAACATAATAATTACACTAAAATTATCGTACTGGAACATATTAACTACACAAAAATATATAACTGGTACATAATAACTATACATTAAATAAATATCTTACTGGGATATTATAATTATATTATTAATAAATATTAATAAATTAATTAATATATTAATTAATATATTAATTAATATAAATATTAATAAATATCTTAATGGAACATAATAATTGCACTATAAATATAATAACTATACTATAAATAAATATCACACTGGAACATAATAACTACACTAAAAATATCTTATTGGAATATAATAACTATACTATAAATAACTATCATACTGGAACATAATAACTACACTAGAAATATCTTATTGGAATATAATAACTAATATAATATCTATAAAATGTCTTACTGAAATATAATATCCACAATACAAATATTTTACTGGAACATAATTTTTTAAAAAAACAATAATAACTACACTGACATCGCAAGCTCTTTTGTTGTTGTTGCTGTTGTTGTTGCTGCCTTTAAGGTGCGTCAAGAACACATCGTGCTACAAAATAAAATGGAAAAAAAAAATCCCAATGTTGAACTGGCTCAAACGTATGAAGAGATTCATTCTGCCTGTCTAGGTTTTAAGACCACCTGCGTTGTCTAAGGAAACATGAATGCTTGTGACTGATGCTATTTTATTTATTTTTTTTAATTTGATCAAATTGCTAATATGCTATTAATGGGGTCTTTGTGTTTGTGGTTTTTATTAATGTCTGTGGCAGAACTTTGTTTTGCAATTCTTCTGTTTCAGTTGCAAAACAGAGGCTTTGTTCTGGGTCTTTCTGCAGCTTGTACTTTTAGTGCTCTATTCTGGTTTGGTCTTTTTTGCGTTATACTTTTAGTGTTGTGTTTTTCGCTTTATATATTTTGCCTTATACTTTTGGCATTGTATTTTATTCTTTGTACTTATAGTGTTGTCATTTTGCCTTGTATTTATTGCCATATACATCGAGCATTGTATTTTATTCGATGTGCTTTTTGCGTTGTATGTTTGCCCTGTATTTATTGCCTTATACTATTAGCGTTGTGTATTACTCGTTGTACTTTTAGCGTTATTTTTTCGCCTTGTTTTTATTGTCTTATTTTTTAGCATTGTATTTTATTTGTTGTACTTTTGGTGTTGTATTTTTGCCTATATTTATTGCCTTATACTTTTTGCATTGTATTTTGTTCTTTGTACTTTTAGCGTTGTTTACTTGCCTTGTATGTTTTGCCTAATACTTTTAGCATTGTATTTTGTTCTTTGTACTTTTAGAGTTGTTTCTTTTGTGTGTACATTTACCGTGGATATTATTTTCTTTTGCTGAAGGCGCGTACTTGAATATCTGAATTCCTTTCATCAATGAAATTATTTATTGCATCGTTGTTCATCTTATCTAAGGAATGACTCCAAATGTTATGTAGTTACACTCGGATCTTCTTTTTTCGTTCCTCTTGTTTCTGGCTTCACTTGCATTATTTTTTTTTTTTTTTTTTATTATTTTATTTTTTGAAGGGAGGGAATCGTCGCCTTCGATAGTTGAAGCTGTTGGAACTGATTTTGTTTCTGATAGTGAAGTAGATTTAATGAAAACTGAGTAAAGTAGTTGTATTGGCAAATGAGTGAAGTAGAACTGACAAGCTGAGTGAAGTAGAGGAATTGACAAACTGAGTGAAGTAGTACTATTAAAAAGCTGAGTGATATAGACGAACTGAAAAGCTGAGTGAAGTAGACGTATTGACAAATTGAGCGAAGTAGACGTATTGACAAATAAGTGAAGTAGACTTACTGACAAATTGTGTGAAGTAGACGTATCGACAAGCTGAGTTACATAGATGTATCGACAAGCTGAGTGAAGTAGACTTACTTACAAGCTGAGTGAAGTAGACGTATTGACAAGATGAGTGAAGTAGACTTACTTACAAGCTGAGTGAAGTAGACGTATTGACAAATAAGTGAAGTAGACTTACTGACAAATTGTGTGAAGTAGACGTATCGACAAGCTGAGTTACATAGATGTATCGACAAGCTGAGTGAAGTAGACGTATTGACAAGATGAGTGAAGTAGACTTACTTACAAGCTGAGTGAAGTAGACGTATTGACAAGCTGAGTGAAGTAGACGTATTGACAAGATGAGTGAAGTAGACGTATTGACAAGATGAGTGAAGTAGACGTATTGACAAGATGAGTGAAGTAGACGTATTGACAAGCTGAGTGAAGTAGACGTATTGACAAGATGAGTGAAGTAGACGTATTGACAAGATGAGTGAAGTAGACGTATTGACAAGATGAGTGAAGTAGACTTACAAGCTGAGTGGTGGACTTTGTGACACTTTTTAAATGAAGGGACCTGGAAAGGCTAGATGTAAACCGTCACCATCATTTGCTAAATCATCAACAGAGGCGCCAGGGTTTTCGATGAATTTTACTCAAAATGACATGCTTAGTCGTATATTTACATTCCAGTCCAGAGTTGCTTTACCTAGCTTTAACAGAAAAAAGTTTCCAAGAGAGGAAATTCATTTAAACAATAAATTTCTTTCAATTCACTCAGTTTATTTCGGATTCATTTAACATGTTTAACATGTTAATTTATGCGCAATATCTCTCACACACACACACACACACACACACCCCTACCCCTTGTCAGTCTAAAACGTGATTTTCAAACATTCAAGCAAAACACCAAGCATACGCGCCATATGGGCACACTGAAACAAAAATGTTTTGTATCAGCTAAAAACCGCATTCTCCAGTTCAAATAGGCAAAGTGCAAAATACGCCAGCACTTCGTCTCCAGTTCACATATGCAAGGTGCAAAATACGCCAGCACTTCGTCTCCAGGGCAGAATCGAGAACGGCGATCGAAATGAAATTATTTAATACTAAAATCAAAGGAAGGTTTCTTGCATTAGCTCTACGCTCACCACTACGTACGCTGCATTATTTCGCCCCGAAGTGCCCGGACTACGCGTCATGTTATTGTCTCTGTCTCTCACTTTTTTTTATTAGTTGTTGTTTTGGGGGAAACAAATGAGCTTACGAGACATCTGTAGCTGCGCTATACGTGCATATTGTAGGAATTTAATCAGATCAAAAAGCGTTTTCTCTCACGCTTCTTCTTTGAAATAATTAATCTAAGTGACGCGGTTGTCACGTTACAGGAATGAATATGATGAAGCAGCTACAAATTAACCCTTTTCATGCGACCGCGAGCTAACCCTTTCAACATGCTCTTGCAACTTCACGAAAGAATGCAAGCCCTTGTCATATTTGTTGTTGGTGAAAATCAAATGACAGGACAGGGAAGCCAATGCTTTGACTAACATCACTTGAATTCAGGAATCGCTTCTGATTACAGATAAAATATTATAGTATCTAAAGCAGATTATGCTGTTGCAGTGTCTAAAGCAGATGGTTATAGAGTTACAATGTAAATATTATGAAGAAATGCAGAAGACGTAGACGAATATAGTGGAAGATTTTTTAGATTGTCTCATTCAGATAATATTGTTACTGTATTTATAACAAGAGATTATATTGTTATACTTTTTAGGACCGAAGATTGTAGTATTACAGTATTTACAACAGAAGATTGTAATGTTACAATATCTACAAGATTGTAGCATTACAATATCAACAACAGAAGATTGTAGTATTACAGTATCTAACAACAAAAGATTGTAGTATTACAGTATCTACAACATAGATTATATTGCCGCAGTATCTACAGTAGGCGATTCTAGTGTTACACTATCTAAAATAGAAGAATATAGTGTTGGAATATCTCATTTCGATTGCTACTATATCTATAGTAGGAGACTGTATAGTTACAGTGTCTAGAGAAGAAAATATCTAAACAGACTGTTCTGTATAAATAAATAATCAAGTTAGCCATGAAGATTAATTCATCCTTTAAATCAAAATTATAAAACCGGTTTAGTTGTAATGGCTTATTTTATTGTTTTCCACCTTTTAGCTAATTGTTAGATTGATAAACGCGAACCTCAATACTTATAAAACAGTTAACGGGTCGAAGAGGTGCCTTAGTTTAAGATAAAGTCATTGCTGCCTTAAAAGAAAGATAATAATTAGTTTTAGTGTTCAAGATCATAAAAGAATAAATTTACAAAAGACGTTTTGAAAAGCAAAACTCAGTTGCATGAATTAATTAGAAATGTACTTACCTACATATATGCATAGACCTTGTACTCTTAGAAACATAGTAGTCTGCTTAAATTCATAGACGTCTGTTGTTGGACGAAATTCTAAAGAAAAAATAAACAATTAATTGCGGTAAGGCTGCTCACGGTCAAGGACGCCTAAATAACTATTTGCGGTGAGGCTGCTCGCAGTCAAGGACGCCTAAATAATTATTTGTGGTGAGGCTGCTCGCAGTCAAGGACGCCTAAATAATTATTTGTGGTGAGGCTGCTCACTTTCAAGGAAGCCTAACTAATTAATTGCGGTGAGGCTGCTCGCAGTCAAGGACGCCTAAATAATTATTTATGGTGAGGCTGCTCACTTTCAAGGAAGCCTAATTAATTGCGGTGAGGCTGCTCACAGTCAAGGATGCCTTTCGCTCGAGTATTATTAAATTTGAGTCTTTCATTCACCTAACAAACATATTACAGAACAGCCCGGAAGTCATTTAAAATAAAAAGAAAAATCTTTACGCTGACCCTTTTACTGAATGTCTCGGACTGAAAAAAAATACAATTATTGAAACAAGCTTTTAAAACGCTAATTGATTGACTGACTGAACGATAAATGAATTTGACTATCATGTGGGCAATCTTGTAACTATGCTTATTTAATAATCTTATGCAGTGAACCATTGACAACATTTCTATTAAATTGCAGCATTGAACAAACGGTGATATCGTAAACCGACATGATTGGAATTTTCTTTTAATGTAACCGAAACATTTCAGTCTGAAAAGTACATGGCTGCAGTGTTTTTAGACGATTGGAAGAAAATACGATTTGTTTTGATAGAAACCAGCCTAGGAAATATATATATTATCCTTGGCTGCATATTATTTTGAGAGAGATGACTTTGCTGGACGGCCTGTTTCGGAGCGTTGTCTTGGTTTCTTGATTATGCTCTTTGCTCTATTCTTAGTGACTAAGTATTTTTCTGTCTGGGTACGAGAACTTAATACGTGACTAAAGAGTTAAAGTAAGTATTTCTGCTGACTTTTGGAGTGTATGTCTGTATTTCTGTGTGTGTTTGTTATATTTGTTTGTATGAGAGAGAGACAAATAACGGAGGGAAAGATAAATATAAGAAAGAGAGACAGTTATCAAGAAAGGTATAAAACAAAACAGAGAAAGAGTTGTACAGGAAGATATAGAAACAGAGAGAGACAGACAGACAGACAGACAGACAGATAGACAGAAGGACCTAGAGTGAAAGAGGCAGGAAAATGCAGAAAAGAATATATAAAAGAGACAAGAGCGGGGAACAGAAAGAGACTGAGAGAGTGAGGAAAGAAAGAGAGAAATGAGACATTTAGAGAAACAGAATTAAAGAGAAAGAATTACAAACAGAAAAAAAATTTAAAAGGCATAAAGGGACAGATAAATATAGCAAATACAATGAACAGATTACTTGACATCAACATTTTGACAAACCACGTTTAGATAGTTTCAATGTTTATACAGTTGTATATCTTAACACATAATTCAACAGATTAGTGTCAGTATAAATCACAGGGTAATGTCTTATCAGAGAACGGAAATTGAGTTTTAGAAATTATATGATAATAGTTTGTACATAACCTTGTCAAGATGATACCGTACTAGTCTTTTGCACACTTTGTAACAGTCACATTTTTATTATTCACAATAGAATTGTCAGTTCTTCATGTATTTCTCTTATATGCTGTAGAACACTAAATAGCTTCTATTCTCTCAAGGCTAATCTAGGCACTCCTTCACCGTATTAGTTCCCTCAAGCAGAACAACAATGTAACAATTTCCAGTAACTTCCTTCTACCAGAAATTCCATGACGTAATTGAGCATACTTTGTCACCGTACATCAACAGAGCGCAGTGTATCCTTACACGTACACACTGGGGGTAGAGTCTTCTCAAATCTACCATGGTCTTTGCAGTTTATAAATCAGTAAACCGGGAGATTCTAGAAAAAAATCAAAAAGGCTGCTACTTCCCTGTAAAATTCAATCAGGGAACAAATGCTAAGTTTCCAGCTTTTTCATCTCTAACTCCATTCTTTCTTACAAGTCTCAACTTACATTTTGCTATTGATATATTATACTTGTGATTTACACAGAGATATTTCAAAGTCCATTCTCTCTCAATCAGTCAGTTAACTCACCATTAAGCTAAGGGCCACCTTTCATGACCACACATCTGCCAAATTCAAAGTGATTAGAAAATAAATTCTTTTCAGTAGGTAAACATTGATCTCAGCCCATTGGTTGGTCTCATTCTTGTATATATTAACCATTAGATAATAAAAACTACTCATCCACCTAAAACTGGTTTAGATTACATCAGCAAGTTTCTAGTATATCCTCTACCTGAGATGTTTATTCCAAAATATCATCATAAGCAAATGATTGGTCACATTAACATTTGCAGCAAAGATATAATTATTAAGTATAAAAATAGGGATAGGCAAATTTATTCCGCCACACAATGGTTCATTTTCGTTTTATATTTACTACAGCTAATGTGTTTTATTAACCTTTATGGCATAGTTATCAAAAATGCATTACTACAGTTATGTGTTTTATTAACCTTTATGGCATAGTTATCAAAACTGCATTACTACAGTTATGTGTTTTATTAACCTTTATGGCACAGTTATCAAAACTGCATTACTACAGATAATGTACTTTATTAATCTTTAATACATAATTATCAAAACTGTAATAGTTAGTGCATAGTTATCAAACCTGCGTTACTACTGATAATGTATTTTATTAATATTTAGTACACAGTTATCAAACCTGCTTACTTAGGTGTTTAGTTATTATGCCGCTACGCAATAAACTCTGTTTAATACAATCATAAAACTGTGCTTTATCACATCATAGAGAAAGCAGACAGTGTGAGTGATAGAGTGATAGAATGATCGAGTGAGTGAGTGAGCGAGCGAGCGGAGACAGAAACATGAATTCTCTTCCTGCTAAACGCAACAAAATCCGTGGCACAGACAGCCACAGCACTTTATAAGTCGACGACTTGCAGAAGTCCCACATCAAACAACATTTATGTATACTTAGCTACATCCTGACATCTCTAAGCTAACACTTGCCCTTTGCGTCGCGCAAGATTTGAGGAATTTTAATTCTGATTTAAAATTAAAAAAACTCTCATTACTTTTGTAGCAGGTTGTACGTCTGAGCACGTGTCAACCCACTTCCATCCTTGTCTATTGAATCCATCAACACCAAGGCACCAACGACATATATTTAGATATGTCAAGATTGCCTAGAAGCACATCTACTCACGTGCAGAAAACAGGCTGCTAAAAGCTCGACACTCGGGAACCATTTATTTTAAAATAAGCGAACGCGAAGCTCAAGATGAGCAGCCGTGTGTGTAGTGAAATCGCAAGTAAACAGGCTGGAAAATCTCCAAACACCCATTGTTTATGCCGATCTGACAGTTTGCTTTAAAGTGTCAATTTAGTAAGCTGCCGGTTGGGTTTCTTTCTTTCTTTCTTTCTTTCTTTCTTTCTTTCTTTCTTTCTTTCTTTCTTTCTTTCTTTTCCTTCTTTCTTTCTTTCTGTCTCTCTCTCTGCATTCGTGTCTCTGCCGTCTGTATCTCTGTAACTTTGTGATTTTGCCCTCCTCTCAATCTCTCTCTCTCTCTTACACACACACACAAACACACACACACACACACACACACACACAAATATATTGTAATAAAAATATAATTTATCATTTTGAATTTAATTAAATAGAAAGTTTGTTAAAATAATTTATTGCTTTTGAAATGTGTTTATGAATCTCTTTTTCTCTCTCTCTCTCTCAACACACACACACAAATATATTGCACTTTCCTATTCCTAAATATTTATTTATCAATGTATTTTTATTTAATCACTCTAGATTAACATATAAATAAATGGGTGTTAACATGGACGAAATAATTAGATGTGCAGATGGATAGATGGATGGAAGAATGGATATATAGATGCATGGAAGATTAGGTGAACAGGTGTACAGATGATAGACGTAGGAATGAACAGAATACTGAACAAACTAATGACGGACACGAGTCTTTCAAGCAAGTCATCTAACTTTGAAGATAACGGATACTGTTACAACATGCGTTTTATATTCAAATGATGCGACGCTGTAGTTTTAATTATGATTTACTTTTTACACCACAAGTGTTCTAACTGGTGTATACTTATACATCTCTTGGTGTACTTAATTGTAATTGATGTTCTTCGCTGATGTAGAAAACCTCTTTAATTAAGAATGAAAAATCGCGGATGTTAGCTGCCACACACTTTATTACTGTTAGCATTCACTCTGCCGAAATATAAGATAATAGCTAAACTGCTAGAGCGTGTAAAACATCTTGACAATGTTAAGGGTTACTCTGCCGAAATATAGCTAGATCTTGTAAATGCACCTTATTAAGTCAGGGTTTATTGTGCTGTGCCAGAGTAAATTAACTAGATCATGTAAATATATCTTTATAATGTACAGACTTGCTTTACCGAAATATAGGACAATGCTTAGATCATGTTAAACACGCTTTAATAATGTTAAGATTTACCGTGCTGTTTTATCAGACAATAGTTAGAATAGTTGAACGAACTTTAATAAGATTAGCATTTACTGTAATGTTTTAATGAACAGTTACGTGCAAACATGTCTTAAGAGCCTTTAAGCACCATAAGAATGTAAGAATGTTGTATCGAAATACATTATATTAACATAACATTACATCATGTAATAATTGTATAGTTTACTGCGCTGTTTTACAAGACAATATTTAGAACTTGTAAACACACTTTCACAATGTTATCATTATTAAAACCATAATAGTGTTTTAACTTGGTCTGCTACAATGTAACACGTGGACACACCTTAATAGTGTTTCAAATTGGTCTGCTACAATGTTGCACGTGAACACACCTTAATAGTGTTTCAACTTGTTGGCTAGGTACAATGCAACACGTGAACACACCTTAATAGTGTTTCAACCTAGCCTGCTACAAAGTACAATGTGATACACCTTGTTAGTGTTTCAACTTGGCCAGCTACAATGTTACACGCGAACACACCTTATTAGTGTTTCAAACTTGGCCTGCATATAACGTAAGACGCAAGCACACCTTGTTAATGTTTCAGTTTGGCCTTTCTAAAACGTAAGACTCAAACACACCTTGTTAATGTTTCAACTTGGCCTGCTAAAACGTAAGACGCAAACACAACTTGTTAATGTTTCAGTTTGGCCTTTCTAAAACGTAAGACTCAAACACACCTTGTTAATGTTTCAACTTGGCCTGCTGCAACGTAACACGCGAACGCACCTTAACAGTAATAACATTGCGTTTGCTTTGTTCTGCTGAATACAAATAACACCAAGACGATGGAAGCTTAAGGCAGGCTCCACTGTACATCATTGCTTTCCTTTTCTTTCGAGCATGAATAAGTGAACAGTTAAATAGTCGCCATGGGGTTTTGGAGGAAAATGTTTTCTTCGTCTGCAATTCTCACATTTTCTGAATAAATTGACTGCTTTGACGTGACCCGAGTTATCTTATCTTTGGACATGAAAATTAAGTCGGGACTTAAAAACATCTGTGTTAAACAATCTGTCAGCAAAACAACATGTTACCTCTGTCAACATTCAAAGTGAGTTCGCTTGTTGAGGAAGATTTTAAAGGTTTCTTAAAACATAGAGTGACTAAAAAGTGAGTTCGCTTGTCGAGGTAAATTTTAAAGGTTTCTTAAAGCTTAAAATGATGACAATTATCCTGGGTAGGGGGTGGGGGTGAAATATGAATCGAACTTTCAAGAAACAAAATAATGTATTGATACTGTTGTGGGCTTTTCGCTTTAGGTGGGTTATTTTCTCTAACGTTCTGCATTTATTTCTTTGTTTTTTGTAATTTCTTTATTTTTATTAAATGTGTTTGTCTTTCTGAAACTTTATATTTTGTTTGTTTACTTATATTTGTTTCTAAGAAGATAGAGGGAGCATTGACCGCTACTGTGAAAGTGACGGATATTTGGAGTGATTTGATTATATGTGTATTTACTGGCATTTCGTCAATGGAACATTGGTGATGATGATGGTGGTGGTGGTGGTGGTGGTGGTGGTGGTGGTGGTGGTAGGACCCTGAAATAAAAAAGAATGTAAGGCGAATTTTTATTTTCGTGATGAAAATACTCTGCATAAGAGTTTCCGAAGTACAGAGCAAAAGTTCGAAATGCATTTAGAGGAGAATGATTGTGGAACATGTGTTCAGACTGCTATTAGTCAGTGAAAGACTTTAAAATGGCTTTTAAAAATATTACTTCTAATGGTCACACATGTATTCAGACTGCTATTAGTAGTGAAAGACTTTAAAATGGCTTTTTAAAATATTACGTCTAATGGTCACACATGTCTCGAAACGAAGACTTTTTTGTTTAAAGCGTTCTTATCAATATTAGGAAAGACATTTGCACTGAAACATTGACAGGAATGAGAACCACATACATCAATGCGGGGGGGGGGGGAGGAGGGGGAGAACTATCAGCCACTCTTGTTGGATGCTTTTAATGTTTATCGCTATACCATTATCTCCCTTGTGTTTAAATAAGTGACCATCGTGCACAAGGAGATATAGTGAGAGCATTTTATCAAATGTCATTCTTGACAAAGTTTTGAAATTTAAAATTTCATCTTCTCAAAACTGTAACATTCTGACTGATTTTTTCGTTTTTATTATGTATTTCAGATACCTGATCCATTTATAAATTGCTTGTAGATCAAGCACTAGTGCCAGCCCATAGTCAGGCAGAATGTTGTTTTCTTTACACTGAGATGAAAAGAGTTATTTCCCATTCTCAAGTATTTCAGGGTTGTTTCCCATTCTCATATGAACTCTTCCCAAATACAGTTGTGATAGAGAGTTATTTCTCATGTACGTATAATATCGGAGTTGTTTTTCATATGGACATGATCGGAGATGAGTATAAGAAATGTGCTTTATAAATACAGAATGCATTTGCAGTTGTTTCCCCTTATACACGTGACTGCTTTCCAAACACAGTCGTGATTATTTTCTATAATACTTATAATGTGAGAGTTACTTCTCGTATACACGCGTGATAAGAGATGAGTAAAATACATTTGTTTTAGAAATACAGAACACACATGAAATTGTTTTCATTGCTTTTTTCCACGATAGTTTGTTGATGTGCCCAGTCACTGATGTGTGTTTGTTCGTTAAGCCCACTCGTTCCATATATGCTTGTGACCCATAATGCAGATGAAATGAATTTTATTCTGTTTTCAGAATATGTTCTTTATGAGTAAAATTAATAAGATGAATGTACCCTTATGACAAAAAAAAATAATAAGATGAATGCTCCTTACGACAAACATCATAATACAATCTGTCCCTTCCCTCCATTCCTGTTGTCACTGCTCAATAAGATCAAGAGTGTCTATAGAAACCGTCTCAGTGCCGTTAATTCCACATTCGTCAATAAGACTCGGTGCTACTAGTCACCGCTTCAGGCTGGTCTTAAGAGCCGCTATTTACAGTTTTCACTCAATATAAAAATAATGCCGTCCGTTTTGACGTTATGGCTCCGAGCAGTATTTTTTCCCATGATGAATCGTTCAGTCTAGCCTTGCGTTAAAAAATATATATATATTCGTGAACCGGATAGGGTTCACAGTGGGGGTCATCTACACTTTTGTGGCTGCACGACATCATCAGTCTTGTATTGGAGAAGTAGGTCTTCAACGATCTTGTATTGAAACACTTCCAGAAGTATGTTTTCATAGATCTTTTATTGAAAGTCGATGCTAACTGTAACTCTTCCAGATGTTGGGCTTCACCTGTGTTCACTGTTCAATGTTGGAGAAGTTTGTCTTCATCGCTGTTCACTGTTAAGTCTTGCAGATATTTGTCTTCATCTATGTTCACTGCAAGTCTTGCACATTTTTCTCTTCATCCATGTTCGTGAAAATTCTTCATCGGTGTTCATTGTAAGTTTTGCAGACGTATACGTTCACATTGTTTAATTGAAGTCTTGTAGAAGTATTATTCGTCGATTTAAAAAATACATATATGCTGAAGTTGTAATTTTCATAGATCATCACTGAAAATAAATATTCTTTATTGGTCAAAGTAATGTAGAAGTATGTGATGAAATTCTTTCAAAATAAATATTCTTCATTGGCCAAAGTAATGTAGAGGTATGTGATGAAATTCTTTCAAAAATAAATACCCTTCATTGGCCAAATAATATAGAAGTATGTGATGAAATTCTTTCAAAACTTGTCTTAGTATCATAATGGAAGTGTAGCAGAAAAATTGTTTCGTCAGTCTTCATTTGACGTCTAAAATGTGTTTTAATCGATCACTAATGGAAATCAAATGTATAATTTCATCGATCTTTGAAAAGTCTACAGAAGTCTGTTTTCATTTATCTTAATTGAAAATCTGTAGAAGTGTGTTTGGGATGTTTACGAAATATTTATAGAAGAATCTTGTAGAAAGTATGTACAAATACAGTTTATTCGATCTTAATGGAAAGCCTATAAAAGTACTTTACATCGATCTTTACTGATCGTCTATCGAGGCTAGTTTTAATCGATCTTGACGGAAAGTCTGCAAAAAAAATATGTTTTCTTCAGAATTTACGGAAAGTCTGTAGAATTTGTTTTCAATACTCTCTTCAGAAAGTCTGTAGAAACAACGTTTCAGTCACTCTCTAAAAGAAGTTTAAAGAACTATTCTTTCGACGATAATTATTGGGGTCTTGCTCTAGAATAGTCTCATGTGGTTTCCTCGATATTTGGCAAAGCCATGCTTGTAAGGGTGTGTTTACTTTTTTTAAATAGTCTTGTTTCAACACTAGAAATGAATATTTGTTAACACTTAACATGAATACATTAAACTATTGGTGTCTGTTATATCAAAACTTGACCCTTGACTAAAAACCCATCTTCCCATCCCGATTAACCGTAATCTGAAGTGCACCCCGTTTAGTAGGTGAAATGCGTACTCGCAATAATTCACGAGTATCTCGCGTCCTGGTGCAGCTTTTCCATTTGCACCATTGGTGTCTACTGCAAATACGTCATTAATAACTCAACCAATCAGCTGTCTGTCCAGTATTATTTAAACACTGTGGCTTTTAGTGTTGTCCAGCTTTATTTAAAGACTTTGGCTTATGGTGGCTGTCCAGTATTCTTTAAAAACATTGGCTTATAGTGACTGTCCAATATTATTTAAACATTTTGGCTTATAGTGACTGTCCAATATTATTTAAACATTGCGGCTTATTGTTACTGTTCAATATTAATTAAACACTGTGGCTGACCCATAATATTTATTGATGTGTCTTCTGGTAACTCAACAAGACAACAAACTGACACAATATTCTCGACAGTAGAATTACCTAATAAATAATATTTATTAATGTATCTTCGATAACAGGACTAAATAACATATACTAATCGAAGTGTCTTCTTTTAACTGAACAATTCAATTTGCTGGACCATAATATTTATTAAGTGTCTTCTAGAAACTAGAATAAACCCTTATCTGAAATATGATATGTATTTCTGCCATAGCTGGTCTTCAAAGCTTAAAAAAGATTTGTGTATCTGCTGATAGCGAGATTAGTTGATACGTACAATTAATTATTATTGTCTTCCATGTTTTCTTAACAATGCAGAAAGTCGGCAGGAAGGGGGTCTGTCTGGACGTGCACTTAACGTTCATCCACTATGTCACGACATATCAGTCAGTTGAGCAATTTTCGGATTAATCTCATAGTTCTGCCTACACGTGACGGTACTTTCCTGAAAATAATTATACATTGAACACACACACACACACACACACAATTTAATTAATTAATTTGAGTAGCTATCAGGAGTAAGCTCATTAGCTGGTATATTACATTAAAGTATGTGTGTCAGTGAGAAACAAATCTTGACATAACCAAGTTGAAGTAATGTAGCTAGAATTTTAAAGTAATGTAGTTAGAATCTTAAAGTAATGTAGCTAGAATCTTAAAGTAATGTAGCTAGAATCTTAAAGTAATGTAGCTAGAATCTTAAAGTAATGTAGCTAGAAAAGAACGTAAATCAGTTAGAAGCATGAAGTAATGGAGCCTGAAAAGAGCTTGATGCAGCTAGAAACTTGAGGTAATGGAGCTACAGCAGCACGTAATGGGGCCAGAAACAGCACGTAATGCTTCTACAAACAACGTAATGGGGCCAGAAACAGCACATAATGCAGCTAGGAACTAACAACCATCACAGACAAATAGGAAGATAAAAGACTTCATGCGGACAGTGCTCATTAATTTTCAGGAACCGCACTGCGCTATGACATATCGTCATAAGTGGCTTTCTCTGTCTAATTTAAGTTTCAAACAATTACAAGTTGGACGCAGGCTACTCGGACAAGCAGCTTATTCGCCGACCGACGCCTCCGCACAAACGCCAAGTAGTATTTACCCCAGCGTTCAGTACACGTAATAACTTTCAAATCCCTGACTTAATGTTCATTGCTAGGCTACGGATGTTTTCTACTTTAGAGATTTATGGATATTTTTATGCGTTCTGGTGGCAAAACCTTGAGTGAGTTTCTACATTAACTTATCTTCACGCACTTTGGTTGGGTTAGCAAGGTCGCGCTTAGCTGTCCTAGCACGGCATAAGGTTGACTAATGTGCGGTATAATTATATGGTCGCGTTCAGTTGTTCTCCCAGGGCACAAGGCCACTGATGTTGTTGGTGGGGGTCGCGTTCAGCTGTTCTCTCAGGGAACAAGATTGACTTCTATGTCTGTATAAGATCGTGATCAACTATTTCCAACTATCAGGGCACAAAGTTGACACACAGGCAGGAGTATGGTCGCATTCAGCTGTTCTACTCGGCATAACTTTCCCGACTTTATTTAAAATATAGAGGTCGGTGTAACTTATAAATCTTCAAGGTTTTTGTGGTCAACTTCCGGTTCTGTGAATTTGTTATTCAGCCATTCTTTAAGAGTTAGATATTTTTAGAATCTGAAACAAGTAAGATGAGATCATCAAAAAAATACGTTAAGGAGACGATTAGATGAGGTTAGAATTCAGCGCAATTAGCAGATGACTTTTTTCCCCAATTTTGATTGGTCTGCTTATATATGTATTTGCAGCAGACCACATTGTCGCTGGACACCTTACCAGCACTCCACACTTTCTAACCGCCTTTCTTTCATTGATATAACATTAGTATAGGACTGTCTACAATAGGCTCTATATCAGTAACATGAAAAGATCATACGTAAATACTCCGTAGAGGATTTTTCAGCTGTAAAACAAGACATCTTCTGTATCTGAGGTCTCGCTCCTATGGCATTCGATAAAAAAGCGAAAAGTGCATCACAGACACAACGTTCGATTGAAATAATTTTTAAAAAAGATTCTTTTAATGCCTCTTTTTAATTTCCCCACTTTGTGTACATCCGCGCCCTGCACATTATAGTCCACAGCTTCTGTTACTGGTTTATAGAATTTTAAAAATAAATACTAATTGCGAATGATTTGTTGTAAGATTATAAAGTGAGCAGTGAAAACCGGAAGTTGACCACCAAAAAAATCGATTTTTATAACAGCTGTAGCGGCGCGCGTGCTATTTGACCTATATGTTTCAGGAAAGTCGTGGATCTCTCGAAGCAAGGTAGCGTTCAAGTGATGTATCACGTGAACAATGTTAGTTTCTAATATGTGGGGCACATGGCCGCGTTCAGTTGATTTAGCAGCCATAAGTTAAGACTTGTCTGGTCTATCTTTGCAAACGAAATTATCGCGCAATCAGTACACTTTAATGTTAAACTTGTACAAGCAATCAAATCACGTGATTTCAAACATTGCTTACTTGGATGGAGTGACTAAAGCAAACACAGTGGCATCGATGCATACTATGGTATATATTTAGTACTAATCATATTGCATATCTGACCGATGGAGAGGGGTGTTGTTTATGCCTTGATGCTTATTCAATATGCAGTAAATCGAATAACATAATCTATAGCATTTTGCAAAATTGAAAAACCCACACAAAACACATAAAAATCCCAGACGCTTTAAAAGGACAAAGAGAGAAAAATTGATGAAAATTAAATGATTCTAATAACCGGGATAAATTTTATGCGTGTTATATATAACAACGCCCCGATTTATTGAGTTCGGATGGTCCGTTGCGCATAAAATATCTTCCACATTGATTATTAAAACTAAGAATTTTTTAAAGAAATCGAATACTCTCTATGTGGAAATCAATGTTGAGTTGTGCCCCTTTTTTCTTGAATCAAGGGGTGTAAGCCCGTCTTTTGTACACTAGTTCATGACTGATCGGATGTAATGTTATGAAACGAGAGACCGTACGTATTGGCTTCTGTGTTACAGTAGCTTTAGAAACTCAACTCTTTTCACTGTTTTTGTTCATTAATTGTTGTACGTTCATTTCTAATATTGCATGTAGAGAATTGGACACCCTTTCCTTGGATCTAACATGTTCTGGAAGGCTGGTAAATAAAAATTGTTCGGCAGAGATGGCGCTGATCAGTGGGTTGTTTTTTTTTATAACTCCGATGTTTTCCTTTCTAAACTGTCTGTCTGTAAGTGCTGACTTTTGAAAGCCTTTCGGGAGATTTCAGACCTTCTCCTCTTGTAATTATTTGCACACTTCTAGGTAAAAACCCTCCAAATTCTGCCATAATCCTGGCCAATTCGTGAGTTTCGAGTCGTTCCTCATGACGTCACGAATTATTATTCCACGTGGATAAAATTGGCTTCAAACCTAACCATCCTGGGCCGTCTATTTCCGTGTCGTGGCGGTCCAGGCTGACAGTTAATCGAGTAATAAATCTATGGGCAGCTTGAGGATTCTAATTATTTCTTAGACATTCTCACATTTTTTGTTGTAGAAAAACAGTGTTTGCCATCATAACATGTTTTCTGTTTAATACTATAAGATCATCTTTTGAAATGCAATGTCAATAAGAACAAAAATAACTGCTAAATTAAAAAATAATTAGTACAAAAACTACATTAATTTGGCATTTTCTAAAGCTTCAAAACCACTTCAACTTTATTAATAGACTGGTCACGTAGGAAAAGTTCTCCCTCTGACGTCACCTTTATCGGCATCATACCACACGTCTTTCCGTTCTATTTTTTCTTTTTCTTTTTTTTTAAATGACTTTTCAATACAATACTTCTCTAGGATTCGTTTTTACATTTAAATTTAAACAATAAAACTATTTCTGTGTAACCGAAATGAATAAATCATATTACATAAATAATTAGGAATGGTTTAATAAATATACTTGGTGTTTTTTGCATTTCAACGAACCGAGTAAGATTTGTGTTGCTTTTATTTGTTTATTCGATAATTGGTATGTATGTATCTTTCCATTTGTCTCTCTCTATGTATGTATTTGTATGTGCGTATATTTGTATTAAATGCGATTTCAGTAGAAAAGTAATTATTTTCAGGAAAGTAGTATCACAGATTGTCTATGTTTGAGTGTTTGTGTGTGTTTGTGTGTGCTAACGTGTGTGCTTGTTTTGTGTGTTTGTGTGTATGGGTTTGTGTATGTGCTTGCGTGCGAGTGTTTGTGTTTGTGAGCAGATAGATACGTTTTCTTTTGGTAGGTGCAATTTATGTGTTATTGTTTACTCAAACATTTATTGACAGAGAAATACATTTAGGTTTAATATATAATATAATCTCGGCTCTGCCAGCCAACTAACTCCAACAGTAATTTAAGAAATAATATCAATGCTGATTTTTGTAATCAAAGAGCTGTTAGTAAAGAAAACTATCATAGTGAGGGCTGGGGTTGGTAGGGACTTTTATTGGTACGAACTTTAGAGTCATGCACACAACACTCGTAGAGGAATTCGGGTCAAGAGTAATTTAATAACATCCTCAATACTCTCGTCAAATACTTTCAATCTCGAATCACTGATTTCAAAACTTTTTCTAGAAACTTTAAAATTGGATTAAATGTCAAATCCCTGGCCCTTTTTCTCTCGCCCGTTTTCTTTGATAAGCTATTTTTTAAAATTAAATCATCTATTTATGACCTCAAGGATTTGGCTTTTCTCGTATTATGTTTATTATTTTTTCTTTTAAAAACAATGTTTCTTTAAAATATTTCTGTCTTATCGAGATTTTTAGGAAAGCACTGAAGCTAGTATCGAACGAAGCTTTGAAAGACTTGTTTTGTTTTAAAATTTACATCGAAAAGCGAATACTTCTTTTGCTCTCAACAGAGAAACTAAACTGCTCAATTATACTTAATCTATTATGCAGAATCAATCCCTCTTTTAAGAGTACTATTTTCACGACAATTTATTTATTTATTATTTATTTTCACGACTGTATTTATTTTATGTGTATTTTTTCTTTTTGAATATTTTGAATGAGAAGAGATTGTGAAAATTATTCCACTTTGTTCTGAAATTTCTTTAGGTTCGACCAAACATGTAGATATTCAGTAATAGTGCCCAATAATGAAACATAATAAATAAATAAAATACCATTTTAGACTGTATATAGATATAATTCATGTATACACACAAAGCGTGTATCCCTCTCTGACTGAAATCCGACGAGATGCCATTTTCTGCTAAATGTGGCGTCAATTTCAAAAGGACGAGAAGCAAACAAGGCGTTTATTCAGTGAGTTAACTGGAATGTGTTTAGAGGATACTTCAAAGAATGATACTGCCGAACTGCACACACACACACACATACACACACACACACACACACACACACACACACACACACACACACACACACACACACACAATCACCAGCACACCAGACAGTACTCGTTTGTCGATTATCTTCCACTTACAGCGGATCTGTTTACGGATTAATCCCCTTTTATGCCATAAACCGATCCTAACTTAGTTAATTATCTCTACCTATTCCTGTATAGACACTTTTTTTTTACGACTAGACCAATTCCAATTTACTCATCTTTTTACGACAAGGTCCCTCTCATCTAGTCACCTTTGCGGCAGAATTATATTCTGCTTTAGTCACTTTCACCAGAGCAAGCCTTTAAAACAACTGCGGTCTCGAGGACAAATCACATTTAGTTCATTTTTTTTAGTATTCATTTTGTGTGCGAAGGGAAAGGAGAGAGGTTTTATAATCTATTAATTATTTTACGTGGGTTTAAGGATTTTTCTAATCTGTTTCTGATGTGCCCACCACCATTAAAATAAAAATCATAAATTTTCTAAGTCGATTTTTGCTTTACTCTTGTGCATAAACTCTGTTCCTGGGCAAGTCATGTTTCTTTCTTGCTCGTTATCTTGCTTGGTTAAAGAAGGCTATTTTGAACGATTTACAACAGCCGTTAGCTCAGTATAGTAGATGAATTGTACATCTGTCTGTTCTAGCTCACTAAACTTGCTTGGTTAATGTGTACTTTGAACGATTTACACCAGCCATTTACAACCATCTTTCTTTTCTATTCTTTTGAATTGGTGTTGCTAGGCTTTTTTTTCTATCTTTTATTTCTTCTTAGGCACATCTTGTAAATTACTATGGTTGGTTGGTCTGCTCTTTTCAATGAGGATATCCTTGACATAGCTGTTGTAAAGTTTACAATAATAGAATTCGGAGTTGACCAGCTTTCCATGCAATAAAAGGAGTTATCGGCCGTGATGTCCATTATTGTACTATGTCTTACCCAAATTACTTACCATGAAAGAAGAGTCGTGTGCTAGTGACTCTAATTTCACCTTGTGAAAATTCTAACGTTACGAAATGTTTATAATTGTGTGCAATCCAAGATTTTTATGTAGATTGACGGGTTGTGTGTGTGTGTGTGTGTGTGTGTGTGTGTCGGGGGATGGGGGTGGGGGTGGGGTAGAGGAAGGAACCTCAATGAAAACTGCAATGTTAACTGGTATATATTGTTTTCAAGCTTACTTTCTGTTGTTAGTCTGGAAGGTGGGGTGCGTGAATAGTAAAAATAAATTTTTGAAATAAGGTTATTTATTATTAGGGGGTAAATAATAAAATGTCACTATAATTATTTCATTGTTCTGTTATTCTTACTTTGTTCACACAGTTTATTGCATTGTTGCATTTTCTTTTTCTCCTGTTTTCGGGCGATGATGGGTCATATTTAGTTTTTATGCTGCTTTAGCTCTTGTTTGCATATCATTTTTATTTTTATTTTTTTTGTATTGTTCTAGGTGCTGTGGGGGGGGGGGTTGATTGTTTATGAGCTATTTTTTCGGTTTTAACGGATTTTTGTTATTTTACATTTTTTTGTTTGGGTTGTTTATTTATTTCACGATGGGCGTATGTGTGTTTGTTTGTTGTATTTTTTTATTTCGTATAATTAACAGTGACTAAATCGCTTACTCGACATTACTATACCTAGAATGTTACCAGTATGAAAGCAAAGCAGAAAGAGCGCCAAAATATAAAGCGAAAAACTTAAATGAGTTGTTTGTGAAAGGGGGCTGAAATCTGTAGGGGTAAGTTTGATTCAGACCATTTGTCTCCCTGCTCTGGAGCATGTCTCTTGAGATGACGTAAGCCACTCCAAAATGATATCATGACGTAACCAACGCAGCATATTATGACGTAAAATACTTAAAACTGTTTTGAGAAAAACCTGCGATATTTGTACATACAAAATAAAGATATACCAAAGTTCATACTTATATAATAACTAACAAACGTAAAGGTCTACCATCTGTTGTAATACAGTACTTTTATATATTATTAGTATGTCATACTTTTATCTCCTTTTTGTCACATTCTGATTCTTTATTATCACATTTTAATGTAGTCAAGATTCTCTCTCTCTCTCTCTCTCTCTCTCTCTCTCTCTCTCTCTCTCTCTCTCTCTCTCTCTCTCTCTCTCTCTCTCTCTCTCTCAATCAACCAATCAAAACATACTGGAAATACTGTTTTATATTTTGAGAAAATATTCGTATATAATACAAAATGAAAGAATCATCATGACAATGATATACTATTATTTATATGAAATATAAAATACAGCTAAGAGGGGTTTTGATATTTTAACTGTTACAAATTACAATGACAAGATTTCAAAAGTGTCATAATTTCATTTAGATTAGAATTGCATAAATATATTATGACAATAATAATTATTATTGATTTAAAACATAATTGAAGTAAAGAAATCAACAGAAAAGAAGTTTTATATATTAATTAATTATATTTACTTTAGGAATGAAATAGTGCATTTGTTATAGTATTAGCCACATAATAATTAAGCAAACTCAATATAATCTGTGTAGAAACTATAAACTTTACATTCATAAACAAACATAGACACTTAATTCACTTATATGGAAATTCAAACTTTTGGTTTTGCTCTGTTGACTCACATGGTTTATGCTTAAAACTTTTCTGAAAATTGAATTAATACATTCAAGAAACATGCTATGTTTTTACAGTCCTAATTTACTGTAGATTTTTAAAAATTAAAAATATATGTTGCATCCAAATATTCAGCATTCACCAGTCACAGTTTATAATTGAAAATACTTAATAATATGATATACGTGTGTTTGTACAAAATTTAAAGTTTATGCGAGTGCTGTTAAATAAAACTGTATGGCTACTCATTATTTAGTTTATTTGACAATGAGAGTATGTAGGTGTACTGTGTGCAGACTTGAATGAAGAAAACGTCACGAAAATGACGTTTTGCGACGTACTTCCACGATCACTATTCTTCTTCTTCTTTCTTGTTCTTCTCTGATTTCTTGCTGCAGCAGTAATTGTCAAAGAAAATATCATCGCTCTGTCTCTTTCGGGTGGATTTGGTTGATATGCATTTTTCTGAATGAATAGAAGGTACTTCTTCTTTTAATCGTCACGTCCAAAAACAACGGCCTGGTGCACTGTTCAGTATATACTTCATTATGAAAATGTGCTAAACACTGCTCCTTTTACCGGCTCAGAAAAAATCCGATCTGTCCTTTTTAATGGTCTGTATCAACTGCCGAGGTCTTTTGAAATATTTCAGGAATCTGTGAAGGCATATTCCTTCTGCTTTATGGGTATTCAAACATCCGAAAGCGACGTATTCGTTTACCACGACTGTACCCGAGGAAGCAGAATCACTATAACTAGGCTAACTGTCGTTGTCCTGAAAGTAGGCCATACCGCGACCCGGCTGTAGTTGAAAGGGAAATTTGTATCTTTGACCGCCGTGCTCAAGGTCGCGTTTTTAGCACTCTTTCTAAACGAATAGCGAGCGATGTACGCATTTCTTTGCAAATATAAAACTGTAAGAAATGCTCAAAATTTTAATAAAAAAGAAACATTTTTAGTGAGAAGATCACTTTAAGACCTGCAGTAAAAATTTAAAATGCCTCTTGTTGATCGCGAGAGTATTTTGCTGAGCTCTATCTGGCTTCAGCAACTGTTTTCTTAACGATTTCTTGTCAAGACGTATACTTTAGGGAAAAAAAACACACACCAAAAGAAAAAAAACAACAATACATTCCCCAAAGAACAATTACAGTCAATAATATTAGTATAAAGAATAAGGGTGTAAAGTATGCTGAATCCAATAGGAAAGAAATAATTTAAAGTAAAATGCAACCGGAAAAATGAAGTGGTCTTTAACAATACAGTTGAATTTCGAAGTAAACCTCTTTTTTTTAATAATTCAGTCTATAGAGAAGCAAACACGATTTTTTTTTTTTGCATCAAGAAAGACAAAGGAACGCTGATAATTCTTGGTGAGCAAGGGAGGCTATTTGTACGAAAGTAGATCGCCATTGAAAACACTTTCATTCCAAGGCTAAATTATTTATGTAGACGAGAAATAAATGATGTGGCAGGGAGAGTAAGAGAAAGAGGAAAATATCTGTTGAATAGAAGCATTTACAACTATTGGTTATAATCGATTTCTCTACAAGACAAAAAAAAGATTTTAAATCAGTTAAAGCTATTAAGAGATTGGCGTGCCAAAGAGACTTTTCGAATTTGTAGGCAATTATTAGCATAATGGCTATATTACTGAGAGATGATTTGAAGGAGTGGTTTAGTGCAGTAGTGTTAATCCTTCAGATGTTAATGATGTATTCAATATTCATATCGTTGATGTTAATCTTTTCACATTGTACGGGTGTTACGACATTTGTAGGATCGTTGGCTTTTGTGTTAAGACTTGATTATATATTTTTCCTTAGACACCAATCAAGTCTAGTGATTCTAGAATTTAACGTGATTAATCAATGTGAAGTGCTTATATATCATTTATTTTGAAGCATGAAAAGAGTTCCTTTTCATCAAATGCCACTTAAGCTGAAGTTGTCGATTGTCGTGAATATTTAAGCAAATGTTCAAATTAGAGAGATAGTATTTTTAATATTTTAATAAACTATGCCCTAGAATCTCTCTCTCTCTCTCTCTCTCTCTCTCTCTCTCTCTCTCTCTCTCTCTCTCAAATCAGAACCGCTATTTCTTTTATTTATACTTAAATTATTATTTATTTCATTTATTTATTTTCTTTGTTCAAAACTGTCATTATTATTTAACTCCTTGTCTTGTAGATTCATTGCTATTTTATTTCATTGTAAAGCAATGGGTGCCTGCGTCAAGGCCATCGGATATTTGGGTACAAGAGTAGAGGAATGAACCGTGCCTGTGGGTAAGCTTGTACTGGAAGGATAATCGCTTATCGGGAGCTCGCCTGTTGGTGGAAATGGGCGCGCTTGTGAAAATACTTGTTGTACACTGTATGTATTGATGTGTGACGGGGGCATTTTGCCAGTTTGTGTGTATTGATGTGTGACGGGGGCATTTTGCCAGTCTGTGTGTATTGATGTGTGACGGAGCATTTTGCCAGTCTGTGTATATTGATGTGTGACAGAGGCATTTTGCCAGTCTGTATGTATTGACGTGTGACCGGGGCATTTTGCCAGTCTGTGTGTATTGATGTGTGACAGAGGCATTTTGCCAATCTGTGTGTATTGATGTGTGACAGAGGCATTTTGCCAGTCTGTGTGTATTGATGTTTGAGGGAGGCATTTGCCAGTCTGTGTGTATTGATGTGTGACGGAGCATTTTGCCAGTCTGTGTATATTGATGTGTGACAGAGGCATTTTGCCAGTCTGTATGTATTGACGTGTGACCGGGGCATTTTGCCAGTCTGTGTGTATTGATGTGTGACAGAGGCATTTTGCCAATCTGTGTGTATTGATGTGTGACAGAGGCATTTTGCCAGTCTGTGTGTATTGATGTGTGAGGGAGGCATTTGCCAGTCTGTGTGTATTGATTGTGACCGAAGCATTTTAGCCAGTCTGTGTGTATTGATGTGTGACGGGGGCATTTTGCCAGTCTGTGTGTATTGATGTGTGACGGAGGCATTTTGCCAGTCTGTGTGTATTGATGTGTGACGGAGGCATTTTGCCAGTCTGTGTGTATTGATGTGTGACGGAGGCATTTTGCCATCTGTGTGAATGGAAGAAACGCAGGCTGATGACATGTGAGGATGAGTCGGGGCTTATTGGGGAATGGAAAGACTCGTTTCTGATGCTGTCACCATGTTAATCTAAATCGAAAGTTCAGCCTTAGGGACAAGTTGTTCTATCTCAGATTTGGGTGGGGGGAGTAATATATTTGTGCAAACCAGTCTCACTCTCTCATGTTATTATTTTATTTTGCCTACTAGATGTCATTATAACGTAATAATCGCCGTGTTTTTTGTTTTGTGTGGATCTATTAAACATTGGATTGAGAGCATGTGGCCACTAAAACATTAGCTGTTTATTTTTTTATAAACATAGAATTTGTGTACCTTGGGTGACGTTTTTGAATATTTTGATGTATGAATTTATAAAATCATATTTTGATTGTTGCTGATTAAGTTGTTAAATATTATCTTCGAACATCCTATTCGTTAAAGATAGAGCTGTGTTGTGTTCTTTTATTTGGTTTTTTTTTTTGTTTTTTTTTTTTGGTTTTCTTTTGTTTGGGGGGCATGTCTCTAAAAATCGATCATTAAAAGGGACAGCAACTCTAATAGAAAGATAACCCTCAGAACGTAGATACGCCAATTGTAACCCGGGGAATATCAGATTTCAGGGAATAAAAATATATCTTTTTCGTTCAAGCTAGAAGTTTGAATGTGGTTTAACTCCCCTTTCCATAACTGGTTATTTGACAAAAGTGTGTTTGTATGTAATCTTGTGGTGTAGGTATTTATGTATATCTTTCTCTCCCTCCCTTTATCTTTTTTCCTCAAAATACATCTGTTATTTTCTCTCTCTATTCTCTCTCTCTCTCTCTCTCTCTCTCTATCTATCTATCTATCTATCTATCTATCTATCTATCTATCTATCTATCTATCTATCTAATATATAGTATATTTATTTCTATATTTCTCTTTCTTTATATGCTTTCCTTTGTTGTCTGTAGTATACACTTTCAATTAGAGTTGGACGAATACAGCAGACTTCCTTAGCAAAACGTTTGTTAGCAAATTTCAGTCGTAAAATCCTACAAACTCGAGCTAAACTGTCAAGTGACTGGCGACCAACGAGTTAATTACCCATCCAGACAGCCATGTCGTTTCAGTGTCATATGCGGACTTGCAAGCTTTTTCCATGAGCAGAGTTAAACCATGAGAGATCAACATGACAGCATCGTTCAATCACACTTGCTCTTGCCATAACATTGTGAAACAAAATTCCATAGTCTCTAATTCCATTCCTACCAACCTCTGCGGACTTTTTTCATCGGTCCTAAAAGTATGTCACTAAGTCGAAAGAACTTTACCCGCAGTGCGTCACAACTTAAAGTTCATTGGCTGAAGCTATCAGTCATGAGGTAACAAGAGTTACACATCGCTCAGAGTTTACTGGCTGAAGTGGTCGATGCTAGCAATGCTATAAGTCACGAAGTCGTTGACAAGAGCGACGTCACCGATTAAAGGTTTTAGCTAAAGTGGTAAATGCTAACAATACTATAAGTCATGAATGTAAATGCTCTACAGTCTACCCAGTTAATACAGTGACGCAGCAACCGGAGAAGTATCACGAATAGGGGGACTGAAGACACTGACCGTCTTAGTAAACTCAGAGTGAATCACTTTCACTTTCATCACTTTCACTTTCATCCCTTTCACTTCACCCTTTGCTGTTGCCCGTCCACTAATTCACGAGAACTTCGTCCAGATGTCCAGCTACATATTCTGATGAATCCATCCATTGTCACAATTCATATCCGTCATATTTGCTTTCGGATGCAGTTGTTGTTGTTATTCAAACGTCTAATACTCTGATACAAGTCCATCAATATTTTAAAGTGTTGTATTGATTAGTTAGTGTGTATGTGTATGTATGTGTTGGGAGTGGGTGGTATCTTGCCTGTTGGACGTTGATGGGGACCTTGTATACTGAAACAATGATATAGTATTTGAGATCTTCCAGCTTAAAACTGCAACTCTAATTCCAATTATGGGTTTTAAACAAAGTAAATAATGTCGCTTCATTGTTAACCTGTGCTTATAAATTATATTATGTGTTTGTGTGTGTGTGTATTGATGTGTGTTTGTATATGTGTGTGTGTTAGATTTGAGATTTCACTTTAGAGTATATAATTGCAAAATGCAACAAATTATTAAAATATTAATTATATGATATTGCTCATTGCATAAGACATTGATTTTAAGTTTTAAAGAAGGGAAACTGATTCGATGGTGGTTTGCAAGCAAACTACAGCTAACTCAATGTGACTCTCTAAACCAGGGGCGGGCAAACTCTGGCCCGCGGGCCAAACCTGGCACGTGAAGCATTTTTTGTTGGCCCGCCAAGCTATTCACAGTTAACATTGCTTTTGGCCCGCCAAGCTATTCACAGTTATTGCTTTTGGCCCGCCAAGCCATTCACACTTATTGCTTTTGGCCCGCAAAACAAAAGTCAATAAAACAATTGGGCATTGTTATACGCTGTCAAACAGCCAAGGCTAAACTAGTCTAAAGACTACATGTAATTTTAGCAGTTTGAATTACTAACACAAAATTGTGTGCACATGTACAATTTATGCCTGCGGTTATATATATTACACTAGCATCTCTTTATAGTTCGTTGACTTTTGAACTCTCCTAGGCCTAGGATAGATCTAAAATAATAATAATAATAATCTACAATAATAATGTATGTCATCATAAATAATAATAATGACTTTTGAACTCTCCTAGGCCTAGGATAGATCTAAAATAAAAATAATAATCTACAATAATAATGTATGTCAGCATCTGTACTCTGCCTCATTCGTGACCTGACCACCTGACCTTCACCGCTACAATTGGTGAGAGGAAGGAGGGCTGGAGGTGAACAGAGGTGTGCGAATTTGAAACTCGCAGTCTTCTGCCATCACAACCGAACTGGTTGTCGCATTTCTGCTATTTCTTTGCCATTATTCCCCCATCCCCACAATCATGTCTGCAACCCCAGCATCCTAAAAAATTTAAAGTGGATATGGAAAGTCGGACATTTAACTCTGAGTGGACGAGAAGTACTTTTTCATAGAACTGTTTGGACAAGCTCAGTGTCTGATCTGTTTGAAAACTGTTGCTGTCTTCAAAGAGTTTAATGTGCTCTGTCACTGGGAAACAGTACACTTAACTTCGAAATTTGGTTTAACGTCTGCCTCTGAGAAAAAGACTACTATTGCTAAACTCACGGGCAATATAGAGAAAAGCAGTTTGATGTTTCATAAGCAAACATCTGTGCATGAAAAAGTGACACGTGCCAGTTATGAAGTTTCACTACTCCTTGCTCAAAGAATGAGTTAAAAGCAAAGTTCCGCACTTCTTCTCCTCTTTCTTTTTTTCGTGATGTCATCCTACCATCAGGCAAGTTTCCACATTTTATTAAACATGCTCAGCGCATTGTAGCTATGTTCGGAAGCACATTTTGCCATGAACAACTGTTCTCAAAGATGAAATATACAAAGAGTCGCCTTCGCTCTCAACTCTCTGACGTCATCTAAATGACATTCTTCGCTTGTCAACCTCATCAGTTCAGCCAGATATTGAATCACTTATTTATTGTAAGCAACACCATCCATCTCATTAATCTTTCATTGAAACAGAGTTAGTTTTTTAAAATTACTTTTGTTCTCATTTTATATTCTGAACTTGCTGGACTTGTGATATTTGGTCGTCTATCCGGCCCGCGAACTTTTCCAACAGTTTTATCTGGCCCGCGGTCTCAAAAGTTTGCCCGCCCCTGCTCTAAACAAACCAATGTCTGAATGAAAGACAAATCCATAATGAACATGATAAATGTAAATCTCTAACCAAACCAATGTCTGAATGAAAGACAAATCCATAATGAACGTGTTACATGTGCTTTCATGTCACGTAGTCAATCCCTGCACATTTAGTTAATTCTTCGCAATTGTCTCTCATTGCTTGAAAAATCTGATAATCATAACATGCATGTAGAATTGTCTCTCATTGCTTGAAAAATCTGATAATCATAACATGCATGTAGAATTGTCTCTCATTGCTTGAAAAATCTGATAATCATAACATGCATGTAGAATTGTCTCTCATTGCTTGAAAAATCTGGTAATCATAACATGCATGTAGAATTGTCTCTCATTGCTTGAAAAATCTGGTAATCATAACATGCATGTAGAATTGTCTCTCATTGCTTGAAAAATCTGATAATCATAACATGCATGTAGAATTGCAATCCTGAAAGATTCACTCTTCAGTAAAATGATACAATACACTGTAGCAGGCAGTGTTGTTTTCTTTGCTTTATGACAGATATAACATAAGCAAAGGAGAAGCATTTGCTGTAAGATGATTCAACAATATATAATATAACGAAAACAATGTAACCTTGCATTTAGATCATTTAACATAAGCCTGGTGCTCTATTAAAAAAAAGAACAACACAAAAAAAAAACCCATAATTTAGGTCGTATCGATCCCTGACTTAATTTCCTATTGATAAAGACTAATTTACTCACACATGGGTGTGGTAGAGGAGGAATATGCCCGAAACAAAGTTCATAACACGCAAGTCGATAAAGAAAGTTATCAGGAAGAAAACACGTTAAACAAGTAGTATAGTGTGGATTATTTGCATTTGCTCATTAATCCTTCTCGGTCTCAGAATGAAGACAGGTAAGTTGGAGTTATGTTTACTATCTATGGTACTTTAGCAGAATGAACATTGGGGTGCTTTCTTGCTCTCTCCACGACATTGGCCATTACGTCATATCGCCAGGCCTACGCCTTTGCATTTGCAAAATTGGTCCCCCTTCCCCCCGTAAGTGCTCAGAAGGACACGTTACTGTTCTTACTGACGAATCAATACAGCTTCAGGCTCAAAGTCTTCAGAAAACGGAAGAAACGTAAACGGCCTGTTAGGATCGTGGAGATGAAATATTTAGATGTGACATCTAGGCCAGTCGTTGAAAATTACACGCACGTAAGCAGATGCAAACGCGCTGACGATCATTAGCGCACACGGACACACCTGCAAACATACTGACACACATTTGAACGTACGTACGCCTGCTGATACGCATGTAAGCATACTGAAGCACATAAAGATTAGTTATGGAGCACATCGAGATTGCAGGCCTAAGTTTTAGCATAGTGATGTGAATGAATAGCTCTTGCACATTTAAATTAAACTATGACGTATGTGCAAGCAGACTGGCGACTATGAAATACACAATTTATACACAGATAGTCTGACACATATGCAAGCATTCTAACTCAAATGAAAATATACTGACGCATATACAGAGTATTTTCACGCTCATAACTAGCTCAGCCTAATAGCTCTCTGCTGGCAGCTGTTGTATGATGGGAAAATATTCCCACATATATATTTTATATAAATTTTCATTTGTGGAATGAGTGCGTATTGCGTCCTGTTTACAGAGAAGGGAAGCCCTGAAATGAATGAGAGACATGTGTGGAAGATTTAGGGACTGGCGTTTGATGTCTGCGGTGTTTGAAGTCTGCGGTCAGCGTGTGGTCAGTGTGTACGCTTAGCGGGTGGTTAGAGTTGTTAGAGGGACATAATCATCTTAGAGCTAATGAATTGAACAGGTCAGAAGCTGGTCTAAGCAGGGTAATAAAAACCACAGTGAAAATGTTATCTTCACTACTTCCTGAAAAATCGTCTGAGGGTGACCACTGAAAGGGTAGTCCGCCCAAAACAACACTGGGTCGTATATGAGAGAAGAAAACCCTGGCTATATAGGTAAAAGCGTCTTTGTATTTGTGTGAATGGTTAAGTTTTATTAGGATGTTATATACTATGTTTTATTTATGAATATGTTAATATTCTTCCTTTCAGAGGACTATGCCAAACTTAGTAATTATTAATCGAGCACTGGACTGGACACTTAGGCTTTGCAATTGTTTGTGTTGCAGGGTTTTTTTCTTGTTATTGTGTATTCTCGGCTGCTCGTTTATAGCTGCCTGTTGTTTGCCTGTGTGGCTGTGCCTGTGTGGCCGTTTTACTTGTCCCGGCTGAATTGGGACGTGCCGATCTATTGACTGGAAAATTCAAGTCTACAAGACTGACGTCATTTCTGTGCTTAAGCTAAGTGCCTATTCGGACAGTGACTTCAGTACAAATGAACTGGCTTAGGATGAACTGAATTTTCTAAATCTTGTTAACTTTTTCTTTTATTAAATTTCTTGTTATTATTTTAAAACGCGTGTTTGTTAGTTCTATCGTTATTTTCGTAGTTCAAATGATAATGTAATGATTACGTCTTGTCCTCTGTTCGTTTAATTATAATCGTTTCTATACATATATATTTATTCATAAACATTAAATCTCAGCTGATTCTGAGTTGGGGGCGGAGCCAAATTGGCGACGTACCAGTATATCAGCGTAACAGTTGCAGATATACATATTTAACCAGTGACCCATACTCTGCACCGGCACTTGTAGATGTCTTGTATCATAGCTAATTATACAGAGTTGGTATAAGTCATTATTACAAAGTCACCCCAGAGTATAGCGGCGACAGCAGCTACACATTCGCACAAACATCCACAAGTCTGAGTACCCACAATAATAACAGATCCATTCTCAGTTTTAATGCACAAGCGATTTTGTTTAATTAATTTGAGATATGGGAATGCACTGTGCTCAGTGGAAGTGATGTTGCTGTCCACCCATAATCACGATATCTTGTATGTGCTCGAATCAGGAGTAGCACGCTGAGGAGCGCCGCCATTTATTGTCTCCTTCTTACATAGCTCTATTGCACAGTGGTTTTGAAACTAGAGGACTGAAGACTAGTAGTAATCATTGGACGTCCATATACCCTCGTTCCTTGTTGTTCGCACCTATATAAAGGCAGTACAAGCTTTGAACAAAAATTGAATGTTCACAGTGCCATTCCGCCATTTTCGCCGTGATGAAGTCGTAACAAACAATACACCAGACGTGTGATTCGTTAGTAGCAAAGTCGTATATGACTGCGAAACCAATCAGTGATTCGTCAGCAGCAAAGTCGTACACGACTGCGAAACCAATCGGGCGAGTTAACCTTCTAGCTGCTGAAAAGATGAACCGCAGTCGCGATCGAAAGTTCCTTTCATCGACTCGGTGATGCTGCAATTTGACACGAGCTTTCGTTTCACACTTTCTCCTCTGACCTTTCACCTTTTTACTTTTTGGAACGCCTATCGTCCTAGAGTCAACAAGGTGTCGGGGCAGTGTGGATGGCGGGGAGCATAGAGAGCCTCCTTCCAACTTTTACATCAAACAACAGTGATGCCTCAATATTTTTTTTCGTTGATGACGGGCACTGAGTCATTACCGGACCCGTTGTCGTTTTGAGTGTCAAACTTGTATTAATTTGAGAGCTAAACGCCTAAGCAGCTAGCAAGATCAAGAGTCCCTGTTTAGTAGTATTGACGGAAGAGGAGAAAGGGGGAGGGGGGAGGGGGGAGATAGTGTGACAACTTCTGTTGTTCACAACGATTGAGCAGCGTCGAGAAGACTTTTCTGTCTTGAGCAAAAGCCGGAAAATGAAACGAAACTGTATTCGCTGGATTGTGGACAGCTATACTTACATTGGTTTGAAAAAAAAATTACGACCATAAACATTTCTAGAAATTAGAATTATTGATTAATTTTAAATGAAAATTACTTTCGTTTTCTCGTTTTCAAGGTTCACGAAGACTCGTAAATCCTAAAGAAATCCTTAGCTTGAAACCTGAATATTTTGGTCATTTTAATGCCATGCAAATTTGAATGCAATTTTTAACAAAACGTAGAAATACATTGTGAAATTAACTTTAATTAACTTTGAAACTGATTCTAACCAATAAGTACGATCGATATCTGTTATCTTTCGTATTGATCACCGTAACGTGATCAGTTCATCATGAATTATGTTTAGGCAGACACCAGGTATGTACCTTTGCACTGATGATCATGAGTCTCCTACCTTAGTTCTGGCAGACACCAGTTATGTGCCCTTGAACTGACGATCATAAGCTAATATTCCAGAGCCGACAATCATGATTTTCATACCATAACGGTGGAAAACACAAGCTGTGTGCCCTAGGACTGGCAAGCGTGAGTTAATGCCCTAGGACTGGCAAGTATGCGTTACATTTACTTAGTGCTACTAATTATGATTGAATGCCTTAGCACGGGCACGAAGAGTTGCATTTCCCTACACTGTCATAATGAAGAGTTAGTTGGTTGCATTACACTAGCACTAATAATCGGAAGTTAAAGTCCTTGAATTGGCAATCATGTTATATTTCCTAGCACTGACAATCGTGAGTAATATTTATTTGCATAATTCATTATGAGTTGCATTCATAACCATGAGTTATATGTCGAAATCTATTTGCGCACCAATAGGCAAAGTCCATTAATTTTCAATATTTTCAGACTGAGCATGACTTTTCATAACCGATTTGACCTATTATAATGCTCGGTTTAATTCAATAGTTGATCTTCAATAATAATAGTAAGAAGAGTACAAAGAGGACGAAGAAGCGAAGATGAAATCTATGTGATAACTATGTAAAGTAAAAAAAAACTCCAAAAGAGCAAGGGTGTACCAACCAGAATCAGTCACTGAGACAAAAGAAGTCAAAATGTCTTGAAGCTTCAAGATAAAAGCAGATCGAGTGATTCCCGTGCGAAGATCAGACACTGAAGTTCTCAATAAATCTAACAGAACAGTAATAATTAATCATTGAGCGCGCTGGGGGTTCCAAGAGGTAGAAACACAAAACAAAAGAAAGGGGGGAAATACCAGGATCTCAGATTAAAAACCCAGAGACTGTGGAATTTAAAAGCAGGTGTGATACCTGTAGTTTATGATCTTTGGGGAACAAAACATCTGAGTCAGAAGGCTATCTGAATAAACTAGTTAGAAACCACAGACAGGCCCCACTACCGAAAAAGCAGCTCTCCTGGGAAGTACCCACATCCTCCGGAAAAAGATATAATTATAATAATAATAATAATAATAATAATAATAATGATAAAAATGATGATGAATGTGGTGATGATGATGATGACGATGATGAAGCCCCCTTAACACTTATGCAATACCTGTAGTAAGCTACACTGGAAGTATCATTGATTGGACAACAAATGAGATAAATAAACTGGACAGAAAAACAAGAAAACTACTTTACACCCAAAAGCAGACACAGGCTCTATGTATCTCGAAAAATGGGAGACCGAGGTCTCAAGAAAATCAAACATGTCATTGAAGGAGAAGTCATTGGAGTTGTGGACTACATCTGGAATAACAACAAAGATGGTCCACTGATAGAAGAAGTAAAGATGAGTGAACTATTCCAACCCCAAGAAACAGACAAAGAAACATGCAGAAAACAACGAAGCGGCAAAAAATCCTACATAGAAAAATCTATGTGAGAACTATGGAGTAAAACCCCAGAAAGAGCATGAATGCACCAACCGGAAGCAGTCATTGAAACAGAAGAACTTAAACTACTGTGGGACTTTGAAATAAGGACAGATCAAGTGATTTCTGCATGAAGACCCGATATTGTAGTTGTCAATACGTCCAATAGAACAGCAATGTAGACCAGATATTGTAGTTCTCAATACGTCCAATAGAACAGCAATGTAGACCAGATATTGTAGTTCTCAATAAGTCCAAGAGAACAGTAAAAATCATTGATGTCACTGTTCCAAGCGAAAGAAACATAAAAACAAAAGAAAGAAAAAAAGGAAAAATACCAGGATCTCAGATTAGAAATCCAGAGAGACTGTGGAATGTTAAAAGAAAATTGAAACCTTAGTGATAGGAGCCTTGGGGAACATGACATCTGAATGAATAAACAACCTGGAAACTACAGACTCGTTCCACTACTAAAGGGAGTTCTCTCAGAAGTGCCCACATCCTCCATAAAACCTTGGATCTCCCAGAATCTTGGTAAGATTCTGAGACCTTGGTTCACTACCGACAGTCAACAGACGTCGTGGAATAAAAATATAAGAAGAAGAAGAAGGATGCACGTGCAACATATTCGCGATTTGAAGACGAGTATAGACTTCCATGGCTGACGTAAGAGATCAGCTGATACGTGATTAGTTTAATCATTTTATAATTTCTGTTTGTGAGTCTGCTTTACCCGCGGGCTGTCGAGTGTAAGATCTTGTAAAATATATTTTTCTTTAGCGTCTTGTTCCTTTTTTTTTTTATAGTGACCAAGTTGCTAATGGCCTTGAATGCTATTTTACTGGGTTTTTAACAAATATTATAATGCCTATGTTTTCTAATTATTGTTTCACTAAAAACCTCTTTCAAATGCTATGGAATTCACCTCTTTCACCTAGTTGCACATATTTTTGCGCAGCCTTAATGATTTGTAGATTGAAATCCTTTATGAACAAGAAAAGCTTGTCTCTTGTTTCTACTCTGGGGAGCACGTGACTTCTGGGGGGGGGGGGCTTGCGTTGTGTTCCCTTTAAACACGGAATGCACCAGACACATTTTGCCGTGCACATAAAAACGGAAACGTTACTAGTCAGTTGATTAAAGTGTCACTGATTCAGGGACGTGAATTATCCAGGACTGAAGCAAATCTTGAAGTATTGTGTCCAATATTATGTGCACGAAAAATGTTTGATGCTTTCCGTTCACTGCAAAACATAGCAGGTGCATTCCGAGTTTATGTGCACGACAAAATATGGCTGGTGCATTCCGTGTTTTTGTGCACGACAAGCTAGGAACAAATGAGGGACACGCTAGAGATAACTTAGGTACTACCTAGGAACAAGCTAGAGACAAGTTATAAACAAACTAAAGATAAGTTAGGTAATAGCTAGGAACAAGCTAGAAACAAGTTAGGAACGAGTTAGGAACAAGTAGAGACAAGTTAGGAACAAGCTAGAAACAAGTTAGGAACGAGTTAGGAACAAGTAGAGACAAGTTAGGAACGAGTTAGGAACAAGTAGAGACAAGTTAGGAACGAGTTAGAAACAAGTAGAGACAAGTTAGGAACGCATTAGGAACAAGCTAGAGACAAGTTAGGAACGAGTTAGGAACAAGCTAGAGACAAGTTAAGAACGAGTTAGGTACAAGTTAGGAATAAGCTGAGACACATTATGTACGAGCCAGAGATAGGTTATGGGGCAAGCTGGTGTCAAGTTAGGGTCAAGCCAGAGATTAGTTAGGTACAGAATAGTGACATGCTAGAGACAAGGAAGTGACAACCTAGATACAAGTAGGGGACAAGCTAGAGACGAGCTAAAAACAACATTGAAAACAAGTTATGGACAAACTAGATACAAGCTAGGAACACGCTAGAGACTCCTTAGGGATATGCAAGACTATGGAGAAGCAAGCACAACACAAGCTCTGGCATAAGCCTTCCTGATAAATCACAGATTTCAGCGCAGCGAATGGATATTTAGACCACAGAGTATGTGTTCATTGGCTTGTAACGTTGCAGTCTAATGTCCAAAGAGCTAGAAAAGAAAAATTCCATCTGAACATCTCAGATGATACGTCGTGTGGATATTGAATTAGACATAATAAAAATGTATCTCTTCAAAATTTCCATGAATATAGAAAAATGTTAAGAACATTTTTAATGAACTGAGAATGCAGATTGAACTCTGAAATAATAAATAATGCTTCTCTGCAGCAAAACATGAGATCGTGTTTTAAGACAGGCAATAAGGATTGTTTCAGATTTATAAACTAGTCTTGCATGTTGTTTAAATTTAAATTTTCTAATTCATTTCTTGTTAAGCTATATTGTTATGATTTTTTACTTAAGTGTAAAATGTGAGGTTATTGAAATTAACATTAATTTGTTTAGCCTACTGACGTACCACGTTCGCTATGGTATTTGTCTAAAGTTACATAATTGCCAGTGGGCCCATTTCTTAATTAATTCATTCGCTATGGTATTTGTCTAAAGTTACATTAATGCCAGTGGGCCCATTTCTTAATTAATTCATTCGCTATGGTATTTGTCTAAAGTTACATAATGCCAGTGGGCCCATTTCTTAATTAATTCATTCGCTATGGTATTTGTCTAAAGTTACATTAATGCTAGTGGGCCCATTTCTTAATTAATTCATTCGCTGTGGTATTTGTCTACAAAAGTGCTGATGTCAGTGGGTCCATTTGTTATTTTAATTTAAAGTTGCTAATTGATATTCGTGTGTGTCGTTCTTTGTCTCCGTCACTATATCAAACAAACGATGACAGGTTTTACGGATATAATAACAATATATCATCTTTCGCGGTAAAGATTAGCAAACTTTAGACATTAACTGGTTACGGTAATTGTCACATGTAACACGTGTAACATTAAGATTGCGTGCTTTGAAGTTATTCATTGCCTTCTCCCGTCCGTGGAGTATTTCAAATTCCTAGAAATGACTGGTGCGGGTCGAAGACACGCTATGGCGGTCCTTATTCTTGTTGCTATTAAGAGCTCTCACAAATGGCGCGCTCGATATTGGGACCTAAGCCGTGATAAGGTGAAATGGTGTTAAGATAAACGATACATTTTTTCCGCCCCAGCGAATCTTAAATTAGATTTTTTTATTTTTTTCCTATCAATGACCTTGTTTTCGTCCATGCAGTAAACGAACATTGTAAAGAGATGCTAAGTAGATATAAACCAATCAAACAACATTAGTGCATTCCTATTACAGGATTACATTGAAAGTGACTGTCTTTGCATATTTGATTTGAACGTCTTCTCGAAGAGACAGTACCAGTTTTCCCATGGAAAAGTTTCAGTCGGGAAAAATAAAAGGGAAAACACTTTCACTAACTATATATTGCTGGACGGCCGCTTTCTCTTTTCTGTGAATGATTTGTTAATTAGATAGTAAATTAGATAGTTATTTAGCTGTAAGTTTAACTGAATAGTTTAGGAGCTAGTTAAATAATTAATTAATTGGTTTGTTATTCAATTATTTGGTGGATCAGTCAGTTCGTTAGTTGTTAACTGGTTGGTTATTTGTTCAGTTAGTTAGATAGTTATTTGATTGTGGTTTGGTGTTACTACTTGTTTTGCTTGCTGCTTGGTTGGAATGCTAGATGGTTGGTTGGTTGGTTGGTTAGATAGTAACATATTTCGTTAATTATTTAGTCTGCAACAAGGTTGGCTAGTTTTAAAATTTTGTTAGTTAGTTAGTTAGTTAGCTAGTTAGTTAGTTAGTTAATTAATTAGTTAGTTGGTTGTGTAGTTAGTTAGTTAGTTATGTAGGTAGTTAATTAGTTAGTTCGTTAGTTATTTAGTTAGTTAGTTAATTAGTTAGTTGGTTGTTTAGTTAGTTAGTTAGTTAGTTAGTTAGTTAGTTAGTTAGTAGTTAATTAGTTAGTTAGTTAGTTAGTTAGTTAGTTAGTTAGTTAGTTAGTTAGTTAGTTAGTTAGTTAGTTAGTTAGTTAGTTAGTTAGTAGTTAATTAGTTAGTTAGTTAGTTAGTTGGTTGGTTGTTTAGTTAGTTATTTAGTTGGTTAATAACTGAAAGAGACACCTGCAAAAGGCTGCTTGCACGCACGCACACACACACACACACACACACACACACACACACACATTTATCATTATGTTAGCATTTAATCAATTCATTAACACACATCTACTCCATTTAGTTTATCAGGAGATATTCTGCGTCCTTTATACAAGCTTACTTTTCAAAACGAATAAATTGCCGGAAGGTACAGTGAGCATTTAAAATTTAATTAAACAAATGATGTCATTTAGGTCTAACAGATTAATTTCTCCCTTCACCCTTGTCCATTGTGGACTTCACTTCCAAATTTAAACAGTAAGTAAAATTTTTAAATCATACTAATCACAAGTAGCATCTCATTTAAAAATTATAGATAAAAATTTGAAAATTTAAATAAAATATTTGTGGGAGAATTCCTCATCATATGACAGAAAGATATATGTACATTGTACACACGCACAGTACACACACATATATATATATACATGTATGTACGCACATATACGTACACATAAATCCACATACATACTACAATGTTTCTTTCCAAACGTTATGAGTTCTGGGTGGGGGTTAAAAAGATGGGTAAGGAAGGGGCAGTTGTAGCAGACATTACTATTTTACAATGTTACTAGTTTGTGTATATCTTCAACATACATCAGCGATATAATATTTTGTAAATTCAAATCAAGAATTTTATAATTTTCTTTAATTTTATATTTCCTTATAACCATACATGAACTTTCTAAAATGTAATATTTTCGTGTTAATGGTCGAAGAACATTACGCTAAAAACTAGCTCAGTTAATTCTATTCATTTTATGTTCCTGCATACTGATTAATGAAGCATACTACCTATACATTTGCAGTCTATTTAATCGCTATGGATTTCTTTTTTTTTTTTTTACTCATACACGAATCTGTTAGATGATAGACGCTTATTTTCTCTAAAGAATTGCAATACAGGATTGAGCTTGCACCACATCGTTTGTTGGCTGGTTGGTTTTAAATCCATGGATCCTGCTACAAAACAAAAGTGCAATTTTGAAATATTGACTGAAAAAGCAGTGGCAGAAGAGGAGAGCAGGGCAGATTGAAAGATTGAGAGATAATAAAGGGAGATAATAATAGGTATTTATTTGTGCTGATTCTCCAAGGAGCCGTCAGCGCTTGCAATGATAGCCACGGCGCCCATCGTCATGAGTTATGGACTGGGCGAGAGTCGATCGAGGAAATCTCTTAATAACCAAAGCAGGGTTCGAATCCAGAGCTAACCTTTAACATGGCTGCCACCGAGTTCCCAGAGAGAATGAAAATTGTTAGAGACATCGAGAGAAAGATGTTAAGAGAAACAAAGAAAGAGTGTGAAAAAGAGTGAAACATTAAAGATAGACAAATAATGAGAATAAAATGGAGAGACTGTAATAATGTAGCACATGAGAGAGAGAAAGAGGCAAGATAGGCTACCACTGAGAAGGGGAGAGGCTGAAAACCAGAAATGTGTTGAGAGAGATAGAGAGAGAATAGAGAGGGAAAAGAATGAAAGATGCTAAAAGATAAGACAGAGAGAGAGAGAGAAGGAAAAACGGAAAATTGAGACAAAAATGCTGAAAGAGAGAGAAATAGAGAAAAGACGTGAACACTGAAATATAAAGATGGTGAGAGGAAAAGACAGAGAGAAAAGACGTGAACACTGAAACATAAAGATGGTTAGAGGAAAAGACAGAGAGAAAAGATGTGAACACTGAAACATAAAGATGGTGAGAGGAAAAGACAGAGAGAAAAGACGTGAACACTAAAACATAAAGATGGTGAGAGGAAAAGACAGAGAGAAAAGATGTGAAAACTGAAACATAAAGATGGTGAGAGGAAAAGACAGAGAGAAATGACATGAACACTGAAACATAAAGATGGTGAGAGGAAAAGACAGAGAGAAAAGATGTGAAAATGTAAACTGAAAGATGATGAAAGAGAGAAAGACAGAGAGAAATGAGACAGAAAGATGCTGAGAGAAAGAGAGACACACACTGAGAGAGAGAGAAAAGACAGGAAACAATGAGACAAAAGATAATGAAAGAGAAAGAAAGAAAAAAAGAAAGAAAGAAAGAAAGAAAGAAAGAAAGAAAGAAAGAAAATAGTTTGAGGGTGAAGAAGATATGGAAAATAGAGAGATATGCATAGATAAACGCATGGAATGGTGAAGAGATAGACAGAGGAGAAAAAAGACCGAGGGGGGGGAGGAGATACAGAAAGAAAAAGAGATATTGAGGGGGGTGGGGAGATAGAGGGGAAAAGAGAGATAGATTGAAGGGTAAAGAGATAAAAGGGAATAGAGAGGTAAAGGAAATAGACAGAGGGTGGAAGAGATAGACAGGGAAAAGAGAGAATTCAAGTAACTAAAAGTGCAAGTCCTGGTCTGACCATCAAACGGTTGATTACTCGTCCTGCGTGGAGAACAGCAAGCAGTTGAGCAAAACTACAAGCGGAAAGATTTAATCAAATTTTCGGATCGGATGGTCCTTGGCGGTCGAGGGCAATGACCGTCAAACAAATCAGGCGAGAGAATTGAATAAGGCAATTAATCAAACCCCACTTACACAGGTTACATGCGTTACACGCTGTTTATAGCAACGACTGAAACATTAGGTATACAGATTAATGCTCTTCTTAGTAATAAGTAAAATACTGGGAAACAAAAATATATACTCTTCTATGTGTCTTGTATTCTGTTCATTGCAACAACTGAAACATTAGGAAACAAATAGTAATAGTCTTCGTGATATATTCTGTTTCTAGCAGCAAATGAAATATTAGGTAACAATATTAATACGCTTCTGTACTGCATTCTGTTAAATAGCAGCATATACAATATTAGAAAACAAATATTAATATTCTTCTATAATGTATTCTGTTTCTAGCGGCAAATGAAATATTAGAAAACAGATATTATTACTCGTTCGTGTTTGTATTCTATTTATAGTAACAACTGGAACTTTAGGAAGCGAACATGTGAACATTTGCTCGGGGGGGGAGGGGGGTGGCGGAGGGAGTGGTATGTGTGTGTATGAGTGATATTAGAATGATATGAGTTTTCCGGCTTCCGCCGATTTCTTTCCCTGGCACGAGGTGTGCCCATGTAGGTAGAGGTGTGCCCATGTGGGTAGAGGTGTGCCCATGTGGGTAGAGTTGAATACGATCAAAAACAAGAAGAAAGGTAGTAGAAAGGAAAGTGGTGATGAGGGGTGACCTGTTTTCCGATGCAAACATGTCTGACCGGCAAAGGCGGATTTTAGTCCGGTATTCCGTGGGCTAAAGTTGTGGTGGATGTTGGCGCTGTCGTTCCCGTTGTTGAAGTGGGTGGATGGGTGGGAGGGGGTGTCTTGAGTCCAGGCTATCAGCATAACAAGTCTGAACCTAGTATGTAGCATGTACGTGCGCCCTGGATGTTCAACCCCTCCTGGTCTCCTCACTGCTGATATTGTCGTCGTTGGCGCTGTTGTTGTTGCTGTCCCCCGGTGTCTGTTGGGATGGCACGAAGATGGGTGCTGGCGACCAGTATAGATGGTCAAGCATCAGCTGAATCATGTCCGCAATAGAGTGGTTGAAATATTCCCTCTGTGGATATCGCTGCTCATAGTACTGCCATTGTTGTTGTCGCCGCCATTGTTAGTGATTATTTCTTTGTGTTGTTGTCTCGTGTCATGCCTGGTGTGTTGATGTGGTCTATTTCTTTTCCTTCTTTTCTTTGCAGTGGGCTCTCATATCTGGTTGATAGCTCTGTTGTTGTTGACGTTTTTCTTGCTGTTAGTTGTGGGAGAGAGGGACCTCCAACACCGTTGTGCCGTTTTCGAGAAATGCCTCGGTGTCGACACTTGTTGTTGTTGATGTTGTTGCCGCCATCGATGATGCTCTTGGTGGTGTCATTGGCAAGGGTGAGAGAGATAGAGCATCAAGCACTCTTGCATATTCATCGAGCGCTGTCCCAATTTCAGCTGGTTTATATGTACAGTCTTCACTTTATACAATTTGTTTCTTTCTTTTTTGTTGTTGTCGTCTTCACTTTATACAATTTATTTCTTTTTTTGTTGTTGTTGTTGTTTTCGACTAAGTGTTGGCGATTTTAAAGTCTTTTCCTCGTTGTCGTCTTTTTTAGTTGTAGTTGTCCGTATTTTTTCTCCTCTGTTGGAATAGTTGTAGTCTGGCATTTCTTTTTTTTCTGTCATTATAGTTAGTGTCATGGGAAAAAGCCTCTCTTATTTCCTTTTTTCAGTCTGGGTCTAGTGACTTTTGTTGTAGGTGGTATTTTCTATATGGTGGCTGTTTGGGTTTCGTTTTCTGTCAATTCAAGTATGTTTTTTACCGTTTTTAGGTACCTTACGATAGCATCCAATAAACGCATGGAATGGTGAAGAGCCTTTTTAACTTTTTCTAGTTGGCCTTCACCTTTCTTGGTTTGGAAGAGGAAATGTTTCAGTCACCATAACTAGGTCACGTACTTTGCTGCCCGACCGGAATGCATATCATATGGTGTTAATTCTTAATTCTCTATTCCTGGCTGGTTTTTTTTTTTTTGGTTCTATTCGTGGATATAATCTTTTTTCGAAGGCCCTGCCTTGGGCATGAGAGTGGCGGCATGATATAATTCATTCTGTTTTTCCTGCACTGGAAAGGGTTTGGGGTGGCGCTGATGTTTCGTTTTTCCATCTTCTGGGGTCCGGCAGTCCGTGTCTGAACTTGCTGTGTTGAATCCTAATTGCTCTCACATCTTTTAACTGTATGCCAAACGTGAAGAACGACAAAAAAAAACCTTGCATGCTGTATGAACACTAAATAAATTAAGTAAGTACATGTGAGCAAGGCACCGTTGATGACAAAATTAGCGGCAGGTGAATTATTCTAAAGAAGTGAAACATTCGAACTTTCGCTTCTCTCGGCACTTCCTCTTAGAGAGAGCCGTTGTTCTGCTGTTAGCTTGAATATTTTATTTTTGTTTTGTTTGATTTTTGTAGGTTGTGGGGTTTTTTCTTTGACTGTTTATCTTCCCATGTTATTTCTGCGTTCAATTAGGGGTTCTGTCTAGGGGTAAAGTGAAACGTGGTTTGTAATTAATTGCTGCCAGTAAACCTGGGTTCTGGCAAAATGTCTTAGAACATCATTGGTCTCTATTTTCTCTTGCCTAATAGAAGTTTGCCCCTTGGAGGATAAAAATAAATGCCATCCACCAACCAAATGCATGCACGCACTGTTAAATTAAAATTTTACGTTAGTCTACTTGTGGTTGGTTACTGACCGTAAGACATTTATATGTGAGAGGTGGGAGATGGAGAAGCGAGATAGTCAGAACTTTCTCGTTAAATTCTTAGGGAATTCAGTTGTATGTATCTGGTGAGAGACACTGAAATGAGGTAGCCTTATTGAGGAATTCAAATTTATGTTTCTGCTATATTGAGAGAGTTTGACTTTTCCTACTGCAAATAAGGTTGGGTTTAGCCAGAATAAACCGTTCACCAGCAAGTTATGTTTACGATTTAATCAAATGATCGTTGTGTTAGTTTGACAAGAATAAAAATTTTGTTTAGCATGGCCAGAATAAACAACTGTGTTTGGCCATAAACAATTTTGTTTGGTATGACCAGAATAAGCAATTTTGTTTGGCATGACCAGAATAAGCAATTTTGTTTGGCCATAAACATTTTTTGGGGCATGACCAAAATAAACAATTTTGTTTGACATGACTAGAATAAACAGTTTTGTTTGGTATGACCAGAATAAGAATTTTGTTTGACATGACCAGAATAAACAGTTTTGTTTGGTATGACCAGAATAAGCAATTTTGTTTGGCCATAAACATTTTTGGCATGACCAGAACAAACAATTTTGTTTGACATGACCAGAATAAACAGTTTTGTTTGGTATGACCAGAATAAACAATTTTGTTTTGTATTACCAGAATAAACAACTTTGTAACTTTGATTGGCAAAACCAAAATAAACAATTTTCAGCATATTATCGTTTGATATGACCAGAATAAACAATTTTGTTTGGCATGACTAGAATAAACAATTTTCAGCATGTTATTGTTTGATATGACCAGAATAAACTAGTTTGTTTGGCATGACCAGAATAAATAATTTTGTTTGGCATGATCAAAATAAACAATTTTCAGTATTTATTGTTGGTATGACCAGAATAAACAATTCATCAGCAAAATGTTTGCTTCAGTCTACGGTTGGTCTTTGATAGCCAGTACTTTTCCATACAAATCCGTGCAGGTCACAAATTACAATACATTTTTCCTCTCTTTGACATGTATGATCCACCCCTTATCAAAATTCATTATACTATATGCGAAGATGTGTATTAATAATTTTCTGAGATAAGTGAGCCTTTTCAATTTGAAATTGTTCTACTTAATGAATATATTTTAACTCTATATGAATATATAAATTTTAATATGAATAATTTATTAATATTTATAGATTTAAGTTCAAACATTCCTGATTATTTTAGGTTTTATTTATATTGAGAGATTATAGTAAAAATGAATGTTTAACTGTTGGGGGTTTTTTGTTTCTTTTATTCGCTTTTGTTTGTTTCTTTAATACTGACTTGTTACCGTAATCTGTTGGATTATATATTATAGGTTACGGTAAAAAGACTTGTCTTGAGAATGGCACCTGGTTTTCCAAGTACCAGCCAAATGTCAACAGGTTTGTTGAGTGGACAGACTATACAACGTGCATTGACAAACAGGTGTGTTACGTTACTTCACCTACACCTAGTCGTCATTAACAGTTTAGTGTGTCATGAAATTACTGTTGTTTGTCATATAATTAGAAGTCAGTAACATTTTTAGTGTGTCGTACTCATACAGTTAGTATTGTTTGTCATACAGTTAGAAGTTAGTAACGTTTTAGTTTGTCATAGAGTTAGAGGTCAGTCTAGTTTTAGTTTGTCATATAGTTAGTGGTGTTTGTCATACAGTTAGAAGTCAGTAACGTTTAGGTCTATCATACTTTATGTATTGTTTGTCATACGGTTTAGTTGGTCATTAAGTTAGTGTGTTTGGCAAACAGAAGTCATTAACGTTTTAGTTTGTAAAACTAGTAGTGATTTTCATAACTAATTTTCATTCAGTTAGAGTTGTTGGTGTTATTGGTTATCTTATATTTGATAATCATTAGCCTTGTTTGTTAACCATTCATTTAGAATTGTTGGTTTTACTGAAAGTCATACATTTGGTAACTGTCAGCTTTGATCTTTTTGTCATTCAGTTAGAGTTGCTGGTATTATTAGTAGTCATATGGCAGTTTTCGTTAGCATGATCTTTTTGTCATTCAGTTAGAGTTGCTTTTATTATTGGTAGTCATTTGGCAGTTTTCGTTAGCATGATCTTTTTGTCATTTAGTTAGAGTTGCTTTTATTATTGGTAGTCATTTGGCCAGTTTTCGTTAGCATTGTTTGCTTCGCACACAGCAATCATAAAGCATTCATTTGCCATGCATTTAGCAGATCCTGAGGTGTTAATTTCTTGGGCACAGTGTTAAGCGCTAGTGTTATTTGTCTTACAGTTAGTTAGTCTTTATCGACATTTGTCTTACAGTTAGTAGTATTTATCAGACATTTAGTAGTCATTAGCGTTATTTGTCTTGCACTAATTATTAATTCATGTTCTTCATTTGTCCTTTGTCATATAAGTAGTAATTATTAGCTTTCATTTCATGAATCATATGGTTAGTAAATATAACCTTTTTCATTTCATGAATCATACAGTTAGTGTTTCATTTATTTCTTCTATAATTATTATCCATTAGTTATATGTTTCGATTTCCCATTTATGTAGTAAACCATTAGATTTGTAATTGTGACGTACTTCTAGTGCCTTCATACAGTTAAGAGTAAACAATCTTTGTGGTTCTTTAAGGGATTACCCTGATCTGTGTTCCTATTTCAGCGCCTTATGACGTCAGTGTACTTGGCCCTTGGTTGTAATGGGGTCAGCATTCTGTTCCTTGTTCCAGCCCTCGTCATCTTCTTAGTCTACAGGTAAATTGCTACTGCAGAGTTCCACTCTCATTATAATGTGTGCACATGTGTGGCCTCGTCTTGCTCTTGACTTATCGGTAAGTTATGACTGAAAATTGGGCTGGCTTTTATAAATTTAAGTAAACCTGTGGCCTCGTCATCCATCTTAACTACCGGTAAGTAATTATGCAAACTGGAATACTGCTATTATAATTAGAATACATCAAACTACAAATTGGGCTCCTGTCATAATTGAAAAAGTGGAGTACATGTATACCTTCGTCAAACTACAAATTGGGCTCCTGTCATAAATGAAAAAATGGAGTACGTGTGTACCCTCGTTAAACTACAAATTGGGCTCATGTCGTAAATGGAGTACATGTTTGTACTCGTCAAACTACAAATTGGGCCTCCTCTCATAAATGGAGTACATGTTTGTACTCGTCAAACTACAAATTGGGCCTCCTCTCATAAGTGGGGTATATGTATATCTTCGTCTTAGTTTTTAGTACTTGGTTGCACTGCCATCTTCCTTATCTATCAGTGAATTTTGTGACACCAACGCCACTTTGTTATCCACTCAGTGGATATGATTATAATTAATTAATTATCCAAAACTAATTACAAATGATGAGAATCTATTTATTTTATTAATGATCCTCCTACTCACACTTATTCATGCAAAGTGTTTTCTTGGATTATAAGTGGATTACATGCATGCCTTCGTCTTCCGCCTCATCTGTCTGTGTACTGCTACTGGAGTGGGACTTGTATTTTACTATAATTAATTCATGATCCATTGCTGTTCTTATCTACTAAAAGCGTGAAATTGCACACTAAAAATCTTATTTTTAAAAGTGAAACACTAGACACGTAAAAGTATACAGCAGCTTCAGAATATCATAAAACTATTAAATGAGTATACTGTTCTTCATATTTACACATATAATAATCAGTGGAATTATTGCCAGAGTTTGATTTAAACTACAAATGTAGATGATCGGTAATTTTACTGCCAAACTTCGTTTTAAGCTACAAATGTAATAATAGGCAGATTTTATTGCCAGTTCGTGTAAACTACAAATCTAATAATCGGTAGATTTTGTTGCCAGATTTCCTTTTAAATTGTAAACTAATCGTAGATTGTATTGCCAGAGGTTGTTTTAAAACTACAAATGTAATAATAGGTCAATTTCATTACCAGATGTTGTTTTACTTTACAATATGTTGACGACTTGGTACTTAAAAAAACGGCAATTTAGAGAGAGAGAGAGAGAGAGCTGAGGTTGTGCACGTAACTATGGACTCGGCAGATTAAATCTGTCCGAAGTAGTGCGAAAAACAACAGGAAATTAACCAGTGAATATTTAAAATATATGCATCGTTGTGTTTTCCATTATCTGTTGTCAGAAAGTTATGATTAATGTATTTGAATGAATCTCTGTGTAATCTGTTTATTGTGTTTCCAGGTCACTTCGCAGGCAACATCGCATACGTCTCCATATTAATTTCTTTGGCGCTCTGTTGCTAAGTAACGTGATGTCAATTCTTTGGGACGTCATAGTGACGCATGATCGACTGACCAATGATAGCCAGGATAGCACTCCTGTTATGTACTCTAATGGGGTAATGGCGTGTTTTTAATTTGCTTTGAAATTTCCAAACTCCTCTGTGTGTGGTTGAATCCGTTTTTCCCCTTAGCTTTCATTTGTTCTACATTGGAATATTAATATATTCAGGCTGATAGAGCAAGTGTGCGTGTGCGTGTGCGTGTGTGTGTGTGTGAGAGAGAGAGAGAGAGAGAGAGAGAGAGAGAGAGAGAGAGAGAGTGAAAGAAAATTATATTAAATTGCCCTCCAGCTTGTCCTACTGATGACTTTCTTATCTATACAGAATATGATGACTTTCTTATCTATACAGAATGTGTGCGAAAGAATATTTGTGTGTGTTTGAGCATGCATTCGCATATGTATGTGTTTATTTGTGTGAGAGAATTACTTATCTATATTTAATAAGGTAGCAAATATGGACAGTTCCATCCAGTCACTAAATGATGATCATTGTGTTACTCACTCATTTTTTAGAATAAAATTTTATTTTTTAAGTGTACATAAAAAATATTGCTACATTAATTTTGCTAATATTACCAAACATTTTTAAAGAGAGCGTCATGTCATGTTACCAAACATTGTCACACGTCATGGATTTAAAGAGAGCGTCATGCCATATTACCAAACATTGTCACACGTCATAAATTTAAAGAGCGTCATGTCATATTACCAAACATTGTCACACGTCATGATTTAAAGAGAGCGTGATGTCATATTACCAAACATTGTCACACGTCATGAATTTAAAGAGAGCGTCATGTCGAGATGTCGATCCACAAGACTTCATTCGTGTATTTAAAAAAAAACACTGTAGCGTAATCTGAAATTACATGTTTGTTCCTAACCGTCAAACTAGCCAGCATGCACATAACATGAAAACTCATCTTGCAACTATGATCTGGGAGATGGAAACAACAATTTGAGCGCATTACTGTCTCGGAATTTATTATTTTAAGTAAGGAGAGGATCACTTTCTGGTTTGGCAATATATCAAGTGAGTAGCAAAATGGGAGACGTGTTACGACATTGAAACTCAGTGCTTGGCTATTTACTACTTTTGAGATGTCGTAATCCATTATTTATTTTATAGAGCAGTGGTTTCAGCAACTATATGTTAGTTTATAAGGAGATTTCTGATTATACTCTAAATACAATACACTTTACAGATGTTCGGAATAAAGCCACTTTAGCTCTACAATGCCAATACTCACATGAATTTTAAATACAAAAGCTTTGGCAGAAAACTGAAATAAATGGTTTTTATTTTAAGTAAAACTCTTACATTCAAATGTGCACATAAAGCAGCTATATCCATAGGAAAGGACAATATATATCTACACTGCACATAGGGCAGCTATATCCGTAGACGAGAATAACACTCTTTCTTGCAGATTATCAGCCATTCACCAAAGAATGTTACCCGATCAACCGAGATTTTTACCCGATCCGTTCTTTCGAATGAAACATGAAATCCGTTAGTCGTTAAGCAAGATCGCTAGACGGACAATATTGGCTACAGTCTAAGTAGTGGAATCAAACACTAACAACGAATGCAACGCTTCCCCACGGCAGTAATAGGTACAATGAGTCTCAAAGTATCTCCTGTAAATTGGGTGTATTCTATGGTATAATGCAACATTGTAACACAGATATATATATATATATAGATATAGATTTATAGATATATATATAGATATAGATATATATATATATATATATATAATATATAATCTGAAGTCAGCTCCGTTACTTTGTCCTAAACTAGCATCATTCGTTATAAATATCGAACACACTAAATCCTATTACGTTGTCCATACAATTCCTAACTTAAATCGTTAACGTATTTACAGTATAGTCGCTTGGACGAATTACTTTGAAAAGTACAGTATTTTTTTTAATCACTGACAATGTGCTTCAACGTTACATTAGAGAAATCAGTGCTCTGGCCTAGACCTTGGTCTGCTTTAATATTTTTTTGTTGTATTTGAGTGTGCGTCATTTATGTGTGCATTATTTGTGTGGGCATCATTTGTGTGTGCATTATTTGTGTGGGCATCATTTGTGTGGGCATTATTTGCGTACATGCTGGAGATGGCTGTGGTGTGTGGTTGGTGTGGCTGTGGCTGGTATGAACTGTTCCTTCATTCTGCATAAAGTTTTTGTTTTGTAGGGGTATTTTAATAAATTTAATTTACATCAGGAAGGCTGCAAAATCCTGGCATTCCTCCGGCTGTACTTCAAAAGCACAACGTACGTCTGGATGTTCTGTGAAGGTTTCTACTTGCACCGTCTCATCAGCAATGCTTTTCGCCCGCCAAAATCTCTCATGCTGCTTTACTGCGCTGGTTGGGGTGAGTAGAAATCGTAGACCGGTTCCTCTTTTCTGCGACATTGTCAAAAAATATATGTTACTCGTCAATGGTTGTTCTTTTGCGCTATTGTATCGGTTCATATTAGAAGATCGCCCAGGATACTTCCCCAGCTTTGTGATATTGTCGTTGTGTACATTATCATATGTCGTTTGCTTGCTCTATTGTATTCATTTATGTTAGTAGATCACACAGGATGTTTTCTCTTTCTGTGAAATTGTTAATTTTGGGGGAGTGTGCCTCGCCATATATCAGTCGTTTGTTCTGTTGTATCTATTTATTATAATAGATCACACAAGTTGTTTTCTCTGTCCTGTGATATTGTCATTTTTGTTTTGGAGGAGGGAGGGGACCTCGCCAAGTCAGTCGTTTGCTCTGTTGTATTGATTCATGTTAGTAGATCACGCACAAGATACGCCCCTGTCGTGTCGATTTGGGGTATGTATCTTGTGTAGTTACTCCCCCTCTCGTGCATTATTGTCGATTGGAACATGTAAATCACATAGGCATTTGTTTGCTCTTTTGTTGTATCCATTCGTGTTGGAAGAGCGCCCATTTCAATCGTTTTTTGTTACGTCGACATAAGTTAATGTGTACTGAGAGCATTAGTTTTTATTTATTTTTAAAACTCAAAGTCACTCGTTCTTTTCCGTTGCATGGGTACAGTTCAAATCACAAGGGTCATTCGCAATTTTCTTTTAGTATATTTGTAATACGCCTGTCTCCCCACAAAATATTCGTTTCTATTTTTTATTCGGTTGAAGTATGTATATCTTCAAAACCACAGAAGTGCCTAAATTGTCATGTTTAATATGTCTTAATATTTTCATATGTTGTCTTTTAATTGGGTTGCGATGTATTTTGTTTTCAGTGTTCAGACAACTTAGACAAGACATTCTTATTTAGAAATGAAGATATGATGGTTGCTTTCAGTGTTTGGACATCTTAGTAGCACTTCTATGTTACAAATAAAATTGTCGAAAAAAACGTGCTCCTTACGCACTATTTTAAATCAATAAAAATAAACAGGTGACTCTCTAACTTATAGTCTTTTCGACCTAAGATCAATCGGCACATCAATAAACAACTGGTGTCTCTCTTAACATGTAGTCTTTTTTGACCTAAGATTAACAGGTACATCAAGAAACTCGTGTCTTTCTTAACGTAGTCTTTCAAACTAAGATCACTAGGTACATCCATGATCTAAAGGTGTGTTTCTTAGATCATCAATAAATAGCAGTTGTTACAAATATTCAATCTAAGACCTGTTAACATGTCAAGAAAAATAAGCGTATTTGTATAAACTTTTCAAGTTACGATCAGTTAATACAACAATGCACAATTAGTGTATTTTTTTATAAATACGAACATTAATTTAATATCTTTTAATGTATCAATACGCAACGTTTTTATAAATTATTTTTTTAACCTAAGATCTATTAGTATATCCATAAATAACAGAAGTCATTTTACACATGCTCACTCTTCACTTTGCGAATATCAATGAATAATACGTCTTTTTGTTTTATATAATTTGTGTATCAAATTGCATTTACAGGTGTTCCTCTGTTCTACACTATACTTTACGTCATTCTCAGAGCAATATACGCCAACGACAGGTGTGTATTAATCTCAAAACTTAATTATATTTTGATGTTATAGTAAGAAATATCTAAATGTGTCACAGCCTGTTGAGTGGATTTTCAAACTTAGCGAGTTAGTAGATTCTTAAACTCTGCTGAAACATTAGAGCAATTGGTTGTGAATGTCCTTGAATAAAACCATTGAATTGAATTTGTTTCAGGTAATTAGATATGCGCCATCAGCATGCACCAACGTTTGCAAACAGTATACACATACAGACTGAGAGAGAGAGATAAGGAGAGTTATGAGAGATGAAAAGACTGACAGACAGACTGATGTGCAATATTTTCAGACTGACTGACAGACTGCAATGGGCTTATTCAGAAACCTAAAATAGTACATTACTGTAAAGCATTGCATCTCCTAAATTAGCATGTTTGAAAGTGTGATTTCCTGTGATAATTACTGTCACATAATGCCTTATGTAGTCTACACCTACCCTCCTCTAAAAATAGACTACAATAGACTACTAATTCTAGAATGGCTGACCCTTATTCCCAGGCTAAAAAATACCCGAGTTTCTACTCACTAAAGTAACCAATCGAAGCACAGCTCGACCACCCACAACAAATGTGCCAGAAGTCTACCTGTATGTCATCAGTCCAAACAAACTGACCGCAGAGGTAATATGAACCTTGGCTCCTAGTGTCAATAAGTTATAATCATACTACTAACCCTAATTGTTGGTTATCATCACAGAGGTAATATGTACCTTGGCTCCTAGTGTCAATAAGTTATAATCATACTACTAACCCTAATTGTTGGTTATCATCACAGAGGTAATATGTACCTTGGCTCCTTGTGTCAATAAGTTATAATCATACTACTAACCCTAATTGTTGGTTATCATCACAGAGGTAATATGTACCTTGGCTCCTTGTGTCAATAAGTTATAATCATACTACTAACACTAATTGTTGGTTATCATCACAGAGGTAATATGTACCTTGGCTCCTTGTGTCAATAAGTTATAATCATACTACTAACCCTAATTGTTGGTTATCATCACAGCAGGAAACCATCCCCTGCATATATTATTGCAGAAGGTATGAGATCCTGCTTGCATACTAAATATTATAAGTATGTTCAGTTAATCTTGACTATATTTTATATGGTTATGTTTTGCTTATGATATTAGAGTGTATGGTGACCATGTAAGTAAGAGTGCTGCCAGAGAATATATGTGGACAAATTCTTAGCAAAAGTGTATTTTACTGGCAGATCGGTATTTTATCTTGGACATTGATTTTGACGAGCACAGAGACGTGAAGCAACATCAGAGCAGAATGACACACAGGCCAAAGATTGATTCAACAGATCACATGCACAATTGCTAGACATTTACTGGGACTCTAGATGACACACCAGGTGATCCTAGGTTAAGTGACTTTAAAGTCAACAATCACACAGCTTCAGTCAACTACTCAGATTTATCTTAGAGTTCACTGAGAAACATTCGGTATTCTCTTATAAACTCATTTATTAGTTCTCTCATATGAACGAACCAAATAACTACCACAGTGCCGTAGGACTCAAATGAACTTTCACTTATGACACTACATGGTTATGAAAGATAACCATTTATAAACTTTAATTGTAATCATTGAATTTTTCGCTATATGTAACCATGCTGTCTTATTTTATGTCTTCTTAAATACATTTAATATTGATACATAGACCACTCGAGTTGGCGTGACTCACATATTATATGTTGTAGTCTGTCACCTGATTTACTTACTATCCTGGTTGTATGTTATCAGGGAGCTCAAGCTATCTTCTAGGACTATCACTCTTCTATTCTACATTATCTATCTTCCATCTTTCTAACACGTGTGGCCAGCCAGAAGGTGTTTGGGGATTAGCCTACGGTTATGGAAGGTTATGGACGATGGTGATGGAGATTTAACACCTTGCCCATCTACCAGCCAAACGTTACAATTATTGACAACTTACTTTTTCGTTTTAGTAATCCTCGCGCCTATCCATCGCTGTCCAACGTATTAAAAATGTGTTGACCTGATATTTCCTAATGTTCCCAAATGATAATTCACACAGAATGACACCTATACCCTTCTTATCTAGGCATTAATCTTGGTAACATAAATTGAGCTATAAATTACACTGGTCGTATTAGATGTCGATTAACGGGATTGTAAGTATAATGTAGTGGACACACGCGCGCGCTCACACACACACACGCACACACACACACAAACACACACACACAAATGCTAATCAGTGATTATCTTTCAACAACCCGTCCCAGACTACAATTACGTTTTCTGTTAACGTCATATATTTTAAACATCATTATAGAGACAAGGCTATTTTAAGCAAATTTTTTTCTTTTCTTTGGTGGATATATATCTGCATCCAGTTGGTGTAACAGTAGCTCGAAATAAAACTATAAGATCTTTAGCATTCCAGAATAATTTACACATGAATAAGACAGAGGCATAACAATGTGTAATGTTTGTAACGTTTTGTTCACATTATCCATTTCGAAATATGTATACGACAATATTTTGAGAATGTGATTCACATGTTTGCGGCATCCACACAATATTCTTAATCTGGGCTTACCGAGAGACCGAGATTGGAAAAAAATGAGCAATGAAGATATAGTAATTTTTATGTAGGGGGGTCCCTGAGGGGTTTCTGGAGATCTGAAAATTATTTCGAGGGTTCCTCCGGAGTGAAAAGGTTGAGGAAAGATGCTTTGAGTTACATTGTCTGGCAAGTGCTATATTTAAATATATTCTTAAACAGTTATTCTCCTTTGATAAGCATCTTAAAGCCTGTGTGCTTTTAGTAAAGCTTTTAGGAATACTAATACGCACTCAGCATACACGCCCACTACACACACACACACACACACACACACACACACACACACACACACACACACACACACACACACACACACACACTCATACACACACGCTCGTGAGAAGGACCTTCCCTAATAATTCTAAACTTTGTATGTGTGTGTGTTGCTTTATCATCTATAGGCTCTGTAAGATCTCTATATCATCTTCACAGGTCATAGTATAGTAATAACAGTGATGATGGCTACTATGATGCTGACTCCGATGGTAATTACGATGACAACAGTGGTGTTGGCAGTAATGGTGGTTTTCTTGATAACAACGGCGATTTTTTTCCTCTTAGTGTCACTTGATACTTTGAACGATAATTACATTTCAAGGCACGCGATCCTATTGTTACTGACACCTTTAAAGAGTTCAAGATGTTTAGCACGCCGTGAGATGCTAACAACTGATTCCTTTCCTTTCTAAGACGATACACATTGTTGTTCGAGAAATGATTTCTATTGCAGTTGCTAAATGTCAACAGATGAACGAGAGACAAAATGAAATTTGCAAGGTAAGAAAAACTAAAATAAACTTTAAGTGCAGATTGATTTCATGATAAGGTGAATAGTTTGCTTTTGGTTTTGTTGTTTGTTTCATTTTTTCTCTAACACAGGAGTACAACGTAAGAATAAACGGAACTCTTGTCGGCCATTATTCGCCTAAGGTTCACAAGTGTTTTACAAGACACTTTTTCTTTTCCTTTCAGTTGCTGGGCGAAAAGTTTCGGTCACTTGGAGTGGATAGTGTACTGCCCGAATCTTCTTTGTCTTATTGTAAGAAACGTTGTATTTCTCTTTCTCTTATTTATCGTCAGTACATTATGCTCTGTTCTTGTTATGTCACTAATACTTTTCTCCCTCCACTTTCTGACGTAACTAAAAGAACAATATTTACAGGACCAACATTTACAAAAATAATATTTCAACGACAAACATATCTTATGGATATTTTCATGAGGACTTTTGTCGTAGAATTTAATGCAGAAATAGAATCCCTGATGCTGACTTGCAATGTTTGTCACGTGATCTTTGACGTTAGGAAGCTGTGTACCCAGCCACCTTATTCTGGGCAAATTCACGCGAGTCGCTCGCCTTTCCTCTTACTAAGTACTTCCTGTACTGCCTTTGCTCTTACCAAGTACTTTCGGCTCTCACTGTTCTCTTTCAAAAGATAAGAAACATGAAAATATGACATCGTTGCTATGTGAGACAAAACGAAGTCTTCTTATAGACCGAATCGGAGCTTGTAGAGAGACCAAACGTTCTACATGAATAAAGTAAATTATTGGTAATACGGATCTTAAACTATTTGGAGAGCGAAATATTTTGAACGTTCAGTTGGGGTTCGCGTTTGCTTCGTTCTGGTTAGGTTTGGCAGTTTGCCATTATATTGTTGAAGTCAGCACACTATATTTTCAATAGATCAGCAATCTGGCCATTAAAAGAGATATGCAATAAAATGAATAAGCTTATATAAATTAAATAGAGACATCTTTGTAAATACACCAGTCCCGATTGTCAAAACTGTTTAAATACTTCTCTGGCTATATCTATACTTTATTCTTTTTTTTTAATGCATGCGCAAGATTAGTTTCACTGCGGAACTGTCCGTTTATTGAATTTAGATATGTATGAGTTGGGTGTGTTAGTGGTATAAATATCGAATAATTAATGATTTCTCGATCAGTCTTCGAACCCAATGATTCAATCATCAATCAATGTGTCACTAAGACCAACACAGACGATCATCCAGATCAAAGTAAAAAGTCGATCCAAGTTATTTTTGTCGTCTTATAATGAGCATCTCAAGATTGTTCTTTTGTGCATCTTGTCTTTTGCTGCTGCCGCTTTCGATTGCACGGATCTTGTTCGGCAAAACCGAAGCCAACTTCTAGTTTTATCTGGTAGGTCATTCAGACATTCATAATTAGTTCGATTAATCCTTTTGAAGCTTTTATATAGCTGGTCTGATTGGTAGCGTTCTGACTCATTCACTCTTCCGGAATCGACCCGCTAGTAAATTAGGACTTTGCCCTGGAAAGGTTTGGTACTTTCAGAGCGAAAGCTGTTTCCTGCAATCTATAACTCTAATTCGTCTAAGACTGTCATTCATGTGGCTAAACCTGGGAAATTTTTCTCTCTTATTTTTAAGTGTAATAGTGGTTGTGGCGTAAATAGCAAGAATAGTTCTTACTGTTAGCGATGACCTGGTGCTGGTTTTGATCCGCTAATAAAGGGTTAATTGCTTTATTGCTTAAAGTTGTTGCGGCTGGTATCTTGCTTCATTACTGGTTATGAAGCACTTATAAGAATAGTTTGTTTGAAAAAAATATTTATTTATTTTTACTGTATAAAGCATCAGAGAAGATGCTGTCAAGCAAATACAACAACGTATTTTATCATATGTTAGTTGTACTTATTTGTATAAAATTGATTTCATTCGCTTACTGTTTTACACGATGTACACTTAACGTTCTTGGATTAGACAATGAAAGAAATTTACAAATTTTTAAGGAAAAACTAAACATAAATTCCTATTTGAATTAGTATAAATATTCTATGCTCAATACTTAGGAAAATCTCATTTCATCACTTTATGTTCAGCTAGCTTTCTTTGAATATTCACTTGCACAAGGTTGTCTCCTCTTACTGTTGAGGATGATAGTTTGGTCGAAACATTAGCCGTCCTTCCCTTTGTTTTTCATGTGATATGGGGGGGAAGAAGGGTGTTGGTGGGCAATCTGAGCAAGATAAAGATACACTCGCACTTTGGAAAAGAGTTTCTTTAACTCTCGAAACAACAAGTCTCCTTTGGACACTTGTTGCTGTAACTTATGTCAACATTATCCGACCTTTACAAAACATGTAGGTCACGCCATTAGCTGGATCTTGTACAGTACATTATGCTCTCAGTTTTCAACATCTCAGTCTTGCGCTATGCCAGTGCAAAGATTGTCCATTTGAGAGGAAGTTCTTTATTTGGTCTTTAGAATAAACTTTCTTAAACTGGAAGTAACTAATGAATTTAACCTACTTTCAACGCTTCGTATACTTTTCTTCCTGTCTCTGTCTTTGTCTCTGTCTTTGTCTCTATCTTTGTCTCTGTCTTTGTCTGTCTTTGTCTCTGTCTTTGTCTCTGTCTTTGTCTCTGTCTTTGTCTCTGTCTTTGTCGCTAACTTTGTCTCTGTTTGTCTGACTGACTTTCTATGTTCTCTCAGTCTCAGTCTCTCTCACTATCTCTTTCTCTGTTTTTTTAATTTTGTTCTCATTCTTCTTGGACGTTGGTCTCATTTTGTCTTTCATACTTGTCTCCTTTTGTCTTTCATATTTGTCTCCTCTTGTCTTTCATACTTGTCTCCTTTTGTCTTTCATACTTGTCTCCTTTTGTCTTTCATATTTGTCTCTTGTCTTTCATACTTGTCTCATTTTGTCTTTCATACTTGTCTCCTCTTGTCTTTCATACTTGTCTCATTTTTTCATTCTTCTTTCCTTGTTTTTTATTTTTTATTTCTTTTCTTTTATAATTTTTCTTTCTCTGTCTTTTTCTTGCTGTCTATCTGTCTTCTTTTCTTTCTTTCATCTTACTTTCTTAAAACATCTCCTCACTTCCGATTATAATAAATTGTTTCTTAATTAAAAAATGTGATTCATGTCACATTTAAAGATTGTAGACTTAACATTAATAAACATAATACATTTGTTTTATTTTAATTTATCTCCCTGTATATGTAATGCATGCATGTGTTGTAGAAATATCTAATCTTATCCAGTCAATCATATGTCGTACATTGTACATTTATCGATTTATGTGACAGTGATAACTTTTAACCCTTTTACTTTCAGGTCAACTTATTTTTCCTATGCAATATTCTGAGAGTGCTGTTGACACAGTTACAATCCCACCCGAACGAGCCAAGCAATTTCAGGTACATGTCTTTCGATATACCTTCAGGAACGTGTGTACACGTTCGTCTGGCATTAGAAGACAATTTCAGACACTAGGATCCTTCTTATCGCAGCTAGATTTGTGTGTAGACGTATGTCTGATATTAAAAGACAGTTTCAGGTACACAAGTCTTTCGAACCACTTACAGGATTGTGAGTACACGTATGTGTGATTTTGAAAGAGTTAAGGATATCCAGGCGCCAGATAGTTAAATTCTCTCCAGAAGTTATAGGCAAACTGATTTCAACATCACTAACATGCCATGTAAACTCGTCTTTTTGACAGTGCAAGATTAAATACTTTTTTCACGTCCTGATAAAATGGCTGCCTCTAAACCGAAGGGTTAAATTATCTACAACCAGTTTAACATACTCGTATTCATCTTCGTGACCTTTATTTCGTGAGAATTTACTTTTGACAGCGAAGGTTATCAAGTCTTGATGCCACACATTCAAATTAAAATTATCATCAAATGTGCATTTGGTCTAAATCAAAATGTGTATTTCATCTAGATCAATATGTGCATTTAGTCTCAGTTGTCTAAATTGTGAAAAGGTTAGGCATACCTATTTTTTATTCATCTTTTATTTCATTAATCTTTTCTCACTCTCTGTTCTATACTTTTAATAGTTCTTGTTTTTAGAGTTTTAATATATGATCTTTAAACTAAATACATAATAATTATAATGTTTATAGGTTTAATAAATGAATTTTGCAATAAGAAATAGTATTGTGCTTTTAATTTTTATACATGAATTTTGCAATAAGAAATAGTATTGTGCTTTTAATTTTAATACATGAATTTTGCAATAAGAAATAGTATTGTGCTTTTAATTTTTATACATGAATTTTGCAATAAGAAATAGTATTGTGCTTTTAATTTTAATACATGAATTTTGCAATAAGAAATAGTATTGTGCTTTTAATTTTAATACATGAATTTTGCAATAAGAAATAGTATTGTGCTTTTAATTTTAATACATGAATTTTGCAATAAGAAATAATACTATGAGTGGCGGAGTAAATTTGCCTAACCCTATTTCTGAACTTAATTGTAATATCAATTGTTAAATGTCAAAGTAACCCGACCTTGGGCACTGCTTATGCTGATATTTTTAAGTATCAAATATGGCAGTAAATAACCCAGGTGGGGAATGTGCTAGGAACTTGCTGATGTAATTTAAACTAGTTTTAGGTGGATAAGTAGTTTTTATTATCCAGTGATTAAGATTTAAGACGAAACCAGTCAATGGGCTGAGATCAAAGATTCCCTATTGAAAAGAATTTATTTTCTAATCACTTTGAATATGGTGTGGCAGAGTCCGGTCATGAAAGGTGGCCGTTAGTTTAATGGTGAGTTAACTGGCTGATTGAGAGAGAATGGACTTAGAAATATTTCGTGCATTTCGCTACTGATATGTTGTACTTGCATTTTATGTAGAGATATATTATATGAGTAGACTATTATTTCTATAAATTGTGAACTATGATGCTTATATGTAGCATGCTAAACACTTGACATTGTTTCTAGTGAACTGTTCATAAACTATTAAATTGTATTTATTATGCTATGTGCGTGTGTATGGAGCTGATAAATACTGTTACTTGAACTGTAAGTTGAGACCTGAATGTAAGAGAGAATGGAGTTAAAGATGAATAATCTGGAAACGTAGCATTTTCCCTGATTGTATTTTACTGATTTATAAACTGCTATGACCATGGTTTACGTGACTAGTATTTACCCCCAACGTGTCAGACGTTTTCCACCTACGACCATGGTTTACCTGACTAGTATTTACCCCCAATGTGTAAGACGTTTTCCACCTACGAAAATACTGATTGATGGTAAATGTTTGTCTTTAATGTTGTGGGAAAGAGAAAACATTTACAGCGCCCGCATATCCGCCAAGTGAGAGAGACGAGTGTTGACTTCTGACGAATTATTAATTACATAAATTAATATTCTCATCACTTGTAATTAGTTATGGATGATTCATCAATAATAATAATCATAACCATTAACTAGGGTGGCCTTGACGCCACACTATGCTTATAGGCTTACCATATGATCTTTGAACTAAGAAACACATATCAGCATTTCAATTTACAGACAGTTTTATTTTATTTTTTTATTTTAAATTGTTATTTAATCTTTCTCACTTTGAAAAGTACAGATAATTTCTAAACTTTTGCAAATCTCAATTTGAAAATTGACCAATAATTTCAGGCGGGCACTGAAAGCAACATTTGTACTAATACCTCTCTTTGGGGTCCAGCTCTTCGTGACCATATATCGTCTGCCGGCCGGACAGCTGGGCAGTGCAGAATACGAACAGTTCACAGTCTTTGTCATCAATTCGCAGGTATTTCATTTAATTAGATATCGCTTGTCTTATGCTTTTGGTCGTTCTAATCATCATCATCGTCGTCATTGTCTTCTTTGTCGTAGTCGTCATCTGGAAATGCACATTATGAAATTGACTAATTGGTCGGTAGTCTTTAAGTTTTAAAATTACTATTATTACCTTTATTTTCTTGTAATTTTACACTTTTATTCATGCCTATTTATAGTTTTCTCACTTATGGTGGCACATGACCTCGTTATAATTTTCACTCATGTTGACATAAGAAAGATTAATGAGTTATATACATGTTGTGTATGTATTTGCGTGCATGCGTGTTAGTCAATTCATGCCAGTTCTATCTGTCTGTAAGAGTGTTTACTAAGTACGGCGTACACAAAAATAATATGGCAATTGCTTGTGTATGTCAATCTTCTAGGAAGCAGTTTTATATCAAAGTATCTTTTATTCACTTGTAAGACTTAAGTGAATAAATGTGTGAGGATTTGTATGCGTGGTTGTGTATCTGTGCGTATTATGTATCATCAACATTTGATCAATCTGCATAACTAGCAAGGTAATTTAAGCGCATACTTAGTTAATTGCCTCAACACATTAATGTGACCCTGGGTGGACTGTGAGAGAGCAAGTCTATGTATGGTCACTGAGGGATGCTCAGTTAATTTTCTCTCTTAGTGAGACCGCGGACAGACTATCTTCTAGTGTCATTAGATTGTCATTAGTGTCATTAGATTGTCATTAGTGTCATTAAAGTGTCATTAGTGTCATTAAAGTGTCATTGGTGTCACTAAAGCTGTATGCCTTGTTTGCGTTGTTACTGTTGTCGTTATTTTTGCTGTTACTTTCGTAATTGTTGTTAATACCAGCATTTCATTCGCTCTCTGTTTCTTTTCCAGGGATTCTTCGTTGCTCTCATCTTTTGTTTCTTCAACGGAGAGGTAGGTCGTGCTATCACACTCTACACTTGTGCCACATAAATTCAAGATCACCTGTCTGGCGACAGCCTCTAAAATATACCAGACACACAGACTGACAGACACGCACACAAACAGATGTCCTGCAAACTCGCACGCGTGTGGTGCGCATGGAATGAGTGTACGTTTGTTTGTTCTTTGTGTGTTGCCCTTTGACCCAAAACTGCCGTGCTGTTGTAGATCACACTGACATGGTGTTGTAGATCACACTGACACTGTGTTGTAGATCACACTGACATGCTGTTGTAGATCACAAAGATTGACATTTGGGGTCAGTAATATGCGTCGTTATTTTTTGGTTTATGTATGTGGGTGTTGTGAACAATTTAACCAACGTTTATAAAATGGAGTCAAACTGATAATATAGGCCTATGATTAGCATAGTTCTAGAGAAATATCGACTGTCATGTTTAAGAGTCAAATCCTTTATATTGAAACAAAGCACGTACGTGTTTATTTACACGTAATGAGATCGATATTACATATGTATCAAAATAAAGATGCAACGTCATTGCAAAATATAACAAAATAGTTGTTGTATAACATTGCTTTTCTATTTAACGAATTGAAAATATTTACCTGTACTCAGATGGCTAGCTGCCTACACACTGTTTTTGCAGTACGCTTCCTCAAAAAGTAGTCACTGTGTATAGTAATGTATCCCGTCAAGAAAAAATAAAAGTTTCTAAAATGTATCCTGTCACATAGTAAAGATTTTATTATTTTAGCATGCTAGCAGTGTTTGATTGATTGCAGAATGTAATATTCCGACCGATTGACGAGGGCAAGACGTGAAAACATGATACACATAAAACAGAAAATGTTTTTTACTTGATTGACGAGGGCAGAACGTCAAAACATGACGCATTGACAGATGCAAGATGTGTTTTAACTGATTACAGAGGGAGATGATCTCACTCACTGACGAGGTTCAAAAAGTGACACACAATTTGCAAATAGTGTTTAGATTGATTAACAGGGGGAAACTTTTAACCGGCACTGCTCTGTGGCATCATTTCTGCACGTGAATGAGTATTACTTCTACAAGTGACGTTACATAAAATGTATATTCATATTTGCTTTTTCATGTACTTAGGATAGTGTTCAAGAAGGAAAGTGTTAAAAGAAGAGATCACTTTAATAGCGTATATAGCCATCTATGCTTTTTTCAGATCGTAAGGAAATAGTTAAAAGACAGCTCATTACATATCGTCTGTATCCATATGTTGTTGTTTTTTCAGATCTTTAGGAAAGTGCAAGACAGGTCTCCTTAAATATCGTGTCTATCCATATGCCTTTTTCAGATCCTAAGGAAAGTGTTCAAGAAATGGTCTCGGGATGACGTGAATTTTGTTACCGTGAGAAGTATGTCATTCAGTCGCAGGTGCCAATGACTTACTGTCTTTTTTCTTCTCCCTCTTCGTGTCTCTTTCGTCCATCTTGTGCTCCGTATTGCGTTCCACGGCCTTCTTGTCGCACCTTCAGATGTACATCCCCAGACTTAGAATTGTGCGCGCGTGTGTGTGTGTGCGTGTATGGTACAGAACAGCTCTGTATCACTAGTTATGAAGAAAGTCTCCACGTCACCAGAAGCGGCATGTGAACAGCGTGCAATTGTTTGTCATTGATATTGTTTTGTTCGCTTATCGTTTTCTTGCGATGTTATGACGTAAGTAAAGCGATAGAAAATTCTCCAGGACGGACTAAAGATGGCGTGACAACTGTTAAACTCTTGTGCTCGCATCATTTGTCTGAGCATGCCTCGTCTCGAATTAATTTTTCGAAAATAAAATTGCTTTGGTGAGTTTAGACTAACGGGCGATGGCAAATTTGCAACAATAAAACATTGTGCTTGCTAAATAGAAAATGTCATTTCTATTCAAGTATTTAAATAGATTTGCTTCTTGCAGTTGACTAGTTGGATATTTTATTGACTAAAGGGCTATGTTTTGTTTTGTTTATGGACGCATATTTTCTTTCAACTAATGTTTCTGTGAAAAGAGTAATTGTGAAAGAAAGCAAATTATTTCAGACAGCGATGGATGTATTCTTGCTTTAATGACAATCACGAGCTAAGCAAAACTGCTTTAAAAAATCAGCAGTATCTGAAAACCGTTAGTGACGTTTTTCTGGTACCGTCCATTTTAAGCCACATCCCAATTTTTTTTTATATTGATCAATTCCTATTTTACTTTTCTCCATTCATTTACCATCACGATGGAAGGGTTCGTTTCTAACTACTTTTTGTTATGCAACAGCGAATCAGTATCATCACTGTTATCCATCAGGTATTTTCCGCTGATGGTGAATGCTATATATCTTTGGTATGATCCCTCTTCAGAAAAGGGAGACTACTAGACGTGAAATTAATCACTACGTCTTAGTAGTAATGAGAGTAGGAGGAGCGAGTGGGGTGGGAAATTCACTACCGACGACCCAGTGACCTCGACAAACATTTTTTAGTTTTATTATTATGTACTCCAGTGGTAAATGGCTTTATCTGCGTTGACATAACACTTTGTTCTTCGGCAGCACGCAACTAATTTCGCTAGATCTTCAATAATTAATAATTTGCTGCTGACCCTTTCCTCTTTAACACTGAATGTCTGCTTTCTGCTGGTGGAGCTTTGAGTTGCAAAGATTATCTTTAAATCCTTTCCTCATCTATCCCCTTACGTCCTCGACAAGCTGTCTTTCTGAGTGTTTGTTGAAGATTCATTTCTTTATAAATTACTTCATTCTGAATATTTAAGTATCATTTATTTATGAGTTATGTCATTCTGAGTGTTTGTTTAAGATTTATTTCTTTATACATTACGTCATTCTGAGTGTTTTTGATGATTCATTTCATTATATATTGTTTTTTGAAAGTTTAGGTTTCATTTATTCATAAGTTATATCATTCCTCTAAGTTTCACTCCAAATTATGTCATTCTAAATATTTCTTTAAAGTTGTATCGTTATAAAAGTTTGTTTCAGATTCATTTCTTATAAATTATGTCGTAATTAGAGTTTGTTTCAAATTCACAATTTGTGTCGTTATGAGAATTTGTTAAAATACACGTTGTACATGAATTTTGTCGCAGAATTATAATAATAATTTTTCTTTTTTGCTATCCTATTCTGTCCTGAACTTTAAAGTCCAAAATATTTTAAAATATTACAATGGTCAGCCTGTTCTGTAAGATCAAAAGTTTCATAAACTGTTTGAACATACATACCCTATATAAATTATTATTTTATTTTTGCCTTATTGAGTCTGGTAATATTCACTTCCTTTATTGTTTAATTATTTCTTATTACAGTTGCATTTTATTTTCGCCTTATTGAGACTGGTAGAACTCACTTCCTTTATTGTTTATTTGTTTCTTATTACAGTTGTATACCTGGGTGTGCGCATGTGTTATGTGCGTAAGTGTTATGAGATACGTGCTCGTGCATTAGGTGTATGTGCTACGTGTGTTTTACGTGTGTATGTTTTGCGTGTAGTGTGTATGTGTTACGTGTTCGTGTGTTGTGCGTAGTGTGTGTTACTTGCTCGTGAGCTATGTATGTTATGTGTAGTTGTTGCGTGTGTGTGTGTGTTATATGTGTATGTGTTATGTATGTATGTGTTAGGTGTATGTGTGAAGTGTTCGTGTGTGGAGTGGGTGGTTGTTATTTATGCATGTGTTATATGTGTACGTGTATGCGTGTGAGCGTTTTTTCTGAAGATTTTCTGGAAACTTGCAGTCTACTGATCGGTTAATTGACAGCATTACGTACAATTTGTTTGTTGACAGGGATTTCCAATAGGTTTTTTTATAATACTTTTCATTTTCTGCTTCATTTCACTTTTATTTTTAATAATTAGATCATTACTAATTCCAAACTAATGAACGGTGTATTGCAATAATTGTTAACACATTAATTAAGTAATGATGTGCATAACAAAAATACTAAATAACATTCGCGTGAGTTTAGCACGTCCCTTTTCTTGATGCACGTCTGTTATAGAATAGTTTTCTTAATTTATTTTCTTGGTCTCTCAGATGCAGTATCTGATAATGTATTGATCATTTGTTTTATTTCCTTTATAACATTTTTCAAATGAGAAATAGCATTTTCTTGTTACTGTAAACATACATCAGAATTCACTCGTAACTTTACAGTCCAACAAACTGTTTAATAATACGTTACATACAAGCCTTATTCCCTTGGTTCTGGCTGAAAGTTTAGGACTGAATGTGGCCGTAAGCAGTTAAATGTATGCATTTCCTTTTAACTGAAAAAATTCTTTGTGCTTTTACATTGTTGTATAAAGGTTCAATAACATCAAAATTTGTAAAAGCCCGATTTACATAATTTAAGAAAACACTTTTGGCATAACGTATGATCATGCACGTGTACATAATAAAACTCCTGTGGTAAGACTTGTGTTACGAGACATGCAAAATTAACCCATTATTTATAGCTCATGATAAGAGACGTGCAAAATGTAATATGACGAATTGTAAGATACATATAGATTCCGTGCACAGGCATAGAAAGCGTTAAGGGTCGTGTGCAATATGCCTCTGTTTCATGTAACGACATCGGTCGTGTGACTGCAGCGATATTGATGTTTCGTTGGCAAAGAAAAGATCTCTCTTTTGTTCTGAGTTCGTTATTTACATAGAGTCACTCACTGTTGCCATTTTGTTTTTATAATATATTCACTTATACTTTCAAGACTTGTCAACAGTGTGTCCTGATCTCCTGATCATATTTAGCACACGCGCGCGCGCGTGCGTACGTGTGGGTGGGTGGGGGGTTGTATGTTATATTTTTTCACAATTTATATACTGCATGTTGACTATCTTTTCAATGATGGAGGATGAAAACAGTATTGAAGAAGATAATTCAAATACAATCTTTCGTATTGTGTAATGATCTCCGTATGTTCTTGTAACATATTGGACTGATTGCGCAAACAGAATGTCTTCATCGAATTCAGCTTGATAAAATTTGCCCTTTTAAAGTTCTTATAACTCCTCCTCGGGAATTTTTTATTATGATATACTGTCGCTTTCTGTTAAATATTTACCGAGTAAAAGCACTGACAACATTATACTGGATGAAAACATTTTTTCATAAAATTGTACAAGTACCGACAGAGGTCAACGAAAAAGGAAAAATAGAAGACGGACGGACGAATGGATGGATTTGTTTCTGGGGAGTCAGGGATGGACTATGGTAGTTTAATGCAGGTGGTGATATAGACATAGAGATAAAGACATAGAGATACAGACATAGATATCAGACACATTTATTTAGTAAACATTCTGTCTCACCTCGTGCCAAGAGTCTAACGCATGCGCACGAGTCCTTTTGTTTACATATCTAGATCAATACTTTCACACTGACTGACGATGAGAGAATGCCCCAATACGGTAACTTTTCAGAATCTCGTCAGTACATCCTTGTCTGGGCATTCCTTTTTTTTAAAGAAAAAAAAAGCTAATTATTATGCTAATTTCTGTATTTCGAAGGAATGAAGTTTTGACTATATAAATGACATTCTCTGATCTCTGCATCCGTGATCATCCCAACAAACCAACCCGACTCCTTGCTTCGCCTTTCTTTTCCACCCTCAGACAGCGACTATGCCAGTTGTACTATCCATGCATGATTTTGTGTGTGATTATTTGGATGAAGTGTGCCATATTCTAAGCATATTTGCATCTTTGTGTGATTACTTATTCAAAGTATTGTAGGTGTGCTTGATTGTTTCGTCTGGCATGATTATCGGCCTTGCATGCTGCATGTGTGGTGTTGTTGCAGATGAGAACACCATTGATTTTGTATTGGCTTCTTTATAGAATGTATTGACACTTCAATTGAATGGATGCCAATGTGAACATAACCTTTAAGGTAAATTAATTCAGAAATACCAAGCCAAAGATTTGTGTGAATGCGATCTAACATTTATACAAAGATATGTTTATATATTCTACTATTTGTGCAAAGTATGATGTATGTATGTTTTTGTGTGTATGTGAATATTTGTGAGTGAGTGATGTAGTCATTTTATACACAGGTCGTCAAAAAATAATTCCTAAATTTCGATGCTCAGTATTTCGGTATATTGGATATATGAAAGACATTTTTTTCTAATTCTTATGAAAAACAATATACAAATAACACTATTTTTGTAATTAATATAAAAAAAACAATATACAAATAACATTAACTTTTGTAATTAATTTGTAGAAACTTTCCAGATTTTATTTGTAAACTTTCTCCTTGCATGAACGCTTTGTGTGTTCGGCCCAGTCAGAACTTGTGCCAGTTCAGCACAAGGCTTTGTCCTTGTAATCAAATAAGAGATAATGTCAGTTGTGCCAGTTCAGTACAAGACTGTTGTCCTTGCAATCAAATACAGAGATAATGTCAGTTGTGCCAGTTCAGCACAAGGCTTTGTCCTTGCGATCAAATACAGAGATAATGTCAGTTGTGCCAGTTCAGCACAAGGCTTTGTCCAATCAAATACAGAGATAATGTCAGTTGTGCCAGTTCAGCACAAGGCTTTGTCCTTGCAATCAAATACAGAGATAATGTCAGTTGTGCCATTTCTTGACAAGGCTGAGTGCGTGTTATTTAATAATGCAGAGATAAGGTCAATTATGCCCATTCAGCACAAAGCTGGGTGCATGCTATTAAATGCAGAGGTAATGTCAGTTGTACCATTTCTAGACAAAGCTGGGTGCTTGCTATCAAATATAGAGGTAAGGTCAATTGTGGCCTGTTCAGCGCAAAGCTGGGTGGATGCTATGGTACGTCCAGAGTGCAAGTCATTTGTGATCGATCAACGTATTTTTTCCGTGTACGCAGCAAATACTCAGTTTTACAGCAGTGAACGGCAGGAATTAACAGGATTGTCAAGAATATTTAAAGAGATAGTAACGCATCTGGCATACATTTGCATGCAACAATGACATATTTGCCGCTCGTTGCTGTTTGAAACTTCCTGCACCTGAGTTATATCAAGAATTTGCTAAAATATTTGCTAAGATTACTCGCAAATAATATTCAATTACAGATTTTGAAAGTGCTAGTTGAATGTTACGGGTAAAACAAATTACACAACAAGGAGCAGTCGAGACCTGCATGACAATACAAACTGAGATGTTTTAGTGTACTGTATGAAAGTGATATCTGAATTTATTTTATTCAAATGACATATTCAGTTTTGAAATCTCGATGACTCTGTGCACACATCCACAACCTGAAGTGGCGGCAAATGTCCAAAGTTTCAGATGACCAAAGCTTAGTGTTTTAAAATGTCTTAGTTAAGTGTCTCTTAACCAGTTAAAAAAAAATCCCCACTCTTACTATGAGCAATTTACAAGCCGTCAGAGAAGAAACGTTCACACCTTACAGGCGTTGTGTTCGTTTTCAGGCCGGGCAAGTACTTGTACCCTGCAATGGAATATCCGGGTATGTAACATGACGGTTAAGCACGCGGCAATGAAATATGATCCGTGGCTGTTTATCCCCCATTTAACACTTCTAAATTCTATGAGATATAATTAAAAGCATTTAAAATTTGTAAAGACATCCGCTACATTTGCTTTCAAAAAGAGGTGTTCAAAAAGTCAAAATATGCAAAGAATTTGTATTATTTAATTTTATACGAATTAAAACTGTTGTACTTATTTTTTTTTAGTTAGTAGAGGCGAATTTCGTCCCTTTGTATAGGATGTAGAGAGTCAACTAAAACAAGGGGTTTAAGGCACCGGGTTAAGATCGTTCTTAACATCAGAATAGTTGAAACGTACTATTATGACCTCCTCCTAAGACAGTCACAACACTGAACATACCAAACTAAGTGTTTCACAAAGACTTAACAACCTTTGAAAGTCCCGTGGCAGGCCTACAACACTGAAAATGACTGACTAGGTGAGATATAGAGATTTCAGCCATACTAAGACATTGAAAACATCGAAGTATGCAATATTTAGAGTCCTCAGTCAACAGCTTTCACTAAAACACCCCCATTACTTTGGGAACAGCTGACTATGTCATACATGAAGACTTCACCGCTCGACTTTCATTAAAACACTCTCGTTACATTGGAAGCAGGAACCCAAGTGATACCCTGAGATACCCTGAGACTTCATTTCTCATTACACTTGAAAAAGTAGGCCAAGTGATACTTAGAGGCTTCGACTATCAACTGTCACTAAAATACCCTCATTACATTGGGAAGCTGCAGCGTAAGTGGTACATACAGACTTCATCTCGTTACTTTCTCTAGGCGTGGAATGAGGGTTCAGATTTTTGATTAAATAAATTAACTACGCCTCAACACACTTCAATGTTTGTCAGGTATTGCATTAAATAAATGCCTACTACACCTCAATCCTAACAACAGAAGGACGATACTAGCAATGAATGAATGAAGAGAAATACACAAACACATTTAGGGATTTATTTAAAATTGTAGAAAGATGATATAGGTAAAATCTTTACAACACACGCGCGCGCGCGCGCACTAGCGTTTCAGAATCAGTTTGCACGTCCTTAGAGAAAGAAGTAATTATACAGATCCTCGGACTTGCTAAAAGTAGAGATCACGTGATGTACATCTTAAAATGGACTGCAGGCTTCAGACCTGCAAATGGAGATTGCCTGTACCTTCCTTCACCTCGCGAGAGAATTACACATCAGTGTCAAAGTGCCGCTTATAACACTGAGAACAGTAGAAATAATAAAGCAGTAGGCAGCTCCCAGTTTTCTCTCAGATAAAAAAAAAAAAAGCTTAGTATTGGACAGTTGTGAACAATAGGTGCATTTAGTACTAAAGATACAATAGATAAATAAGGCACTGACCATTAGAGAGATTAAAATTTAATTGAAATATATAATGCACATTTCGTACCTAAATATTATACCTACACAATGTACACATTCACATCCTGATTGAGTGTGGGCACATTATGTGTCAAATTTGGGTAGATCTTGTATGCAATACGTGTATTGCCCAAAAATATTTTCAACATCTCTTAATTTATCTCTGAGTATGTATGTCTATCTACCGATCTATCTATATATATATATATATATAATATCTTACTGTTTGTATTTCTATCCCACCTAACTCACTTGTCTGATTGTCTGTCTATCTACCTGTTTGCCTATTTGGAATTTAAATTTGTTTCTGTTCCTGTGCATCCCTTCTGCCTATTCTTGTTTATCTCAACCATCTGCTTCTGACAAGTCTGTCACTCTGATATATATTCAAAGAGTATATGCACCTATCGCACTTATCTACTGTTTGTTGACATAATCTCACTCCTGTTCACAGGTCCTCGCGCAGACGAAGCGCACCTGCACACGACTGAACTTGTTTCGCGCTGGGACCGAAAGTTCGCGCGGAAGCACCTTGGCCACCAGCTTTCAGCATCGTGACGACTCTCACGAATCGGAAAATGGCGGCCTCAATCCAGCCATAGGACACTACGAAAACTTCGCGGGACACTCTAGCAGTCGAAGGAGTGCCGACTTCAAACGCCACAGCACGTTCGACACTGGCGACAAGAAAAAATACGCTTACATCCCCATGCGCACACGTGGAAAGTCCACTGGGGGTCTGTCGTCAGTCTGATACGTCATTCAGGATCACCCCAACCCTCAGCCTCTCTCTCTCCCCCTTTGATTGAATGTGGGGAACGCTTCCGGCTTCCGCCGCTTTCGCGTTTGGAGAGGGGGGGGAGAGGGAGGGGGGTTCTCTCCCCCTAAAGTTTTGCTTTCTGATATACGTTCCTCTGTCTAGGAATAGAGCGACGAGCGTTGGCGTCTGAAATATGTCCATGTTCTCTGGTCACCGGTCTGGAATTGTACGGATCTAAGGGGAGTGGGGGGAGGGGCTTTCCGATTACTATTAATTTCTGCGAGCGAACTGCTACTAGACTTTGAGAGGACTTATGCTTCTGGTTCTCTGAAAGTCCATAGTTGATACTGTCTTTGGAGTCCGGCTTTGTGAAGTAAACTCAGCCCTCTTTTGTGCTTAACCCTATAACCAAAAAAAAATATTTTAAAAATAAAAACAGTGATCTCCCTTGCTGTGATTGACATTTAACCGAGCAGTGATCTCCCTTGTTGTGACTGTTAACCCAGTGGTGATCTCATTTAGTTGAGGGATGAGAAAGGGTTTTGTGCGCGTGGATGTCGAAAGTTACGACTGAAGGCCTAAATGTGCTGTAACTGAGTGGGTTGTAGCGTCGTTACTTTGACACAGATCAAGATTTGCTACTTTTGGCATTTGAGTTCCCTTGTTCTAATTGTATTTCGTTTATTGAATTTGACATTGAGCATCAGACAGTCTTATGTGAAATAAAAGATAGGAGGCTCTCTCTTGATATTATTAAAATGAGGAACTGAAATCACATCCATTCCTATGGAAGAACGATGGACTTATTTTTTGCATTAGCTACATGTCAAGTTCACGTCTCAATGAAAGAATGTGTATGTCCATATTTAGAAATGTTGCTTGTTTAAATTCTGGTTATGTGCGAGAATGTGTTTGCTTGTTTCACATGCATGAAGGCCTTCAGTAGGTGACATTTTTATAAAATTATGTGTATTTGTCGTACGTGATTGCGCTTGCGTGGGTGCACGTATAGGGTGTGTGTGTGAGTGTGTGTGTGTGTGTGTGTGTGTGTGTGTGTGTGTGTGTGTTCACAGTTTCGATCGTGTTTATGGCCTTCTGCATGTATCTTCATACCTGACAGTTGTAAATTAGACCAATTGGAAAATGATCTGATCACGAAAGACAATTATGATTTAAGTTATTTAAGGAGCAGTGGTGTGAGAGAACTGATTACAGGCACGATGTGGTTCTTTTCTTTGTAAATTATTTGATACAGTTTGCACGGTGCAATATTGTGAAGCTGTTTAGAATATGTTTCTTTTAAAATGTCACTGAAAAGAAAGGTGTTTGATTGTAACAAAACAAAACAAAATTGTAGGAAACGTTAGTAAAAAAATAATAAGTTTTTGGAAAGATAAAATTTGTTTTACACAGTCACACAAACACATACACACAGCATATATATATATGTAAAACGTACGTGCATGCATACCTATAAGACACCAGCTTGAAGACACTAGTGCACACATTTTAAAGAAATAAAACTATATAATATTCATAGTTGCTCACAAACAGTCATGAATAAAGGACATATAACACTCGTACAAACAGTCACAGTAATAGCCACAAACAGTCGTGAATAAAGGAAATATAACACTCGTACAAACACTCACAGTAATATACCACATGCACACATTCACAAAAGCAAATAAATACAGCATTTCTATACAGACGCACACTTCCAAAGCAATGTGTGAATTATATTCTGGTACGCGCTCTCGTTAATGTCAACATATTTCCTGCTGCACTGCATAAACATTCAGGCGCGCGCGCAAACACAGTACTAGCAAACATAATAACATCAACAACAACAGAAAATATCTTTGAAGTATGAAGATCAGTATATCAGAAATTCAAAGATTATCACATTTTCGAAAAGTTACATTGCCGAATAGGACTCAACACTTCGCGTTAAATAAAAACAAAAACGAATCTTTTATCCGCTAAGCCAATTTTACACTTACAATTTCGTTCACAGTAATGCGATGTATAATCAAATTTGTGTGTACACCACATACACGCAATCAGCCATCTTGAGGACGCGCGATAAGTGTTGAAAGACAATGCTCTTTGGCTTTCATTTTGTCTACCTCTACCAACTCTCGTTTATTCATAATTAAGCCACCAAATATTGTGATTTTTTTTTCTCACCTCATTTTTACATTTGTTTGTCATTTGATTTTTTAATCACGTGATACGCACTTTTATGTACTATTTGCAAATTCTCTAACATGTCTTTTACTTATTATTGAGTGTTATGTTCATGTCCGTTCGACTGGACGAGAAATGACCGTTTCTTGTTCTACCGTAGTAAATTATTTTCACTTGCCGCAGCGTTGTTTTCATTTCACACAGTGTGTCTCTGGCCATTCGTTTTATGCAGTTCATGTGTCTTGTGTGGGCGATGGGCCTAATGTTGCTGTCTGTATTGCTGATCATTCGTTTTGTGCAGTTATCTGGTGTGGACGAAGGGCATAATTTGCTGGCAGTATTGCTGACCATTGGCTTTGATCAATCCTAGTGTGCGGTGTGAACGAACATTGACACAATGTTACTGTCTGTGCTGTTGATCGTTACTGTCTGTGCTGTTGGTCGTTACTGTCTGTGCTGTTGGTCGTTACTGTCTGTGCTGTTGATCGTTACTGTCTATAGAACTGGAGTCAGACCTGAGACAGTGTGCAGTGCTTTGTAGTATATAACTTTCAAAATTTCATATGTGCACGATTTTCTACACTATCCACACGCACGCACTCACACACACACACACACACACACACACACACACACACAATCGTCAATACTTGCTGTCACAAAAGGGGTGGGGCGGGGTGAAGGAGTAATCACGTCAGAGTCACCAGATGTCACCAAAGGGGGATAGGAAAGAGTAATTAATATTCAGTATCTCGTCAGTCACTTCAGGTCACCAAGTGGGTGGGTGGGGGGTGAAAGAATAAAGAATGCAAATTAGGGACATTATTGCAGTTCGTCACGACAACGTCACCACAGTCACACAACTTTATTCAGTCCTTTGGTCATTTGTCAACACTATATACGGATCTATTGGATGATGGTCACAGTGTCCGACATAAATTCACCATGGATGTTTTTCCGACTCTTTTTTTATTAATGCATGCACGCATATGTATGTTAGCGTGTTTGTATGCGAGATTGCAAATGAAATGAAAAATGTAAATAATACAGCGTAAATATCACACTCTTTCTTTCAAAACAATGATAAGTAATTTACTTTTTTCTTATTATTATGGTTTATAATTATTGCCCTATGGATTCTCTCTCATGCAACAAAAAATTAAATCACTCGTTTCACAAATCACTCAATCATAAAAATATACTCTGAGAGGAATGGCAATTTCTAATTCAATGGATGATGAAAATAACAAATTAACAGATTAGACTATCGCGAAAATCACCGCTATGATGAAATTAACAAGAAAAGAATTTATTTTAATCAAGCACAAAGTTATCTAGAGCAATCCTTCTTAAAGTGGTGGTCCATGGACTGGTGCCAGTCCGAGAGCAGTTATAGGCCAAAATCTATCTTGGTCAAATAGATGTCTATTCTTCTGTATCTTGGTCAAATAGCTGTCTATTCTTCCGTATCTTGGTCAAATAGCTGTCTATTCTTCTCTAATCTACCTTGGTCAAATAGCTGTCTATTCTTCTCTAATCTATCTTCGTCCTACCAGGTATATGGACACATGGTAAGGTCATGTTCATGAACGCTAGCATATTTTACCTGGTCATAATATCGTACCAAAGCCATCCATAGTTCTATAGCTACTCTATGTGTTTATTTATTGTACATTCTGTATTTGCCAATTTAAGAATTTTCATAAAAATGAACATATTATTTCTCTCTTTGTCTTTATTTTAGCTTATATTCTCGACTAATTCAAAACTAAATCTTTCAAATACCATTTGTTCATAGTGTCACCGAGATCTGCTAGAGTGTGTACATCCCTTGTGAAATCTGATGTAGACTGGTTGAGCATCCCTTCTGAAATCTGGTTTGGAATGGTTGAGACGCGTTTGTGAAATATGCATAAAGATTGTTTATTTATCCTGAATAGTCGAATCAATTGAAACAATTTTGTGTATCCCACATGAGGTCAGGCAAGGAACTGTTTGTGTATCCCGTGTGAAATCTGGTAAAGATTTGTTTCTATATCCCGAGTGAAATCTAGCGAAATATTTTGAGTATCTCACTTGAAATCGGGCAAAGAACTGTGTATCCCGTAGGAAATGTGGTAAAGAACTGTTTGTGTAAACTGTACGAATCAAAGATATGTTTGTGTATCCCGTGTGAAACTTGGCAAAGAATTGTTTATGTGTCTCGTGTGAAATCAAGCAAAGCATTGTGTATCCCGCGTGAAATCAGAAAAAAGAGTTATTTGTGCATCACATGTGAACTCGGATAACGAATTGTGTATCACATGTTAAATCAGGTTTATAATTGTTTGTGAAGTCCTTAACATATATGACTGGGCTGGTGTCTTGGTGTGGTTTGAATCGCATGAGTACCTGTACAAATATCTGGTGTTAAGTATGGTAAAGATGTTGTTAACTGCATACAGTGTGAAATCTAAATTACGAGTGAAAAAGAAATGTGATAGCATGGATACACGAATACAATACCTAGTATTGTATTCTATAGTAGTGCTCTCGGATGACAATGCCGAAGAGACTCGCTAATGAAGACGAAGCACCGGTCGGCATAGTGAATTTCATCGATAGTAAATTACGGAACACGCAACGAGTCAATTTCTACATTGATATCTATTAAAATATAACATGTGACAGATTGATCGCATGACGCTACGTCAGGAAAACTGCGGTACATTCCTTTAGACACTTACGAAAATGTGTGCGTGCATTCGTACAAAATAAACAGTGCGTTCGTGCTCCTGTCGTGTGCACACGTCAACAAATATTTAACTGTTGCTTGTATTTCGCGTGCTTTGCCGATTACTCGGGGAAAAATTCAGAAATTCTGTCTGTTGATAATAAATAAGGACATCTGGTAATATGAAAATATGAGTGATTTATTGCTAGTACTAGTGTGTCCTAAAATAAGTGTTAGTATTGCCTTAATTTTACTAATACATAATGCTGAATATTAAATTTGGTGCTCGATCCAGTGCAGTAAGGTCAGAGAAATACGATTTAGTAATGCGTCCCATTCCTCGATATTTAATGCGCATATTTCGTCTTCAAGAGGTCTTGCTGGTACGTGATGAAAAGTCCGGAGCCACCACAACCCATATTGTCCAGTGTCACGCAATCCGATGTCCACCTTTCATGCAGTCCGGTTTCACGCTGTCCACAGTGTCAAGTGTCACGCAGTCCGATGTCTAGTTTCATGAAGTCCGGTGTCAAATAGCGAAAAATGCAAGCAAGTTTCACCATTTTTCAATTGCAATGGATGAATCGCTGGACAGCTGTTCCACCTCTCAACTGCTTGTGTTCATTAGAGGTGTGGATGAAGACATGAACATACACAAGAGCTGATTATAACTTGGACTGGACTAACCTCATTTGTCTGGCTATTGATGGAGGAAAGAACATAAGTGGCATAAAGAAAGGCTTGATTGGACAAGTGAAGCAGATGTGTAATGAGAAAAACATTCCACAGCCAATGTTCCTGCACTTTATTATGATTCACCAGCAAGCTTTGTGTGCTAAATATGTGGACATTAGCAGTGTGCTGAATCATGTGGTGAAGATGGTGAATTTAATAAGGTCACATGGGCTCAACCATAGACAGTTTAGAGATATGTTGAAAGATACAGACACAGAATCACAGATTTACCATATTACACAGCAGAAAGATGGCTAAGTTGTGAGAAAGTTCTGAGCAGAGTATTTAAGTTAAGAAAGGAAATAAGTGACTTCCTGGAAAGTAAAGGCAAGCCACAGCCATTACTGTCTGATAAAGAGTGGGTATGGAAATTGACCTTTGCTGCAGACATAACTAGTCATTTAAATTTTCTGAAATTAAAACTACAAGGAGAGGAAAATCTAGTTTCTGATCTATACACCCACCTAAAGGCCTTTAGATCCAAACTTGTCTTGTTTTTGGAACAAGTACAGGCCAACAACTTGGCGCACTTTCAGCAGTGCAAGGTATTCATGGCTGAAGCAACAGCTGAGTTTCCCACGTCATTTGCATGTGAGATCATTAAAGACCTCCAGCTTCAGTTTCAGGAGCGGTTTTCTGACTTGGATTCAAAGGCAGAAGAAGTGAGACTGTTTCAAAACCTATTTGAAGCAGATGTGGCCAGTTGCCCAGATGAACTGGAGGTTATTAAGTTGCAAGCAAATGACCTCCTTAGTGCAAAGGACTGGTGGATTTTTACCAGTTTTTGCCCAAGGAAGACTTTCCTAATGTCAAAACATTTGCATCAAGGTAACTTTCTATCTTTGGAACAACATACCTGTGTGAACAAACATTTTCAAGAATGAAATACGTGAAGAACAATTTGAGAACAAACTTGTCCGATAATAATCTCAGGTCACTGTTGATGTTAGGGACATCAAATCTAAAGCCAGAAGTGTCTGCTATTTTGGCATCCAGGAAACTATTTCACCATTCCCAGTAATACAGGTGCTCATGTGTAGTGTATCAATGTGTTATTAAATAATAACTGAATAAAATAATATTAAATAAATAATTAAAAACAACATCTATGTTTTGATTCTATTTTATTTGGACCTCGAGTTTATAGTCGGCCCCCGAACTGCTGTTTGATAGTTAATGCGGCCCTCGGGCTGAAACGTTTGGAGACCCCTGAATTAAACAGACAGTACTAGTTGTCCAAAACTCTGTTATTGCTGTTGTCCTCAATTGTTAATGTTACTGTTTTCTAAATTGACAGTTTTAATGTTGTCTTTTAGTTATCTGGCGTACTGTTGTCCTCACTTGACAATGTTACTGTTGTCCTTAATTTTCAATGTTAGTTTTGATATACACTGATTTTCACTTTTGTCCAAAACTGACAGCTTTACTGTTCTAACTAGCTAATATTGTTGTCCAAAAGTGACAGTTTTACTGTTCTAACTGGCTAATATTGTTGTCCAAAAGTGACAGTTTTACTATTCTAACTAGCTAATATTGTTGTCCAAAAGTGACAGTTTTACTATTCTAACTAGCTAATATTGTTGTCCAAAAGTGACAGTTTTACTGTTCTAAGTGGCTAATATTGTTGTCCAAAAGTGACAATTTTACTGTTCTAACTAGCTAATATTGTTGTCCAAAAATGACAGTTTTACTGTTCTAACTGGCTAATATTGTTGTCCAAAAGTGATAGTTTTATTGCTTTTCTAAATAGTGCAGCTGTTATCCTAATTAGACAGTACTACTGTTGTAATGACTATTACTCTTGTCCAAAGTCCAAAATTGAGTGTTGTTTTTGTCATAAACTGACAGTTTTACAGTTGTCCCAAACTATTCCTATTGTTCAAAATTATCTGATATCCGGAATGGATTGTTACTTTTGTCTTGGGTTGCTATTGTCGCCTATTTGTCAACCTGGTCATGAATCAACACTCTTAATGCTATCAATAAAAACAACACCATGTTACTCATGTCGTGAGAAAGAGAAAAAAAAGTGTTATTGCTGTTACAAAAAAAAACGTGTCTCATTAAAGAACAAAGTATTCTTGTTGTTACAAATAAACGTGTCTCATTAAAGAACAAAGTATTCTTGTTGTTACAAATAAACGTGTCTCATTAAAGAACAAAGCATTCTTGGTGTTACAAATAAACGTGTCTCATTAAAGAACAAAGCATTCTTGGTGTTACAAATAAACGTGTCTCATTAAAGAACAAAGCATTCTTGGTGTTACAAATAAACGTGTCTCATTAAAGAACAAAGTATTCTTGTTGTTACAAATAAACGTGTCTCATTAAAGAACAAAGCATTCTTGGTGTTACAAATAAACGTGTCTCATTAAAGAACAAAGTATTCTTGTTGTTACAAATAAACGTGTCTCATTAAAGAACAAAGCATTCTTGTTGTTACAAATAAACGTGTCTCATTAAAGAACAAAGCATTCTTGTTGTTACAAATAAACGTGTCTCATAAGCTGGTGTTTAACTGTTAAAGTTGTCGCAAACAGACTTTTTATTTTTTTTATTGCTCTCGTACCTCACTCTGATTGGTCGTATCTACTTTCTTCGCTTACTGAACTAACGGCTATTCAAACGTCGTTGATGTTTTTTTTTATTCCGGCTTGTTCGAGATCACCTGCACAACTCCACCAGATTCCCGTCCTTATAAAAAGACCACGGTGTCAAATTAATTACTGCTGGCGTGCAGAAGATGCAATCAATATCATAACCTTTATGGAATTACTTTCTGAGATGTTCAAATGCTACATTCGTTGCCATGGCAGTCTAGGTAATATTTGCCTTGGGGTTGACGTCAGTAGTGACAAAAAAAATAATTATTAGTTGTAACATTTGTAGCATTTTAAAGTGTTTTGGCCTATAACTAAACTTATCTACAAATAAGATTGAAAAAATGCACAAAGGTCTCTCTCTTTATAAACTCGTGAGGAATAATCTCTTACTCTAAGACAAGACTATATGGCATGAAAAGAAAATCCAACATTTCCAAACACAACTTCCTCCTTTATTGTGAAATGCGGAAAGCTACGGAGGGAGGGGATATAAAAGAAATCGAACATTTCTAGAAACACAATGAGTTACTTATTGTGAGACACAAAGATGCTGGGCCTAACAAGAAATTCTATCTTGACACAAACATTGCATGACAATGCATTTCTTACTCTGAAACCAGAGGGCTGCAGGTGTTTAACAAGAAAATAAACATATTGAGAAACACAGTAGGGTACAATGCATTCTTATTCCTAGACTAGAGAACTACAGTGTTTAACAAGAAAATTAAGATATCAAGAAACACAATTAGGGTACAATTAATTCTTATTCCGAGACCAGATAACTACAGTATTTAAAAAGAAAATAAAGATATCAAGAAACACAATTAGATGTGATGCATCTCTTGTTGTCGGACATTGACGAGTAAAGAGTATAACAGGAAATTGAACATTCCTTGAAGCAGACAGCAAGACAATGTTTCTCTTATTGTGAGACAAAGAAAAGCGCCTAGCAACCGCAAACATTCTTACATTTCTGGAAACACAAACCTCCGTACCAGACAGTTATGGAGGGAGTAGGAAGCAATATGCTAAGAATATGCTCTGACATCCATGCACTACTGACAACAATACACCTTTGAAAGTAGGGGGAGGGGACGGGTTCGAGAAGAAACTTTATCTTTTAGCTAATAATCTCGAACTAACCTCAATATCTCACGGTGGTTGATTTGTGTATTTCCCTTAAAGGCACTTAATTTGTTCTTGAACGAATATAAAAATCTATTAAGTATTAAATATAAAGGACGTAGTGTCGTTTTTCCTGTCTAATAATAAAAATATTCCTAAGGTTTTGTTTGTGTTTTCTGTGTCTTGATGTCTGCTGGCATACCAGTGTCAAAGCCATGTTTGTAATGAATTCTCTTTTTGTCTTTCTGAAAAATATGAGTCAGTCACGTCACAAAATTAGCTACAGTCATCATGACATTTTCCTCTTTTTATAGCAGATAATACCTTAGCCACTTCAGTCTCAAGAGGTGCATTACATTTCAATTAATTTTTTGCTGTCCGTGAGAATACCACAGACATTTAAATATTACAAATTCCATTACATGTATGATGCATTTGCTCTAAGCAAGGGCAAATAACTTAGACAATCGAATGGCATTAGCTGAATTATCCTTTAAATTTCTTCTCACTGTTCGCGGAAAATGCCTAAATGCACTCAAACGTTCACGAAGTAAATTACAGGCATGACATTCTCGCTGTTCGTGGAAAATGCCTAAATACGATTCAACGTTCATGAAATTACGGGCCTGATATTCTCGTTATATCTCTTAAAATACCTTAATAATAAACTGTTAGGTTAATGGTGCTATAAGATATATACTTAGATTTAATCCAGAAAAATCTTTACAATTTTCTACGCGATTTGCTAAACTTAATCTAGAACAAAATTTATAATACCGTGAAAGACATTGAGTAGACTTAATCCTGAAAAGATAGATATGCCTAAAAATACTCCATTTCTGAACCGTTTAATGAATCTGTAACATGTTTGTCTAACCATAATCCTAATCACATGTTCATGTGTGAGATATCCCTAAACATAAGTTTATGGAATTAAGGGTTGCTGTGGAGACTATGCCTAAACTTAATTGTAAAGGATTTAATAATGCTGCGGAAGGTATGCTTCAGGAGTTTATAGATTCAGGGAAAGAAATCTTAGAATAGTCCTGAAGAGTTTTAGCGGTGCTGTTCAAGACATTCTAAACATAATCCTGTAAATATTATTGTTTTGACTAGAAGAATTAAGCAATAGGAAAAAGAAACTAAGCTTTCAATGAGTACAAAAATGCAAGTAAGTTGCACAACAGTTGGATTTTACCATTTTTCAATAGTATTTACAAACATGCAGGCATTTCTCACATAAACCATTACATTTACCTTGATAGGAATGGCGTTTGCTCACATATTCACTTCCGCTTCCCTTTTCCCACATATTTCTCACACGTGCCCACATGATTATTTCTCACGTAACCACAAATTCCTCACAAGCGCCAGCCTTTTTCTTACATTTGTCCGTGTGTTCGTTACACTTTTCTGCTTATCTTTCGTCGTTGTCTTCACTGTTCTCATGCTGGCTGTGCACATATCTTATCCTTTGTCGTTGTCTTCATTGTTCTCATGCTGGCTGTGCACATATCTTATCCTTTGTCGTTGTCTTCATTGTTCTCATGCTGGCTGTGCACATATCTTATCCTTTGTCGTTGTCTTCATTGTTCTCATGCTGGCTGTGCACATATCTTATTCTTTGTCGTTTTCTTCATTGTTCTCATGCAGGCTGTGCACATATCTTCTCTTCGTTCTAATCACTCAAACAAAATGGCAATACAAGACTTGATAATATTTTAGCTTGATGGTGCGGCAAACGCAGGTCGTACTAGCTTGTACAAGGTTCAAATCTTAAGTTAAGGAAAGTGGTCTTAAAGACGACAAAAGCCACTTTCTTGATTCATTTAAATCATTTTGATTAAGCTAAATCCCTTTTGGCTCCACTTTTGACACTTTGGTGATATTTCATCCATTTTGTCGACAGTGTTCTTGATATTTAATGATATCACATAGATGATGGTACCTCAATACGCATTCTGATGACAGTAAAAAAACAATTGAAGACATACATTTTACAAAATGATGGGTGACTGTGGGATGCATCAGAAGGCACAATAAAGAGGCCAAACGCGGCGATATGTGTGAGTATCACAAAATCCAAACATAAGAAAGAGCCAGAATCCAACAACCAGAAGCAGTTTCTGAAATAGAAGGAGTCAAAATTTTATGGCAGTTAGAAACGAGTGCTTATCGGTAATTCCCGCACGAAAACAGGTCCCTACAGTTGTCAACAAATTCAACAGGACAGCAACAATCATCGATGTTGCTGAACCAAATGGCAGAAACATAATACCAAACAGAAAGAAAAATTACTACACCAGAAATTTCAAATTAGAAATTCATTTAATGGAACTTAGAATCCTAGAGAAGAGATAGTACCAGTGGCAGGAGGTGCACTTGAAACCAAATCACTAAAATGTATGGTTGTCTAATAAACTGTCAGGAAACAGCAAACCTGCCCCACAGCCTGAAAGGACCAACATCAAACAACCTTGGATTTCCCAGAATATTGGCAGGATTAATTAACCGACAGATAAGGAATTAAAGTCCATAATAATCATTATAATTATTATTATAAATATGTTTTGGCGATAATATATTAATTTTACAATATGACTTTGCACTTTTGCAATATGCAGTTGTCACAATACTACGTACTTTGACTAGAATGCATGCTTTTTCGGACGATATTACATCATTTTAATGGCGTTGCATGCCTTCTGACGACAGTTCACAACTTTTGATGACGTTACTGACAATGTTGATACGAAACGAAGTTTACAAAAGCAGTGTGAGCTATGCACATACTTTACAGGAAATATGTGGCAATAGCGAGCTCTACACCAGTGTTTCTCAAACTTAGCTCGCAGCACATTGTTGCGCCCATGTTTCTCATTGAATAAAATTATTGGCTCATTAATATTTTAACCATTCCAGTTTGTATTACTTACAATTTATTGTTTCTTTTGTATTAATAAATAACGTTGTTGAAAATATTTAATACCCATTTTGTATTTCTCTCTTATTTTCCCTATTTAATAAAAAATACTTTATTTGTTTTTTTTTCTCATGGCACAGTCTTTGAGAATTGCAGCTCTATACCAACGCTATTTACGTCATGCTATGTTAATAGCACTGCATGGAATGGAGTAGAGATGAGCGGTGAGTCGAGAACAGTGTTATGTCCCACTGGGTTCTGACCCTGTGACTTCGCAGTAAGGCGAGAACAGTGTTATGTCCCACTGGGTTCTGTCCCTGTGACTTAGCGGGAAACTTTCAAGTCAGCTTGCTTGGCGAGATTGTCTCGCATGCTGCTTGTGGAAAGCCAGTTTGCAACGGATTTTGCAAGTAATGGGAGAGTCAGTCAGCTTTCCTGAACTGCCTCCCTGATTTTCTCCAAGAACGAGTTTTGACGTCATTGTGTACTTTACTGCTATTAAAGGAATCATGCGCACAAATACAAGTCACTCATTATATAACTTATATTCACATAAAATTCTTACTGATGCAATCCAAATTCAAGTGGAAATCTTCTTTTCATCAGAATGAATATGAAAATTAGAATTTTAAAACCTTGCATCGATAACATGATCGATAACTATCTACTCTAATCCGCAGTAATCACAAAAGTAAGTGTTGTTCTAGATGGTAATAGGACTGCTATGTCTCAGAAGCATTCGTTGTGTATCCATTTGGATGGTAAGCACTTTTTAATTTTCGATAGTGACAGTTCAGAGTATGGATAATAAAAGAAAGAGAAGCAAAGCAACAAACTAAATATGCAACAGTCTTCATAAATGCTTACTCTTTTCATAGCAACTACTGTTTCTCACGTTGGTTTTGTGAAGAGAACTCTTATTTGCAATCAGTTTTTTCATCAAGCTTTGTCTAATTACATTTGTAATGATTCACTTCGCCGATACCTACCAGCTTTCACAAAATTACGTGATAAATGTGGCCTGTCACAGCTCCTTTAACCACCTTGCTCTGAAAAGTTCAAATTACCGCCCTTAACTGGAGAGCAAGTGCATATGGCTCCATTATTTCCCTTGGTTCAGAAGCAAGGGATAGCAAGTACGCATGCATGGAAATAGAGTCATCATCTGCACTGAGTTCAAAGATGGATTACTTTCCCTGATTTGAGTGTGAGTGCATGCATTCATGCGCACGTACACAAAGGTATTTATACATCCTCAAAGATATTTTGAAAAGTACTTAAAAACAAACTTTCCAGAAAAAAAGACATTCACAATAATCAAGGGCATGTTGCTGTTGTCAGCATAAAATCAAACTAATTCATTGCAGAGTTGTATTATCACTTTCTAATTGATTTAGTGAATTGTTCAATTTTCGTTAGACATGATAATTTGTGCAGTTTTTTAATAAATTCAAATTGCAATATTTATGGAATTCTCTTATTCTTAAATTAAAATATTTTCTGTGAATGTCCCATCTGGGCTACAATTAATTTATTTCCATGTATTTGCGTATGTGCACTTGTGTGAGTGTGTGCATATGCATGTGTGTGTGTCATTTCAATACATGGTATTTGTCTTGTGTATGTTTGATTGTTGATTTAATAAATGTATTGTCAAATATATTGACCTTCTTACACACATTGATAACTTTATGTTGGAGAAGAAAGTGGATGTTTGGGGGCTCACTAAATATAGATTAAAAACGGATTTGTCTTCTCCTTTAGTAAGTTTTCCACCTATGAAAAGATTGTGTGACCGTAAATGTTTGTCTTTAATGTTGTGGAAGAGTGAAAACGTTTACAGCATATCCGCCAAGTGAGAGAGACGAATGGTGTCTGTTGGAGGATTGTTAATAAAATAAAGATTCCCATCACTTGTAATTAGTTATGGATGATTAATTAATTAAAAATAGCATAACCATTAACTGAGTGGCGTTTTCGTCACAATGTTATTTATATAAGTGTAAACATGTCTATAAGATTCGTAATATATCGTGGGTGGGTGGGTGTGGGTGGGTGGGTGGTGTGGGTGTGAAATGGGAGTTGATGTTGTTCTCTCATGAATAGAGTTCGAACTCTGAGTTTTATATTATTTGAAGTCTTTTTAAGCCCATTTAGCTGTCGTTTGTAAAATGGGTTTGTGAAAAAAAAACGCTTTATGATTTTAACCAACCTGAAGCTGTAATAAAAGTCTCCAAACCTTTATTTATTGTCTGTTGATACGTGTATGTATGTTTTCCATGTATGCATGATGTGCTTCTATACACGTGTTTGTGTTTGATGACTCCCATCACGCCACTTTCAACTCCACGTGACCCTTCATCAAACCCATTTGATGCGGAAGACAAGTAAATATGCTCTGTTGCTTTCAAGCAGTCTTGCGTAACAGATGGACGCTTGCGGTTGATTGTCCTTTTTACCATTTCATTTAATCAATTAAAAAGTTTTTTTTTACTTTTAAAAAAAATTATATTATTTTTTTATAAGGGAAGGTACAATTGCTAATGTCCATGCTGAGCATTCCGACAACGAGACGTTAATCGCAAAATGTTCGTGACTGACAAAATGTATTCTTTCAAACTTGGACGCTTGCTGTGAGATTCTCGAAACGTGTTAACTAGTTTCCATGTAGCAATAAAGAATTGAGAAACTTGTTAACTAATTTCCTCTCTAGCAGTTAAGGACTGGCGAAATTAGTTAACAAATATTCACCATAGCTGTGAGTCCAGTCGTCGTTTACAAAGACGTGAAGGGATAAGGGTAACAATGATAATAAAAAGCTCGGGGCTTTGGCGGGAAGAGGGAGGTGATGCGACTATAGAAAGGAATGAGAAACGGCAGAGGGGGCATCATAAATGCAAAACATGCATAAGCATTCGTTAAAATAATGTAACTTCCAAGACGAGAACGCGAATTTTAAAAGAAACAGGATTGCGTGTAAAGTCACTCAATCAGATCTAATGTCTCATGCATTCATGGAACAAAGGCTGACAAGGCCAGTAATTCCATCAGTGCTGTGGTCGGCGGTCTTCTTCCGTATCAAAGAGAGTATGATGGCGTTATTCACGCTGTCAGGAACCTTAAAAAAAAACAACCAAAAATGTCGATACAGAGGATGATGGACGATTACAGACTTTAGAGAAACTGCAAATGACACTAAGTTATAAAACTGCTACAGTTAAATTGTGCCTGAACATGAAATCAGAATCTGTTTTCTTTCCCAAGGACAGAGTTCAGATAATTATGTCAAAGAAATCACCAAAGTTTGTTTTTGATTCAAAGTTATTTTTCGGTAATAATGACACATGCACACACACTTCTACATACAGAGAGGCAAACAGACGCACTCACGCATATTCAAACATATTGTCATGGAAAATGTATTTCTTTCTTGCTAATTAAAACCAGAGTATTAAAATATAGTGGACTGTGTATGATGTGATTAGAAATACAGAAACGGAAGGATTAGATTGTGAACGATTGACATTCACTGAGTGATTCTGTGAACAAGAGTTCCGGTTCCTGAGCAGAGTTCAGCGTAGAACTGTACAGACTGATTCCGTATCCGGTGCGCGCCATCTTTCTACCTTACCAAATAATTAGTGAGCTGTGAAGATATTCATCTGAGAGGAAAATTCTAGCAATATACAGAGACAGAGAGCTAAAGTGGAAGTCGACTTCAGTGAAATTCCAGTATTCAAGTATATACAGAGACAGAGGACTAAAGTGGAAATCGACTTCAGTGAAGATTACAGGGAGATTGAGCTGTGCACAAGTTCCAGAGACTATGGCGAAGACCAGGATTTGGGCCACTGCTTGGACAAGGAAGAAGGAAGATGTAACAGTCGACATCCTCAGACGACATGACTGCGCACACGCTGGCTTATTGAGGTCAAGGCTCTCTTGAAAACGTTGTAAAGACAAGTTAAGTATCTTGTTAGGAGATTGTGGGAAACTCTCCAATTTGTTTTTTCTAATCATCTAAGATTAAGCAGAAAATAAAAAGTATCCATTAAACGAAAGGCAGACGTTACATACTCTTATTAGCGCAAGTAGAAGTGGCTACGGATGCTGTGCTGCATCCCGCTATAGAGACGTGCAGAAGTCTTATTCAATAGTATAGTCCATCAGTTGCAAAATCTATTTTCCTTAGTTCAATAAGTCCTGAATGAGGCTTCTAGTAGTGAGGTGTATATCATATTTTTATTGTCATTTCTTTACCATTTGTTTAGTTCACTTTTTAATTCATCACTGAAGTGTAGGCATTCCAAAATAAATTGTTATGTCTTTAACTGTGAATATCCTCATGAGGGCTCAAAAAACATGCCATGTACAGACCAAGAAGAAATAATTTATAAAATAATCATATACGGAGAGGAGTAATAAAAATATATATCATTTTAAGGATAAAGGATACCATTAATTATATATATATCACCGCTATAATCTTCTCGATACGCCATTTCCTACACATAACTACATCATTTAATATATAAGCACACATTTACATAATTTCATATACAAGCACTCAATTATATATACAATAAATAATTTTATGTAAATGCATACATAATTTTTAATTAATTCTTATGCATAATACATACCTTAATTCATTTATATATATATATGCATTGATATTTTCATATAAATACACAGAGCTTTGAAGACATGTCTTTTATAGTTATTGCAGAACAATTGTGTGAGTCTCTCTCAAGACAGGGCTATCAATTTAGCCTGGTCGAATTACATAAATATTAAAATTTTACAAATTAAAAATTCAAACAATTCAAGACATAGTGTTCTAAAAAGCACATATATATTAAGTTTAATCAGAAAGTTACAACAAAAGGCAGATCTGATGTTTTTCAGTTGAATTCCAGTGTAGGGCAAATGGAAATAATTAAAATAAATTATTTAAACTTATAGATTTGACCCTGACCTACAGTAGTGAGAAAAAACCAATAATGGATCAATGAAAGTTGGAAGTAAAACTGTCAATCATAGCCATTGGTGAGATTAGCAGTAGCGTACTTCTGCATGAATGGTGTACGTGTGAAAAATACCTTGACTCATGAGTCAAGGTGTGTTGTAAGCATCATGTGACAAAGGTGATGACATGGATCAAAGAATGAATTTGAATCACTTCTTCAAGAGGTACCACATGCTCCAGCAGGAAAAGAAGATAGTCTGATTCACCAAAAATCATAGCATTGTGTGTATTTGTGAGTCATAAAGACTCTGAGAAAAGAATGCATGCTTCTTTGTAACAGAATTCATGAATCGTCAATACGTTGCTTCTTTCACTCTTTGTTTAGGCAGAAACTAAAGATACGACATTTGCTTCAGTATTATGTGCGAGACTATAATAATTTTTAAACCTTTTTTGTTTTATGATATGGCTATTGTAAATTATAATAATTTTAGATAGAACTCTGTGTAAATTTTAATCTATGATTCTTTTCAAGTTAGTGAACTTGTCACTCAAAGAGGGTCAGCCTCTGATACAGGTTCACAACTAATGAATTGTTGCAAAATATTTAATACTGCATCCATTTATTGAAGGGTTTTGTTCATTTCATTTTATTATTTCCTCACATGGTTTCTGAAAACTGTTTGGTCATAGGCAACAACCCTGATCCAGCCTCTATGTCTAAGCTCCTTTGGATTGAGGCAACATGAGAGAAATCATGACGTCACATTGTTTGCTGCATGGTGTGAAGAAACAGCAGACAAGCAGTGTAAAAGTTAAATGCTACCCTGAATATTAGTGTCGTGGATTGTGTGTTCTATTTAAGTTAGTACTCCAAGAAAACAGTTGCTTCAAGATAATAAAACTATAGATTAATGATAAACATTTTGGGGAAGAACTTGCAGTTAGAAAATGGACTTTTGGGGCAGGCTAGATTCCTCTGAGACAGCTAAAGTAATGATTTTGATTTGTAATTAATGTGTGCTTTTGATTGACTTGATATCCATTTTATTTTATAAATTCTTTTATTAATTTTTTCACCTATTCTCATGTCATTCTTTATTATCTTCACTTTAAGCAAAATTCATCTTGTAATGTATGTATTGTCTGTTCTTGTTCTATATTTAGTGAGGGATACTCACTTTAAGCAAAATTCATCTTGTAATGTATGTATTGTCTGTTCTTGTTCTATATTTAGTGAGGGATACTCACTTTAAGCAAAATTCATCTTGTAATGTATGTATTGTCTATTCTTGTTCTATATTTAGTGAGGGATACTCACTTGGGGGTTCGTTGAGCAACCAGGAGGTGTGTCACTCTAATGTCATGTTGTCCTAGAATTTCGATTAACTTATGGCGACACAAATTGAAACCTATCCAAAAATTAACATAAAACCATAATGAATGCAAAATCAAATCAGGAATAAAATTGACTAAATCATTTCTTGACAGCCGAACCATTTGTGTATGGCATATATATATATATATATTGTGCGTGTGTGTGTGTGTGTGAGAGTGAGTGAGAGAGAGAGAGAGAGAGAGAGAGAGAGAGAGAAAGAGAGTGCATGCATGTGTGCAGAAATATTCAATGTCCTTTACATATGTTCTTTTCAATTTTTTAGAAAAGACATGAAATTGAACTCAGTAGGAGTACTTGGTCCTGGCAGTGACCTGATTATGATCATGTATTGATCATAAGCTGATTTGTCAAGGCATACATATATCTACTCCTAAAACAAAAGATAAGAAAGTAAGATACTGGAACAATTAAACGATAAAAGAGCAAAATAAAAGTGAGAGGAGGAAAGAATAGAGGAAGGAATAATTTATTCTTAATAATCAGCGGTCCATTGCTAGTAGATTAATAATCATTACTCTTTGAAATGATAATGCATAGCATAATTCATTTCGTAGAACAGTAACTTTAACATTTAGGAATAAATACTAGACATTATGCAATTAGATATGTTGCCATATGTAAATTATACAAAACACACATATTTATATCGTGTACACACATGCGCGCACAATAAAGCATGTTCAAATATCTACTTTAGCAGCCTAATTCTCTTTCACTTCGATCGCATCAAGAAAGCAAGAGGTGTTTTTTTTTTATCAGAACCATATAATCATATTACCATCATTAGCCGATTTCTTATTTCTAGCCTCAGATGTTTAAAGGGGCAAAATAATGTTAAGAAGTTATTCCTCCTGATTTCGTGGCAGGGGAGCTAATATTGAAATGTGGCACTGGAGCTAAAGGAGCTAATATTGTTAGGTAGTAGCACTGATGCCAAGAAAGTCGTAATTTCCTAAGGGAACTTAATAAGTGTGAGGGGGTTGGACAAGGAACATTTAACAATATTTCCGATAAAGATTCACGGATTTTTTTTTACCTATTTATTCTCGTGGTTTGCTTACATTTTGTGATTGCTGCTTGTTGTCGCTTGTCTGCTTTGTTTATTTATTATTGCTATTTTATGCCTTTAATAATATGTCACCTTCATTTATTGCCATCTAAAGCATACTGTGAAGAAAGTCTTGAACTGGGCACGCGATCTAGCTAGTACCAAGTTTGAAGAGTCTTGAACTGTGCACGCGATCTAGCTAGCTAGTACCTAGTGTGAAGAGTGTCTTGAACTGGGCACGCGATCTAGCTAGCTAGTACCTAGTGTGAAGAGTGTCTTGAACTGGGCACGCGATCTAGCTAGCTAGTACCTAGTGTGAAGAGTGTCTTGAACTGGGCACGCGATCTAGCTAGCTAGTACCTAGTGTGAAGAGTGTCTTGAACTGGGCACGCGATGTAGCTAGTAGTATCTAGTGTGAAGAATGTCTTGAACTAGGCACGCGATCTAGCTAGTACCTAGTGTTAAGAATGTCGAATACGCGGTATCCTACATAGTTAAAACACAATGTTGTGATTGTCTTAATAAGATCTAGGTGCACTGTCTAATTGAAGTATATAGTGATAAATATTTAATACCAGCTAGACACGCTACCTAGTTGATAGATACTATTAAATACTGTTGAAAAACTAAGAACGCTATATAACTAAGATATACTGCTAAGAATAACCTGTTAAGAGCTAGGCAAGCCGTAAAACGTACATTAAGGCTGTCGTGATAAGAGCTAGGCATGCCGTACAGCTAAGACGTGTTGTTAAGAATGTCGCGATAAGAGCTAGGCACATAGCTAAGACGTACCGTTAAGAATATCATGTTAAGATCTGGTCACACAATATAAGACGTATGTACTGTTAAGAATATCATGTTAAGAGCTGGTCACATAATATAGCTAAGACATAATATGGTGCTGGATTAAAAGTCACTTCTGGATTACAATATCAGTGCACATAATATGGTGCTGGATTAATAATCACTACTGGATTACATTTTCAGTGCACATAATATGGTGCTGGATTAATAATCACTAATGGATTACATTATCAGTGCACATAATATGGTTCTGGATTAATCACTACTGGATTACAAAATATCAGTTCACATAATATGGTGCTGGATTAATCACTACTGGATTACAAAATATCAGTGCACATAATATGGTGCTGGATTAATAATAATCACTAATGGATTACATTATCAGTGCACACACCCCATAATATGGTGCTGGATTAATCACTCAGTAAAAGAACAGTGCCAAGGAACACATCTGTTAACGTTAGTCTCGGAGCCATATGTTATCTACATCAGTAGCTCATAAACTTTTCCGAATAGTGTTCACAGATTCCATTTATGTTACTGTATTTTACTTTAAATTGCAACTTTCAACAATGCTGGCGAAAGTGTAACTGCGTTGCGAAGACGTTGTAAATCGCTTCTTAAATTAGTTTGTAAATACAAGTCGCGGAAGCGACGTTTAAAGAGAGTGGGCTGTTAAGAGCACCCAGAACTGCACGAGAGCTCGTGTAAGAACAATTGTGCTACACAATTAATTTACTTGCGTTAAAATAAATTAAAATCCGGCTTTTCTGCAGCAAAGGATGGCCTGATTTCCTTCCTATAACAATAAAAACATACGTTATGTAGGCGCTGGAGTTTGGGAGGTTCTAATTCTGGCCGCCCTCGAAATTAACAAGCCCATTATTCCCGTACGTAACTAGCAGTGTATGAAGATATAAGAATCGGTCAGTACTCACAGCGTCGTGCAATTTGCTTCTGCAAACATCTTATGGTCTAATTGAAATTTACTGAGGGGTGATTATTTTAGAATAATGGTGAAATGTGCAAACGCGGGTTGTTGTTGTTGGTGGTGGTGGTGGTGGTGGTGGTGGCGGTGAGAAAGATGATGTAGACGAGAACAAGAACGATGCCAATATCACTATATTAAAATAGTCACTGATCATTTCTATTATGCACAATGATCACTTTCCCGTCTTTCTGCCGAAAGTGAAATTTTATTTTTAATTAATTTTTTCTCAATTTCATTCAAGGGAGATGTTGAATATACAGTAACTACTCGCTGTGTCTCTTCTAATACAGACCTCTATTGTATTCAAAACTATTCATTCTTTCATTTCTAATTATAGATCTTTATTGTATTCAAAATGAAACTATTTGTCTTTCATATCTAAATATAGATCTTTATTTTATTCAAAATGAAACTATGTGTCCTTTCATATCTATATAAGGATCTTTATTTTATTAAAAATTCTCAAATGGAAATTTTTCCAGATTCTGTTCAAACAAACACACGTACTCCTATTTAAATCTTTCACACTTTACTTTTTCTCATTTTAAAAATGAAGCTGAAGACTTCTTAACCTAATAAAATCGATATACTGTAAAAGTTCAAATAGACTGCCATTTTTCCTTTTCTGGAAATAGGTCAGACCCGTGAAATCGAAAAATTACCCGAGTTATCAGTGGCTGGGCACAGTTTAGTACAAGTTGACTGAAAACCGTTACTCATGATCCTCATTCACATGGTCGGACCTACAGGTCAAGGGTTATCAGGAAAGAGTGGAGATGAAGGCCATTGTGAAATAGACATTTAAAATATGATGAACACTTTTGTGATTTGGAGTGGGGGGTATCACTCACTATCAGTAAAATAAGCTGTTGTGTATTGTTACGTTTCCAGTATTTATTTAGAGACCCTGCTTAGGAAATTATGGAACTTTAATTTACTATTTAAATTAATTCCCTCTCGTTTAACCTAAACAGACTGGTTGCCCAAATCATCATTTGACTAACTTAAAAATGTGTCTTGTAGTGCGGACAACAGATTTACAAACTGATAATTTGCGTACAAAGCTGGCTTGGAGTCGTTAAATTCCTCTAAATTAATATGCATTCGTTATGTCATTCAGCTCATTCGCCCCCATCCAAACCAAGAGTATCTATAGGTCTATCATGCATAAAAATGTACTACAAAGAGGATTAACAATTAAAAATAAGATTTAATAAGTTTAACAATTTAACAAATAATCAATACGAGCGCGAAGTCTGATTCTAAGCCTCTGCTATTTAACGTGCTAAATGTCAATGAGAGAATTGCCTTGAATACAGTGTTCATTTGATTTCGGTACACCAAGCAAGGACTTAGCTTGTGAAAATGGCCACGTGTTCGAATCCAGTCCAGACCAGTCTACCTCACTTGTCTTCCCTCAGCAAAGGATGCATACAGCATAACAATGGAACTGTCTTTCAGTATCACGCTGAATGGAATGGTGAGTATAGACGGACGTGCAAACCTGCGCGTTGGCACTGTCTCGATATGGTAATAGGACAATAGTGGATTCAGCTCACTCGTAGAGCTTGAACAGGGCTCTTGTAGAACAAGGATAAAAGCCAACCTGAAAACAAGAATGTTTTCGTAATCGTCTTGCGTTTAAGTTCGCCACCTAAGCACGATTAGTTTTTAAATGCTCGGGCTAGAAATTCGACATAACGCATCGTTTACAATTTAGATCAAAAATATAATCTCACGTGTGTTGCGTTTAACAAGCATGACGTATGAATTACCAAATATTTACAACGTTAAAATTTAGAGTTCATACAAAAGGGACAATTCAAACTAAGCAAAGTGCTTTACAATTTACATTAAAATTCACACGCAATAATTTGAATTACAATAGAAAATTCATGTCGGGCTCAGGCACTCCTGGCTCTAGTGAATTTAAAGTTATATAAATTAAAGTTACAATGGGAAAAGAGTTACAATGATTTATATACAATAACTTATAGGGTTTTATCATTTATCAACAAACCGTGCTTAAGCTACTGTGGCAATGCATAGCACAAAAATTACATACATAGTTCAAGAATGCAAAATACAATCAATAAAAGTGGTACCTTTAGTGAGAAATCGAAATGTTATCTCAGCAATCGCGTCGGCTGTTCCTCTGTGACTCAACGAATTAAGCGATGGCACGAAGTATCAGTACTACGTCTATGCTTCTGGATTCTCGGAGTGACTCTACAGAAATGCGTTCCCCTATTTATCAGAATGTATAGAACGCATCACGTGACTGGTCACGTGGTATGTAGTTGGTTCGAGAATTTAGACAATGGCCTAAAGTTACATAATCTCTCTGACCTCTTTGTTAGAAGCTTCTCGATACTGAAGTATCATGGGAGAACTCTAAACAAAGGAATTTCAAATTTTGATGTTTGAAAACAAACAAGTGGGTCAAGGAGTCATGAAATTTTTATCAGACTGTGACATGTATATTTAATCATCTGTTTGGGTTGGGGAGATCTCGGTAGTGTGGCGTTGGGCTTTGAGGGCACTGGTTATTCAGCAAGAGTAGTTCCTGAGGAAACACTAGTGTCCAGTTGTCAATTTGTCAAGTACACAGAAAGCCACCTCGATCTGTGATATTGCTGACACATCAATTGAGACAACTCCATCTTATGCAGCTTACATCAGATGACTGGCTTCTCAAATCTATAACCCTTCTATATTCTTATTCTTCCTCATAGTCATAATTTTTAGTACAGTCAAAGAAGTTCAACCAAATATCCTATGTAACATTTGTACTCCTTGAACAGCAGAGACTCTAGAGACTATTTAGCGAACTAGATATTATCATAAACATTTAAGAACTTATAAACAATTTAATTTTAATAAATAGTAGTAGTATATCTTTCTTGATCCCTAACCCGGGTAGAAGAGACTATTTTTCTCTACATGTTGTCTGCCTTGTGATTACTGTTTTTGTTTGTATGTATAAATTACTACTTAATTTTATTCATTGCATTGAATAAAGTTATTATTGTTGATTACACTTCCACTTTGGTGTTTAGACAAAGAATGAGATATACATGCTTGGGGGGGGGGCTAAATTTTATTTGTATTACGTCAGACACTAGCATATCTTGGGAAGTGTCCCCATTAGTTGAAGGAGAGTGTGTGTAGGCCAGAATTCCATTACTTTCTAAAAGTGTTTGTACTTACAAGGGATGATGAGAGTTCTGAACCAGTAAGACTCAGACACCGATAGAATAAAGTGTTTAATGGGTATAGTCTCTGAGGTTTGACTGAGTTTTCTCCGTCTGCAAATTTACAAAGACCTGTACGGGTGGAATTAGATTAGGGGTTGGGTAGCTAGTCGTTTAAACCACCCATCAAACACGTACACATCGCATGGAAACCAAACACACTCTCGTTTTTTGATATTTTTATTTTCCATTTTGCTCAGTGGATACACTGAAAACATTTGTAACATTGAAATAAACCGAAATATATTATTAATTTTGTAGGTGTTGTTTCTCAAACCAGTAAAACCGTCAGCATGAAACGTCATATCTGCCTATCTTGTAGAATTTTTTTCTTTCTTGTGACGAAAGTCTGGGCGTTCTTGTCAATAACTGCTTCACGTTTCGTGCGCTCGGTCTGGATTTCGACTGACCCGATTGCTGATTTCTGTTGGACCATCTCTCGCTGGTAGAGTATTAAAATTGGAACTGAATTTCATACGAATACAAAGTCATATAAGCCTGGGGTTCTGGTGCTTCCATGAGGATGACAATATTCTGGTCTGCTTGTGGCATGCACACCTCTGCTTCTCCTGAAAACAACAACAAAAAACATTAACAGTAAAAATAAATTCAAATACCACAACTACATATCAAATATTTAATTTCTGGGCAAATGTCTGCAATCATTTTTTTTTAAAAAAAAAAAACAACATTCATTTCCAGTGACTAAGTTTTAGGGTCAGTGTTTCAATCGACATTTCAAGCATTACATTTCTGGAAATTAAGGAATGTTAATGGCGCAGTGCGAGTTATCCAAGAATGTGGGTGATTGGAAAGAGATATCAAAACAATCTTCTTGCAAGACATAAGACAAAAGAGATGACAGAAAATGTGTAAAACTTACTTTCTTAAAAAGCAAAAGATAAAACACAACAACAATGATAATGATGATGTTGGTGGTGGTGTTGGTATGAAGACGACGATGATGATATTGAAAATGGCGGTGGTTGTGGTGGTGGTGACGACGACGATGATGGTGGTGGTGGTAGTATGAAGACGACGATGATGATGATGATGATGGTGATGATGGTGGTGGTGGTGGTATGAAGACGACGATGGTGATGATGATGATGATGATGGTGATGATGATGATGATGATGATGATGATGATGATGATGATGATGATGATGATGATGATGATGATGATGATGATGATGATGATGATGATGGTGGTGGTGGTGATGATGATGATGATGATGATGATGATGATGATGATGATGATGATGATGATGATGATGATGAGTGTTCTATGCTTTGTGTGGATAGCCGCAAGTTTTACACTCATAAGCTAGGAGGTGGACATAGAGTAAAATCCTTTAGGTTACAATTCAACTCCAACTCATGTCATTCATATAATCTAATATCTTCACTTCACTGCCACCAATCTAACACAGAAGGGAAGTATAGGCCGCAATTCAGTCCTGGATAAACTATAGGATATCATTACAATATATCGATAAATAAAAATACCATCTTATACAATTGTTATACAGCAAAAAACTGTCATAATATACAGAAATTGTTGTCAAGTCCATGCAGTACATACACACAAACACAGTCTTTCTTGCAATGATGCAAGGACCTTTACATTCTATGAAAAAGCATAATTTTCTTGCTCGTCATCAAAAACGTCAGGCTGACCACAAGATGCCCGAGGCAGCAGAACAGACAAACTAGACTGACACTGATATATATCAGTACACTAAAGCAATGATTATCGCCCCTTCCAGAGGAATTTTCTTTGCGTTGACGTCGTTTTGACTTTGGCACACAACAATTTCAATTAAGCTAACATCTATAGTAAAGCTTCAAATCAAAAATATGTTTGAAATCAGGTTTTTACAACAGAAATCTCAAGAAAAATACATATATTTGAAATAACAAGTCAAGTTTCAAGTAAAAACTATATATGAAATTAGGCCAAAAGTGAGACCGAAATCGCAAAGATGGCGGTGCTAAACTGGAAATTTTCATCCACCCGTGAAAAGAAAATCTCCTGTGTGCAAGATTTGATTCTGCACAAATTCTTATTTTTCCTTACATTTAGTGACAAGACGTGACTGACAGCTGTCAAAGCGAAAATAGTAAGAGGTATCAGGAAAATGACTGGTCGAGGAAGGTCAAGTTCAACTATTGTCACGAATGGACCTACCTGAGTCAGGCACCTCCACAGGGACGCCGTCGTTATTCAGCAACTGGCGTAGACTCTTAACGTATGGCCCCATTATTGACTGGAGACACACAGTGAAAGGCTGGGCCTGTTGGAAGTGAACCTCTTGGAACCTCAAGGGATAGTTCCACCAAAGGCTGCCATTCATACAGCTGCTAGGCACGGTCACCTCGCCTCCCCCATCTTCGGAGGAGAATCTAAAAGTGGAAGGTTTAGTATATGAGCATATAGGTATATCTGACATGCCAGAAGCTAATGCATATTAATGATTAATCGTTGTCGTAGTAAGTCTAATGACATGATTGATGGTCATTGTCGTAAAAGTGAAAATGATTATGATGGTGTTGCTGTCAATGACAATGGTTGGAAAAATAAAGGAGCTGTCAACGGTGGAGGTGGTGGTGATGGTGGATTCTGGTGGTGGTGGTGGTGGTGGTGAAAGAGAAAGATGATTCTACACAGTTTCACCGTCTGTCATCACATTATAAATCCAAATACTTTTTCGCCATGTGTACATGTCATCCTTTGCATAATTTTCATTTCGAAAACTTACATTTTGAAAACTCATTCTTCCTTCTCATTCTAGTAAATCCTTGACAATAAACTCACCTCTGTTCCAACATTATTACCTGAAGTTTCACTGAATTTATAAATTGGCAAGTCATTCCTATATGTCTGAGATTTTAAGTAGATTTTATTATGTCGTTATTGGTTAGCCATACTTCTGTCTCTTCACTTTGAAAGTAGATATTATTATGTCACTACTGGTAAGCCATACTTCTGTCTTCATTTTGAAAGTAGATAATATTATGTCACTATTGGTAAGTCATATTTTCAGTAGTGTCTTAATCAGATTTTGTGATATGGTTACTGGTAAGTTATACTTATTCAGTGTTTAAGTAGATTTTATAATGTTGTGTTTTCTTCTCGTTGTATGTGTTGATACTGTAAAGCTGTAAACTGGAGTGTTATAAGTTTAATAAGAATAAATGTTCCATTAATTTGCATTGGTAATAGCAGCAGTAGTAGTAGTAGTAATAGTAATGATAATAGTAGTAGTAGTGGTAGCAGTAGTAGTAGTGGCAGTAGTATAAATGCAGCAACTGTTCGGATACCTATTTCCGAAACTCTGACATTTTCTGCGTAGTAAAGAAAAAAGGAAAGACATTTTGATAAATGCACAGTTCCTAAACTCGTTGACACTAGAAAATAGTTAATTCAAAAATGTTCCGTCTGTTTCAGTAATAAATATAATTTTAAAATATTTTTAAAGTGCAGGTCATGGTGACCTCATCTCCACAGATGGAACCAATATTAAAACGCGTTGGAACAGATGGAACCAATATTAAAACGCGTTACAATGGTGGGAGTTAGCACTTCGTAGCGATCATTCATCGCTTGACGTTGAATGCGATATTTTATCAGTTTCTTTTTCTTTTACTTCTGCATACCATTCAGCAGGGTCTTGTTCTTGACTTAATTACTCACCCATTTGATATGATAGTACAGGGATCGTCCATGTCAATGCCTTGGACATACACGAAGTAACTAGCAAGTGAGAAAAGAGCAGCCAACACCATCTTGTTCGCCATTATAATGATTCCTCGGGTCGCTGGTTCTTGTCGAAGTGAAACACTTTTATATGCTACTCCACTGCAAACGAGCGTAAGCGATAGAAGTCGGGAGTAAACCACAAACGGAACTAGGTTATCTTGGTTCGCATTGTTACAAAGAAAGCAAAAACGGTGTTGTTAGCAATAAATGCAAGCAGAGTCGATTTAGTGGTATCATTTGTGTGTGTGGGTGTGTGGGTGTGTGTGGGTGTGTGGGTGTGTGTGCGTGCGTGCGTGCGTGCGTGTGTGTGTGTGTGTGTGCGCGCGCGCGCCCTTGAGTGTGTTGTGTATGTGTAGGTGGATGGGGATTCTATAGGTAGGCCTATTTGAAAGAAACAGTCTAAGTATTATGTGTGTGTGTGTTAGATATATACTGTGTGTGATGATTATGTGTCTGAATAAAAATCTAAAAGTGTATGTGGGTGTGGGTTGGTGATGGTGATTTTTTTAAATGTATAGGTGAGATGGAATAGGTTTGTATGTGTAAGATGATTAATGTATGTGTTTGTATACGTGTGTGTGTGAACGAGGCGATGCTTGCTTATTTGTATATTCGCATTGTAGCGTCAACATTTGCTATTATTATAAAATTATATAATGTATAAATTATTATTACTTTTCCTTGGATTATTATTTCCAAAAGTATATGTTTTATTTCGTTTTCTTCAAATTTAACTTTGGGCTAAATTCTATGCATAAATGACACTAATCTGGCATTAGTCAACAAATGGAATTTTATCATTTACAAAACATAAAATACTACATGATCGACTACAATCAAATCAGTGGTTGTCAAGTACACTGGATCTACTAAAATTATAATTACGATTCTGTATAAAAGGTTTACAAAACGACCAAGGGAAAGTTGCGATGTGGAGGTGCAAAGTTCTAGAAAAAACTGAAATAGTGCGAAAATAATAAATAGAAAGCACAAAGTGCACTGTACGTAAAGTACGTAAACTAGCATCTCATAGTTTACAAATAGAAAAGACCAGACCATTGCAAATAGTGCAATTTGCTTATGATCATGATACAAGTGAACACAATGCATCTTGGATCGAACTGGATACAAACATATTTGTTCTAGCCAGATACACGTAGCAATTGCGGACACAATGCATCTTTGTTCTAACTGGATACAAACATATTTGTTCTAGCCAGATACACGTAGCAATTGTAGACACAATGCATCTTGGTTCTAACTGGATACACGTAGCAATTGTAGACACAATGCATCTTGGTTCTAACTGGATACACGTAGCAATTGTAGACACAATGCATCTTGGTTCTAACTGGATACACGTAGCAATTGTAGACACAATGCATCTTGGTTCTAACTGAATACACAAGGTAATTGTAGACAAAATGCATCTTCGTTCTAACAGGATACAAGTAGAAATTGCAGACAATGCATCTTATATCTAAATGGATACAAGTAGTAATTGCTGTTACAGTGCATCTTTGTTCCAATAGTATTTTTAAGTAGTAATTGCAAAATCAATGGTTCTTAATTTTGAATACAGGGAATAAGCCAGAAATACTTAGAAGATATTTATTACGAGAAGCAACCAGGAATTATCTCTTTTGAAAACAATGGATGATGAAAGGGTTAATAGTGACGCGACTTTAAGAAACGAGCTGCATTTCTTGAGTGAATGTCGTCAAAGACAAGCGAAGTACACCTGTGTTAGACGCGCAACAGGAAGAGATCACGTTTCCGGAGCCATTGGTATCGATCTTCGTCACTTCTTTTTCTGTGAGAATCCCCGGTATTCCTTCTTCTTACTTTGGCACGCGACCCGTATAGTGAGAACATTTTTTTTCTCTTTCACTTCACCGATCTCTTGTGTGCTAAAGCAAGTACCACGGAGTTTGTACCGATACGTAATTCATCATTCCCTTTATTGTTTTTGCACGTGCGTGAAACGTGTAAATTTGCAAACAGCGCCATTTGAAGGCGGGAGAAAGGGGTGGAGCAAGACTTGCAGGATAGTCTCCTAAACACGAGGCGGTCGCGTGTTTCAGGTAGAAACTTTAAACAATCAATTACCTCGAAGTATTGATGACTCATCTTCTACTTCGTTCGTGGTGGTGCTTTGTTGTTGGGTTACAACGATCACGAATGCAAGGAGTCAGATTTAAAGTGTTCTGAAAGTTACCAGAGCAAACTCTGCAAGAACAAATGTGAATAATGTATTTAAAAGGACCCGACTCTTCTTCGGTGTTCAATTTAAATAATGTTTGTGTGTATTTTTTTAAATCATCTTCTTCTTTACACACACACACACACACACACACACACACACACACACACACACACACACACAGAGAATATGTTTCTCCTTTACTTCTCTTAATAATTGTACGTATAATTTCTCGTTCTTTTTCAATGTACATATATATACAGGTGGGGGGGGGGTGTGCGTGCGTGTGTGTATGTGTGTGTGCGTGTGCGTGTGTGTGTATGTGAGAGAGAGAGAGAGAGAAATACGTCGGGGTGGGTGGATAGAGGAAGTTTGAGGTAAGTGGGGTGGAGAAAGAGAAATAGAGTGATAGTATCATTTTCAGTCTTAAAATCTTTAACACTTACGACGCTATTGTTTACTATTAAAATGCTCTCCTTTCTTCTTTATTTCATAATCTTCCAATTGTCAATTCCTGTATATTATATCAGAACACATGAACATTGTGTTACTTTTGCATTATATTTGAATAATGTATTTGCTTAGAATTGTGTGGTACTTGACATATGTATGTTGGTATGTTTGTCTAATATGTTTATCATGTGTTATTATATGTGTTTAATATTGCATTCACTCTTTCGCTAAACAAGCCCAAGCCATAATATAGCGTTCACTTGTTCGTTAGCAAATCAATTCTCGTTAGCGCTCAACTGCTGACAAGACACACCACATGCCTTGGCATTCACCTGTTGGCTTGAGAAACCCCATACCATAGCATTCGCCCTTTGTTGGTCTAGAGTCTAGACGAACCATATGCTTAACGTTCACTTGTTGACTACATAAAAAAAAATCAATTCCTTAGCATTCGCCTGTTGTTGGTCTAGACAGACCACATCCTTAGCGTTCACCTTTTCTATCTATCTATCTATCTATCTATCTATCTATCTAGCCCTTAGTCTTGCCGACCGTTACTACTGATGATCTGACAACCAGCTTCCTCCATTCTATTCTCTGATAATCTTACTGTATCGCTCAGCTTCAGTCCTGTCCACTCCAAGATGTTATCCTCCCATCTTTTCCTCTCTCTTCCTCTCCTTCGCCCTCCTTTGCACAGTACCTTGTATTATTGTTGATCGTGTGACATGCCCAAACTATTTCATTTTGCGTTTTTCACATTGGCCAAAAGCTATTAATAGGGCCCAATTGCTTGCCCTGGCACAAGACAAAAAGTGCGGTCCCTGTTCCGGGCAACAACGGATCCGGTATGGTTTGAGGCAAAGTTGTCATTACATGTGGTGTGCCTTGGGCAGATGAGCCTGGCAGAGCCCATCCCTCTCCAGGCTGTTGACCACATTACTAGTGGCTCGCTTTTGGTCCTGGACACGTGACCATTGAGTCTTTCTTGGGAGGGCGGTGACATCAGTGAGGAAGTTCATACGCCCTATCAGGTACTGTGTCAGCATCCTAGCCTTTGGTTATCCAAAACCTAACCTGCAAGGCAGCAGAGGACTCATGGAGGGCGGGGTCGTCTATATCCCTTGCAGATATGAACACCTGCCCTCTGCCCATCCCAAAAATGTTAACAATACCAGAATCTAAACTGCTACAAATGCAATCATAAAAGAGTACTTTGGAAAAAGTAAAAGCACAGGTTTCTATTCCAATTCTCACAAACTAATTATATTAAAGTGAGATTCTATTCCCAGTCCTGTGAAACAGTCCTGTTTAAAGTGAAATGCTTTTGTTCCAACTTTCAAGAAGTGATTTTACTCAAAATGAGATGATTTTGTTCCAACTCATATAAAGCAATCTATTTAAAGTGAGATAATTTCAATCCAACTCACAAAAGCAATCCTGTTTACAGCAAGAATTTCTCTTACATTCATTTTTTCATGATATTGGAAGAAAGATATTGCTATTTCAATGAAGAAGTCATATTAACAAGAAAAACAGCTCTACCCTGATATAATACAATCAACTATAACACAAAATCGGATACAATGCAATTAATCAAAAATGGTTTCCTTATTCATCCATAACATACTTTTATTCTTTTTAATCCCAGTTTAGATATTTAATGATTACAATGTATGTATATATATTCAGTATGTATGTTTGTGCAAGCCTGCCTTGGACTGAAATCCGAACATAAAGTAAACTATCACAAGACTGTTTATTTCACCTGTTGACTACACAAAAAAAAACCATTCCTTAGCATTCGCATGTTGTTGGTCTACACTCTAAACAAACCACATGCTTAGCGTTCACCTGTTGACTAGATAAGCCCCATGCCTTAGCATTCGTCTATTATTCGTCTAGACTCTAGACAAACCATATGCTTAGCGTTCACCCATTCTCTACAAACTACGCGCTTTAAACTTGACATGTTACTAGATAAAACACGCCCTTTTTGCCCTCACATCACGTGAACTAATCAAATCTTCCTATATATACTTTCTGCTCCAAAACATCCCTCTAATATTTCAGCTCATATTAAACTCTACACAATGTACTGCAAATCAACGCAAATTGAACCAAGAGTCAAAACTTGAACCAAGCATTGTGTATCGATAAACAGAGTCTCTCACAGACATCCTTGATCGTATCTATTTAATAAGCTGTAATGATGTTTGATGGATTATACAGTCGACCTTCCGATAAAATGCCTTGTTTTATTCTTTGGAATAGTTCCATGACAAATGGAATTGAATTGTGTAGATATTAGTTGATGACGTCACTGACAAAATTTATACGAGTGTAAACAAAATAAAATTCAACTTAGAACATGTTTTGAAAATTATAGAATATTTAATTATTATTATATGGAAAGCTTTATTATTAATATATGGGAAGCAAACACTTTATTCTTAATTTAATTTAAAGCTTACAAAACCATAGCCTGTGTGCACTTATTTTATTTCTCTAGAGCTCATGTTTACGCTGTACAGTAGAGGCCGGCAAACTTTTAAGAGCGCGGGCTGGATAAAACTTTTGGAGCATTTCTGGACCCAATAGACGACCAAATGTCACAAAGTCCAGAAAATAAAATGAGAACAAAAGTAATTTTAAAAGGTGCATTTTATGTTTTAAAAAAATAATTCAGTTTCAACGAAAAGTTAATGAGATGGTTGCTTACAATTAATCAGTGATTCATTGACAGGCTTAATTGATGTGGTGGACAATCAAAGAATGTCATTTAGATGACGGTCAAAGAGTTGAGAGCAAAGGCAACTCTTTGTATATTTCATCTTCGATAACAGTTGTTCACAGCAAAATGTGCTACCGAACATAGCTACAATGCGCTGAGCATTTTTAACAAAATGTGGAAATTTGCCTGGTGGAAGGATGACAGCGTATAACAACGCCCATTTATTTTATTGACTTTTATTTTACTGTCTCGCGGGCCGGATGGCAATGTTAACTATGAATAGCTTAGCGGGCCAGACAAAAGACCTTGGATCAGATTTGGCCCGCGGGCCGGAACTTGCCCGCCCCTGCCGTACAGCAAGATCTAAGCCGTTGAAATGTTTCCAGACTTCTTTGCAAAACTAGGAGATACCTGATATCATCTTTGCCACACCTTATACCATGTTACTGAATCCCGACTCGTTATTTTTACACCAATGAAATTTTCTTTTTGTCTTCAACTGTAAATATGCTGCACTTAATAAAACGTAATACTGAGGCCTGGCGAGGGTTGAATCTATGTTAATTGACGTCTTTCTTTCTATCTTCACCTGCACATCTAATGTTGCTATTTTTCGTTGTTGCTCTTGCTTTCTTTCTCTCCCATTTTGTGCCCTTTTTCTTTTTTTTTTCCTTCTTTTTTTTAGTAAAGACGTGATGGTGAATCCTGGTGAGGGATGAATTATTAGTATTAAAGACTTGCTATTTTTTTTTAATCTTCAGTTCTTCCTGTTCTGATAAACACCGCTGCTTGATGTGCATATTGATTTTACTTTTGTAAAATAAATCGCATTACGAATGTCACCAACTTCACTGGCGTGGTTGAACTCATCGCTCATGATCATGCACAACTCAAAAAATTGCATTTAAAGCGCATAACTTGAAGTGCTATACTCAAAGCTATTATAACTTGAAGTGCTATACACAAAGCTATTATAACTTGAAGTGCTATACACAAAGCTATTATAACTTGATGGGCTATACACAAAGCTATTATAACTTGAAGTGCTATACTCAGAGCTATTATAACTTGAAATGCTATACTCAAAGCTAATATAACTTGAAGTGCTATACACAAAGCTAATATAACTTTAATTGCTATACACAAAGCGAATATAACTTGAATTGCTATGCACAGTGGTAATATAACTGGACTTGCTATACACAAAGTTAATATAAGTAGAATTGCTATACACACAACTAATATATCTTGAATTTCTATACACAAAAGCCGATGTAATAATCTTTATTTTAAATAAATGCCGATGTTATATAAAAGCTTATATAATAGGCATTTCAATTGTAAACATATAATATGCATTTCTATACTCAAAAGTTGATTAACATGGATATCTGTACACAAAAGTTGATGTACATGCATTTCTGTACACAAAGGCTGCTGTAATAGTTCAGTCCGCACACAAATACTAATTTAATAAGCATTTCTTTAGACAAAAGCTGACGCAACTTGTCGAGAAAGACTTGCTCAGGAGATGAATGAAATCAATATAAATTCTTCAAACTGCTGAACTTTGATCGTTACATATATGCTGTCTCTATGGCTTTCTTTACTGCTGGTAAAGTACTTACTAATGGTAAAGTATATGTTACTGATAAAGTACATATTACTAATAAACTTGCTGATGAAGTACATATTACTGACAAAATGCATGTTAAGGAAAAAGTATATATTGCTGTTGAAGTAGTTGTTGCTGGTAAACTGTATGTTGCTGGTAAAGTACATATATTTCTAGTAATGTAGATGTTGATAATAAAGTACCTGTTACTGATAAAGAAAAAAATTATGGTAAAGTATATTTTTGTTGACAAAGCACATACTACTAATAAAAGTACGGTTGCTGGTACAGTAGTGCAGATAAAAGTACACTTGCTGCTAGTAAAGGTCTTATTACAGACAAGTACTTACTTGTTCCTGGTAAAGCATATGTTGCTGTTGAAGTACATGTTGCAGACTAAGTACTGGTTGCATTTAAAGTACTGTTTTTTTGCTTGTAAAGTGCTTAATGCTGATAAAGTACATATTACACATAAAGTACTTGTTGCTCATACTGTTCATGATGCTGTCAAAGTACTTGTTGCTGATAATGTAAATGTTGCTGATAACTTTGCTGATAGAGTACATGCTGATAACTTTGCTGATAGAGTACATGCTGGTAACTTTGCTGATAGAATACTTGCTGATAACTTTGCTGATAGAGTACTTGCTGGTAATTTTGCTGATAGAGTACTTGCTGGTAACTTTGCTGATAGAGTACTTGCTGGTAACTTTGCTGATAGAGTACTTGCTGGTAACTTTGCTGATAGAATACTTGCTGATAATTTTGCTGATAGAATACTTGCTGATAATTTTGCTGATAGAATACTTGCTGGTAATTTTGCTGATAGAATACTTGCTGATAATTTTGCTGATAGAATACCTGCTGGTAATTTTGCTGATAGAATACTTGCTGGTAATTTTGCTGATAGAATACCTGCTGGTAATTTTGCTGATAGAATACTTGCTGATAATTTTGCTGATAAAGTATAAGTGCACGTATTACAAGAATGTTTTGCTGATTCAATACTTGTTTTAATAAACCATAAATCGTTGTTAAAGACATTGCTGTGATAAACTATAAATCGTTGTTAAAGACAATGTTACTGATGAAAAAAAAAAACCGTGGTGCCTGCTATTCGAATACACTATGCTAATAAACACCTTGCTACTGATGAATTGCTTGTTGCCAGTGCTAAAAATTATATCACACTTTATCATTTCATGCGTTATTTTGTTTTACTAAGCAAATCAAGTAGAGAACACGCACGCACACAGAATCACCATAACAAAGGCAAGCAGCACAGTAGACCACCCATAATCAGCGGGGAATATTTTGAGTGTGTAACATTCCTTTTGACAGCAGTCACTTTCATTTCGAGTCAAAAGAATATAATTGCCATTCTTTCTACGACTTTTGATTTGTATTTTACCATACTGTGCTAGGGTGGGGTACAGTACACCAGCAGACGCTGCAACATGAGCTGAGGTGCTAACAGTAAATGAGACTGACAATATTACAACAATAGTTGAATAGAAACTGGGACTGATGATCAGCAAAGTTTTGAACAGTAACTAGGACTAACAATGCAACAACATCAGTTTGAACATTAACTGGAACTGACAATGCAACAGCAACAGTTTGAACATTAACTGGAACTGACAATGCAACAGCAACAGTTTGAACATTAACTGGAACTGACAATGCAACAGCAACAGTTTGAACATTAACTGGAACTGACAATGCAACAGCAACAGTTTGAACATTAACTGGAACTGACAATGCAACAGCAACAGTTTGAACATTAACTGGAACTGACAATGCAACAACAGTTTGAACATTAACAGGGAGTGATAGTGTAACAATATTTTGAAAATTACCTGGGATTGACAATGCAACAGCAACAGTTTGAAACTTAACTGGGACTGACAATGCAACAATAGATTAAACTGGGACGGACAATGCAGCAACAACAGTTTGAAGATTATCTGTGATTGATAATGCAACAACAACAGTTTGAACATTACCCGGTACTGACAATGCAACAACAACAGTTTGAACATTACCTGAGACTGACAATGCAACAACAACAGTTTGAACATTACCTGAGACTGACAATGCAACAACAACTGTTTGAACATTACCTGAGACTGACAATGCAACAACAACAGTTTAAACATTACCTGAGACTGACAATGCAACAACAGCAATTTGTATTGATGGCATCAGATTGAAATAGTAAAGCATAGTTTTTCAAACAAAAATACTATTTATTCATTGGTTAAAAATAAAGCCAAGCAAAACAACATAATAAAACGATGTGAAGTCAACGATTTCTTGGAACTCTATCTGCCCCACCTCCTCTTTGCGTGCCAGTGGATATTGAATGGACAGCCCCTAGTTTGATATTTACATTATACTCATCCATGCTAAAATAAATTTCCTAGCTGCCAAGGATAATGATAACCATTAGTAAATATTTAGGGCAAAACGAGCTGACATTTATTGGCAACTAGTCTGTAAGATGTGCACTTATTAATTATCCTTCACTCATTTCATTGCATGTCCATAATTAGATGGAGTAAAGCTGGGAGAAAAATGAATAGAGGCAGTCTAAGGGAGACAATCCGGCAACACGCGAAAAGCTTGAGCACATAATGATTTACCGCCAATTTGTTTGTTTTTCTTCTGAAGACAGGGATAGAAAACTCCTATAGTGTTGTAATTTGCTGGCAGTTTCTTTCTCTAAAAGTCAGGCAAAGTTATTCTCCTGATTTGTTGTGATTTCCTTCATTTCGTATCTTTCTGTAGATATGTATTATCTCTCTTTTGGAAAACCCGCTTTGTTGACGGTCGTAGGTGTGAATATAACTTTTTCAGTGACGCACACATATAAATACAAACACACACACATACAAAAGCACGCGCGCACGCTTCGATAAGCGGTATTTTCTTTTTCAATCTCTGCATTATTTTCCTTTCCTTACAGAGAGCATGAAAGAATAAAAATATCTGCTGACTGAAACAGATGATTTGACTCTGAGAGCCATATTCATCTGCACTACTCAGCCACGATGGAAAAGAATAAAAGTTTAAACAATTACGTTTAATAACTAGTTGTTCTGGAGAAAAAAATGAAATTCCACATATCTCTTGATGGATCGAATGAGAAAATATAAACATGAGAAATTTGCGAAATACATCAAAATTACGTCAGTACAAGAAAAGATTTGTTCGACTCTTCAATTGCGACAATAAATGAATGAGGCACTCTCTTCGATTGATAGTGTCACTCAATGAATGAGGCACTCTTTTCGATCGTCATTTCATAGTGTCACTCTTTTCGATCTTGATATTGATCTATGATTTGAATTGGAGAATTCTTATGTAATTGAACCATTATTTCCATGTTCACTAATTTGATTATGTTGTACATTATACTTGTGAATTTTGATTGATGCTATATTTCTTATGCTGTATGAGTATAGGGCTAACGAAATTGTTGCAGGATTTGTAAGTTGAAAATGAATGCAAGAAAAAAGAGTTTAGAGTTGAAATATGCCTGAAATTTAGTGCCACATTTATTCGACTTTTGCAGAGAAAAGCATGCCCTTTTTTCACTTCGGGCTACAGTGACTACTATACTCTACCAGATCACGTCGGTGTGTGAATCCAGCATCGTCATCGAACTTATCAGTAAATATTCAAAGATTTTACTATGTGAAATACAGTGGACACTATGCAAAATCAAACTGTCAAAACGCGCTTGCTTCACTTTGATTTTATAACTATCTTTCTGCCACTGTTACTTCATTTCTATAAAATTTTCACCTATCCCTAAGTTTACCAGTATGTGCATTTTCCTTTTGACGGTTGTCATCGTCCTTATGTCAGGTTGGGATTTGGGGTTCGTAGCCAATTCTTTTGTGAGTATTAATATTTAGAATGCCCCTTTAAATGCCTTCAATTTTCAAATACTTAGTGCCTGATAAAACTGAAGTGTGGCAGGACTTGTGGTTGGTCACGTTAGAATTTAAATGTAATTAATTTTGAAACATCTTTCTTAACCCTCAACACTGCAGTAGGTATCTAGCGCTGGTTAAAAATAACTTTTGTTTTATCTCCCCCTCCCCCCACCACCCGGTTAATCTGGGGTTTTATTGTTTAACTCTCACCAGACACATCAGTAAAATCTGTCTAATTTGTCTTGATAAGTTCCTTAAAAGAAAAAGATTTATCGTTCGTTTTTATTATAAAGATTGTGTGTGTGTGTGTGTGTGTGTGTGTGTGTGTGTGTGTGTGTGTGTGTGTGTGTGTGTGTGTGTGTGTGTATGTGTGTGTGTGTGTGAGAGAGAGAGAGAGAGAGAGAGAGAGAGAGAGAGAGAAGAGTACATCAAAAAAACTACTATGCTCAGTAAAATACTTTATTAATATGCTTGTAATACCAGTAGATTTATATTTAAATTAAGAATAAAGATAAACTCGATTAGACCTTTAAGTATCAAAGAAACTGTTGATAAATGGGAAAACTGAACCATAATGACGGTTGCGGAAAGGATATTAAATTAGAATTTACTGATGTTTGCAAAAATAGGAATGAGTTGTGAAAGTTAGTTTCTCTGATTGCAAATAATGAACAGATACGATATGATATGCTAGCGATTAGTTTTGGATTGAATAGGAGATAATTAAGCGTTTTGATTTTGCAATTCTTGATTGTTCTAGCTATGCACAGAATCACCAGAATGGTTTTTCTTTTTTAATTGAGTATATTATTTGAAATCAATTATCTGAGTCACATTTCTATATTTTAAAACAATCTTCTGATAGTTCTCCCTTTTATATTGCCAAAAAGAATATAAATTTGGAATGACCTTGATGTCAAGGACGATCATTATTTCTCTTTTTTTTAATCACATTATATCAAGGGTGGGGGTTACATTTCTTCTCCGTTCAACAACAAAAGACTATAATAATATTCAATAGCATATGTGCGTTAGATTTGCTATTTAAATGTATACATGTAGTTTTTATTGACTTAATCCTGAAACTCCCATCAGGCTAAACCCTCATTTTTGAAGGCTATCGAATGAGATTCTGCTGATATTTGGTATGAGTATATTTCACATTATTTGCATTCAAATAGTTTCAAATTATTAACTAAAGTTTAATTTATGTTCATTTAATATTATTTCATAGTATTCTATCTAAAAATTATTTGCAATATTCATGGTAGTTATTAAAATATAAGCATAAATATATTTAATACTGTTCACCTGCAAAATGGCGATGGTTTTACTAAGTCTTGAATTATTAGTTTGTACGTAATGGTCTCAAGAATTGTTGCAGTCCAATATATTCGATAATTATCATTTGCAAATAATTCTGATCAACAAGATGATTATTTAAAAAAAAATAAATGAACACAGAAGGCTAATCCAAACATAAACAACTTGTCACGATTCGCTTCCGGTGGCCATCTTGAATTGAGGGATTTTGATTTCAACTTTCAAGTGCTTCGGCACTTGTCCATTTTTTCGTGGTAAAACTGTACATTATATTTTTGATTACATAAATTTGTTTATACTAGTTTATAAGCATTCAATATATAGTTTAACATATTTTAAAATATGTAAACATGTTTTGAATCGTTATAAATATAATAGCTTGTTCATATATAATTTTATTATAAATGTTTAGTTTTCATTCACTAGTTAGTATGTCAAACAAAGAACAATTAGAATATTATTCACAAAATTTTTAATGGTATTTAAAGGGGATAAAACATTTGCTATTTTGCAGGAATGGCATTTGTGATTCAAGCTACTTTAACAGTAATCTGACCCTAACATTCGCTGTACAGTAGGAATTAAATTCTCACCAACTGCAACATGATACACTTACTGACTTAGGCATAATTCAAATCGATTTCAGATTCATTTTTTAAAGCCACACTAAATGAAATTTATTATTAATAAATGCAAAATTAAATATGAATTATGATTCAGTTCACATCTGAAATGTCAAAATTATTATAGAGCGATTACCGTTTGAAAGTTGTATTCTTCACAGTTTGGATTATCTAGCTCACATTTTTAAAAATTAATTTATTGGAGTGGGAAGAAAAAACAATAGATCTTTCGTTATCGCTATATAATTTTAGTACAACTTTTTTGTTTGGTTATATTGTGCTATTTATTATTGCAAAACTAACATTACATTCTGGTGACAAAAGTGAAATTATAAAATGTAATAATACTATAGCATTTTAGTAATACAGCAAAATAGTTTTGTCCTAGTGATAAATTATGTATACGTGAACAGTGTATTTGTCACAATGTCTTCCCTTCTGTTTAAATGCTGTCATACCCTAGCCTTGCCAGTACCAGTCTACCACTGACTACTGAGGAATTTTTTGAGCCCCAGTAAAATCAGAATCACAGAGTTTTTCATTCACTTTTAGTCATATTCACATATACACTGAAAGTTGGTCACTTTACTTAATTAGTACACCTGATATTAATGCTACTGATTTACATATTTCTGTTCTCAGACTAATAGTAATACTGAAATTGTGAAAATGAAAAATAGCCATTTATTGTATTTATAATAAATTAATAATTAACAGATTAAATGCAGTTATATATTTTTAATAAATGAATGTCTTATCTGTTACTGTGTTAGTATTTACTATTAGCATTAAAATTTACATAAACCAGATTTAATGTTACAGGACACTAAGCTAATTTTACCCAATTAAATAGTAACATAAGAGACTAGCGGCACCAAAAATTAAATAATAAAATCAAGCATTCAGTTTTGTTATTTTCATTTAAAACTTTTTAAAACATGAAAAATAAAAAATAAATTGTGAAGCTATCTCAATTGGTTCCAGAGATATGCTATTTTTAAGTTTTAAAAAATGGCGGCAGTGAAAAAAATGGTTATTTCGACCATTTTTAGACTTGCTAAAGACTAACTAAAATCTAACATGCAGTTATGAAAGTTTGATACTTTATTCCTTTCTACTTGCTGATAACAAAATGCAAAGTTGTAACTTTCTATATGATGAAATAACAAAATGCCTAGCTACAGAAGTTAATAAAAAACCATCATCCGGATAGTTAGAAATAACGCGATTGATGAAGTTTGACACAGCATATCTAATTCATTAATTGAAATATATCATTGAAACTGTTCACATATGTTTAAATATATATAAAGAATATGCCCAATTTTTTCCAGGATGTTATTTTCATTTGAATCATGTACAGATTGGCCCAAACTTTGTAAAATCATCAAAATGACTGACGACGGCACTTTTACACATTTTTTGCACAAAACTGACCATAACATTTGAACCATTTGCATGATCATCATGAAATTTTGCAGTATGATAAATAATACTTTGCTCATTGTGTATAAAAATTTTCAACACATTTTATGCACTAACAGTAAATTTATGCATTAAAAATGCATTCAAAAATTGCGCAATTACACAGAAATAGTAAACGCTTTTTCATATCATGTCAAAAGCTTGAGTTCTGATCTCTTTGTTTGCTCTATACCAAACAAAATTAGTTATTGTCATGTTTCACTTACAAAAGTTAATCATAAAAATGTTAAGATATTAATTACTAGATAGCAGCACAGTAGTAAGTAATCCAGCAATAATCAATGTATAAAACTTTTAAAAGTGCAAATTTTCATTACTTTTCTTTCATTCAATGATTTCTCAACATCCAAAGCATTTTTTAATTCAAACAAACATTCAAAATCAAGTTTATTGTTTCTATTTCTTATGATTGTAAATTTGTATATCTTGCTTGTATGTGGAAAGTACATGGATTGAATAAAGTTGAATAATTATTCACCTATGTCCTGTTTTTATCCAGCAGATTTACAAGACAGAAAGATGTGTTTTGGCATACTGTTTTTTATTTTGGCTTGTGTCAATGTGTGCCACACAAACACATATATTTGGTATAAAAAATAAAGATAATTAAATGCTGCATCCACTGCTATGAAGTTTGGCTTGGTTTATTCATTTTACAAATGAATTTTAAACAATAGTTCATTAGTTGGCAAGTAATCTACCATTTTCTTTATTAAAAAATGGTCAAAAGTACACCATTACTAGGCTTGAATAAAAATCTTTGCACTTTATTTTGTGCAATTTAATGAGTAATAAAGAGAAGACACTGTACAACTTCAAGGGGTAGGGATGGACAAAAGTTAGAAAAGAAATTGTAAAAAAAAAAAAAAAAAGAGCTATGTGGATTAGGCTAGTCAATTAGTCATACTACTGTACATACACTAAAGTTGAACTTTAACTAAGCCAGTGCTTGTACAATTAAAATAATTTCGGCTTTCTTACTTAAAAAAAAATATACTATATTTAGATGTTATGTTAAACAGACCTAATTATTTAAACAGACAAGTAAAACCGTGGAACGTCATGGTTAGAAATAGAAGTGAAAGTAGCATCTTTGCAACATGTAAATATTGATAGGCCTAATCTTTCTTATAATTAAAATAATTTCAGCTTTCTTACTTTTTCTGAAAATAAACTATATTTGCACTATATTTAAACTGTTGCGATTTTAAGTAGGCCTAATTATTTAAATAGAGAAGTCAAACTATGAAACATCGACGTTAGAACAATAGAAGTGAAGTAGCGTCTTTACGATGTATATACTGATAGACTCCCTTGATTTTTGTAGTGACCTAATTCAACATCGATTTATGAATGAACCATGTGACATCCAATACCTATAGAATTAAAATTAAATATTAACACTTCCAAGTTTGTAATTCACCGGTCTTATCTTCATAAAACTTAGTATATTTCCTATATTTCGTGTCGAATGCGATACGAACGTTCGCTCCCGATTCGAGGTCGCAAGCACGTGACAGACCCACTAATTTCGAAAGAAAAAACTGCTAATCATAATAAACTGCATAATAAAACTACAACCCCTTTAAAGAATAGCAACTAAAGAACTTATCTAAAGCAATAATGCAGTATTAAATTTAGTGTAAACTTCGCGATTTCACTTTGGAATGAAGCGCGCTCGTTACAATGGCGGAAGCCATTGTTGTAAGACCGATCGTATTTAGTTCGCTACGTTAAATTGGATTAACTGTGTCCCACAGATCATGAATACATTAACCCCATACCTCATTCGAAAGGGGATGTAAAGACCTTTCATTCAAGCCTAGTAATAGTGTACTTTTGACCATTTTTTTACGATGAAAATTGCAGATTTCTTGCCGAAGTTCGCTTAAAAGCTAATTTTTAAAACGTATACAGGAAAAAACCACAAAAGCGTATAGCGCAAACGACGCAGCATTTAATTATCTTCATTTTGATACCAAATATGTGTGTGTAGTGTGTTTGTGGGATATAAACAGAGGTAAGAAACAAGGTATATCAAAACGCGCATTCTGTTAAGTCACGTAAATCGGCAGGACAAAACTCGACACGGGTGAAAAATTAGTCAACTTTATTCAATCAGCGTAGTTTCCACATACAAACAAGACATACAAATTTACAATCATAAGAAAATAGAAACATTAAGCTTGATTTTGAATGTTTGTTTGAATTAAACAATGCTTTGGTTGTTGAGAAATCAGTGAATGAAAAGTAACGAAAATGTGCACTTTTACAAAAGTATAGCGGGTGGCGGGCGACTGTGCCGCTACCTAAACTAGAGAGTGCACAAATATTAAAATATAATTTTTTTTTTAAAGCGACAAATATTACTTCTTTTTTAAATTTAGATTAAATTAAAATAAAGAATTTAGATTTTGTCAATACTGTTTTTATTTTGTATTGATAAAGTCATAATAATATTTTTTTAAAATTAAGCACTGTATAAAATTATAATCAAAAGGGGTGTGTGTGTGTGTTTCTTTTAATGAACTATAAGGTGAAATAACCATGTTAAAATGTTTGTCCTCTTGAGATGTTATTAATATTACTTTTTTGTATATGCACAAGAATTAAATGGCCATTTCAGTCAAATAATTTTTTTAAAATATTTATATTAATTATATGTCATATTGAAAATAGCATTGGCATTCTGAATTTACATCTGTGGAACCAGCATGGTTCTAAGTCTCAGCTGAATCTACAAGAAATACATGTGTATTTGTGTGTGTGTGTGTGTGTGTGTGTGTGTGTGTGTGTGTGTGTGTGTGTGTGTGTGTGTGTGTGTGTGTGTGTGTCTGTCTGTCTGTCTGTCTGTCTGTCTGTTAGTATATTAGATTTGAAATCAGGTGTTTTTTTCTGCATGTGCATCATTTGTAATCATGACGTGTACTAAATTTACAACCATGAATTTCCACGATACATATGTGTGTATATATATATTATAGGTATATTGTAATTGCTTGTATGTGAAATTGTTAAATGCCAGATGATTTATGTGTGTGCAGCATTGGTATACTAAATTTACAGCTGTGGAACCAGTCACCACTACCAGCATGATGCTGGGGTCTCCTCTGAGTCCGCAAGATGCTGCGGCTCAGCTTACTACCTTCAAATCTTATGTGTCACTCATTGCTGACAACACGCCAGGAAGTAAAACTATTGTTCTTCGTCATTAAAATTAATTTCTCATTTTTTATGCTTTTTCTTTTGTCTGTTTTATTTCTCTGTTTAATAAATGTTATGTTATGGAGAAAAGGTGTAACAGTTTTGGTGGTGTGAAACTAGAGGTGGGGCAACAAATAAATTATGTAATACATAGAGCATTACTTTATATCACCAACACTAGAATTGCATATTGATTGTGTGCACAAAGTGCAATATGCTTTTATCATCAGCAGATCCTAAAACTGCTGTCTAAGGCTGAGATTCTCTTTTGGAAGGGAAGTTGTGAATGTTTTTTTAATTTTTTGCTTATATTATTCGTAAATGTTTATTGTTCTTAAACAATTTATTTATGTTTCTCACAATCTTTCCCATTCAAAATAAATATGCAATATACACAGTTTTGAGGATTACATTTACGATCATATTTTAGTCATTTAATTCAGTAATCCATCTTTAAGTTATAAAGTTGAAAAATCTGTTTGCCCAAATAACTGCCCTAGATGTAATTTTTCCTTTAAAACTAAATTCAAAGATTAATTTAGTTCTTGAGGTGTATGTTTGTCTAAATATAGTATGTTTTGGTGGTGTGATGATCTTGTTGGATACGAAGTTGTTTGATATGCACAGCTACTAGCTAATTCCCTGTTTCACAAAAAGGAAATTGTTTTCCAGTTTTGAGAATAAGGTTGAGTTACTAGTCTTGACTGGTGTGATGAAAAGTGTTTGAAGCTGATAAGATCTGACCACCTTAACATATCTCATTAGCTTGTTAATATTTAATTTATATAATAAAGACATGAAGGAAGGATGTTGAACATGTCTTTTATTAATCTTTGTTCTTTCTCTGCAGAAAGCTTCAGCTAGTTGTAAGCATCTAATCTGGCTGCAAAATCAGTATTTGGTTTATTTAGTTTCGTGCAATTTGAATAAATTCTGAGTATTCACTGCTTCACCTTGAGATATATCAATAGAATCAGTACCATAATTACAGCGCTTTTTGAAATAGATATTAAATTTAAATATAGTATTCACAGCCGAAGACTCCATTTATTTTATTTTTAATTAGTGTCATTTATTTTATAATGTTCAAATATTTGTATTTTCAGTCACTAGTTAACATAGATCTTGTAATCTGTATATAACAACTCGTGCAAAGAAGTCATCTTTGTGGGACTCAGTGAAGTTTAAAAAACTTTGATTACGATGCATTGTAGAAGTGTATTTAGCACCTGTAGGCAGTAGCTTATGTTTACAATGGTTCCTCATTTCGCATTGATAATGGATCCAGGAAAACCTTTCTGAATTTGAAATTATTAGATTGAATAAATTAGGAAATGCCTAATAATATTAAAAACTCATTTCATTTTAAGATGATTGGAGAACTCACATTACATAGCTTTTAATAATTCAAAGAAGTTTTGAATTAATATAAGACCATTAAAGCATTATTATTAGAAATGTTAATATGTAGAGCACAAAATATGTTTAAAAACTTGAGTATTCGAGAGAACAGTTTCCGCATGCAGCAAACATCTGATACTAAAAGTAAGCCAACAGAGTTCTGAACTTAACTAAAAAGGCATCACTGTGTGATTGAGACCAATACTCCATAACCAATTATTAAAAATATTACATACCATACAGATACCATAGATCACTAATCAGTGGCACATTATACTGAGGGACCCAGATAACTATATTGCATTGTCATTAATAAGTTAATAAATTGTCATGCTAACTAAGACGCTAAATACATGTGAGTATGTGGTAGAATCTGTTGAATATCTTACTGTTAAGAGTTAATCTATAGAATTGCATATTACACATAGTTATTATTTATATTAGTATAAGATTATAGAGAAATAATGAGCAGACATTTTACACTTGTCAAACATTGCATATTTCTTCTTGGGACAGTTGTGGAGAAAAAGATGAAGGCTGCACAGGAGCTCAGTGAAAACTTTGAGGTATGTTTGAGTATTTTTAAAATCTGAATTAACCTTATTGGGATAATGGAAATTGTGCATGCATACAAATTTGAGTAGAGTTGTTTTATTTTTGCTTTCAAATCTAAATTACCTTTTTGTGATAAAGGAGATCTGTGTGTGTATACTAACAGTCACATAAACAGTTATGATATATGTGTACTCTTCAGCGATTGACTTTTTAAAAAAAATAATAACTTTGCCTAGAAAACATTCTTTATTTTTGTACCAGTTCTATCTACTCAAAGTTGAAAAGAAAAAAATTAATAGAATAAATGTGCATATAACTCAGAAAGTTACATTCAGCAATTTTCTTTTAAGATTTATCTCCCTCCATCAAAACCATTGTTAACCAGTGCACAATCACTGCACCCACTGCTTATTCACATACATGCATTTCCATTGTACCTGTGTTATAAATGAAGGTATCATAAAATCTCATTCATTTTCAAAATTTCAGGCTGGTAAAAGTTATATTTCTTTATTTTTAGCTTCATTTTTGACAATCATTAATCATAGAAATAATGCTGTTGCTTAGCTTTTAGAGGGTAAGCACATGTTTTACACAAAATAATTGTTTATTCCAGTAATATTAGAATTAATTAATAAGGACATATTTTTCTTGCTTTCATTTACTTTTTGTTTTGTTTTGTTTTGAACTACATTTTTAAAAACTTTTTAACAACACAACAATTTATAATAATGTAGAGTGCACAATAAATAAAATTCCAAAATTTAATTTATTTAATAAATTATTTATATTTTATTGGAAGCTTTTTAATGCACCAGATAAAACCTGACAGTCTTTAGGTTAAGCTTTCAGAGGTAAATTTGATAAACACTTCATGTGTCCACTGAAGGAAAGAACATAATTGACTTAGTTCTCATCTCAGTTTGCCTTTCCACAGGAACATTTGCACAGTCACATTCCTGTCTGTGATATCAAAATTGGACTTGAGTCGCATTCCTGTCCGTGATATCGGACTTTGTTATTGACATAATTCATACTGTAGTTCTGGTTTGTATGAGGTCGTGCAGCACCTCCTGTGATGTTTAGTGCCACCTTATTCCAAAACAGAATAAAGCCTTGATTTCTGTCTTTTCAATATTTTTTTAATTTATAACATTAATATGTTCAGTAAAAATTAATGCTCTGTTATTATTATTATTATTAACTGTAAGCATACTATGAACTTGTAGAGCTTTAAATTGATGAGTTTAGTTATTTATTTATCTGCTTAGGTATGGGAAGTGGGTGGATGAGGTTAATTTTTGTGTGTGTATGTGTGTTGTTTTGTGATTGTCAATTGTATTGATGCATTTTGTTTGTTTGTTGGAAAGTAATATTTCTTTCATAATATAGCATTTTTCTTTCAGATTCTTCAGAATTTAAACCACTGAATGCTGTAATTTGATTTCTGGATTGTAATAAAAACAAAATTTCAGAATAGAAACTAAAATTGAATTCCTGCGACTGGAATTACATTTATACATTAATATTTTCTTGTCTTAAGTATTCAATTTTCATTGTTGTGGTAAAGTTATTTTATAAATTAATGATATGAGTGACAGTTCTTGTCAATATTATTTTTAAAATAAATTTGCTGATAGTTGCACATTATTTTTAATTTTATCTTATTTTTACTAGTACCATAGTGTATTTAATAATTCCACAAGCATTTACCAATGCCATCTGATTTGTATTATGTATGATTTATTTGTTTTCAGACAAAGCATTCATTTTATGAAAATCTTAGAAAATTTGAATTAAACCTAAACGCAATGGAATATCTGCTTCAAAAATAAAAATTTGTGTTACTCTTAAAGTAATATGATGTAAAGAGTTCAGTAATCAATCTTTGAATTGGATTAGTGAATTATTTGACTGTAGAATATGCTGTGTCCTGCTGTTTAGCTGCTGTGTCTTTGGTAGGAAATTGAACAAAAGAACTGTATAGAATAATGACTTTAATATTTTCCAGACTGTGGTTAGTAATGGATTTAAATTACTCCAGACTGTGGTAAATAATGACTTTCATATTTCCAGACTGTGGTAAATAATCACTTTCATATTTCCAGACTGTGGTAAATAATGACTTTAATATTTCCAGGCTGTGGTAAATAATGACTTTAATATTTCCAGACTGAGGAAAATAATGACTCCTATTTCCAGACTGTGGTAAATAATGACTTTCATAATTCCAGACTGTGGTAGATAATCGCTTTAATATTCTCCAGACTGTGGTCAATGAACACTTTAATATTTTATATTCCAGACTGTTGTAAATTCACCTCAGTACCCACAGTTCCTGGCAGAAGCAATGCGCGTATTTTTGAAGATTCTTGAAGAGGGAGAACCACAGTTTATTGCAGAACAAAACATGCAGGTACGTTTTTGATGGGAAAATTGTGTGTTTCTTATGTGTGTTGTGATTAATGTTTGTATGCATGCATGTTTTTATCGCACACTAAAAATATAATAAGTGATGGAGAAAATGTTTGTAAAATATGTATACATGTCTGTATTTTACAAACATACATAATTGGGTACAGAAAATAGCAGTCATCTTCGAGTTTACTAAAATGCAATTACTAAATATTTCATACATTCTTCTTTCTACAGCATTTGCGGAAAATCTTGCTGGAGATACTACATCGTATTCCTAGCAATGAGCATCTGAAAAAGTATGTCCAGCCTATCCTGTCACTCATGTTCCGTCTTCTGAAAGTAAGTTCATTTCCTTAATTGACATTTTTGCAGTATTTTTCTTTGTTGCTGTTGTAATTTGACATTTTTTGTTACTGTTGTATTTGAGGGCTGCAGATTTACATTGATTGTATTTAGAAGTTCATCTCTTAATAAAAGAATGTATATTGATATTTCAATTGACTGGATCTTAGCAGTTGCTAAAGTTATTGATTATTGTTATTATTATTATGCATACATTTTCTCTATTTGCACACACACTAACAATCATACCAAATGGCTTTTATATTTTACAATCTTGTGTATATCATCACAGTACATAAGCACCGTTGAACACTGAATGTTTCAGATAGAAAATGAGGATAATGTACTAGTGTGCATACGCATCATTCTGGAACTGCACAAACAATTTAGACCACAGATGAATGAAGAGGTGAAATAATTTGTTTTCTTATGCATTGATTATAAGGGAAAATGAAATATATGTATATTTTTTTAAGTTCTTAAGTTTTAAATTTCAGATTTTATTGAAAACTTTTCTTTTGCAAATTGAATGATTTGGGTCTTCTGATATGTATTCTTCATAACTATTCAAATAATTGGGTTTTTTTAAATTTTAGTAGGTGATATTTTGCAAACTTATTATTCTTTTGACATTTTTATAACAGTCTCCATGATTATTGGTTTGGGGTTTGTTTTTTAACTTTTCACATTGAATTGTGGTTAAACCAGATCCAAGACTTCCTCCAGTTTGTCAAGGGCATTTACAGTAGTTTACCTGGCCACCTTCCAAAGATCTTTGAACCTCGTGCACAGCGCAAAGTCAAGGATATGTCAGAGATCAATGTAGAGTTGTGGCTTCAGGATATTTATACCCTTACACCTGTTGTGACAGACAAGAAGAATGCTGATAACCAAAGTGTAACTGTAAGTACCTAAACTTATTGCACCCACTCATTTGCATGCTTTTATTCTGATGACTTTGGGTGTTTTGCTTGTTTCATGTAATAACACTTTCCATAAATATTTTTGATGCTTTGTTTTAACTTTTTAAAATTAATTTGGATTTTTTTCCCCTGCACTGTAGTACAACATCATACCGCGTGGTGTGCAGTCACTGAAGGTGTTGGCAGAACTGCCGATCATAGTCGTATTAATGTTCCAGCTGTACAAAACGAGTGTCCAGCCCGATCTGATAGAGTTCATTCCCCTTATCATGAACACCATTACTCTTCAGCCGTCTCCTCAGCACATGTATGTAGAAATGTTGTCATCAGTTGTATTTTCTTCCTGTTTTAGTTTTATTTGTATTAAGGATCTTGCTTTTTTCCTGCACTTTTGAGATTATTTTTGTTCTGAGATAATATTAGTACACAGATAGAGTGAATGCAATTTTTGTGGTCATGAATGTGACTAAATATGCAGGTATGTATAGCATACATATTTCTTGCATCCTGCACCCCAGAAAAGGGCTAAAGTTGCAAAAATTAAATATTTGGGCAATCACTTACATAGATTACCAAGTAATGGATAATTTATAATGGCTTAATTATGCATTCATGCTAGAATATTTTTAAACTAGGTGATTGTTGACTTACTTATCCCTGCCTACCTATTCTACACTTTAAGCTATCCTGGGGTGCGTGCAGCAACCAGTTGATAAAGACACTGACATTTAGACATCCTTTGTGGTGCAAATCCCTGAAATAAACATTAGCAGACATTACAGTGAATTCACTCAGAAATTGCTACACTTTGCATTTTCTAGATTTGAATATGGGGTGAAGGACAAGAGATTATTATTCATTTGGCTGAGGATCAGTTTACATTATAGTGGCTCTGGCACATTCTTATGTGGCAGGACATTTCTGAGAGGCTCACAAAATACTGAAATGAGTGCTGACTGAAAAATTGTTTCTTTGCTAAACCTCTTGGATGTGTTGTTATCTTCTGATATGCTAGAAAGCCTAGGTGACTAAGGATATGGGGTGCAGTTGCCTTGCTGACTAATAGCTTGCAAGAGCTTTGGTCTTATCGGGTAATGGATACTCATAATGGGGATACTCTTAACCTGATAGAAGTCTGAAAATCAGTGCTATTTATTAAATAATTTTTTAATATGTAAATATATAAATTTTTATATGTAAAGTTCTGTTCATTTGAAAAAATTATTTGTCAGTTAAAAACCTCAAATTATTAACTAAACTTTAAAAAAAAAATCAGTTGTAAGAACCTGGCATCATCTAATCTATTTACTGTATCTGTTTTGGGACCAATAACATTGGATAAAGAATACATCTTTGTTGACCTAAAAAAAAAAAAACAGAATAAGTTGCTGCTTCCCATTTATCTTGAATCATTGGACAAAGCATAGCTATTCTTCAGAAAGATATGTTTCTAAACTCAAAATCACAATTGTAATATATGTATTTATATTTAGGTCAAATCCTGCATTCAATAAAGAAGTGTTTGTGGATTTCATTGCTGCACAAATCAAAACTTTGTCTTTCCTGGCTTATATCATCAAGATCTACCAGGTAAATGTTGAAACATAGAAGTTTATTTCTTTCCTTGACATTTTCGTAATTAGTAAACAATAATTAATTATTCTGAAATCTAGTCCTTGTCAGTATTTTTGATCTAAGAGGTTGGAGGGTTTTTTTTGTTTTATTTTTTTTGCATTACTAGAAAGAGCAGCACATATCAACTTTCGAAACTGTTGAAAACATTCAGATAAACCCATGAAGACTCCACCATTTTTAGTGGTTAAATCAAATATATTTTATAGTCATAATTGATGAAAATTACTGGTAATAATATTGAATGTTTAAATGTGAATGGTAATTTATGTATTCTTGTTTAAAAGTATGTGCATATATGAACCTGGGCAAAACAAGAATACATAAATTACCATTCACATTTAAACATTCAATATTATTACCAGTAATTTTCATCAATTATGACTATTTAATAAGTGTGTGGACATTGTAAGTGTACATAAATGTGCAGAATGTATTTTTTTTTTGTTTTGTGTGTGCTGATTTAGTGAGTGCATGCAAGTGAGTTTGATTTTTGCATTTAGCACACTGGCTTCATTGATGCTAACTTGTAATAAAAAGTCAAAATGTGCAAACAAGTGGACAAAGGACATATTTTCTTAAGTACGGCAAGGAGAATTAAATGATAATTATACTCAGTAAAATTGTTCTTATTTTTCATATAAAGAGATGAAAATTTATGAATTTATTATTGTGAAATGTTGCAGTTGTTTATATGAAATCCAGGTGGGAAGATTAGCTGAATTTGTATAATTATAAACATAGTACTTTAATTTACACTCTTCGCTGTTATTCTTTTATTATTTATGTATTTATTTATTTTTACAAAACAGTATTCAGTGAGCATATTTATAATTCCTTGATGCAACACAAAAGTGCTAGAATGCTTTTTATCTTGCAAGAGACCGACATTTTCAATCTCAAATATTCTCAGGCAAATATGTAAGATTTCCTACTCTTGTCTACAATTGTTCACATGGGGTTCACAAAGTGCTACAAAGAATATTCATTATGATCAGAAAAAAATAAATTAAATATCCTAACATCTAATGATGTAAATCAAATTTAAAGGCCCCAATGATTCATAGTTTAAAAAGCCATGACAGTCCTAACACAATGTTCAAAGATTATAAACTACTTTATATTTTATGTTGAATTTGAAAGAAATCCAAAACCATTACCCTTATCCATTAATACATATCTGATTTTTTACCATGAAGCTGTTTAATTCTTAATTATTTGTTTTATAAATTCTCCTACTTAATGTTTTGAGATGAAATTTGTGATTTTTTTATTATTTTTAGTTGATCTGCAGCCTTTTTACTTTTGCAGACATAAGTAATCAACAAGAAAATTAAGTTATAAAACACATATCTTTCTGATTTGACCAAAATTTTAATTCTAAATTGTTGTTGCCTTTTTAGAATTAGGATATGCTTTTTAAAGTCACTTACATTCAAAGTTCTTATTGCACTGTGGGAATTCCCTTTGCTCATACTAATTACAAAATAATCTGCTCACAGTCCAATTAAAGATACAGTGCAATAAGTTTATAAGTGATAATCAGATAGGATGCATTCTGATGAGCGAACGAGGTAATTCAAACTCAAATACACATGGAGATATAAGTAATAATTGCTGTTCAGGTATTTACATCTCAAATCATACTTTTACCTTTCTTTAAATTCATTCTTGAACCAGTCTGTTTTAAACTTCTGATTTTTCATAGACAAACATATCTGGGCTGCAAAACTTGTATTTCTACAATGCAGTCATTCTCTACTGATTGCTACATGTCAGGCCTTCATCTTGTCCAAAAATTCCCTTTGCAAATAGTGTAGCATTCTTAAGAAAAGTAATCAGATGGAAGTCCACTGACTTTGTTAGTCAGCCATGCTGATTTCTGGATATCATCTAGTAAGATAGTTTTATAATAAGTTGGAAAAACTGTTCAACCGTATGAAACATTTGTTAAACCTATAAATGTATGCCCAAAAATGTATTATATGTGCTGGATTTCATATAATTTGTTAAGTAAAGTGCTGATTTATTTATTCATTTCTGTAATCATTGAAATTTTTTCCTTTAAAATCATTTCTGCAGAATCCTGTCAACAACCACTCACAGCAAATGGTCCAAGGGCTTCTGGGATTGCTGACTCTGTGTCCACAGGAAGTTGCTCATCTCCGCAAGGAGCTTTTGATAGCTGCTAGGCATATCCTGTCTACTGAATTACGAAACAGTAATGAGACTGATTTAGTTATTATATAACTTGTTGCTGTATAATTATATTAGTGTTTTTTCAGTGCTATAGTAGTGAATGTTAAATAAAATATTTGTATGTGTGCATCTGTGTGTGTTTGCATGAGCATTAGAATTAATACTTTGTGTATCAGGATCGTAAATATAATAATCATATATAACTTTATAATTTTTAATGAAATATTTGCTATCACTGAGTAGAAATGAGAGTTTGATAAGGATGGTTGTTTTACCTTTTAATTTTTGAAGTAGTTTTGCAGTTGCCTGGAATTATAAATTTGTGGGTTTTGTACATTAAAATTTGTTTGAATTATCAAGGATGTCTAATAAGCTCATGTGGAATCTTTTGTTTTGTTGGGGATTTTTTTATGGTGTGTGTCGTTTTGGAGGTCCAGTTTGATGTCCTATCTATTTCATCCTGTTTGAGGTCCTGTTTGACGTCGTATCTATTTTGTCCTATTTGTGGTCCTGTTATTTGGTATCTTGTTTAACATTCTGTTTTGGTGTCTTATTCTGTGTCCTGTTTGATGTTCTGTTTGGTGTCTTATTCTGTGTCATGTCTGATGTCCTATGTGAGATCCCGTCTAATGCCGTGTTTGATCTCTTATTCTTTGTCCTGTTTGATATTTTGTTTGGTGTCTTATCTAATGTCTTATTTGGTGTTCTTAATGTTTTTTTCTTTGTATTTTTCTCTTACGTTTTGTTAAACAGCCATAGTGTTTCTATTATCTTCAGAATTTGTACCTTACATTGAAAAGTTGTTTGATGAAAATGTTCTGATTGGCTCGGGATGGACAACCCATGACTCCCTCAGGTACATATTGCTTTGACTAAAGTATTGTATTCATTATTTTTTAATTGTTTTTCTGTAAGTGACAAATTTAAAAACTTGAAATTGTTGCATAGGTTGTAATGGTATTATTAAATTATTATATTTTATTAACCATCTAAATGAAAAATATAGATTTTGTTACTCCCTCTTTTAAGGGTCATTCAAAATTACCTTCAGAAGATTTACTAATCATGAAAGTAAGCTAACTTTTTAACTGTTTCCTTGTGAAACTAAAGTCTTTCAAAGAGAAATATGTATATTGAAATGTGATTTATAGTTCATAACATTAACCATAATATTAATTATTTTAGAAATTATGTCATTAGATGATGTGCTATCATATTTTCTAATTTTTCTTGGGGTTAAAAAAAATTAGCCTTCACTTGTTCATACACTGTGGCAATGACTGGAAATGTGTTTGAAATAAAATTAACTTGCATTTTGTTTTTTAAATAGACCCCTGGCCTACAGCACATTGGCTGACCTGGTGCATCATGTGAGGTCAGCCCTGCCCCTTCATGACCTGTCTCTTGCAGTCAGTTTGTTTTCCAAGAATGTCCACGATGAGTCATTGCCATCTTCCATACAAACCATGTCTTGCAAACTACTGCTCAACCTGGTGGAGTGTATTCGTGTCAAGTCAGAACAAGAAAATGGCAATGTGAGTTAGTAGGCCATTTGAGATAGGTCATTTCATTTCAGTTAGTAGGTCATTTGAGATAGTATGTCATGTCATTGCAGTTAGTAGGTCATCGAGATAGTTGTAGATACTTAGCCTTAGTAACATAAATTATAATTGTGAATTTGTTTACTTCTGTATGTTTATTCCTGTTGTGAAAATGTAACATCATCTATATTTATGTAGATATTTAGCCTTAGTAACATAAATTTTAATTGTGAATTTGTTTACTTCTGTATGTTTATTCCTGTTGTGAAAATGTAACTTCATCTATAAGTATGTAGATATTTAGCCTTATTAACAAAATTATGATTGTGAATTTGTTTATTCTATATGTATATTCCTGTTGTGAAAATGTAACTTCATCTATAAGTATGTAGATATTTAGCCTTATTAACAAAATTATAATTGTGAATTTGTTTACTTCTATTTGTTCATTCCTGTTGTGAAAATGTAATATCATCATTAATTATGTAGATATTTAGCCTTATTAACATAAATTATGATTGTGAATTTGTTCAACTTCCATATCTGTATTCTATTTGTGATAAAATGTAGAACATCTGTATTCATGTAAATATTTAGTATTAGTCACATAAGTTATAATTGTTTTGAATTTGCTTACCTTCTGTAAGTGTCTTGCAGTTAATATTTGTAACATCTGTATTCATGTAAATATTTAGCATTAGTAGTATATTTTATAAATGTTTGTGAGTTTTGCTTAACTAATTACACTCTTGGTTTTATTAATTTTGTTGTTCAGGGGCGGGAGTTGTTGATGCGCATGCTGGAGGTGTTTGTGCTAAAATTCAAAACAATTGCCAAAGTGCAGCTTCCTCAGATTATACAGAAGTGGTGAGGAACCTTTTTCAGCATAAAAATTACAAAATCTGTGTTTATTTTATTTTCCTTTACATTGGCAGTTATTTTCTTTACTGAATTAAGTAGTGTGCAAGATAAGCTTATCGTTTTCAGGAATTGAAGCCCCATGTGAAAATTGTATCTTTAATGTACTAAATGGAAATGCTGGACACATGCTTGATTATGAGAGTGAAGGCTGTTGTAAGTATGCAGGCATTAGATACTGATCATTTTAAAAAAGTTTATTGCCAACAGCAAGCAAGGCAGTCTTACATCTGGCTCCACATTGGGCATTCAGGGTGAAGTGAAAACTTTACCTTTAACTCCAGCTCCTCTCAGTATTGATGCTAGGCAGGGGGTACAACCGGCAACAGAAGTCAGAATTACTCTTCCTGAGACTCCCAAGGAAGATAAACTTTTTCTGGGTCTTCTTGATACTAAAGACACTGACAAGGTATGGATTTATTTATGAACATGACTTTAAGTTATTTTATTTATTTATAGTGTTGGGGGTGGGGGGCTTTTTTCCTGTGGCTAATATTTACTCACTTTTGTGTAATGAATTAAGATTTCTATTTTTAAATTTTGGGGTGTATATTAGTAGTAGTATAAATTGATTATTTACTGATTTCATAAATGTATCTCATTTAATAAATTCTGCTGTTAAGCCTACAAATCGTTTTGGCGTAAGCCCGAGCCAGTTCAGTGTCTACTCTGTGGTGGATTGTCGAGGCCTTGTGAAGACACTAGTTTGTGGCGTGAAGACCATAACCTGGGGTTTGCTCACTTGCAAGGCTATTGGCACAGGTATGTATGGCCAGTGGCACTGGTTATGCACAGTTATTATGTGCACCTAACATCACTTACATACAGATAATGATGTTGGTATGTGTAGCTATTGACAGTATGTACAGCATTTTGCACTAGTATGTATGGCTAATAATGGTTTTGTATGTGTATGGCACTGGTAATGTGCAGCATTTTTTGCACTAGTGTGTTTGTCTAATGATTGGTAGCGTAGCTAGTGACACTAGTATGTGTGGCCAGTGGCACAAATATTTAAAGTTTTTAAAGTTCTATTGTGCATTTCAGAGCAATTTATTTCATCTGTACATTGTGTATATATCTCTACCATGATGTAATGTGATCCACAGGAGTCAAAACAAAACCTACAGACTCAAGCATTTCTATTACTAGTATTCAACAGATTGTTTTTGTTAGAACTAATGTATGGTGTAAATAAATCTATTCTATAATATTTAAATTGTATCTTCTTTCTTTAATTAACAATAGTTAGTTTATAATTTTACTTAAAAGTTACAGTGTATTTTTATTCATTCTTTTATGATGGCCACTAAAAAATTAGCTACATTGCATATTGTTTTTGTTGTCCACAAAATTAATTTTCTGTGGATTTAAACTTTCAGTGATTTTAAACAATTAATCACTGGATTTAAATTTTCAGTGGTTTTAAGCAAATTTAAACATTTAATGGTTTTAAACTATAAGTGGGTTTTAATTTTCACTGGTTTTTAAACAATCAGTAAATTTAAACTTTCATTTTTTTTAAACAATCAGTAAATTTAAACTTTCATTTTTTTTTAAACAATCAGTAAATTTAAACTTTCAGTTGTTTTTTAAACTATCAGCAGATTTAAACTGAATATTTGCTGTCAAACTTTATGACTTGCATCAAGATTGATTTTATGAAATGAAGATTGGACTGAAAGTTTAAAATGTAAATGTGCTCATTGTTGTGTTTTAACTTTTCTTTCAGGGAAGGCTTGTTTCTGTGCATAAATCATCCATATTGAATATGTATGTGGTCATTATTAAATGCATAAACAGTGATTAAACGGACTAAAATATGTTGTAGTCAAGACAAAAAAATCATTATTTCTTTTCCACACGATATTCTAATTCACACAATATCAGGGTAGAGATCTATTCAGTGTTGACAAGATTCTTTGTTTTATTAATTTTTTTAAAGCAATAATTGTCATTGGTGTACTTTGGCTGACTCTGGTTTGGTTCCAATAAATAGTTATCATTTTAGCTGACCCTGGATTGGTTACCAACTGTTATCATTGGTGTATTTGGTGTATTTTTAGCTGACCCTGGATTGGTTACCAACAAACAATTATCATTGGTGTATTTGGTGTATTTTTAGCTGACCCTGGATTGGTTACCAACAAACACTTATCATTGGTGTATTTGGTGTATTTTTAGCTGACCCTGGATTGGTTACCAACAAACACTTATCATTGGTGTATTTGGTGTATTTTTAGCTGACCCTGGATTGGTTACCAACAAACAGTTCCAGCCAAAGGAGACTTTAGTTTATGCTCGTCTTGTTAAATATGCCATGCAGGCACTGGACATCTACACCGTCAATGTTGCAACCAGTGGACAAACTTTCATCAGACCTGCAGCGTAAGAATTTTGATGTATTTTTGTTTCTTCATAAACTGAGTTTATCAAGAGAATTTGCAACTTAACTGTCTTTTCACATAGGTGCAAATTTTATTTTTGTGAGGGGTGGAGGATGAATCAATATCAAAAATTTCTGAGGCTTTAAATAAATAGTTGACCACAGTCAAAGTCCTTACCAACTCTCAAGATTTGTAATACACAAAGAGTTTACTAACTTAGTACTTCACTATCAAATTTTCACAAGATTAATTAATAACCAAATGTATGTTTTACCAATTTTGATGCCATTTTGTTAACTTTGTGAGCAAGGAAGTGAAATTGGAAATTGTTATTTCAGAGTGCAAAGTGTACGCACAAAGGAGGAGAAAGAAGTTCTGGAACATTTTGCGGGTGTGGTAAGTTTTCGAGAGGCATGATTGGAATTGTAGCCTAGGGTGATATTTTACACATAACCATAGCAACTGATCACCCCTGATAATATCTGTATGCATTATCTGATTTTATATTATTTATACTAGAACATAAGTTTAAATTTCCAAATTTGCTCTCTTTCTAGAAATATGAATGTGTCTAAGCTTTCAGAAGTGCTTTAAATACATTTTCCTTGAACTTTCTGTAAGTCTTAACTTTGAAACTAATTCCTTGTGTTTGTTCTAAATAAATCATAAAGCAGAATTCCTTCCAAATATAATTTTTCTCTCTCACTCTTATTTTAGTGTACCTGTAGCATTAAATGTTGTCAAGGGGAGTGATGTATTATTAAAGGGCTCTCTTCCTTTGAACAGCTTGTGAGAAACTAGTGCAAAGCTCACTATTCAGGAAAAACTTATTTTACTATTGTGGTTTCCTTTGTTTATATTTTCCTATAATAAATTATCCAAGAGACTTTTAAATAAACCGTAAATTAAAATAATTCTGTTGCAATATTACATTGGATCAATTCTTCTCATATAACTCCATCTTTAGAGTTTACACAGTATTTTTTTTAATTTGCATTTCAATTTGAAAGGGAAAGAATTTAGAAAAAATATCTTCTCCTATTTACTAACTGACTTATTTGTTTTCATATTTTTTTTTTATATTTTCATATTTTTCTTCTCTCTATTATAGTTTACCATGATGAGTCCAATGACATTCAGAGAAATTTTCTCCACTTGCATCGAGGTGAGATTTGTGGAATTTCTACATGATAAAGATGATTTCTAGAATGATTGACTGAGAAGAGATATTTAACCCGTTCGCTGGCCCGCTACCGAATTATGTTCGCGCATGCGCACACTTTTTTAAATCGATAGCCACTTAAAAAAAATAACAATCAAGTCAAGCAGACGATATGTTTGGGTTCAGCAGCCAATCTGCTCTAATTTTATCATTGGTTAACTATTTTTAGAAAGGTTTTTTCCATTACAAAGTTCGGAAATCCCCAGTCACCTCACGTTTATCGAAGCTGAGCCGCCATTTTGAACCTAAGTTTGTACTACACATGGCTCGTTTCAAGGACCATTTTCAGTTGTTTGCTTGATCCTACCTAACGAACTTAATTGTGTAAATAAATTTAAGATATTGTAGATGAAATTCGACAGGCCTACTGAATTTTTGGATGTGACCATTTGATAATAAAAAATAAAAACCGATCGCTCTCAAACCGAACCCTCGTGGTCGTCGTTATGACGTCGTTATGATACTATTTTTATCGATGACCACTTTAAAAAAAAATACCAATCAAGGTCAAGGAGAAAGATATGTTTGTGTTCAGCAGCCAATCTGCTCTAATTTTATCATTGGCTAACTAATTTTAGAAAGGTATTTTCCATTACAAAGTTCAAAAATCCCGAGTCACCCCTCGCTTGTAAAGAAGCTGAGCCGCCATTTTGAACCGGTTTGGAATTATACATTGCACGTTTCAAACACGATTTTTAGTTGATTGCCTGATCCTACCTAAAGAACTTTATTGTGTAAATTAATTTAACATATTGTAGATGAAATTCGACAGGCCTACTGAATTTTTGGATGTGACCATTTGATAATAAAAAAAAAAAAACCGATCAGTCTCAAACCGAACCCTCGTGGTTTTCATATGCCTCTTTCGTTTTGTTCAAAATCAACCAATTTCCCCAGAATAATATTTATTTACACAAGATAAATTATTATTTATACCATATATTCAAATGGCAATCAACAAAAATCGTTTTCTTTCGGATTTTATTCAAGGAAACATCTAACAAATTGACGAAGGTCAACACAAGAAAAAGGTAAGAAAACTTTTTATTTATTTATTTATTTTTGAATTTAAAATAATAATAAGCAAACGTTAAAAAATTAAATAAATATTTTTAAAATGTCCCCCATAATATTTATTTTGAAAATCATTTTAGAATTGTACGAATTATGCTTGCTTTTAATTATTTAGTAGACTAGTAAAAAAAAAAAAACGGTGAAAATGTTCCCAAGTTCAACAAAAAGATAAGAAATCTTTGTATTATTTCTTTGTTTTTGATTTCGAAAAAAATTTAAAAAATACTTTTAAGATTCCTTAGTATGTCTATAATAGGTAGTAATTTAAATTTTTAAAATCCATTGATAATTACAGTCGCTTTAAATTTTTTAGCACACTGACCCATTCAGTTATCGTTAAGCGTCAAAACATGGCCGCCGGCGAACGGGTTAACAAGCCTCAAGTGCTGTTTTAGGAAAGCTCTAGTTGTCCGATTTATTTTAATTTTTTTAAGTGATAGTTGTGACAATATCTCTCTTCCCCCCACCCCCTTGGAAACGAACATGCTTTAATGTTGGATATTGAAATCAACTTGCCCATAATATACATTAGAATTTTAAAATTTTATATTGCTTTATTTCTTGACACTATCTCAGAATTGTTTAAAATCACTTTTGTTTAACTGGATGTTGTTTTTATCTTAGAAACTTGCATGCTGGATAATAGGCAGTTTCAGTGTGTCAAACCAAATGATCTGTTTCAGTTTGTGGTAGAGCGAATCAACCAGAACTATGCCTTACAGATTGTGGCAAATGCCTTTTTGGCCAACCTCTCCACATCATCCACTTTTGCCACTATCCTCATCGGCTTTCTTCTGGAGCGCATGGAGGAGATGGGAGGTCAGTATGTTTGTATTCGTGTGCATGCATGTGTGCATTTTAATCAATTTCTGTTTTGCTTTTGTTTCGTTTGATCTTTGTCACTCTTTCTGAAAATGTCTCATACCAGACAAATAGATTAGGGAAGAACTATAATTAGTGATTGCTGACAAAGTGACATACATATTTTTATGCTAATACTCGAACATTCAACTTTCTCTTTATCTCATCAGAAATTTGGGTTTAAGCTCAAGTTAATTTAGTGTCTGGCTGACTCAACTTTAAGATTTAACTATCTCTCCAGTAGATGACCTGTTACTGTAGACTGAATTGAAAGATATCATACAGCATCAGATATTAAAACAGACCTTGTAAAAAACTGAGGAATAGATAAACCTTGAAATCCAGAGCTTTTACTCTCTTTATATAGTCTGATAAAATTAGAAGTTATCCAAAACCACCATTGCTCTAACCACTGCAAAATGTTCATGGCTCATCACGTCAGTCTTTTTCTCTAATTTGCTTTCATACATTTTTTTTTTTAAGTTGTCTTTTGATATAGAAGTCTGAATGCTGTCCGTATCATTTGATCAGCAAGTTTTTCCTATGTGCCTGCAGAAATGTAAAAATTGAACAGTGGGAAAAAATTCTTTCAACCAAACAACAAAAATTCAAAATTGCTCTGATTCTAGAGGAGTCCCATTTTCCTCCAAAATTTGAATATAATAGTTCTGAGTACTCCCTAAGATGAGGTATGGAAATTCTGACTGGGAGTACTCAGAACTTGGATATAACTAAGGTAAGAATATGCTAGAAATTGCTGATGCAATCCAAACCAGTTCCAACTGGATGAATAGTATTTATTATCCAATGGTTAAGATTTACAAGAATGAGACCAGCCAGAGGGCTGAGATCAAAAGTTTACCTGCTGTAGAGAATTCTATTGTCTAATCACTTGAATTTGGTGAGGCAAGAAGTCTGATCATGAAATGGTGAGTTAATTGACTGATTGAGAGAGAATGGACTTAGAAAATTTATAGTGCATTTTGCTATTGATATATTATACAGATAAAAAGCATGCCTCGACGGATTATGTCACAAGACATAAAAGTTCTAGAAGCCTTTGAGGACTCTTAGTAAAACTATATAAGGGAAGAAGGAAGACTTATACTCTCATAATGAGAACGTGGATTTATATGAAAACATCTTACTTCATATGTATGGAATTTTCATATACAGAGATTTCATAAAGGAAAGTTGGGAATATCTCTTTCCACCCGTTTTTCATCAGTCTGCTGCCCAAAGTTGAGGTGACGAGGTAAATTGCTTCAGTATTTTCCTGGCAAAGTGGGAAGTATGAATTCAAGACAGCTTATGCATGCAACATTGGTTGAATGCAGATTCCGCGGTTGGAGGGTCAACATCTTGGTGCCCAACGGACACAAGAATTTTTGCATTCAATAGGATGTGACGACACTCCCCACTAGACAAATCATCTGGTAATGCTAAACGTCATTGGTTTTCCGTCGTCACGGCACCAAGAAGTCAACGACAATTACCAGGATTGGCGACATGCCAACAGAGCACAGATTTTTTCCCCTGTGGCAGAATCTGAGACGGTGCCTAGACTCCTGCAGGTTTTCCACTGTCGGGCGACGCAGCCATTGCTTCATATCTTCTCTTCAAAGTACCCCTTCTGAGTGTCATGTGAGATTACATCATCTCCCTCTGAACTTTTGACATTACTAAGTGAGTAATTGATAGAAAGGCAAACGCGCATCTAGAACTCTTAAGTATATGAACATTAAATCTATTCTTGTTATAATTCATAACTATTGTATCATTTGTGTAATATGAACTCTAGGATAATGTTATAATGCCTATTTTGTATATGAATTATCATTATTGAAAGTGGTGCCATTTAGCACATAAGAATTGTGTAATTAACTTTTATTTTACATTTTTGAAGTTCAACATTTTCATCTCCCCTTTATTTCCCATGGAGTGTTTGGCATTGGAAAGTTGAGTGTTTGACTAATCACTGTGTGAAAGAGTATTGTCCTGAATTAGATAATAAACGATCTAATTCTTCATCTAAACAGACTTGTTATTCACAGTTTTTTTGAGAGGGGAGAAAGAATTTGTACTTGTATTGTTTTGTACCGTTCGTCTGTTCATCCTTTTATTCACTTATGATACTTGCTCATCCGCATATGCAACCAATAAAACGTTCCTTTGCATGACATAATAAAATTGGGCCCCACCCAAACATCAATGGTTGTATGTCATTGTGTGTCTATGTAATAACTTGACATAACGTATTACTGGCACATGTCACGCGAGTTTTCCTTGGAGATACACTGGAGTAGGCCAAAACCGACTTCATCCCTTGTCTCTAACTTCAGCTCGCGTCGCTCACCTGGCTACTGATGTGACAATTTTAGTTTGTTTGTTTTTTTAAGTCGATTAAACATCATAATTTATATACAGCGGAACATTTTTCTTGTCATTTCAGCTAGTCTAGAGCGTTCTAACCTCTACTTGAAAATGCACAAGCTGGTATTTGGCTCTGTCTCACTGTTTGCTGCTGAAAATGAGCAAATGCTAAAGGTACATTTTCTATCTTCTTCTCTTAATTAGTTTTACCTGTTTTAGGTACTTTTATTAAAACTTAATTTTTTTTTTTAATTTTATTGTAAATTTTTATCTGCCTCTAATTTTCAGTCAGTTTTATTCATTTTTCAATTATTGTTTTTGATTGCCCTAAATAAATACATCTAAGTAATTTTGAAATTGTTATCTTACCACTGCACATATCTTTCAGTAAGTTTAGTGGCACGTCTGTTGTTTTCATCTTTACATAGCCCCATCTGCACAATTTGGTGAATCGTTCCATGGAACTGGCTCTGAGTGCAAAGGAGCCTTACAATTACTTTCTGCTTTTACGCGGCCTTTTCCGTTCCATTGGTGGCGGCAGCCATGATCTGCTTTATCAAGAGTTTCTACCATTGCTACCTACCCTCCTTCAAGGTGAGTAACTGTCATTATTCAAGTGTAGAGATAAAATCCTTGTAAAACTTTAAGGTAAATTAAAAATAGCTAAATCCCCAAAATAGGTTAACATCCAATATATATCACCTTTAAAAAAATGTTTAGTTTGTTGAATTGAAGTTTGAAATCAACTAGCAGTTTCAGGTGATCATCAGAATATAGTACCTGCATAAAGAATGATTCAAGCAGGAAAGTAAAAATACCTTTGGAAACAAATTTTAAAAAGCTTTGCAGATACAAATAAACATGTTAGGAAACAAGTATTTTTATTATTTTTTCTCCTGTTACAAGCTTTTTGGCTTGTAAAACTTTAGAACTCTTTCTTATATAGGTTGTAAGAACTTGCTTTATGTTCATCTGGTAAGCATTAAGATAAATATTGATTGAGAATAACCATGTAACAGAAATGACATTTTCACTAATTCCCAAACCAAGTGTTTAACAGTAATTGAGAATTACAAGTTAACAGCCTCTAAAAGATACATATATTTGCACTAATTTTAGAGTGGTCAAATAAAATAAGAAAAATTCCTTTTTCAGAATGAAGCACTGTCTTTTCATATTATATTTGCTTATGTTTTGGATGACATCCATCTGTAATAAAAGACTTGAATACAACATCAACAGTGATGACAAAATATTTTCAATATTCAATTCTTTAGATATACACTATAATACAATTGCTCAGTTATATAAATTGATTTCAATTGTAGTGTTTAAATAGTAACTGAAGTGTTTATGTATACATTTTTTAAAATCTCTTTAAGGCACCTAGAATGACTACCAGAAACACCTTTGAGTGGCATGCCTTTCTATTTATAGAAAAGTAGGCCATCATTAAACTGCTTTGTTATGAGAGAGACATTTTTAAACAGATTAATTATAAATTCATTTATCATTTATATTATTTATATAATTTTATGACCATAAGAAGTCACTAGTACCATTGAAGAAGCTTTTATTTAGGCAAAATTGGAGTTGCATAATAGATGATAGTGGATAAATATTTTTATTAACAGATTATTTACTCTATTGCCATTACTGCATATGTATCAATAAATCCAGTTTCTGATTGTTTTCTGGCTGTCCAGTCATTAATTGGACAAACTGTCAAAACTGAAAGAAACAGGCCTATGGAGATTTTTAATGCTGTGAGCCAGTAGAAATACCTTACAGACAAGCTAGGTGTAGGTTAAATTATGTTGTATGAAGTGACAAACAACACAATCAGCCCCTTGTATTGTTACATTATGTTGTGAGCAGTGAAAAACACACTACAGTACAACAACTCCTTGTATTGTTACATTATGTTGTGAGTGGTGAAAAGCACACTACAGTTCAACAACAACTTGTATTGTTACATTATGTTGTGAGCGGTGAAAAACACACTACAGCACAACAACCCCTTGTATTATTACATTATGTTGTGTGCAGTGACAATCACACTACAGTACAACCCCTTATATTGCTACATTATGTTGTGAAAGGTGAAAATCACACTACAGTACACCCCTTATATTGCTACATTATGTTGTGTGCAGTGACAAACAATACAATCGGCCCCTTGTATTGTTACATTATGTTGTGAGCAGTGAAAAACACATAACATACAAACTCTTTTGTGCTTATATTATGTGCACTTAGAGCAATTACAGACATATGGTTACATTATTTGTGTGCAGTAATAAACAATTACAGACATACTGTTACATTATTTGTGTGCAGGATTGAATAGCTTACAGAGTGGTCTCCATCGCCAGCACATGAAAGACCTCTTTGTAGAATTGTGTCTGACAGTGCCTGTACGTCTCAGCTCTCTTTTGCCTTACCTCCCCTTGCTTATGGACCCTTTAGTGTCTGCGCTCAATGGATCACAGACCCTTGTCAGCCAGGTAAGAAAATTTTCCAGTCTAATTAAACTGTCAATCAGATATTGAGGATTCCAACCTCTCAAAGCATTCAGCTAGCTGAAAATTTTTTCAATATGAGCAGTCACTCAGGTCAGTAAATTCTTATCCAGGTGAGAAAGGCTCAATCTGCCTGTAATCAGTTAAACTGATAAGAATGACTGCCTATGTGTTAACTTGGTAAGAATAATTCCGGTTATCAGATAAAAACAACTTAAGTCTGTGAGAGCACTTAACCAGGTAAGAACAACTTCAGTCTCTCTGAAAAATTTGACAAGTGATAATGGCTCCAGCCTATCTGAACAGTTAGACATGTGAGAACTAGAGTATTTCTGAACATTTAAACAAGTGATAACAAGTCCATCTTTTCTGAACATTGGAGAGTGAGAATGACCCCAGCCTATTTTTACATTTAGACAAGTGAAAACGACTCCAGCTTATCTGAACAGTTATACATGTGAAAACTGCAATATGACTGAACTTTTTTATATGTGATAACAGCTCCACTCTATCTGAACAGTTAGGTGAGAAATACTTTGGTCCATCTGAGCAGTTAACAGGTGAGAACATCAGCAGTCTGAGCAAATAGACAGATGAAATTCCAGTATTTATCTGAGAAATTTAGATGGGTGAAAGACTCCAATCAATTTGAGCAGTTAGTAGGTAAGGATAACTCTATTCTATATGACAGTCAGCCAGTTGAAATAATTGCAGTCAGTAAGAGTAGTTACCCAGGTCAGGATCCAGTTTGAGCAGCTAGCCAGGTGAAATGATTGTGGTCAATATGGCAGTTACCCAGGTCAGGATCTAGTTTGGGCAGCTAGCCACAAGGGATGTCTCCAGTTTATTTGAGCAATTAGCCAGGTGAAAATTATTCCAGTCAGTGTGAATGGTTAGCCAGGTAAAAATAATTCAAGTTATCTGCACATTTAGTTTAAGCAGTTAAGAATAGCTCTGTCTGAACATAGTCAAGAAAGGGCTTCAGTTTGAGAAATTTCCCCGAAATCTGAGTATCTAAGAACTTCTATTAGTCACAAACTAATAATTATGAACAAATTTTTAATTAATTTTCTCTATTTCTTTTTTTACTGAAATAGTCTTTTCATTTTCATGTGATATTCAACATTTAAAAAATTATTGATACAAAATTATCTCGACTTAAAATTAATTAAAATAAATAAATAAAATGACTAATCATCATTCATTGTTTTTTTTTAATTGGTTTCTTTTGTCTAGTTGTGATATTTTGAATTTGATGGCTGCATGGTGTTATGCAAATTTATATTTTCTGTTGCAACTTTAAGCTGCTTAAAGAAAATCTGCAGCTTAATTCTAGTGTTTATGAGCTTGTGGTACTGCTAGAAGTTAATCAAGCCAAATCTTTTGTTACAGCCTGATTCTTGTAATTAGATTTATAAATTTGAGTCATGTAATGTTAGTCAAGTCTTTTAGTTGCAATCTGAGTTAGATTGCAACTAGATTTATAAGTTTTGACGTATGAAGTTAAACGAAGTCTTTTTGCTACAGGGACTGCGCACATTGGAACTTTGTGTAGACAATCTGCAGCCTGACTTCTTGTATGATCACATACAGCCTGTTCGAGCTGAGTTGATGCAGGTTACAGCTTACTTTTTGTTATGGATTTTATCTTTAAAATGTCTTTTTATGTACGTGTATGTATTGTGTATAATAAATATTATGTAAACAAAAATTTTTTAAGATTATAAATATATTCAAAAAAATGTTTTTAAATATTAAGCATTGTCACCAGGGTCGTTAAATCTTAAGCTTAATATTATTTATTAAAATAAATTTTCTTAGAAGCAAATTGTAAAATAAAAGTATTGTGTACTATTTTATGATTTTATTTTTCTTTTAAAAAACATTTTGGAAGCTATTTTTTCAGTATTATTAATTTTCTATAGAAATTGTCATTTTCTTAAATAACATTCACAACCATTTATTATTAATTATCAACACATTGTATCTTCAACAAGTCAATATTTATTTATTTTTAAAGTTAAAAGACATTTCATTAATCATATTGACTCTGGCAGTCACAAGTTTGCATTAAAAATTAATCTTATGGCTTCCATGTAAAACAAAATTATAATAAATTAAATTTAGCCTGTAATTTGAGCATGCTTCAAATAAAATAATGGAGACTTGTCTCTTGAATCAAGTTGTTTTCTTTCACAATTTTGGGGTTAGTGAAAAATAAAATAATAAAAAGATTAAAAAATATTTTATCACATTATATTACTATATAGTGGTATTTAATGACATGCAAGACACGAAGAATTTTTATCTCATGCACAAACTACAAGAGAATTTTAGTTAAATATTTGGCAAAAATAGATGCATATATAAATAATGATTTTATTGTTTTAGACTGCAGTTTATACAGGAACATCATAACTGCACTTTATATCTTTAGAACACATGCTATTTTTGTTCCAAACATGTTCAATTAATTTTTAAGTGACAGTTTAAATTGCTTTGTTCTTTTCACAAGGATTCTGGATTTTGTTAACAGACAGCTTTGTGAAATTAGATTATGTTTCATTAATTTTTTGTGAGGGAGTAACTCTGATTTTATATTAGTTCTGGAACTGTTCACAGGCACTGTGGCGCACACTGAGAAACCCACAAGACAACATTGCACATGTGGCGTTCAGAGTGCTAGGGAAATTTGGAGGTGGTAACAGGAAGATGCTTCGAGAACCACAGAGAGTGAGAAATGCTTTTTCTCCCACTCGCAATCACCCACTGAAATTTTCTTAATCGTCCTTTTTTTATATTTTTGCATTTGTCCATGCCACATACACTAACTTTGCCCTAATTTGTTTACAGTCTGTTTTATAAATATACTTCCTACAAAATATGTTCTTTTCCTGTTTTACACCATATACTTCCCATAAATATTATGTTCTTTTCCCGTCCTGTATATACTTCCCATAAATATGTTCTTTTCCCGTCCTGTATATACTTCCCATAAATGTGTTCTTTTCCTGTTCTACATATACTTCCCATATATATGATTTTTTCTTGTCCTGTATATGCTTGTGTGCTTTCAGCTAAACTACAATGACAAGGAGACAGTAGGCCCATGTGTCAACATCCACTTTCAGGACTGCAAGCAATTCATTTCTTTGCCTGTGGAGAAGGTATCTACAACTGTAATATAGTTAATATATTAAATATTGAAATTAGAAAAGAGATGAGAAAATTGTTTTGTCTTGTTTTAATTGTTTATTGAAATAATTTCAGTATGCAATATTTTATGCTAGCCATCACAACTTTAGTTACATGCTTAGCATCAAGCTGTTATTTTAGTTTGTAAGGTTCTGAGTTACTGATGGCTTATTTTAGTTTGTATGGTTCTGAGTTACTGATGGCTTATTTTAGTTTATATAGTTCTGAGTTACTGATGGCTTATTTTATTTGTTGTTTTTATTAGGCCATTGACTCAGCTCTCACAGCTCTGAAGAGTAGTTCTACAGATTCTTTCAATCGTCGACAAGCGTGGGAACTGGTTAAATGTTTTCTGGTCTCAGTGATGAGTCTTGAAGATGACAAGACCACAATGACACATCTTTTTACTCATCCTAGTTTTGTGGAGAAGGAGATTGTGCATATCCCTCCCCCAGGGGCCACAAACACTCAGCTGTATAAAAATCCAGATGCACATTCCCGCAAAGTCCATGAGCAGGCTCTTACTGGAATGTTTGGTAAGTGATTCTTGCTTTCACTTTGAAATTATATTCATGTTCCCAATCCATTACCCCTTCTTTGATATATTCTCTACTAACTCAATAAAGTTTGGCCATGGATTTTATTGTCAAATCAAAACCATTCACTTTAGACAAATTTAATCTGTGGAATATTATAGAGGGAAGAAAAATACAAGCTTCTCAAAAAACTATTTATTTTGACCCTTAAATCAGTTTTGTAATTCTAAGTTGTTAATGCCTGATTGTTTTAAATCAGTTTTGTAAACTCTAAGTTGTTAAAGCCTGGCTGTTGTTTTCAGTTGCAGCAGCAATCAAGGAACTTCACCCAACGGCGCTTCCATTTATGGCTTGTATGGTACGACACTACACCATGATTGCCATTTCCCAGCAGTGTGGTATGTTTATACATAGTTTATTAGTCCTTGTAATCATGAACCATTTCCTCATTAATCATATTCTTATTCATTACCACTTGGCATATTAGATTGAGTATTATTTAATTTTTATAATTATTAATAGTTTAATCCTTCTTGCACCAAATTTTTATAATTATCAATAGTTTAATCCTTGCACCAATTTTTTATAATTATCAATAGTTTAATCCTTCTTGCACCAAATTGTTGTTTCTTATAGGAACTGCTGATCAGTGGGTTTGCTGATTGTATCACTTCATGAGGAATATTTACATTAACCAAATACAAACTTAATTAACAAGAATGTTAATTATTTTGAAAGAACTGAAAAGGTAGTGGTTTTGGAACGTTTGATGCTAGAATTTTAAAATACATTCTGCTTAGGGCCATTTTCCCTGGTTGGGGAGAAACAGAACAAGTTGCAAGGGATGGACACACAAATCCTTGTTGATGCTTTAGCAGTCATCATGGGCCATGAGGAGAAAGAATTGTGCAAGCCTGGCAACTTAGCACTAGCCCTTATGTTGGACACTGCTACCACTATACTGGGCTCAGCTGAAAGGGTGAGTCGTTTTGTCCTAACCTTCATTCACGCTAGAAAAACTCTGCATTTGCTCTTATACTGGACATTGCTACTACTCTACTGTTCTTTTCTGAAAGGGTGGGTTGTTTGGGCTAGAAAACTCTGCACTTGTCCTTGAACCATTTCTCACTTTCACATTTATCTGGGCTGAAGAGGGCAGGAGTTTTATTTGTTTTTAATTTGCATGCACACTTGGAAACATGGTAATTACCCACAAGAACACAATATACCTTGTCTGGAGGGAAAAGAAAGCAGGTGATTACAGAACAGAACACATCAAACCACACAGCAGAATAGGTAAGGAAGAGATGAGCAACCGACATCAGGAAATATGAAATTAAAAATTAATAGATGAAACAGAACTATGAGCAAGAGTTTGCATTCAGATCAGAAGCAAGACAGTTATAGACTTCCAAGAGAAAGCCCTCTTAAGATACCAAGGAAGACTGTTGAAGAACATTCGAATGATAAGTGCTTCATATCCCAGCATATGTTCACTAATGATCCTTTAATTATAGGATTGTGGTAGTTTACTAAAAACATCCGACGAGGAAAATTATAAATTTACAATTTTTTTTTGTATTTACTGCCTTACTAGATATGAGGTTGTGAGGGGGTTTTTTGTTTGTTTCTTTAATGTAGGCCTGCCAACTTCCACTGTTTGAATATCTTGTCGACAGAATGTGCTCGCTTTGTTATGACCGTGCATGGTATGCAAAACATGGCGGGTGAGTGATCTTGTATTCATTTTGTTCTCTTATCTTAGTACTAACATTATTTTAAAAAATCTTTTTATTGAGCACATAATGGGTATAAATGGCAACAGTATGCTGACACTCGTTGTAAATGGGTCGTTTGGTGTGGAGATATATTATGTAGCACTGTTTAGTAAATGATTGCCCTGTAGACATGTCTTGCATGTACATCTGGAAATGACTGTTGATTTTTAGCAATTTTGCCTTCATTAACACTCATGAACATGGACTTAGTTTGTCACAGTGTTTTGTTGAAGGGCACCAAAATTAGCTTCTGTTTTTAAAATATATTTTTACTACTTATTTTTTTTAGTAATCAGAGCACAACAAAATGAAGTAACTGTCTAAATAAGAGGTAATTTTCTGCATTAAAAATGTATGTTATTTAATAGGTGTTTTTTTTGAGAGGGAATGGAGGAAGTATCATTCATTGTTTTTGTTTCAGTCTGAAACAGCAGCTGATTGACATTTTAAAAATTATATTTAATTTCCTTTCAAATTTTGTCAGACAATAGAACATAAACAACCAGTGAATACAAAGAAAATTACAGTGAACAAGGGCAGCCAATGCGAGTATCAATAGATTATTGTAAATTAATTTAAATTTGATATTTTGTGTTCATATATGCCAAAAATTTAGAGGACATATAATTTATTAATTTATTGCTCACATGTACGGTATCAAACATAAGAGAAAACTAAACTGAGTCACAGCGATAAACATTTTCTTGAAAGTTAGTTACATTATGAACTTAAGAAAATTTTTCATTTTATACACTGTGTATATGTGTGCATAAGTTTCTTTTTCGGTTATTGTCTTTGATGCTTATCAGCTGACTGCCTGTATTTTAGATGTCAGGCCATCAAGTTCATGTACGAACGCTTGGCACTAAAATGGGTTCTGGAACATCAATTTCTGTTCCTCAAAGCTCTTCTCTTCGTCATAATGGATCTCACTAGTGAGGTATACAGATGTGTTTGTTTTTTTTTATGTTTGTTTAACTTTCACTTTAAAATTCTCAACTTCAGCTGAAATAAAGCACAAATAATAATAATATTTAAGTAAATTTTTGCAGGTGTTTTCACTGACAAGGAAAGGGGAAAATAAATACACTTGTTAATGTATCGCAAGAATCTTGCAATTACAAGTGTGTAATGTAGGATAATTGGAGTATTGTTTGCTTCAGCTAACCATGTGGCAAGTCTCCAGTGGTGCCATCGACCTAGCAAAGACCAACCTCCAGAACATGCTGGTGCAGTGTGCTCGTCCAGTTCCACCAGACAAAATCACAGATGATCTGTTGACAGCGCAGAAACGATCTTTTCATGATGTGACTCATGAGCTGGTGCGACAAGTCACCTCTCCCAATACCCTTGTCCGTGAAACTGTGAGTGCCATCTTTTTGTCTCTGTGAAAGACTTGGTTAATTAGATATGGCTTTTACTCTTTTTCATTAACTTATTAATGGGAAAGGTTTTACAACTTTAAATCAAAATTATATTTTAATTTAAAATTATGTGTAAAGTGTGTCAGTAATGGTATTTCGAGGGCAAGAGTTTATATCTAGATGATTGAATTAGGGACAAAATAGTTACTGCTGTTATGTCCTGGCTACAATTTTGATGTCCACATTAGGCCATGTCATCCCTCGGCTTGCTGGCAGAAACAACAGGACGTACAGTCATGGAAATTATGGAGCCGCACAAAGATGTACTGCAAGACATGATTCCTCCCAAGAAGCACCTTTTGCGGCACCAACCCCTCAATGCTCAGATCGGATTAATGGTAATACTCTTTATGAATTGTGTTGAAAGTAGAATTGCTTTTTATTGTTTCATGGTTGTAGCATATAGTTTAAAATCACTTAGAAATATGCTGAGAATATCGCTTCATTAAGACAACTTTTTCCTTGACGTCATCTTAAAGCACCAAATGCAGTTACTTTCTTTTACTGGCATGTTAACGTGAATGTCAGGAAAAAAATAACCAAAATATAATTTTCAAGCTGTCTTCAAATTTGTTATTCCATTGATTTGATTTAGTTCAGAAAAATCAGTTTATATTAGATTTTAAGTTGTTTGTATTTTTTCAAAATATTAATTTGTTTTGAAGGAAAACATTCACCTTAAATGTGTATTTTAATACCTGGATTGTGTGTTCAGAATGTCAGGAAAAATTCAGTAAACTTTTGTCTTTGATTATCTTTTAATATAAGCTGAAAAATAAAGATGCATTTTAAAGAAAACATTAAATCAGAAAACAGTGAAAATTTTGTTTTTATTTATTAAAATACTTATCAGAGATCTTGAAATTAAACAAATTATCAAGTTATGTTTTTTGAAAAATTTATTACAGTATCTATCAGAGATATTAAGTAATGTCAAATTAAAACGAAATAAAATAAAATAATTTCAGGCTTTAATCCATCCTTGATTTTATGCCTTTGTACATGAGGAACCAATATCCAAGTTTTTAGTTTTGTGCATGTGTACATACGGAATGTGCATTCCAAGTTTTAACTTTGTGAGTATGTAAGTGTGATGGAGTTCTAATCTTTCACTCCAATAGGCAGCGACAGAAACGCAGGAACACTTTCTGCAGTTTTTCATTTCTTTATTCAGCTCATGTAGAGCACTGCTTTTTCAGACACACTCAAACACACCTATAGCACACCATTATATCCTGAACGGGCAGCGGTCAGAGTAAACCCCATTGTTGGCAAAATAAAATCTTGAAAGAGAAGACATTGAACAATGCAAATATATAAAAATCTCAAAAGTGACCAAAAAATAAGAAATTTTTTTTCTCCCACTGGCTCGTGGCATCTATGGTCTTAAGTTTATGATTTTATTAGTTTAATCCATTGTGTCTTTTCTATTTACTTTTGTGTCTTCTTGTTTAAAAGATCTCAGCTCTATTAACATTATTAATTTAATTCATAATTAAAACTGTTGTTAATCTAAAACTACATAGTTTATTTTTAAAACTGTGTAAAATAAACTATGTAGTTTTATTAAAACTAAAACTAATTAAAAACTGTGTGTGTGTGTGGGGGGGGGGGATGCATTCATTTCATGCTTGAACTGAAAATGTGAATCACATGGCAATCAAAATGATATGTATAATTGAATTTATGTTGGGAAATAATTTATTTAACTTGCTTTGTGTTGTCAAACATTACTGTAGGTCAAAACTTTAGTCAGACTAATCTTACACTGTAGAATATGTCACTTCAGAAATATAATTACAAGTTTAATTTGGAACTAACACACACACACATGCATACACACAATTATTCTAAATTTATATGCTAAAAAAATTTATTTGAATTGCTGTCGTGCATTTTAACCATTGTTTTAACTGATCTTAGTCACTCATAAACATGAACACCAATTATTTGGTTCTTATATTTCACCTCAAAATTATAATTCGTCTTTGAAACATAAATCGTTGACAGTAATGAGAGTAAAATAAATCATCGTATATACCCTTATGCCAGGCTCAATATCCAGAAATGTCTGCATTCATGGAAAAGCATATGTGATACTATAAATGATGTGTATATAATATAATCTTGCATCATTTCTCGAAGTACAATATGCATAGAAGTCAAAATTTTTAAATATTTAATAATAAATTACTATATGACATTTCATTATCAGGTTTTTTATGTGCCGAATTAGAACTTACTGCAAAGTGGGAAAGAAATAGTAGCGATTATGATCGAATATATGCATTTTTGTTTTTGTTTTGTTATGGAAAAATATTCTTTTTACCCCAGGTTGGTTTGAAAAATATCTTTATTTGAATAATAATTTTGTTATTATTATTAACTCTATAAAATTTTAAAGAGATTGAAATATTGTATGTAATTATGTAAAAATCTTGTATTTGAAAATAATAAATTGAAAATGTTAGTAATCCCCATCGAGTGTCTAGCCTTAATTATATCTTTGTTATGCTAGGAGAGATAATACTTCATACTAGTTGTTGGTGCTTGTAAATTGCTGAGTTTGTATTTTGCAGGAGGGAAATACTTTCTGCACTACTTTGGAACCGCGTTTGTTTACTATTGATGTAAACATTGTTGAACACAGTGTGTTTTTCACAGAGGTAGGTTTCACTTTTAGCTTATATATTGTAAACTATTAGTAGGTTGTCTTTTTCAAAAAAAATTTATTCAATAGGCAATAAACATAATCTCCAATAAATTTGTTTCTTCTTTTCTACAAGTGAATGAGCATGCTATGAGTTCTTCAGTATGTAATGCAACATGTACGGTATCACATAGCATTGTACCAATTCCAGAATTCTAATAGGTAAGGCATTTCTAGAGAGTAAGAAGTGGCTTGATTCTTGATTGACCCTTAATTACTTAATTTATGTGGAGTGTTTCAGTGTAAGTCAATTTTAACCCTTATTATCTGCTGACCAGCTGTCCTTCATCCAAATTAGTTGGTTTTGAAGTTCTTTTTTTTTTTCCATTCTTCTTGCCCTTGTTTATGTCTATAAGTCTGTAAAGAGTCCTGTTGTCTGTTGAAAATTAAGTTAATCTTCAGCATGCTGCAGAGAGATTATTCAAACACTGATATAGATACTTTGAATTCCTGCTTGGTACACTACGAACTTTGAATATGATTGACTTCAAACATCTTGTGGGTCAAAACAATTTAAAAATACATTGTTTGTTCACTTTCAGAAAGAATTTCAATTTTTTGTTTATTACAGCTAGCAAAAACTATTAACTATTAACTGTTAACTGTTATAGAATTATTATCATAATATATTTTAGAAGATAATTTAGGAGAAGGTTTTCAAAACAAATAATTAGAAAAATAAACAACCATGTGGTAAGGAATCAATCATGTGTTGTGGACAATATATATATATGTCATTTATGTGTGATTTCAAAAGTTGGACCAGCAGGACTTGGATTTATTTTACTTCATGTAAGATTATATTTTAGTCTTTTATTTCTATTCATAATGAATTTTTCCATCAAACAGCCATGTGCTACATACAATGGAATGCTTGGTTGCTACATATAATGGAATGTGCATTAGATGTACTGTCAGTCATTTGCAAATAGCATATTGATTATGTCTTCCCTCCAGCCACTTTTATTCCAGAATTCTGATAAAATAGTCACTGAACACCACTTTTATTTTGAATGCTGACTTTGAATGGTGGATGGTATAGGCAAGCACGTTTTTAGAACACACTCTGCAAATTCCATGACAGCTGCTAAGTTTGATTTCTTCTAACATTCCCCTGCCTTGCTTCAGAAAAACAGATGATCATAGTCAGAGACCCTCACAGCCTCCTCCCCACTTCAACCCTTACATCACTCATGGTGCCCTAACTTGGGACATTACTATATCTTACTAGGTTAGAACTTTATCATTTATCTCTTTTTGTGGGGGAGTGCCCATGATTTTTGGCTTGTATTGTACAATTCCTATAGTGTGTTCATCTGGTAAGTATTCATGAAAACAAATATTAAAATAAACCTTCAGATAAGCTTCTAATTTCATAAATATCAAAGTTTGGTCAATGTAGTTAGTGATAATTTAGGAGGAAAATATTTAATGTTTTATATTATAAAAAAAATTTGAAAGTTGACGACTTAGATGTTTTCATTGTTTCAATCCAACAGCTTCAAAGCCTGTGTGAAGCAGATGATACTATGCTTCTGAAATTACCATGCTACAAAAATGTCACCAACCTCATTCCACTGAGGAAAAGTGCCCTGCGTATGTCAAACATTTCTAATATGTATTTTCTTGAATGGGAATTTTTGCAAATTAGACGAAACATTTCATTGCAGCTGTTATAATGATGGATCATTTTCTAATTTAAACTTTAGTTCTTTTTGTATTTTATAACTTTTCTCAGAAAGATCGTAAAAGTTTTTTTCATAAAATCTGTTTTTACATATTGATGATGCAGTTTTGTATGACTTTTTTTTGTTATCATTTTTCACATTAAATTTATATAATCTCTAAAAAATTACATTATAAATAAAATGATTGTATGATACATTTATTTCATTATTTATTAAAAGACTATACATTTATTTCATTATTAATACAGTAGACTTCACAAAGTTTTGTGATGTGGACAAGAAATTAGGACATCATCACACTTCACATAATCTCACTTTTGGTCAAAAATTAATTAGCTGAGTTCATTTATTTATTTTAATTTTTAGGTGCCTTGGCTGCATGCCACTACATTCCCAGCCGCCGTGAGAAAATTTTTGCAATTCTCTATAAGGCCCTTAACAGCACGAACAGTGAACTACAAGAAGCTGCACATGATTGCATGAAGAAGGTCAGCAAAGGGTTGTGGATTTTGTTGGGGAATGAATTACTCTTTTGTTTGACCAACGACCAACTATTTTATGTTTTAAACAGTTTGGTTTGTAAGTGTGTTGTGATACAATGAACAGTGTTTGTGTTACAGTTTCATAATGCTTACCTTTAGCGGTGATTTTAATAAGGGTTTCCACTGTGATGATGTTTTGATATTTTGTCTGTGTAATGCACTGGGAATTGTTTTTCCATGTGATAATGTTTTGACCTAAGTATGGTTATCATCTTACTGTTGTTATGATTGCCATTGAATATGTGAAGAAAGCAGTATATTTGTCATTTCATGCATGAATGCTTGAAGGAGTGACTGAATGTGACTGTAAGAAGCAACACTTCTATCAGAATGACTTCAGGTAAGATTGCCATCAAGGCATGTCCAGAGTTTTTTGGTTGCTAACTTTCCAGTTTTCCATGTCCAAACATATACTGACTGCTGGTACTTTACTAAATAATCCATCCTTTCATCCTGTCTCACCAAGTACTATGCCATAGTTGTCATGTTTCTATGAACAAGAGGGATACAGGTTGTACTTCAGTCTCCCATTAGTATTCCATGCTTGACTTGTACTCTTGAAGAAGTTAGGTGTGTTTATCATCACTTTGTTGCTGTGTTGACTGCTAAAGCAGTTTTTTTTTCTACTCTATTCATCTAGTTTCTTCCTCTGCTGTTAAGGAATCTTTTAAAATCCTTTAATTTTTCCCCCATTGTGTTTTATTTTGTCATCTGTGGCAGTTTTGTTTTTTTTTACTCAGAGACACTGTTATATGGATACCAAAATGATTGTATCCTTTGTAGAAAATCTCAGTCCTTTTAGATTTACCATCATGGTCACCACTTGGAATATTTGCAGATACAGCAATAATTGTGGAATGTTAAAACAAGATATCTGTTCTTTCTTTAAGTGGATTTTCATGTGTCATAGAAAGTGTGAGGAAAAAATGTCCCATTTATTTTGCCAAACAGTTAAGTGAGAGAAGAAGAAATGTGTTCTCTGTTTTTATTTTATTTTGTCTGCTTTTGTTAATGTCTACATTCTGTCTGTTTTCAGTTTATTGGTGGCTGCACAATAGATACGGATACAGTTTATACAGCTATCCGACCATTGCTTGGGATGCTGGGAGATTATCGTAGCCTGAGCCTGAACGTAATCCAGAGAATTTCATCACTTGTGCAGCTTTTTCCAACAGCATTCAACGAAAAACTTTGTGATCAGTTACAGGTTATTGTTTTTCTGATGAAAATATATGTCTCATTGCTATAGATTTTATTAATTCCAGCAAGAACTGTGACTCATGTGCTAAAGGCAGCATAATAACAAAATTCCTCACTGATTGGAAATCAAAAAGAGAATGTCATTAGTCACTGTTCTGCCAAATTGCACTGAAAAATGTTTACATATTTTCCTGCTCATTTCTAGAACTTAAGTGCTTCATAAGTATTAATGCTGAAATACTTGGAAGCTGATAAAAGACAATAAATTAAAGAAAGTCCACTGAATTCAAGGTGCATGTTTTTATAGATACATCTAAATAAGCTCAACTCTAATTTATGTGTTCCAGTCATTATTTTGTTTGCATTGACACAGTTTGTCTCCCTTCCCCAGCATTCAGCTTAGTTTGTCTCCTCTTGGTGCTTTGTGCACTGCTTGGAAGTTAAAGAAGGAAAACCTATCAGTATGTTACTTTTACTTCAAGAATACTTTTTTTCACGGAACTGTAATTTAATTACAGGTCATATTTCTTTTACAAATATTCTAAGTAAATAAATAAATTTGGAGATTTTTTTCTTTTTAGTATTTCATATTATTTCGTATTATTTACAATTTGTAAGTGCTTGAGACAGGGAATGGGTGCATGGTTTTAAAAAGATTTCAAGGATGTGTTTGAATCCCAAGTGCAAGGCCAGCAACTAGACATCATGACACTTTGCTCCCCCATTAATCAATTTTATTTTATTAATTGCTTGGAACGTATATGTGTAAATGCACAAATAGGTTGTTGCCTTGAGCAATGATTACATAGATTATTTATTGTGAGTTTTTATATTTCAGGCACACTTGAAGAAGTGGTTAGAGGTTGCTGCTATCAACCAAAAGAGTGGACAGCCACCCAAGCCTGCTGGTCATGTCTTATCTCAAGTACAGAAGACTGCTTCTTAATTAATAACATATAATAATGTGAAATTAACACATTTATTATTATTATTCAATTAATTGTAACTTTCTGGATTGCAGCGACATTCCACCACACAAAAAAATATTTAAATTTTTTAATCAGCTTTTTTTAGGGTCTTTGCATAAATTTTCTTAATACTTCAGCTTGTTTATTTTTATATTATACATTTTTCTTTTACTTTACAGGAGATGCAGACTTGTGCTGCAATTTTGGACATTTTTCACCTACTCCCAGCAGCTAGTAACAAGTTGATTGAACCTTTGACAACTTTAGTCTTGCTAGGGGAGAGAACTCTTCTAATTGAAGTATATCCATTTGCTGTAATTTTAATTTGAAACAAAACATCATTTATCATAAAAATATTTATATTAATTAATATTTGTCACATTGAAATCAAAAACACTAAAATCTGACACATTTCTTTATCTCTGGTTTAAAAAGTGAAAGAAAATAATTAGGTAAAATTTCTTATTGTCAGTAAGTATTAGTTTATTTATAATAAGGTTGAATGTATTTCTGCGATGGTTTATCCAGAAAGGGAGTCCTTTACGAAGACCACTAATGAAATTCTTGCTGCACTTCCCAGCTGCAACAGTTGACCTTTTATTGGCAGAGAATGCACTCAAAGAACAGCAGTGGGGACGCTATCTGGTGGTAAGTGAAAGTCTGCTTTTTTAAACATAGTTTTGTTTATTGCTGTTAGAGTCATTTGATACAAATGTAAATTGGGGGGGGGGGGGTATTATTATTATTACTTTTGTGATTTACTATCTTGCAACTGTTTTCTCTTTGCAGTATCTTCTGAAACACAATGATGGAAATCCATTCCGTGAAATTCTTGAGACTAGTCCTCATCGTCTCTCCAGTATGCTTGCTGGTCATTTACAGGTCAGACATATTTTTTTATATTTTATTGCTGGTCACTAGATGATTGCCTGTTTTTATTTTTGTTTTGATCTGGAGAATCTATCTTTGTGTATCCAGGGAGAGACATTTTCAGCAATAATTGACCAGGGTTTATTCTGGGCATTCTTTGGGCATTCTTATCAGCAGGAGATTTTACACTGCTAAAGCACTTCATATGTCTGGACCTTCATCTAATAATATTCTAACTTTTTCTCTTTGTTTGGTCGATTTTTTTCACTAATGGTTGCAAATCAGTGCTTCCTGATTCATATTGCTGTCAATAAAAAGATAAAATTCTAGGCTTTGCTTACCTAGCTTTTAGAGTCACAATCATTAATATATTGTTGTATGAGCCTTCACCCTAAATAAGTCTTGACTGTATTAATTAATGGGATATGACATTTTTTTAAATTAGAGTCTTGAGTGTTTTAATGAATAGACCACAATTGTTTTCCATTGACTAGACATAGAATTGTTTTAAACCAAATGAGCCTGAACTTTTTTAATAAATAAGATTTGATAATAAATAAGGTTTTCTTTTTTAAATATGGTTGTTGACTTTTAATTAATGGGTCCAAAATGTTTTGAAATAATTGGAGCATGAATTTTGTTTTGTAAATTATGTTGGTATGGTTCTGATGAATTCCTACAAAATTTGTTACCTAGTTGCCAGGAGGTTTAACCACAACAAGTGTTGTGGTGGATAAGGCAGAAATACAGTTCTGGACCCTGTCACTGTTGACCATATTGGTGAAACACAATGATAAATGGCTCTCCCAGCAAACCCACATTGTGACTCAACTTCTGACACTGTGGATGTCTGATGCCTTCCTTGACCGGCACAAGAAAGTGGTACGTTGCAAAGAGCATCATAAATGTTTACAAATAGCTTGCATGTTTGAATTTCTTACTCCTGTTTAGCCATTAGGTGAATGAAATAAAAAAATGGAAATTGTATTGGATGGTCTTGTTTAATTACAACCTCTTAGTGAGTGGAACTAAATGGTGTCTTGACTTAGAAGTTTGGTTGGAGCAATGTCAGTTACATATTTGGGGGGGGGGGGGATAATTGATTGCTTTTTGATGTATTGCAGTCAAACTTATTGATTCGTTTTCATTGCTTTACATTTTTTCTTTTAATTAATATTTTTAGGATGAACTGGACTTCATCTACTGGAAGGAGCCAGCCATGGTGGTCAAATGTCTGCTGAACTACTTCAAGTTAGTGTTTGTTTCACTAGTGTCCTTAGTCTCCTTTCCTTCCTTCCTCCTCTCTCTCTTTTGCCTCTTTTTTTTTTTTGATTGTTTCATTGATATCACCACCATATTTATTGCTTAAATATCTGTTGATATCACACTGACAATTAGAAATAAAGTGAACATATTTTTCTTGTGCAAGCAATCTGATCAGGTTAGCTCTCTTGCATTCTGTGACCTATGCCCAGCTGGTTATGATTATTATATTCTAATTAATAATTCATAATTAAACAAATGACTGGAATCTTAATTCATATATTAATAATAAATCTCAATAAGACATCCAACTTGTCTTCCACTTGGCAGATCATTTGGCGCTGCAGAAACTCTACCCATAACTCAACATTTAGATAGATGTCTTCCCCATATTAAAAATATTACAATGTTACAATATATTGAAATATTACAATGTTACAATATACTGAAATATTACAATGTTATTATTTAATATATTGATGTTAAAATACTGACAAGTTTGTTTACTGAAGTTTTATTAACATCAATAATATGCTACACTTGTTAATGAGTACAACAACCACAAGCGAAAAGAAAGGGCGTGAGCTATGGTGATTGGTGATCTATGTCCTAAATAATTAGATCTAGGTACAGTGGCTGTTCAGCATGTAACAGTAAGCCAATCAATGGCCGACACGATTTAGCAGGACGCCATCTACGGGCGGGATGTGAGTGTGATTGGAGGGGGAGTGTGCTAAATCATGTATAGACATAATGGCCGCATTACCATGCGTACCCATTCTCAATGTTACTACCTGGGTTTTAGCATGACAACGGGTACCCTTTGGCACCACTAATAGTCAGGTATATTCTTACATTACAAGATGCTATATTTATTTTTAAAAATTAATGTAAATGCTTGAAAACAATAAGTTTTCCACTTATATGAATTCTGAATAAAATTAAATTAAGACCTTTTTATATTTGTATAAGTAACTTAAATATACTGATTAATATTGTTTGTTTTGCCCAGAAATAACATTCATGAGATTGACCTTTTGTTCCACATCCTGAGATGTTTCATGTATCGCTTTGTACCTCAGTTCCAGTTTGTCAAAGATTTTGTAGAAGATACAATTGCCCAGGTAATTCCTTACATATAATTCTTTTTGCAATCTGAAATGTAAACTCATTATAATTCTGCCATTAACTATAATTATTTTGAGAGCTATTGCACAGTTACGCTTGTAATTGAATTGTAGGCAACAATAAACATATTAGCATCTTTTGAGAATAAATGCCAGTTTTCACTCCGATTTCATCTATTAGTCTTTCAAACTTTATGCACTGCTTAATCTGAAATGCATTATTTACATTCAGTTTTCAGAGTCTTACACAGTGCTAGAGAGATTACACAATTGATGTTACATACTGATTACATTCCTGTTCCATTGATGGTTTGTTTTTTTTTTAAAGATTTGATTATTGTATTTCATCTTCTTCGTTAGATTCTCGATGCTTCCATTGTTTCAGACATTCTCCGTAGACTGGAAAAGAAAAGCCTTTTTCAAGTTTGTGGAAATTTTCCATGACTCATCCTGGCCACAGGAGCTGAAGGCAAAGGTGATCGATGGTCATGCCTGTTGAAAGTGTTAAATTTAAAGCCTGATCTAAGAAATCTGTGTGATAATGTCTCATAAAACAGGATCTACTGAAATAATTTGAAATCATTGACTAGCAGCCCTTGTTCAGTTGAATAATATTAATTTACTGTTCTTTTGTTATAATTAATTATTTACTGTGTATTTTTAAAAGATTTTTTGCAGCTACCATAAATAGTTTTGTTATTGTAATGCTGAAATCTTCTTATGTTATCTCTAAAATAAATTCTGCTTCAGTGTTCAAAGAGTTTTTAAAAAAAACGGATTTGTAAATTCCAATTGTTGTATAGAATAAACTTTTGATATCTTCAGACATCAAAATTCTATGCTATTGCTTTAATATTATATACATCAAATTATGCTGATGTCATTCACAGATCTTACAGTACATCATAATACCCAGCTTCCAGGCTTGCTTTGAGAGAGGGGAGGGAGATTTGCTGGTGGGTGGGGCACCAGCCCCAGACCAGGACAATGATGAAAATGTCATAAGTTTGTTCATCAATCGTATCATAGACCCAGAGAATCCGTTTGGCACATCGGACGCTGTCCGAATTCTCCTGATGCAGTTCTCATCACTACTAGTTGAGCAAGCATCATCCCACATTCACGATGCAGCCAACAAGTAAAGACATCATTTTCCATTTTGGCACCATTAATTTAACTCTTGCTAGAATTCTTTATTGGTGCGGACATTCTGTAACTATTTAAATGTGTAATCCAACAACAAAACTTTGAAGACATCCAAATTGTGTGATAATAGCTTCTCTTTTCATTGCTGAAACATTTTCCATCAAGCAGTTGGATAATTGTGGTTTTGGTTTTCGTTTATTTGGAATCGTTTTTCAAATACTGGCCGTTTTACACATAGTTATTATTTGAGAAGTCAGTTATATGACTCATTTGTCAGGTACCAGCAAACATGTTCATTGTTAATTGTTATCATAGTCATCAGTGATATGAACCATTTGTTAAATATTGGAACCTACCCATTGATGATTATTTTAGTTGTCAGGTATTAGCAAAAATGTGCCAGCATATCATAAGATTTTTAATGTCTTCAGAAAACAAGGAAACAAATTGCGTCGCCTGATGACCTTTGCTTGGCCTTGCCTGTTGTCCAAGAACTGTGTTGACCCAGCAACAAAATATCATGGCCATCTTTTGCTTGCCCACATAATTGCAAAGTTTGCCATCCATAAACGTATTGTTCTACAGGTACTAATTAAATATTCAAAGGGATACTTTTCATTCTGCAAAGTGTTTATTTTTTAACTTTTAAACATTTTGGGCATTTTATTGTTTATTAATTATGAACATGATAGACAGTGTATTGTTTATTATTTGACCTGTTTTTAGAATATATTGGGCAATTTATTGTTTACTATTTCACTTCTTTTGGAACTTGGTGGACTATCAATTACCCCACCTTAATCCCATTGCAAATAGAAGAGTTGTGTACTCAGCCAAAATGAGATGAAGTAAATCTGTCTCTTTACAAAAATAAATCTTCTACACAGCACCTCAGTTAAATAATGGGTTCTAATTATTATAGAAAACATAAAGTGTAACCTTTTAGCAGTAATTCAGTTGATGTTTTGAAAATTTGGTAAATAATTTTGCATATAGCCAACTATATTTCAGTACCATTTTTATTGTCAGTCCTTATTAAATAGTTAGAATTTTAGAGCTAGATGTTCTAAATTTAAAAAGAATTACCACAACAAGCTATCTCAAAAAGGCTAAGTCTAATTTCCTTGTGATGTTTTCCTTATTTTTAAAAAAAAAAAATAAATGCCTTTTTTAATCAGATTGCTAGGGATCTAAATATACTGTGAAATTGTTTGGGGTTTTGAACAAGAAAGTGACTATATTAAATTAGTCAAAAGATTCCTTTCCAAATTTCAAAATATACTGTTAAAATCTAAACCATCTCTGTGCTATACATTGTAATCCAAGTGGAAATGTACCAAAAATAAAATAATTAGTAAAGTGTATATTACAGAAATGATGTTGATCTGATGACTTTTCTTAATACAGTAGCGAAAGTTCCTACAGCTAATAACAGAATGTTGTAGTCTGCAATCCTTTACCAGCCTAGAGTGAGCTAGACAGACATTTTTATTAAAAATGTTGAATCACATTCAATCTGTGTATAAAAGTTAGCATTTTGTTAAAATAATAAAATAATAATTTCATATATCTCCTGTTTTTGATGTACTCTTGAACAAGATCGTTAATGTCATCAGATATCAGATTATATGTAAGTTTCATTTAACCATGCTATGAATCACTGCAATGTGCTTAGCTGTTTTTCATATTTATATTTATCTGATTGTGAAGTTTCCTCCTGTGCAGGTGTTTCACAGCTTGCTCAAAGCTCATGCACATGAAGCACGTGCTGTGGTAAGACAGGCTTTAGAAATTCTCACCCCTGCAATGCCAGGACGTATGGAAGATGGCAACGTAAGATTTTTAATTCTTTAACTCTTCAGAATTCAGTTCTCTCTAAAACACCCACAATTTTTTAAATATCAATTTGTCTTAATTACACAAAAGCTCCCAATGTGAGGTTGTTTATTTTGTTTCTCGGTGGCAATGGAAGTCCCATGCATTTAAGATTTTGCAAATTTCCCTTTGAAAGCAGACACTTTAAAGTTTATTTGGATATCAATTGCTTTATTTTGCATTGAGAGGTTGATTTTCTGTGATTTTTTTTTTTTTAATTTGTGAACATTTCTTGGGGGGAAAATGGCTTTTCCAATAATGAAAATGATGAAATGTGGACTTAAACTCAGTTATCAAGGACTAGTGAAAATGAAAATTTATGAACTGAGTAATATGATGTTAATCATGGATGAACAGGTGCATTTATTCCTATGGAAATATTGCAGTTTTCTGAGATCCCAGAACCTAAACATAATTTGCCTGACAAAGCAGTACCTTACAATTTGTTTTCATTATTTATGGCTGAGGTATTTTATTATCTTATTGCTAATCATATTAACCTTTATGATAAACAGTGCCAAGCAAGTAAAGGAACCCAGAACTGACATTCTGTTTGCAGTGATGAAATAATGTTTTTTTTAAATAATAAATTTAAAATTTGGAGAAGAAAAAACTGACAGTGGCAGAGCTCCAGAGATAATCTATTGTTGCAAATATTGTTCAGTACATTTCATGAAAAATGCATATTTAAACATTCCACTGTAATTGTAGAATTTAAAATAAGGGTAGAAAAAATTATTTTTCAGTTTCAAGATTTTTTTTTAAAATTGGGAAATACATAAATATCTTATTCAATTATGCAGATAATAAAATATGCCCATTTTACAATACAGATTGGGGGGGGGGGTTGTTCTTTGGATTAAGATGTTAATTTTTATAATCAGTTTTTTTTTTATTTTAAAATTTATGTCCGTTTCCTAAGTTGTTTTGAATACAAATACTAAACTGAAACCCGTCCATTAGGCAGACTAAGGTGGTTGCTTAGGGCACAAAGGTTCTAGGTGCCATTCCAACAAAATGTTATTTTTTGATGATTATTTAAATTAAAAGAGATAATAATTATTTCTAAATAAAGAAAATACTTGCTCCCATATAAACCTATATATTGGTCCCGACTAGAAAGAGTTAACAAAGGGATAAAATGATGCTGTCAAATAGATTGTTGTTATGCAGAGATGTGGAAGGTGATACCATAAAATTGTGATGTCCTTCGACATAAGAATATTGCATAGTAAGATTTTTTAATGTGCTGTTTTTTAATAGGGTTGGTTATGGGTGGAGTATTTTGTGGAAGAATCTCTCATATCAAAGCCATTCAGATTAATAATGTTTAGGCCACATAATGCTGTTAAATTAATAGTGATCTTGCTAGTTGACTCTTAGAGTCATTTTTATGAAAATAGGTTGTGACTATTTCCATTTCTGGGTACAGATTATTCAAATAGCTGGGTTTTTTTTTTTAATTTGTAGAATTTTGAAAATGCTGTTGCTTTAAATTGTCACATTCAGTTTCCCACAAATTATGACAAAGTATGATAATATGCATGTAACTTTCAGTGTGTGTGTGTGTGTGCACGTGCACATGCACATGTTTTATTAAACCATATTTGAATGAAGTAAATTGTTTGGTTTGGTTTGTGTGCATGCAAGTATGAGTATTTTTGCAGTGGTTCAATTACAAAATAATCAGGATTGTGTTTTGTTTGTATTTACAAAATATTCAGCTTTATTTTCATTGTATTTTTGTATTTACAAAATTAATTTTGTGTATAGGGTATGTTGACTCACTGGACCAAGAAGATTATTGTAGAGGAAGGTCACAGTGTGGGACAGCTGGTACATATTCTGTAAGTGTTATTCTTAATTCTTAATTATCAGATGATAAGTACTTTTATAAATGTTTGTAATGTCTTTACACATGAGCATTTGCGCACACAAGCATGCATATCATTAAACTTTTGTTATTTGATGCTCCATAATCTGCATTCACTGACCAGGTTGGTTGAAATTGCCAAAAGTCAGTTAAGTGAGACCCACACTGCATGAGCAACCATCTCACCAGGTCAAATAAGTAATTTTTTTCAGTATTACATATCAGTAATAATAATTTTCTGCAAGTTTACAGTTACATGAATAAGTGCTAGTTTGTGGTTACTTTGGTGAGTATGTCTAAAAATAGAAGGCATATAGGAAGCTGAAAACATTTTTATGCTTCTTAATTAATTTTTTTTAATCATATTTTATTTTCAGTGACACCTTTCCCTACATTGAGATCCAAATATGCGTCACAATATATTGAAATAAAGGATATTTCTTTTGTAAGCACTCATTAAGACACTGGCAACATATCCTTGAAATGCAGATGTTGATTCTGCATTTTTGCACATGCACTTGAAGTGTGAAGTTGTTTCTCTTATTTCATCAGCATATCTTCTCCAAGGCAGCAGTTTTATTTTTTTAGGTCAATCTGATACAGTTTGCAAAGTGCTTCACCCCATCAGCAGTGGTACAGCATTAATGAGAGCAATCACCTTTATGGGATCAATTTATATCCATACTTGACTTTTCTAAATGGTTTATTATGTGGTAATTTACCTACACATTACCTGCATACATTCTTGCAGAAGTGTTTATAAACACTTTACCAGATTATAATTACCAAATTACAATATATTGTAATAAAAGTAAATAAAGCCATTCTTTAGATTTATGACTCATAAATAGTTTTTAATTCTGAAGTTTACAGACTTGTGTTTGCAATAAGAGTTAATTTTTGTCTGAAGTGACAAAAACTGCTAATATGTGACACGGCTTAGTTTAGGAACAAGGGGCATAACTTACTTTGTTTCTGCCTCTATAATTTCTAAGCAAAAGGTGGAATGAAAAATGTGTTGAAATGTTCGGATAGAACAATGCTTGAACATCTTAAGACAAAATCTCTAGTAAAAATGAAAAGGGGGTTTTTTGTTTCTTTTTTGTACCGAAATAGTCACAAGAGCTTAGCTATTCTTTAAGCAAAAGTAATATAGCCTAATGACCACAATATATTACCAATATAGATATGTCAGTTAACAGGTAATTGTTTTATTATTCAGAGTCACATTTAAGAAAAGAACGAGTAATTAAAGAAAAGAACTGCAAATAATCCTTTCTATACAGTGTGGCTTAATATGCATTGCACGCTACAGTTAACATTTTTGGTTACCATTTTGAACTGCAGCATTCATAAGAACAGCTTACCCAGTGCAATATAATCTGCCTTTTTATCAGAATCTAAGTTTTAATCTGCTTGCTTAAAACTAAAGGTATGCTTTTTTACAAGGAAATTCAAAGGCACAAATCACTGATCGTGATTTTTGTTGTTTTTTTTCTCTCAGGCTTTCTTATAAAACTGTTGTTTTGTTGTAAAACACAGTAAATAAAAAAATAGTATACATGTCTAATCATTTCCCTATCACTGTTATTATTAGCACTAAACTTAATCGTGTGTAAACAAGACTGTTACAAAGAATTAAACATGCACACATGTATATATGCTTACATACACACACACATATATATATATAATCTTTTATATGCTTACACACACACACACACACACATACATATATATACTTTTTATATGCATAAACACATATATGTACCCCATGATTGTAGTATGTATTTGAATGTTTGTATTTGCATACATATGCATGCACTTATGACTATGTACACAATATGGAAGGAACCGTGAGCTGGATAAGCATACAAAAATTCTACATGCACAAAGGTAAAAGAGAATGCAAACTTAAATATGAGAAATAAGCAAAAGATAACTTAGACATAAGAAGAAAGATGTTAGTTGTATGGTTACTCAACTGATTATTTCTATAGACTATACTATTTTTTTGTTTCTTTTTTTTTCAACTTATTTACAGACAATTGGTTGTGCGTCATTATCGCATTTACTATCCAGTACGTCACCACTTGATTCAACACATGATCAGTTCTTTACATCGCCTTGGTTTCACGGCCAGTGTAAGCACCTTCTTACTCTTCAGACATATCTCTGCTAGCTTCCTCTTGTGTTTTTATGGAATTTAAATTACAATAATAAATAAGTATGTAGTTCAGGATTCCTACACAGGTCTGGAATTCCAGAAAATGTCTGGAATTTGATTTTAGCCTTTCCAGGCCTAAAAAAAGGGTCTTAAAAAATCAGTAAAGTGTCAAAATAGTTTTGAAAAGTCTTAAATTTGAAGCTTTTACCATTTTATTTTTCTTAAATTACTTTTAAATGTCTTTTAAAATTTAAATATTAACTGTATGATCTGAATCTTGGTTATAATTTTTTTCTCGGTATTCACTGCTTTGTTAATCTTTGTTCACAGTTTTAAGTCTGGAATTGTAAAAATGTTTGTCTGGAAAAGGTCTAGTAAAAGTCAGGAAAATCATTTTAAACTTGTGGCAGGAACCCTGGTAGTTGTATACAAATAAATATAATTATCTTAATTGCAAGAGAATTATGTTCTTTTACCTGCTTATTTTGCACAGGTTCATTCATTAGTAGAAATGTGCAAAATACACATACAGCCATATGTGAAGGACTTTTTTTCAATTTTTGTGTTTAAAATTATAGAAATATCTTGGAAGGGAGGTGTTTACAAAATATCTATATATGCTATAGACACTTGTTCACTTATTTTTTTAATTAAAAAATATTCGATCAGCATTATTTTGAAGTTCTAAATATCTGAAAAAGGTAGAAAAATTGGATTTCCACAATTGTCTGGACCAACCCTCTCCTAAAGACCAATAAAATTAGTGTTGCTTCTTATACCTAACTTAAATGTCATTGCCTGAGTATTTCTGTATATTTAAATTTCACTGTAAAGTCTGTTTTCTGGACTGAACAGTCAAGTATTGAGCACCGAAGACTGGCTGTGGACTTAGCTGATGTTATCATTAAATGGGAACTGCAGCGCATCAAAGATGACGCAGAAGCTGACACTAGCGAAGTAAGATGATGTTGCAAGTTTTTTATTTACTTTTGACTTTTAGATGTAGGTGTGTTTGTTGTAATGTAGGCTCCTTCATTTTGACTATTTTGCTTACATTTTACTATTATTGTTACTATTCTATTACTACTTTGTTACTACTCCATTATTATTACTACTTTTTTACTACTCTATTACTACTCCATTACTATTACTGCTTTGTTACTACTCTAGTACTACTCCATTACTATTACTACTTTGTTACTACTCTAGTACTACTCCATTACTATTACTACTTTGTTACTACTCTAGTACTACTATTACTACTCCATTACTATTACTACTTTGTTACTAATCTATTACTACTTTCTGTTATTACTCTAGTACTACTTACTATTACTACTCTAGTACTACTTACTATTGTTACTCTATTACTACTTTGTTACTACTCTATTACTACTTTTTCCACTATTACTATTACTACTCTGTTACTACTATTTTACTACTGCTATTATAACTACTATTATTACTCTATTACTTGTGTGTCAGAGAAATAATTCCCTTTGCAAACAGTAATGTCCTCAGTCACAATCAAATTTATTTAATGTCATGTTAATTTGTTAAGATTTTTTTAAAGAGTGGGTTGGAATGTGTATATTTCTGAAGTTAGCATTAATCTCTAATGATTTAGGGGGGCAGACAGAAAATACTTTCGAGCATTGCTGAAAGTATATTTGGCATTAAAGTGTTTTGTCTAATAGTTTCATTAGAAGTGATTTCTTATTAGAGATATAATGGTTCTATTTTAAATATTCACCTAAGTTTTAAATATAATTTTCTTCTTGTTAGTCAGAGCAATAAAATTTGTCATCTTGTGACTTTTGAATCAGTTATTTTATTTGTAAATCTAAAAGTCTTTTTCAGTGACTTTTATACTGAACTTAAATAAACTTAAAATGCTTTTAAAAATAACTTATTACAGTAAAATTTGTTTGGGGCAACTGTCTAACAAACCAGCAAAAGGCAATAATAAATAATAATAATACCCAGTTATAATAAAGTTAAAAGTACTGCAAAATAAAATGTTCATCTTTATGTTAATGCACACATTATGTTTTTCTCCCCTCTCTCTCTTTCTCCTTTCTCTCTCTGCCCACTCTCCTTTTTTCCTTTCTCTCTCTGCCCACTCTTCTTTTCTCCTTTCTCTCTGCCCACTCCCTTTTTCTCCAGTTGTTATGTGTTTGCCCTGCTTGTTAAAGGTTTCTTAATGATAATTAATTTTGGACAAAAAAAATATCCACTTCATTCAAGGAATTTAGAAATATACTTGACTGCCATTACAAGAAAATAGCTCTAACACAAGTAGAGATATCTTAAATACTGGTGATCACAAGGAATACATAAAATCAAATACTTCAAAAATTTTCTCAAACTTTTGCAAAGCCTCAGATATCCATTTAAAGTGTATTAATATTCTTTTTAAAAGATTTATGCTGTAAAACTTGCATTTTAATGACTGATTGTTCTATGGTGTTGTAGATTGTCATGGAACATCAACATTGTAGCCAATATTATTTATTAAATTCACATGCATAGAATTGTGTATTCTATGTAAAATAGTACAGCTGAATGAGAGTTAACATTTCTTGAATTATAGGACAGGGTAATTTTCAGATATTGTCTATTCTCCATTCACTCTCTCTCCCCTCTATCCATGTACACACACACACACACTTGTACAGAAATTGTTTAACACACACATTTAATATTCATTTCTGTCAGATGTAAATCTTTTTTTTTTTTAAATTAAAAATATTCTTTGCTGTGTAAACACCTATACTAAACAAGAACTTTTAAGAGTATTTTAACAATTATTTGACAGTTTGTGCAGAAAACTGTTCAGTCTGTGGTGGACTTGAGAAGCAAAAGTGAAAAAAGCTAAAAGCTGGATGGGTAGGGCTTAGGAAGGGACGTATCTTAAATAACGAGTGAAGCACAAAGTATGATCCAGAAGTTGGAATAGTGGGGAGTTGTCACTTTTGTTTTATGCCATATATCAGATTTATGTCTCTTTGATGAGGGTCTGCAAACGTGTGTATGCATAAATAAATCTGCCATGTGGCATGATATTTGAGTGGGGTCATTTCTGATAACTACTCTGTACCTATCTGCTATAAATTACAGTAACAATATGTTTAGAATGAACCGATAAGCTCTTTGTTGAACTTAGGGGCAAATCTTTTAATATGCAGACTTTTCTAAACAAAAGTGCCAACTTTAGTAATTTTTTTTTCACGTGCAATCTAGCAAATGTTTCATACATGTCACTTGTGTATTCATGCCATCTTCTACACAATTTGCCCAGTTTTAAAAATCGGTTTCAGGCCATTACAATTTTTACCTTGACACTGATAAAGCAGATACTCATTTTCTTTTGTCTATTGTTTTTGGGGAGCATGCATGTCTGTCAATGTTAGTTTATTAGAACAGTAGTCATATGTAAGATTTGCATGAGACAAGCTTGGCTGTTTCACTGAGCAAATCTGTCTTTTCTCTCCACAAAATTTTAGAGAATAAAACTATACTTAGAGCTTGTAGCTACACCAAACTGTTTATCTTCAGAAATTCACTGCTGATCATTAAAAAAAAAAACTAACCTAAGAGAGAATCTGCAGACCAAAAGTCTTCTGTCAGAAGGATGTTGCTTTATTATTGTTTTGTTTTATAATCAACCTAGTATTAGCTCCACAAGTACATTTCACTCTCCATTTTACTACTGGCACAAAGTATCCAGAGTGCCTTAATTACAAACACCTTTCACCTTCAACCTGTTTTATTGTCATCAGTATATAACTGTCATCTTATTTTGAGTGTACAGGGTTAATTATATCAAGGGGAACATGTAGTGGGGGTTAGACTAATAATTCCATCAGCATTAATATAATGGAATACAGTACTATGCTTAGTCAAGTTTTATTTAAACAATTTTTCAAGTCATTGTCATTATGTTGTACAACAAAAAACATTTTTTCATAGTAATACACATACTCCTCAGGTGATGCTAAAGCTCTTTGTTTCTTTATTATATGGATAAAGTCTGATTCAAACCAGTGACAAGAAGTGAGTAAAGAAAATCAGTCATATACTTTATGCATTATGTAAATCATTTCAAACATCCAATAAATGGGAGTTTTTGTTTAGCAGAATGGTGAATAAGTAAATCTTTTTTTGTAAAATAATAACAAATAAATAAAATAAAAATTAAACCATCATGATACAAAAGTATTGCACAGTTTAAATGTTAACATTTGGATTATTAATAACCAAAACAGCAAGTTGATAATTATGTTCTACTACTCTTGCTCTTTTTGATGTCAGAAAATCCAGTGTACAGCAATATATTCCTTTAAAATCTTTGCAGATTATGTGAATGCTCCATGTTTTGCATACTCTTATCCAAAATTAACAATTTTCCCTTTTTCTTCTGTTTCTCTCGCTCTTTGTTTGAATTGTGCTGATCATTGAGCACATCAAATGCATATTTCTGTAATGTTGTAATTTAAACAACCTAATCATGTGACGCCATGGTAGTTTGCTTTTGAAAGATTGGATTATTGATGGTGGCTGTGAAATGTGCTGCTATTTTTTTTTATTTTTGTTGTTGTTGTCATCTTGTTTTTGACGTTTTTTTTCTTTATGTTTAATATCTCATCAGTCAGACCTGACCAGATGGGCATCATCAAGGGAACAGGAAAAAGTATGTTGTCACTATACATACGTATTTTCACTGATACGATGGCTTTTGATCTCTCTGAGATTTTAAAGCAATTTATTTTTTCATTTAGGATCAATACAGCAGTATAAAATTGTATGAAACAGTTAATTGATTATGATTATTTTTAACTCTTATTATGTGCAAAGTGTTTTCTTTATTTCTTGTTTTAATTTATAAACTTAATATACTCTGTGTTTGAACGTACTCATTTTCTCTGTTTTCACTGTTTTAGGCAGTTGTGGATTCACCAGCCAGTGGTATGGGAGGAGTCAAGCGGCCATCAATATCATCCGACTCTGCACCAGATGCCAAAAGGCCTCGCCATTCTTCTGGCGCTGTGGGATCTGATGTGAGTTTATTGATATTCATGATTGCTAATTCTGGTGTATTCGTTCTACTTTAATCTGTACAAAGGACATTGCACCACTCTTGATGAACTAATTAATTAATTGTTTTACTAAATGTCATAGTTTGTCAATTTTTTAACATTGTTTAAGGGGGTAATTTATTTTTTTTAAAAAGAAAATATTGTACTTAGTTTTGATTTTGAATTAACACTTTTATACTAATATGTAAATACACCCAGTCATATGAGACTCTTAGCCTACCAATGGAGGGAAGAAAAGTCTTCAGAAAGACTGATTTCATTTGTGAAGTTAGCTTTCCTTGAGCTAACATGTGAGGACAGTCTGTAATGGATCCTGATTGAATGTTCAGATGAAACCATAATGTTCCACTGAAGATAATGCACACAAGAGAATTTATTTTCATGGTAAAGCTGTTTCTAAACACAGCACATTAAAGCACTTGGATATTTTCTTTTCAGAGTGGACGGAGCCAGTCCGATGTCAACAAACCCATTGAGAAACAGTATTGTGATGCTGTTGTCAACTTTTTGCTGAGAATAGCTTGTCAGGTACTTTATAAAACTGCAGCAGAATTGATTTATTTTTTGTTATAATTTGTTTCAATAGTGTATTTGAAATAAAATGTAAAACTGTATAAAAACTCTGCTTTACTTTAAAAAGTTTAATCCAAACAGTTTATTAGCACTCAAAGTTAACTCTTGATTTTAAATAGTTTATATATTTTAATATCACTTAAGATTTAGAAAACATTGAATAACAACTTGAGAAGTAATTAAATATTTTAAAGTTTAACATTAGAATGGTGCGAAGACATTGATATTGTAAGAGAGCTTGGGAAACATTTTACTTAACACTTATTAAAGTTATCACTTATCTATATCTTCTTGCTTAAGGGTTTATTTGCAGTTCTAGTGTGCATGCATAATTTTTGACACACCAGCATGGAAGTGTATTTACATATATGGTTCTGCTGAATTTACAAAATAAATGATTAATTACAGGTAAATGAGGCATCTGCAGCCATTGGATCTCCAGGAGAGATGTTGGCACGGCGTTGTGTTGGCTTGTTAAAAAATGTACTGAAGCCTGACATGTGGCCAAGTGCTGACCTTAAGGTGTCATGGTTTGACAAATTACTGACATCAGTCAGCAGTCATCAACCAAACCTCAACAATATCTGCACAGCTTTGGAGCTTTTGACATTCTTATTGGGAATTCTGGTTAGTTGTGTGTGAGCATGTGTTTGTACATGTGTGTGTGTGTGTGTGTGTGTTTGTACATGTGTGTGTGTGTGTGTGTTTGTGCATGTGTATGGGGGGGAAGTGTGTACATTAAAAGTTTATACATGTATGTGTGTATATTTACATGCATGCACAGATTGAAAATAGTTATATTTATTTCTTGTCACTGTTTTGGAGTGTTTTAAATTTGGGTCATGTGTTTATGTTGTGCTCTTACTTTATTTTAGGTGTCACCAGTTATAAAAGTTAATTTTGTTCTTTTTGCTTTTCTAAAATTAAAATTGTATATATACCAGGAAATGACAAGCTAATACAATTTTTTAAATTATTATTACTGTCATCAGCAATAATAATAATAATAATAATAATAAAAGCATTAGGAAGATAAACAGTAAGAAAAATAAAGGAACAATTATGATTTGACAGAATGTCAAGAATACTAATGGTAATGATAGTGATGGCACGGTAACAATACTAGTAATAGTAGTACTAATTATAATTGTAATAATAAAATTAAAAACAATAAAGAAATCAAGTAAAAGAAAATAATATACCATATGTAACTCACTAAAAATTAAAATAAATCATAGATAAAAAATCCAGTTGACCCATTAGCAGTTGCAATACACCGCTAGCCCCTAATCCTGCCCCCATCCATCCCACAACACCTACCTGATCCGTCCTTCTCTGGTGTGAAATTAGCCTAAGACAAAAGTGTCCCCGTTTAAATTGATAGACTGGGAAATTATATATATAATATATTTTTTTTAATAAGTGTTTGTTTTCTGAACTAATCAAGAGATAGATATATGGATCTAACAATACACTCACAACATAATTTGTTGCTGCAGAAAATGAAAGTTATTCCTGCAAACAGTTTATAATGGTTAATAACTTTTCTTGTACAAGATTGGGGGGGGGGGCTAATTTTTATCATCTACTTAGCAGCTTGCTTATCTGCCAGAAAGCAAAAATTTGCCATTCAGTAATAAGATGGGAGAACAAAAAATGTAATCATTTGTTGAAATGTTAAAAAAATAGTAGTCATTTTCACAGATCACATTTGTTACAGCTTTCACCAATGGTATTACCGACTGCAATCAATAGAAAGAGTGGTGGGGAGGTATAATGGAAATTCCTTGCAAAATCTAAATAATTTTGCATATTAACATAAAAGTACTTTTGCGTCTTTGCAGAAAAAGGAACAAATCCTGTCCACTTTCAAACCTCTGCAGCGTGGTATCTCTGTGTGCATGACATGCCCAAACACCAAGGTCATACGCTCAGTTCATAGTCTTTTATCTCGTCTCATGAGTCATTTCCCAACTGAGCCTGTTACTTCCAACGTGGCATCCAAGTACGAGGAACTGGAGTGTCTCTATGCTTGTGTCAGTAAGGTCGTCTATGAAGGTCTCACAAACTATGAGAAGTGAGTTGTTGGGTTTGAATTTTTTTACAATACAAAATCTTTTATTGGTTAGTTCGGATCACACAGAAGTGAGACCTTATTGTTAACTAGATTTCCAATCAAGCACAATAAGTCTTTCTACTCTGCTCTATATATCAGTGGTTGCAAGGCCATAGTCATGTGGAAAAATACATGAAATGAAATTGGTCAGAGCAGAGTGATTTAAAATTGTTTAAACCAATTTTAGTTATATTATATGTAAAAGCGGTTTCAGTATATGTCTTCACTATTATAATACTATCAATAGTAATAACTGTCTTAATTTTGTTAATAGTAATAATCGTAATAATTTTGATTTGTCATACCTTCCTTTAACAATTTTTTTTTTAATTTCATTCATTGACTGTCATGAGAATGAGGTTAGTTATTAAATTATAATATGTTGAATGTGTACTGTTTTTTTCGATGTTATGACTGACACTTGACATAAAAGATGTTATGACTGACACTTGACGTGAATGATGTTATGACTGACACTTGATGTGAATGATGTAATAGCTTTTATATGCCAATAGCATCTTGAAGAAAACAAGCCTACACACAACCCAGATTATGCAGTGATCAATTATAATACCACATTATGGATTTACTGCTTTTGGTGAGGGAGGTAATTTTACTATATACTGTTGTGGGGACTAACTTATAATGAAAACACGGAAATAACTCCTTAACACCAATGCTTTTTAAATATGTTTACTAATGATTTTGATTTGATGTTAAATATTTATTTTCTGTGATATTTTCAACTTAAATTAGTTTCACATATTAATTGTACATAAAGTATCATAATTTTGTTGACAGGGCAACAAATGGATCTCCTTCTCAATTGTTCAGCACTCTCATGATCCTGAAGGCTGCTTGCCAGCACAATCCATGCTACATCGACCGCCTTATTACCACCTTCATGAAAGTTCTGCATAAAATGGCACGTGAGCATCTTACACCTACCACGCCTGAAACCAGTCCAGGTAAATTTACCAACTTGTTACAAATGTATGCCAACTATTTCTGCATTTTTGTTTTCTTGCCTGTATATACAGTCATCCATTTCCAGTATTAATTGGCCTATTTTCTTGCCTGTATATACAGTCATCCATTTCCAGTATTAATATGCCTATTTTCAGCCGTCAGTAACTGTAATTTTTACAGCCAACAAGAGTTGATTAAGCAATATTCCAGTATGATATTCCATACCACTACTTTGTAATAAGTAATTAATACATAATAAGTAGTACTTCAGTATTTAATACTTACATGTCTGTGGGTTTTTAAAACATCTTTGCTAAGGTATACATCTACATAATAATGATTATTATTTTTTCATTTTTAAATATTTAAAGCAAGCAACATGTGTAGTCGTTTTAAGTATTGTTTTACTTGTAAACATTGTATAATCTCAGAAAGCTAATAATTTATGTAAAAAAATCTTTAAATAAAAAAAAAATCATCATTTGAGATAATATACAATAGAATAAATTAATAAAATTACATGTATACTGAGACACAAGCACATATAACAAAAATGTTTCTATGATTATGATAAATTATAATATTAACTCTAGATTCTGTGGAAATAAGGTGGTGTAAAATACAAATACAAGGAACAATGACAGCACATTTTTGTATTCATTTTTTTGTTTCACATTTCACTGTACACTGTAAATGCATTTTTTCCTCTATAACATTTTGTACTCCAGTGACCCTTGCTTGTAAAGCTGGATTTCAAAGTGAATAAATCTTCAAAGCTAAAACTTAGCATATTTGTTCCTCATATACATAGACCTAAAATCAAGAGTGAATTAAAGCCTGAATGCAATATTATTTTTTATTTATTTTTTTTTAGGGGGGAGGCCTTGGCTCTGATTTGTATATACATAAGTGATTATAAGTATATTAACTCCTTACAGTATGCTTATCTAACTGTAAGAAGATATGCAAAAAGATATTTAAATATGCAAAACTGTAACATTTAAAAAAAAAATGAATTCATTTCTTTATTATGAAATGACAACTGTACAACATAGATGTCATAGAAACTGATCATTCATATATGTTTGGGTTTTTTTAATACTATTAAAGGTGCTTTTCTGTTAGCCAGTGGTAAATCTTTCACCGCTGGCAAAATGCTAATCTAGAATTGTAACTAGGTTAGTGTTATTTTGCAGCTGTGGCCAGTGAGCTGTTGATTCTGTCGCTGGACCTGGTTAAGAACCGGGTTGGGGTGATGAGCATGGAGATGCGTAAGTCGTTCATTGGCACCATCCTCGTGGGACTGATTGAGAAAACTCCAGACAACAAAGTCATGAAGGCAATTACAAAGATGGTTGAAGACTGGGTTAAGATAAAGGTCAGTGTTATAATTTCTTCCACTTCATTATTTCACTGTTTCATTTTTATTCATATGATGAGTAAGAAAACCCTATTGCTTGAGTAACAGAACCTGTTGGTTGAGTAAGAGAACCCCTTTGTAAGAGTAAGAGAACCCCATTGTAAGAGTAAGAGAACTTTGTCGCATGAGTATAATGAGAACCCCTTGCTTGAGTGAGGAAACCCCTTTGCTTGAATTGGAGAACCCCATTAGGTGAGAAGTGATTTAATAATAAAAAGTGGCTGTACTTACAGAAAGTGTTCAAATCATTTGTTTTCTTTCTTGTTTTCTTTCTCATTCCTTGAGTAAGAGAGCCTTGTTACTTGAGAATTAATTTCGGAATTGAATTTTGGCTGTACTTTTATTCACTAGTCGAGTCATTTGTATTCTTGCTAAGAGAACCCCATTACTGGAGTGAGAGAACCCTATTTGTTGAGAACTGATTTTTCCATTCCTCGAGATGTATTTAGGAAAGAAATTTGGTTGTATTCAGTGTTTAAGTTATTTGTTTTCTTGTTAGGAGTTCATTTGTTTTCTTGCTAAGAGAACTTCATTATTTGAATAAGAAAACCTCATTACTTGAGAACTGGTTTAAAAATAAAGTTTGGTTATGCTTGCAGTCAATTTTTTATCTATACTTATAGTCAGTGTTCAAGCTAGAGAACCCCATTATTTAAATTAAAAAAAACTCATTACTTGAGAATGAATTAGAAATAAAGTTTGGTTATATTTGTGGTCAATGTTTTGGCTGTACTTATAATTAGTGTTCACTCCATTTGTTTTCTTGCTAAGAGAACCCCATTATTGAGAACTGATTTAGGAATAGGGCTTGTTTAAAGTCTTTTGATTGGTAACTGATGCAATGTTATTCTCATGGGTTTTATTCTTTGCTGTTGGCTTTGTCATTTTAGACACCTGTTGCCATAAATCAGTCACCAATTGTGCGAGAAAAGGCCATTTTACTGATGAAACTCATGCAGAATGTGGAGCGGCGCTTTCCTGATGACCATGAACTAAATGCACAGTTTCTTGATCTTGTCAACTTTATTTACAGGTAAATTGCAAGAAATCAAATCTGTGGTGTGCATGAATCCCTTATATTTTTGTAAAGCTATTTTAAAAGTGCGTTAATATAAGCACTGTTTAATCTTCTGTATAGACTGGGCTTACATTCTTATCACCTTAAGGAATTTTATTATTATAAAAATCTCCAAATTTATCTTGTGGTCTTGTTTCTCAGAGATGATAGTCTTAGTGGAAGTGAACTGACATCCAAGCTAGAGCCAGCCTTTCTTGCAGGACTTCGATGTACGCAGCCAACCATCCGGCACAAATTTGTAGAGGTAAGTCATATTTTATTGTGTAGAATGGCCATGATGTGAAGATCATTTAAATTTCTGTGGACACGAACTTATCTTATTATTTTCATTGATGAGAGTCAGTTATTAAGCCACATTGGTAAATTTTGTTCATATATTCACTGAATATGTAGTAGTAATAGAGGATCCTTAAAAAAAAAAATAATACATTTAAATGACATATTGAGGTTATAACAATTTTGTTATAAATAACAGACTATCTCATCAGTTATGAATGTCTGTGCAGGTGTTTGAAAACAGCATTCCGCGACGCGTATTTGACCGCCTGCTGTACATCACATGCTCACAGAACTGGGAAGCAATGGGATCCCACTTTTGGATCAAACAGACCATCGAGGTTTGTCACCTCATGATAATCCAAAGACTAAATGTTTCTACTTTCCACTAGTTTAATTTTCTTGAATGTGGAGAGAAGTGGTGAAAACTAAAATGCTTATGTCAGTACTTTATGTATATTTCACTTGTAGCTTATTCAGGCTCTTTCCTTTCCTCTAGCTTTTGCTGTCTGTTGCTGTGAGTGGGACAGCCATACAGAGTTCATCCCCCATGAATTTGCTGCCCTCAGCATGCTCAGTCATCAACATGGCAGACAGTCAAGAGCGTGCCACGTTTGCCAGTATCATGCGAATAAAGGAAGAGAATATGGACATCGAGCTTGTGGACCCATCTAAAGATGACATTGTGGTGAAAGAGGTGAGTCACTTTGATGAGAAGTGTGATCCATTTCTTGAACTATATGAGACAGAGTTGCCTGCTGTGAAATAGGATGTTAACATGATTTATTTTAGCTTTTTACAAAAGAGATGCATAATGACATTAAAATGAGTGATGTCTATGATGATATTGAAGTGAATGAGATCCATGATGACTTTAAAGTGAATTATGTTTATGATGACATTAAATTTAATGAGGTCTCTGTTGACATTCAAGTGAATGAGGTCTATAATGACATTGAAATGAATTATGTATATGATAGATGTTGAAGTGAATGAGGTTTGTGATGACTTTGAGTGAATGTGATTTGTGATGACTTTGAGTGAATGAGGTTTGTGATGACTTTTGAGTGAATGATGTTTGTGATGACTTTGAGTGGATGAGGTTTATGATGACTTTGAGTGAATGAGGTTTATAGTGGAAGAGATGAGTCATTGTTGTGCATGATCTGTGCCTTGAACTTGTAGGAAACAAAATTGCTTCATGAAACAGAATGTTATTGTTATATTTTAATGTGACAATGATTTATATAGATATTAAAGTAAAATAGGTTTATAGTGACATTAAAGTAAAAGCTGGGTTTCATAAGTGAAAACATTATATAATGACCTTAATGTGACCTTAGTATATAATATTGTAAAGGCATTAAATGAAAGAGGATATGTAATGAATTAAAAGTCTGAAATAACATTAAAGTGATATAGAAGTGATAAATGTACATGTATATACATGTAGTGATGTTAAAACGAAAGAACTATAATGGCATTAATGTGAAAGTCCTGATATTAAAGAAAAAGGGTTTTATAATGACATTAAAAGGAATTCCTTTAATGACATTGAAATGAAAGCATTATATAATAATGATAGGGAAAATAGTCCTATAGTGACATTTCAGGGAAAGAGTCCTAAAATTACATGACATTTAAGGGAAAGAATCCTTTAATGACAATACTCTTTAGGAGGAAATTGACATGGAACTTGGTGGAGAAGGATCAGGAGAGAGCAGCACTAAAGTTGGAACCAAACCAGAACCCCAGGACCCCAAGCAAAGTCTGCAGACTCTTCTACAGCGACAGGCCAAGTTCCTGGAACAGTGTACAGAGGTCAAGGTTAGTAAAATTATGGTTCTTAAATTTATTTGTATTTATTTATTTATTTTTATTTGTATTTGGCTTATTTGGGGGAGGGAGGTGTCAGCCTACCTGAAATGGCAACTTGTTTTTGTTTTGAGTTTATACTTTTATAGGGAGTTTCCTTGGATTATTTCACAGTAATATATTTGTGTCATAAATATCCAGATTATATGTAATTGTTATGAAGGTGGTAGACAAAATATTACCAAAAACATCCCTATTATATGTTAATTGCAGTAGGTATTAAGACAGTACATTTAGAACTTGTCCTATTTTCACATGACAGTAATAGTTGTGTCAAAATGTTATAAGGAATAGCATTTTATGTCTAAGTTGGTGATCCTGCTTTTAACAGGGAAAGAATATAGGGAACATTTTAGATCCTGAAAAAAAATTCAAGTTTTCGTTTTGTGTATATAGCAAAATGTAAAATGTTCATTTATTAATTAAATTATTTCAGATAAGTATTAAGTAGGTCTGTTGCTGACTACTACAGCAGTAGCTGGTGATGGATGCTAATATGCACTAAAAGGATGAGTCAGTTCATTGATGTACTAAAACAAAACATCTTGACTACTTCAGGGTAGAATATTATGATAGGAATTGGAGCTTACAAAATTTGTATTGTATTTATGTTTATTGCTCAGTGTGTCAATTTAGTTCATAGCAGTCTTGGTTGGTATTATTTACTGTAGTGGTAGTGTAAAATTCCTATGAACTTGTTTGAACCGAATTGTGGCCTACATTGTGCTACACTGTTTCTGTTACATATTTTGCAACACTGTGTTTCTGTTACATTTATTTTGCAACAGACTGTCCAATACTTGACAGCAGTGGCTCAGCTAGCTCATAACAATACAGATTTGGCTCACACCACATGGCTTGACTTGTTTCCACGCATTTGGAAAATCCTTTCTGAAAAACATCAGCAGATGCTTTCAGGGGAGCTGATTCCTTTCCTGTGCAGTGGGAGTCATGTTGTGCAGAAGGATTGTCACCCCAGTGCCATACATACATTTGTGGAAGCTCTTTCAATGTGTGTGCCACCTGTTTCTATCAGGCCTATTGTGCTTAAGGTTAGTTGGAATTTGCTCTTTTTTATCTTTTCTGTTTTTCTTGGGTGGGCAGAATTTTGTAATTTCTTCTCCTCTTAGATATATGCTAAACTTTTGTTGGTGAAAACATCACTTTTATTTCATTATTGTTTTTGCATTTTGTTCTTGAAAACTCTTGAATTTAATCATGCCCCCTTTGCAAACTTTGCAAATGACTTTCATTTTAAAATCATTCTTTAACTTTTTAAAAGGGATAAACCTTGAAAACTTTGAATTTGAAAATCAGTACTTTATAACAGTTTCATTAATATCTATTAATAACCAGAATGAACAATGTGTACAAATCTTTTCTCTCAAACAAACTTCAAACAGCAGTATGTTAAGTTTAAATGGAGCTCCAATGAAAGTGTTGGTCATTTCTGGATGGTCACATAAGATTAATGGTGAGCAGCACAAAGTTTCAAGCATTGTGGCTTGACAGTTTAAATTGTAAGGAATGACTCAAGAAAGACCCCCAAGATTTATATCTGGTTCATTGTAGGCTAAATGAAAGATGCACAAGGCTTTTATTTGGTTCTGGTTGCATGACAAGACCCAGAGGTTTGGAACCATTGATTTAGTACAGTCATATTATTTTTCTTTCTTTATGTAACAGTACAGTTGACCTTAAGAACATCTTAATAAAAACATTTATTGATGTGATTTCTGTGTATTCATATTATTTATGACTATTTGATATTTCATTTGGTTTTTATAACAATACTGGTTGATGGTCTTAAAACTAAAATTAATTAAATCTCACTGTCTGATCTGCACAAAATGAAAGCTTGAGAAAGTTGTCAAAACCTCAAAAATTCCCTTAAATAAGTCTTGATTTGGGCAGTATGCCCTGCTTATCCTGCACAGTCTTCATATGACTTGATTCTGGGCAGTGAAGACTGATGATAACTCTGTACAAAGACTTTATAAGATACAGGACTTTATAAGACTTGATTAGGGCAGTAAAGTCTGCTGATAACCCTGTACAGAGACTTTTATAAGACTTGACTTGGGCAGTAAAGTCTGCTGATAACCCTGTACAGAGACTTTTTATAAGACTTGACTTGAGCAGTAAAGTCTGCTGATAACCCTGTACAGAGACTTTTTTATAAGACTTGATTTGGGGCAGCAAAGTTTGCTGCTTACCCTGTACAGAGACTATAAGACTTTGATTCATGAGAACATTTTCCTCGTAATAATCACTTTTATACAGGATCTCATCCAAATTTGATTTATAACATTTTCATCATTATTAAACAATCATAATCTTAATCCCATCATTCAGAAACTCCTGATCTGTAATACAATCCCATTAGAAGATATTTTGTCCATAATCACAGTCCCATCATATGATGCTTTTTCTATATTAATCACATGCACATCACGCTATATTTTGTCTATAATCACAAATTCATCATATGCTTTATCCAATCACGCTCACATCACGTGATATTTTATCTAAAAGCATATCATGATGACTTTGTGATCTAATCGTAGTCACATCAGTTGATATTTTATCTTTAATCACAATCCCATCAGATAATACTCTGTCTATAATCAAAATCACATTGTTGAAGAGATTTTTTATTTATATTTGAATGCCATCATTGAGTGATATGAGTTATATTTGAATGCCATCATTGAATGATATGAGTTATATTTTAATGCCATCATTGAATGATATGAGTTATATTTGAATGCTGTCATTAAATGATATGAGTTATATTTGAATGCTGTCATGAAGAGATTTTTAGTTATATTTGAATGCCATTATTGAAGAGATTTTTAGTTATATTTGAATGCCATTATTGAAGAGATATTTAGTTATTTTGAATGCCATTATTGAAGAGATTTTTAGTTATATTTGAATGCCATCATTGGAGAGATTTTTAATTATATTTGAATGCCATCATTGAAGAGATATTTAGTTATGTTTGAATTACATTGTTGAAAAGATTTTCAGTTATATTTTAATTAAACCATTGGAGAGATTTTTCAGTTATATTTTAATGTTGCCATTGAAAGATTTGATTTATAGCTACAATCCCATATTGCTTGATTTTAATCATGTTTTGATCACGATGCAATGCTAACATTATTCTCTGGAATGGTCCATTGGCACACTATTACATCAGATTTATATTTATCTAGTACCTGTACTGTTCAATTCCATGTTCATATGGCTTTATCAATAAGCATATTCTTTTTTTGTATTTCTAGTATTTGGGTAAAACCCACAATCTGTGGCACCGATCTTGCTTGCTATTAGAGCAAATGATGTATGACAACAGCCCACTGCCTGCCATTCGTGCGCGTCCTGGTAGTGAGTATGAGTTTGAGCCACCAGCAGCAAATCCACAGCAGGTGAGAAAAAAATATTTAAAAATAAATTATAAACAGGTGGAAAAAAAAATATTTAAAAATAACTTATAAACATGTGAGAAAAAAAAATAATATGTTTGAAATGTTCGTAAATATTTATTTTATACTTATCAGATATTTTTTCTTATTATATTTTGGTAATCAAAAGAGAATGAGGGACCTTAAGAATTCAGCATGTTAAATCTTTAGTTGTATCTAACAGATTTGTTTAAGATGGCTTATTTAGGTAGATTATTTAAGGTAGCTTTATTTTGTTAAAGTATAAAATGATAGCAATTCACCATTAAACAAAAATCATTTTAATTTGGGATGTTGAAATTGCAGGAAGTGATGGATGCACTTTGTGACCTGTACTCTTTGTTGAAAGAGGAGGACATGTGGGCAGGACTTTGGCAAAAACGGGCCAAATATTCAGAAACTAATGTTGCAATTGCTTATGAGCAGCATGGGTTTTTTGAGCAGGCACAGATTGCTTTTGAGGCGGTGAGTTGAGTGTGGTGAATGAGATGCCCAACACTTTAAAGTTATTTAATAAGCACTTGAGTACTAGCAGGGGGTAAAAAATGAATATGCAGCAAACAATAGAGTGTGAATAAGCAATGGTTCAGCAACAATAGTGTGAATAAGCAATGAGTAAGCAAGCAATAGAGAGTGAATAAGCAATGATTCAGCAAGCAATAGAGCATGAATAAGCAGTGAGTCCACAACAATTGAGTGTGAATAAGCAATGATTCAGCAAGCAATAGAGAGTGAATAAGCAATGAGTCAGCAAGCAATAGAGTGTGAATAAACAGAGATAAATATTGACAGAGAATTAGCAAGGATATTCTTCTCATTACAATTTAACTTTTTCAGTTTTAGATAAGCATTGATTGGTATAGATACCAGTCAGTTTATGATTATCGGAAATTATACAATTTTAGGAAACTCAAATTCAGATTTTATATTAGTACCAGTTTCTTTCCTTCATCAGGCAATGGCCAAGGCTAGACAAGACCACAATTCAGCCCCAGCCGTACCAACAGTAATCCCAGAATATCGGCTGTGGGAAGAACATTGGATTAGGTAAGTGTTTTTGATATATGTAGGTGTTTTTTTTTTCTGTCCAAATCACTTGAGTATGACTGATTAGGTGTTTTTTATATATGTAGGTGGGTTTTTTCATGTCCAAATCACTTGAGTATAACTCATTTTGTTCTTTCTCATGGTATGTTATTTAAACATGGTATTTTTTTTGTTGTTCTTCATAGTGTATAAGTGCATGTGTCAATGTCTGTTCTTTTCCATAGGAATGTGCCATTTTGTTCTTTTTCATAACATTTGAATGTCATTGTCTCTAATCTTTCCCATGGTATATTATCTTGCATTTGCATAAGATCTTTGTCTACTCTTCCAAAAAGTCATTTGTCTAGTAGGGGTTTTTTTTTATCATTTCTTTCTAATCAAGTCATTTGTCTAGTAGTTTTTTTTTTATCATTTCTTTCTAATCAAGTGTTTTGTCTTTAATAAAGTCATATTTTCTTTTTTAATGTTCTTTCTATCTATATGTAGTTATTTTTCATTGTCTTTTTTTCATGTGTTCTTTCCAATTTTGTAGTTATCCTTTCCACTCATTGTACTGTCTTTTTGTTTCTTCTTACTAATTTTGTCATTTGCATGTGTCCTAATGTCTGTTCTATTCAATCAAATCATTTTATTTGTCTAATGTTTGTTCTATTCATTTAAGTCATTTGTATGTGTCCTAATGTCTGTTCTATTCAATCAAATTATTTTATTTGTCTAATGTTTGTTCTATTCAGTTAAGTCATTTGTATGTGTCTGTTGTATGCAATCAAGACATTTGTATGAGGCCATTGTTCTTTTTAAACAAGTCATTTGTACATGTCTTATTCAGTTATTGTCAAATTTCTCCAATCAAATCCATTCTTGTCAGTGTTGTGTATTGTTATTTAGAAGAATTACTAAATTAATAGTATGTTTCCTCATAAAATGGGTAAGGTATGACCCATTTCTATATTAATTTATTACAATTGTTACAATTTAATAATAAAAGTTGCAAATAACTATTGATGGCCTCAAAGCTCTAATAGTTATAGCCACTAAGGTCAACATTTAAGAGCTTAGGAATAAAAGAGGGTTGATGGAGATAACTCTTAATGACTTGATTTTGTCTTTTGAAAAAAATAGTGAATGAACTGATTCATAGTAATTGTCGGTTTATAGCAACAGTCATTTTTTAATGTATTTAAAGTAATTGCATGCACACACACACCACATACATACACTTACAGTTACACACACACACACACACACACATACACAGTTTTTTTATAATAAAACAAATTTGAAGTGTTTCTTTCAAAAAGTGTGGCATGATTTTTTTTTTAATATGGATCAGAACCACTTTCTAGAGATATTTTAACAATAAATTCAATAAATTGTTTGACTGTTAGGTGCTCCAAGGAGTTGAACCAGTGGGACCTACTGCTGGAATATGCCAACAACAAGGGCAACACTAACCCTTACTTGGTGCTGGAGTCTGCATGGAGAGTGCCCAACTGGGCTCTCATGAAAGACGCTCTTGCTCAAGTAAGCTCTTAATGTAAATCCTTAAGTAAGCATGGGAGGGGGTTGTTTGTTTTTATTTTCCAAATGTCCCACTACATTACAGTTTGTCTTACCACTGAAACAACTGTAATCTTACAATCAGTGGCAGATAATAGAGAAGTCAAATAGTTCTGAATGTGTCTAACCTCCCTTACTTCCTCTCTAGTGTCTCATCATTATGCCATTTTCTGATTCTGAGGAATTGTTGTTCAGTTTGCAGGCACTTGAGAAGTATTCCAGGAGAAAATGTTTTACTTAAATTTGGGTACAAACAGTTTGAGTCTGTGGATGAAAGCTGGAGTACATCTGGACACCACACACACACACACACACACACACACACACTTCCCTTTTCATTAGATATGAATTATTGTTACCTGCTCTACATGTTGTTTGTTATGCCTTAATATTCCTTTCGTCTTTGAGATCCAATGAATGCTTCCACAGCAAATGGCCATTCACCAAGTGAGTGTGGAACTTATATGGCAGTATTGTGTTCATATTCGAAACATTTATTCTAATGAATCAGTCTTTTGATAATCAGTATTATGATTATGATAACTTGTTTCTGTTGACAAAAATGAAAATTTACAATAATTGTGGCTGCATACTTTCCAAAAGAAATGATTCCAGAGGACTGATTACTCCCTTAGGAAAATATACCGCTCATGATTGTATATTTTTAGGGAAATATTTAACTAATGTGAGAATGTTTTCTTAAGAATAGTCCAACATCGATGATTGTGCAGAATGAACATGGCATGTATTTTAGATGATGTACTGTCGGTATAGAAAAGCTTGGACATTCACTAATGGCTCCTGTTATTGCGGACACTTGGTTGGTACAATGAACACTCGTCATGTACAATCAAAGAAGGGGCATAAATCTTGCTTCGTCAGTTACAGTTGCAGTTCTTACACACACTTTTTACATCTTCAACAGGTTGAACTTAGCTGCCCAAAGGAAGTTGCATGGAAAGTGAACTTGTATCGGGGTTACATCGCCATTTGTCACCCAGACGATCACCATCTCAACATGGTGAGTTGGGAGTAAATGTTTACAGCATATATTGCAATTTAGTACTTTATTTATTAAGCCAATTAAATGGTTATTCCATTATACCTTAATTATACAGATTTCTAGAGGCAAGAAGAATTTTGAATTATTGAAAACTGTATTTAAATATTTTTACTAGAATATGCAATAATAATAAGAAAAAGTAACTAAATATATCATTACTGTACATACCCCAATGATATTTTTATAGCACAGTCAATTCTTGATTTCCCAGAGTAATAGGGGGATCATTCAGAGCATGAATTATCAACAATAAAAATATGGATATTGCAAAGATAGCATAGTCTGATATCTACACCATTGTTGAGGTAATAGAAATCATTCATAGGTAATTTAATTAATTTATAGGTAAGATAATTTGTAGGTAATTTAATTTATTTTTAGGTAATTTAATTTAATCATAGGTAATTTAATTATTTCAAAACATTCTTTCAAAGTAAATAATGATATGGTGTTCACAGTTTAAAATTCCTGAAAAAGAGAAATGCCATATATTAGGGGTGCACAAACATTTTAGGCCAGAGGCCAAATTTCCAATTGATAGTGCATGGAGGGCCACAAGTCAGATTGCACATGGAAGGCTCAGTAGAAAAAAACAACACAAATAATGAAATAAAGTCCTCTGGGGGCCACACAGAGCCCTATCGCAGGCCCCATGCGGGCTGCGGTTTGTGCATCCCTGCCATATATCATGAATGCCTGATTTGAAACCTTTTACCAGTTTGTGTTTGTTTGTGGATAACAATCGTTTACCAACATGACAACACATTTTAATCCTTTCCCTTCTTGATATCATTTACTTAACATTTACATTTACCCCATCACATTACTTAACATATGTTTTTGTGTATTAGGGAATTTATTGCTTTGATGTTTACATATTTTTTTCACATTATGTAATAAATGTTTTTCTGGTTTGGGGAAATTGTCTTGCTTTTTTATAATGTTGCAATATGTTTCTGCTTCATTTTTTCCTCACATTACTTATTATACACTTTTCTGGTATTATGGAAATTTTTTTTTTTGTTTTATCTCATTGTAATAATATCACTTTTAATTTCTTTCCCTCGCTTAATTTATTTTTCTGTTATTGAAGAATTGTTTTGTTGTTTTTTTGTTGCAATAATATCACACTTACATTGAATTTATTTTTTTTAATTTTTTTCTCATAATAATGTCACTTTTAATTTCTTTCCCTCACTTAATTTGCTTTTCTGGTATTAAGGAATTGTATTGTTGTTTTATGTTGCAATAATATCACACTTACATTGAATTTATTTCTTTACATGTAAGTATAACATTTTGTACTGTTACATTTTTTGTTTGTCATCAGATTGAACGACTTGTCGAAGTCAGCAGCAATCTGGCAATCAAAGAATGGCGACGCCTGCCAAGCATTGTCTCACACATTCATGTCCCTCTGTTGCAGGCAAGTTTTTTTATGTTTTATTTTTCTGTTATTTCAAAACAAGAAAAAAGATATATTTTATTGTAGGATCATTAAGTTACACTTCCATCTATCAGATATTAAGATGGTATATATATAGTCCAGGGCATAGTGACACTTCGATAAAATGATTAAAGTGTTTGAAGCACACATCATGTTCACATTAAATCAAGAGACATTTAGAACATGAAGGTTGTATTATAGTTTATAATCACCCACTTGACTGTATGAAATATAAAGTACAGTATCTTTTAATTTAATGACAGTATAAACTGTAGAGTGACATTCAAACAGTTCTGTGTCGAGTGGCATTCAAAATAACTTGACACAGAAATGTAAATTGATATTCTAAGTGACTTGATGGGATGAAGTTGCACAGTTACTGTTAGTGCAACTTATCAGGGACAAATGTAAGTTACATTCAGTAATTTTTCATTGAGAAATATACATTTGCAGGAACATTCACTGTAACTTGACAGAATGAAATGCCTAAGTGACCTATTACAGTTAACTAGTGTCTTTAATGTATCAAGTGAAACAAAATGTTCTGTGTTCTGTTGTTTTGACTTAGACCCTTATTTTAACAGGCTGCACAGCAGATAATGGAACTGCAAGAGGCAATGCAAATCAGTCAAGGTTTGCAGCCTGGCAACATAACTCGCAGCTCCAGTGTGCATGACATGAAAGCCATTGTCAAAACTTGGAAGTATGTGCTGTCTTTTAGATGATCATTACAATATGACATCATTTCTGTGCCACACTCGCCACATAACATCTTTCATGTCATGCCATTAAAAGCACAGTCACTGCTAAATGAACAAGCCAAAGTACTGAGTGAACTGACACTAGTATTTGCTCATGATAATAATTGATGCCTACTTATTTTTTTCATTTTATGGACTTTTTCACCAGTCGGATTTTCTTTTTAATTTACCATCATTGCCAATTTAGTCACAGGACAGTGACACATATTTCTATCTCAGTGATAGAAGTCCTGCCTTTATATCTTCTAGATGGGAACTATTTTGAGTCATTTGGTGTTTGCATAAATTGCATGAATTTTGCAATTAATCATGATCTATTAGCCTTTGCATACATCGTTCATTCACATACCATTTCTTAGCACTTGATCAGTACCTACATAGTGAAGAGGTTCCCTATTATATTTTTTGTTTAATGTTGAATACTTTATTCTATTGATATATCACTTCATTTATTGCAAAATCTCTTCACTGCTTTGCTTACATTGATCTAATTGAAAGGGATATGGGCAGATCTCTTCCCAAATAAAAATTCCTAAACGTCACCTTATCCATTAAGAAATAAGAAAATAAATTTTCAGAATATAATTATCAAATTTGTTAATGCTGGCAAAAGAACACTTAGCAATGAAACTGTGAATGTTTGGCAAGTAATTTTATTGAGCGTATTCATAAACAGATGTCCACTTTTGGAAAGCACTATGCTTTTAATTTTTCATCTAATGACATGCAGAGAACAAGTTTTAAAAAATATTGTACGAAACTGAATACTATGTATTATAATTACACTTGAAACATTTTATATATGTTAGGCCATTTGATCATGGAATTGTTATTTTATATAAAATAAATAATTTGGTGACCTGGTGTAATTTTGTTTGCATGAATAAATGTACATAATTTATCAAATGCATAAAATATGCTTACATTTGAAGACGATCAGGTACTGATATAACAAGTCATAATTAAGATGCTTTGTCTATCCCTCTCTTATGAAGGAATCGCTTGCCCATGATTTCTGATGACTTGTCTCACTGGAGTGACATTTTCACATGGAGGCAGCACCACTATCAATTCATTGTCAATCATTACGACTCTCAGAGTCCACAAGATGCTGTAAGAAATCTGATTTATTTTTCTCTTTTGTTGTTAATTTTCTTTTTTTACTGGAATGAGAACAAACATGTTTGAGAGTGTTTGGTTATAGGAGAGGGAGGGATATTGATGTTCAGAATGGCAAGAAGGTTGAAGTTTACTGTTCATTTGTGTTCTACCTTCAGTATAGTCTTGATTTTTCGAAGCAGACTGACCCAAGGATAAATAAATGTTTGATTAATTTAAGAATGTTCATGTAGAATAATGTACTAGTTCTCTAATCATTTAGCAGTCTGTTTTATAATCCTTTAATTCTGTACTTTTCTTTATTTGTATAGTCATTTAATTCTATGAACTTTTCATTCTTCAACTCCCTAATTTTTACTTCTCTACTCATTTAACTGTCAAATCCTCAAGCTCTAATCCTTGAGACCTTTGTTTTGTTAGCACTCAGATCCATGAGCCCTTTGATTTGTTAGTTGTCTAATTCATGAGCCCCCTGTTGTGTTGTCTAATCCATGCGCCCTCAGTTTTTTTGTCAGCTGTCTAATCCATGAGCCCTTTGTTTTATGTGTGGTCTAATCCATGAATCCTCTGCTTTGTTGTCTAATCCATGATTCCTGTTTTGTTAGCTGTCTAATTCATGAGCCCTCTATTTTGTTAGATGTCTAATTCATGAGCCCTCTGTTTTGTTAGCTAGTCTATTTCATAAGCCCTCTATTTTGTTAGATGTTTAATCCATGAACTCTCTGTTTTGTTAGCTGTCTGATTCATGAGTTCTCTGCTTTGTTAACTGTCAAATCCTATAGCTTTGAGATAATTTCATTGTCTGTCCGCACTGTTTACACAACTTACTATGAAGTAAATCCTATGGTGTGCAGAATAATCATTCCATGTTAGGTGTCCATGCTTCAGCACAGGCCATAATTCACTTCGGCAAAATTGCACGGAAACACTTCCTAACTGGCGTCTGCCTGGATTCTCTCAGTCGGTGAGATGTTATTTCTTATTGACTTGCCTGTTATATGTTGAAGCCATGCAAGTGTATTGTCAATGTATTCAAGTTGATTCTAGGGTTTTTTTTTATTTAGGCAATATTTTTTTTTAAAATAAGATTTTAATTTCAAAGGACAAAGAGCAATCATTTTAAACTCTCAATGAATTCTACAGGATACATAAAACTATAGTAATTAAAAGATACTGTTTAGAATAATTTATATTTATGCAGTTGTGGTAATTAGGAATAGTTAATTAATTACACTCAAAATTACAAAATTCTCATCATGGAGAAATATTTACAAATGAGACAATAATATTTCCATTTCCATATTTACATGAATCTCAATAGATACAACCATAATTAATAAATGGTTTACATTAAATTTGCCTTGAATGATTATCTCAATCTCCCATTTAGAGTACTTACTACAAATGGTTTTACAATGAATAAATCATAGTGCACAACATGAGCTTATCTCAATTTCATCATCTACACATATGGCATAATTATCACTAGTGTCTCATAACATCTAAAAGAGATATGCGTTAGTTTCATACAACAATCATTAGTAAGAATATATGAATATTCTACACAACATTCTAATCAATAATATATAACAGTAATTTCTAAGAAGTCACTTATTTACCGCTCTCTGTAACGTGCAAGCCTATTTCTCATCCAGCTTTTGACCCTTTATGAATGATGCAAGCGCAGTACGTGAAGATGCACATGTTTATCAGCAATATATACATGACTGACTCAGAGTCAAACTACCAGTTCTCTTGCGTCTTTGGTCGGAATGCAAATGTCCATATAAGGGCACCCCATAGTCTGTCAAAATTCACCCATTCTTACATTCTCACCCTCCCACCTTCTATACATTTCCACTGCCCAAGTATGATCAGTGAACTTGACCTAATCCTTTACTGTGTGTAGATTGCATAATCAGCAACACAGAGGTCGGCCGTAACTAGTTACTTTCAATTATTGATTGTTAATATAGAAAAAGAAATGATAGAAGAACAAAGAGCATAATTTACCCGTTGGTTCAACCATCAAAGTCACATGGAGCTTTATGCCATTTAGATATATGCCATTTTGCTTAATGTGTATGTGACAATCGTTGTACTTCATTACAGCTATGTAGCACTGTGTTTAATTTCAGATATATGATGCTCTTTGTACTTAATTACTGATTTGCACACTGTGCTTAATTATGAATATGTAACAGCATTTGTGCATAATACATATGTGATTGGGCTTTTCAGAATTCACACAATCCCAAGTGTGCCAATTGTGGATTGTTTTCAGAAGATTCGCCAACAGGTCAAGTGCTATTTGCAGATGTCGAGTGTCTTGGGGAAAAATGAACTTAACGAGGTATAACAGCAGTATAACTAATAAGTGTACTAAGCCATTAAATAATCAAATGCAAAAAGAAGTTTCAAAACAATTTATTGATTTGATTCACTATCTGAACAATTTGTATAGTCATTCTTTATCGTGACTATATTTCATTATTTATTTTCCTATTTATAATGGCTTATACATCAGTATAGTTATTCATAGAATATGTGCCATATATTTACTCTGACTGTGAAGATACAAAATTCCACTTATAATTTATTTATTAATTGATGCCTTTCTTAAATGTTATCCATGTTTCTCTATTTGGTATTTCTATTTGTGCTGGTCTGTTTGTGTGTGTGGACTTTTGATGGGGAGGGGAGCGTGAGCACTGCTCAGGTATCATTGGCGAAGAGTGACCAGTGCCTTGCACAGGCTCATCATGTCAGCATTTCTTTCCACCTTGATTGTAATAAAACCCTTGGACTTTGCCAGCCAAGGAGTGTCAGAATCTTGGGTGAACTAGAAAGTCCAGCCATGGGAATAGCACTGAGCTCAGAAAATGGTATCCAGAAATTCACTGTAGCAAATTTTGGTAATGTTGGATAATTATGCGCCTCTGAGGAAGAATTCACTGGGAGTGAACTTTATGTGTGTTTGGAGTTCCGCACCCAGCTGGAAAATTCAGTGGGATTGAAATTGTGTGTACTGTTGGGGATACTTACTTGACTGTCAATTCACTGGAGTGGAGCTTTGTGAGTATCGTTGGAATACGGTACTCGGCCGTTTAATTCACTGGGGGTGAAGTTTGTGTGTATCATTGGGATATTGTACTCGTCCATTTATTCACTGGAAGTGAAGTATGTGTGTGTCTTTGGAATTCTGTGACTGGCCATTAAATTAACTGGGAGTAAATTTTAGTATCTGTGCACACAGAACCAGAACCACCTGGGTTGTCCTTTGCCATGCCTGAGATGCCAAGGTCTGCAGAGGGAATTGTATTGCTGGTATTTTGAGTGGATAGTTGTGATAGTTATCTGGGTATGCCCGGATGTAGGGTTTTCATAACATTCCTTTCTATATTTTATATGTTGGAAGCAGTAACATTTATGAACTTGTATGAAGGTTGTAGAACGTTGAATTAGAAATGCAATAAATTACAATTTATATTTTTATAGATACAATTATTACATCTTATTTGCTTGGTCATACTATTTTTGCCTTTTCTTTATTTAATTAAACTGTTGCATTTGAGCTATTTTGTTATTACGCTCTGTTTGACTGTGCTTCGTGTTGTGAAGTTCACGTGACTTGTTCATCCATTAAGTTGACAGCTTAGTATTAGCTTATAATCGTCTAGTATCATTGCCTAGTTAGATAGAAGGGTGGAGGCCCAAGCCACACAAGAATTAGATATTCATAGGAAGAGATTTCACATCTAGAAAGTGGCTGGCCTGCAAATCTTTGATTTGGGTTGTAATTGTTAAATATTATAATTAATTTTACATTGGGAAAATCCCTTTGCGCCATCCCACAGTGTGGGACTAGTATTTAACATCTCATGGGCTTACACTGACTTTTCATTAAAGTTCACCTGTTTGGTCAAAATATCATTATTTATTTATTTTTATTGCATCATAATTCTATAGTTTTAACACAATTTAAGACTTTGTTGTTATTGGAAAAGGTATTTCAGTATGTTTTATGAGCCCAGTCAAAGAAAATAAATTGCAATTATAAGTATGAAAAATCTTTTTTTTTCTGTACATAACTAATTTTTTTTTTAAAATCATAATTGTATATATTTATATTGTCTTTCAGGGTCTGGAAGTCATTGAGTCTACCAATCTGAAGTTTTTCTCCAAGGAAATGACTGCTGAATTTTATGCACTTAAAGGAATGTTCTTGGCACAAATTAACCGTTCAGAAGATGCCAACAAGGCTTTTTCAGCTGCTGTCCAAATGCATGACACTCTTGTTAAGGCATGGGCCTTATGGGGAGACTACCTCGAAAGCATATTCACTCGTGAAAAGTAGGTGTCTGTGCTGCAACTTGAATGAAGTCTGATTTTTTTAAATTAAAATTTCTTTTCACTTTTTACTTTTTATACTTTTAAAGGTTTAAATTAAAGTTTGTAGATTTGTTTACCTAATTATTTTTTGTGTTTTCAGAGCCTCATAAAGTGCATATTTATTTGCAGTGGTCCACATTTTTAAAATATACTACTTTTATTTTTTATTTTTTTTAAATTTTAGTAATGCTTTATGAAACACACTTTTAAGATGATTGTAAGACTTTCTCAACTTGCAGAAATCTGACACATGGCGAATATGCACTCACATGCTACCTTCATGCATGTCGCCACCAGAATGAAGGAAAATCACGAAAGTACCTGGCCAAGGTGTTGTGGCTTCTCACCTATGATGATGACAAGCTGCGACTTGCTACTGCTGTAGACAAATACTGCATCGGAGTGCCTCCCATCCAGTGGCTGCCCTGGTATGCCTTTGTTCCTGGATTATTGTATTCTTATTTGCTTGCTACTAATTTGAAGTACAGTTATGGAATAATGCCATTCCTATTTTTCAATAATTTGAAGCACAGATTTATGGATGTTTGTATTATTTTTGTAAGATAGTTTGAAGAGTTAATGTCTTATTGAGCTATTCAAACAGATGTTTATTTTTTTTTTTTTTGTCTCATTTACTTTTAATATCCCATTGATTATCATGTCAGCTTCAAAAGCATACCAGTAAATGAAAAAGAAAGAATTATTGTAGCATGCACAGTTTTTAAATATTAATTATTACATTAACCTTTCAATTTTTATTAGATTATTTTTTTTTGCCTAGGATTCCACAACTGTTGACATGCTTGGTCCGTAACGAGGGAAAGCTGATCATGAACCTATTGAGCCAAGTTGGCCGAATGTATCCTCAGGCCGTGTACTTCCCTATACGCACCTTGTACCTGACACTTAAGATTGAACAACGGGAGCGACGTAAGTCTATAGTTCTTTAGTTCTTTCTTCTTTCTTAAAGTTCAGTATGGTAGTTGAGGTCAAGGATTTGTGCTGCACCATTGTTTAAAGAGATTTTTTTCAATGCAATATAGACTATAGACTGGTTTGTTCTGTTGGTTTAATGGTTGATTGGTTAAGAACTATAGACTGGTTTGTTCTTTAGACCTATTGAGAACTGCCAACTGATTTGTTCATTGGGGGTGGTTATTTAATCTTTTATATTTTTTGAGCTGGTTGTTTAATCATTTCTTCTTTAGGGCCACTTGTTAAATCTTTTATCCTTTAGGGTCAGTTCTTAAATCTTTTGTCCTTTAGAGCCAGTTCAATCTTTTGTTCTTTACAACTGTTTGGTAATATTTTGTCTTGGTGCTAGTGATAAAAAACTATAGTAAGGATTTCACTTTGTATTACTTTGCTATTCTGCTTTTTTAGATTGAATTTTTCATGAAAAATATTATGAAGTCACTCAACAAGTATTCTCATTAAAGACTGGTCATGCCTTTGTTGATTTATTCTTTATTATTGCTTATATAATCTGGGTATAATCTGTTTTATGCTACAGTCTGGTGATATTTATGTATTTTTGTCAAAATAAATTTATTTAAAAATTAAAGGAATGCATGCACACACGTATATATATGTATGTGTATATATATATATATATATATATATATACACAAGCACACACAAACACATTTGTGCATGCATATTGTTGAAATGGCAGTCAGCCCTTGCAGTGATTGTATTAAAAGCTATGAATCCATTTTACTCTCATGAAACCTAATGCATTTTGTGCAAATAGAAATAGTTGATCAGAACATTTTTGCTTTTATGGTAGAATTCATCACATGTAATCTGCACCACAAAATTCATAAAAATTTCTAGTAGCCAAGTTGCATTAAATTGTCAAAAATGTGTTAACAGTTTTACATATAATGATTATTTTATTTAATTCAGTAGTTTTTATTTGGTATGTTGAAAGTAACTCTTTACTTTAGCTGGACTTTGCAGATTCTTTTTCTTAAATAACACCTTCAAGGTGAGTCCCTTTACAGTTTGTATTTTGTCTCCCATTTGTTGTGCCCATACCCCATGTCATTCATATACTCCTGTCTTGTTTCAAACAACAGTTTTATGGATTCATGTGATGTGTTCATCCACAAGTTGTTTTTTGAATCTAGACAAAAGCAGTGGAGAAACACTTTCACCAGGCACCACCAGACCAGCATCTGGAACTCTATCAGCACCATCTACTTCAGCATCTAGCAGTATGCTGCAATCTCTACAGGAGTCAAATTCTGGGATCCAGGAACTCATGAATACTCCACCCACCACATGCACAGGCGTTTTGCCTGGAACAAATTCAGGTACTAACTGGTACTGAGACTATTCCTAAATTAAAATTCTTTTTCTTAATCGCTTGTAAAAGACATCAAACCTGAATGCAAACAAATAAGTCATCGGTCATTGACACTTTGCTCTGTAAACATTAAAGCAATGGTTAGACTTTCTCTCTTATTCCATCACAATTTTTTTTTAATCGAATATTTTGCATGAAATTTTAATTTCTTTCATTTACCTATGATGATTTACAGATGACACTTTTTGATTTGCTGTCTCTTGTAGACCCAATTGCATCCAGTCAGCAGAGACTTGGAGGGCAGCTTGGTCAGTCAGACACAGGGCCCATCAAAGCTCCAGCACCCATGTGGAGATGCAGTCGCATTATGCACATGCAGAGGGAACTGCACCCAACCATTCTTGCATCTCTAGAAGGAATAGTTGATCAGGTGTGTTTTTGTTTCGACATGAATGATTTTATTGGGAAAATTGTTAAATACTTATATGTGAAATAACTAAATCATGAGAGAGAGAGAGAGTACAATGAAAGAATAATGCAGATATAATTATTGTGCTGAAAGTGTACTGTTTTGCCCACTTCACTTATGAAAGATCCTGCTTTAATGTATGCCTAATGGTTTCAGTCTTGGAGTGTATTTTTGTATTGATCTATCAGGAGTTTTGCAGATTTGTTTAGGCAGATCTTCATGGATGGTCTCAGTAGGAGGGGAAAATGAGGCATCATTAATAAAGGGAAATGATTCATCAGTAGGGGGAAATGAGATAACAGTCGAAGTGGGAATGATTCATCATCAATAGGAGGGAAAAGAGTCGTCGGGGGGGGGGGGGGGGGGAATTAGTCATCATCAGGGTGGGGTGGGCTGAGGCATAATCATGAGGGGAGAATGTGTCTTCATTAGTAGGGGAATGAGACATCATTAGCAGTAGGAGGAATGTCATTATCAGTACAAGGGGGGAGGGAGGGGGAGTCATCATCAGTAAGATGAGAATGAGGGTTCAATAGGAGGATAAAATAAAAATGCAGATTAATTATGAATGGATGAAGATGAATGAAGTATATTCCTAAACCCTGAGTATTAGGAATTTTAAAATCAAATAACTTGAGACTGTAACAGACTTTCTTTTTTTACCAATTTATTTTCAAGGTCCCATCTTTTATAGTTGGAAGGGACCAATGTGCCACAAGGAATCAAGTAATTGTCTCAATAGATGCAGTATACATACTCTCTTTAGTACAGGGCCCAAGTTCTCAGTTTGCACTCCTTTTTCTAAGATTGCCCCTCGTGTCGTATAATCACTTGAAGTAATGAGTTTTAAAAAAAAAGGAAGGACAGGATTAAGTGTTGTGTTATGCCAAATCTGTAAAATTTATGTAATTGAGTATTGTCAACAGCAAGAATTAGGCTGTTCAAGAGCCTAGTCAGCTAAGTGAAAGTAATGCAAGCACAATGCAGACATGACATTATCATTTACACCACACTGTTATATTGGCTTACCATGCATTGGATGCTATGCTCTCTCCCTCCTTTGAGATAGATAGACAAACAGATGAAGGTATTTTCTTAAGAAATAAATTATTATTTTACTGATTTATTGCAGATGGTGTGGTTCCGTGAAAACTGGTATGAAGAGGTGCTGCGACAGTTAAAGCAGGGCTTGGCTAAATGCTACAGCATTGCTTTCGAGAACCGTGGTGCTGGTAAGCATATTTCTTGCATTTTTCTTTCCCCTTTGCACTGTAGACTACAGATTGTTTCCCCCTTACACTGTAGACTTGTTAAACGTTGGAAATTTAATAAAGGATGTTTGCTTGTTGCTACTTCTGCCCATGGTGATTACACTTTTTTGTATACAGGTATCTTACAAATAAATAAAGTTTTGTTCATTCTCACACTAGCTCCATTTTCTTATTACCACAATAGTTTTGTCTGTGCGAAATGCAGACCAGTCACTTGCAAAATATAATGAATGTATGATGAATATGATTGTGAGGGCTGTTTTTACCCTTACAAGACATTGTTTTAGATCTAAAGTTGTGTTATATATATTGACCCAAACCAGTGCAAGATGCAGTCATCACACCACATACGCTGAACTTCATGAAGAAGCTGGTCAGCACTTTTGGTGTAGGTATTGAGAATGTCAGTAGCGTTTCCTCAACCTACTCCAGTGCTGCATCCGAGTCTCTCGCACGTCGGGCTCAAGCTACGGCACAGGACCCCGTCTTTCAGAAGATGAAGAGCCAGTTTACCACAGACTTTGATTTTAAGTAAGTCACTCAAGGTTCCATGACAAAAATTATTTTTTTGCCATATAAAAATGTAACTGCTGAGCTGTATTTATTTTAAGTTTTCGTTTTACTTTATTGATCCAAGCAACAAGAACTTTACCTAAGTCAAGCCTGTGTATATATCGAAGATAATAATTTTAGTTTATTGATCCAAGCAACAAGAACTTTACCAAAGTCAATCCTGTGTATGTATCGAAGATAATAATTTTACTTTATTGATCCAAGCAACAAGAACTTTACCAAAGTTAAGCCTGTGTATATATCGAAAATAATAATTTTAGTTTATTGCTTTCAGAAATAAACAATAATAAAGGTCATTGTTATGATAACAGAAATCTTTCAGATCAAAATTATAATTCTTGCAAAAGATTACTATTCCACCGTGGAAACCACAAGGCACTGTTTTGGCTGAATAATTCAGACCAAAACTCCATTGACACTTGTTTATGTCTTTTCCGTTAAATATGCAAAAAGTGAAATTTTACTGTTGCCGGCTTTTAGATCTGCAGTGAAAAAGAATGATTGCACTGTCATCATTCTGTTTATACTGTAAAAGCAAATAAATTGTGTTTTAATAATATTGAAAATATCACCTTTCAATTACTTATATTTCTTCAAAAATCCATTGAGACTATCATTTTAAATTATAGAATAAATGCTCCACATTTTAGTCATTAAGTATTAAAAGGATAAATCCCATGTTTAATCTTATAGTACATTACAGAAGAACTCCACAGTATAATTTTATTGTGCATTTCAAGAAGTACTCTATATTGCAATTTGCTGGTGCTTTAAAAATAGTGTAATTTGATTGTACATTTTAAGGAGATTTTTCAGAGAGAAATTTGATTATAGTGCTGTACCAGGAATACTTCATAGTGTAAAATATAAGAAACGCTTCATATTGTAACTTATTAGTGTTACAAGGAATATTCCATGGTGTAATTTAGTGTGCATTTCAGGAAATATTCTATGGTGTAATTTGAATATGTATTTTAGGAAATACTCCACAGTTTAATTTGATAATGTATTTCAGGAGGTACTCCTTGGTGTATTTTGAATATGTATTTTAGGAAATACTCCACAGTTTAATTTGATAATGTATTTCAGGAGGTACTCCATGGTGTATTTTGATAGTGTTTTACAAAAAAATACTCCCCAGTGTAATTTGATTGTGCATTACAAAATATACTTCACAGCGTCATTTTATAGTGCTCCATGGTGTAGTTTAATAGTATTTTACAAAAAGTACTTGCACTGTAATATGATAGTACATTAGAAGGAATACTTCACAGTGTTTTATATATAGGCATTACAAGAAGTATTCCATGGTGTATTTTGATATATTGTACTAGTCATGATGTATTTTGGATGTGCATTGCAAGAAAGTAGTGTAATTTAATAGTGCATCAGAAGAAGTTCTCCATAATGTAATTCAATAGTATACTACAAAATGTATTCAGCAGCATCTTTTGGTAGTGTACTAGTATTTTACAGTGTAATTGATAGCACTATATATGGAATACTCCACCATCTATTAGATTATCCTAATGAAGAAGTCCTCAAAAAGTTCTAAATTGCTTTGTATCTACAGTGTACCTGGATCAAACAAGCTACATAATCTCATCAACAAACTCAAGAAATGGATCAAACTATTGGAAGCCAAAACTAAATCACTGCCCAAGTCTTTCCTCATTGAAGAAAAGTGCCGTTTCCTCAGTAACTTTTCACTTAGCACTGCAGAAGTTGAATTGCCAGGAGAATTCTTGTTACCAAAGGTTGGAGTTTATTTGTCAGTGTGTGTTTTCATGTGTGCGTGTGTGCGCGCATACAATGTCTGCCTGCATTAATTTTTAATAGTCGTGAAATTTATTCTTAAAATCGAACCCTAATAATATGTTCTGTTGATAGAAAGACAATAATCAAAATGGACACTAAAAATTTGTTTTCACTTGTGAATAAGCCTAGTACTTCATGAATTATATTATCCATAAGTCTTGAATCGCCACATTCAAGACTTATGTAACACCACGCTCATATGAAAGTATTCTGATGATGATGTAAACTTGTGTTGATGTTTATAGTAAAGCGTCTCATTGGGGAATCTTGTGTATTTGAGTGAAGACGATTTACTTGACTGGATCAATGATCGTTAAGAATTCAATCACTGTCTGCTGGAAACAGAAGTAGACAGTCGAAAATGTCTGGAGTTGAAATGGATGTTTTAGGCTTTTGGAATAAATAAATAAACATTGATTTAATATTTTTAGCTGTGCACATTTTCTTCTCTTGATTTCCACTCACTCAGAGTCTTTCTATTCTGATGATTCGCAGGATTGCAGAACAACCTCAAAATGTGGAAAAACAAATCAAACTCAACTTTGAGCAAGATAAAGCATAGTTAGCAGAAGATACAAGATCAAAATTTAGATCACACCTGCTTTACTAAATCTACATAATATTTGCATCACAAATCTAGATCACACCTACATTACTGTATCTATGTAACACTGGTATCACTAAATCTAGATCACATCTGCATCACTAAATCTAGATCACACTAGCATTGCTGAATCTGAATCACACTAGCGTTGCTAAACTAGATCATACTTGCATTACTAATCAAGATCACAATTACATACTAAATTTAGGTCACACCGGTGTCACTACATCTAAATAACATTGCATTATTGAATCTAGATAAAACTTGCATTGCTAAATCTAGATCACACCCGTGTTGCTAAATATATTGCATTATTTAATCTAATATAAAACCTGCATTATTAAATATAGAACAACCCTGTGCCTACCTTGTTAACTAAAAACACCCCTAGACCTGTTTACCGTGTTATTTGTTTATGCTTGCTTACCCTAGATCTTTACTACACATACATAAGATTGCACGTTTATTGTATGGTATAAATGCTAATTATATATTGAGGCACATTCTCCCTTGCTTACAGCACAGCCATTACTATACCCGCATTGCTCGCTTCATGCCACGGGTGGAGATTGTGCAGAAACACAACACTGCAGCTCGTCGCCTAAACATTCGTGGACACAATGGCAAAGTGAGACCTGTTTATTCATCATTCTTAATTGGCTATGTTTTGTCTTAATTATGTAGACTTTAATTCAGTTTTTCACTTACTCTTTAGGATTTTTTGACTTGCAGCTGTCATTTGACTGCTGTAAAATGCTTATCTCCTAACTTCTCACCTTGAAATGTATCATCGTTATTTTTTCAACTGTACTTTAGATTTCTCCATGCCTTTTTATTATACCTTTTCAACCTGTAATTCTTTTTTCTTGCTGTTATAGATTTCTCCATGCCTTTCAATTGTACCTCATCACTCTTCATTACCTGTCTCTTACAAATCTACTTTTATCAAAGCTTTCTGCCACGTCCATCTGAAATTTTTCATTATTCTTCGTTACAGATTTATCCATACCTTGTGGTAAATGACGCTTGCATGACGGAGTCACGCAGAGAGGAGCGAGTACTGCAGTTGTTACGCATGTTGAACCATTTCCTGACAAAACAGAAGGCAGCTAAAGATCTTGTTACATAATTATACTAAATAATTTCTTGATAATGAAGATATATTTTGTTATGCATATTGAACCACTTCAGGCAGTTAAAGATTTTGTTACATAATTATACCAGATAACATCTTGATAATGAAGATATATTTTGTTATCTTGTTGAACCATTTCCTGCAGAAGGCAGCTACAGATCTTGTTACATAATTATACTAGATATTGTCTTGATAATGAAGATATATTTTTTCTTGTAATCATTAAATTAAATGTTCTTATAATTTTATCATTTTGTTACACACCAAGGTGAAGAAAATTATTATATTATGTCAGCAGAGAAAAAAGACATTTTGAAAAATAAACAATATCACTAGACTTCATAGAAAAAAGCTTTTGATATAATCATTTGTTAAACACTGACAAATAAATGCCTTATATATTTGGACTTGATGATAAGTAAACTGTAAAAAATTATACACCAGTAAATGCTTTACATAACTGAATTTGAACTCCTGGATATTGTTTTGTCAGGAGACCAGTCGCCGATTGTTGTATTTCACTGTGCCTCGGGTTGTAGCAGTGTCACCACAGATGAGGCTTGTTGAGGACAATCCTGCTTCAATATCTCTCTTAGACATATACAAACAGGTAATACTAGTACACATCATCTTGCAAGCATAGAATCAAAATAAACATCAGCTCTGACTTTAACTTGCCTCTCCCCTAGACGGCAATGTCTTGTCAGTGCTGCTGCTTTGCAGATAAGCTGTTTTGTTTTCAATTAAATTTGTATAACTTTATATAAACAAGAAGTTCATTTCAGTAATTATTCTTGGTAGATACAAAAAAATTTTTCAGTAAAATTTGTATGTATTGCAGAGCTTTCATTTCTCTATGTTGAACGCAGCAATCATAACAAGACACATCATTCTTATTAACATGATGAAATCATGTTTATAAATTATGAGACATACTTCGGAAATAAATACTTTTACTGCATCTTTTTCGGCCAATCTAAACCATTCATACTTATACTTCCCTGGTTTCAGCGCTGCAGCAAACGTGGCATTGAGCATGATGCACCAATCCAGCGTTATTATGAGCGTCTGGCAACTGTTCAGGCACGTGGCTCACAGGCCAGTCACCAGGTTGTGAGGGACATACTGAAGGAAGCCCAGACCAACATGGTGCCTCGTGGTCTCCTGAAGGAATGGGCTTTGCACACATTCCTCAATGCAACAGACTATTGGACTTTCCGCAAGACAGTTAGTGTCATCCTAAACCTTTTAAGTAGCTGTGATTTTGTACATCTTTCACATAGCTTTAATTCTGCATTATTCACAAGGCCTTATTCTTCTGCATTATCCACATAGATGTGTTGTTCTACATTGTTCACACAGTATCTTGTTGCTGCATTATTCACATAGCTATGATTTTGTACGTCATTCATAAAAATGCTGTGTTCCGCGTTATTTACATAGCTGTGTTGTGTACTTTATTCACTGTTGTATGTCTTTCACATAGCTGATTTTGTTCACTTCAAATTGTGAATAAAGAAAAATAAATCATGCTAAATACACATACTTACAAGTCCTTACTGAAATCGACCTATGTCGGAAGTACTCCCCCTAAATTCATCATCAACCTTACCTGGATATACTCGAAGCAGTTTTATGTTGCTCTTTTTTTAAGGGACTTATTGGGTATGGTTTATTGTTAAATATCTTCATATGTAATAGCATTATTTCTGATGGGCAGCTCATGATCCAGCTAGCTCTCATGGGATTTGCCGAGTTTGTTTTGCACCTGACCAGAATGAACCCTGACCAGATGTATCTTCATCAAGACTGTGGATATCTTAATATTGCATACTTCAAATTTGACATTGATGAGGTTACAGGTAAGATGCACATATACCTGTCAAAACTATGATTCCATAGTATTGCATACTTCAGGCTTAACATTGATGATATCATAGATAAGATGCATATACACACTTCAAAACTATGGCAACTGTAACATTTCATACTTGAGTTGCACATTGATATCATATGTATATTACAATATATGCTTCAAAACTGTGGTAACATTGCATGCTTTGAATTGATGACTTACGAAAATAGTTCTTTTTCAGGTAGTGATTAAATTGTAGGGGAAAGATACCCTATGACTTGTTTGATATTTGCTTATTCTCAGCATTTAGTAGAAAATTAGTGGCATGTTATTATAAAACAGATTTTTCCAAAATGTGTGTTGTTCAGTTGGTCAGCAGCTAACTGGTTCTGACCACTCTGTTCAATTAGGAAAAGACATGGATAGGCATGTTGTTAAAATTGCTTTGGAAATAAATTCCAAGTAACATTAGACCTGCTTAAGAACCTTGCATCTCAGTCTTCCTTCAGAATCCAGAATTGTTAATGTGTTACATGAATTTTGTTGAGTCAGCATTTAATTTGGCAGTGGCATACATTCATCTAGCAGATGGCCCACTTCTTTGACAAGAAATTTTTTAGATCCCTGGCTTGTTTTTAGAGGTTTTGACACCTTTAATGTAACTATAGCAATCATAATTCATTTTTTCATCTGACTAAAATCAAAATATTGATCTGATTATAGAAGTTTTGATCCTCTATTATATCTATAGCGGTTTTAACTAATTTCTTCAACTGACTTTCAAATCCAAAGATAGGTCTGGTTATAAAGGTTTTGATCCCATTAATATTTCTATAACAGCCTTCATTTATTTCTTCATCTGCCTGTTTCAAATCCAAAGACTGGTCTGGTTTTAACAGTTTTAATATTTAATATTTCTAACACAAGTGTAGCTCATTTCTTCATCTAACTGTTCTAAATCAAAAGATATGCAATTCCTATGATTAAAAATGATAGATCCATGTTTAATGATACATTAATTAAAATTCTAGTCTTTCTGATCATAAAAGAGCTTTTATGTTCTAGGGTCTTAGCATCCTTTTGCAGGGATCTTTCATGGTTGTGTGATGGAAAAGGAGTTTTTCTAAGTAAAATAAGTTTTTATCGAATAATTCACTGGATGACCATATGCTTAGACTCGCTCACTTTTTCTGGTCCTTGTCTCACTTTTGGATACCAAGAGGAGAATGCTGCCAGTAGAGATTTTTAAATCATTTATCTCCTCACGGGAGTATTACCATAGCCCCCTTTTGTGGCTCTTCATTTTAGAAAAGTCACATGGTAAAAGTATTTAGGACAAATATATTTATTTTCCTTTTAGCATTTGTTAGCATTAAATGTGTATGTTAGTTGCAATACAATTGCAAATAAAGTTCCAAAATGCATAATCCTTCATAATTTTTCAAGTGGATTATGATTGGCTGCTTTTTTTTACAGGTGACCTAGATGCTAACCGTCCAGTACCATTCCGACTGACACCTAACATTGCAGAATTTCTAACATCAACTGGCGTAACTGGTCCCCTTACTGCCTCCATGGTCGCTTTAGCACGTTGCCTGGTGCAGCCACAATACAAATTGCCATCCTTCCTAAGAGCTGTTTTGCGTGATGAATACATTACTTGGCACAAAAAGGTAGGTGCTTTTTTCTAGGTTAGCTCCAACTTTTATTAGATACTTTGATAATTAATTAATAGCAAATATTGTATGATGGATTTTTGCACATACACTTTTATGTGACAGTTAATAATCATTTTCTTTTCTAATTCCAGAAACAAGAAGAGACCAAACCTGGAGCTGAGCCGGTCGACATGGAAGGGGAACAACTCATTGCTTTAGTCAACAAGGCTGTGAATGCTATAATCACTCGTCTGCAGAGTGAGTGATTGACCTTGTTGAGCATTAGCATATCTCAGAAAATAACTTCACTTTTACTAAAACCATTTTCAAAGTCATGCTAATTCACACTTTACGTATTTTAACAGTTCAGACATAAAAAAAAATAACAAGCACACTGAAATAATTCTCTATTCACTCCCTTGCTTACTGATTATAACATAACAAAGATGGTGGTCAGACAAATAAAGACTAGCTAAGAAGTAAGTCACATTATCCAAAATTATAACGGATCTTGTTTACCATAAATCTTTGGTCAGCAGAATGTATCCCTGTAAACGTTGTCTGACACCTACTTAGAACACAATAACAGATCTTGTTTACCATAAATCTTTGGTCAGCAGAATGTATCCCTGTAAACGTTGACACCTACTTAGAACACAATAACAGATCTTGTTTACCGTAAATCTTTGGTCAGCAGAATGTATCCCTGTATTGGCATTGCAAACTAACAAACAGACTAGCATAACTTTGGGATGGATGTAAATAATTTTATTCCTGCCATAAGATCTACTTCTAAACTGTTTTAAAAGGAAGGCAATTAAGTTGCCTGTTTTCTCCCTTTTTTAAAGGAAATAATTGACTTTTAATTTATTTTCATTCCCATGTATGGGTGCCGTGACTGGACAAACAGATATTCGTTGGGTAAGAACAGTTAAGGAATGAGAATCTCCTCACTTGATCTGAAATAGTTTCAAAAGGAGGTCAGTCCAAATTGATACTTTTCATGAAAAAAAATATATATATCTATATATCTTTTATCCCCTTTACTTTATTTTGGTTCATTGAATAAAATGTACCCATGACTCCACTTGGCAAACCAACAACCAGACTGGTCATATTTCCATTTCACTGCCTGTAGTAAAATACCATCAGGTTACATGGACAAAGTCCTCATTACTAAAAACATTATATATATATGTCACATTTTCGATGCCAATGAATGTTTGGTATATTTTATGACAGAACCTTTCCTCCACCAGACATTTTGTCTACATGACTCGTTTCAAATACAATGGTTTCTTTAATTGTAGAGGTTGCAAAGTCGTGTTTTGTAAATATTTTGACAACCACTATTATATGACAGTTTTTGGATATGTCTACAGATAAATAATAAGATAGTCCACAGATAAATAATAAGATAATGCACATATAAATAATAAAATTAGTCCACCTATAAATAATAAGATAGTGCACATATAAATAATAAGATAGGCCAAGGATAAATAATAGTCTGTGGATGAATAATAAGATAGTTCACAGATAAATAATAAAACAGTTCTCAGATAAATAAGATAGTCCAGAGATAAATAATAAAATAGTTCACAGATAAATAATAAAAGTCCACAGATAAATATTAAGAGAGTCCACAGATAAATAATAAGAGTCCACAGGTATATAATAAGATAGTCCACAGATAAATAATAAATATCCAACAGTTGAGTAAACTCATTGTGAACATTGTAGGAAAAGCAGCCATGATAATCTGCTTTTAAGTCAATAAGTGCAGAACAGTTATGTTGGGGAGTGGAGGAGAGAAGAATTTGTGATATTAACACAAATTAAGGGATTTTTTTTTTTTTTTTAATGAAAGTTTACTCACATTGAGAAAGCAATAGCATGTCTTCATTAACTTCTTGTAGACATCCTGACTTGGAGAATACATACATAATCACACTTGCTATATATCTGTTATGTCTTGTAGCACAAACAATGGCTTGTGACTTCTGATACACATCACAAAAGCAAGGAAGAGGTTAACCTGAGATTGACCAGATACTGCAGCAATTCAAATTGAACTCAGAATGACAAGATACTATAATAGCCCAAATTAGTGATGGGGAGTAAAGACAGTTTTTTTTTTCTTGGCACATTTTAAGTGATGTGAAAACTTTTCAGTGCCACCACTTTATCAAATGCCAGACTTTTATATTACTTGTAAACTCAACAGTATTTGAAGTTAAGGTTATTTTTAAATTGCTGTCTATTTTAATGTTAGAAGACATTTGTCTTTATATTGAAGCACGAGCTCTTCTTTTTATATTTTGATTGCAGACTTAGCAACTTTTGAAGGGGCTGAGAGCAAAGTGAGTACTTTGGTAATGGCTGCCACAAACAATGACAATTTGTGCAGAATGGATCCTGCATGGCACCCCTGGCTATGAGTCTGAGACCATCTTTCCTTTTCTCACCTGTATTAGGACTAAATACTCACAACAATCTTGTTGGAATATTTCTGACTTATGTGACCTGGTGTCACTTGTTTACTTTCATGAGGGACAAATGTGTTTTTATTTTGTATTTGTTCCTTGACTTTGTTGAAACTCTTATCCACACACTTTTGCAATCAAATCTAGATAATTGTACACGTGATTCTAGAGTTCACTACTGGACTTAACACATTCATGTTTGCCAAGCAAACCTTAATAACATGTTCTTTTCTTTTTTGAATGATTCCATGTTACTTTTATTTCACTCGACAGTGTTCATACATTTTGTTTAGAATTATGAGAGATTCTAGTGTGTAATTTTTAAATTAATTAAAAGATTATTTTATGAAGAGTAGATAAAAGTTGTAATCTCTTGTAATTCTTCCTTTTAAGAAAAAATTTTTTTTATATGTAACTTCATGCACTTATTTAGTAGAGTTGATTTCGTTAGATTTCTCTAAAATGTTGTTTGTTAGACTGCTGACTTGTATAGATAATTTGAAAATAAAAATAGGTCTGTAGATTTCACAAGCATTTTTGTTTATGATTAGAACAGTCTTGAGTTCTTTTTGTTGATCACAATTGTACTTCCTCAGTGTTACATTACTGAAACCCTCCAGTTTATTTAAATTAAAATTTCAGTATCAAGTGTCTAAGAAAATTTATAAAGTAATTCTATATGAATTTGTAACTGAGATTTATATCTTGATATATTAAATACTCAAAATGCATGTGTGTGTGCCTGAATGTTATTTGTAAATTTATCATTTCTTTTGACAGTCCTAATTAAGTGAAGAGGTTGCACAACATGCTCTTGAGTATTATAGCAAAAAAGTATTATACAGTATGTGTGACACTTATGCCACACTAGTTATTGGTTATGATTATTATTGTTAATTAATCACCCATAACTAATTATAAGTGATGTGAATCTTAATTTATGTTATCAATAATTCTCAAGAAGACACCACTCATCTCTCTCACTTGGCAGATATGCGGGCGCTGTAAACATTTTCTCTCTTCTGTCACAAAATATTTCTGTAGGTGGAAAACTTCTTACTAAAGGAGAAGATAAATCCATCTTTTAATCTAATTTTTGCGAGCCCCCATCCACCCACTTTCTTCTCCAACATAAGGTTATCAATATGTGTAAGAATGTCAAGAAATTTATTAAATCAACAATCAAATATACAATTTATGAATAAAATCAAGAGTGTTGACATTTACATCACTTCATAACAATTTCAATTAACACTACACAATCATTCCATTGATCCTAGCATAGACATAAGCAGTCAGTTATAATAAATATATAATCAAGTTCAGGATATCATCATGGAAATGAGAGTAGAGTTTCAGAGAAATAATGAAAGTCACTGCACATAACCTATTCAAAGTTGGTGGCTGTCACCAGCACGTGTTCACAATCACACGGTTGCAACAAGGCAGTGACCCCACGTCTCTTCTAGAGGCCCATTGCACAACTGTTCCAGAATCTTCAATGTGCTCTCCAAGCACAGAGTCATCCTAATTTCACATACACTATCAAGGTCATCAGGAGGAATGTTCTCGAATTTTCCTGTCCGTTTACTCAACACACCATGAGGAACATTCAAAATAATCTTCGGTGAATTCTTGAGACCAGACTCATGCCATAAATCTCCACCATATTGATTCTCGAACAGAATTTGCAGGAATCAACAGCAACACGTTTTATTGCTAAGTTGACGACAATGCCGAATTCACACACCAACATAATCTAGTAGAGCACAGTAGTCACCATAGCTTGATGTAACAAAGTAAAACAAAATAAGCCTGCTCCTCATAAGCTAACGATTGCCTTTATGACTGGACTCCAGTTATGTTTAAATTCAAAGTGATTAGAATAGAGTATTTCTTCAACGAAGATACTTCCAGTCCATCCCTATTGCATGAATTTTATATGAACAAGTGTAAACTATTACTAGTAAAAAAAAAACTGCTGATGCAATCCAAACCAGTTCCAACTGGAAGAGTAATTTCTAGCCTATCCACCACCTCAGTTGTTTACTTCCAACTTTGACAATTTAAAATAGCAGCATAAGCAGTGCCCAAGGTTGGGTCACTTTGACAATTAACAATTTATATAACAATTTAAGTTTAGAAATAGGGATAGGCAAATTTACTCCACCACTTACCACCCTCCTTTTGAGATGTTAACCATCATGTTAACATCTCTATTAGGAGTAAATTTCAACATTACCGATGAACCTTTCACCATGATACAAAATGAATAGCTATTCATAAGACAAAATTTCTCTGTCAGTTTTAAGACTGACATAAATATTCATAAGACAAAATTTCTGTCAGTTTTAAGACATACGCATATTTAATTCAACATATTTTAAGAATCAAATATAATTTTTCATGCCTCAATAATTACTGAGCATTAAAATGTAAAATATTGTATTATTTTCTCTCATCATAAGTTGGAACATGACCAGTTATGTCTCCACACTTAAAGAGAAATTTATCAAGAAAAATCACCATATGTTACAAGTCAGAGACATCATCCATTATGTCTCCACACTTAAGGAAATACAAACGCAAGTCGTGCAAAAATCATTATCAGTATTTCTTTCCTCCTTGCGATAGGTAAATACAACACACTTAACCATGTTAGCATCATATAAATGAGTTCTACAATAGAGAAAATACTGAACATTTATATAAAGATTTTGCAGCATATTCAGAGACTTATATCTGGACCCTTACACTTCAATTTCTACTGCTCTGGACAAATACTCAGCCCCTACATTATCAGTGCCTTTAATGACTTCCACAGTATATCTATACTGTTGTAGTAGTAATGACCACCTGGTCAAATGCCGTTTGCCTTTGTCGAGTGAGCTAAGTACGAGAGGTTGGTGATCTGTCTGAATGACAAAATTCCAGATAGGCCTGGAATTTCTGGACTGCCCAGACAATTCTGAGAGACTTTCTCTGAAGCCGAATAATTCTGTTCAGCCGCATTTAATGTACAACTGGAATAAGCTACCAGACACAGAATATCACTGTTTCTGCATCAGTACAGCACCTAGCCCTGCATTACTAGCATCTGTTCTAAGTATGAATTCTTCATTGAAATCAGGCAAATGGAGGACAGGTCATAACAGGCAATCCTTCAAACGAGCAAAGCTGGTTTCACACTCATCACTCCTAATCACTATCTCAGGTTTGCCTTTCCTAGTCAAATCACTATCTCAGATTTGACTTTCCTCGTCAAATCATTGAGTAGTTTGGTGATGGCAATAAATTTTCTGTAGTAGCCGGCCAACCTCGAAAGGATTCAACATTTGTCTTGGAGATGGGTCTCCCCATTTACTCCATCCACAGTATGGATGATAAATTTTTCCAACCTACAATCAGGTGAGCATACCAAAGGAGACAAGTTGGTTTCTAGTGTACACTAAATGATTGGATCTGAATGTTTTGTGTCACATTAATTGAGACAATTGCAGCATTTGTTTCTGAAAAGTGAAATGTATAAAATGCACATTGGCAGTTACAAGAGTATTACCTCCTCCATTCTCTGCCATTTGTCATGTCCAGTGAATTTGTATCTTACACAAGGTTTACATTCTAAAGACAAGAATCACATGCAATATTGGAACAGATTGCTGATCCTTTAACTGAGTACCACTATGTAGTAGTATTGCAATTTGGGGGTTGGGGTTGGGGGAGGAAAGAATGTAGCATGAAGAATACCTAGATTTAAACAAACTAGTCAACTCAGTGCAGAGATGTACACATTTGTTGGAGAAAAACAAGCACATATGGTTGAATTCATATCAGTTTAATGCATATATGAAGCAATTCCAATGTATGGATTCTTGATTGCATAATAACTGAACAAAATAATAATGCTCTTTGTGTGTTGACTATCGAGATATTATTATTTTGGCTACCACTATGTCTTCTGAGAAAACCACTCAGAATACTCTCTCACCATGATTATTACGATGCTTTTCTTTCTTTCTTTGTTCTACCATTGTGTCTTCTGAAGAAACGTTTCAGAAAAACTGCAGTTAGAATTATATTTTTAGACCATACCATATCACTTCATTTCACACAATCATCACAAACTATTTACAGGTGAATCAAACATGATTTCTTCCCTTTGTTATGATTCTGGTCACAGCCTAAATGCCTGTCTGATCTCGCATAAAACATTTGTGCTAGCAGCTTGCGCTTGACATTCCAAAAGCAAAGTTCATGTACGTATACACGATATTCTTCATCAAGTGGGTTAGAATAGAATTCAAGAGTTTAATTCATTTATCTTAAATTTCCCACAATAAAATGAAAAGAATGACTCAAGATATGTAAAAAATTCAGACAGATTCACTCAACAATTCATGAGCAAAAATAAATTGTTTCAAATTCATTATATTTTCATTGACAGTTTTCATTTTCAGCCAGGAGAAATTCTGCACATTACATATATCACATAAACGCTCTAATAAACAATCTTACAAATATATATGCATTTAACTCTTTAACAATACACAAAAAACAAAAATGATGACTGTCAAATATATTTAAAATAAATATCCTTTAAGTGGAAACTTCACAACTTTTTGTCAAAATGCGTCTTTCTCACAAAATTACTTTAGTTAACATCAAATTCCTTTATATTCCATTTTAAAAAGGTTATATGTTGAGAATTAAATTTTACATTTATTAATACTACACTCTGTCAGTACATTTATTATAGATGTGTCTTCTAGATATAATTTTTAAGAAAATATCTGAATTAGAAAAGCTGTTAAATTTGTTTTAAATCACGTTCAAACTGTAGTGTCCAAAACAAATTTTAAAAAAACGTATACACAATATAGTGAATTGGTCAAACACACATAACACAGATTATAACCCACAAGATAAATAATTACGTCACACCTAAATTAACATATACATTTCCTTGTTTGATAGTTTTATTTATAATAATGTTGTAAGATTCCCCAGTGAGCCTCACAATCTATGGGAACACTATATTTACAACTGTGCAGGCATTTGAATCATGAAAACAGAATCAACAGTACAAAAGAGACTACTGATTATGCCACTCTAGTCACCTCGTCTTCATACAAATTTATAAATAAAAACCACTGCTTTTTTCTGTGAATGTAGTGACACAAAGCCATGTGACATCATGTTAAAAATAAAGAAATTTAAGCAATACCTTTACCCACCAACCCTTGCCACCAACGAGTCTTAAGTCTACAAGTGTCTCAAACATAACCTAACATTCCAGCCTCTCAGCTCTTCCTTCAAGTCGTTAACTGTTGATCGTAACACATTTATGCACATGTGCATCTTGTTTCTTAAAAGTCATCAACAGCAAAATTTCTACCCAATCTTTTGACTTCTGCAAAAAACTGCATAGGGCACCTATGAAATCAAAAAACCCAAGCACATGCATCTAATAAGGCGTCAACAAGCATCAACGTACTGTGCCGAGTCTACTATATGTGTCAAAATATTGTACCCAGTCCGCTAGCTGAAGCAAAAGCAGTTAGAGCAAAGGCAATTTGTCTGGTTTCCAGCAGTATCTTTGCTTCTTTGATCCAATCGCTAGCAACCTGACGTGACTCGCCTTTCAGTTGGTTCATGAAGCGCAATGCTTGTTCCAAATCTCCCCGCTCCATCCAATATTCAGCATGTGCCAAAGCCGCAAAGGTATCTAACTTATCAAGATCTACCTCGTCTTGTTCCGATCTGGCATAAACAGAGTCAAAAACAGCAAAAGACAAGAGATATGACAGGAAGTATCTGAAGAGGGAGCCTCCTGTTTCATCAATCATGGCAACGCGCTTACAGACTAGCTTGACATGTGGAAACCGGTCACGAAGACTATCCTCTGTCCACACACCACGTTCAAGCGCTTCTTCCGGTATGCTCTGGATTAGTGTTTCCACGAAAGGATGTTTACCACCAGCATCGGAAACAGCATACACTTCATTCTTTAGAGGTTTAAGGCGGTCTTCCCACAATTCACCGCAGTCATTGCCATGACGAATGGCCCCATTCAGTGCAATACAGGACAACCACAGATCTTGTGCAATTCTGGCAATTTTCTCACTCTCCGCCCGTGCTGCAGGCAAAATCCAAATATGTCATTTGTAACGATGATACCAATAAAAATAGTGAGTACAATCAAGTATTTATTTCTTTTTAAGTCAATGGAAAAAGTGTACTTTATTTTGTGTGTGTGTGTGCCCAAAATGACTGTGACTCAGTTTATACACTGAATTTTTGCTTTAATATTTTTTTAAGATTTATCATAATCTTACATATTAAAATAATAATACAAGTCTATATATTCCTTCATACAGTTCATTCCCTTCACTAAAAGCAAAAGTTCTCAGACATCTAAGAGTAAAACATTTTTTTTTAAATCTGAAGCTAACAACAAAAATAGTTTACTTTAGTTAAGCATTTTAAAAGGTGTGATATAGGAATAGGTACAGAAATAAAACTGCACTGGTGCTACTATATCACTGTTTTAAACCACTGTTATGGGTTTCTTCTAGTCAGACCATGTCTTTGTACTTTTTGTGCGAGTAGTTACCTTCTCTAAAAAGACAGAAATCATTCAGAAAATAATGAGTAAGACAAAATAGCTTCTTAAAGAAATGTGTTGAGTGTAAGTATGCATATGTGCACATTCACCTAACAGTCATTCTCTGAAAAGATGGTTGGATACTGAACAACCGTATATTTTTCAACAGGATTATACATTATACAGGAAAATGGTTGGGTACTGAACAATCTGTGTATATTTTTTAACAGGATTATACATTACACATTACACAGGAAATGGAAGGAAGGCTGTGTTCTCTACTAAACACTTTTATTTAAACTATTTCTAATTTCAATTTAAGGCTATAAATTTTACAATTTTTTTTTAATTCATAAAAATTAAAACTTTATCATTCTTTTCTTAAAAAATGCTATCTTCATCAATATACCTTCCACAGATGCCTCAATACCCTTGAGACGTGCAATCCAGCCAGTAACTTCTGACTGGAAACACTGTCTCTCTTTAAGTAGTTGTAGGTGTATCTCTTTCTCACACTTCTTCTCCAATTCACAAGCCTGTACAGAAAGTACTTCACGCAAATGGTCACTATGGGCTGCAGCTTGAAAAGCCAGTTGACTTCTTAGCTCTTTCTCAAATTCACAACGAGCCTCTGTTACCTAGTATAAAAACATGAAAAATAATGAAAATCAAGATATACACATTCTACAACAAATTAGCTATTAATTATTTTTAATATAATCAGAAATAAAACAACCAAATTTATATATTCTCATTACTTTCAGTATATCCATATGTGGTCAATATTTGTCCTGAAGGCATAATTTTAACTTTAAAAAAACGAAATATTTGTAGACTATACATAGTAATGGGAGGTAACTCTTCATTGACACCCTTCTTACTGATAATTATGAATCATGTATATGTGATGCTGTCTGGGAAAATCCAGCTACAGTCGCTAAAATTGATTTTGCGCTATAACCATTTGTAGTCGTTTACTCCCCTTTAATACTCCAGGGAGGAATGTACTAATAAAATGTATAGTGAAAAAACTATCTGACATAAATTAATTTCTTTTTTTTAAAATAAATATGAGATTCTGAACTTTAATAAATTATAAAAACCCACTTTTGGATTTTTTTCACTTTAGCTCTACAGCCATTTGTAGTCATTTACTCCCCTTTGATAGTCCAGGGACGTAGGTACTTTAAAAAATGTATAGTGAAAAAAATATCTGACATAAATTTATTAATTTTTTAAAAATAAACATGAGATTCTGAACTTTAATAAATTATATAAAAAAAAAAATACTTTTGAATTTTTTTCACTTTGGCCAGGTTTTCCAGACAGCATCACATATTTAAATAGTGGTTAACCAAAATGACTGATCTAGTTGATAAAGCCAAAAAATATTTTTGATTGAATTATATTTGTTTTATATTTCATTTCATTTGTATCTGTATGTGCAATTACTGTACATCATTGAAGTTTACATAAGAATAAGCAAGTTATTAAGTCAGCAGCATTTTCATAGACTTCTTCAAGTGTCAGATAATATATGATCCACTGCCAATGCTTCAACCAACGACAAATGTGAGCTTCTTGTAAAATAACACTTTTAATACAACTTGTTAATTAATTAAGAGTATTAATTGATATCATTGCATCAAGTTTTATTTTTTGTCAAACTCTATATTTCATATACAATTTTTAAAGATTTTCCAAATATATTTCAGATCTAACATAATTTATGTCAATTGTTAAATAATCATACAATCCACTTCACAATTTTCAAAGCATTGCTGCTCAGATCATTCTTAGAGCTAGAACCTATCATGCTACTCCATTCCTAAACTGGCTGCCAATTCAATGCAGAGTCAAGCAAAAGTCAACTCCACTATGGTTCACTGACCTATCAGCCACAAATTCTTGACTGATCTGCCATATTATATATTATATTATGCCCATATCTACCATACCTACACAACCACTCAGGAATATAGTGTAGTATTTATTAGCATGGGGCCCCTATGCTAGTGAGGCCCCAGGCAACTGCCCAGAGTTCCCATGCATTAACACCGTACTGATATATATCCTGTCTCAATATTAGCACTCATCTTCTGAGTAATTAATGTTTTGGAATGTGCAGAAGTACTTCAATCAATGCTGATACATATTTTAAAAACTTACTACAAATCATAACATCAACACATTATTATAAATGTAAGCAAAAAATAGAAAAATATGTCACCCATTCTTCTTTCTGTATGGCAAACTCCTCACAGAGTCGCTCTCGTTCATGTGCCACCTTTTGTTCAGCTAATTTTTCATCTTCATTTTGACGCTGCTTCAGAGCACACTCCAGCCTTTCTGCCTCCAAAGCAACATGCTTGGCCATTTGGCGCTGTAATTGCTCAATGCGCCGGTGAGCATGAGCAATCAAACAATTTAGTTCTGTTTCTGTCAGCTTCCTGCCTGTACAACAGAAAGAAATTTTATTAAGCTGATGCTGACTTGCAATAGTTTTGGGGTTGTTTCTTAGTTGTAGTGTTTTTTTCTTTATTTTTCTTTTTGTTTTTAAGAGCTTTACTCAACATGTTATTCAGAACTCTGAGTGTTGGTAGCCAGGCATCAATTTCAGTAATTAACGGATAGTTATAATTACATTCGTACATCACGAAATTACAATAAATTCATAAGTGCCACTTTAAAATATTCCAAATATGGTATTAAAGACTGGATTAAAATGCAAAAAAACAAATACAAACAATGGAAACATCTCAAGTTATAACCTCACTGATCAATGTTTTACACAATCAAAGAAATATTAAATTTCAGCCAACTGATAGAAAAAATATTTTCATTTAACTATTTCATTTAAAGAAATAGTAACAAAGTTAAGATACTGATGATGGTAGAACTGTAAAGCAATGTTTCTGAAACTGGCTTCTCCTCAGGTAGTAAAACTGAGACCCACAAGTAATGAGGTGCAACACAAGGCACCACTTTTAAAAGCAATTATGAATAGTTCCTCTTATCTGTACGTAAGTACAAGAGTCAGAATTCAACAATAAACTTGAATAAAAGATTATAGAATGTTATATTTATTTATTTACTGCTTCTGTTGCTACTTAAATTCTGAATACTTTCAACTATACTACTGACAATTAGTAGACCCAAAATTTACACATAAGCTACTTCCCTTCCTATAAGTCAGCCATTCAATCAAAAACATCATACCCACAAAGTGGAACACATAGTGGAGGAAGGTTCTACTGAGAAAACAGACTGGGGTAATGTATAATTCTTCAACAGAGCTCTACCAGTTTAAACCATGGGAAGACTTTCAAAAAGATATTCTCATCAACTGATTTTAGATTATGCCATTTGCATTTGTGCTGTTAGATGGCATTACTGAGGACTAGCCTTCAATTTTCTTATAGAAGTATGCTGTGTTGGTTAGATAAACTGTTAATAACAACAACAAAAAGATTTTGCAAATATATTGATTTTTTCAAATAAAAAAAAAAAAATTAAAGCACGAGAGAGATTATTTCTAACTGCCCATAAGGGTGACTACCTAATTTAAATACATTTTCAACAGAACACGCACTTTACCTACTCATGGACTACTACAATCTTTAAGTAGGCAGTATACTGCTTATGGGTGTATGTAATCTATTGTGAATTTTGACTTCATTTCACTGATGAGATTTCAAATCAAATATCAGGCTTAGTTTGTACTTCAGGTCAATATTAATATTTTAACAGACCCAAAAGATCTATAATGATCACACAGTTAGTCAAAATATTTACTAAATTTATGATGCCATTAAAAACAAAAATTCAATTATGAACTGACATCCATTAGATGTTAGCTGATCTATAAAAGCAATAGCAATGAACAGATATACTGAAACTGATTGGTCATGTCTTTTATCTGAAAGATATCTAAAAACTTTTAAGTTACACTGCAATATTTGTTATAAACTGATTTTAATTTTATCTGGCAGAAACATGGCAAGACTGCCTGTCAACTGCTATGAATGTCAATGAAGTATTCTGGAATTTATTTTGAAACTGAGGTATGTTTATAAATAGTGCATTATTTTGAACATTATGAATATAGGTAAGAATTAGTACTCTTTAAGAGCAAGGTCTAAACATCTTAAATATATTTTAACACCAAAAATGATTCCACCGAAAGCAATCCTTTGCATCACCAGTGTTTCATTTGAGTTAAATGGTCTTCATATGTTTAGATCATCTATAGAAGCATCAGTAATCAGCTTTAATTTTACTGTTAAAAGAAAGATATATGATAATTGAAGCAAACTTTCCAAGAAATATTTTCTATTTTCATTTTCTACATAACAAATGCCACATAAATTATATTACTGTCAATGTATTCATTTATTTTATTCATTCGCAAAATTATGCCACTCAGTATTTCTCAGGGTTTGTGGAATCATATATAAGTATTATATTATATAAAACTTTCAATATAGCAAACATTTTTAATAATTAGTAAATGTCAAACAAAACAGCATTGTGGTCTGTAAAACCTAGACTTATTCATTTGCTACTCTAAAGAAATACCTAATGTTTAAAATAAAGTGTTGTGCTATCCCCTTGACAACACTGGAGACATTAAGGCAAAGATTTGGATAAAGATAAATGAAACATTTCCTATAACTAAAAGTACTGAGTTGAATACAGTATCATTTTCAATAGACTCATCATCTTTACAGTAAAGAAGGATGTGTTATTTTGCCATGATGTGTGGTACAACCCAGATTTCTAATTATTTTTGGCGAACAATAAATAGACAATGATAATTTCAATCCAGATTTTCAAATGAACAATAAAAATAAATACACTTAAAAGAAATATGAGGGTAATTAATGTTCTATTATATTCAACTGTGAATGGCATGTAAAATTTAAAGTTTGACATGAAAGCAGTTTGCTAAATAAAGCAGATTCAAAAATATTTGTTTATGATAACTACTGTCTCCTTACTTTTGAACCTTACACCAATATGTTCCTACCTACAGTTTTAAAATGTGTTACCCTCTATGCCAATGTACTTAGGTGACTGAGATGAGACAGAGTGACATATTAACTTCCTTTTCAAAAGAGCAGTAACTTTCACTATAGTAACTTAGATAGACCCATATCAGCTGCATATATAAAATGACTGTAATCACTGTCTTCATATATGGATTACACTGGATATAAGAAAACAATGCAATCTACTGTATATTTATTTTGCATTTGCACACTGAAATATTATATCAAGCTGCCCATGTCAAATATTAATTACATTGCCTTCCCTAATGAAAGACATAATGTCATTATACAAAGATGATTTGATATTTCTCTTAATGTTTTCCTATCCAAGTTGTGATGAAAGATCTATATATATAGAGATCTATAGATGGTCATCCAGCTGGTTTAAAGTAAAGGTTAATTCAAAATCATCAGCATTCTAAATTAATTTACATTTAAATAATTTTTCATGTACCTGAAAAAACATGACAAAAGACAACGAGAGTATGATTTGAAAGTTTAATTACTGAATTTGTTTATTTGGATAGAAGAACCATGTCCAGTTAACTATGATTGTCTGACAATTATCAGAATATATACTTAAACATATGAGCATGGCACCTTTAAAGGTGTAAAAAGTCAGTGAAAGATTTATTTATATTCTTTCCTGCCTAATGAGGAATATGGAGCTGCTGACCTAGAAAAAAATTACTAATGTGTTTGTTATTTCTCAAATAACAGGGTGGGTAAATTATCAAAATTTAAAAGATATGTCACAGTGATCAATACATTATTAAAATCCTAGGACAAGAATCAAATTCAGGATGTATGCAACCAATGTAAAGGCTATGTGACTGATAGATTGGTGCATGTGCGTGCGTGCGTGTATGTATGTGTGTGTGAATGTTATTGAAAAAATTGTCTACCACTGAATAATAATCTGCAATATTTTCTGAAGAAAAGAAAAGAAGTAGTCATGTAAAGCATCATGATTTATCAAAAACGAGTCAATATTCCAAATAAACCTACTTCATGCATTTACACTTTAAAATGTCAATCTGCCTTTTTAAAATTAACTGGAAATATAAGGTTGAAGATATGAAAATAAAATTAAATTGCTTTTTAAGTGCATGAATGTATAAAATAAAACTTCAATTGTAAGAAATCTACCCTTGTTTTCTATAGAATGAAGATTGCCTTGCACTAAATAAATCGAGGGGATTAATTTCTGTAGTAATATTACCTATTAAATATTATGACTAAATAATGTAAGACATATAAAAGTAAAATCCATGTCTGATACCTTTTTGTTGTTATAAAAAAATAAAATCATCTAAAAGGCTTCATGCAGACAAATCAATTATTACAAATACAATATCTACTGATTTCAGTTCAGTGAATATATCACAATTAATAATTAATTATTTTAATTTTTATCTTAAATAAAGTCAATTCTTTATGGTCATGACACATAATACAGATCTCCCAATCCTTGTATTGTGATCATTCATGCTCATATTAAAGTGGTACAAAGATATATAAAATAGATCTCTCATTTAAATAGTTTTATTGTTCTATTTTGTGGGATTCAAAGCCATGTGCTTGTGTTCTATTCAGATGAATACGGTCAGTTATCTGATAGTGAACATTGACACAAACACATACAGTAGGGTCTCAGCACTTAACTTACAGTTCCCACTGATAAAAAAAGAGCCCATAAGCGCCATTAATTTTCAATTTCTAATTATATTTCAAATACACATTCATATAACTGTAGTGACATCTGTTCATTACTACTTATGAACAAAGCAAACTAATTCAGATGCAGAGAAACAGCAAATGTATGCCAGTTGTCACTGATGCTGAGGTGTAGAAATATATTAATGACATTTCACCAACAGACATGAAGAGCTATGTGCTGATTATGTACCAAATTTGATTAACTTCCTTAAGAACATAATAACTTGTAACTTTTGTGTGTGTGTGTGTGTGTGTGTGTGTGTGTGTGTGTGTGTGTGTGTGTGTGTGCGCGCGCGTGTGTGTGTGAACATTTGTTGCTATTAATAATAAAAAACATATCTTATTTGCAGTCTTCTGAATTCATAAATCTTAGACATGATTACCATTTAGCTAAAGCAATTTAACATCTATTCAACAAATCATTTTCTTTTATTTCTTCATACTACATATAGTTAGTCTTATATAATTAAATAAATAAAATATCACACTGAACAAAACTTTTATATTCAGCATATATAAAGGATTTTTTTTTAATTAAGGCTTTCATTAAAAAAAAAAAAAAAAAAAAAGATTAAGAAAACATCTAAATTGAAATGAGAATTTGAAAATGTAGTTTGTTTTTATTTGCAACATTAAAATTGATATGTTCAAAAGTCTTTCATATATGTTATGATATACTTCTAAATTATGTCTAAAATTTATAAAATGCTTATTGGAATACTATCATAAACGTTCAAACATCTATAAATAGAGCAAAATTAATCCAACAGTTGCACCCTCATTTGCAGGTCTTTGTTGTTACAAGGGAAATGCTAGTGTGCAAACAGTGAATGTTATTGATATCAATATATTTATGAACTATTTTTTCTTCTTTGTGGAAAACTTAAAATCCAATTATTAATTGTGAATCCATTATATAATACTTAAGATGGGAGAACATCATTTCTGAGACAGAGTGCATATATGTATGTGTGTGTTCATAAACTTATGTATGCATAACTAGATAATCAAACCCAAGCAAGTAATGAAAGGCATACATATGTACAAAGTTGTGTTGAAAAAAAAAAGTGAAAGTAGTTTATCATCCATCCACTTAATATAGAGTGGGAAGGGGGAGAAGAGAGAGATACCTAATAGAAAGTTAAATAAAAAGAATAAAGAAAATACAAAACCCATGAAGTTTACCACCCAATTATAAAAGCAATCGCATAAGAAGAGACAGATAAGAAGAAAAACATTTTTAAATTAAAAGAAAAAAAGAACAAAATAGTCCAAACAGTTAACCAACCAATCATCTATTCAAAGCAACACAACAGAGAGAGGAAAAAAGGAGAAGGGGAAGGGAAAATATTTCAGTTGAAAGATGAGGATTATTAAAATACAAGCAATAAACAAAATAACTCAAACAACTAACCATCCAACATCTTAGATATGAATGCTGATACAGCAATGAAACAAGCAGCTAACTAGCCAGCCAACAAAAATTCTTAATATGGGCATTGAATTTAGTTCCATCTTAATTAACATTAGACTGTTTTGTAATATTAGTAGCAATAACCATCTTTTGATAATACATTAACAGCTGAGTCCCTGAAGAAATAAAATGTTTGCTACTGGAGACTGACACATCAACAAATGAAGCTATGTTGAATGTCTTGGATCTGTAATACATTACATGTTATATAACAAATGAAGCCATGTATTGAATGTCTTGTATCTATAACAACATTGTGTATTGTACAACAAAGGAAGCCAAGTGCTGAATGAGTCAGACCTGTAATAGCATTACATATTGTACAACAAATGAAGCCAAGTTTTGAATGAGTTGGATCTATAACATTATGTATTGTACAAACACTGGATAAAATTGATAAATTTTTTTTTTAGTCACCATTTTTTACTATGACCTAGAAGTTGATTTATATCTTGGATATACACACACACCATTTATAATTTATATAACAGAATGCTGCTCAAGATTAAAGCAGAGGACTGATTAATACTATATAGATTATAAATATACAAGCATACTAATACTTAAAATCTAACATACTTGAAACCATCCATTAAAATATTTACTAATCAATCAGAAACAAATAACTCCCTCACACAGATTTGCAACAAAATTCAGTCAATTTATACAATTAATGAACTTGAAAGATTAGACTATAAAACAGAAAAATAAGTTAAAACTGAAGGCTGCTACAAAGCATGAGTGTACATAATGTTCAAGAACATATGGAAAGATCGATAATAGGTAACTAGAATTAATAATCGAATTTTGTAAAAACAAATATCACAGGTCGCCAATGGAATATGAAAATAATGGTTGAATGAATTAGACTGACTGCAATGCCCAACCCACCCAGTACCTCAGAAGACGCAAGAAAAAAATCTAGCCAAAAGAAATTTATTCAAAAGGTAAGATCTTTAATTCAGAGTAGGGAGCCAGAATGAGGTAACTTTTTTTTTTTAAATTAGTAAAAATCCAACACTGCTCTATGTTCATTTAAATAACTAAATAAGATGAAAATCTTAACAGTAACTTGCTCTATAAGTTCCTTGCAGTTTTATCTTAAATATTCTAATTAGGCACTACCATTTTAAGAGGGCCATCTTTATTTTGCATCATTTAAAATTACTTAATAACTTATCACCCATACTCAACATAATCCATTTTAAAAGCTGGGCTGGAGATTTTATTTTTGTTCTTGTAAAAGCCAAAATTGTTAGATTTAGAACATAAAATATTTATTCACACTTTTCATAATACTCAGACCCTGTTCAAGTGAATGGAATATATAATTTAATTTGTTCATTCAAGCATGCTCTTTAAAGATGACCATGCAAAGTTGTTACCAGGCATGGCATGCATAATGTCGTGTTGTTGATGCAAACAAGCTCTTTAAAGATGACCATGCAAAAAATGTTACCACACAAAGTAATTTGCAAAGAAACAAACAAAAAATTATTCAAAGATAGTTCTCATTATCACTTTCATTCCTTTCAAACTACTTTTGCATGAAAGATAATAAAAATGTGAATATATACTTTTAATTCAATAAGTATGATTCAAATAATATAAACGATTTTCCATATTTCATTGCTAAGTGAGGAGGCGTGATGGACTGATGGTGATGTCCTAATAATACAATTTTGCCTTATGATGTATGTTCTCACTGCAGTTCAGAAAAAAATAAGGTAAATTAAATACAATTTATTATAAATTTATAAATAATTTCAACCCTGTCACTAGAGAGATGTAATGTAACTGATAAAACAAGACTTTGCGTTTAAAAATATATATATTGTACCAACACTGAGGTGTCAAGAGCTGCTCTTGCTGCAGTATCATCACTGTCATTGCCATGTATAAACTATAATACTATGACTGAGAATCCCCTCAAAAGGGGATTTTAAGTTTAAGTGTTTTAAGTGTTGCAAGAATTTAAATATACTGTAATGATATAAATTAGGGTTTTTTAATAAGAGAGTGAATCTGATTCTTTCAAAAATAAATAAATAAAAATTCTATTGTTTCAATGAAAAGATGAAATAATGGATGTTTAGACAATATATAATGTTCTGACACTGCAGCAGAAGCAACTTTATTTTAGTACTATGACAAAAGATTCATTCAAAACCAGGATAATTTTCCTTTTTAAAAAAAAGAGATATTTCTAAAAAATTTTATAAAAATGCTTGGAATTGTTTTCCCAAAAACAAATTTGGGGAATTTCAACAGCTCGCATCAAGGGTCTTTGTTATAATGGAGATTTATGTTCGAGCTTGGTATCAGCTGCCTCCAGGTCGGAGGGAGAGCAGACGTATTTCAGTTTGTTTTCTCTGAAAATAAAAGTCATTATGATTGTTGAAGTCATAATTGTAAGCTGGGTTACTAAGAAAAGATTTAAATTTTAATAATGCACGTACCTTGTGGACCTGCTCAAGCAGAATGAGCTCTAATTAGATTTTGACATTTTTCAGTCACTGTTGAATTTGTAACATTCTCTATTTTTTAAGTAGAACCTTACTTAAAACTTTAAATTAGAATGTTATAAGCATTTGAAATCAGTGTATGTGCCTGAAGTCATTTTAAGAATATTGGTTCACAAATTTTGAGAGTTTGTCTTTGTTTATGACCAAAATCACTCTATATAAGCTCTTCATTGGTTTTACTTTTAGGTATAGTTCTTAACTATATGTCACTTGAAGAGCTGTCCAGCAATTTAATCTAAGGGCATCTCTTTGGTTTATATTGAAACATTTAATCATAAAAAGATAATTTTGTCACTAGTTTAATGTCAAAATATTACTGTGATGTTTTAGTATATCATAGATTTATGCTCAAAAAAGTGAGATCTGATGAAAGTCAAAATAACACAGGAAGAAAGTCCAAATTACATAGAAAGACCCTCAATGTGATTTAAACTTAGTTCATCACTTAGGACTCATTTCGCCCTAGCAGGTCACATTCAGAGTTAATTTAATTCTACTGTTCTTAAGAAAAGGTTCCTTTTGTAACGGCATGCAAGATATTGTTACTGGCAGGAATTGTTGAAATACAGAGACCTGATGATATAAGGATCTTGTAGTTTTAAAAAAAAAATGGCATGCAGATCAAAAACAAAAAAAAATCCGTAATTAGGTATGGAAGAGATAAAACAATTTTATCTTAACCCTGAATGACCACTGTACATAAAATATTTTAAACTCCTTGGCAATCAACTTTAAGAATTTTTCATATAGTTGGTAATGGTTAGATCAGTTATGGTTTTTATTATCCTGAAACATCATTTAAAAATTCATGCATTTTTATTGTGGGTTGTTTTGGGGGGAGGTGGTGGTATTTTTAGGACAACTGAAAGTCATTATCATTTATCATTATTATGAATTACATCAATTATCAGAATTCACTGTTTATAAATACCTAGAGTTTGTTAATCTAAACTTAACCAGTAAAACATTTAAATCATTTACAAACAGACATATGTACTGGGATTATGACTTTGACAATATTATTAATTCTGATTGAAAACATAACATGAAGAATACAGTCTTAAGAAGATGTCATTTTAATCATCATTAGATTCTGACATGGATAAATTGCAATGAAGATGACCCTTGAATCTGAGCTGAAAGATCTTGCAAAATTCCTTTTATATCATATTCATATTGTATTATATTCAAAGACTTGATATTTAAAAAATACTTTACAGCTTTTAGCTTTAAAAAAACAACACCATGAATCACTAATTAATTATGTTGCTATAACATTTTCAAATATAACTAGATGGTTCATAGTAGAATGATTCATAATTCAGAAAATAATCCCATGTCTCTAAATGCCATATTACTCAAATGTTATTATATTAGCTCCACTATTTTCTAAAGATCTGGTGAGCAATAAAAACTTAAAAAGATTTTCTTCCTGGTCTGAGAATAGAAATTATCATTACTTCTGAAGAAAAAAAAGGCAATAATAATTTTTAATAGTATTCTAAATAATTTTAACAAGCAATACAAAAGAAGCCCAAATAAAATTATTAAAAGCTGTTTCCAAACATTATAAAGACAATCAAAACCATATGCTGCTGTAAATAAAGATTATTTAAGTTCACACAAAGAAAAGTGAATATAATTTTCAGAATGACCTGAAGTAAATAAATTTTAATGCTAAAAGGAATTGTGAGAGGACAGTTTCACTAAGAAACAAATTCTTGAATATCCAGCATGTGCAGTGAATGAAGGGTACTGTTAAATTATATGCTGGTTGGTTTTCTTGGAGATTATCTAAGTATATCACAGAATATATTTAAGTATGTGATCAAACTTAAATTGCTGCTATAGTCATTTGTGAATGAAGATGAGGGCAGTCATGTCAAATACTCATAGTTTTACCTGGGGACAACTACTGTATCAGTGTATGGCAGTAGGTACATAGAAATTTTAAAACATTCTGCATAAACTTACACACACACACACACACACACACACACACACACACACACACACACACACACACACACACACACACACACACATTCACATACAATCTCTTATCAAAATTCAAGATGAAATGGCCTCCAAATTTAACTAGCACCTGTTATTTAACATTAGAAGAAAGGACACCCAACTATGACTAGAAGAATTCCAGCACATGTGAATATATAAACTTTTTAAAAAACATTTAAAACTACTTTTTTAAAAATCATACCTTTTTACAAACTCAATGCAACATTTTGTAAATCAGCCAGTACTATAATGGTTACTGAGTGAACAAGAATGAGAGTAAGCAGTTGCTAGTGTTAGATGATAGAAGTGCTAAGGGTAAACTTTTATAAATTACAACTTTTAAAAGCTTGCCAGTCAGTAACATTAGTAATAATGCGTAAAAACTGACAGATTAAAAGCAGTTGAGAAAAAAAGTTAACTTTATATTTAAAATACAAAGATTTTGATTTAAAAAAGACGCCTGAGAGAGATGTTAATCAATTAGAGCTTCCAGCTCTCATTGAGAGAAATCTGGACTGAAGAAGACATAAACAGTGAAGAAATAGTAAGACATCTGCTGTTGCCTGCAAAAGGTTTCTATGTAACCCACAAGCTATTTAAACTTTCTATTTGTTTTATTTTTTAGAAACTACTTTTTCACTCTTGCTTATCTGAAAATGTGAATTCTGTAAGCACTTGACAATTTGATCATCATCTTTTTTGAATGCGTCTTTTTGACAAACTAGATGCACTTTGAAGTCAATGATGTCTGCAAAGAGTGGAACATATAAAAATTTCTTCATGCAAGTTTCTAAATTATGGTGACAGCCAAATGACAGCATAAATTTTATGAATCATAGTTTAAAATGTTTATTTTATGACCAAGCCAGCAATATATAGTTTGCTGATGATGAAAATCAATTATTTAAAGACAAATGGATTTATGTCCTTTGTCAATAAATAAAATGGGATACACATGCGCTTCATTTGCAAGCAAACAATAACACTGAAACAAAAATACAAGAAATGCAATTACTAAACAAATCATAACTATAATTATTTGATGATGATGAAATAAAACAAAAACTTGAGTTTTGTATAATGGACTTTTAGATCACTCACTCTTGAAAAAAAAGAAACACTAAGGACACACACAACTTTAAAAAAAAAATAGTAATATTTCAAGAGTTTATCTCAAATTATAGCAACGTCTAAAGCAGAAGTGTCAATGATCTTTATAGTCATTTGCATGACAGTTCATAGATGAATAGATGAATATCTTCATTTTCCCTCCTAGCATTAAATCTCATCTCTAGTTATGAGCCAAGATTTATTCAATGACTGAAATGAAAGAAAATCCCAATTTTACAAATACACAGTAAAAACCTTAATATTTTTGTAACATAAGTGGATCTGCAACAAAGCAATCATTTCTCTTTTAGCTGTTTTAGTGTGTAGTCCACAAATCATATCCAGAGTGCTATACAGCCCTTATCTCTCAAAATTTGACCATGCCTGATAAAAGCAGTCAAGCACTTTCACTCAATAAAAAATATTAATAACAAAAATACAATATCAAAGTCTCAGAGATAACATAATACAGATTAAGCATACAGAGATATATTTTTTTCTGGCAAAAAATGGCAATACTTATACAACCAATAAAAATACTAAAAATTATTTTGATATCCTTTCTCTAGTTATAATACATACAAACATTCTGCTCAAAATATATTTTGCTAGACATTCTGTCTAGAAGCCATGGAAATAACCAGACATTTCATTATTTTAACTTAGGCACATGCATGTTTGTATGGAGAAGTACGAAGGTATGTGAGGTGTCTGGAGACAGTAGCCGAAAAAGTGCCATTTTCAGTACAAGCAAACAACCACAACAATTTTTTTTTTTTAAATGTTATTTAACTTCTGGCAGATGAATAAGCAAAAAATAAATACAATGGTAAATTGCGTAACGAACACCTCACATAATGAACGATCCGCATAACAAGCGCCACTGCAAACGCCCACGTGACTCGCAGAACGAACTTGTTTCACATTACGAACCGTATTTACGCAGTGACAACATCGCATTTCCCAAGAATAAATGGCCGAATCCGGCCAATTGTGTCTTGCGTGGCTCAGATGAAGGCAGGGCGTGTTTGTCCCCAGTTGACTGTCCTTTTTTCCTTGCTTTGATGTGTTTTTGCCATCTGTGTGAACTGTACATAAGTGTGTGTCCTCCTCATCCCACCTCCCCATCAACGCCTAACTTCTTACCTCATCAACACCTAACATCATACCCTGCTTTGGTGAGTGTCATTACTAGTGTTTTTCCCCCTGAACACTGCCCTGCCTTCATTTTCCCCTAATTTCTTTGATTTTTCGCAGCGATGTGGAACGGATTGCACGATTTCCTGTAGAAGTCTATGGGATATCGTGTTTCGCATAGCGAACGTACTGCTGAAACGAATTGTGTTCGTTATGCGAAGTACCACTATATATATTTTTGTACAGGCACCATCACCCTACTCAATTTTATTTCTACAAATAAGCTCCAATCTAATGCAGATCAGACATTTCATTCCGTGATCTACACACACTTTTATATACAGGGTGGCCCAAAAGTAGGTTTACAGTTCGGAAGGGGCAGCATCGAATGGCCACCACGTTCACCTGACCTGACACCTATGGATTTCTTTTTTTTGGAGTGTTGTTAAGAACAAGTTTTATGAGAAGAAACCCAAAACAATAAATGATTTAAAAGATTACATTCATCTCGCATTCACAAATTTTCAAAATAAATAGTCTATGTGATAACTGTAAACCTACTTTTGGGTCACCCTGTATATATTTATACACACACACACACACACACAAATAATTGTGAGTTATTAGCAGTGATTAATTACTCAGTGCTTACATAATCATTTTGTAAAATGTAAAATATAAAAATAATAAAATCCTGAAATTTCACATTTTACTTACTAATAAGTAATATTTATATATTAATAGATATTGATTCTACCATATTTTCCGGCATACAAGTCAACACGAAGCAGAAGTTGAGTCAATTTTTTTAATAAAAATTCTCATCTTTAAGCCTATAATTGCCAAATGTCAACCCATTTCCTTCATGCCTAACCACCCTTTCAGAAATAACTTTCCACTAATACTGCGCCGGTAGCTATGATAAAGTGAAATTCATGTAGTGAATTCCAGCACACGAATCGTGGTCCTTTCAATAGCTCAAAATTGCTAATATGCGGAACAATGGAAGACCCAAATTCAAGCTAAAAAATCTTTTTAGTTAGCTATGTCCTGAATGAGCACTTGTGAGAATTCGCTGAATATGGTATATGATAATACACAAAATAAAATTAGTGTTGAATATACTGTTTGCAGTACATTTCTTTGCCAATTCATCAGTAATTTACAGATATACTTACTGCACTAAAAAGGGCTAAACATGTCTGGCAATCTCTTAATTTCTTGGACAATTCTGGAGACAACAACCAACATACAGCTGAAAATGTCTGGCTAACAGAAACTTTCTCTCTCTTTCTCTCGCTGAGGAAAAGAGAGAAAGACATATATCTAAACGAATTAAGATTGATAAAGTAAAATTTATAATTGATTTAACTAGTCACGTTGACATCCAATTCTCTGAAGCTCTGGAAGGGAAGGAAAACACATATTTTGCAAAACATAACAGAAAAAAATATAGTGAAGTCTATCATTAAAATTTACAGAATTGTTTATAATCTAACATAATAAGAGGAATTTTAAATGTTATTCAGGATACACATAAACACAATCCAAAACTACTTTCACAATTCATAAGCACATAAAGTGTTAACAGTTAAGAGATCCATTAACCCTTTACTGGCAGACGTTTTTGTCATAGGATGGGGAATTTTCCCATCTATATTTTATATAAATTTTCATTGTTGCATCTAAATTGACGTATTGTAAATTGAATGACATGTGCATATTGCGTCATGTTGACTTAGAAGTGAGGTCATAAACAAATAAGTCATGCTTGGTGGTAAATTTAGTGACATGTGTTTGATGTTTGCGACAGATAGGTGATTGAGAGTTTGTTGTTTAAGCTGCGTGATCAATGGCCAATAAGCTAGGTAGAGATTATTTTTGCGGCACATGTGTGTGTTTTGCTATACAATGGGAAGCTTTGACAGCTAGGCCAGCGCGTGTGTTTAGAAGTCATTGGACAGGCATTAATCTGTATTAGCGCAGGTGTAATCCCAAGGTTGATAAAAGACATAACGAAATTTTATCTTTACTCGTTCCTGAAATTGTCTGAGGTTGACAACTGGAGAGGAGTCCTTCCCAACATATTGGATCGTATATGCAGAGCAAAACCCTGGCTGAAATAGGTAAAAGCGTCTTTGTATTGTATGAATGGTTAGGATTTATTAGGATGTTATATACTATGTTTTATTTTGAACATGTTAACATTTCTTTCATTCAGAGGCTTATGCCAAACTTAGTATTTATTAATAGAGCAAGTGACTGGACACTTAGGCTTTGCAATTGTTTGTGTTGCAGGGTTTTTATTTTCAGCTGCTCGTTTGTAGCTGTCTGTTTTGTAGATGGTTGCCTGTGTGGCTGGTGCCTGTGTGACCGTTCTGTTTATCTTGGTTACTTTGTCCCTGGCTTGAGTGGGACATTCTGATCTATTGACTATGGCAGATCTAAGTCTACAAGACTGTGACGTCATTTCAGTGCATAAGTTGAGTTCCCATCCAGAAAGTGACTCCAGTGTAGCAAAATTGCCTTTGATGACTTTGTTCTGGTAACTATTATCTTGTTAATTTTCTTTATTAAATTTCTTGTTATTATTTAAACGTGTATTTGTTAGTGAAGTAATTTCTATCATTTGTTTTCGTAGTCTGAAGTAATAATCTAATGATTACGTCTTGTCCTTTATTCGTCTATTTATAATCGTCATATATTCATAAACATTGATCCTCAGCGAGGGGTGGGTGGGGGCGGAGCAAGCATGGTGACGTACCAGTATATCGCAACAGTTGCAGATATACATATCTAACCAGTGACCTATACTCTGCATCAGCACTTATAGATGTCTTGTAACATAACTAATTACACATATTTGATACAATTCGTTATTACTAAGTCACCCTAGGGTACAGCGGCGACAGTTTTTCCTTTTTTTAGCTCTGTGCAGGCAAGAACTTTCAGGATTTCAGTGAGATTTATGGTTACGTTAGTAAAAACATCATATCTTCTTAGGCATCAGTGCATATATTTCAATGAAATAAAATGCAAAATGAAAGGAAATGAAAGCAGCTTTATTAATATCCTAAATTGAAGTATACTTGACAGGTGTCAATTTTTAATCCAAGCATAAACACATATATTTACACACAAAAAATTATTGTTGAGTGATTGTCAGCTACATACACCATGAACACACACTTTGTTGATGCCAGGAACCCCTAACCTGTCATCAAGCAATATCTCTTCTCTCGGCAGGTTGTGAATTCCTGTCAAAATCAAAAGTCCAAAATAAGTCTTCATTTCAGTGGCATTAGTTTCCTTACAACCTGGATCACCATTTTGTTTTTCTGTGATCTTCTGACGTGTGTACCCGTTTGTTTGATCCGCTATCTTGTCAAATGTTTCTTTGAAAAGCTGGTAGAAAAAAGCCAGCTGAGTACTATCATTAGTTAGAGTCACATTCGGTCCTGTTTCCGATATATTCAGTGCTGAAGTACTACTATTCCAACCGCACGAGTCTAAGATACTCCCTCCCCCTACTCCTCTTCGATATCCTCAGAATCTGTTGAAAAGATCTGATGTGTGCATGCTACTGACACTAATGTCACTTTTAATTCTATCATCCGATTCAAAATCAACTTCTCTCACCTCATTATCTGACAAATTGAATCCAGTAAACTCCTCACTATCGCTCAACGATTCTAAGAAATCCATTTGAAATACATAATGCGAAAAACAAGGAAAACTTTATGAAAAGAATCGAAGGATATGCTGAATTCCAGATATCATCTATTAAACCTTTTATAAAAATCACATCACAATTTCAATTTCTTTATTAATATTACTATATAGTAGGCCATCATAAAATTATTTAATTTTAACCAATAGTAATAATAATAATCTTATAAATATATAAATAGTAAACTAGCCTCATAAATATTGTTAACAAAATAAATAATGTTATAACTATTTAAAAATGGATAAGTTTGACTAACTATACCATTGCATAAAGTGTCTAGTTACTGTGCCAATCAAATATTAATTCAGCGTGCTAAAGGTTAATCCGCTGTCAAAAAATAATGCCTCAGAGTATTCTAAAGGTTAATACTTTGTCCAAAAATATATTCAAGACAGTCAACAAATTAAAAATTATATCAACTCTTTGTTTCAAAGTAGAGTGATTCTATCTAAAGAGATTTGATCTAACCTGACAACTTGACAAAGAATAAAATAAACTTTATCAACAGTGATAGCTTCCACACATAAAGTTTCATGAGCTCTCAACTACATGAACACAAAAGACTATCTGCATTTTTCTAATTTCATACTAATTGTTATAGAGAAAAAAACCACACATTTGAGAAACAAATTCAAAAAATAAAATAGATAAATTGTATTTATCAATCAAGAAAAAATAAAATACCTTTGCTGCTAAATTTTGCATCAGGGAGGATGCTGTCTACTTCCTCAGCAAACTGTTTGCGACCACGATCGACCAGATCCTTATAAGTGACCATTACACGGGCATCAGCATCTGCCTTGCAAATCTATAAAATGGAATGTTCATTATTAATAGTTGTACCCATCAATAGGCTCACATTCAAAAACAATTTTGCAACTGTATGTGTGTTTAATTCATATCCAATTGTGGCCTGTCTTAAATATACCAAGTGTGATGTATTGTATCTTAATATATATTCTTTTTTCTTTTAAAAGAATATACAATTAATTTTCATGAAATATTTTAAATTTACAAAATAATTTATTCCTCAAAGTATATTGTGGAGTTGTTGGTGAAAAAGAAAAGAAAAACCACACATAAAACAGACTTATTAGATTTTGTTGTATAGTTGTAGTACCACTGTATTCATATAGAATTTAAATTTAAACAAAAGTTGAAAATTATAATTACATAGAAAAAGGCACTCATAACCATAAGTTGTAATATTAGATTTAAGAACATTTACCTTTGCAAGGTAAATTATAAAATAGTATTTTTAAAATGAACTATATCATGAGCACTGTCCAATCTTGTAAGTTTCAATGTTTTCAGTTAAATGTTAAGCATTTAGAAATATATTAAGTGCATTATATTTATGCTTTACAAAATAAATGTGCTAAATGAGTTTTGTCAGCAAATGATACTGCTTGAAATATCACCCAAATGAACTCAATCACCCAAATTAAGCAAAACTCTAACTGTTGTTCATTAATGTTATTTGCCCATTTAAGCTTAATATTAATAATATTATTATATAATCAGATTTAAAAAGAACACAGATAAACATGACTATGATAAAACATTCCAAGATTTACAATAAGACAGAAACTTGACAATCTATAAGCAGTCAAAAACTCTTAATTACAGGAATCTGGTGAAACAATTGAAAGAAAGATGGAAAAATTGATTACACTAAAACTCTGAGATATTTACAAAAGAAAGAAAACACTACACAGTTATGATTTTACACAGAGTAGAGGAATCTGGTGAAACAATTATGCAAATGTTTCAAGAATAAATTAAGATGGCATGGAAATGTGAATCAGTACAGCCCCACCAATTTAAACTGAGCTGGATCAGATTTATTCCATCAGAGAATGAAACTATGAGCAGTTGCAATAATGAACATACTGAATCATAATAAAAACATATCTGTGAGAAACCTACTCAACTAGAGCACAACTAAAAACTTTCAATCATTCATAATTTAACCAGTCCGACAGTAAGCTAGGAGCAAACATAAATACATTAAACAATTTCAACTTGTCTTTTGCAACATAATATGAATCTAAAGACAAAGCAAAGGATGCCATATGTTTTTTAAAGAAAACAACTTGTCACTTACAGCAGTGGTGGCATTCCGAAGCTCACTACTGACTCTGTTGTAAGTATCTTGTGCACAGAGTAACACCCTATTTTGCTTTGTCACAGTGCTTTTCTTGCCTTCCTCAATGTTAGATTTCAGATGATCTAAGTTTTCTCTGCACATCAAAAAACACCAATCATTTTACTTCTAGATCCTTCACTTCTCATTTCTTCTTCTTCAAAAAAAACAACAAATGAATGAGTTTATTTGGAAATTTCTATCCATTTTACAGTGATTCATGACTATCTATGAATACTCAAAGATAAACATAAGGTAGGTAGATCCAGCCTCTATATGACGATAGCGGACAACTACTAAATTCCGAAAAATTTACCATTTTGTCACAAGTGCTGTGTTTATGTTCCGTAATTATCATGGTTGTGAAATAGTTTGTCGAATAAAACTATCTTCCAACTTTTCATTAATGTATTTTTTATTTGTGAGAGAGTGAGTGGAAGCGTGTTTTACCATCATGTTTTGATATACCTTGCAAACACTAAAACGGGTTCCACTACAATTGTCCTATCAGAATGTATCTTATATCAAACTAAAGAAAAACGAATGTAGAATGCAACCGTGTTAGTTTCAAATCTGTATTTTTATTTTTATTGTATGTAAAAGTTGATTGAAAAAAGCCTATTTTTCAATTACGTTTTTGCATGGTTATTTCTGAAAATATAGATTTTTTTAAAATATCAATAGAAAGTAGAAAATCTCTTCTTTAAAATGGTATATAGCATGACAAAGTGGCATTTTCATAGGTACCCGTAGAGCAGGAAAATGTGCAACCCAAGCGTGCGCGAAGTAAACATAGGCCTAAACATAAACGAAGCGCGTGATCGCCATGGCGTTGTCGGCTGTGCTTGTTTCTCTGCCTGCGAAAGTAATTCACTAAACTTAATTAACTATAACTCTTGCAGTTGATAAAAGATTTTAATTAATTATCTGGATAATCTTTTAAGGCTATTTGACGGAAATAAAGATCGTATCTGTACAGATGACAATTTGTTCGAGATCGTCATTGACGTGAGCGATAGGCCTTCTAAGTATAGGCCTTCTAAACAGTTGTTATTTATAATTTCTGCTGTAAATTTTATTAACAATGTTTGATAATATCTGTCAGACAATGGTCACACATTGGTCCTAGATAGTTTTTACCCCACAAAAAAACTGGTTTATTAACTAAGTTATGATGGATCATGAATGACAGCCATTTCATTAATCATAACAGGTAGCACCGATAGCAACAGCCTCAAATATGCATTAATTATTTAGTTTTTGTGGGGCTATACCCCATCATTGAATCTTTTAAATTATTGTTAGGGTTCATTTCACTTGTAAAAATTGGCCAAGACTTTGAGGGACTCTGTTTCAGAATACATAATACTACTGTTTTTATTTCAACCTGCCACTAGGTTTCAATTAGCCCGCTACCCTTATTTTTAAATAATCATAAATTTTAAAATATAAGACATTAATAAGTACATTTTAACTACAAATGTCGGTTAATTTTAAGTTGTCATTTCATTATAATTACTTAAACAAGTCAAATAAGCAAAAAAAACATTAATATGGTTCATTTTCAGTGTTGGCTCAAAGTGCCATTGCTCAATTTGTGTTTTTTCTCATTTTTGAGAATCAATAACTCAATAACGCAAAAATTTAGCTCTGTCAGATAATCAGTTTTTACTTTAGGGTGATGCAAAAATGGCAAAGTGTAAAATATATGTAAAAAGCATTTTTTCCCCATTTTTGAAAATTGCGTTAAAAAAAAGTAAGAAAGATTAAGCAAGCATTTTTTGTAAACTGACTTCTTTCACCATGATAGTTATATGGTGTAAATTTCATTCATTTCCAAAAACTTTGAAAAAATAGCTGGTTCTACCTACATAGGGTACTGAGTTGAAATGAAATAGTGAAGAACATATATAAAACTAAACTAGAGTGAAATCCAAAATGTACTGTTATATAATTATAGATAGAATTTCAACAAACAAAATTTTAAACATTTAAAACTACTTAATAAGAAATATTTACTGATCTTTTAAAATAGATATTTCATTTATATACACTCATGTAAATGTTGAGCTAAGTTACAGGATATCTTGTAGCAAGACAACTCTCAGAACACAGTAAAAATGTTATAATTAATATTAACATTAAAATAATTCAAAGCTACAGATGAAGACAAATATAAAACTAAAACTGAAAAAGACAGAAGTGCACGTTATACTTATGTTTGTCTCGGTTTAACCATAAAATAATGCAGAATATTTAGCAATTGATAGATATGTAATTTTTTACTTTTTAATTACTAAATAAATTAAAGTCAGGCAGTCAGGTACTTCTGTAGTCAAAATATTGGTATTCTTACTACTAAAATAATACTTTAACAATATCTTGAATTTTAATTGCTACAATGCAGATATTTTAAAACACAAGCACACACCTGACTTGCTCCATCAACTTTTCAATTTCTTTGGTCAGACTTTCTCGGATTTTATAAGCCTTTGCAACCTCACACCACTGCCGATCTTTGTCAAGAATCTGTCAAAAGTCAACAGAAATGCCATGAAATAAAAAGAATTGTATTTTATTTGGTAAAAAAAAGTTTACTGAATACCAGACAAGTGTATCAAACGGATTATGGTTTCAACTTCTTGGAGATTAAGCATTATAACTCTTATTATATTTCTATGACTTTGCAATCAGGGAATCTGAAAACATATGTTTTATATTAATGCACTGTTTACGATACTTTTAAGATGAAATCTTAAAATTACTCTAACTGTCCCAACTTTGTATGAGAGAACCAATAATCTTATGCATGCTCATCAATTTGTATGATGGAAAAAGTGGGGGGGGGGTTGTAAAATAAATTTTTCTTGAATAATTACCAGATATAAATATAGACATAGGAATACATACAAGCTTGCTGGGCTTAGTAAGAAAGTTTTAAACAGATCAAAAGTACCAAGTTATCCATGATTTAAGATGGAGTAAGCTCCACAAATACCATTAGTGAGAAAAAGTCTGACAAAAATAGGGAAGCAGGAAAGGGCCTAAGTGTATGCATATCTGATAATTTCTCAGGAAAAATAATTCATTTAGACTGCTTTCAATAGAAGAATTATGAATAGGACCTGGAAATTTTCTAAATAACAGATCATATATGTGTGAAGCACACAAGCATGAATGCATATGATAAAGGGCCTCATGGTAAAAAAGCACAAGGGTGGACTTGGCTTTCAAGGTAGAATCATCAACAATAGCACACAAATACTAAGATCGAATCCTGAGAAAGTAAAATGGGTTTCCAACCTACTACTTAGTGCTCTCAGTGCTATATTTCCATCCAATGCTTAACTGAACAAAATTATTCTAATCTTGTGTATTAACAGTCTGAGAAATCACCACTTTAGACCTATTTACATGTGTCTCTAATAAATTTGTTTAAGCCAAGATAACAGGATTTGACAGTAAACACTTCTAAAGTAGGGATGGGGTGGGGGCGGAATCGGAATTTCTGATTTTAACAGCTCTAACTGGTTAAATGGAAAATATTACTAATTTCCATGTCTGACGTGCGCATGCATGTGTTAATAACTGACCAGTTACCCATAACAGATAAAAAGGATCATTGCTGGCTTAATTTATCCATCAAAGAGTTCTAAAATCACAGAATCTACAAAGCACGAATTTGGCTATTTTTGCATGAGGCTGAAGGTAAATCTAAGAAAATGGCTTTAAAGAAACAGTTTAAATTTCTTCTTTGAGAAATTCAATATATAGGAATTTAGATAAATAAGATTAAGATAATTTACCGTGGTTGGGTAAACACAGCCTGGGTCTTTACTGTCCATATTTGCAATAAGATGCAAGAAACTTTGTCTAAGGATATGTCTAGCTTATTTAAGTGTCTGAAAGTATCTGCAAGCATAGAACTGCAACTACTAATCAGGGAAAGTGCCAGTCTTATAACTTCAAGAGCAAAACAAATAACTTAGCTACACCTACCACTCAAATACTGAGGAGCTAAATCTTTTTAATCCTGAACCAGCAAAAAGAGACATTCCATTTAGCCTGAAAACACTCTGGACCTACTATCAGATCCTATGCATGTGACTGATGAAAGACCTGCTTTGCAATGCTGACATGAGCCAATAATCCCAGATTCCAAAGGGTGTCTGAGCAGACCCTGTCATTTATAACTGTTTCCCTGAAATCTTCATGTGCTTGAATCAAAATAACATGCTGACCCATGCCTTTCCTTGCTTGAGTAAGGTGGTACTTACTTTCTGAGTCTGTCCAGGATCTTGGAGATCAAAATCACCTGAGGAATGCATATGCAAGCAAGCTGTGCCAGTTAAATGACAATGCAAAAATGCAATCAGATCTGGAAAGAGTGATATGATAACCTGTGAGCTGTGCATTCTGTCTTGTAGAAAACAGATCTGTATGTAGTCTGTCCCAATGCTAACTTTTCACTTAGAACACTGATTGATGAAGAAACCGTTTTTCTGATGGAGGCCTGTGAGCTGTGGATTCTGTTTTGTGGAAAACAGATCTATATGTAGTCTGTCCAAAAATACACTGATTGATGAAGGAACCATTCTTTTGATGGAGACCTGTTCTGGCAGGAAAGCCATTTTAACACATCTTTCTACACACTTGTCATGCATCACAACAGAATCTGTAAGACAAAGTTATATAGACCAGTCCCACATATACAGAAGGTGATGAAAACAACTAATGTTGAGGAGTTTGAAGAGGATCGCGATTATCCTGATGGCAGGGTCTTGAGAGTACAGGAGACTGTGTCGCCAAGCAATCGATACATGTTTTCTTTGATTAGAACCAAGTTACATGTGTGACCATGAAGTCGGAAAGCAACACTGACTGGGACAGAGTTGTGGGGTAGAAAGAGAGCTCTTGCTTCTAATTACTCTCTGTTTACCCTTATTGTCTGTGGAGAGTGGTGACTGTCAAAACTCTCTAACTGCACATCTAGGTGAAAGAGCAGAAGTACTGCTGATACTGTTATAGATTGCCAAAGTGATCACATTGTTTTCCAAAGAGATAAAAAATAAAGCTTTTAGGGAAAATATGCTCCTTACTCAGAGAAGGCGCCACTATTATTTTTTCTCGTTTTAATACTATAAGACAAATGCAAGTCATGAGTGCAATTTGAAATTTCTTGATGAGGGGAGTCAGCTTCTCCAAAGATTTAGGCATTTTGCTGGGTTCCATTTATTCCAATCCTCCTTTGCCAAGACAAGATGAGGAATATATCTTCTTTATTTTTTGTCTGCTGACATCCTAATGATATATCTCCTTTGTCTGATCTTGCTAACATCATTGCTGACAAAGTGTTTTAAAGCATCATGGCTGGCTTAAGTTTGTTATGACTCCAATAAAAGAATGTTAAAATAATTGATACACTCTGCTTGTGATCATAACTGCATATTTATTTACATAAATAAAATATTTTATTTCAAAGTTTAAATATATCTTGCCCTTTATGCTGATACACCCAAATGGCATGGTTGATACAAGAATAACATATTTCTATTTCAAATGAGATTTAACTGTAATTGTGGTAACATAAATATGCCTACATAGGTCATTAATTACAAGTATAAATGATGCTACTCTACCTACATTAGTCATTACTACAAGTATAAATGATGCTACTCTACATACATTAGTCATTAACTACAAATATAAAAGATAACACTCCTATCAAGTTGATTAACTGGCCTGTCAAATCTAATTTTGTGAACACATAAAGAAATTATTGAAGTCTATATACTCTTTAATGCAATCCAGTCTGAAATTACAATAATTTATAAATATCAAAATATAATATGTCATTACAGAGAGCCCAACATTATTTTTCTTTTAAGACAAAAGCTATAGATTTTGATCTGTGGCTATATATCCTGCTGGTTTACAGTAAAATCAAATTATAAATATTATATCATCATCATTCCACAATGATTTATATTTGCATAAAACTTATAAAATGTATGGTAATCTAAAGTACCTAAACTCTGATCAATTTATCCATTTGTTGTTAATGTTGGCAAAATTAAGTACCTCTTTTACAAGTTAACATCTAATACCTTAGAATTTATAAATAAAACAGCTAACTTTTAGTGGCTAATGCTGTTACAACTGCCCTAGAAAACTACTTCCTACTTACATCTTTAGTATCTTCCATTGCTTCCTTTAGAAGACACATATGCCTCTTTGCTGCCTCACTCATCTTCTTCTGCAAACCACACAACTGATCAACAGATTCGTTGGAGCGACACATAAGGTTTTCCAGTTTAACTTCCAGTGCTACCATGACAATAAAGGCATTTTATTAAAATTTAATATTTTTTAACATATCATATATGCTCTAAGTATTGAGCACTTTCTTTGAGTTTTGAAATCAAGTTTCGTGGCAAAAAATATTTTTAAAAATTGGAATATGACAAATTGTTGTGATTTTAGAATTGTTACTAAAATTTATAACCATAAACTTTTAACAAGCACTAAATTTAAATACATTATACCTAAAATACAGGTTAAGTCGAATAATTATTGAGTATAACATAAAAATGCACTAAACACAATTAATTAATGATATAATTTAAGAATTATAATGTGCACATTGTTTATATATATAAAATCACAATAAAATAGACACTTTCTTGCTCAAGAAGGATAACTCTAGCCATGTATTAATATATAGTTTTGTATCAGAAATAAAATCATGCATAGTTGCATTGTACCAACACTTTTATTAACTACTTTCAACATAAATTAATGTTAAGCCAAAATTTATAATCGTTAGTTTTAAAAACTTTCAATCCAGTCTATTAAGTATGAGATTATCTTAGGAAATCAAAATAGCCATCACAACAAAAATGTTGGAGAGGAAGATCAAACAAAATAATGGAAATAATAGGTGAGATTTGGTTGTAATATGTGGTTATAAAGATGGGTTTGAGTGTTTTATTAAAGACGTAGAAGGTGAAAACATGACTGATGTAAAAGTTTTAGAACCTGTGAGAGAGCATGCACATGCTTTTATTAGAAGATAGAAGAAGTTCAGTATTCAGTTACAATAAGATTCCTTGTTTATTTGCGTTTAACAATCAAATTATTTCTGATATTCTCATAGTCATTTTGCTGAAAAATGTGTAGTTTAATGCCAAGGCATTAGAATGTGTTATTTTTGCTGAAGTTCATTAATACACACAAGCATTTACATATATATTCCAACTTATGTACCAAATCGCATTTTGAATAGCCTCCAACAGTTATGGATTTCATTCATAACTGATACTTAACTATATTTAGGGTGACTAAAAAAAAAAAATATATGCATTCACTGCTGTAAATATTCTTTTCCCTTTAGATCAACAGTCAGTGAAAGATTGTTACATCAAACCATTAGAAACACTCGTGGTTTCTTCATATTTTGTTAATATTCAAATTTACATAAGAAAATTTAGAACAATGAGTTTTCTTTCTCAAATTACCCCATTAGTTGTGATTGTTCAAAGGTAACATATTTCATAATTCAACCACAAGTATCATTTGCCATTTTATTTTTTTTTAAATCTGAAAGGGCCAAGTACGAGATTTAATGATCTATCTCATTTGATTGTAAAGTACTGACCAGCATTTTCAGCACGTTCCTCTTGCTCCTTTTCCTTCAGCCTTTTTTCCTCTTTTTTACGCTGAAGAATCATAGCTATAAGTGCAGAACCAAAAGGATTGCAATAATCAACAGTAATATAGATTTTTTCTTTCACATAATTCTCAAAAATATTTCCATTAATTTATGGATTATAATTCTACAAAATTATTTTAATCATTCTGAGTGTAATCAAATTGTAAGATTAAGTTGTTTTTGTAAAAAAAAAATGATAGTCTTTCATCATACAGTGTCAATATTACTCAAATAGTTTAAACAAATGGATTTAATTATTTTTTGTCGCCCAGACAAAGCTTACTTCTGAATCCATAACAATACTTGAAGTTTCATGATGCATATACTCGGCTCATGGAAACCTGGCTAATATTTCTGTATTCATCAACACTATTTAAATTTATTTAATCCTTTCAGTCTCAGAAATATTTTGCAAAGTCAAATATATGAGACATTTTGTATTAGGTATAACCAGCCTCTATATGATGACAGCCGACAACTACTAAATTCCGAAAAATTTACCATTTTGACACAAGTGCTGTGTTTATGATCCGTATTTATCATGCTTGTGAAATAATTGTTGAATAAAACTATCTTCCAACTTTTCATTAATGTATTTTTTATTTGTGAGAGAGTGGGTGGAAGCATGTACGATTGTATTTAATTAGGTACGGCTGGCGTGTTTCGATAGCCGTGGCAAAAATCTCAATCTCTGGTTTTACCATCTTGTTTTGATATACCTTGCAAACACTAAAACGGGTTCTGCTACGATTGTCCTATCAGAATGTATCTTATATCAAACTAAAGAAAAATGAAAGTAGAATGCAACCGTTTTAGTTTCGAATCTGTATTTTTATTTTTATTGTATGTAAAAGTTGATTGAAAAGTCTATTTTTAATTATGTTTTTGCATGTTATTTCTGAAAATATAGATTTTTTCTTATATCAATAGAAAGTAGAAAATCTCTTCTTTAAAATGGTATATAGCATGACAAAGTGGCATTTTCATAGGTACCCGTAGAGCAGAAAAATGTGCAACCCAAGTGTGCGCGAAGTAAACATAGGCCTAAACATAAACGAAGCGCGTGATCACCATGGTGTTGTTGGCTGTGCTTGTTTCTCTGCCTGCGAAATAATTAACTAAGCTTAATTAACTATAACTCTTGCAGTTGATAAAAGATTTTAATTAATTATCTGGATAATCTTTTAAGGCTATTTGACAGAAATAAAGATCGTATCTGTACCAGACAATGGTCACACACTGGTCCTAGATCGTTTTTCTCCCACAAAAAAAAATGGTTTATTAACTAAGTTATGATGATGGATCACGAATGACAGCCATTTCATTAATCATAACGGGTAGCACCAATAGCAACAGCCTCAAATATGCATTAATTATTTAGTTTTTGTGAGGCTATACCCCATCATTGTATCTTTTAAGAGTTGGTAACAGGTTAAATAATTATTGTTAGGGTTCATTTCACTTGTAAAAATTGGCCAAGACTTTAAGGGACCCTGTTTCAGAATACATAATACTACTGTTTTTATTTCAACCTGCCTCTATCTATCAATCAGCCCTCTACTCTTATTCTTAAAGAATCATAAATTTAAAACATAAGACATTAATAAGTGCATTTTAACTACAAATGTCAGCTAGTTTTAAATTATTTCATTAAAATTACTTAAACAAGTCAAATGGAACACAAAATAACAAAAAAGCATTAATATGGTCCATTTTCAGTGTTGGTTCAAAGTGTCGTAGCTCAATTTGTGTTTTTTCTCATTTTTGAGAATCAATAACTCAAAAATTAAGAAAGCTATTGCCTCAGAAAAAAATCATGCTTCATGTCCGCATTGGATACATGAGCTATGCAAAAAATAATAATCAGTTTTTACTTTAGGGTGATGCAAAAATGGCAGTGTAAAATACATGTAAAAAGCATTTTTTCCCCATTTTGAAAATTGCATAAAATAAAATGTAAGAAAGATTAAGCAAGCATTTTTTGTAAACTGACTTCTTTCACCTGATTGTTATATGGTGTAAATTTCATTAATTTCCAAAATCTTTGAAAAAATAACTGGTTATACCTACTTGTATTTAAGAAGATATAGCTTGGTTTTAGAACAAAACTGTACAAAATCAAACTTACAAAATCAAACTTTTCATACATCTCCTTTCAGTATATCATGAAAAACAAATCTGCATATTAAGGGGTTAATCATCATTTATTAATCTGAGAACTCCAAATATATTTCTATATTTATTTAATAAATATATTAAGCAATGACACAATAATAAAATTTGCATTAGGTTTTTCAAAGGCAAAAACAGTTCCAGTATAAGTAACTGCAATAACACTTCAGTACCATTTGGAAAATTTTGTGTAAGAATCAAATGTAAAGAAAGAAGAAAGTGGTACTGGTAGTAATAATGTACTCAATTATTTTATCGATGTTTTGTCTTTCGAACTGTTTTGTTGTTGTTTTTTCTGAATTTTATTATAGTATCCATAAACTTTCATGAAAGTACCTTAGGGTTGCAACAAAAAATGGGCCAAATGTCGCCTCATGGCCAAAAAAGTAAAATTCACATTTTTGGGTACCAAGTTTTAAGAAGAAAGCAGAGCCTGCCTGGTTTTGTAACCCCAAAACTGATTGGTCCTTTAAATAAAGGACATATAACTCTTTACACTCATATATTTTTCACTTTTGTTTGATGCAAATAACCAAATAAATTTTCAAACAAAAAAGTTCACGATACATTTTTCAAAAGAAATATTTATCACAAAATAATGAAAAAAGTATCATGTTCTGCGGAATTTCACATCTTTCCAATGATATGCTGTAGTCCTTGATTAGTGACCCATGCAAGATCCGCTAAATTAAAAACATGTAGTACGCATCCCGTTTCAGTCATGACTTCCATGTGCGAAACGCGTGTTGATGCTACCACTGATTTTTCCGACATTTTATACGAACAGTAAGATCTTATTAGTAAGATCTGTCTATAAGCATTTAATAATGATTACTGTACTCTGTGATTATTTTATCCGTAAACATATCTCTACTTTTAAAGCAGAATTATTAATTTTGTCCTTATCATCACTATCGCTTCCGTAGTTTGAAAATAGGTTAGTCGGCGCGTCACTCTTTCACAAAAGTTTGACTGCTATTTCCTTGCAATATATATTCTGAAGTCACAGAACATATTTAAATATATTATTTTATTTACTTAATTAATTTTAATCATGATGATAATCTCATTATTTAGAAAAAATCGTTTTCTTACAATGATAATTTAAAAAAGAAAAGATAACTATTGATGCAAAATTAGTAAACAACCGAAACACTTGGGTTTGTGAAATGTTTATTTCATGCAATGGATTCATAATAATACTAAGATATTTTATTTAGTAAATGCTTTTTAAATACATTTTAAATAATTTTAACCTGTTTTGTTTTGAATTTGAACATAATGTTTTCCTCTTAATTGTTAAAACTTGTCAAGCTTCTGCCTTTGTTTTCACGCTCTTTTAATTTCTTTGGTGGTACATAAATGAAGAATAAATTAACATGAGGACTTTTATATTACATTATTTAATTATTAAAGGCAGCAGATTTATCAATAATTCTTGTATATTTTCTTTTAATAAATGAAAAACTGGTTGATGAACAGCCTATAGTTTTCACATTATTTAATTAGGCTTATTGATTGTAGTAGGATTTTTCATTGGTGAGGAACTAGAAGTTCACAATACAAACAGTGCTAAGATAATATTTATGGAACAGTGAAGAAATAGGAATATTTTTAAGTGGGGTGATAGCATGGACTGTGATGATGTGGATGCCAAGTTTGTATTTAAATAGGGTTTAACAATGGAGACAACCAACAGAAGAACCTGGACAGCTGTTGACTTTAATGCATTACATGAAGGATTTTCTATTTATAAAAATATGTACTTGATTAATATTTGAATCTGTGTTATGAGTATTCATTGTTGGAAATAAAAGCACATAATTAAATTATATTTATAGTGTACATTATTATTATATTAAATATCATGTCATTAATGTGTACTTAATTCATGTAAATGTGGAAGGAGTTTTAGAATAAAGTTATCCATACATATTTTCATTATATTTCATTGCTTTAATTTACTTGTCACAAAACTTTCAAAACATAAAGATATGTATTACTTATTATTTTGTTATAATTAACAGTAGTAAGTTGAGCATGTTTTATATCTATACATAAAGAATACCAAGTATACAATTTTAAAGATTTTTTAAATAAAAAAGTTTTCATTGTAAAAATATTAATTCAGATAAAACATAGATAACTGATCTGTCTTTAGATAAATGGATAACTCCCTGTTGATCATTTTAATAGGTGAACCATAACTGTGCTATGTATAGTTTCTAAGATGTGATCATTTATGTTTTAATTTTCTTTGTACAGTATTGTACAGTAAAATGAAAAATATAACTTAATATGCGATTAAACAGAAATTATCTTTATACATGATAAATGACTATAGTTTACCGATCATTTTCATTTGTGAACCATAAATGTGTTATGTATACTAGTTTCTGAGATGTGACCATTTAGCCATTTTAATTTTCTTTGTAAATAAAAATTGTACAGTAAAATAAAAAATGTAACTTAATATGTGATTAGACAGAAATTATCTTTATACATATAGAAAAGAGTATAGTTTGCTGATCATTTTGATATGTAAACCAACTCTGTATAAAGTATAGTTTCAGAGATATGGCAGTTTGCTTGAGTACATTTTCTGTGTTAAACTTCGTCAATGCCTTATCTTTGATAAAATTCACTGAAAAGGTCATTTTCGTGTGGGGCTGCACATAACTTTTTCTTATATCAGTAAGAAAAAAAGTAAAGGTATAACCATAAACTTTCCCCTGATACCACTTTTATTAGCAGAACTTCAAGTTTTGGTAATCAATTCTGAAATCATAAATGCATTTGAATGAATATTTTTTCACTGAAAATTGTGCAGAGAGCATTAATTCCTCTACGAAACTAGTTTTTAAAATATCATATAGCTCTGGCTGCATAGTGCCAAAAAGTTTCCATTGAATAACTGAAAAGGTGCCTGCTTCAAATTCTAGCAATGGCCGCATCAAGTGTATTAGAAACGCAATTCATTTTAACAACTGTTATGCTTATATAAGTTAATATTGCTTTCAATAAATATAGCTCTTTATTTGTATATGAATTTATTATGTAATTGCAAGTTAATTTTAGCGGCAATATGATTCCAAGACTGATTGTCTTCTGATCCTCAGTTCTATAGATTCTAACTATTTCTTTGCTACAACCCTAGTCTATTTCAAACCAATGTAGAACTATATATGAAGCACACTTTGGTAAAAATAAAACTAGCTTTATTTTATAGTAGTATTTATTTATACTCAATTTTTTTTAGACTGTGTTATTATTTGATTAATAATATATCTGTTTAATAATTTTCTTACAAATGTAATAATAGGTTTAGGAACATGGAATTTACAACTGTTCTCTTGAACATTAAAACTGTAAATGCTAATAGTAAATGAATTTCTAAATATGTATAGTATATATAGAGATCAAATAATGTGTTACATTTTTTCTTGCCATAGTAATTTCCCCTTATTTATGGCAATAAAAATATATTAAATTTAAGTGCTTAATAATTAAGCATATTTTCATGTGATATGTTAACTCTATTAAATTCTCATTGATGAACGGTTTAAGATTTTTTAAATTCCCAATGACTCACATTCAAACTATATTTTGGAAGAACAATCCCTCATGCATTTTGCAAATTATAAAACTTCTAAATCATCACATTACAATTTTTAACCACTAACTTAACAATAACCTTTAAAATCTAATCTGCATATTGAGTAATGCACTATACCACAATAATATGCCTTGAAAGTTCAATGCATAATGGGAGTATTTTCTTCATTTCAGCATATATTTTATGCATTAACTATATTTTGTTTATACAATTAAAAAGCAAATTAACAAAGCTGCTGAGTAATATAGTAAATTTAATTTTGACAAAACATGGACAAGATGCAAGTTTAAAATGCCTTCATAATAACATTTGCAATAAAATGTTAACACAATAGACACAAATCTTTAAGAAAACAATTACCATCTTCTCCAGTTTCCATCTCAATACATGGTACCTGTAACAAAGCATGCATACCATCACAATAAAAATCTAAGAGTAAACTGCACCACAGACTTTCTAATTACAGAGTTTTGTCAGCAAAGTACATATATGACTGAACAAAAATACTAAATGCTAAAATTTCAGATGTCAGTAAAGTACAGGATGTTTGAAAATTATCTTTTACAACTTTGATACAAAATGAAATATTTACTAATACACAAAAATTACCAATTGAGTAAATTTAGACACCGAAAATCCTAAAGTTTTAAAATTAAAATAACAAAGTTACAAACATTCAATATGATCACCACTGGTGAATCTCAAAACATCCATGCTAAAATCCAAATGTGCCATTTGCACTGCAACATATCCACATCAATATTTTCAATAGCAGCTGTGATTCTTGTTTTCAGATCATTCAATACAAACGAGTGTTGTAAACAAGATCTTTGACAAATTCCAAAAGAAAGATACTGCAGAGTGTGGTCAGGTGATCTAGGCAGCCAAAGAATGGCACCTCCACAACCAATCCACCTGCTTGGGAATGTCTTATTATGAGACTCAGGGACAATCAAGACTCAATGTGGAAGTGAGAACTCTTGTCAAAACTTGGTATTCAGAAAACTTAATGAGTGTAAAATGGGTCAACCCCAGCATTTCTACACCGCCTGGTTGACTTTTTATATTGAACACAAATTCTAAAGCTAATTTTAGGACACCCTGTATATCCAGATCTATAAAAACTATAAAAATGTAAAAGACTGCAATTCTTTAAAAGCAAGTTCTCTATTTACACAAGTTATGTTCATGTGGAATTCAAATGTATATGACCTAATAGTCAGGCATTATTGCTTTGTTTGCAAGCCTAACTATAAGTTACATGGCCTATGTGTCAACCTGAAAGCAAGCTACTGATTATTACGTTTTTTTACTTTCTTAGTTGCCAGTTCTACTGTCCAGACTTTGAACTAAGTGCTCAAGTGTTTACAGTCAAATTCAAGTGCTTTCAAGGACAAAATAAAATTCATGCTAGAACAGAAGACCTGCACTAAATGGTGATTAAGAAATGGTTATTTGAAAAATTTTTAAATTACAAATCAAAAACCTTAAATACAAAGAATTTTCTGACTTCATAATATTTTTTTTATATAAATAAGGTTCCAATAATTCTAAAATTAACTTTACATGAATTTTTTTCTCTTCAGAACTGTACAAGTGCAATATAAATTCCAGTTTCAGACAGCCTAAAAATTGCAATAAAATGAGCCCCTGATTGATTTCCTTTAAATTGTTATATGCAATTCACTTCAAATATAAATCCACACTTCTTGATTGATTTTATGAGACAAAACAGTAACATTTAATACTTTTTTCTTTTGTTTTATGTAATACATCATGGTGTATAAGTATTGTTGTATGTTTTCAACATGAGTTTATCGACTATTAGCATTAAATGTTGTCAATTTGGAAAGCATAACACTTAGAGATCTATTTTCAAACTCAAAAGATTATTTACCATTAGATTTAGCACCAGAAATAGATATTTAATCTCTTTCAAAGCAATTTGTTTTTAATTACAGCAAAAATTTATGAAATGTAAATAGCCAAACACTCTTCAAAAAACATAAAAATTACTACCATACAAAGTGTAATGCTACTACAGTCGAACCCACTTATCTTGACCTCAGTTAACTCATTAATCTCAATCCCCGTGATGACCAACCACCGGCTTTTGAAAATGTTAGTTATCGATGCCACTTCGCCATCTCACTAACAATAAATGGCCATGGCTTGTTAACAACCTGCAGCTAAATTTAAGAAGGGCATTGTTTCCTTCATTGGGTGCGATGTTTGCCACAGGCAAAATAGGCGCATTGATGCCCTCCAACTGGCTCACACCTCTTTTATGCTAATTAGCACCTTTTGAAGTAACCGCGTGTACAACAGTTTTCACAGTTGTGTCAGAGTGAAATGACTCTCAAATTTAATTTTGACACTGGTTAGCTTTTTGTAAAAAACGATCTACAGTGTACACCCTGCAGGTTTTTAGTGATTATGTGAGCAATCTTTGTGTTTGCAATGTTGGAGAATACATATACAGTATAATGAAAGGTTTGTATCAAGAATCAACGGTGGGCCAAATTCCCTCTTTGTCTTAGCATTTTCTCATCGGTCATGTTGATTCTTTTATGTCACCAAACACTAACACAATGTCTATCTGTTTGTTTGTTTCTTTTTTTCTTTCTTTGTATATGTACATCTCGAGCACAAAAGAGGGCCAAAATCGCAACTTAACATCGGTTATCTCGACCCCATGACTAATCATTGCTGGCTTTTGAAAATGTTACTCATCAATGCCATTCAACTGGTTCACACCTCTTTCATGTTAATTAACCCGCTTTTCAAGTAACCGTGTGTACAATACTTTTCAGAGCTGTGTCAGAACAAAATGATTCTTGAATTTAATTTTACACTGGTTAGCTTTTTGTAAAAACAAACTACAGTGTACACCCTGCAGGTTTTTTGTGATTTAGTGAGCAATCTTCGTGTTTGCAATGTTGAAAGTATAATGAAAGGTTTGTATATTTTTATTGTATACATGTACTAGTAAATCTCTGCTGTTAGTTGGTGTACATAAGCCTTTTGTTGTTAGCAAACACATACAGTGTATGTATATTTTTACACCATGCCAATCGCATCTTCAAACAAATCACGGCAACGCTGTTGTGTAAAAAAAAAAAAAAAAAATCACCAAAAACATGTGCATGTACATTTTCATTTAGTAATGCACATCATGTACATAAAGAAATTTCAAGCATATGGTACATGTAATATTGAAGCATTTGTTTTCAAGCAGACTGAAAACACATGCATTTACCTTCTTATTTATTAACACACATCATGTACATAAATTTCAAACATGTTACACTACTGTAATATATTGCCGCCATATTGGTTTTTAGTTATCTCAATCATTGGTTATCTCAGGCTTTTTGGCAAATCCCTAAGCCAGCGACATATCCGGGTTTGACTGTATAACAGAATTTATACAAATAACATTCATTGTGATAACACCTTATTTTGAAATTGATTTTAAGTGAAACTTGTGACAAATATGTACAAATACAATATTTAAGAGTTAACTGTCTCGAAACATATTCTTGTTTCAAAGAATTTTAGAAATGTAGATGCACTTATGCATATAAATACAGAAACATATAACTAACGTAAACACAACATTTAATGCTCAAAGCAAAATCATCAAATTTTAGTTGAATGAACTAAATGAAGTGTAACTTACCACCTCTTGTGACTTTGATTGATTTATGCGGAGGGGTTTTGAGTCATCAACAGGAATTTGAGGTGTTGGTGTAAATGGACTGTAGTGATGATATAAAGAAAGTGAACTAAAGAATAGTGACATTAAGCATTGCAGTAACAGTTCTAAAATCTTTCATAAACAGTTATACAAAATCGTTATAAAAAAAAAAAATTAAATTCCTTACATTTAATTGTAAATATCTAGATAAAATTCCATATCACTTTTGAAAAATGCAATTATATATTTTAATATATCTTTTTGGAGAAGCACTGGTATTCTTTATCAATTCTTTCTTTATTAAAAATAAAACAATAAAATTAAAAACCCATATTATTATTTTAATTACATTTCATTAATATTTGAAATGTTTCTCTTGGCAGTGTATTAAAGTAGGTAGTCCCAACGTCACTGTTTTGCTGGAATAAGTAGCATTTAATGCACACATTTTCTGTAGCAAAGTGTGATATTTTAATAAAATTATTTGTTGATGCAACTTTGATAAAATTATAGATTATTTCTTTATCTAGCATGCTGCTGTATTTTACTTACTCACTGCGACTTAAACAATGTTTGAAAGAAAAATAATTACACTTACTAAGTGTTGGATGCACATTTTTGCTACAAACGGGGCCTTGCAGCCATTGAAAAATTTGCTTTGGTCTGAATTTCTTTTTGCAAGTGATCACAGATGACATTTTTATATCAGTGCAACACTAAGCCTTCTGCTGATCCATTTTTATTAGCATAACTTTAAAACTCAAGCTTTGGGTAATAAGTTAAAAACCTGGCTATTTTTAAATCAATTGCTGTTACTGCATTTGAATAAATTTTTCCCTCGTTGAAAAAACGCAATGAGAATGGCATTCATTCCTCTATGAAACTAGTATTTAAAAATAAAATATCATATAGCTTTAGCTGCAGTTTAGCATAAAGAGTCTCCATTAGGTAACTGAAAAAAGTTGATGCTTCAAATTCTAGCAATAGCCATGTCACGTTAGAAAATTTAGAGCTGCAACAAATTTCAAAAGCAATTTTTGATGAATGTTATGCTTATTATATCAGTTAGTATTGCTTTCAATAAATATAGCTCTTTATTTGCCTAGAGTTTATTTAGTAATTGCAAGTTAATTTTAGCAGCTATATGATTGCAAGATCGATGTCTTCTGATTCTCAATTCTATAGTTTCTAATTATTTCTTTGTGACAACTCTACTCTATTTCAAACCAATTTTAAACTTAGATGTATGAATCAAGCTTTGGTAAAAATAAAACTTTAGTTTTGTTCTATAGTGTAGTATTTATTTAATTCTCAATTTTTTTAGATTGTTTTATTATTTGATTACTAATAAATATATCTTACTCTAAAGTTAAATTTGACTGAGATCATGACTATTACTTTTTTAACCTTATTTTCCTGTCGTTTTCTTGGTTGAAGAGTCAACTAGAAAAAAATAGAACTCTGCATTTAGCATTTAGTGACAATCAGGCTGAAGTCTTCTGCAGCTTATTTTCATTAAAAATGTATTTTGTAAACACATTTCATTCGCTGATAAACTTAATCAAACAATTATATTTTGCTTTACAAATATTACACTTAATATATATTATAAACATAGTATGAATTAGTATATGTTTACTAATTTACTTGAACATGTACATGTAATAATTAGCCTAGATACTTGAAATTTACAACTGTTCTCTTAAACATTAACAAATTAATTGCTAATACTAATAGTAAATTTATATAAGAATATATCTTCTATAGTATTATTATCTGTTTTTAATGATATTTTGGGTTTTAGGTCAACCATTTTCAAATCTCACCACGGGCACTTCAGTACGCTTTACCGGCTGTGAGTTTATCAATCAAAATGTAATAAACACGTCATTCAAATATACAAACAAAACATATTTAACGTTGGAAGATTCCTTTATTTATTAAAACAATTATCACCAATTTCTTTCTTCTAATTACCGAGATAGACAGTTTTGAAAAAGAGTGAAATCAGTCACAATGTGACGTTGTCTCCACTCTCCATATAGCGAGGGGGCTTACCTAGTAGAATATCTAGTACTGTTTTAGCTTTTATTTTTATGATAAAATGAAACAGTATACATTATAAAATTCCTCTTCATGAGTTACAGTACATGACATTAAATTCTTTTATAAGAGTTTAATCATATTTATTTAGAAATATTAGTAATAACTAACAGTGTTTTATTTATTTATTCATTTGTCAGGTGTCAAACCAAAAGTTATTTTCCAAATACACAATAATTTTATCACATTTATTTCTAATCAATTGAGTAGTAACTTATTTCTATATCAAAGTAGATATATCAAGAGAAAACCTTATGCCATGAGAAACACATACATATTCTTAATATATTCTTTTTAAAACAATCAAGACTTTTCTCTTTAGTTTAATGCAATTACACTAAAATAGCCAATTATACACACAGTTTAATTAAATACTAAATACACCCACTGAGATTATTAATGATCAGTTTTATGGGAAATTTATTTTTAAACTGTATATGCACAAATATAAAAATTACAGTAGCACAGATTATCAGGCTAATGATCAAATGTGTGGAGATAAAGGATAACAATGGATGCCTAAAGTTTAGAATATATGCAGCCATTTTCAAGGATGCTATCACATTTAACCCTTCTCTTATCTCTAAGTTACTGTCACTATAATTTCAGTTAGTAATCAGTGTTAATAACAATAAAACTTCCTTTCTTCTCATTCCACATCCAGCAACAAAGCTTTTAGACATTTTGACATCCAGAATAAATTTTATGTTCAGTTATGTTTTATTTATTTCCATACAATTATTATGTATAAAGCGTGTATGTATGTATATGTCCTGGCATTCATCAAAATTACTTATCTTACTGTAATTTAATAAATTTTAATATGTTACCATCTTGGGCATGATTCTGAAGAAATGAATGGGTGTAAAGTTTGTCAAATATTAAGACAATATAGATTTATAATCCCATGTAATTCCCACTATAATTTACAGTTTTATAGTTTCAATTTAAGGACTAAATAATCAAAAAGTTGATAATAATCTAAAAGTCTTTTCTTTAGTTTTACCATATCTCAGAGATATAGAACACAAAAGTAACAGCTATGATGTTTATGACAATCACTTAAGAATGAGAATAGAAAAGGACAATTAACAGAAATGATAATCTAAATTACTTAAGAAATACTTACTTTGATGGAAAACTAGAAGACAAATTAGCAATATAAGTAAATACATAGTCCATGGCAAGATTAGAATATGGCACTTTATCCTCTATATTCTTCCGAAAGTCTGGATCATACCAGGCATAGCCTAAAACACCACCAGCACCAATTGTAGTCACTCCCAAAGTCTTAATAATGGTGCCAAAGACATTTCGACCCCTGAAAGAAGAAAAAAATAAACAGAAACATCACAGATTTAATTAAATGATTTTTTTGATAACTAAAATGTTTTAGCTCTATTATAGACAACAAAAATCATAGACCAACAATTTTTCACTACAAATACAATGACAGGATTGAAAATAATAGGTGAAGTGACAACAAATGATACTATGAATAAAATAAGTACATTTTTAAAACTTCTAAAGAAATTTATGCACTGTGAGGATGTCAAATGTGTCTTGGCATATTAATGTTATTCATAATGCATTCATGTGTTCATACCTTTAAATTTCAAAGTAAACTATATTATGATCATATTTTTTTAAAATGTCATTTGATGTCCTCTATTCTTAATCTGTACCAAATTATATAAACCAAATAATTAAGATTTTGTAGTTGACAAATAGTTATATCCCTTACTTTTATAGTGTAACACATTTATTCTAAACTATATAACTAATCTGACCTACCTTTGGGATGTAATATAACATCTTTCTAAAACTACTAAAAGACATACAGAAAAGTATGGTGACATTTTATACTTGAAACTCAAAAGTTAATTCAAACTTTAATGTGTTTTTCTTACTTGCTATATCAGTATATGATAATAATTTATTATAAATTGTACTTAAAATGCTATGTTAATTCAAAATGTTAATATATTCTTTTAAATTGTTATATTATAATAATGTATAATAATTAATATTCATGTCTTATTTCATTATTATTTTGAGATGCCACTTAAGAAATTTTAAGTTATTATTTTAATTATGCTTAAAGCAACATTGTTGTACAAGTATTATTTAAGTTCAAGTAATTTTCTGTACCATTACAAAAAATCTGCTCTTTTAAAAGAGTAAATTTAAAGTATGCATTAATTAGATAAGAGAATGAAGATTATTACACTTGTATATAACATATTTAACCATCAATAAAAATTATCATGAAAGTTCTACATACAAAGATTCAGTATGTAGTTTCAGTAATATTAAATATTGAGAGCAAAGTGACAAAAAGCAAAAACACAAAAACAAAATTTCCCAATAATTCAAGTGATAATTCTGGCTTTATAAACCTGTTAATAGTAAGTGTTAATACTTGATGAAAAAGATTAAATAGTTTGATCCACAGATACAGATAGATAAGTGATCAATAAATAACCAAAGTTACCATATCTGATAATTCCCAATTCACTAAGGGTTAAATTTTAAAACTTCAAATAGAAATAAAACATAAGAGTCTTTCAACAAGATTATAAACTTAGACAAGATGTATGATTATATATTGCTAGTTCTGAAAGACTGATCCTATCAACTAAATCAGTAAGTTCAGAATTAACATAAGCATAACAAATCAACATTGAATACTTAAGTTAGGTAAGACCACTTAAATTTTGAAGTCTGGCCAAATAAGCTGATATTTGCAGGTTATATTATCTTCCTCAAAGTAAGTTTGCATACAAAATTTTGGAGATTTAGCTTTAATAGAAAAAAAGATATGACAGTTCAAAGTTTGGCATAAATTGCAGAAAAACACAGATCTGAAATGACCACACAAACAAAATCTATGAAACATACACAGCTCATCTTTGCTATTTCAACTCTTTGTAACACAAATATATTGCTGATTTTTTTTTTTTTTAAGGATCACAGATGCATAGAAAATGAAATACAATCCTCTCAAAATAGTATTTTGTTTAAATTTTCAAGTGGCAAGTGGTCAATAACTGAATAAAACGTCTCTTTGGGAATCTTGTAAAATAAAAACTACTTCATGTACATCATCCAAATTTGGCATAATTGCTCTTTGGAGTAGAGACATTTATAGGGTGAAGTTTTAGACAATCTTTTTATATAGATTCAGAAATATAACATCTCAAAAATGTAGTTTCATGCAATACATCCGCATACTTGTTGAAGAGGAAAAAAGGTAAAATGAAACATTAATTATAATGGAGTGTTTCTAATTTCTGTAACTGACAGCATGATCATTCTAACTAAATAAAGTTATAAATTATATTTTGCACAATATATGCATGTACTTTAACAATTTAAAAAAAACAGTTCAAAACTAGCAAAACTGATGCTCTTTAATTTAATAAAATACTATTAGTGTTAGTTGTTACTATTTACAGTTTACTTTTTTGTAGTTCAACAGCAATTGTAATTATTAGTATCTTTATTTTTAATAGGTGTCTATTTGTTTTATAATATAAGCCATTAACATTCTAAAAATATCTTGAAAATTGAAGCTAAAGTCTTTCATAGTTTTACTTATATGCCTACTAAAGTACTATATCAGTGTATACTGTATGTCTGTAGTGTGAGTAGCATGTTACTCCTCATCGTTGTCCTGATCTCAATTTTTACCATACATCAATTCACTCATTGACTGACTCATACACTTATTATATATATATATATATATATATATATATATCTTAACCCTGATCAGTCATTCAATGACAAATTCTAATTATCATTTACTAGATTGTTTCTTAAGGTCCGAGTTATAATAAAATAATGAAAAGTACTGTCGGCTACAGATGAACACAGACAAAAATCCTTCGGTATTAAGAGTTGTCATTCTTTATTTTGGATTGGTGCTTTATAAAATTAATTTAAAATATGTATGAAATTCAACAGTATTAAATTAAAAGTGAAAATAGACTGGTGAATATAAAATATTTCAAAATCATAGTGTAATCTTATGCAATATCCAGACATCTCAATCAAGCAATAAAATCATCATTTATTCATTAAAAATATAAAATAAATAAATGCTGAGATTATTTTATTAACACTTCACATTATATATTATCGCAAATGCCATCTTAAACTGGTTATTGATGTTATTGTTTTTTTTTAAAATCTACCTCTTTAAGTGCTTGACAACTAGGGTGACTTCAACAATCCTGAGGCATGGAGTATGGGGTAATATGAAATGAATATATATAGAGAATAAAGTGCCACATTTTAAACTTGCCAAAGACTATGTATTTACATATATTGCTGATTTGTCTTCTATTTTTCCATCAAAGAAATCATTTCTTAATTTAGATTATCAGTTCTGTTAACTATATTTTTTACTAGTTTGTCTCTCTACAATTAGCTTCATTTAAATATGTTTAATTTTAAATTAACAAAAGTAACAAATTTTAAAGCACAAAAGGTAAATGTTTTTTAAAATTAAAGCATATGGACACTTTTATTTATTTGGGATAAAATGAGATTTTTAAAGAAATCATAAAACTGTTTTCAGCTGAAATAATTGTGTAATTACAGAAAGTTGTTTTTTAAAAATAATAAAATAAAGTTATGAAATAAAACGCTATCTGAAGAAGTCAAGTAGTTCGATTTAAAAAAAGTCACCAAATAAACTAATAATAAAAATATAAATAACTTTTATTTTTAAATAAAATTAATTCTTTACTTTTTTTGTGGTCGAAAGGGAGGAAGTGGAGGTGGAGGGGGCATAGGTGGTGGCGCATTCTGGGCTATTTTGGTTGATCCTTTTCCTTCCAGTGCAGGAGTCGGTCTCCCAATATAAAGTAGCCTTCTGCATCTCGCTCCCTGTGTATAAAAACAACTAAAATTACTAACCCTATTAAATATTATGCTAGTATTCAAATGTACGATTTGAAAACCATTCCATATTACAAACTATAATTTGACATCGATAGAATAGATTAGATAAAATTATAATAATATTTACTACTACTAGGTTAAATCATAACTGAAATTGAAAACGTTTGCCCGTCCGTCTTTTGAAGAATATAAACATTAGTTTAAAAAATTGTAGTTTATTGAGTAATAATATATATGATATTGAATTTTCGGAGATTTAGGTTAAGGAAGATGTCTAGCATAAAGACAACAAGAGATTAAACATAAATAGTGTAAATATTTTCAATTTTGTGCTTTCCTGTGGTGACCTCCAGTAATGTACGTGCATGGTCTATCTCCATGTAGTATGTATATTAAACACTACAAAACCATAGCAAAACTGTTACTTTGTTTACATTCAATATGATACTACAAGCATAAAAATAATTTTAAAGACAATATAAATTACTTGAACTGAAATAGAAAGTCGCGATGTTGATGCTTTCCACATTGCTTCTAATCAGGTCCGACGGTCAGAGGAAGTGTCAAGGTGAAAATAGCCGGCGAGAGGATTGTGGGGCTCGCTTGTGTGAAATAGTATTAGTATTATTAAGTCAGAAAAATATAATAATTTAGTTTTAATAATCATAGTACAACAAATATTGTCTAAAATACTTAAATACATCTTATGTTACATTTTTATTTGAACAAAAGAAATGTGAATAATAAAATTACTTTTAAATTAGACTTTTTAGAGTTACACAAATATGGCAGCGTCCTTGAAGACGGGAATAACAAGTTAGTAGCTTATTAACTTTTGGGGTTGATTTTGTTAGTAGTATATATTTTGTATTTTTTAAATAGGTAGGCCTAGGCCTATTGTTTAGTTTATTGAAAATGCTCTCTCTTGAGATATATCTGGTTTGCTTAATTTGAAAATGTTCTCTCTCTCTCTCTCTCTCACTCTGAGTCTCTCTCTCACACACACACACACACACACACTTATTATTGTTGATCGCTACAGCTTCGTACGCTGGTTTCGAAGATGCGCGTCGAAGGCTGGGCAAAGATCGTGTATTCTAAAAAAAAAAAAATAGTGTTGATGAAGATGTATATTGTGTCTAGTCGAGTCTTCATAGACAGATGACACTTAATTGACTTTGTAGCCTGCATTGTTTTTACTGTTGCCCGCTCGATCATTTCTGCATGATTTTCTTGCTGTTTCTGTGTTTCTCTACGGCTGACCATAGTAACTACTTGTTCTCATTTCCTGCAGTTTTCAGCAGACAGGTTGTTAGATATGGGGTAGTTTTGTTATGTTCCTTTTTAAAAATTAATGTTATGTTTCTTTTCAGAGAGTTGTTACTTTGTTAGTAATGGACTGCTGAGTTTGAGACTCAGAAAACACCAGAGAACACCCCATCGCAGTAGGAATATTGGGAATGCCTTAAAGTAATCAGCACTTTTGCTGTCTTAAGTATTTGTCAGAGCACTGCCTGTACATTTGGTTATCTATACTTTTTATCTGTTGATTATTTGACAGAGCTGTGTCTATACATTTGGCTGTCTACACACTTGTACCCAAGATGCAGCTGCCCACAATATGAAACAGGATTTTACCTCTGTTTCAATCTTTGTTTATGTTGCTGTTTGCTGCCATTGAATGATTGATACCCTTACTGGTGCAGTATTTACAGATTTTTAAAGCTGCATTTTAGTTCTCAGTATAGGCTTCAGTATAGGCTTCTGGCATGTATGTCCATCCCCAGTTTGTTTGTACTCCACTCCCTTTTTTAGTGGTTGACAGCTGTAATTTTGATGGTAGTTTTTGAGCAGCTACCCAAAGAAATATGCTGGAGAGCATTCACTGGTTGAAGATGTATTCATGTTTGCAGAGATGAGGTGCTCTGTTGGGGTGTTCTTGTTTTTATCTTATCCATTTTGGTAGCCTGTGTCTGTCTTTTTCCTGTTTGTGAGTCATTTTGTGGTTACTGCTGTGATGGTTTTGGAGTGCCCTCTTCCAACTGGCCATTGAATGAACTTACTACCCAAAGGATTTGAGGCTTGGTGTCTAGTCTTTTGATTGGATGATAAATTGTGTAGTTTAATACTAATTTTTTTGTTTAATTTAAATATAGAAGATGAGACTGTTGGTCATTGCTCATGCAAAGTTGCTTCCAGAAAGCCCACCAAAATTCACTCCAATCTTCGCTGTCCCCAGCCATACTCTCTTCCAGAATGTAAATCTCTCTCTCAGTACTTTAACCTGTCCACAATATCAGCAATGAGTTAGAATTGGATGTGACAGATTTTTCCATTTATTTTATTTCAATAAATAAAACTAATTTTTTTCCAAAGTACATGCAGTTGGCAGTTTCCTAGTCTTAGTTGGTGATTGTTTTTGTGGAATGTGTGTGTACAGGCCTTTTATTTCACTTTAGTGATAAAATTAGGTCAGCGCTCTCTTATTTAAATCACCTGGTGTGGTGCTATTGTCAGACTTAGTTAATGTGTAGTGCTGTGTTAGAGTGCATATTTTAATCATTCTTTACTATTTTATGCATTCATTAATTACCATAGATGCTTGTGTGTTCAGATAGGAAATGGTTTGTAGTTTGTATTTATATATTTTTGTATGCTAGTTTACATTATTTTATTTGTGTATTTTAGGATTTATTCATGTGAGAATGGTTTTTACAAGGCACACAAATATAGTTATTTAATTAATTTTTTCTTCATCTGATAAATTATACATTAGGATTGAGTTGTATTTAAAGAGCATTTAGTGTAGTTTCCTTAGATAGCAAAAGCATAATACAAATTTAAGTAGTTTAGGAGTATATTATATATAAACAGAAGTAAAAAAGCACAAAAGAATCAATTAGCTCCAGTTTCAGTCTCTGTGTCTGAGTTGCTTAACATGGCTCTGTTCGTGACAAGGGCTTTCAGGATATAGATGGACTAGAGAGTGTGAAAAAGGATGGTTGGAGAGAATGTGTGAAAGCAAAAAAACGAAGCTTGTAGGTGTATAGAGAGAGAGTTTGGCAGTGTCCTGCCATGAATAAAGGCCTCACGTAAACTGTAAATATGGTGTTGCATGTTGTCATCTCTTGCTGTGGCTGTCGTCAAGCATGTGACATTTTGTCCTCTCCATTATCACTGTTTTCATTTCACATCCTGGGGTGGGTGACCCATAACAAAAGACACCAGAGAACACCCCATCACAGTAGGAATATTGGGAATGCCTTAAAGTAATCAGTACTTTTGCTGTCTGAAGTATTTGTCAGAGCACTGCCTGTACATTTGGTTATCTATACTTTTTATCTGTTGATTATTTGACAGAGCTGTTTCTATACATTTGGCTGTCTACACACTTTTTTCAGTTGAATATTTGCCAATGAAATGCCTTTCAACGTGGTAATTTTTCAGTTTATTTTTCATTCATATTTTTGAAGTATGGTCAACCCACATTTTATCATCACGGAACTATTTTGAAAATATGAAGAGGGCATTGACCTTACTATAGAAAAAAATTCTCACTTTAATCTCTAGATCTAACCTTTTTTACTTTTAAATACCTGACTGATTGACGATATTTTATTTGAACTTTTAAATAAACTGTATATGGAGCACAGGCTTCAAAATTCAAAAAATAAATTTTGCTAGTCTTTATAGCTAAAATTTAGAATTTAGCTAAAGCTGTGATGCAGTTGCTAGTTGTGAGGAAATGATTAATCATCAGACATGCTATTCTGACAAAGTAAAACTGAAAGGCTTTTTCATTCCCTGGCCACCCACCCAATTAACCCTTTACTTATTAATAAAATTTGCAAAGCTAAACTTTATATGTCATTATCAGCAGGATTTTGTGCAGATTTTGCACATGTATTTTTGAAATAAAATAAAACAGCAGTTGAATGCAGTAAGATAAAAACAGGACCTAACATTTTTTTTTTAAAATTGTTGATGCAAGGTGAGTGATTAACCCACAGGTTTAGGGATAACTAACCAGTCTGCCATCAAGGAACACTTGATGACACAAGTAAATGAAACCTCACCGACAAAAGAGTTGACTTGCAATACTGCAGTGGAAATATCTAAATCAGTAAATGTGAAAGAAGAGTTGGAAAAAAATCAACTAAGTTCATAAGGAATCACAAAACATCTGAAGTTAGCTGTTAAAAAATAAATAAATAAAAAAGGTATAGTCAATGAAAATAAACAGAGACCAGGTGTGAAATAAAATCAATTTTCACTTACTAAGCTACCAGAAGGGGTGATCATGTTTTACACAAAAAAACAAACCAACATGGACTAAAGCTTTCAGAACACTAATCATCTAATGTCAGTACATACATGTATCTCTTTGGAATTCAGATATTTGGAAGTTAATTTTTAGGGGTTTATTTATTTATTTATTTATTGTTATCAAATGACTGGAGGGGACATATATCAAACATTCTTCCTGAGGAGTCACTTAAGCTTAAGTGAAGGAAATGTGAACTCTGTTATGCAGTTTTTATTTTTTTTAAAAATATTATTTCAGGTTTGCTCAGGGCAGGCTGGACTTGGTCTTCTGGTTCTCTATTCTCTTGGGGGATAATACCAGCATCCAGATGTGTGATGAAAGCATCTAACCAAGGGCTTGGTTTGATTAGCAACATAATAATGCGAAGGATCACATGTCTAACCTCCAGTAATAGTTTGTCCCATACAGGATTCATCACCGCTTCCAAATATAACAGGTAGTTAGTTGGGGGGCTTTAAATAACTGCAACTTTATATATACAGCCATCATCCCTATTCTCTGCATGATTCCAGTTCCAAATTTCTTGATTCGATGCACTGTTGACGAGTTCTTAGTTGGCATTGGGAGCAGGTTTATTTTTCAAGTGTTCATATTTCAGAATGATTTGCTAAATTACAGTAAAAATTAATAAATATTTATTTATTTGAAAAACAAGTCCTAAATATAGTTTTTATAGTGAGATTTTTCCTTATATTAATTATTATTTGTATCATAGTGCATTCTTTGCATTATCTATGTAGATGTTGATTTTACCATTTAATTTAATATAATTATGTTTTAAAAGTAGCAAGTTCTACGATATTCATGTACACTAAATAACACTTAATAATTTAATAATAATTAGGGCACAATTCAAACTGAGGTCTAATTTGAGTGTATTTTATTGTAAAAATTATAGCCCCTTTAATATTCTTTTCTCATGATCATTAGGATTACTTCTTTCCATTCTGAAAGTCTGCTTCTGTTTATTGACAAGGGATGACATTTAATGATTTACTTGTTTTTAAGGTATCTAAGAGGAAATGAAAATATTGTTTTGGTATCAGTAGAAAATTGTCAGTAATAACTTAGTAGCATATATATAAGCAAGCTAATTTTTAAAAAAATGTTAATATTTTCTTGCCACTATCAGATAATATTCTGGTTGGTGTAGTTAAATTGTTAGGAACTAATGAGATAAGAAGTTAGTAAAAAAAATGTTCCACCATCATAAATCACCTGTAGAAAGCAGACAAAAAACAAAAAATAATCATTAGTAGACTTTTCTGCCATGTATAGAAATCAAGTATCCAAATGTTCACTTTGAAAAACCATTTTATTTGAATTTTTCAATGGACCATCAGTACTCTAAATGCAAATATACACATTATTTATGAGAAAGGTTAAATTGAAAAGACATGTTTTGTTGCAGCCTATCTCTTCGGCCAACTTCTCCACTCATGGAACAGATACGAACCAAAGTGCGGTACAGTTTGAAGAAGGGAAAACCAAAATCTGTGAAAGCTGTTACAGATAGGTTCTACAGGTTAAATTGGGGTATTTGGATTCGTACAAGAGTAGGGCGTGCAAAGAGACTCTGGAAGAAAACATCTGCTAGAAAGTACAGATTACGACAGCATGTTTTTTGCAACAAAACCCAGAGTAAACTTCTTGACAAAATGGTGACCCGTTTTTGGAGAAAACCTAAATATTGGGTTAATGATCCATATGAACCTTACCACAGTCGTTCCAACTTTGACCTATACTTTCCAGAAAAGAGGAGATTTTACCCTTAGTGACTGAATAGTTTATCTACATATTTTATTAGTGCAACATAATTGAATTGATTATTGTATGTATGAATAACAAGCTAAATGTTTAATAAAAAAATTATGATTAGAGTTTTCATTCTTCCCTCTTGGTCCTGTTTGTGTATGAGTGTACATGCATGTTTTTCTTGCATGAACACTTATCTAATATTTAGATAATTGTGTTGTTAATTTGTTTTCTTTGAAAAAAATTAAGTTGTATATTATACATGTCATGACACAAACTCTTAACTAGTTATTTTAGCATGTATACTATTACTGAAAGTAATCCTGGAGAAAAAATTATTTATGACATATTTGTAGTTAGGTTTTAAGGGGTTTGTTGTTCTGGAATGGTTTCAGATTAGTGTCTTTTAGCATGCTTCATGATGATTACCTCACTTTGGTAATATTCACATCATAACACTGTGAAGTTACAGTACAGTTTCCTGTGATGCAATATCTTTCACTGAAATATGGCATATTCATAGTTTGTTAATGGGTACAGACTCTTAAATGATATGAAGCATTCATGACTCCCAAGTATAAGATTAAGTGTTTCATTGCTTGGATTCATATTTTGAATTGAAGGTTCTGGATGATTTTTGTTGTTGTTGTTTAGTCATGAAATAAACTTTCATTCAAACTTAAATGACATATAAATGGAGTCAATGCAATGATGAGTGGGGTTTATGCATCATACACACCCCTCTTGCACCTCACAGTTAAAATTGAGCCAGCATCATATTCAAAAGTGATAATATGGCACTTGAATACTCTACAGTTACAACAACACATTGACAGTATGGATGGTCACCTAGCTATTATTGCGACAACACATGGCACTATGGATCGCCTAATTATAGCAATGACATTATATTCCCATTTTTTATTTATTTTTTAACATCCAGATTATATTGCCAGTGCCATAAATAGAAGCATGTTCATAATAACAGCATTTGTATCCAGTTTTCATTTGTGTTCTTTGTGTGTCATTTTCATTAGCCAACTTCTTTCTGGTTCCATTCAGGCTAAATAGTTGGCACCTCTGTAATCTAAATTACGTAAAAGAACAAAATGTACAACCAGCTACCTGAACATGTTGCCAATGACATGTGAAGAATTCTTTTTTTTTTTAAAGTTTTACACTTGTACAGGCTTCAAAAGTTTAAGATCATTTTGTGAACTTAAACCAGCTCTTTGAATGATACTGGTAATACTGGGGATATATTTGTGGAATTCTCTTTTTTTTTCAGATTATGAGATATAGTGTACTGACTGTTCCATATATGAAACTTTAATATCCTATTTGGTGCAATATAGCAAACAATCTACAAACTTTAATTCTTATATGTTAATTCTTACTACTATTTTTGTAATATTCAGTATGACTATGAATCACATTTGCAGTCTACTACATATAGGTATAATAAAAATACTAATCATATATCACTAAGTGTACTTATTTTACTTTAAATACTATATCACTGAAGCTAAACTTGAATGTCCAGCTGAATTATATACTGGATACTGATGTTTTTCTCACCTGTGTGTGAGTAATTGAATATTTGACATCATATTCCTTTCAAATCTAGCAATTAAATCATTATCAGTCTATTTATACACATAATAAAATTGTTATGTCTGTGGGTTTGTGCAGGTTTAAGTAAAAAAGTACTGAATTTCATCAGACTTTTACTGTTGTATATATTAGTGTCCTAAAATTAGAATCAAGAGAGGCTATATAACATCATGCTATCCCATAAGATAGCTTGCCACTTAGCTTCTGTGAGAAAAATACATTAATCACACAATCATTTAACAATTACATAAATATTTTACATAGCATTCTACAAATGAGAAATAAAATAATTTTGAGAAGTCAACTTATATTTACCACTTTGTACTATTTGTGCGCGGTCAAAATGGTCGTGATTGTCTGCCCAGTCGTGGGGACTGTGAAAATGTGTCTGAGGAATTTAATTCATTAACGAGTATATAGAATGGATTCTGGGTCTGCTAGGGGATTAACACTATGTCATGATATGGAACACGTGACCAAATATGGGCGTCTTGTATCCAGTTAATGGCCTTTCCTTCACCTTATGAGCGACTTACATACACTGTACTCTAACTCGTAAACAACTACTGCACCAGCAAGCGCAACTAGCAGAAATATCTTCTCATAAATTAAATAAAGATAGTTAATGAAACAATTAATAAAATACAAAAAAAAATTCATAACTCGGCATAATTTGCCTAGACTTCCCTGACAAATAATAATCATAACCAATAACTAGCATGGTGTAGGGGTCACAGCAACAAAAAGCTGGCCATGTGAAAAAAATCCCACATACTGGTAATGGTCAAGGATGTTTTAGTGTTGCTCCCAAAAACTTCCAGTGCTAGAAAGTCAAGCACAGAAAGACAAAACTTCCTACCTTCCTTCTTGGCCATGTGAAACCTTCCTTCTGTTTCCCTCCCTTCCTATTGTCATGAACGCAACAATGCAATATAAACCTGGTCATGTGGCTCAAAAAAATTCCCACTATTGATTATAAGTCACATTGCAAGTGAAAGTTCGAGGAAATTACATTGACCATCATTTTTTATTTTTAATGAATGCTTTTTGAATGGGGCAACATAAAGCTGGTTATGTGGAATAAAAAAAACTCCCACGTACTCAGAGGTCAAGGAAGCTTTAGAGTCCCTCCCCAAACTCCCACATGCTCGAGGGTAAAGCTGGCCATGTAAAAAGAAGGTCAAGGACGCTTTAGCATTATCCACAAGTAGTGCTGGAAAACTACAGGGTGGCCCAAAAGTAGGTTTACAGTTATCACGTAGACTATTTATTTGAAAATTTGACACTAGAACAGCGGGAAATTCGTTATACCTGTTAACATAAACATAAACAATTTAATCTCTCAGATGCTCAAAATATCCTCCTTCAACATTAAGCATGTCCATATAAAAGGTAGTTTAATAACTGTAAACCTACTTTTGGGCCACCCTGTATATTTATAGATTTTTTTAATGCAACTATATCGGACCACAACGAAAGCCGGTAGGGGTCACTCCGAAGAACATCGGATAATGTGCTCATCAAATCTGAATTTACGTTTCAATATACCTTTACAATAAAAACTGGCACATTATCACTTCGGTAACACATATAAAATAACTCGTTTTTGTGTGCTGTATATTGGTTCTTACCTAGCGATATAAAGTACTATAAAATAATTTTACTGTAAAGTAATATTTTTTGAAAAACGACATTTATGAGGTTTGACGTCATATGTGTTGACCTTGGTCATGTACATGTATCTTAATTTGATCTAAGACTGGATATTGCGGCCTAGAACACTTTACCTATAAATCTATTGAAGAATCATAGACCTAGGTCTATGAAGAAACTTAATCCGTGTTGGTCAGTTTGTGTTTCATTGCTACTTACAGCACGTAAATTTAAAACAGTAAACGTATGTATACTATAGTATCAGTTCATAGCCCATTGCCTTCACAAGATCGTCATGTTGCAGACGCCGGAAGTTCGTCTCGGTAAATCGTGCCTACTCTGCTATAGTGCGCATTTCCTGTGTTGTTGCACATGGCCACATGGAGATTTATGTATCCACACTAGCACTAAGTAATAACTTAACAAAATGAAAATAAAATCAAAGAAAAACGTTAAAAAATGGAAAAGACATGGAAGTTGTGTATCCAATCCTGACGAGAAACGTTTTAGGGAGGCAGCGAAAAACAGGTTCTTCTACAAGTCTAAGGGTGTGCGAATTCGCATCTCATGTTGATTAGCCTATAGCATTACTATTACTAGTATTAGTACAATAGTAGTATTACTTAGTAGTAGTTTTGGATGTAGTTTACAATATGACTCTTCGTACAGAAAAAATGCAATCGTTAAAATTTGCGTTTATATTATTTATTAATACAGTATTATTAGTTACGTACTAACTACTAGTATCATACTGTTAGTAATTAATAAACATATTACAACAATACAAGTTAAAGTAAAATTTAAAAGGTGCAGATTTTTTTTCCCTCTTCAAAATGAAGGGATAAAAATATTTAATTTTTTATTTTTTATTCATTAATAATATACAATGCTTAGGTTTTATGCATTCCTATTTTGCGAACTAAGTACAAATACATTTTCAAACATATAAACTTGTAATAATAATGGGGGGGTGGATCCAGAGCCGTTTTACGTCACCACTGGAGCTTGCGTTCATTTCGTCATCAGATGTTCTCTGATCTGGAGTGCCTCATTGGGACCCCACAGTCTCACATTTGTGTTCGAGGTGGAGGGCAGAAGGGTTGAAAAAAGTCGCACCAGTTTGGCGCACACCCTCAACCGCCCTCCATGGGTCCATCGTACTTATAAGACTAAGAGCATTTAATCTTTACTATAATTGTATTTGTAATAATTAAAAAAAGAAACTTTGCATTTTAAAGTACTAAATAAACATTCTGTAACATACAATACAAAAACGAGGCCTAGAATTATTTGACATATGTATATATCATTATATGTGCTTAGATTTTTTACATTAATATTTTGCCAAAAACAAGTACAAACTATAATACTTTGTCAAGTAATTGATCATATAATAACGTTAAAAGTCAAGGGTAGACAAATCCAAGGTACCTAGCCAACATGGTGCCTGAAAATATCCACCTAGTGCTTGAGTTTTCAAATTTTATTCTGAAAACTGTATATGCTGGCTCATGAAAAGTGGGCAGACTTTTGAAAAGAGTGTCTCCATCTGATAATTGTATTTATAAGAGCACTTAATCATTAAACAACCCATTGAGTACTTTATATTATTAAATAAGCATTCATTAATACAATACAAAAAAACATGCATTGTACTTTGTAGTGTGCAGTACACAATAATTTGAATAAATATGTGACAAAGCAAAAATAAATGTGTGCAAGACGAGCATTTACGGGCAATCATTTGTGCACGAAATAAACATTAACACATTACATGAGTCAACATCACAATAGTTCACAGCAGTAAACAGAAAAGTAAAACATAATAAAATTATAAATATTAAGTAGCACTAGCAATATAAAAAAATAAATGTATTACACAAAACGAATAGTATGATGGTTGGCCAGATAGGAAATAAATTTTTAAAAAGCACTGATATTGTAAGTTGGGAGAAAATGTGTTTAAGAGCTTGTTTGAGAGATGATTTTGGTGTGATTATGTCTGAGTTCTGAAAGTAATTTATTCCAAATGGCTTTAAGTTTAACTAAGGTGTATGTTGTAAATATTGACAACAGATCGAAAATATAACACATAATACAATTATACTCTTAAACATTTTGCAGCTGTTCTTGTGGTGTGTATATATAATTAAAAACTTTAAAGTACCTTTTTTAACAGTTATCTACTTTTATTTATTTTTTGTTGGGTCATCAATTTTTATTCACCAGTTTGCTGAGGTTCAAGGAAAATAGTCGAAAATGTTTATATTATGTAGCATGTTTATGGACATTGGTGTACTGGTCTCATTACCATTATAACCATATTTTAATATTTACTGACAATAGAAAGGCCTACAAAACATTAATTGCAGTTTGTCTTTTAAAAATTATTACAGTGGAAAAATAATATATATTTACTAATTTAGTTTCCATATATTCATTTTAATTTTTATTAGCAGGTCCAAGTGCCTTAACAGTTGATGCTCTGCAGAGGCATGACAATGCTGAGAATGATAAACTTGACCTTGACAATGCAGATGCCAAAACATTCAATACTTGGGCCTCAAACTGGACAGAATGCACAAATACAACTTTTGGTCGTGTACATAGAATGTGGTATTCAAACTCAGCTCAGCATCGAGAGGTAAATTTATTTATTGTTACAGGAAAAGCAACTTATTCTTTCAGATATTGTAAATCATAAGTATCTAATAAATTCTAGATCATTGCTTTTAAATTGAAATAAATCATAATTCTTAACAATGTTTACTAAAATTATTTAAAAGCAAAAATATTAATTGAAAAAATATGCATTCTTCCAGAACTGATTTGTCTGTACTACATTGCTGCTGCTTATTTTGTTTTAAGACAGATATTTTTAAACACTATCCGATCATGAACCTGTCAGTAGATTTCTTTTCCCAATCTGTAAGTTTGTCTGTATACAATGTTATTTGTTCATCACACCAATATCTACTTTCTTGTACATTTTTGGTCTCTTTACATCTTGCATATGAACCCATGCCATTTCTGATTCAATCTGAGCATCTTTCCACTTCACTGAATTTAGTGTGACCTGATAGATTGCATTGGATGCTCATAATATGGCCACATAACCCAAAGTGAATCCTAAATAGGTTGTTATCTTAGTGCAGAAGGCCATCACCTTTGAATTTCAATAACAATTCTCTAAAAGATTAACAGAATAAGTTTACATGTAGTACATATCAACAGGGCAAACAGTTTCTTGCATGAATATAGAAAATGCTTGAAAGTACACTTTACACTGATATTATAATGTGGTATTTGGGGTCCTAGATATTTCACCACATTATAAGTGAGTCTGCATTCTACTGATTTTTTTACAATTTGTTAAATTTGTTTCTGCTTTGCAAACAGTTCAGAATTCTTATTTGTTGTTAGCTCATCCGCTGAGCTTATATACGAGTATAGTGATGTTCATGCCTAGATTTTATTAGGCACTTTATAAAAAAAAGTAAAAATAAAGTCCAGTTCTTGACCATTTTAAATTATCACACAAACTTGATTAATACGTGAAAACTGAAAACAGAGTGCATATCTTGATAACATTTTAAGCAATCTCACGTAATAGCAGGCAAAAAAATGAGATCCAAATGTTGATGGAAACGAGCGATTCTATGTAATATTAAGCCATATTTTGTCAAATCTCTCAGTATTTGATTTAGATGTATTTCAACTCTTCAGCAATAATTTCAAATATCAGTTAGTATTTGAATTGCAGATTGAGTTATTTGCAATTCAGGTATCAGTTAAGTCATTTGTTCTAATTTTTGTGTTAATCAGCCCAGCAGTGTCAGTGCTATGTGAAGTGCACATTCCGTTTATATTGTCTTACTTAGATTCTCGCAGTTCTGGCAGCAATTACTGAAGTAATTAAAGAACAAGATGGCAAAGAAACAGAGACAGAATATTTTGCTGCACTTGTAAGTATTACTGTTAAGCATTGGAGATTGAAAATTTTGTTTTGGATTTTGAACATTCTCAATTTTTCAGTTAAAAATAAAGTGTTAAGCTGTGTTTCAGTTTAAACTTGAATGAAAATAAATATCATACAATGCCATATTTACTGACATTATAATTATACACTTCTGATATTTTTTAACCCAGAATAATTTTAAATAAACACTATAACTTTTTTATCATCATAGCTTAAAGTTTAATACACTTAATACCCTATTTGTATGGGTCAACAATTATTCATGAGCCACAAAAGTCAGAGAAGAATCCAGAGTTGTAAACTATGAAATAGAGTTAGGTACCATGATTACAAGTCTGAATCTTCTAAATTAATTGGTATAGTATACCCACTACGTTAAAACAAAAGATTTTTCATGCTAAAATGAGAGAATAAGAAATTACTTCTAAATATTTAAATGTCATTTTATATTTCCTCATGTTTTTATCTTGTCTCATACACATTCAGAAGTGATGGAGTGTCTATTAGTATTACAATAATTGACCCTAATGGCATCCTCATTTTTCTTTATTGTACAACTTCAATAACACCAAGTCACTTATGAGCAAGCTTATCAAGGATTATGATACTAAAGACGTTACATTTCTTTGCTTGGATCTGAGGTACATTGGAAGTGCCTTCGCTTTTATGTTTTGTCATACATTAACAAGCCAATTTACCTGCACATAGATCCCATACTTTTGATTGTTTAATTTCTATTTAATGTCCACTTGTAATGTTTGTTGATTTCACAGACAGTTCAGTGACCCTGAGAGTTTTGTGACATAAGAGATGGATATCTGTTCTTTATATTAACATGGTGAGATAGGTAGAATTGACACATATATAGATATACTCATGTCATATGCTTTGCCATTGATAATCTGTTCTTTATATTAAAATGGTGAGATAGGTAGAATTGACACATATATAGATATACTCATGTCATATGCTTTGCCATTGATAAAAAATATTTGCTCTTTATATTAACATGACGAGATAGGTAGAATTGACACATATATAGATATACTCATGTCATATGCTTTGCCATTGATAAAAAAATAATATATATATATATATAAAGTCCCCAAATACTCAAACAGTGTTATCAATAAGGGGTCACCATATTCAATTACAATTATAGTCTGGTTTAGGCTCTTAAAATAGGAAACAGTTTTTTGTCAAATGCACTATGCAATATATGTGAAATGATATTGTCACATTATGCATGTTTTCAGAGACAATATTATGATTTGCACTTTGCAACAGTCAGTTTTATTTTTGTCACAAGCAGTATGCAACAGTTACTACTGAGTTAGTTTTAGTTTTGTCACATGCAGTATGCAACAAATAGTTTTGTTTTGATTTTCAGATGACAGCACTTGAAACAACTGATTCAGAAGAATCTGCAACTGCAGTTGCATACCTTCTGAGTTTAGTGATTAAAAGGTAATGTTTGCCCAAAATGATTCTTGCTGATTTTTGTCGTTATTGTTTTATTTTATACTTTATGAATTAGAAAGTAACAGTGTTTGAATATGCATCAGTGGTAATTTTATTTTTTATTGTGCATTTTCCCTCTAGAGTCCCTGTGGCAGTGTTACAAAACCGTTTTTCGCAAGTCTCAAAGAAACTCCTTGATACCATTGCCAAACATGCGGAAAAAGAAACATCACTTTTGAAATCGGTAGGTATCTTTCCTCAACATGTTCATGTGTTTTTTTCAACCTTTCACCACTGTTGTGGTCAGAATGTTAGTGATGTTGACTTGTTCTCTTTCTTTAGCTACTTCTGTGTATTGCAAGTGTTATGCGAGTGCAACCTTCTGCCATCTGGTCTCAGGCCTCTACTCAGCACATCTACAGCTGTTTGCTTACATTTGTCATTCATAAAAAGCCAAAGGTAAGAAACACCATTTCTCAGTCTATGATTTGTTAAAATCGTTGTTGCCTTGTTTTAGCCATCACATTATTACAAATTCATTTAACTCTTTTCTCTCCCCCCCACCCCACCCCCAACCATTATTTTAGGCAGTGGTTCTTAACCTTGTTGGAGGTATTGAACCCCACCAGTTTCATATGCACATTCACCGAACCCTTCTTTATTGTCATCACGAATCATATGAGTCGGGTGCATGGCATGACCTCCCTCTGCCGAACCCCAAGGGTTCGATCGAACCCAGGTTAAGAACCACTGCTTTAGGGATAGATTGAAATATACTTAAATGTAAGTACTCTTATTCTCATTCTGATTGTCACGTTTCTTTTTTATGTTATGATTCTTTTCATGGTAACAGATAGGACTGTCAATTTTTTCTAAAATGCTGCCCAGGTACCTGTCCAGATTTTGAATGGGTACCCGGGTATCCGTTCAAAAATTAGCATAATCTCCATCGCAACTCGCGATCTCTACACAAACCTACTTAACCATTAAGCATGCGCTCTGTTTCACACAGTAGCCAAAGGTATGCGTCTGGTGACTTAATATTAGTTATGATCTTTATATGTACAATGCAAACTTTTATTTTTAATATTACATAAACAATCATTACATAAACTAAACTAAAACTAAATAAAATGTCAACAACAATAACGTATTTAAAAATAGGGCATCAAGTTCAATCACGCTTCACCGATAGAATTTCGTTGCAAAGATTGCATTTCGCCATGTCACTATCCAATTGCTTGGCATCTTCCCATATTAAAAATATTAAGTTATTATTTAATTTATTGACACGTTTGTTTACTGAAGTCTTATTAACATCAATAACATGCTACACTTGTTAATGAGCACAGCAACCACAAGCAAAAAGAAAGGGCGCGAGCTATGGTGATTGGTGATCTATGTCGTAAATAATTAGATCTAGGTACAGCGGCTGTTCAGCGCATAAGCCAATCCATGGCCACACGATTTAGTAGGCCGTCTACGGGTGGGATGCGAGTGTGACCGGAGGGTGTGTGTGATAAATCGTGTATAGACATAACAACTGCATTACCACGGGTGCCCATTCTCAATTTTACTACCCCGATATTAGCATGACAACGGGTACCCGTTTGCACCACTAGTAACAGATGACTTTTAAAAAATTTTATGCTTTTATTTTTCTCTCCAGTGTCATTCACTTTTTATAAAAAATGTATATGTTATTAAACTTTTATGTTTGTTAATTAGATTTATTTATTTATTTTGGGGGATGAATAGGTACGAAAATCTGCCCAGCAAGCAGTGAAAATAGTTTTAAAGGGAAGCAACTTCATGACTCAGCCAGACTCGCCTGCTCACCACCCAGCTGCTGCTCTTACTGCTAAATTTTGCACACAGGTCATAGAGGCTCAAGGAGGTGAGAGTGTGTTCTTTGTATTATGTGTTCTTTGCATTTCTTGCAAGCAATAAGGTCATGAAGGCCTGGGATGTGAGAATGTAGTTCTTTATATTTTTCTTGCAAACAGTATTTATATTTATGGAGGCCCAAGTTGGGGGAAAATGTGTTTTTTCTTGTAAGCATTATTCATAAACTCTGGGAAGAAAAATGTCTTACCTTCATCCGACATCCGACATGAGTATGAACATACATGAGAGGGTCAACTACTCCTACTACCAGAATTAAACAAAAGAAAGCTGATCAGCAACCAATCCATGAGTAGTACCATTTTTATTACTTTTTCAATCATTTTTTACCGTAGTATCAATGGACATTTTGTCAAGCCTAGGCCTTATATTTCAGGTTTTCAGAAGAATTTCTTCTTTCTCGCATATCGTTTTGTTGATTGCATTGGTTCTTGCCTTCCTTTTTTCTTTGTGTGTGTGTGTGCCTGCCTGTATGCGTGCACATCCAACAACAATGGGGGTCAGATAGTCCTATGAAAGCTTATCAGACATTTTCTATTATGATGCTTTGGGCAACAGCATCCCAACAGCAAATTCTGTGACAACTGAATGTTGAAAGAGTCTTGCCAGTCAAGATTCTTCTGTTTATTCGTATCAATTTATCTTTGAGAATGAAGTTCAGACACTTGACAGTAGTGTTATTGATGACCATTTGAAGGCTTGGCACTGTTACAGTTTACTAAAAGGAATGTGTTTTCTTGCTAATTCTGTAGTAAAAATTGATCAAGTTTTTCAGTGGGTTGTTTGAAGTACAGAATTGCAGGATTAGTCAAATTCATGCTTTGTCCATGGATCCTAGTGATGTGTCCGAGTAATAAATCCACTTATACTAGATGTAACCTTAAGAATATTATAGCAGCAGACAGACAGTCTGGCAGACAGCTGCAAAGTGGAAATGCTATAAGTACATACATAAGTGGAAATGACCGATGAGACTTTGTTTATCAAGTCTAGTCAGGGTTCACTGATTTGGATATATGAGTGGAGTTGGGGGTGGTTATGACAAATGCAGGATGTTTCTGGTACTTGATATACAGATTGTAAAATGTAAGTTATTAACAACTAATAATGTTATTATGTAATGTTATTAACAGACACTTAACATCAAGCACAAGTACAAATGGACAGTCCTTATATTTTTCCCTTCAATGCTATCCACTTTCTGATTTCAAAATGTATGTCTTGTTATATACTGCGATCTGCAGAGATTAATTGTTCTACATGTGAACAACCTTTGGTTTCACCTCCTACACCAAACCTCAGTTCAGTGAAGTCTATTGTATCCCTGCTGATATGTCCAGAAAATATCAAGGAAGTAGTATTTCAAGGACATTTAGAATTCTTTTCTTCATGTTGAAGAGTAATCTTGTGCACTTGAGTTTTGCTTATCATAAATTTATTGTCTTGAAATTTTGAATTTATGTATGGTCTAATGAATGATCAAACATTTGATTTAGTTTAATGGAACTTATTTTTTTGCAGGAACCAGTGAGGCTGTGGACACCCTTCATGTTCTGTCCATGTTGCGTGACATCATGCACACTTTCCCTCAAAATAGTATCAAGTCGGTTTGCGAGACAATCCTTCGTGTCATGACAGTTAGCAACCCGGTAAAAATGCAGTTTTTAAGTAGACTTTTATGCTTATTATGCTGATCTCACCACATATATTAGTCACTACCAGAAAGTTGAAATTATTTTAATGATTGAATTGCTTTATTAACATTAATTACTGCCAGTAATTTGAAATGATTAATGATGGAATTGCTTTATTAACATTAGTTACTGCCAGTAAGTTGAAATGATTAATGATGGAATTGCTTTATTAACATTAATTACTGCCAGTAAGTTGAAATGATTAATGATGGAATTGCTTTATTAACATTAGTTACTGCCAGTAAGTTGAAATGATTAATGATGGAATTGCTTTCTATATTTACATTAGTTACCTCTAGTAAGTGAAAAACAATTGATGATGAAATTAGTTGTTTTTTTTACATTAGGCTTCACCTGTCACTTGAAATGATTGACAGTAAAATTTATTTATTTAGTCACTACCAAGTAATTGAAATGATTAATGATCAAATTACTTTATTTACATTTCTTTCATTGTTTGCTGTTTCCTTTTTACTTTCCTCTTTTTTTATTCATGAAAAAGAAAGAGATTTTTTTCTCCATACAGTTGCAGTATTTTTGTTTTATTTAAAATTCATTATTTTTTTTTAGCTTGTGACTGCAGGTGGTTTGGCAGCTATTCATGGATTATTTTCTGCACAGCCTTCTGCCACATCCTTGCCTACAGAACTTAATGCACAGATAATTTCGGTGAGCTTTCAGTTACATATTTTGATTTGGACCATCCCTTAAAGTATATCAGCTGTTTTGTATGATGTAGTTGTTTTTATATTTGAGGAATGAAAATCTTACATAGTTTAGCACTGTAAAGAACATTCTAGACTTGCTCCATGATGCTTTTATCATTTTAGAAATGTCCCTTTTTCTTTTTATCTGGGTCATCTAATGCAATCCTACATTAGAAAACCATCTAAGTACTTCGAGATCCTAGGATATACAGCACCGTAGAAATTACACTATTTTCATCACTATTCTAAGTTTCAACTAATCATTTTTATCTTTTACATTGCATTGCATTCTCATTTTTTTTTTATGTGCAGGCATTATTTGACTATCAGCCATCAGAAAAAGACGGGCAGCGAATGCCAGCCTGGATTACTGTTATGGAAGCTGCCCATACCAATCTTGCAAAGTAGGTGAAGTTCAGTGGTAATTCTCTTGAATTGAAACTACCTCTATTTGCTGCACTAGTATAGTAGTACATTGTCTTAAATAATCTGATTTTGATTGAGCATTGATTGTTTACATACTATTTGATTAGTTGTGTGTAGTATATCAGTTCATAGCTACTGCTTTTCAGGTCTTTCTTTCCTTGCACTTCTGTTTACCCAAATGAAGTCAAACAATCTATGAAATGAAGCCAGATGAACTAATGACCAAATGAATTAATAAACTTCCATCACCTAAAAGAAACATTTTAATTAACTAGTGAAAAAGACACAAATTGGTGAGTTTTTATCATACCTGCCTACCTTCCGCTTTTAGCGGAAGAATCTCCCGCTTTTACCTCAAATCTCCCGCTTTTACCTCGAATCTCCCGCTCTTCCGCTTCCAAAAGAAATCTTCCGCTTTCATTTTCATTTTCAATTTTTTTTTCACGATCGATTATGACAGGACGAAAAACTTACCGTGCGTTCAATAGAGCTAACGGCGGCGTAACTCTAACTGCTTCTCTGTCGTCTGCTATGAGCTCTTCAGCATACGAGTCCTTTTCTAACACTTCCGGAATCTTATTCGTCGGCCGTTATTAATTTTAGTTGACAAAACAGAATTTCGCTCGTGAAATAAACATTTTCTTTAAATATTTTTTTATGTTGAGAAGTCAGAGCTTAGCGGGATAAGCAAATTCGGTTCATAACGTTTTTTACTGCCCGTTCGACCGATAGACGAAGTTCGCTTTTTCAAAATGGCGGCCGCGTAGCGATAGTATATGCGTGACAATTACGAAATATTTACTTTAATAAATAACATTCAACTTACATATAAGACAGTCTATGCAATTTTCTTCAGAAATTATCCGTCCAAAACGAGCTACTTTGACGAATTATATTGCAATGCTAGGAAAAAGATTGGCGTTTTCAATAACGGTAGGCCTATGTTTAACACCGCATTGAGGTTCAAATAATCATTTTTCTAAATCCGTTGTAATTATTCTTATATAATATGTAAGGCTTCAAAATTTATTTTTTAAAAAAAAGTGACACAAGTTTTAAAACAAAAGATCATCGGCGATAAAGAAATGATCCTGAGTTAAATTTGTTTGAAAGTAATTTACGGAATTGTGAACATTTTGATTTAGTCGAATTTTTTATTTTAATCATTTCTGCTAAAAAAATAATAAAAAATTAGAAATATATTTAGGCCTATATATATACATGTATTTGTAAATTAGCCGTTGATATTTTGTGATTACGCAGTACACACATTATTATAATAGAATTTTAGAAGGCATGATAATAAATACACATATATTGAAGACAAAAGAAATGCATAAAACATTAAAAATAATAATATTAAACATATCCAATTCTTAATTAACAAAGCATGCTTATTGAAGAATAATGTCTTTTTAATAACATTTTAAATGTTACAGGAAGACTTTCACTGTTTTTTCTCTAGTCTAATGGACATGTAAATTTAGAAAAATACAGGTGTTTTATATATTTAAATCATTTAATTTATAAATTAAAATCTGAACCAGATATTCTAAAACTAATAACTGGTATTGCTTTCTCATAACAAAGACAACATATATTCCAAATTTTATTAATGTGGATTGATAAAAATATTTTTTTAAAAATTTCTTTGCAATATTCTGGTTCTATATAGTATTAGAAAATAAAAAGACTGTACACTGAGGATGTAAAGGATAGTAATATATAGTATTAGTATATTTAATTCTGAGAGAGCTAAATGACTAAGAGCAGTCCAATGTAGTATGGATAGGGTATATTTATTTTAAAAAAATAAACCACTTGAACACTTTTAAAGTTCTGTAGTCTTTATTTTACTTTAAATGTGTTTTTCTCAAAATGACTTTTTTCCTCTGTTGAACTAAATGCTAAGACCCCTTTTGAATAGTTGTAATTATTCCATGTCCCTGAAATTTGGTATACTAGTTTCTCATACATAAAATTAAAAGGTTGTGCATGGATGAAAGCCTATATGCTTTAGGTTTAAGTAAATTTTATTTTTTTAAATTCTACATGTTCTCCCAAAATATATATTTTAGATGGGTACAATAAAAAAAAAATCATAACTTTTTTCTTAAAATTTTTCAATAGGCACATGTTCCTTTTTGTGGCTTGTACATTAGATAATAAAAAGTTAAATATATATTTTTTAAAAAATCCATTTATGAAATATTTAATGAATTTCTGTAAAAGTGAAAATCATGATGCGGTACTTCAATGGCCCATTATTCTGAAATGTGAAGATCCTTCTTCAAATGAAGTCTAAAGAAATATCTAAATAAAACTGCCTAACACTTGGTGTGCTTGACAAAAATTCATCTAAAATAAACAGTGGAATGGAGACTAGACAAAATGTAGACAAATTGTTGTGCTTTGCATTAATCATTACATTATTGGTAAGTTTATTTACAAATATTAACATTATTTTTTTTATTTTGCATTTATTTTATATTATTGGTATTTCTATTAAAAAGCCAGACTCCGCATAAAATCTTCTGGTTTCCATTCAAAATCTTCTGGTTTTGGACCAGTGATCTTCTGGTTTCCTAAGGTGGGGGGTAGGCAGGTCTGTTTTATAGTTATTGACCTTAATAATACTTGTAACAAGAGTGTAAACATATGAATTCACACAGTAACACTAACTATATAATTATGAAGATCCTTTGAAAGGTATAGTTCACTTGGTTAGCAGTTCATTGGGTGTGTTTGGATTCATTTTTGGTTCCTTTGGGTGAAAAGATGTTCACGTCTTTCCCTCTTGAACATACATACAGGTAAATCTAATATGCACGTGTTTTAAAATTTTTAAGTAATGTAAGTTTATATTTATTTTGAAATAGTTGTTCACATTGTCACTTCTTGTTTTTTTGTTTTTAAAAAAAAATTGTGTGTTGTTTTTTTTAATGCATTATTTTTTTTTCCCCCCCAAGACTAGACAATCAGCTGTGTTTGAGACATTTGCCCAAACTATTCTCAGTTGGTATGATTTGCCTTCTGTCAGAGAGGAAAGAAGTTGCTCTTGTTGCCAGTAAAATGATGAAGGTTGGTTTAGTGTGACTCCTTATGTGTTTAACTGTTTCTTCCCCATTCATTCACTCTTTCTCTCTCTCTCTCTCACTCTCTTTTTCTCAGTTGCTTTTCTTGCCAGTAAAATGATGAAGGTTGATTTATTATGACTCATTATGTGTTTAACTCTTTCTTCTCCTTTCTGTCTGTCTATCTTTCTCTTTCCAACACTTTTTTCTTTCTCTCTCTACACACACATATATATGATTGGTCATATCACTGATATTTGACACCAGAAAGCAATCACTTATATATTTTCCCACACAGTTGCCTCTAATCTAATTAAGAATATCCATCAATAATAATGGTTCCAGAATAATTGCATTGGTAGGTAGTCTTTGTTCTCATGATTTCCAGTGCTAGCTGGGTGTCTGAAAGTGGTGTATCTTGCAAATTATTTTGAATGTATGCAAACACTGTTGAATAGTTTGCCTTGTACATCTCCAAGTAAAATTATTAAATGTGCTATTTGCTTTCTCAACAGAATCTTTTGCAAGTGTGTGAGTCAGCAAGTTTGAGGGCAGATTCAGGTCCTGTGCACAAATTAATCCGAGCACTAGAGGCTGGTTTGGGTTACCAATTTCATACAGTTTGGGACCTTGTCTTGCAGATTCTTGGCGTTGCTCTGGAGGTGAAAACCTTTCAACTTTTGTATTGTTTCATACATTTTGTATTGTTACATATATTTTTTTATTGTTTCATGCACTTTTATTCATTTCACACATTTTGTAATCAACATAAACAACATTACTCTTTTAAAAATGTAATCTGTGAATTTTGTTGGATACAAATTATTTATAATAGATTTTTGTTATATTATAAATAAGATGAGCTATGGGTATACCAGAAAAATGTGCTCTTTCTCTCACATGAGCAATCTAATTACAGCTATCCAATGGTAGAATTGTTACAAATTGTCTGCTAAGGGAAACACATATTTGCTTCAAACTGATTGGCCCATTTTGAATGACTAATATTAGTAAAACTGCACGCATATGGCCAAACGCCATACAGCTATACTTAGATCTATGCACGTAAACAGCTATATGTCTGCAAACAGATTAACTCCCAAGATAGCATTGTAGGGCCTCAGAAATGTCACATCACAGTTAATTCATATTTGAAAATCAGTGCAGGAATGCATCCTACACAGCATTTATTTCTAATCACCACCATGTCTTCTGATGTCATGATTTCTGCTGAGTTTATAGTTACATATTATAGTTAGATCTCCTCTGGTTACATTCAGTCTTTGCTAGGCAACAAAGCCATTTTTACTTCATATCAAAGCTGTTTTTATTTTATATCAAAGCCATTTTTACTTCATATCAAAGCCATTTTTACTTGATAACAAAGCCATTTTTACTTTATATCAAAGCCATTTTTACTTGGTATCATAACCATTTTTACTTGATATCAAAGCCATATTAACTTGCATCAGAGTAATTTTTGTACCATATTGAATATATTTATCGAAAGAATAATAACTGATGGACTTAGTATAAAATAATTTTATACCTATGAGTATAAAATAATTTTATACCTATGATTCAGGGTTAAGAAAACAGTGAAAGACATTTAACTACAGCAGTACCCAAGGCAACAAAGTATATGGTCACTTCAATTGTTGGGTGGTTCAGCTCTTGTCAGTATAAAATCATCATCAAAAATGTGTACTCCAGATAAATACATAATTAAAACCAAGTAACTGTTTGAGTTGGTTGAACACTTAAGATTTCATCATTTTTCTTTCCAAACAAAACTCAAATCTTGTGATCTAAAATATCAAGACTCCCAATAACAAAACTGTATGAGGTCGAATCTCTTCCTACTGCCTATTAAAACGAAATATTTCTACTCATTATCTACTTATTCAATCTTAGATTGTTCAGTCTCTTCTTTTGACTCTGCTATTTTACTGCATTATTATCATTTGTTTTAGAGATGGTTTTGAACTTTTTTGTGGATTTGGGTTGAGCAGTTATTTCACATGTCTGGGTGCATTCTAATGAAAGTTTTGTGGGTTTTTTTGCTCTTAGTTGATTAGGCATGGGTTATAGCATTAGTTTGCCATTTGGATGAGTATTCTTGTGAAAGTTTTAGTTTGGGCATCATAGTGGATTATGGGTAGAAGGGTCATTTCTCTAATTTGGTGTGTATTGTGAAAGTTTTAGTTTGGGCATCTTAGTGGATTATGGGTAGAGTGATTATTTCTCTAATTTGTATTCTTTGAAAGTTTTGGCTTAGAGGGATTTTAGGTAGAGTGGTTATTTCTCTAATTTGGTTGTATTCTCGTGAAAGTTTTGACTTAGTGGATTATGGTGGAGTGGTTATTTCTCTAATTTGGTTGTATTCTTTGAAAGTTTTGGCTTCGTGGATTATGGGTAGAGTGGTTATTTTATCATTTTGATATAATCTCATGCATGGTTTTGGTTTTTTTTTACTTCTTGTTGAATTAAGAGTAGAGGATATAGTTATTTTGCTATTTGTATTCTCTTAGAAATGTATGTATGGTTGTGGTTGTAAGTGTAATCAACCTACTAGCTGATTGTGGTTGTGGACACTTATCAGGTATTCTGAAATGAGGGTCGGGAGAGTTGTTTAATTATTTTTTCTTGAATTTTGTTATTTATTGATAGGAATTGTTTTTAAATATTGTTTTTTGTATTTCTCCAGAAATTTGGTGAAATCTTTCCATCATTGTTTAAAAAGGTAACATTTATTTATTGTATTTTGTGATTTTCTGTGTGTCATATATATATATATATATATATACTTCAGATTGCTTTACTGGACAGGCATCCTATTATATTTTATGTTATTTTGCATTAAGAATAGATTGAGGCTATCATCAACAGTGTCATATTGTTCATTCATGTGTTCATTAAAACCGTAATTATTGATGTATAAAGCTTTCTTTCAGAACTGAATTATGACATTGACTTATGCTGAGTACTTGTGAAGTTTCTTAGACTGTTAGTGAAATATCAATTTTTGGACATTTTGTTACAGTATATATGCACTAATTTGTAAATTGTTTTGTCAGAATGTATTTCGTTTAATCACAAACAATTTCTCTTAAATAAATTTGTGAGAATATTTCTTGTGATAAGCTCATATTTGTTATGATGATTTGAACTAACTGTTTTTGACACATTTGTTACAATAATTTTAACTAGCCCTTTTTTGATTTGTGAATCAGGATTGATATATTTGTTATTACAAAAAAAGACTAGTGCAGAATAACAGGCATTTTGTTAATATGTTGAAATATTTATTATGTTTGTTGTTGCAGTGCTTGGTGGCCATGACAGACTTAAGGGAGACCATTCATTTTGCTTACAAAGTTGAAATGGATTCAGCAATTGGAAAAGCCGTCAAATCCATGGGGCCTCAGATTGTTCTTGATGCTGTTCCACTAAATCTCACCGGCACTGAGTATGTCAAACCATCATCTAGTGTTGATGTCGAATTGATTTGTGTACACTTAAATAAATCTTTTTATTAGTCTGTGATATTTTTTCATTGCACACAGACAAATGGTATATTCACTTTGGCTCCTGGTTAAACTCTTTTATCTGTGAAATACTCTCTTACCTATGATGATCACCTCATTATCGAATTCTTTTTAGCAATTAATGACTGTTGAAATATTATTTAAGTCTCCGCATAGATATTTTTTTTAAGATACAGAAAGAGCTGTATAACATTTTTATGGGTCAAAGATAAAGTTCTTGTTTTACCTTTTTTCCTTCCCCATTACACTCATATAGAATGATGTAGTCTTTTATAACAAACGAACAAACAAACAAAATCTCTGGAAAAAATGTCATGGCACTCTTTGGAAGTTGATCTGCAAGGAGCATTTCCCAAAACTGCACTGAAGACATAGTGTTTGACAATACATACCTAGAAGTACATTCTAATGCGGTGATGGAACAAGTGACGTCCCATAATCCAATGGGAAATGAATCACTAGGTGCTTGTCGTAGACTCAAAACCACCAATACTGTTGTTGGTATGGAGTCTGGTAGAAGACAAGCCTTGACACCTGATTGCCACTTAGGATGCAGAAATATACTTAGCATTATTTCCTTGGAAATTCTGTGCACATACAGTTTTTATTCTATTTTTCATATTTGTGTCCTTTGTAGTTTCATCTAACATTTCATTGAGGTTTTGAGGTTGTTCTTTTTAAAGACAAAGACCAGTATGCTAAGGACACCCGGTAAATATATATTTTTAAGATACTGCAAGGAGCATGCTTTGATATATCGAGTTAACATTTTTTAAAATAATGTATGGTGCTTTTTTTTATTTTAAATTGTTGAAGGGATGGTGATAACCTAGATTTGGCAAGAAGTTGGCTGCTGCCTGTTATACGAGACAACGTATGCAATACACAGTTGGCATTCTTTATCTCATATTTCCTTCCCCTTGCAGCACGCTTTAGACAAAGAGGTAAAATACTTGTAATTTTAAAAAGTGTTTGTATTGTTTATTGTAGTACATTTTTATGTTTATTTTGGGTCTTGAATTTGATATGAGATGTAAAACTTAGTGTATCAATTACAGTAAGTAACTGTGTAATTATACTTATATTTATAATCTGTTAATAATTGTGAATCACAAAATGTGAGAATGCACTGTTGATCCTTCTGATTTCTTTACAGCATTGGACTGTAGCAAGCAAGGCAAGATGGCTGTATCCAAAACATACGAGACACTACAAACTCAAATCTGGTCCTTGCTGAAGGGATTCTGCACACGCCCTACCGACCTCTCTCAGGTACTACTCATTGCTTTCCACCTTCTGGTCTCTTTATAAATCTAATTAATTTGCTTATTGAACATGTGAATCTTGCTGACCTCTCCAGTATTAGCTCTTTTTACCTTTTTTTGAATCTAGTGGTCTCATTATGTCTTTATAAATATTAATTTACTAAATAATTTTCATGTTGAACTCATTTGTACACAGAACTTTTCTATAAGTGTACACAGATATATTTCTAGCTTAATACATCTATATGGCTTGTTTTGTTTCATTACTTGTGTATACAAATTACCTGTAAATAAGAAATTATGAATAACAAAAATTTACAACGAATGAGTTTATTTCGTAAAAGATTAGAAATTGATAGATTTTTTTTTTTATCACATAGAGTTAGTCAAAATCTAAGTCATCTTGAAAAACACACTTTGAAATAAACATGAAAGCAAACATTACCTGTCTGATTTATAATTGCTGATGGCAGTATGCCAGATGTGATGCCAGTAGGTGATGAACATTGTGTAAATTGCATTATTTTTGTCTCCAATCAATGTCAGAACTTTTCTCCTTTGTTGCACATATTCTCTGTATATGCTTAACTTGCACATTTATGAAATGGCAAAGTATGTTTACTGTGATGCTTAATTTGCACATATTTAAATTTGGGTTTGCATTAAAGAGTTCACATATTGAGGATTGAGTGTATTGATCAACTCTTTCAATCAAAAATCTTTCAAACATATAACAGTTTTAAGCCTCTATGCTATACTGTTTATTTCCCTGAGCAAAGAAACAATTCTTTTCTTTCATTAATTAAAATTTCATCTTTTTTACTTGTAATAATATTTTCATTGCACATTGTGCTTGATTAAACCTTTCTTGTCTGTAACAGTATTTTTCATATACTTATCATTTTCAGTTTCATCTGCATTTTCCAGTTAACATTATGCTATGTTTCTTGTTATTTCCTTGCTACTGCTATTGCCTGTTAGATACATATAGTTGCTATTAATTTAATTTATCTGTCGTCTTAATATATTTATATGACTATACCTCCTCTTTTATGTGATTTGACTGTGTGCCTAGTTTGTTGATTAATAAATCATAAGTAATTTATTATAAGACCTGTGTATGCACACATATACATTTGTCTTAGTCAACCCTCATTGCATGACATACATATTTGTGATATATGCAGCCAACATTAGGTCAGAAAAAAAAAAGAATTCTTTTAAAAGTGAAATGTGGAAAGGTGCAACATTTTATCTTTTTTATTTTTTTTAAAGTCATTGATAGCAGCAATAACATCTCCTTTTTAATTCTGTTTGTCTCTTAGTAATACATTTAATTCAATGCATCACTAGGTATTAAAAAAAAGAAAAACACCAGCAACTTGCTAATTCACTACATTACTTTGCAAGAGACATCTATTTCGTTACATCACTTTGTAACAGACACTTATTTTTTGCATCACTTCATAACAGACACTTATTTTTTGCATCACTTCGTAACAGACACTTATTTTTTGCATCACTTCATAACAGACACTTATTTTTTGCATCACTTTGTAACAGACACTTATTTTTTACATCACTTCGTAACAGACACTTATTTTTTACATCACTTCGTAACAGACACTTATTTTTTGCATCACTTCGTAACAGACACTTATTTTTTTACATCACTTCATAACAGACACTTATTTTTTACATCACTTCATAACAGACACTTATTTTTTACATCACTTTGTAACAGACACTTATTTTTTTGCATCACTTTGTAACAGATGTCTAATTTATTATATTTGTAACAAGAGCATGCTAATTTTAGCTTTATAACAGACTAGTTCAATATATTGCTTTATAGCAAAAAAAAACCTAGCTAATTCAGTACATAACTTTGAAACCGAGACATGCCCACCTGATACCTGTCACCAGTTTTTGTGAACACACAGGACAGGTGCTTTATTTCAAAGACTTCTGCCAATGCATTATATCACCTTGTTAACTTTGAATTCAATACATCACTTCGTTATGACATCCAATGAAATCCTGTGGTGTGATTGCACATGAGCATGATTGTCACCATTTAAATTTATTGTTTTATAATAATTCATTTTATAGCATTCTGAGCCAGTTATATGTATTTCTTGTTGTTTAATCGTCGCATGCACACGTATGTTTACTAGAATGAGAGTGTACTTACTTGCTTGTTAACAACAAAGTTATTGTGACCTTCAGTCATTCAAAGGGATTGCCAAAGTGTTAGGGACAGCACTCACTGAGCAGCCTGAACTACAGCTGGACATCATGGCTGCCCTGAGAACTGTCATTGCTCACAGCAAAAATGATGGTAAGATTCATCATTTCTGATTTGTATACATGGTGATTTTTTTAACTTTTATGTATGTTTACAGAGAAAATTTAGTTATAATGCTTTGAGAAAAATATGCAGTCTTGAAAATACCATTGGGCCATTAAGCAATCAATCCCTTATGTTTATCTTTGCATAACAGGCATAAACATTAAATTCAATTAGATTCAATTGCTTTTCCTTTTGTTATTACACCATTGTATACAGGTGTTTTGAATTTAATTACTTTTTTTTTAACAGATAAAGACAAAGCTGCTGTGAGTCAGTTTGCCAAGAATTACCTGCCAATTTTCTTTAACTTGTTTACAATGGATCCTGACAACCCCCATGATGGCCGTCGCTTAGCCACATTGGAAACAATCAAGGTTTATATGTCCATTGCTGATACACAGGTGAGTTTTTATGTCGAAGAACCTTCATTAATTTATTTATAAGATGATATCATGCTAGTAAGGTTTGAAAGCAATAAACAGTAAGGTTTGAAAGCAATATCATATAAACTAGCACTAAGGGTTAAGTTTATATGTCATAAATAAAAAAATAAGTGCCATTTTTATATAATTCTTTCCTAAATAGTTTGATAAAAATAGAAATTACAAAAAAAAAAAAAAAAAAAAAAGAGCCACTAAGGAAAAGTGCTAAAAAATTCTGTATTTTAAAGAAAATTCTAATTAGATTGATTCTGAACATTGAAAGAATTGATTTTAGGTACTGCAAGTCATATACTGATTAGAAAATCATTATTGTCTCTTAATCATTGGTAGTACATTCATGAATTGACTATATATAACCTTGTTGTCATCAACTGTCTTGGTGTTTTATAAGTAGTAAAAAGAATTATTAGAACTGAATAGAACAAAATCCAAACTTATATTTTGAGCATTCAGAAATTGTTAATATATTTTGAATTTATTGTGATTTTATTTTTCATTTCAGCTAGTGCTTTCATTTTTGGACAGATGTATTTCAAAAATAGAAGATAAAAGCACAACTGCCTTCAAAAAGTGAGTGTTAAGTTTGATGAAGTCATGCCTAGAAATTTACTTTGGTTTGGTGGTGGTGTTTGTGGTGTGGGTTGTTTGTTTGCGAGCAGCAGTATTTAAAATACATAGCTTGATTGTACAGCCTGCTCCACATCCTTTGGTCACATTTAATTGATGCAGATATTTGTAATTTTGACAGTTTCTAATTTTCTTAAAATTCTTTTTTCTATGTCTGAAATTGCAGGATTGCTTTGATAGACTTGGCTATTGCTATGGTGGTGTATGCAGATGCACCACGTCTAGACAGTCTGCTTCATCTGGCAGAAGAAAATCTTGAGGTACTTTTGCTAAATTTTACTCTCAGTTTATTAAACTATTGCTATGAAATTAACAGGGAGAGAGACAAGCAACAAGGCATGCTGACTGATTGACTAATCCCTGACCTAGTTACTGATCTACAACACTGGAAGTTGCTTACATCTATTTTGGTATTTTATGTCATTGATGGCAGGCATCAAATTGGTACAAGTAAATAAACAAATAAGAAAATAAATAATAATATGTGGCAGATATATATATATTGTGACCTTTTTTGTGACTGATACCAGGCTTCAGATAGGTCGCTTCAGAAGAAGGCATATCGCATTATAGAAGAAATATGTGCATGCCCATCTGTTACCTGTCGCCAGTTTTTGTCAGCATACCTGGACAAGTTGCAGAAGCTTCTCCTATCCTCTCTCTCATCTGCAGGCCCCAGCACCAAAGCTGTGAGTACTAAGTGTGTTCTTGAATGTATAATTTGAATTTCGTGTGAAATAAATAATTTCTGATTTAATTATAATTATTGTTGTCTAAGCTTAATAGAATTCTATTGTTTGTGATGAAAAGTGAGTGTAGATTAGTTGTTCAGTAAATTTAAGCTTAAATGTGGATGACAGTTCTGATTTATCAGACTGGAGTGTTAATTGATCTTCATATTAGTACACAAAGATTTTGGGGAGTAACTCGTAAATCACCTGTGTTCTAGTTGCAGTTTGGTTAATGAAAAGGTATGCATAACCAAATGGTGTACTCAGATCTCTGGGTAAACTCTCAGTGGATGACAACATGCTGTAGATGAGCTTGACCAGATACAGATATTAGCATCTGGACTTTGTTTGCGGATATGTAACGAGTAAAACTTGTCTTTATAATTTTTTCTTCAATTATATTTTTGAACTACTAGCAAATGATTATAATATATTTTAGTATTACCTATTAATATATATATATTTGATACTTATGTCATAGTATTTCTATAATTTTTCTGTTTTCACAGCCACGCCTGAGATGTTTGATCTACATCTTACAGCAGCTTAATGAACCGCAAACAGCCTTCATTCAAGCAGTAGTGCCTGAGGTGAGATAACCTGTCATGAATCATAGATTTTCTCAATCTCACCACTCAGAGAACTTTGTATTGATATGACTTTAAAATATTGATTAAGCACTAAACATGCATTTCTTGAGATCCCCAAGTAATGATCTGGGCTTGGAGGGTGGTTACAACATTTGCATATTACACATTACTATTAAATAAAAATTCAAAAGTCTGCTGAAATTGAAGATTTTATCTCAGTTCTTCTCCAGATGTAACATTTTCATCAAATTTTTATTTCACTGCAGGCCATTCTCTGCACAAAAGTTGTTGGTGAAAGAGCTAGAGCTGCTGCCTATAAACTCATCATTGAGATTGCTCAGACATTAGTCCGATGGAATGCTGACAAAACTGAACAAGGCAAGGGTTTGAAATTACTAATAAATAGCAACGGTTACCTTTAAAAAAGAAATACATTACCTAAATCCATGGTTAAAATTTGTCCATACAGAATTGATTCAGAATGGATTAGACGGAAAGGTTCCTGATTGATTTTTTTACTATTAGTCATTTTGCAATAATTAGACGTCCAAATGGAAAACATTGTTTTGCAAAATTTATGATAGGTGATGATGTAAAGATCCCATTTGCTAAGTAAGATAACAGTTATATTGGGGAGCTCAGTGACATTGAGGTAAAGACATTAGCCTCATAGGTAGAAATTCCAACCCAGTCTCACTAGTTCCAGAATGTTCAGTTTGTGGCCATGATTTAAGCAAAATGGATTTAGTGCAGGCTCCCATCATTATTGTTATTGCTTACATCATAATTGTTTCATTGTGTGCTTGTTGATGTACTGTCAGAATGTGAATGCTTAAAACAAGTTTGTATTGTTATATATTTATAGATGTTCTATTAGAATACATGGGGCTACTCCTAGCTGGTCTGGCTGGATCTCCACATATGATAAGCGGCACGCTTCTGGCATTAACTCGAGTCCTATACCAGTATAAAGGTATTTCCTTTTCAAACTCATTTCAACCCCCCCAACATTCCATGTCTTTACAGATAAACAACTTTTGTAAAAGTAAATTAAATCAATCGTTGAAATTTCAGTGAAAACCACACCATGAAACACACTTATTAATGCATCCTTTGCCTCCTTTCTTATTTTAATCAATGTGCTGATGTTATCTTTTTATAGATATGTTTGCACTACGAGATGTATTTTATACCAGACTGAATTGTCTTTTTTGCAGACAAACTATCTGGAACTGTTTTGTCCAGCTTGATCCAAAATGTATGCTTGTTGTTGACTTCAAAGACCCGAGAAGTTGTCAAATCAGCACTGTCCTTTGTCAAAGTCTTACTTGGTGCATACGAACCAGCCATCCTTACTGCCCATCTCTCAGAACTAGTGAGAAATTGTTTTGTGAATACAAGTAATGCATGCAAGTAATATGAACCACATGTTTCCATCTCCTAGATGTAGTGAACATTGAACACAAATAATGCATATAAGCAGTGTGAACCAGATGTTCCCATCCCCCTGAAACTAACGACAGACGTTTATGTGAACACAAATAATGAAGGCAAGCAATACGAACCATATGATCCCATCTCCTAGAATTAGTGAACATTTGTTTATGTAAACACAGATAATGCATTTAAAGCAATATGAACCAGATGTTTCTATCTCCCGAAACTAGTGAACACTCGTTTATGTGAACACTGTCACATAATGGCTTATGTAGCCCACATCCACCCTTCCTCTAAAAATAGACTACATGTAAACCTTGTTCTAGGACGGCTGACCCTTATCCTCAGGCTGGAAACATGCCTGAATGTTCCAGACAACTCAGTAAATTAACCAATCAAGGTGCAGCTCAGCCACATGAATGGATGTACCAGAAACCCACCTGTCAATCGTCAGTTGAATGCAACTGACCATTGAGGCAACACATATTTTGGCTCCAAGTGTTATGAACATTAATCAAAGTACTTTTAGAGTTCACTCAGAAACATTCATTGTTCTCTTATAAACTCATTTATATTTCTCTCATACGAATGAACAAATTACTACTACAGTATCATCAAAACAAACATTCTCTTATATGACACCACATGGTGGTGATTATAAACTATAACATTTATAAACTCTAATTGTAACTGTTGAACTATTTGCTATATGTAACCATGTTGTTGAATACATTTATTGTTGATACTTAGACCACTCATGTAAGTTACTCATATGTTATATATTGTAGTCTGTCACTTGTATTTACTTACTATCCTTGCTATATGTATCAGGGGGCTCAAGCTGTCTTCCAGAACAATCACTCTTCTGTTCTACATCTGTCATTATCTTTCTAACCTATAGCCAGCCAGATGTGTTTTGGGGATTAGCCTTCGGTTACAGGTGGCCCAGGGTGGTAGAGAATTAACATCTTGCCCTCTCCCAGCAAAACGTCACAAACACAAGTAATGATTGCAAGCAATATGAACCAGATATTCCCATCTCCTGGAACTAATGAGCAATTGTTTATGTGAATACAAATAATGAATGCAAGCAATATTAACCAGATATTTTCTTTGCTTATCTCTTGGAACTAGTCAGTCATTGTTAGACAGATGTAAAGACATCAAATATATTTAATTATATAATTATCTTTTAAAATATATTTAAACTAAAAAGCAGTTCAGGCGAGATGGGGGGAGGAGGTTGTTGGTTATTGGGGTTGTTTTTTTTTGTTGTGCTAGTCACTGGTGATTAACTTTGCTTTATAAACACCATGAAACCAGTTTCACTGAAGATTATTTTTTATTTTGCTCTGTCAAATGAATATTAAAGATATTTGAGTGATTTGTACATGCTTAATTGCAGTGCACAAGAAACTTTTTTCATTTCAGGTGTCTGGTCTTGTTTCAATGAAAGCAGACTGCAGAAATCATTGCCGCTTGAAAACCAAACAGATCTATGCAAAGTTAATTAAGAAATTTGGGTAAGCATTAATCTGGTCACTTTGTCATGATTTTTTTGTCTACCATGTGTATCTTGGTACTCCAGCATTGGATGAGTTTTGCATATAAATTGACACATCTGACACTTTATTATTGTCTCCTCGTCTGTCTGTCTGTCTCTCTCTTTCTAATAAAAGTCCACCTAACGTCTAAAACCCTGAAGCTCTAAATAGCACTCCTTTCTACAAAAGCGGAATTTCTCAAACCTTTGTGGCACTGATGGTCATTTATAAACTTAATCCTGAATAGTTAAAAGCCAGGCAGCTTTTTAAAGAAAAGTAACTCATCCTGTTCAGTGGATTTTTTATAAAAACTTTTACTATGTATTTCCATTCCAAATATTGCAGCAGAAAATTTGTGAAAAGTGTGTATTTTCATGCCCATCTGAATGTTGAATGATGCTGACTATTTGTTTGAATTTTTTATTATTGAAATTGTGTTTGTAGTTTTGAGACAGTTCGAGATATGACACCAGATAATGTACAGAAACTACTTACAAACATTCGCAAGACTTTGGAACATGAAAAACGGAAGAAGAGCCGAGACAATGCAGACAAAAGTGACGAGGATGATGACCCTGTTGTGAAAGCACAACCTGAGACGTATGTTTCCTTTACAATTTTTGCATATGCACAGATATTATTTCTTTCTTCTTTTCTGTGTTTCATTTAAAACTGCCCTCACAGTTTTATTTATAATTGTTTTAATTTCATTTTAAATAACAAACATAATTAATCCCCAAACTTAAATTTATTAACAGCTATAATGCTTTAATGATGGAAATGATAAATTAATGCTAGATTTATTTCATTTGAACGTATTATTCATTAGTAATTAGAGTGTTTATCAGATTTGTCTAACGGTGTGTCACTGAGGCATGGCATATATTCATTTAATGGACATACTGTATGAAAAATATTACGTTTTACATATAAATTATTTTAGAGCTAATGTTTTATGCTTAGTGTAAGTCAAGTTTGAAATATGAATGACTGCAAAGACTGTTGGAATGTTGAACATTGCTTTGGTTTGACATGATTATTGATTTAGTCTGAAATTCAGACTTTTATCATGAATTTTTCTTCAACATAACTACTCATTATGAAATTTAGACATAAGAATGAAAACTGTCTGTTATGACTAGACTGATAAATTATTGCAAGATAGTCTATATAATGAATGCTTTGACATGACTAGTATAATGATTCATGGTTTGACTTGATTATTGATTTACTCTGAAATCCATACTTTATTATGAATTTTGCTTTGACATGACTAGTCTGATGATTCATATATAGACGTAAGAATGAACACTGCCCTGATATGACTAGACTGATAAATTATGACAAGATAGTCTTTATGATGAATGTTTTGTCTTGACTAGTATAATGATTCATTGCAAAACATGGACTTACAGATGAATGCTGCCTTGATGTGACTGACTGATGAATTATTATAAGATTATCGTTATGATGGATGTTGTTTTCACTGACTGTAGGATGAACAATGCTAGAATTGAATATTTACTGTGAAACACCTACAGCTTTATGATGACCTATTGATAATCTATTGCAAGACAGACATTATAAGCGACATTGCTTTGTTGTAATAGTGTTGATGATTTACTATGAGAAACAAATTTTTAGGATAAATGTTGCTTTGTCATGTCAGGATTCATGATCTGCTACGAGACACAGATTCAGAGCTGGAGGAGGGAGAAGACAAAGAGAGCACCAAACAGCGTAAAGTGCTGAAAGCAAAACGCCGAGGAGACACACAGAAACAGACTTGGCTGAAAGAAGAGAATGAAGACATCACAGACTTCATGGACATAAGTGCAGCAAAGAAAGTGCTTGGTAAGTTTTGCTGTGTTGTGTAGTTGGGTCTTCTGACTAAATTTATGGTAGAGTGAAATTATATCAAGCACAAATTATGTAACATATGTTGATTTTAGGTTTTATTCATTTTATTCTTGGAATCTAAAATTCTGAGTGTTCAGATTTGAGCACAAAATTAATATAATTTGATTTGAGGCAATTTTTTTGGTATATCTCAGTAGATTAATAATATGCTTGAAATTTTCAGCAGTAGATGGATGACTAATATAAGTACGTCCTAGAAATGGGATTCTGTATTGTATCAAATCATTCTTGTCATTCTTATTAGTAGGCATCAGACTTAAACTCTCAGTGAGCGAACATTGTCTGCAGTAGATGGTCTTAAAATTGATAATAATGCAAGTTGTTTCTTTAATCAGGAAGATTCAGGTGTTACTACTTAGTGAACTTTGGACTATTAATAATAAAATTGCCTTACACTTCAACAGTATCCTACAATGAATGAATATTTAGTGAACATAATGGTACAGCTTATATCTCTTGTGTGTGCATGCATGTGTGTGTGTGTGTGAATGTGTGTTTGTGTGCACGTGCGCATGCATGCACTTGTGTGTGTTTTCAAATTTTTTTAAGTTACAAAATCTTTCATCATGAGCTGTTTGTTTTATCTAGACATTTTTGGGTTGGTTTGTTTTTTTTAAATTTCTTTTTAAATTCATAACACCTATGAGAGTAACAAAATCTATATACTGACAGAAGATTTCTGCTGTGCAGGTAGTAAACCCTCTGCCAAAGATTCCAAAGACAAATCCAAAAATGCAAATAAAGATGAAGGTTTCAAAATTGCACCCGATGGACGTCTCATCATTACTGAACCATCAGATAACAAAGGTAACGTGAGAAAAGATTTACAATGAGGGGTGAAATTTGCACAATATTTGAAGGTGGATAGTTAAGAAACCTGACTTGGGGAAGGGTATGTGATTTTGTTTTTCCTTTGATATCGTTTTGCAAAATAAATCATGAATTCTTGGAGATAGTCATGTTAGGTTTGTTTTTGTTTTGAAAGAAAACAAAATGATTAAAATGTGGCCATTAGAGAATTAGAAAACAATATTTCTTTAGTCTGAGAAACTCAGATCATTTTTAGATCATTCCTGCAAATTGATACTTAATTAGGTGTTAATTTTTATATCTTTCAATTTTAACATATCCACATTGTGGTATTAAAAACTTTTCACAATTTTATTGTTATATTGGAAAGCTTTGGAATCTCAGAATCGAACAAGAGCAAGTTGAAATGAAAACTATGCAAAGTAAAAGAAGTCTAAGATTATTTTTTTAAAACTATAAGTAGGAGGAGGTAATTTAAGCACTATTCCACAAAAGAATAATATTTGCTTTTTTCAGGGGAGTGTGGAGTGTAAGTTAGAATAATGTTATTTGCTAGAATAATTTTTTTTGCATTTAGGGTGTGTAAAATATATAAATTAGAATGAAGTTATTTACATTTGGAATCAATAAATTTGAATTTGCATAAACGTGTATATGTGATTTGTATATATTTGTGCGTAGAGGGCTGGGAGTATGCCCTGTTCTCTCCCCCACCCTAAACAGCTGACATAAACCATGCACAGTTTCAGTTTAATAGCTCTTTTTCCTTTGGCCGGCTCATGGTCATTTGAAAACACACACAGACACACATTATTCTAAGTCATAATACATAATAGAGGTGACACATTTTTCAGATATAGTGTGGTGGTCTGAATATGTTGATTTTGTTGCAGGAGAAAAAATGGACTCTGACCAAGAAGATGATCTGGATGATTTACTGTCTGCCCTTGAAGGCGGCTCAGATGTAAGTTCTCTCTTCTTATCACAATGAATTTGATGTAAACATTCAAGTAGGAGATGGACCTAAGAAAGTCAAGATGTGGAAGTGTATTAATATAATTCACTCAATCAGTAACACTTGATTTTCAATATATATATATAATTCAGTCAAGCAAACAAACACTTTAGTTCATAATGAGGTAACAGAAAAATATGTGTCAAACTTACCAATATTTATACTTGCACAAGTCTAGCATTATTGCTAAGGAGAGAAAAATTTGCAAGCTGTGCCCAACAAGACATTTAAAAAAATTAATAAATTAAAAGTATATATCATTTGAAACACTCCTATGCCAATAAAGTTATTATGATCTCGAACTTCTGAAAGAAGTCATTGATGCTTTTATTCTCTGTAAAATGACTTTAAATTCTATTATATTTGCTTACATTTTATTTTCAATTTTTTGTCCTGGCTTCTGAAGTGTTATTGGGTATATTTCACAAAGAGAAGCAATTATTTATTGAAGCTGGCAGAATATTTTAAACTCCACAAGATGTATGGTTTCTCTCCACTTTTTGTTTGTTAGAAAAAGCGAAGGAAGCGCCAGAGAGTGGCACATGAGAATGATGATGATGACGATGAACCAGGTTCCAAATATAAAGGTATTTTCTATAAAGATTTTCAGGAAAACAATTTTCAATTAGCACTTCTCTTATCTCATTATGTTCACAAAAAATATATCTTGAAGGTTGATATTAGTACATTTTAACCATTATTTCAAAATGCTTGAATTATTGGCAGTTTTATTTATATAATTGGTTGCTATTTTTTTTTTTTTCATTTTTTAGAAAGTAATGAGATATTAAGTTAGTGAGAGCCTCATTAGATTCATAAGTAGATAACTTCAGAGATTTTGACACTGATTAACAGTATTTAGATGGTGATCTCAGAGGTTTAACCTCGTCTGAAACTTTGGATGTTTTAATTTTAACTTGACAAGAAACACAGAAGTTCATATATTTAAGGCACAATCAAAAAATCTAATGAATTACCAGTTAGTTGGTTATAAATTATTGATTCAGAATCAGAAATGTTCATTTTTTCCCTAAATTCTGTAGATGCGATCTTGTTTGCAATACTATGATATTATATGCTGTAAAGGTGAAGGAAGCAAAACTTAAAGCAGTAAAAAAAAAAAATTGTCCAAATGAAGTTTCTAGAGTGCTTTTAAAAAAAACAAAAAACCAGCAACAAATGTTTTATAATAGGACAGTTATAAAGTTTTCATAATTATTAAAGTTTGCATTCACTCATTCAAATTATATTGACCATATCTTGCTTTGAAAATAAGAAATTTCCAAATATCAACCTTTGAATTTTATTATTGAAAATGCTGATCCATGATTCACATTCAAGTATCAATCCTACCTAACCATACTATACCTACCTACCTAACTTTCCATACTATACCTACCTATCTAACCATACTAATCATACTCTACCTACCTAACCATACTATACCTACCTACCTACCTAACTGTACCATACCTATCTGCTTAACCATACTATACCTACCTAAACATACTATCATTATACCATACCTACCTACCTAACTTTACTCTACCTAACCCTAACTTTTCTTAACTATGTCACTTATTCACTTCATTCTTCATTAGCCTCTGCATATATTTATATTTGTGTTGCTTGGAGGGAAAGGAGGGGAGACGTTTTTCTTAATTTTAATTTATCTTTAAAATAATAAAAATCTTATTTTGTTGTGTGCTTTTGTATTTAATTTCCAAAATATAATCAGTTAATAAACATACATGTATGCCAGTTAAGGCATAAATTTGCAAAGTATTGTGTAATTTCTGTTTTTAACTATACACAGCAGTCTTTGATTTTTTTGTTTGTTTTCTAGTTTTAAAATTAAGAAGCTTGAGTAGCATTTTAAATCAAAGTTCCTTCCCCCATCAAAAAAAATAAAATAAAATGGATAAATAAATTTAATTAAAAGATGTTTTAAATGCTTGTATTTCTGCTCCTATACATAGCTGGTGGACATGGCATCCATCGACCTTTGAAGAAGACTAAAGAATATGGAACTGAATATAAAGCTAAAGTGAGTATCAGTAGTTTCTTAATATGGTTCTGAATATGGAACAGTCTTTACATCAAGTGATTTTTTTTTTTAATTGTATTTTAGGATTTTGTTATTTATAGGAATTTGGTCTTGTATTGTTAAGATGTTGTAAAAATAATTGCTCAAGAGTTTATCAGATTATAATGCATCAGATTCTTATCTTGACACTATTTTTTATACAGCTAAAATATAAATATTTTATCAGACGTTAACTGCATCAGAACATTTTTTTGGTACAGTGAAACCTCACTATAATGCTATAATTGGGGTCCCTAAAATTGGATCATGTTAATAGCAGGGTTACGTCAATGCAGGGTTTTATATTTTACTTTATTTCAAGAATATATACATGTATTCATGTTTAATGTAATAAAATCGGGTTATTATTGGATGAATATTAAATGGAATGCATTATTAAGATATATTCAAAATAACGGATGGATTATATATTTATAGGTTATTACTTTGCCTTAAATAGTTTTAGTCAAGGCCAACCAACATGTTGGTGGCTTTAGTTGTTTGATGTTTATTAAATTGTGAGAATCTTTTATCAACCACCACTTTGTCTGCTGCTTGGCTATGTATACAGTTAAAGAAGAAGCACACGTCAGCTATTGTTTGTGCAACAATTATATTCAGAGTTAATTGAATATAATCACAAAGACAACTTACTGACTTTATTCATGGATCAGTAATAAGTAACATTTCCAATAATGTTTATTTTGGCATAACACTTCGAGAACCTGGTGAAATTGTTAAATTTCACATTGTTTTATATTAAAAGTCATATGCAAACTTTTTCCTAAAATGATCATAAACATTTTACACACTATTTCTTGTACTTAAAAAAAATTTTTTCCTGGTATGTGAAAAATACACATACATGAATTTCAAATTTCAGGAACCACGCCACAATCATATTATATGTATATTCAAATTCAGACGTGATCTCATCCCCAAACTAAGTTAAATATTTTTTATACTCTTTTTCTTGTACTTTGAAAAAAATTTCATGTGTGAATGAATATACAAAATTTGGGGAGCCATGCCGCAACTGCATTGTATCCAAATTCGTATTATCACATGGTTCCACTGCATATTTAAAGCATATATGTAAATATGTGTGTATTTATCCTTTAATTACCAGTTCTAAACATTTTTCATTTATAACAGTATGTGAATTTGTGTCTTTTTTTATTCCATTCAACAAACAGAAGGCTGGTGGGGACATAAAGAAAAAAGGCAAACCAGACCCTTACGCTTATGTTCCACTCAATTTTGCCCACTTGAACAAGAGGTAAGTTGAAGCAGAACTTTTTTAATCCTACTGTGAACTATAGATTAATCACTTTTGTTTTGTTTTTTTTAAATAAGAAAATAAATATTATTATTATTTATAAATTTAAAAACGTAAATATTAATATTTATAAACTTGAAAATATTGCACCTATGAAAAAGTGGAGTTTCTATGGCTACTTGAAAATGTAGATCAAGTTACTCAGCTTTCGAGGTTCTTGAAGTAATGCATTGATCAGTGAAGCATGATGTTCTAGGACAGCCTCCTGTCACCTTATTTCTCTAGAGCTGCACCTTAAGTGTGATAGTATTTATAATAATTATTTCTCTAGAGCTGAACCTTAAGTGTGATAGTATTTATAATAATTATTTGTAAAATATAATTATACCAGTCAATGAACTGTCCTGAGGAAAATTTCTAATGCATAATGCATAACAATAGATTGTTGACAGGTGGAAGCTTATTTCATATTTTATGATGTATGGTTATGTTTGTTTTTATAAACTGTTCAATTTTTGAAGAAATTAAAAGAGACGAAAACATTTATCATTGTTTGTTTATTTTGTCCCTTTAATGATTTTCTTTATAACTGTTTTTCAGAAAACAGGCCAAACTTAAGGGCCAGTTTGCAGGGCTTGTCAAAGGCGCAAGAAAGGGAGCACAGAAAGGCAAGAAAAAGGGACATTTTAATAAGTAACGATGAAAAGGATTAAAATCAAGGATTGGATTTATTTCCTACTTGAAACTGAGAGCAAGGGTTCAACATGGATCAAACCCTCATGTCAAACTTCTTCAGATTGTCAGATTCTCATTCAAGCATAAGACATTTACAAAGTGATGGACAGTTTAACAGCATCCATTACTTCTGCATAGGCAGTAGTAAAAATGAGAGCATCTCATGCTGTTACCATATTGACTTATGTAATGTATTTTTTTTAAAGCATATTTGTTGCTACATACATTGGTTGTACAGCTTTGTTTATGTTTATTTATGCTGTGTGAGAAGGTGTGGTGTATTAATGAAAAAATATATAAATGGTTTACCAATCCAGGAACTTGGCATGTGCATTGCACAGAAATTATAATGTTTGTAAGATAATGTAAGGCTTTGCACTGTATATATGTTTATAGCTATCATAATGCTCATTAACGGTGTACGAATCTAGCAGTTGTGAGGAGTGAAATGCTAATATGATTTGCATTGTACAGAAAATGTAGTTATCATGAGAGAGTGTTAAAAGTGATTTATGCATACTGTAAAGCATAGCTATCAGGAGATGGTGTAAAGCATATACAGTTGTACAACTGTAGCTATGTATCAAATAATTGTGTAAGACATGTACTAATGTAAACATTGTACGGATAGCTGTCATGAGATAATACTGTGAGGAATGTATCACTGTCCTTGCTATTCAAATAACTGTCACATAAAGTACAGTGAGGCCTAAATTATGTGCATAGGGATTTTAACACATTGAACTTTAACATTTAAATTTACATCATCCTCTGTTATAAAGCATTTAATTCACATTGTTTTGTAATTATAAATTCTGATATGGAAAATAATTAAAGTAAATAATTTTGAAGTCATTTATTTGAAATTATTATTATGATGAATGGTTTAATATAATAGAGAAATTGTGGTTAATTGTTAAATCATAGTACATGGTATTATTTTCATGTAAGATTGATTTATTTATGTAACACTATGAAGAATTTTACTAGGGTTTACAGGTTATAAAACAAACAACATACATAAAATTTTTCTTTAAACTTGTGTGTGGTACCTGCGAGCACATGTGCATTTAAATGGCTTGGACTACCTACTGAAATGTTAAAAGTTTGCTAAACTACAATAGTATCATAACAAATGTATTGAGTTAAAATCAGTATAATTTATTTTTATTAAACTAGAAAATTAACATGATTATTCTAGAAGAAAATCATATAGTTTATAGGAATGTGTTAAGTAAAGTGCTTTATTTGAAGCAGGTGTGGGATCACAAAAATCAAAACATTCAAGTTATACTAACAAAGATGACTTTTCTTAATGAATAATCACTGAAAAATACATGGAAATATAAATAAAAGATTTGTGGCGTTTTTAAAAGCTATTTATTTTTACTGATATGATTTGTACACTTTATTTCTTTAATTCAGATTAAATGGTCTGGAAAATGTTAAAATGTCCAATGCATAACTCCTTTTGATGATGTCTCTCCGATTTCATGGGATGCCATTTGTGAAAAGAACTAGATTGTAGTGTACCTTGTACAAGATCAGTCACTAGCAACAAGAACTGATGGTTTATAATGTTTAGAAAACTGTATGAAGCAAACAAAGAAAATATTTAAGTATATTCTTTATATTTCTAAAAGATTTAGTTTACTAAATTAAACAGAAGTTTAAGTCATGAAGGAAAGTTTTCAGGAAAGATCTCAAGCAGACTAGCATACTGTTCACTGAATTTCACTTAAAAGAAAACAACCATGCAAAACAAACTTAAAAATAATAAACAAATTCAAATATAAAACAACATATCTTTGAAATGCAGTAATAACACAAATCCAGTTAATGATGAATTTGAAGTGCATAGAATACTGGAGTTGAATTTTACACAAATTATAATTGTGCATAAACTTCAGCATCAGGTAAAATAACATCATCATAGCATAAATATGTGTTCAGTATGCCATCATCATAGCATTAATATGTGTTTAGTATGCCCCTCCCCATCACACATTTGATGCTGACAGGATTATTTGATATAAAATAACTTCTGTTCTCTCTATGAAAATTCTATAGCTTCTCAATCTGTCTGCTTTTTGATTTTGTCTAAGTATGTCTGTAACATCAAGCACTTTAATTCACAATAATAATGGACAGATTTGTAAACAAATGTTGCATTAAAGAATATATTATTACATATGAATGAAGCCCACTGAAAAAGAATTGTATAATATAAATGTGTTCATTATTTGCCTTACTGATAGTGTTAAGAGGATTAGAGAGCACATCACCAAATTATGTAAAATTACTTTTGCCAGATTTCTCTCTCACAAAAATATATAGTCTCTCTATCTATCTGTCATAAATATGTACACATCTATAACTGCCAACATTTATATCTTACATAATCTCACAATAATGTACAATATTAATATATATTCACATTTTCTACTGCATCAAAATGTAACTGTAAGTCTACATGATACCCTTAGTTCTTAATTATTTTTTTTTTAATAGAAAAAAAACACCTCATGTTATTGTTAATGATTTTTTTAAAAATAATTATTGCAGTTTTGATTATTTTTTGTTTATAATTGTTTAATCTAATTTTATCTGCTTTCATCAGACACACTTTGGTTGAAACATCTTATTAGCTTTGGGTACAACCAACTGCTTTTGTTAAAAGAAAAATCTTTCAGCCAAATCACTATGATGACTGATTGCCTATTTTAAATGAAAGCAACATTAAAGCATTATTAAACCACTAGGTACAGCCTTGACAAAACATTTGAAAATAATTTATTTGTTAACAAAGGAGTGTTTTGCTTACTGTCTAGCAGATGATCCAGGAGCAGGGAAGCAGTGATTCTTCATGAATGAAGAATAAACCATTTAAAAATAAATCAGTCACAATCAACTATATACATGTAAAATCTACTTTCTTTTTTTCATAAACTCTATAATGTACTTGTGTTTTATTTCCCAATAGCACTCTATGCATTGTCAATAGCCACTCTTCAAAATGTTATCTAAACAGAATTCAATGGCCAATTGATATCTATAATATATAGCTTTTATCCCTTGTTAGCCTAAGCACAAGTTCATCACATCATTTTCAGTCAGTGCTGTGCACAAGGATTATACTTAAATAATTCTGTAATTTTTTTCCTTGAGTATTAAATTATGTTGATAGATCAGTATTCACAAAATACACAGTGTGCATATTGTCAGTTCTTCACAAATGGCATCCCAGTACTTCTTGCAGCAACTAGAAAATTTGCAAGCCAACATTCCCTGTACCTTAATACAGTAATAAAAATTAATATAACATGATACATACAATGGGTTAACATGAAATAGAATAAGAGAGCAATGGGTTAATATGAAACATGAAGCATACATGTGGTTAACATGAAACATGCCATGAGCTAATAAACCTTAGAACAAGAAAGCAAAGGGTTAACAAAAAACTGATGCTTGTAAATGATAGTTAAAGGTTATCATAAAATTTAAGAGAAAAGTCGTATTTACTTCTGGTATTTAGAGGGAAAAGTGGTATTTACTTCTAGTGTTTAAAAGAAAAGTGGTATTTACTTCTAGTATTTAAGAGAAAAGTGGTATTTACTTCTAGTATTTAAGAGAAAAGTGGTATTTACTTCTAGTACAATGTATTAGGTTGACTTTAACTTGTGTCTGCACTTTGTGTTTGAGGCAAAACAAACTGTTTGTGATAGCCATGAAATTTTCCCATACTCTGGATCAAGTTTTATCATAAATTCTCAAATGGGCAATAGTGAGAAAGCCATTAATTCATCTAGAGCCTGGGTGAGCAGCAATATTTGAGATACTGGAATATATAAACATTTTTCTAATCAATCCTATAAATTGTGACGTACATGGCAAAACTCATATGAGACATTAGAATATTTAGATGCTAAGTATACAGACCTTGGAAAGAAAGAAAGACTTTGATACAAAAGCCAATAGAATGAAGATGAAAGTAGTTTACAGATGTTCCTGAATGTAATTAGTTCTTAAAAGTATAAAAGTGAAGATTTGTTCCTAAAAGTATAACAGTGAAGACGAGTGATGGATGCTTATTATTTAACAATAGTGCGTGCTGAAGATGATTATGAGACGATACATTATGGGTGACGTCCCGCACGGTAGCAGCCAGAGTATCAATATTTGCGAGTCGAAGGCGATGTTAACGATAATAAAATTATCTGTGAAGTCAAAGCAAAATAAAGTCTCACTGTAAAGCAGGATTCACAGTTGTAGTTAAAAGCTGATTTTGATGTCTTGTTTGGGAACGAATGTGCAACACCTCTCAATATTTTTTTAAGCAATATCCTTACTGATAATAGACAGATACGTATCAATATTCTGTATCAAAAAGCTATATCCTGATTGAGTATGGGCAGTTAATGTTTACACAGATGCGTACATTACATAATTTTGTCAGAGAGTAGCTCCTGAAATTGAAATAATACTGTAATATTGAGTAATACTGTGGGGTCTGTAAATTCACCTAATGCAGTAACACGCGCACACAAAATGTGGATATACTTTCTTTAAGTTCATCGACTTAAATGTTATTATGCATTTGCTAAACTGATTACTGTTCTTTGACATTTATTTATATTGTCTAAACAAGTGACCCTGTCTCCACTCTTCATTCCCTAGACATCGGTTTGAATCACCTTTCTTTGTGACTGCTTAAAATTTAATATGATCTCAATTTGCGTACAGTACACAATAATTCTGACTTGACTATTTACATTTCCTGCGGAAACTTTTTTTCTTACGATACATTCTAAATTCGCTTGCCGAAAGTGTGTTATTTACTAATCATTCGGCCATTGTTGACGTTTATAAATAGTTGCAGATCTCTCTGGTTACTGTAAATAAAATTGGTTCTTATATTTGGGGTACTCAGCTTGATTTTAAAAAAATGGTGGGCAAATGGCGTCAAACTGCAGTTTCAGTTTGCTGTTATCAACTCCAATCTCACGATTCTTAATGTAAACAAACGGGTTTGCCATTGTGCTTTCCCCACATTGAAAATAGAAAAATATTCTAAAATGAATGTCTAATCACTTAATGCGACCCAGAGGTTGGGAACGAACCTGCTCTCAGAAGTAAGGCAGATGATTAAAGGGCCTTTGTACCTTGACTGAAAAGTCTCATTTAATTTTTCCCGAACGCTGACGCAGAGAACATTTGTGCTGGCACGTTGACTCACGCGCAAAGTTTCACTTCATTACACGTGTTGTTTCTCAAAATAAAGCCTGTGTGCACAATAAATTGTATTGGCTCAAGATTTCTTGCACATATCGATTCTTGCCACAAAGCCACTGTAGCAAATTTCTTAAAAGACACGTTTTTAGGGTTGTCCGACCTTATTCATAAAAATAACTAAGTAAACACAAGATAAAATCACTTGGATTGAATATAACTTTATGTATCTAGAGATTTGGAAAATAGACGTAATTCTTAGTAAATCAAGAATGAAAATAGGCAGTTCTTAGTAACAGCAGTGTACATACAATCTCAATGGCAATATTCCAATACGCTTTGACTATCTTTACACATACAAATAAATTTACTGTCTTATGAAAGATATTTTAAAAACATATAATAAACAACCACACAGTAAGTTTCAACAATAATTTATTCTGATTGCTTTCTTCAGTAGATAAAACCTGAGACCATTTCTTCTCGGCACTGAGTCTCTGGGGACATAGAGTGCGTAAAGTATTTCGCACCACAAGCACCTGCATTCGAAGACTGGAGCCATTGTTCCCGTTGCTTCTTGCTTGATGTTCATTCGTTTCTAAGATTAGAACATTTTTTCTTGACAACTTTGTGTTTGGCAAAGGTAAAACATGGAACTGCAAAGGCCACACTTTTAAGGATTCGTTTACTCATTTTCTTTTTTTATGGGTGGTAATAACAAGATATCGTTTATCTATTCTAAAGTTGTCATTTAATTATGGATCTTCTCCCTTGACTAAATTTTTCCTATCACAGTCTTTTTTCTACCTCAGATCAGCATGAAACTTAACAATATATAATTATATATAAATGATTTCTACGCCTCTCCAGAAGAATGTTTACATTCCCGCATCTCCACTATGATTACTTTTTCATCCGGAGTCATATGATGGGAAATTTTCCCACATTTTTTTTTTTTTTTTAATAGAGATTTTCATATGGCATCTGCAATTTAAATGAAACACTATTTCGTTTGAGGTAGATATTGCATACAGTTTATTTTGGAAGTGAGGCCCTCAATGAATGAGAGTGGCGTGGAGACAGATTTGTTGGCATGGCGTTAGGTATTTTATTTTATTAGCGGAGTGAGTGCTTGCTTTGTTTTAAACTGCGTGACCTTGGCCAGTAAAGGTTGGCAGGCGTTTGGTATTTTCTTTTATTAGCGGAGTGAGTGCTTGCTTTGTTTTAAACTGCGTGACTCTGGCCAGTAAAGGTTGGCAGGCGTTAGGTATTTTATTAGCGGAGTGAGTGCTTGCTTTGTTTTAAATTGCGTGACCCTGGCCAGTAAACGTTGGCAGTGATTTTGTGGTGTGTGTGTCTGGGCATACAATGGGACTATTGTTATCATGCTGGCAGATGTACATTGGGAAGTGAGGGAAGGCCATAAATAGTATTAGCTCTAGAGGAATTCGATTGGATCAAGAGCAAGTCTAGTAGAGATGTGCATGGTTCCAAGAGGAAATAAAAGTAACAGTAGAATTAACCCACCCTTTGGGCAAGCATTTGCGACTGGGTCCTTCCCTATTTGGGTTGGGTTGTACACAGAACAGTAAACCCTTGGCTAGATAAGGTAAAAGATGTCTCTGTTTTGTATGAATGGTTAGGTTTTATTAGAATATAATGTTATTTGAAACATGTTTTACTTTTATTTCTTTCAAAGGCATATGCCAAACGTAGTACTTTTAATGACAGGACACTTAAACTCTGCAATTACTTGTGTTTCAGGGCTTTAGTTTCATCCTGGTTTTGTCTTTAGGTTTCAACATGGGCTTGGGATGCCTTTTTCTGATGTGATGACTCATGAAGTGTCCTATTTAGTGTCTACCGGCCTGCTGTATTTCACTCCAACGCACTGTGGTGATTGCGAACTGTGATTACAGTGCGGCTTGAACTTTGCTCTGTTTTGGCTTTATGATGAAAACTAGGACCTAATGTATATTGCTTATTCTCAGAAGAATGTTACCCCTAAATATTGTTAAACTTTAATTTTTTCAAAATTCTTTCTTATTAACTGTTCAGTCTCGCGTATTTGTTAGTTAAATGTAATTTCTTTGTTTGTCCTCATAGTTTGAAGTGATAATCTAATGACTACATCTTGTTCTCTGTTCGTCTATTTACATTTGTTGTACATCTATTTCATAATATCCATTTCTCAGCTTAATAACTGGGGGGTGGGGGCCGTGAGTCAACTTGGCGTAACAGTTGCAGATATGCATATATAACCAGTGACCCCTACTCTTCATCGGCACTTGTAGATATTTTGTTTCATCATAAATTACTTGATAGAATTCATTATTACAAAGTCACCCCAGAGTACAGCGGTGACACCGGGTTCTACGTGAATTTAATGGCTTCCAGGAAAATGCTCGATTATTAGACTGGTGTTTCTGGATCTAGGTGTGTAATCACCTTGCGAACCAGGAAGATATATGCCCGAGAAGGGCGACCTCTTTTGATGACCTTCCCCTCCCCCCAATTAGCTCAGCGTGAGAAAATCAAAGTTCGCAGCATTCTGAATGAACGTGGGGATGTGGAGGTGGGTGGTGGATGCTGAGTGCACTGAACAATCACGTCAAATTCCTCATACAGAGATATTGATCCGTCAAACACTCCTCTCGCACGCGTGTGTGCTAGCGTTGTAGGAGTCCAGCTGTTGGCGCAGTTCAATCGCCACATTCATCACAGAAAATGATTATAGCTATAGTTGTGTTCGGAGTGTCAGCTAAGATGGTTTATTTCTGTGCGGATCTAAGTTAGGATAATGGCTAAAGTTGCCTTCTTGTGATTAATTCATTAGGAGAAGAAAATAAATATTTTATACCGGAAACCCGAGCACAGTAGTTAAAAATGAGTGGATAACCGCATCATCTAGAATAGTAGAAACCAATCGAAGAGTGACCTAGTTAGCATGGTGAAGGGTTGGCTGTTTGACGTCATATTACAGGATTTACAGCCGATACACGAGTCAAGAATTACCACATGTCGGGTCTTCCCAGGATGGCCTTCTTACGTCAAAGGTGATTTTACCGGATGTGACGTGTTTAGAGAAAAGGAAACCTGAAAATGGATTTATCGTAGCCAGGTATAGATTTCGATTTATACATTTTTTTTTAAAAGTACATGCATGCATTTAAAAAAAAGTAACTGAAGATTGCAGAGTACTAGAAGGCGAATAATACATACACAGATGGCAAAGTGATCCAATTTGTTCTCCTACCTGGCCAAAGACTTTCCAGGTATATGCTCATCTGGAATTGTGGGGTGGAGGAAGGGGGTTGTATTCTCATTAAGCAAAGTGCTTCTTAGTCAAATAACAAAAAAGTGCTATGAGGCGCATGGTCAAATTTATTACGGGACTGTCGTGACACGGAATGTTTATTCTAACGCATTGCCGTGGGATTTGATCGTGACACGGAACGATTGTTTTTCAAATTGTCATGGAACTGGTCGTGACACTAACTGCTTTTTACAAATTGTCAGGGAATTGGTCGTGACACCAAATGTTACAAATTACCACGGAATTGGTCGCGACACTGAATGTTACAAATTGTAAGGGAAGTAAGCAACGATAAAAAATAAAAAAGGAAAGAAAAAAGACAGTAAGAAAATAGAAACTAAGATTTGGTCCCCCACCCCACCCCACCCAAAAGGAGGGCGGATTTGAGAAAAGCCTAATAATAATAAAAGAAAGAAAGAAAGAAATTGAAAAAGAAAGAAAAAAGGTTAAGAGAAAGAAAGAAAGAAAGAAAGAAAGAAAGAAAGAAAGAAAGAAAGAAAGAAAGAAAGAAAGAAAGAAAGAAATATTTATTTCAATCGTACTTGCCCATAAAGATATGATACCACGTTTAGATGAATAGGAAGACTAGTAAGTAGCCAGTGCAAATCTGCATGCCTGAAACTAGTGTATTATTGTGCCATGCATGCCTGAAACTAGTGTATTATTGTGCCATACATGCCTGAAACTAGTGTATTATTGTGCCATACATGCCTGAAACTAGTGTATTATTGTGCCATACACGCCTGAAACTAGTGTATTATTGTGCCATAAACGCCTGACTTCATTCGATTGCGTCACTGATGTCTGGTAACTTCATAAACATTGTTTACGTCAATTTGGTTTGCAGTTGGAAATCCACTTCTATAATTAATTACACCTCTGTCTATTTAGTCAAATTAAGTTATACATCACCGCTAGTTTGGGTTTTAAATAATTATTTTTAAATAAATGCTCGCTTGCTCTGTAACTGTAGGCTCATTCGTACACCACAAGTTATGATTAACTATAATAGATGCTTCTTATAAGTTCACTCCAATCATAAAACAATTCCATTAAAAAAAAAATACGACCAGCAAAATTCATGTTTTGTTAAATTTTGAATTGTAATGTTATATTACTTCTATATCAATACCACCGTCTTTTTTCAAAATTTAGCCCGTGTCTCCTCTCACCGGCAAAAGCTTGTTCTTTCAAAGTACAAACAATAAAGCGATACACCATTTTTCAGTTCGGGCGAATATTTCCGTTATTTAACTAGTTTTATAAAGCACAAACAATAAAGCGATACACTGTTTATCAGTTCAAGCGAATATGTCCCCTTTGGATCATATCCGATGTCTGTGGGTGTTTGAGTTTTGCTTTGAAACAAACAATTATTATACGAAACACTGCTCAAAATTAAAGAAGAACACCCTGATATGATTATCATGATTTATTCTGCGTCTCATTATTTTACCATTGACACTTTCATAACTTTAGATTAGTTCACTGAATTGCTTGTAGCAGTTTCTAAACTTAAAATATTCAAATGTGAAAGAATATTCATCGCATCGAGTGCCAGTTCTTGATTTTGCAACAATCTGAAAAGTGGTGAAAGTGTTAGTGTCTATAAATAAGTGTCGGAAAAGTGGTGAAAGTGTTAGTGTCTATAAATAAGTGTCGGGAAAGTGGTGAAAGTGTTAGTGTCTATAAATAAGTGTCGGAAAAGTGGTGAAAGTGTTACTATCTATAAATAATAAATTGTTTGTTTACAAAAGGGATTGTATGTCTACAAAAATAATAAGCATGTCTATAAAACTGAATGCATGCCTACACAAGTGACTATGTGTTTGTGTGTTTAAAAGTGACTTTAAAATTACAGAGCGCAGTTAATTTTTCACCCACAAGTACGAACAATACAGCGATTAACCATTTTGACTCAAAGCTTGCTTGCTGGAAGAATCTTTAAATAAAAGAGTGTCAGACAGTTATCCAATCTCGCGAAACCGTTAATCACGTCCCCCCAACATACCCCCGCATTTTTTTTCCACACAGAAAATAACTGACTAAAATGTCAGAAATTCTAAGTGAATACGAAAGTCACAAATAAAAGTATTTAAGGATTGCGCACAACTCGAAACATGAAAGAGTTAAACATGAACTTCAAAATTCTTAGTAAGCATAAAAAACAACTCTGCAATATTTTTTTTGACTAAATAGCCTTCTTAAGTCAAATTAGAGATTCAACATTTCTGACTAAACATCCTTTTAAAATAAAATTAGAGATTCGACAGTCTTGATTAAATAGCCTTCGTAAATTAAATTAGAGATTCGACAGTCTTGACTAACACAGCTTTCATAAATCAAATGAGAGATTTAACATTTTGGCTAAATAACCTTTTCAGCATTTTATAGTTTTAACAACAATGGTATGAAATGAGTAAACCTATTGATGTGTGTGTGTGTGTGTGTGTGTGTGTATGTTTCTCTGAATATAAGGCGCCTCACTTCGTACCTTTCTTAATTCAGTCTACCTAAAAGCCCAGATAAATTGTTGTATACTAGTTTGAATTATGGGACTGAAGTACTTCAATTCATTTCTTTCTGTTTGGTTTAATTACTCATTTTTTACTATTAGAATTATTTCATCATACGTGTGCGTGCGTGCTTGCGTGCGTGCTTGCGTGCGTGCGTGTGTGTGTGTGCGCGCGCGCGCGCATGCGTGAAGGAAAAGATATATCAGAGAACTATTCTTGAAAACGTTACTGGTATTGCAAATGAATTGCTGTAAATTTCAAGGCCTTTGTCCAGGTACAAAAATAACGTACAACTTATATATTGAAAAATAATAACCTCTGGGGGGGTAAATTTGCCTATTCCTATTTCTACACTTTAATTATATATTTGTTGCCAATGTTAACGTGACCCGACCTTGAGCACTGCTTATGATGAAATTTTTTGTAAGTACCAGAGTTGGAGTAAACAACCCAGGTGGAGAATATGTTAGAACTTGCCGAGGCAATCCAAACCAGTTCCAAGCGGATGAGTAGTTTTTCTGACTAATAGTCTCACACTTGTTCATAACAACTTCATCCAGCAGGGATGGACCGAAAGTTATTTGTTGAAGAAAGTCTATATTCTAATATCTTTGATTTTGACACAGCTCAAGTCCATTCATAAAGGCAACCATTAGCTTATGGTAAGTTAATTGACTGATAAAGAAAGAAGGGACTTAGAAATATTTCGTACATGTTTGCTATTGGCTTTTGATTTGAATTGGAGAATGCTTATGTAATTGAACCTTTATTTCTATGTTCACTAATTTGATTATACTTGTGAATTTTGATCGATGATTTGTTTCTTATGCTGCTTGTGTATCAAGCTAACGAATATTGATGCAGGATTGTAAGTTGAGATTGTATGTAAGAGAAAAGAGTTTAGAGATGAAATATTCCTGAAACTTAGGGATTTTTTAATTTGACTTTTGCACAAACGAGTGTGCCTTTTTTGTGTTGTAACCTTGTGTCTGCTTCAGACTTCAATGACTACTGTGTACTCTATCAGATCATATTAGTGTATGTGTATCCAGCATTGTCACACTTATCACTAAACGTGTTGCTGTAAGTTGATTCCAGTGAATTCCGTTTGAGAGCCAATATTAGCGAAAATTGAGGCTGGAGTTTGGTCTCAAGAATTCACAAAGATTATTTTGAACATTCCTTGTGGTGTGCTTGAGTAGTGTACACGAAAGTTCTGGAACACTCCTTGTGATGTGCTTTGATAATGCATATGAAGATCTGGACGATTCTCTACAGTGTGCTTTATGAGTGCATCGCAGATTCTAGAATAGTTGTGTAACGTGCCTAGAAGGGGTACGTTGGACCGTCGTCTAAATAAGAAAGACAGTGGCTTGTTACAAACCACGTGATTGTGAACACATGCTAGTGATTGAAAAGGTTATGTACATTGATTATAATTATCTCTCTGATTGAGTGTCTAACGTTTAATGAAATATTGTTGTGAAGTGATGTAAATGTCAACCTTCTTTTGTTTATATTCATATGTTGTATATTTGATTGCTGATTCAATAAATTTATTGTTAAATTTACCTTCTTGCACATATATTAAAACTTATGTTGGAGTAATAGTGGGTGGAGGCGGGGCTCGTTAAATATAAATACAAGACGGATTTTTATTACTCCTTTAGTAAGAAATTTCCACCTGCAGAACATTATGCAACAGTAAAACGTCTATCTTGTTATTGTGTAAAGCAGTGGTGTACAAACTCCGGCCTGCGAACATTATGCAACAGTAAAACGTCTATCTTGTTATTGTATAAAGCAGTGGTGCACAAACTCCGGCCTGCGACGAGTCGCGGAGTGGCCCGCGATGTCCAACGGGAAAGTGAAATATTTGTTGCACTACTTGATCAAATGGCTATAAAATATTTGCCTGGCAGTATTGCCATTAATTTTGCAGTGGTGCACATCACCAATTACCTGGTTTACCGGAAGTACCCGCCGTATTTTCCGTTGTTTATTTTGATTATATTTTTGAGATAAAATGGCAGCTAATCGTAAAAGAAAAGTTGACAACGAAAACCAGCAGTTTAATGATGACTGGACTCTACAATACTGTTTTGTTAACAACAGACGAACGTTATTTGTCGGCTGTGTCATTCAACAGTAGCAGTGGCGAAGGTTTCCAATATAAAGCGTCATTATGAGACGAAACATCAAGATTTCCACAACGTTGTCGGTGACGAACGAACGGCTCGGATTGTATCTTTGAGGCGTTCGCTGAATCGCCAACAGAACATTTTCTCAAAGCAGTCAGCAGACTTTAGTGCAGCATCTGAGGTCAGTTACGAGATTTCGTTGATGATAACGAAATCTGGCTGACCTTTCACTAACGGTGATTTTGTCAAGCAATGTATCATTACTGCATCAGAAAAGTTGTGTCCGGAAGCTGCAGATGGTGGCTTTGAATCGTATGACAGTTCAACGAAGAATTTCACACCTCTCGGGAGACGTGGCAAGATAGCTTGCAAACAAAGCAGCCAACTTTGTCTACTTCTCTTTGGCTGCAGACGAGTTGACTGACATCGATTCAATCGCACATCTGCTAGTTTTTGTTTGTGGTGTGTCGTCTCGTTTGATATCACAGAGGAACTTATCAGCATGGGTTCCATGAAGGGTCAGACAACAGCGTCTGCTCTATTTGAAGAGACAGTGCGACTGTATTATAGTGCTTCACTGGATTTCACGAAACTGGTAAGTGTGACAGCTGACGGAGCACCAGACGTGACTGGAGAAAGTAACAGGCTGGTAGCACTGTTGATGAAGCATCGAGGAAAGCAATGCAGACAGTTGTTGAAGTTGCACTGGATATTATTCACCAAGAGAACCTGTTGAACTTGGTTTTCAGGCACTGATGGCGTTAGTGACGAAAACAATTAATTTAATCAAATCATAAGGGCTCAATCACCGCCAATTTCGAAGTCTTCTTGAAGAAATTGATGCAGATTGTGGTGACCTTTTTTATTGTTGTGAAATACGCTGGCTGAGTCGAGGCAAGATGCTCAAAAGATTCTGAGAGTTAATTGAAGAGGTCATAGAATTCCTCAGAAGCAAGAACAAAGTCACAAAAGTTGCTTTCATGACTGATCCAGCATGGCAAGCTGATTTGACCTTTCTGGTCGACATGGTACAACACTTGAATGATCTGAATTTGAAGTTGCAATTAATGGATGAAATTGTAGTTAATTTCTATCAGTATAAACAGTTTCTTTCATTCTCTCTCTCTGTGATTCCGACATCTCGTTAAATTAAGCACTGAACCATTTAGAGTATGCTAATGAGATCGGTCATCGTCTGCTCGGCCACTTGATATCCTTTTGACCACTACTGTTAATCAATCACGAATAATTACCGAAAGGTGACGAAATCTAATAACTACTGACTGAAGTGCGGAAAAGCAACTGAAAGTGATTGTCCCCCTTCCTACTCATTGCCAATCGACAACCCCATCCCTTCCCCCTTCAGCTAAACCGATTACAGTCGATCACACGAACCACTTCACTACCGATGTCTATGAGTACAGGTATCACGTACACATTGCAACCGCATCCGCACCTGTGACCAAATGTTGACGAATCCCCAAAATTGTATTTTTCCGTTCCTCTTCCAGCTTCGAAAATTTTTGACGTAAACGAAACTGATCATTGTACAAAACTCGTTTCTAGGTCACATTAGATTACTACGCCAACCTGCGACAAAAATCGATGAATGAAGTGGATGGAGAATCCTACGGTCACCGCAGCTAATGCTCTGGCTTTCGAATGCTATAATTAGAGTGTTTCAGTTGAAGGGGATTTCCAGCAATCTGCATTGTTTCTTTGTGAGGTGCGTACACGGATTCTTTGAGAGAAGTGAGAAAGAAAGAGAGAATAGGTTTTACAAATAAAATTAAAATATGTCATCGCTAAAAGGATGACACATTGTGACGTTTCGGCTCCATCCCCTCCCCCTTCCGAAACATCACTGTGTGATTGAACATTTCCTCTTTTTCCATTCTCAAATTCTTCTTTAGCAAACAGTTCATAATTTACAAATCGAAATCCCTCAATTAGTCAATGATTACGTTTGTTTGAGAACTTTATTCATATTTCGAAACCAAACATATGTAAACCGAATCAAACACCTTAGTAGCAGCCATATAAAGCTAGAAAGAAACATTGGTAACTCGACCATTTACAGCGAGAAATTTACCAAACACAATGGATCTACCAAAGATTTACACTGCTTCGACTGGTAAGCATAATTTCAGCTATAGCCTGCATACGGAAATAGCGAATTTTATTTGTAAGTAATAATTTTGAAATACATATCGGGGTGAGTTTTAGTGGTAAGCAATAATTTTGAAATGCACATCGGGGTTTTAGTGGTAAGCAATTATTTTTAAATACACATCGGAGTAAGTTTTAGTGGTAAGCAATAATTTTGAAATGCGTATCGGGGGGTTTCAGTGGTAAGCAATAATTTTGAAATGCACATCGAAGGGTTTTAGTGGTAAGCAATAATTTCGAAATGCATATCGGAATGAGTTCTAGTGGTAAGCGATAATTTTTAAGTACACACACATAGGAGTGAATGTTTTAGTGGTAAGCATTAATTTTGAAATGTACATCGGGGTGAGTTTTAATGGTAAGCAAACTGTTTTGAAATGCATGTCAGAGAGAGTTTTAGTGGTAAGCAATCATTTTGAAATCCATTTCGGGGTGAGTGTTACTGATAAGCAATAAATTTTGAAATGCATATCGGGGTGAGTTTTATTAAAAAGCAATAAATTTTGAAATGCAAGAGGGGGGGGCGGGAGTTTTATTGCTAAGCATGTGGTTTGGATATACAAGTGCGAACCGAAGAAACGGATTTTATTGGCGAGCTAAAATCCTGATATAGATTCTCAAATCAAGACGATCATAAACAGATTCGTTTGCCGAAGCTATACATTATTTCGTTATCAAGTTTTGATTAACATAAACCGTGTTAACGCATTCTCCCCCCCCCCCCCGCCCAATTAAAAAAAAAAATAAAAATTCTTATAAATTACAAATATTTGTCAGTCTATACTTTGCTTCTTTTGATTTAATGAAAAAAACCTATACTAATTTAATTGCTTGTAATAAAGTGTTTATATACTGAACTATACTTATAGTTTAAAATCATAAATTACAATTCATTTTATATTATTTCAGTTGAGGATCTCGAAATTTTTAAATATCGAACTTTTTTCTTTTGTGACACTACTATAAATGTCAATAATCAAATCGTCAGTACATGTATGTACTAAGAGGGAAATGTGAAGATATTACTATAGAGATTGATGACAATGATTTAGATGACAATTCTTAATATTAAAAAAGCATCATCCTCATCATAATGATGATGATGATAATAAATCATTAATGACGGTTTCTCTTACAATAATTGTGAAACCAAGCCTAATTGAAAATTCGACATTTTGATTGGCTGATTTTAAAAAAATGTATATACACTTAAAACGAAAGGATTATTGAACAGCAACAATATAGTGCATACGAAGAGATTTATAAACATGATCTAGCTTCTCAAAAGTATTGTACAATTCTTCTTTCAAAAGATCCACATTCTATTTTACAACCAGAATAAATAACCACTATGCATTTAAATAAAGCGATGTTTTTGTGTGTTTCTATAATGTAAACAGTTGTCATTTTGTGGATAATTTTTGAGAACAATCCTGCTAAAGCTGACAACGAGGATTTTTGGTGGGAACCTGTGACACGCATGATGCAGAACACTTGCTCTACTTCAGATGGAACGACAATATCCAACCCAAGCAGATCCACAGAGAACATGGGGGTACCTAAAAGGCCTCCTCAACTTATCCTCAATGCCGATGTGAAGGAAACGATTGAAATTCTGACTTCCTTGCAAAAAATGGTAGAGATCTTCAGCCGAAGTTTTCACCTGTTATTTTTCTCAGTCTCTGTCACTAGCCTCCAAAACGCTTCACCTAATAATTGCTCTGTATTTTCATTTTAGCTGTTCCCACACACATACCTCTTTACCTTCTGATTTCTTTGTTTGTTTCTTTTTAGGTTGTCTCCCCCCACTCTTTACCTTCTGATTGCTCTGTTTAGTAACCCCCACCCAATTTTTACCTTCTTGCTATCTCTCCAAATTTTCACCTTCTGACTGCCCTGTCCTTTCTTGCACACATTTTTAGTAAATTGTTTATAAGCATTTAATGATAATCTTTGTCCTATCTCAGATAATTGGTTAGTAGAGTATCTCAGACATTTTGTGATGATCTAGATCCCATGTCACTTGGTTAGTAGACTGTCTCAAAGAAATGTATGATAATTTATATCCCATTTCAGACACCTACCGTTCGTTAGTAGAATGTCTCAAAGAAGTTTGTGATGAGCTAGATCCCATCTCAGTGGTTAGTAGAATGTCTCAAAGAAGTTTATGATGAGCTAGATCCCATCTCAGACAGGTGGTTAGTAGAATTTCTCAGAGAAATTTATGATGATCTCTTGCAGGCTGAGCGCTGGGTGAGTGGAGAACCTAAATCCTTCAGAGCCGAAAAGCTGAGATGCAGCCTTATCCTCTGCGTTCACCACCGGACTCGGGAAAATCTGACCGATAAAGATGTAATTACGTTACGTTCACTCACGCAGATAATAATTATTTCGTCACTTTCTTTTAAAATAACATGAAGAGTTTTGCAGCGGTTTAAATGTTGTTACAGCCCTGATATCCGAAAGTTTTTAAATTTTGGTTCGATAACGTCTCATTTAGACTTAATAATGATATTTTAAAATTATTTTCAACAGGAAAGCACAATTCATCATCAGTTTTAGTCTTAACTAGATTTCAATTATAGACAATGAGAGTAAATGTATGTATGTGTGCATGTCGTCAAATGCAAACTGATTACCAAATAAATATGTTCCAGACCAAGGTTTTGGAGGATCTTTTACAAATCGTGAGTTTCGCTCACTACGTGAATGTGAGTGAAAAGATTCTCAAGGGAAAATATACAAATATGAAAAAGAATCACCGCAAACTGTTCAACAAACTCACGAGGATTGCGTGCAAATTACGTCAGGCGCTTTCCAAGTCTCCTCTTGATTACATCATCCGTGATGACGTCCCAACAGACTTGCGTCGTATGAAAAAAGATCCTTGGAATGACGTGGTGTTGTATCTGGTCTACGAGAGGCTGGAAGAGTACCTTAAGCGACTTCCAGGCACCTATAAAAGACTTCGCAAGATAAAAAACTAATGAGTTGGAGACCCCATCGACGGAGGGTGGTTGAGGGTGAGCGCCAAACATTTTGCTACCTCTTTCACCCCCTTCCGCCAGCCCTCCACCTCAGACGATCCCCCAGAAGCAGACCAAGACTGAGAACATGATGAAGATGAAAAGTCTAATGCGGCTTCGCGGGGAAGATAGCGAGAGAAAAAAAATTAAAGAAAGAAAAAGAAATAAATTATTTTTTAACAACAACAACAAAAAACCCACACACAAACTGTTTATCTTTCGACTTTTGATAATATTTCACTTAGTTATTATAATTTGTTATGATCTTTCTGCTTGCTCTTAAAAAATGATTATGTCAAAAATTACAATGAAGACTTGTTTGAAACAAATACTTATGCAGAGTGAAATGCTACGATGCAACAGTAAGTCGAAAAGGAATGAGTTGTCATTTTTTTAAAAAGCAAAGTACACTCTGAATTAGCCTTTTTGACATCGAAGTATATATACTCTGAATAAGTCTTTTTTACATCGAAGTATATTCTTAATAAGTCCTTTTGACATCAAAGTATACTCTGAATAAGTCTTTTTAACGTCAAAGTTGCATACGTCTTTTTGACATCAAAGTGCCTACTGAGGTGTTTTCACGCCCAAGTGTAGACTATATTAGTCTTCTTTTTCTTTTTTTTTTGTGTGCATGAAAGCGTGTACTCATTCAGTCTTGTGGACATCCTAGTGTAGACTATATTAGTCTTTTTAACGTCAAAAGTGTAGGCTATATTAGTCTATTGACATAAATTTCAGGACTATGTTAGTATTTATTAATAGGAAAATATAAATATGTTGATTTAAAGGTGTTCTTTATTTAAGACGTTTTACAATGTTATTTAAGCAATGCAACTGTACACATATCGATTGCTCTTGTTTTAACGAGCGTGTGTGTAAGAGAGAGGGGGGTGCGAAAAGCATTACTGTTTCAGCAACTGAAAATACTTTTGTATTATTTTTCAGTCAAATAGACATTTATAAATTATGCTGTTCTTAAAAACTTCCAACCCACCCAAGTCCTACCCCACAACCAGTTCCACTTTCTTTAGCCAACGTCATTCTCCTAAAAGTTATTTATACAAAATGTATTATGTTAGCAATAGCACAGAAAAATTATCTTTGGTGTGTGCAATTCTTTCTCTACTGTCCTTTGCGCTTAATTTTTTTAAAATGAATGGCAGTATTTTTTTCATTGTATGGGTATATTTTGTGGAATATTAAGGCGGGCTTCAGTTTTTATGGACATTTGGAAAATTATATATACTCTTTTTTGGAATAACATGTTTGTGATATAATGAAATGTTTCTGGGCATGTCTTGTATAATTACTCAATTCTCTTTTACATGCATATTTTGTTTTATGGTCTAATGAAATGCTTTAGATATAACTTGTATAATTACACGATTCTCTTTTATAGACATATTTTATTTTATGGCTTAATGAATTGTATAATTACACGATTCTCTTTCATAGACATATTTTATTTTATGGCTTAATGAATTGTATAATTTCACAATTCTCTTCCATGGTCATATTTTATTTTTGTGGTTTAATGAAATGTTTTGGATATGCTGTGCCTTGTATAACTTACATAATCTTATTTTATGGTCATGATTGTGATATGATGACATATATTTCATTTGGGAGAAGTATCTGGTGACCTTGATTTAAAAAACATATATTACTGCACCAATTAAATCGCCAGGAAAAACTAAAACGAATATTTCTTCGCTCACTGATACTCATCTTTAACCTTCTTACAATGTACTTCGTACAATAACTTTCCTGTAATGATCTTCTTACAAAGTTCTTCGTACAATAACTTTCATGTAATGATCTTCTTACAATGTACTTCGTACAATAACTTTCCTGTAATGATCTTACAATGTTCTTCGTACAATAACTTTCCTGTAATGATCTTACAATGTTCTTCGTACAATAACTTTCCTGTAATGATCTTACAATGTTCTTCGTACAATAACTTTCCTGTAATGATTTTCTAACAATGGTGTCTTATAATTGATTTCCTGTAAGGTAAATGCCTACAATAGCTAATTGCAAAATAATATGTCATTTATTTCTTACAAATTACAAAAATCAGTTATTTATTTTTTGCTGGAATGACTTAGTATTTTGATTTTGGGGGTATTATCTTTCGCTATGCTTAACACAATATGGTTCTTGCTAAAAAGAACGTCAAGCCACTAACATTCAGTATTATGATTTATACTATAAGTATAATGTATGGTGCATTTATTATCAACCGATGCCTTCTCATGTTCTCAGGAATATCAGAGATGACTAATTTGTCCACAGAGGCCTGCATTTTGTTTAATTTATATTTAATTTATTTTTGTATTTGTAATTGTGAATTATATAATTTTGTAATAAAATTTACTTATGATTTATTTGTTTGTTTCATATACAAACAATAAGGGTGTCTATAACTTATAATAAATAAGTAAATAATAATAATAACAATAATAATAATAATGATAATAATGATAATAATAATATTTCGGAAAATGGGAGGCCGAGGTCTCATGAAAATCAAAGATGTCATTGAAGGAGAAGTTATAGCCCTTGTGGACAACATCTGGAATAACAACAAAGATGAGCCGCTGATAGAAGCAGTAAAAATGAGTAAACTATACCAACCCCCAGAAGAAAACAACGAAAAGTCATTAAAAAATACAAAAACCTCTCCATGGTCAGTATGCACGACAAGCTGATGAAATATCAACAAAACAATCATCATACACATGGTTGAAAGAAGCAGGTTTGAAAGCAGAAACAGAAGCACTCATAACAGCACTATATACGAAATCACACAAAACGAATATAATGAAAATCTCAAAGGATTCCAAATGCAGACTCTGCGAATCCATGGATGAAACAACAGAACATACACTATCTGAATGTCAGGTTCTGGCTGAATAGAATACACCAAAAGACACAACGAAATGGCAAAACTCATACATAGAAATCTATATGAATACTATGGAGTAAAAACCCCTGAAAGAGGTTGGATGCAATACACCAGAAGCAGTCACCAAAACAAGTCAAAATACTGTGAGATTTCAAGATAAGAACAGATCAATTAATTCCTTCACGAATATGTCTTACAGAACAGCAACAATCATTGACGTCACCGGTCCAGTGAGAGAAACATAAAACGAAGAGAAAGAGAAAAAATAGAAAAATACCAGTATTTCAGATCCAGAGACTGGAGTGTTAAAGCAGAAGTGGTACCTGTAGTGATAGGAGCCCTGGGGAGCATAACGTCCAAGTTGGAAGACTATCTGAATAAACTCCCTGGAAACCACAGACTCGCCCCACTACAAGCTCAAAGTTCATATCTATGTTTTATCTTCTCATCATATTTTATCATCTTGCTCTATCTTTATGCAACAAACAGAGCTTTTATTATACAACAGCAAAACCATCAAATAACAACAATGATATTAAAGTAGTGGAACACCTTCTTCACCCTATGTATTATTAATTATTACAACTCATGACCTTTTAACCCTAAATACATGAGGTCAAGGATGTTGATAAATAAAGAAATAGAATTTATTAACAATATAAATTAACCACACACTACACAAAGCAATTCAACAGTTGGTAGTACAAGTAAGGGCACGAACAACAACACATACAGAGATAAACAGAATACAAAATATATACAGATCAACAGTTCAATATGGTCCAAAAGTTCTCATGATAATTGTTTATATTTGTTCACTTAAATTATCTCCAGTCTTCTTTAGAGTGCTCCTGGAGTGAGCAATTTTCATTAACAACATTATTTAACAAATAATGTACATCACAAGAGATAAGGTGAGTTTGTTTATAAACTAACTGATCACATGACCTGTTAGTCAATGTTCTTCACTGGCTGTGCATGACGTCAGATGAGAAGCTTGCTGGATGTGCTGAGAAGTCAAAGGTGAAGTGAAGTCTCGTTGTGCACATGTGGTAATGACGGAAAATCCACACATGTAACGGAATCAAAATCAAGAAATCCAGTATATAGAAGATATATGGGAGTACTGCCAAGGACTGTAGAAAAACAACAATTTTTCCTATGTAAGAATTCAGATATTAACTGACTCTCTCCTTAATAACTTATCAGACTATATTTTACAGTTACTGAATACAATTATTTAGTTCACCACAAGTGAACAATGAATTCAGGCTACATGCCTTCTAACAAGTTACATACTTTTCCAAATACAGTCATGCAGAATTAAATGAAGTAATATTAACAGACCAACAGACCAAATCCAGTCATGCAGAATTAAATGAAGTAATATTAACAGACCAAAATTGAAATAGGAAAATCCATAAGTTATAAGGCAATATTTTACAGATCAAGGTTGCGATAAAAAGTCTCTGAATCACAAAACAATATTTTACAGAGATCTAAATTTTTGTGTCAGACTCACTACAAGGTTCGAACAATGGCCTACACATATTATTGCTCTATTTTTTTATCATAAAATATTTCATAAGTAAAAGTATGTAACAAATAAAAGAAGGGGTTTAATATTTGTCACAAATAGATAGATTGGTAGGTAGGTAGATAGATAGATAGATAGACAGATAGATAAATAGATAGATAGATAGATAGACAGGTAGATAGATTATTGTGTATATAAAACACTGTTCCTAATCAGTTAACAGTTAACATAACTTTGTTTCTCTCGCTATCATTAGCTCAAGTTCTAGACTAATTCTGCGTGTATCTGTGTGTCTTTGTGTGTGTGTGTGTGTGTGTGTGTGTGTGTGTGTGTGTGTGTGTGTGTGTGTGTGTGTGTGTGATTCAGGAATGGCATAATTCACGTACAATAGTAAACTGAATCTATCTGGATTTTTTTCGCAGAAAAGAGCCAGACATCATATTTGGTCGCCTCTCTAATTTTGGCTACACCAATCTTTCAGATACCCGCTTGTTTAACTGATTCCAAGTAAAATTCACGGATACTTGCAAAATTGCAAGTTTGTAACTGTTACCTGGCTTTATATCATTCCAATTCTCCTACCAATACAAATGGCGTTTATTCAGTCGATCAGTGTTTCGGTTACGCAGACTCAGTAAAATCAATACAATCCGTGGGATTGGGTGTACTTTGAATTTGTGTGAAGAATGTCTTTTCCCTTCAGACAATAGACCTGATTTTGCACAGACCAAAAATACGACTCCCCATCCACTGTCTTCAAACTCTGAAAATGAAAAAGTAGCAAGCAATACTGATTTTTTAAAAAAAAACTTGTTTGTTTAAGGGTATTTAATTAAGTAAACACGAAGGTATATCTAGGTGTCTGCGAAGAGATGTAGTTAAACTAAATTTATTCCTCTGTGACATGACATTATTTCACGAAAACTCGAAGTCAGACCCACGCATTGCCAATTCCTGATCTAAAGACGCGAGACTCACATCCGGGTCGTACGATAGCCTAGATTCCGGGTCATATCCGTGACCTAGAATCTGGCTCGTTACTTGTTTTCCTTTTATAGCTGTCAGTTTACGTTCTTGAACATGCAAGCTGCTGAAATATATCGCCGCTTGTTCTGGTTCTTCAGCAGGAATGTCGAAGACATTATCTTTGAAAAGACTACATTTACTTACTGACTGCGACTCACCACCCCAAAACATATTCCTCTACAGAATAAGAAAACGGAGACATCCATATTCACCACAACGCCTCCCAACTCATTGTCTGCTCGATTAATTTTGAATTGTTCCGGTGAGAAGTGACACTTCAGTGTCGATGATTTTATTTTAAATGAAGAAAATAAATCAATCTTTTAATTTCTCACGGTTTAGAAGTGCACTTGATGATTTTAATGTTTAACATGTGGCTCGCTGAAAACCAACCATTTGTGTTTTGTTTTTTTTAGTGTCCTGTGTGTGTGTGTGTGTGTGTGTGTTCGCGCGTGTGTGCTTTTCTTTCCCCATCTTTTATTTTATTAATTATTTTATAAATCTTCCACACATAACCTTGTCCTCTATACAATGATGCAAGCGAAATCTGATTTTGCGAACCACATTTCTGGACCACACGACAGGTTTACGAACCCCATATCTGGACCACACGACAGGTTTACGAACCCCATTTCTGGACCACATGACAGGTTTACGAACTACATTTCTGGACCACACGACAGGTTTACGAAACACATTTCTGGACCACACGACAGGTTTACGAAACACATTTCTGGACCACACGACAGGTTTACGAACTACATTTCTGGACCACACGACAGGTACAAACGTCAACCTGGGAGAAAATCAATGATTGAATTCTACCTCGAATTTCCAGTCGCTGCAGCAGATACCGCTAAATGCTATAGTTAGAATTTCAACAGAAACGGAATTTCCAGCGGCGCCGTGCTTCTTATGTAGATGGTGTTTATGATGTTTACCTGTTTGCGAGTGTGTGTGTAAGTGCATGCGCTTGCATATTTATGTTTATGTATGTATGCGCGCATGTGTGTGTGTATGTGTGTAAGGGAATAAGTTCAATGCGAGTCTGAGAACGAGGAAGAGAGACAAAAAGCGAGAGAATGGGTTTCATAACTAGAAGGATGAACACTTTACTGTGTTCTAAAAACAAGGACACGTTATGAAACCCTGGTGGAACTCTCCAAATTGTTACAAAGCGTCTTTTCTGGCGATGAGATGGCTGGAATATTTTCCCAAAATTTTTCTTTAACAACGACCTCATACAAATCAAATGAAGTTTTTCGTTTTCTGCCCGATTACGTCCGCAGAGATAATACTCAAAACTCGGAACCAGTTTATAATAAACCTAGCCCAAAACCAGAATAACGCTATATAAAGTCAAACAGCACAGATAACTCCAGAGTAGCTTTCTAAAAGACATCACCAATTGCAATGGATTTAAGAAACTTGCTTACTTTAATTATTGGTAAGTCTGTTTTCAATACACGCACTCTTATTCGGTCACACACACAAACACACTTTTAAAAAGGGAAATATTAAGAATAGAATGCTTTCAATAAATTTAAAACTTAATATTATGTTATTGCTATATGATAATTACCAAAAATTAAAATAAAAAAATAATTAAAATCAAATAAGAAAAATGAATAAAAAATTAACCATTACTGTCTGGAGTGAATATGCAGATAATCACTGCGAGCTACGAATATCACTCATGATGGAGTGAAAACGTTACACAATTACTGAGAGCTACGAGTGTCACTCATGATGACTTGGAGTGAAAACGTTACACAGTCACTACGAACTGCGAATATCACTCATGATAGAGTGAAAACGTTACACAATTACCGCGAGCTACGACATTGCTTGTTGATGAGTGTTCAGGAATCTAATTACATATTAGTAGTATCCATATTCAGTTGAAAGAACACTAAAATACACTGAACTGAACTGAAATACACTGAGAATGATTTTTTTTTTTTGTTGATGATGATTAATTTCGTCTTTTATTTCGGTATCATTTTAGTAAAATACCCCCACAACGGCACTGGAGACCCAATGACACAAGACCCTCAATTCTTACGTACTTCGAAAAGACTGTTCACGCGTTCACAATGACCGACTGCTGAGAATTGATATATGAAATGTACTTACACTGCACTAATCATAACCTTAAATTACAAAATAATCACACCCAAATTACAAGACTAAATTATTCTTTAAAATCATGATTTAAAATCATTAAAATCAAAAGTGTAACGAACTCGCCGCTCTATGCTAAAATAAATAAAATATTTCATACTGCATGATCAAATTAGCAAAATAAAACTAACATAAACTGTATTATGTAAGAAAATGAATGCACATAGTTTTATTTTTGTTATAAAACAACTACAAACAATAGCACAAAGCGTAACTTTCATTAATATTTTAACAAAATATTAATCATAATTGAAATACATATTTCCTTCATATTTTTTCTTTTCCAGGCACGACAGTTTTTTTCTATGACATTTCTCGTCATTCCGTCCTGGCAGACAACGAAGACTTCTGGAGCTACCTTGTCAAAGACATGCTAGAACACTCTTGTTCTGTAGCTTCATTTTCCCGTCTCAGGCTTTCCGGACCAATTGTAAATCACAAGCGACTTCAAAAACTGAATCTCAGACCACTTATTAATGAGGCGGTGGATATTGCCAATCATGTGCTCGCGACGGTAAAGGTTCAAATCCTTATCTGTTTCGTTTTCCCTCCCTTTTCTTCCTCCCATCTCTCTTTGTTTTATTCTCATTTCTCTCTCTCTCATTCCTCTCTCTCCCTGTTTGTTCATTTCTCTATCTCTCCCAGTTTCTTTTCTCTCTCTCTCGATAACTCTGCTATTCTTTCTTTGTGTCTCTGATCCCCCTCCTTTTTTTTCTGTCTGCTCCTCATTTTTGAGTATCTATAAAAGGTTTTGATTTTGTTTATAGCATATTTTACAATGTAGATTTCCTTGCAAACCCAAATATTTTTGTAGTTTGTTCATGTTTCTAATTAATACTTGTTTACTTACGCAAAATAATAACAATAGAAAATCTTTATTATTATAATTATTCACTTGTTAATGATCTGTGATCAGGCAGAGCCCTTCTTGAAGTCAATACTAAGCGCCGACAAAGTCAAGGTCATCAGGCTCAGGCTTAACACCACTGTCCAACCTCGGGTCCGCGAAGATTTGAACAACGAAAGTGTAAGTAATATAATGTTCACAACTTGCATTTCTTAGCAATTCGGCACACCCTTAACAGCATATCACTATCTAACGAAACGTTTGCAATATAGAACTGGATAGTTTTGTTGGGGTATGGGGTGCGGTAGGTATCAGGTTTCAGTAATACTGCAGATGCATGAGATAATAATGGCTTGAAACCATTAGTTATTGACGACTTTAAAAAAAAGATATGTCAGTCAGGGAAATAACACCATTCACGATCTGCATAAAAATGAACAGCTAAGTATCGTTACAGAATTTAAAAAAAAAAAAAACTCCCAAGATTGTAATGGCTAAAAGATAGTGTGTACCACTTTTCAAGTTAGTCGGAGTACTTAATTAATGAAATAAGCATTTTAGGTATATTTCTTTAATGATTTAAACTTATTTAAATTATCGTTTTAATTCTACACAAAAACCCGAACTGTCTTCTATTACATAAAAGTGCAATTCTACTTATCTCTCTTTCTCCCTCCATCCATCTACCTATCTGTGCATATATGTGTGTGTCTAAGACCATATGTATCTTACGAGACTAGGCATGCATTATTTAAGTGTGTATGTGTTATGCATGCACGAATGTATGTACCAGAAGCATTTAATTTTTTAATGATTTATTTATTGCAGACATTACTCTTGGAGAATTTGCTTCAAGTCGTCACCTACGCATACTACGTGAAAAAAAGCGAGACCGTCCTCACGGGAAAATACGCAGGAATGAAAAGAGATAACCACAAACTGTTCAACAAACTCATGAGGATTGCATGCAACCTGCGTCAGGCGTTTCCAAGGTCACCCCTCGATTATGTCACTCGTGATGACGTCCCTACCGATCTGCGCCATTTAAAAAGGGGACCTTGGGACGACCTTGTGCTGTTTGTGACGTACGAAAGGTTGACAGAATATCTCAACCTGCTTTTAGTAACGTACTCAAGGAGTCCGCAAGTCGAAAATTTAAAATAAACAAGGGAACAAAAACAAGAGTAAATCATATAAACAAGCAGCTCGAACAGTAAACGTACACATGAGTTTGATAAAAACTTTCCACCTCTCTCCTTGTAAGTGCTTGTCGAAAGATTTTTTTTTTTAAAGATTTTTTTAAAATAACGTTGTTTCTCGATCTGTGATATACATTCGCTCATCTGAGAAAAAATTTAGTACACTTTGCTCTCTGCTAAAGGTATCGTGTTGTACAATGTTCATGATCTAACAATTTAATGGTTTATGATACTTCCCCACCACCACCACCACCACTACCCATATATATTTAAGTTCTTTTTTTTTTTTAAATCCCTGATTAATGAAATCATTTATATAATTAGTTTCAGCATTATTGTCTAGTCCGATAACATCGCGCAATGATATTTTCCGCTATTGTTTAGGTTACAGTAAATTCTTTTGAACATGTTTACGATTTCTGTTTAGATTACAGCCAATAACGTTACGTGTGTTTACGATTTCTTTTTACTTTTTTAGGTTACAGTCAATAACTTTGTATTGCGTTTACGATTTTGCTTATGTTAAAGTCAGTGAATCTGTAAGTGTTTACAATTTCTGTGCAGGATACAGTCAATGACTTTGTACTGTTTAATATTCTCTACAGGTTACAGTCAATGACTTTGTATGTGTTTACTATTTCACTATTTCTCTACAGGTTACAGTCAGTCACTTTGTATGTGTTTACTATTTCTCTACAGGTTAAAGTCAATCACTTTGTGTGTCTATAGTTTCTATTTAGGTTACAATCAATGACTTTGCGCGTGTTTACGATTTATCGGTTTCTGTTGAGTTTACAATCAATGACTGCGTGTGTTTATTATTTCATCGAATGGTGATTATTGTGGGTAGGGTTACATACTTAATTCAAAAATGTTTATATGCTCTAGGGTTGCGGTAAAGTTTAGTGGGTCTACTCACTTAAAAAAAAAGTGCACTACTTCTCTCTTTTGTAATACTATTTGCTAATTCTTTCACCTCAAAATATGTTCACTACTTCTCTCTTTTGTAGTACTATTTGCTAATTCTTTCACCTCAAAAATGTTCATTAATTCTCTCGATCTCAAAAAGGACTGTGCTCTCTGGATTTGTGATAATATTTAGTGGGTCTGCTCACTGACAAAAAAAAAATGTTCGTATTCTCTCGATATGGGATAATATTTAGTGAGTCTGCTTTCTTCAAGAAAGTTTCTATTTTCTGTATTGATCGTTTCATTAATTTAATATTTAAATTTGTTTAAGAGTATTTCAGTTGTACTTAAATCTAGTTTCGAAATGTATTGTACTTAAGTCTAGTTCAGAAATATTCACGGCATGTGAATTGCTTCAAATGATTGAAAGATGATGGAAGACTGTTTTTGTAGTCTATCTCTCCGAGGATATCTCACTCTTATATATATATAATATATATATATATATACCCATGAATCTCAGTATGAGATTCTGAAATATTTAAAAACGACAGTCAGTCACAGAATTCAAAGATGTCTTTTGGACATCGTAGTGTAGACTATATTGGTCTGTTTATAAGTGTATTTATAACTGTACATATACATGTTTAACACATTGTGCACCTTAATCATCACTAAGACTATATTAGTCTTTTTTAAAAAAATATGTTGATATCTCTGTATGTACATAAGTGTTGAAGAATATTTTACTAATCACTTAATAATTCACATCATCTAATGTATTAGCTGGCTGATACAATGCCTTATTATGTTCACATTACTTTCGTGTTTCGGTTTAAGCGAACTAAACTGTTCCTTGGGCACTCTACTTGAAAACAGTACAAACATTTTATGAAGAAACTGGCCAGCTTTTAGGAAATACGTACCTGCTTTAGAATTATTGCTGTTGTTTTTTTAATGGTACATTGAAATTATATTCTTTAAACTGTAAGCATTTTGTAGTAAAATTATACATTTTTAAAGCAGACAGTAAGCATTTTGTAGTAAAATTATACATTTTTAAAGCAGACAGTAGCATTTTGTTGTCTAGTGAAAAAAAGTTAAGGATTTGATTTCTTTCCTAGAATTTTTTGTAGGTTATTTTGAATGTGGTCCATTATACTTTTTAATTGTTTTTAATAAAATGTGTTTATAATATAATATTTGTTTCCGTTTGATAAATGTATTTTGTGATATAACTTAATATATTTCACTTCAATGAATTTTCTTTGCTATGGAATAAAATATGTTTCGGTTTTATGTAAATATTTTGCGGCATAATAAAATAGTTTCCATTTTAGGATTATATTTTGACATAGTGAAATGTGAAATACGTTTTTTTTTCCTATAGATTATTTTATGGTGTAATAAAATGTTTCAATTTTCAATTTTTAAGTGGAATGTCGACTTAGGTATATTTATATGGTTTATCTATTTTTTAAATACAATAAATTTTCACTTTTAAAAATTGGGGTGGCTTTATAATTTATTTCAAAATGATATATTGTGCGATGTTTACGTAGTGTTGATACAAAGTACGGACAGATGAGTTCTTAATTATCAATTATCAATAACTGTTAGACTAATCATTTATTCGTAAGCCGCTGGTCATTTAACACTCATGTTCCTCACTCACCAAGAGGCATACTTTTTTTTTTTTTTACTATTAGACAAAACATACACACACACAAATCCTACACTACGAAGATGGAAGAACAATTAACACAAATCCTATTTTTTAAAAAGTTTATCAGAGCTCTCAAATATAAATAAAGAAAAGCATCTCTACCAATATGTCATGAAAGATAATCTTCGTCATCGCAAGCCCTTCAGACTCGCGGTAGTATTGTATTCTCCGTCATGAAAGACAACTCAACATTGTCAACTTATTTAGAAACACTTTATTTGCAAATTAACATTCTAAAATATCGTTCTCGATAATGTGTGTGTGCGTGTGTGTGTGTGTGTGTGTGTGTGTGTGTGTGTGTGTGTGTGTGTGTGTGTGTGTGTGTGTGTGTGTGTGTGTGCGTGCGTGTGTGTAGATTCCCATTAAGTGATCAACATCTTACAAAACGTATAATGGTCTACGGTATAAACACGGATGTAAGAAACTACTAAACAAATATTTACAAATATTGTAGTTTCTATTGAAACTTAATAAAATGTTTCAGAAGCAAAATGGTGTTTAATTAGATAATGTTCTGTTTTGTGTCCGGCTCACACAAGTGAATTAGTGTATTTTGTGTCCGGTTCACACAAGTAAGTTAGTGCTTATTTCGTGTCCAATTCACACAAGTAATTATTACCCACATACAAGTGGTGCAGTGCTCCGTTCAGTTCACATCAAGTTCATAAAAGTCAAGCTTAGCTGATTAATAAAAAGTCTGCTGGAAAAAATACCTAACTGTTAACTAACAAAATAGTTTGCAAGAGTAAAGAAAAATCCCACGTAAGTTTCAGTACTATTCAAATGTACAAGGTACACGTGTCACCAGAGCAGCTAAATATATATATATTACCAAGATACTATCATTATGACGTCAAAATTTCCACAAATGACGCTGTCAATTACGTAAGCAATTGATACGTCAAATCTTGCCACAAAAGGCCAATCTTTTGGCACTTTTCTTCCTCGATCTAGTTTTGTTTTGTGTTTAGTACGCTTCGATCGCTGAAGAGCTCTTTGTTTTGTTTTGAATTCGTTTATTTTCCCTCTTGGCACTGCTGTGCTGGCTGCCAGTCCTTCCTGGAAACGCGAGCAGAAAGAATGTCCTGTAACCTAGAAGGCAGCGTCGCTTTCTGCTTGCATGAGGGTTGCAACAGAAGATGAATATCGGCGATGTTGAGTTGGAAACCTCGAGTCAGACGTCTCTGGCGGAGCTCACGGAAGGTTCTGGATCAGCATCGGAAGCGTATGAAACGTCCCAAGTGTCAAAGAAGCACTTTACGGAGAAGGCGTTGGACATATTGAACGATCTCCGCTACAAAGGGGAGCTATGCGACGCCGTGATCAAACTGGATGGCGTCTCATTTCTCGTCCACCGCAACATCCTTTCCGCTTGCAGCTCCTACTTCAAGGCGCTGTTCACGAGCAAGGGTTTTCATACGCAAGTGCTTGCGAGTCCCCAGGAAGTCGTCCTAACTGGAATTTCAGCAGACGTCCTTGGCTTCCTCATCGACTACGCCTACGGGCGCTCAGTCCTCCTGACACCTGGGAACGTGCAGGATATCTTGCACGCAGCTGACAGGTGAGCGGTTGTCTAATGCTTAAAACCTGGCTCGAGTGAGTGGATCAGTGAGTAGGGTGAGAATGACCCGAGCGGGTTCTGAGTGGCAAGACGGCTGGAAGGGTGATAGAGAGTGTAAACACGTGCGTAGAGCATTGTCTTTTTTCTGAGTTTACGGCGTATGGCGTAGGGTACTGTTTGCAAATGGCTGCAAGCTGCTCATATATACAATATATTAAAAGAAATTGAGTTTGAAAATGTACGCGCACATAGGCACAGCTACACAGCTACACACACACACACTTACACACACACACACACACACACACACACACACACACAATTCAAAAATTGAATTACGATTTTGAAATGACGATATTGAAAGTATTATAGTTAATTAATAATTAAAGAACTGAAAAAGAGACAGAATGTAGAGAAGCGACGAGCAGTTTATATATATTATTTAAAAGCAAATAATAGCCCCAAATATAAATTTTAATTAAAAACACTATATAAATTAAATTCGCTCTTTATACACGAAAGTGTGAAATAAAGTAATAGCCGAGTCCTAGTTAAGTCTGTTATACGCTGAGTTTAAGGCTAGAACTGAAACTTGCAACAGTCTAGCGTAATAAAACATATTTGCCTCTTGAATAAACATTTGTTTTTCCAAAGCAAATAATTATTTTGTCGCGTTGTTTTAGAAGCAGCACAAATCGCATAGTTGAGGTAGTTTTAATTAACTGTCGTTATTAAAGATGTAGTTATAATTAATTAACTGTCATTATTAAGACGGCAGTCTAATCAATTGCCATTATTAAGGATGTAGTTATAACCGACTGTTTTTATTAAGGATTTAGTTATAATTAACTGTCGTTATTAAGGATTTAATTATAACCATCTGTCGTTATTAAGGATTTAGTTATAACTAACTGTCGTTATTAAGGATTTAATTATAACCATCTGTCGTTATTAGGGATTTAATTATAACCATCTGTCGTTATTAAGGATTTGGTTATTGTAGCCGCTATAATACGTTTGCCTCTATTATGAATATTATTATTAATTCCTTTATCACTTAATAAGCATAATTACTTATCAGTGGTTAAATTTAGGATTTGTTTCCAATACGAATTCCACACTCACATACCAGTATAAGTAACGTACTACCGACACATAATTTATCTGTTCACAGGTGGAACTTCCTACTTAAGGAGTAATGTAATTTAACAATTTACTAACTTTCATCCAATCATTGACTCATCAAGCTCCCATCCACCCACTGATACTCCAGACATGTATCAATTAGCATGCATAAGAAGGAATTAACAAAAGATAAAGATTTATTATAAAAATAATATATCACGAAATACAACTAAGTTTGAAACAGTCACATATTTACATTAGTAATTAAGTGTTCAAGTCTTTTCTCCTACACAATCGGTATTTAACAACGACTATCTGAGGGAACAATCTCTACTCAAAGTTACAGATTCTAATCACAAGATTGGAAAAGAGAAAGGTAGAGATAATTAACTGAGTTCATAACCTGTTCTGTTGAGCCACCATTTGCCACTTCAAAGAGAAACACATATGGAGTGTTTATAACTGTCGACAAAGCACCAGGGTCTACTTCACTCGTGCTCAGGATCTGGGATCTCCTGGAAATAAGGATGTCATTGATAATAGACATTTCTGCTCTCACCACCCTGAGATTCCGAGACAATTTATACGTCGATTACAGAATCCATGCCACGTCAATAAGAAGCCAAAGCCAAAAGAGAAAGCTGAAAGCTGAAAGTGAAGGCCAAAACTGAAGCTGAAATTATGCCCTGAAAAACATTCAAGCTCGACACTTAAATTCACTTCATAATTTCCTACACTCTCTCTCTCGATTTCTCTCCATTCATTCAATTTACATGTCTGCAAGAGAATTGTTAACCCTCGTACATACTTCATTCACTAATACATAATTTTTAACATATACATTATCAATGTACTTCAAAATATACACTATATCAAATCAATGCATGAACAATAATAACAACAACATCAAATTATTTTAAGTCCACTCTCGCATCATTGATTAAACAACTCACCTCTTGGCTCATGGCCGCCTTAGAACCAGACTTCGAAAATTTGTCTCAAGTAATTTTGCAAAAAGCCTTGAATGAGTTATAAGCTTCGTGTGTCAACTAACCGGAATCATTCATTCACTCTCTCAACACCTGCGTTCGTCATTCACAACAGTGCATCTAACTTTCCGATCAAGACTTATTCTACTTCAATCAGATGCCGCCTGCATCCCCCTTCCAGCCACCGCAAGTCATTTGCAACAGTCAGCTGCAACAGTCCGAGTCAGAAATCGTCCCTTCCGTCGGACAGGCTCGCAAAAGGAGCCTGAAAAAATTAAGTGATTATTAACATGTACGATGCGTTGCACTGTCCTCATGCATTTTCATTGGCTGCGAGGAATTCTTCCAATCAGAAATTCCGTCTGAAAACTGAGTTCGGTCCTTATGTGTTTCACCAAAGAGGATGCATGGGAAACAGTACACATTTCCTGTGGACGGAGAGTACACGGGCCATTCTCTTTTGATCTGTTCACCAACCACTTACATGCTTTGGAAAGATCATGGAATGGGAAAAAAAAATATTTTACGATCTTCATATTGCCTGCTCGAAGCTGAAAAATCACCAAAGTGTTGACATTCCGCAGGGTGTCTATTAGGCCTACACCTAAAATCACCATCAAAGTGTTGACATTCCACAGGGTGTCTATTACACCAAAAATCCTGCACTTCATCGGTAATGTTTCGCCATAATCCAATGTCATTTTGACATTCTGGTCCCAGAATATCTCTATTTTGATGAAGAAACTGAACTTCTGGCTCACTTTCAGCTGCGCCCAGTAATTGAACCCTATCCTCTTCTTCAGTAATCTGTTCGGGGAAGAGGGAGGATCTACCGCCATCGCTTTGCTGGTAGATGTACTACTTTACATTACACATTTACACGTACGTAGGTTGCACCGACATTTTTTACAAACTGACAGCTGACAGAAGATGAGCTTTTAAGAGACAAACTGTAATGTGTACAAGATGTCTATGGTTTATGTACTTTAAGCTGTTAATGGGTACATTACATTAATACTGTATATAGAGTCTAATTTAAAGTTTTTGTTTCTTTGAGCTGATTCATTTTTTCCATCTTTTGGAAACAATTTAAGAAAGCTTGATTGTAATTTTCTTTCAAGATCAAATCAATTCAATATTATTTTGATCCGTTGTCGCGGGGCCCCTAAAAGGCTTGGGGCTCATAAGCCGGTGCCTACTCTTCCTGTTTAGTAATCCAAAAATACCAAGATCTCAGATTAGAAGTTCAGAGACTATGGAATGTAGAAGCAGAAGAGATACCTATAGTTATAAGATCTTTGGGGAACATAACATTTGAGTTGGGAGGCTATCTGAATAAACTCTCTGGAAACCACAGATTCGCTCCACTATTAAAAGCAGCACTCCTCGGAAGTGCCCACATCCTCCTTAAAACCTTAGATCTCCCAAAATCTTGGTAAGATTCCGAGACCTTGATTTGCAACTGACAATCAACAGAAGTGGTGGGGAAAGGAATAATAATATAATAATAATAATAATAATAATGATGATGATGATGATGATGATGATGATGATGATGATGATGATGATGATGATGATGATGATAATAATAATAATAATGATGATAATAATAATAATAATGATGATAATAATAATAATAATGAAAATGATAATAATAACAGTACATTTACATTAAACATACAATATTAGATTATTATTATCATTATCATCATCATCATTATTATTATAAATTAATTAATTTTTCAACTATTTAAAAAAATTGTTATAAAAGAACTTTTATAGAATTTTTAATTTTTATTTTGGGAAACCTTTTGTTTTAAGTCATTCAACTAATTTTTTATCTCGAAACTTCTCGCGGTGATTCCCCCCCCCCAAAAAAAAAAAAAAAACAAAAAACAAAAAAAAAACGAAACAAAAACAAAAACAACCCTTGTTTGTATAAATGGAGATAAAAAATATTTATGTTTGTGAAAACAGGTTCCTGTTGCCTGGTCTTGCCAGAGAGTGTTGTATATTCATCAAACGGCATCTCTCTCCCGAGAACTGTCTGGGAATAGCAAAATTTGCGAACGCCTACTTCAGACCTGGATTGGAAAAGGCAGCGTATCAGTTCATCTATCAGAATTTTAGTGATATCCTGGCCAAGAGCACAGAGTACCTTGAACTGGAGGTAAGTACACATTTATACACGATTGTGAGCGTGTGTGAGTGTATATGTGTGTGTGTGTGTGTGTGTGTGTATATGTGTGTGTGTGTGTGTGTGTGTGCGTATGTGTGTGTGTGTGTGTGTGTGTTTGTGTGAGTAAGTAATCCAAGTGTATCAAAATGAATAAACGATGTAGGACGCATGCACGAGTGATGGGTGTATGAAAATAATATTCTGGATTCTATTTTAGTAGACTAAAAATGTTTGTATTATTAATTTTATGTTCAGGTGTATAATCTCCAAGTTGATCGTATTTTATTTCATAATTATTATCTTCAGTTACCACATCTTATAACAAACTGCTGCTTACCAGTTAACACTTGTCGTCTTTGTTACACAATTATGTTTGTGTAAAAATCCACCAAATCAAAAACTTTTTTTTCTCCGTAAGCTTTCTGCTTTTAGAATAGAAGTAAAATAAATGAATAGTGACGTCATTTACTAATAAGTACTAATTTTACATCGCTCCGGGTGCCAATAAGCGAAAACAAATTTTAATCTGTTTTTTTTAAAAAGTATTTTTAAAATATAAAATATTTAGAATTGGATAAGCTCTACTATTGTGCAAGTAAATATATTTTAGTGTCAAGCTGTATTCAAACATTACTGTCGACAGCAGGATAAATTCAATAGTTCGTCCTCTTTTAACTTTTAGTAGGAAAAGCAGAATACCTTCTCATTTCTAAAGCAAGACAATACATCATTTTACTCTTATTTAATTTATATGAACATCATCACTATAATTACACATTTTAGTTAACTATATATATATATATATTTTTAAAATACAGTCAACTATTTTACCTTGACTAGGCAGAACAAGTCTATCAGCTCCTAGCGTCAGACTACTTGAATGTAAGAACAGAAGAACTCGTCTTTGAGGCTGTCTGCAAATGGGTTCAGTATGGGCCGGAAAAACGCAAGGCAGACGTGCCACGCTTGCTGCGCGCCGTCCGCATGGGCTTCTTAACCACGCAGTTCGTAGTGGAGAAGATCAAACCTCATCCGTTAATCCGCGAGAGCGAGGAGGCCCGAGCTATAGTCGTCGACGCCTTGAAGTACTTGTGCAAACTAGATATGAAAGAACACAGAAAAGTATGCCCCATTATTTATATTTTTCTAGTGGAGCTGGAAGGGGAGATAATTTACAAATATATATATATATTATAAAATATGTTTTAATGTCGCTGCTATGTACCAGCAAGTTCGTCTTTTTGAGTCAATGAACTGACTGTATGACAGACCAAATTTTTGAGTTAATGAGTAGACTGTTTAACAGATCAAATTTGTCTTTTTGAGTCAATGAATAGCGAGACAGAAGATTTCCGATTTCCATATGTATTAGTCGGGTTTCTGATTTGGGTTGTTTTTGTAATCTCCATAAAATTACTGCTTTGTTGTTTTAAATATAGTAACGTTCCGTGAAAACATCTCTCATTAAGCACAATTTCTGTTGTTGTTGTGGTTGTTTTCGTTTTTTTTAAATTTCGGTTTTTATTATTATTGTTGTTTTGTAGTATGAGTATTCAAGCGAACTTCCACTATGACAACATTTAGAGTATGCATGTACTAGACTTAAAGCGTCGGGTTCCTGTTCGCATCAATTATTTTGAGTTCTCCAATTATGTTTGAGATGGAACTAAGCAGCCCGATGGCTACTCCACGCGTACCGCATGAAATCTTGTTTGTCATTGGTGGATGGAGTGGAGGTTCACCAACCAACATGGTCGAGACATACGATACAAGGGCAGATCACTGGCTTGTTTGTAAGACTCCAGATAGGGGTTGGTTGATATATTTTTCTCTTGTTACCTAGTAGTATTATATTAAATACGACAATTAAAAAAAACAACATATTACTATATATTTAATATTGGTTAGATATATAAGCAAGGGAAAGAAAGAACGAACGAACGAACGATAGATAAATAGATAGATGGTAGAAAGATAGATAGATGATAGATAGATTGATAGATTAGCAAAACTGTTGTATAAAATTATCTTGGCTGAGTTATCTCCCCTTCAATATAATCCCCATCCATTGGCCCTGTCATTAAATTTTGGACTTGCAAGGGATAAATACAACATTCTCTCTCTCTCTCTCTCTCTCTCTCTCTCTCTCTCTCTCTCTCTCTCTCTCTCTCTCTCTCTCTCTTTTTTACATTTCTTTTAATGACTAACCAATGCTGGCTTTAAAACCTATGAATATATTGGTGTGAATACTTTTTTACTGAAGCTAAGAATCAAGATTATTTGTTGATGCATTAAATCTTTAAATCACTACAAAAACCAAATCAAAAGATATCCTGCAAGGTGAAAGGCATTTATTTTATTACTATTATTTTTTGTAGAGTGGTAGTAGTTGTTTGATTAAAGGTATGATATATTACGGCAGACGACGCTGCGCCTGGTCATAAACGTGTCCTACTTTTCATCTGAAAAGAGAACCTTTAAAGCCATTTGCTATCGTCATCACCCTCGCCTACCGGGATTATTTACATTAGATACATTTGAAAATCTAGTAGAAACACAATTGTATGTATTAAAATCATCACTTATGTTGTGACTTACTCAGACTATTACTCTGTTGACTTATCTTATTTCAAACAAATGAGCTAACCTAGAGTCATGTTGATTGGGCCTTTAACTTTTAAGACGTATGCAAACGTCCAACAACAACACTGACATTGTCTTCAGGTCCCCGAGCCTATCACGCATGCGTGGTGCTAGAACATTACATCTACGTACTGGGGGGCTTTGACGGAATTGAATACTTCAACAGCTGCCGCAAGTTCAGGCCCTCAACGTTGTGTTGGTCAGAGGCACCACCCATGCATTCCAAAAGGCAAGACTGTTTTTGTTTTCCCTGTCCAAAGCCATTGCTTTTCAATTAACGCTGAAAGTTAGTGAAATTTAACAAAAAACGAGAAGAAAGAATTTACCTTTCAGACTAATACTAACTATTACCTATTACAACTAAGCGAGGTTTCTGCTGCTTCTTTCGCATTTCAAGTTTGTGTTAGTATTACTTATGTTATTTTTAGCCTTTGCTCGAGAAATCGTTCTTGGCAGACACACACACACACACACACACACACACACACACACACACACACACACACACACACACACACACACACACACACACACACACACACACACACACCGTGACTCACCCAAACCACGATCAAACAGTAATTAAATGCCAGTTTAATACAGCTTGTCTATGTCGATAAATTTGAAAAAGGATTACAAGTCACTGTCCTGCTGCTTGCCCAGTGCAAACATTTCTTTTGTGTCGTATTCTTGTCAGGATGCATCAGTCTGATATTACATCGCATAGTTGTAGTCTATTTCTTATATATTACACCATCACATAGTTGTAGTCTTTTGTATCTTATATATTACATCTTTACATATTTGTAGTCTTTTGTATCTTATATATTACATCTTTACATATTTGTAGTCTTTTATATCTTATATATTACACCATTTCATAGTTGTACACTTTCGCATGTGTCTTAATATATTTACACCATCACACAGTTCTTTCTTATGTGTCTTAATCAGTTTGTATAAAGAATTGGGTTGTGTTTCTGTGTGTAAATATTGTAAAGAGGATGTTATTATATTTTCAGTGTATAAATATTGTAAATTTTTTAAAATGTATTTCTTTGTGTAAGAATTATAAAGTGGTAAGTGCTATGATAAAATAAGCAATCAGTTTTCATCATCTCATCATTATAATAATTATTATTTTTCTTCATGATGATGTGGTTGGTTGGTGGTTGGTCACTCAGTGTATAGTTTTAACTTCTCCGAACTGTTCACTTCCTATATCCCTTAAGGAATCTTAAGAAATAAATTTTAAAATATTTATTTTATTATTATAATATTTTTGATTTAAAGAAAGAATGATGTAATTTGACACTTCTGTCCGCCAAAACAGGTGCTATCTGGCGGCAGTGAACTTGCATGGTGTGATCTATGCCTTGGGTGGCTTTGACGGACATGTCAGACTAAACACGGTGGAAAGGTTCGATTCTAAAACCAGTCAGTGGAGTTTTGTGCAACCCATGCTGAACCAGCGCAGCGATGCTAAAGCCACTGTGCTGGGTGGTAAGACTTTTAGTCGACTGAACAAAAGTCGAGTTAAAATTATTCATTTATTTTACGAATAACAAATAATGCAAAGATTTGTGTGGGTTTGGCAGGGTGGTGGTGGTCGTACATTTATATGGGATCAGGTAACACAAATATTGTTGAAGGTATTGGGTAACGCTATAATAAATGTGGATCTTGAGTAGCAGAGAGATGTATGTGGGTCTTGATTAATTAAAGGATTTACGTGGGTCGTGGATGACACAAAGATTTGTGACATTATTTGATTAATACAAGAATTTAAATGGATCATATAAAAGATTTATGCGGGTCTTCTGTAATACATATTTGTATGTAAGTCTTGAGTACTAGAAATATCCATACTATTCTGGAGCAAAATAGAGATTCATGTGGTTCTCGTGAACAATGTCATGACGTGCTCAGTTAATCTTTATATAAAGTTATGTTCCTTGGGTCAAAGGTTATTTCCTTATGTCCTTAGACACGGAGTCACTTTTTCACCAGTGTCACGTGCTAGATATACCTTCCTTTCCATTTACTCCTGGTGGTTTTAACTGGTTATACATTATTACTATAAATGGTCTTTTAAAAAAATTAAAATGCTATATATTAGATCATCTATCCAAGCTGAATAAAAAAAATATTTGCGAATTTGTAGTAATTGCTGTATTAAAGATACAGAAAGAATTTTTTTATAGTATTGATAATTAATTGTACCCCAAATATATAAGAATGAATTTTTTAAACTTTTGCTAACTGTAAACAAAATATACAAGAATGAATTTTGTAGACTATTGCTAATTGTAGAAAAATATACAAGAATAAACTTTATAGGTTGTTGATAATTGCATGCAAAATATACAAGAATGAACTCTGTAGATAACTGATAATTGCAGACAAAATATACATTTGTGGCGGGTTCAATGGACAGGAGTGCCTTAACTCGGCCGAGAGCTATGACCCGGTTACAAAACAATGGACCCTCATTCCAGCCATGCGAAACAAACGAAGCGGGGTAGGGGTGATCGCTTACAACGGGAAGGTGTACGCATTGGGAGGTTTCAACGGTATCACTCGCATGAACACTGGAGAACGCTACTGTCCGGAGACTCGTTCTTGGACCACCATTCCAGAAATGTGCCATCCAAGAAGCAACTTTGCTGTCGGGGTAGGCCAATAGGTCAGAGACAGATGTTCTTCTTGTGGTTTCAATAGGGATTGGCTAGGCCGTTAGATCAGAGGAGGTGGCGTTCTTATTCCTGATTGTAATAGGATTAAGCCAATAGGTAACAGACAGATGTTCTTCTTGTGGTTTCAATAGGGATTGGCTAGGCCGTTAAATAAGAGGAGATGGCGTTCTTATTCCTGATTGTAATAGGATTAAGCCAAAAGGTCAGAGACAGATATTCTTGTGGTTTCCAAGGATTGGCTAGGCCCTTAGATCAGAGGAATGTGGCATTCTTTGTTCTGATTTGGATTAGGCTAGTAGGTTGAAGGTAATTGTATTTTCAGAGTAAATATTTAATATCAGAAAGAGATGTTTTTGTGGTTTCAAAGCGGCTAAGCTATTAGATCAAAGGAATTAAAAAAAAAAAATACACTTTTTCAATAGCTGAATGTTAGTAGATGATATATAAATTTTATAGTGCAATAGGTGTAGGTCAGTAGGTCAAAGATACATGTTCTTTTAGTGCATTAGCAGGCCAGTATATCAGAGGAATATGTTCTTTGGACTTTATTGTAAGTAGTCTATTAGGTTATGTTCTTCTTTTACTGTAAGTGGTCTATTAAGTTATGTTCTTCTTTGGACTTTATTGTAGTGTTATCTTGCATGACATTATGTTTCAGTTTAATACATTCTCATTATCGGCTCTGGCTTGTTTGGCAACTAAAAGATGGTAAAGCACATGTTCAAATCAGACCATGGGTGGCTGCACCTATTCTCGATTTGGGGGTTCATTATTACTAAGTAGTACACAGCGAACAATGAAAATTAACACTTTTATTAGACATGTCTACAAGGTACATACTCATTTGAGGTAGAAGTTATACTCTTTATTCCTTTTTTTATGTTTGCATCTCTTCCTTCCAATTTAAGTGAGTTAGCGTTAATTCGAGTATTTGTCGACTGTATGCGCAAAGCTGTACTAAAGGTTAACAAATTGTACCAAAGTGAATTTCTTAATGTGTTTTAAAGTAAGACTCAGTGTGATTTTCTGAATGTGTTGTAGAATAAGACTCCATATGATTTTCTGAATGTGTTGTAGAATAAGACTCCATATGATTTTCTGAATTTATTTCAAAGAAGACTCCATGTGATTTTCTGAATGTATTTTAAAGTAAGACTCCATGTGATTTTCTGAATGTGTTTTAAAGTAAGAATCTGTGTGATTTTCTTAATGTATTTTAAAGTAAGAATCCGTTTGATTTTCTTAATGTGTTTTAAAGTAAGACTCCGTGTGTGAAATCCATTTGACAGGTTATCGATGACATGCTGTTTGCTATTGGCGGTTTTAATGGCGTGACCACCATCCCCAATGTGGAGTGCTTCGACTCAGCTTCAGACGAATGGTATACAACTAGTATTCTTTATTAAAATGGTATACAACAAGTATTCTTTATTAAAATGGTATACAACAAGTATTCTTTATTAAAATGGTGCAAAACAAGTATTATCTATTAGAATGGTACTGAAGAAATATTTTCTTTCAAAATGGAATGTAACAAGTATGTCTACGAGTGGGTTATTTTAACGACCCCAAATATAGAATTATATGATGGAGAACAATAATATTTAGACTACGTTTCCAAGTATGAATTCTATGATACAGAGCAAGTAATATTTAGACTGTTACTTAGAAATATATAGCTAAAAACAATACTTACACAAATTCTTGCTATAAAGTACAGAAATGGCTGTTATAAATACTAATACTAGCGCTAGCCCAATTCCTGCTTTAAATACTGGACTGATTTATTACTTTGGCCATTAACTTCTTTTAAAGCATGCCGACGTAAAATGCCTACGTTCAGATTCTTTAAAAAAGTATTTTGGATTTAAATGTTGGAATTTTGCATGTTTGGTGTTGTTGACATCGGTATTTGATTTTAAAAAAAAATAATCAGTCAATTTCAGCATGGGGTGCAAATATAGTCATACTGCTAAAATAGACTCACAACAAATTCTGGCAAATTACACTTGATGTTCATTCTATGACACTGGAAAGTTAGATTCAACTCATAACAAATTCTGACCAATTATGCTTCATGCTGATACTGTAACACTGAAAAAAATCTCACAACAAATTCTGACCAATTATGCTTCATGCTGATATGTAACACTGACAAGTTAGATTTAACTCACACCAGATTCTGACAAATTACATTTGATGTTGATGTTGTGACATTGAAAATGAGATTTAATTCATAACAAATTCTCACAAATTATGCCTGATGCTGATACTGTAACGCTTAAAAATTAGATCCAAATCATAACAAATTATGCTTGATGCTGATACTGTATCCTGAAAAATTATATCCAAATCATAACAAATTACTCTTGATGCTGTTACTGTAACGCTTAAAAATTAGATCCAAATCATAACAAATTATGCTTGATGCTGATACTGTATCCTGAAAAATTATATCCAAATCATAACAAATTACGCTTGAAATTGATACTGTAGTACTGCTAAGTTAGATTCAACTGACATATTACATTAACATATGATGTTGTGAAGCGAAAGATAAAATACCGCTCGAGTGGATAGGTTAAAGTGGGAATTGTGTATAATAGCAAAGGAACCTGACAACCGTTTTTACCTTTTTCATTGCAAATTGAATAATATGACTGATGTATGTTTAATACATTTCGACTGTCTGTCTTTTGACCACACCATATTTTTAGTCAGTACTTTTAGTCACTCATTTTAATCTTTTAAATTTAATTGTCTGCACTTTTCAATTATATTAATAGTAGCTAGCTCAGCAATACAAATTCAGTATCTAACTATCTATTTATCTTGTACATGTATTTGTTTTATTGTATTTTTTCTGATATCCCTCTTTTTTTTTTCTTTTTTCTTTTTGTAACTAGGTTTGACGCTGCAGAGTTGAGTCTCTTTCGGAGTGCCCTCTGCGCATGCGTGATAAAGAATATTTCGAACGTGCAAGAGTTTGTCTACAAGCCGAACATAGAAGACAAGAAAAGAGGCAATTATGGTACCTCGAGCGTGGATGGCGCTTCAGCAAGCTCGCCTGATGGCCCAGTGCAAAGCATTAATATCACTGACCACAATTTCCTCAACCAACTAGCGTAGAGAGACGGGTGTCCTCAGGAATGAAGGGTGGGGTGATTAAGCACCCAGCCCACCCAGAACGAAAAATGAATGCGGAAATACCTCGTGGCCAACCTGCTACGCAAACCTCCACATCTATACAATTTGTGGTATCGAGTGCTTCTTGATGTCAAATGACAACTTTGTAAAAAACAAAAATTTTAATGGAAAACTTGGCATCATTTGAGTTCAAAGATGGAGTTTCTTTCTTTTCTAGCATGGGAGGGGGGAAACTGAACTCGTTTGAGTTAAAGTACATCCAATCGTAAGCATTTGTACAATCCGCAGGGGCTAGTGTAAACGGTTCATTCAGATTGTAGATCAGTTTCGTTTGATGTCTCACTACCACCTTCAGCAGAAATTGTTAAACATGAGAATTTTTGAGGAAAAAATGAAAATGTCACCAACTATCCTGAATTAAGAAATGACACTTCCAATGTGCAATAATACCGTGTGTATTAAAAAAAAAAATTGGATAAGAACGAAAAAACCTAACCGTTGAACGAAAGAACAGCAGCGTGGTATAAATAAATATTTTTTTAAAATTTGGAACTACGTCAGTGTAAGCAAGGACATTAAATATTACTGGCAATAACCACACAAAAGAAATTCTCTCTCGTGTTTGTTACATTCACAAAGTTACAAAATTGCAGATAAAGATAATTAGATGTCACAATTTTTAATGTTATATCAGACTAACATACGAAGATTAGGTCGAGCTATGTCGATCTTTGCAGGTAACAGTCTTTGAATTCAAAGCCAACTGAAAGAACAGATGGTCAGACGGTCTGAAGCGAAAGTAGAAATAAAAATACCAGGCTTACATGGGAAGAAAAGAGTTGATGCCAGCATGAAATTATTTTAAAAATAACTCAAACCCCACCCATCCGCCCACCTAAATCTTACCCCTTGAGAAAAACAGTAGTGTTTAATTTAGCCATAGAATAATAAATTTAATCAGTTGCCGTGTGATTTAAAAAACAAAACAGACGAGAAAAACCAGGCTGATGCAAAGCCGCATAGATTTGTTTATTTATTTATTGCAAGACATTTTTTCTTTTTTCTGTTGTTATTAATCTTCAACTGATACAATTACACCGTACATCATTTAATTCAATTCATTTGTACTCCACACTTCCTTACTGTGAACAAAATGTCATTCTATTAATAAAATATATTCACCAAGCAACGCCGTCTCGGAATGATGTTGATACACGGAGTAAACCAACGCACATATACAACCCAACAAGTAACTTGAGCGCTCAGAATTGCAACATTGCTCACTCATTGAGGGGGGTGATGGCTATACGTTCGTTACATTAGGCTGTGTTAAAAGTGTATGACACTAGTTGTTTTATTGTTGCACAATTGTTTTGTTTACGTACAACAGAAAACGATGACAGAGCATAAGATATGTAACCGTTTTCTTACAATTTTCATGGGAAAAACTCATTGATGCTAGTGTACGGCTGTCCATTTGTGGACTTCAGGAGATGTTTATGGACATTCTTGAAGTTATTAGCAATAATTAAAAAATGCAGTAGTTCGGCATGTATAGAGCAGATATATAGTCGATGGAGTATTTCGTTCAAGAAATCAATTATCATGCTTTGCATGCGGAATATTTCTAGGGTCTGGTTGGACAGAAGCTGGAGTGTATATTCTAGCAGAACTGGCTTCCACATTTGGAAGGAATACATGCAAATGTGGGCATTCGATGTGTCTTTTAGACTAACAGAGAACTACAATGCCTGGTCTTCGCGCAGGAGTCATTCGATCTGTTCTTATCTCGAAGTCCTATTTGACTTCTTCTGTCTCTTTGACTGCTTCTGGATGGTGCAGCCATGTTTTTCTGGATTTTTATTCCATAGTTCTCAAATAGGTTTCTATGAATGATTTTTACCACTTCACTTTGTCTTTTGGTGTATTCTGTTGCAGCCAGAAACTTGACATCCAGATAGTATATATTCTATTTTGTTTCATCCATGTTTTTGCAGAGTCTGCATTTGGAATAATTTGAGATTTTGATGATTTTTGTTTTGTGTGATAAATGTTCAGTGCTTGATCTTATGCGGCTGTTATGAGTGCTTCTGTTTCTGCTTTCAAACCTTCCTCTTTCACCATCTGTATGTTGATTGTTTTGTTGTTAATTCATCCACTTGTCGCACATACTAGCCAAGGAATGATTTTTGGTCCCAAGTATTTGCTAATGCCAGTTTCATTGTTGTCTTCCATGTTTATTTGTCTGTTTGTGGAGGTTGGTATTAATCCACTCATCTTTACTACTTCTGTCAGTGGCTCATCATATTGTTATTCCAGACGCAGTCAACAGAAATATAAAGACTCTCACTCTGTTATACAGTGGACACCAAAGAAATATATAAAGACTCTCACTGTTATACAGTGGACACCAAAGAAATATATAAAGACTCTCACTCTGTTATACAGTGGACACCAAAGAAATATATAAAGACTCTCACTCTGTTATACAGTGGACACCAAAGAAATATATAAAGACTCTCACTCTGTTATACAGTGGACACCAAAGAAATATATAAAGACTCTCACTCTGTTATACAGTGGACACTAAGCAAATATCTATTTATCAGAACACGCATTTGCGTCATTGTGATTTCATGATTCTTTTTACCACCATTACCCTATTTCTATCAAGTTTTCATCCATCCCTAAATTTACAAGTATTTACGCTTTCCTTTTAACTATTATCATCGTTTTTATGTCAGTCTGGGATTGGGGGTCTCGTAGCCGTTTTTAGTGATTATTAATACTTACAACATTCTTTCACTTTTCACCATTGACTGTGATAAATGTCACGATTAAATAAAAACATTTAACTTTACAATTACAGCAACACATCTTTCACCAGATACTATGATAAACGATCTGATTAAGAAAAACGACTACGAAATGCACCTTTACAAGCAACACATTTGTGATAACGACCCGATTAAGAAAAATTATTATGATATGCACACCTTTACAAGCAACACTTCTTTCACCACAGACCATTAATAAGCAGTTTTATTCTAGAGCATTCTATTGATAAATAATGTTCAGCAGATTTCCGAGTGTGGAGGGGATAATAACTACTAAATGTACACATGATGCTTTCTGCAGATTTTGACACACTGTGCACATTACACTTAGTGAAGATACTGACACACCAGACATTGATGCACGGTACACATCACATTTACTGCAGATACTAGTACACAAACACTGATGATACGGACACACTGTACACATCACATTTACTGCAGAAACTGGTATATTTGACTGTGATACTTTATATATGATACTTTACTATCCATAAACAATAATAACCCAATGGTCATAATATCAGGATTGCCCTATTAGCTGTATATGTTATTCAGAAATAATGGCCAAAGTGTGTGAGGAAGGAGGGGAGAAAAGATCATAATTAATCAGTTTCAGTAGTCACCACTTGCCACCAAATGGGGGGAAGGAGGATGAAAGAATAAAAGGAATGTGTAAATTTGGGCCGTCATTGTAACTCGTCACTAACCTCACTTCGACGTCACAACAACCACACAAATTTATTCAGTCCTTTGGTGATTTGTCAACACTGTGTAGGGATCTGTTGGTTGTTGGTCAAAGCGTCTGATACATTCACCATAGATACTTTTCTGACTCTTTTTATTAATACATGCAGAGTTATGTATGTTGATCTGTTTGTATGCAAGATTGCAGATGGAATGAAAAATGTAAATAATACAGGACAATTCAAGGTAAATATCACACTCACCCTTTCAAAACAAAAGTAGGTAATTTACTTTTCTCTGGTGATTATCATTTATATTTATTGCAATAAAAAAAAATTAAATCACTTAGCTCACAAATCGTTCATTCGAAAGACATACATTCTGGGAATAACGGGCAATTCTAAATCAATGGTGATGAAAGTATAAATAAAATAACAGATTTCACAGATTTCACTGCTAAGAAGAAAATAACAAGAATTTATCTTAACCAAGCACAAAGTTATTTAAAGTGTCAAATTAAACAAGAATTTATCTTGACCAAGCTAAAAGTTATTTAGAGTGTCAAATTATAGTTCCAGAGCTACTTGACTCTTCCAGAATTTGTTATCAAATACAATTTTCAAAAAGATTTTACACCATAACACTAATATAGTCCTTTCTAATCTTATTTTATTTATTTATTGTGTACTGGGGTTTTGACTAAATTCTTTGTTTTTAAATAACAAAGTTTCTGGGCACCCTTCCAAAAGTTGAGTGTCCATGGGTGTAGAGTTGATTCAGTCAGCGATTCCAATTTCATGCGGCTTCCCTGCAGAAAAATGAAGAAAGTGGGTCAAATGCAAGCCTGTTGTGTCAATGCAGGCATACCTGTCAAATACACACTGCTTGTATTGTTGTGTCAATGCAGACATACCTGTCAAATACATGCTGCTTGTATTGTTTGCTATTTTCGTCTCTCGCTGGAGGTGCCTGTGCACTGATCTCATTCTCTTGTGTCCAACCTCCTTGGTATTGCACCATCTCCTGGCATGATCCCAAAACAAAAATGACTAGCCATGTATGGACTGGTCCTTCAGAGGTTGGATGAATGCCCAAAACTACTCCGCTCAGGTTGATGTCGCGCTCCCCTGTCATTGAAGTGTTGTTGGACCTGATATTACCATTTACTGAGTTGTACGTAAACATAATCAGTCCAATCTGGAATCGCTACTTAAGTGAAGTACTTGACAGTCCATGTCACATGTCTGACTGATCCATCTTGATTGTTCACCGCACTGGCTGGTTAGTTTAAAAAAAAAACCTTTCCATGACATTGGGAACTTTCTCCTTCAGTCAACTTCAAAATACCCATTTCATTTGTTGATTCCTGCAGATTTACTCTTAATAATTCATATACCCCAAAAACATTTTAAAGAAAACTTCAGTTTTATGTCTTATTTCAAGTGAAATTGAACAGTCCTATGCAAAACTATCAATCAAATGCAAACACTGACTGGAGAAATGTGACAAAATATCATTTTTACTTGCGAATTACATTATTAAGATATGCACAGGTGCATAAAAGTGGCATTAGGTTTGCTCTCTTTAACATTAGTACTTGTATGCTGCCATTAAATGAATTCCATATTATTACTTGCACAATATTCACTCCTTTATAATTGTATTTTTTTTAGTTTTAATAATGTATTAAACAGGGTCTAATATTTGTTATTATGAAATCTTTGCATGCATAATAAGGCTAGTGTGTGTTTTTAACTTGAAAATGTGAATTATAAAATCAGCATCAGTCAGATAAACAGGACAGGTAATGAAAACCAAACCAATTGGTTAATTGTAATTAATAATTTTAAATGAGTGTTCATGAAATATTATATCATTCAAACTGTTTTAGCATACTAATGCAGTAAAATGAAAAATTAATCAAATCATTAAAAATAGCATGATCTCAGTACTATGAAAATCATTATAGATACATACTAAAAGGATACTAAATGCTGTTATTCTATGAAATTATAGATACATACTAAAAGGATACTAAATGCTGTTATTCTTATGCTTTTCAAGGTTAAGTACTCTCATTTTTCAAGAACTTTTCAAGATTGCTGTGGACAGTGTTTTATTTTAAATCAGCTAATTTTAATATTTCCAAATTATGCATTATGTGTATTTAGAAAGCCATGTTCGATGTTGTCCAATTTTTGAAACTATCTCATATTAACAACAAATTTTAGGCAAAATGTATTACAGGTATATATAATAAAAATGCCTATATTTTTTCTTATATAGCTCTTTAATTAACATAATTAATTTTTTTCTAAACTGTGTGGTCGCAGTTTTAAACTTATTCAGTCCATATTAGTGATCTATCTGTTCAAATTCAATCAGATTTAAAATAAATTGTCAATTAGTTTTTTTTAAGATTTAGATCAACTCTCAGAATAAATAAGTATGGCTGATTCAGATTATTTTTTTAAACCTGCGTGAATACACTTGGGAGTTATACAAAATATTATCAGAATACGAGTGAATAAAAACTATCGCAATCTTTATAAAATTTGAAAACATGTTCATAAATATTTCGATTGGTTTCAAAGGAGAGATTAAGTACTGTATTTGTGTCTTTGGATACCACATATAATTTTATTTAAAATTCGACAGGCCTACATTGTAAACATGAAGTAAATTTTAAGTCATTTCCTGCAACTTTATAGACCAAGAAAAATTAATTTCAATCATTGATTGTGAAGAAAGTAATAGCTAGCTCAATCTGTCTTGAATATTTGAATTATATATCACGCTGACTTGTATGCAATGTCTTAGAGTTTAGGGCCTATATTAATTAAATCCCAGAGCGACATAGTTTAAGGCGTCCTTCAAGCAAAGGGAGATCACCTTAAGAAACCCAAATTCCGGATATACTTCGACTTTTTCTTTGTTGCGCTTGCGCAGATGTGCTCTGCATGTATACATTTCCGACTAGGGGAGGCTAGAGGCTAGGCCACTAGGGTGACATTGAGCTTCAGTATGGCCTTGCTTTTTACAAGAGCTGTTAGCTCTGTATATCCACAAGCACGGAGAATTTTTCATGCCCACGGGAATTTATTACAAATTAACATTTTGCCAAGTGTGACGCATATTGCTAATCTCACATCCACTCATGGCCTGCCTGCGGTGCGAAAATACAAACCATGGCCTTACAAAGAGCGACCTTTCAATGCACTCTATTCCTTTATTGATGGTACATTAAAGCGTTTTGATGACAACACTAAAATTATCCTGATTGAAGGTAACTTGGCCGTTGGAAAATCATGGTTTGGTGAGAAGCTGGCAAAAGAATTCGACATGAAATTTATACCAGACATCCGAGATGAGAAACTATTCTTTAGAGGAGAGGGTTTCGATTTGAGAACCTTAAACGAACAGTTGCCACCAACAGCAAAATTCTGTGATATGGAAACTTTTTACAGACACACCGAACACCCTGCTATGTTGAAATCTTTTGGACGTACTCAGATCGATCTGTATATGGATCATTTTTTTCTGTACGCTGAGGCTCTGGAACATCTTCTGAACACAGGTTTTATTCCTTAATAATAATATAATTTCTTAATTTAAGACTCAGTGATGTTGAAACTAACACACACACACACACACACACACACACACAAAACTTATAAAATGTTAAAATAAATACAGATAGGCATTTTTCCTTTTATCTTATATTTGAATAATGATTACTTCATAATTTAAACAAAAAAATAATTTGGTAAGATTTCTAACACCCCCACTATTTTGAGTCTCTTTCCTTCCCTCTTAATAAATTGCAGTTAAGATGCACAAGGCATGATTGTAAAAGACCTTCAAATGACAGACCTTCACTATAAAAGAGTGCTTGTGTGTCCTGTGTCACCATCTAGCTTATTTATGTACATTGGTAACAAACAAAATCTTGCAGTAAAACACATTCTTTTAATCACTTGTATTAACAGTAGCATTTGAGACTATAAGTATAACTTTGAAATGCCCCCTATGTTATCAGAGCACCCAACTCTGTTGATTTGTCTTATTCACATAGCTGACTTAGATTCTTCTTCATTTTGCCTTTTTGGCATTTAATCTTACCATATCTTTCAAATTGGGTCAGACTTGTTAATGTTAATTGTTATACAAAATGAAAGTAGGTGGCTCCATTTCTTACATAATTTCTTTAAAAATTATATGTTATTCTTCATTTAATTGAATAACAGTAATGATATATTTAAGATTTTATATTATTTATATGTTAGATAAAAAATTTATTTAGTTAAGCTTGGAAGCTGTTGAATAAAAAAAAAAATAAATAAATATTATTATTAAGCACACATTCTAACAAGTAACTTGATGAATGGGTGGTAGTTCTTTCAGGTGATAATATGTTTGTTAAATAAGTGAAATTAAAAAGAACAAAGTGGTTGACTTATTTTGCTAAGCGATATATATATATATATATGACTATTGTGAGATTATTAAAAATTTAAATCAGCTACTTTTACATTTTATACCAAGTTTGATCCAATCTGAGTTTAAAACACCAAAAAGAATCAGACCCAAACCCTTTTCTAATTTTATGTGAATTGTTAAATAAAGTTTGTGTAGGAAAACTTTCTTTTGTCTATTTTTTTTTTAATTCAAGAGTTCTACTTGCTAAATTTTAGATGTTTGGGTTTGGTAGAACCAAAATGTGGGCATTCAGAATATCCTGATTAAATTTTAAAATGCATCTGATTCTAAAACTAAAAGACTACATGAATCACATGAAACCTCAGTTATGTATTCCTGGCAATACACATTTTGATGAATATATGATTGTTTCTGTGTGTATGTGTGTGTTATTCCTGGCAATACACATTTTGGTTAATATATCATATATGATTGTATCTGTGTGTGTAATCAAGCACAAATAAGTTGTTGCTACCAGTATCAATGCACATTATAATTATTGAAAATATATTTTTAGTTTTTGTTCTTTTAAAAATTCATTTAGTTTTACTTTTATGCATTATTTATGATCATATTTCATAGCATAATGACTTTAGTTATTATGAGTTATTAAATTTTTTTTTTAAATTAAAAATTTTGTGTTTTTGCAGGTCAGGGTATTGTAATGGAAAGAGGTGTTTTCTCTCACATGGTTTTTCATAATGTATTGCAGAGGATGGGACACATCACTCCAACAGGTTTCTAATATTTAAAGCAATTAAATTTATTTCAGTGTGTTTAATTTGTATTTTCTTTGTTTTGGCCTCATTGTTTAATGTATACTGTGTTAGAGATTTTCCAAATAAAATATCAAATTTTATGACAGCTAGTAAGTTTTCTAACAGTATCAGTTTAGAGTCTTCACATGGCCTATTTAAAATCAAGATAAATTTAGCTCAACTACAGTATTTTGAAAATAGTTCTGTGTGTTTTTTATTGTTACAAACAATGAACTATTTTTTGCAGTCATTCACAGAGAGATACATTCATATTATATACTCATTTAATTTTGAATCTGAAAATTATATCTTAGAAAGAGAAAAGACAGTTTCAATCCCACTTTAATAGAATTTTATAATTCTAGAGCTCCGTATGAAATGTGATACTAGGTTAAAGGCTATTCATTTATTATGTACACCATTTCAGCACCCCTTCTCCTGCAAAACTGTCATCATGTTTTCAGGAATTGCATACATTATATTTTTAAAATATATTTATTACAAATATAAAATGTATTTATATTATTTATAGATCATACTGTATATATCAGATTGAAAGAAAAAAATGTTTACAGACTTTGCTGTTGCACGTTCATAAATAAATTATGCCCAGTTCAGGGATGCATCATTTCAGCATCCATCACTTTAGTCTATATTTAGCCAGGATAACATTTATTCTTTAATAAAACAGGAAGGAAAAGTAAACTATATTATTAATTAAATATATTTTTAAAATGTTAATTGAAAACTTAATAACTATTGTAATACTGCTAAGCACTGTTTGGATAGGGTAAGCTGGGATGCAGTAGTTATTCATATCACTAGTTAATGCTGCTTGCTGCTCACTGTATGATTGCTTTTAATGAGTTATGCTCTTTCAGTTTTTTACTTGCAGCATGATGCTTTCCTCATTTGGACATACAAATCACATTTATTAAGAGTTATTACCTTTCAAGATCATATATAAAAAGAGCTTTGTCTAATCTCTTACAAGTATAGAAACAAGTTATAAATTATATTCACACTACAATAATTATAATTATCTATAGTTTGTGTAATTTTCATGTATACCTACTACTTGATCTCCCCCTTTTCCCCCCCACAACTCTCCCTATGAATACATACTAATTGATATCCCCTTATGGACATAGCTGTTTCTTTCTTTTTGGAATTTGCTTTTCTATAATTTTTAAATAAGAACTTTAATAGGTGTGCTTTGCTTTTATTTCAGCTCTAAAATTCTTTACATTTATGTATGACAACACCATCTGTGAGATGTGGCGTCCACACCTTGTCATCTACCTTGATGCATCTGTTGATTATGTTCGAAAGCTTATCAATAAACGCAATTTGGTAATATTTCTTTCTAACTAAATATTAATACACATACACACACATGCATGCACGCACACACTGGTGATAATCATCTGAATGCCACTTATCTGAAACATCAATTATCTGCCCCCCCCCTCCCCCCCACTAGTTGTTAGATTCCTCTTTCCACACTGCTAGCCAAGACTCCTTAGTTTCCTCTTTCCACACTACTACTAGTACTAGCCAAGTCTTCTTAATATCTTTGCAATGCAGATGTACACACTGTTCCAATCTATTGGACACAAATGATGATGTTATTCAGTAGGACATGGTGCCACTTAATGCATTTGTTTTTGATTATTTATTCAAAAATATATGCAGTATAGCATAGAAATTGTCTTAATTTGTCATAACAGGAGTTAAATTTCAAATTTGGGCTTTAGTGATTGTGTGGACTCATGACAGTCTCTTGTGACCTTGAGGCATCAGTGTTTGTTGCACTGTTGTCTGTAGTAAGTACAGGATTGTGGTAGGAGGTGGTAGTTAGCATATTTCAGAATACAGGAGTAATAACTTTGCATACAATAGTTTAATTGTAGTCCCAATTACACTTCATTTTGTATCAAATGGGTATTCTCATGTATGTTTGATTAATCAAACCAGCTTTGTCCCATTTAGTTTGGATGATCGATGTTCTACTGTGCGCATATAATTGATCTTAAATTCTTAAATTACTACATTTAATATTTAAGAAATGTCAACTCTCAACTATTTTTTTCTCAAGAAAATACTGATTTTAAAGCCTTAATTAACCTAAATTATCATAGAAACCATAAATGTGTGAACTTGCTTCTACTACCCACCACCACCTCACCCCTTCCTATCCTTCCATCCCTGGTGGAAAATTGGCAGTAATAGGTAGAATTTCCCCATAAGATTCGTCTGTTAATCCACCCAACTCTTGAATATTTTTGTTTGTTTGCAGAATAGTTTTAAATTTTACAACCTTTGTATTTGTTTTTCACCTTATGTACTTTGCTATAGGTTCTTTGTTATTTATCAGTAATCATCATGTACCTTGTAAGTTGTATTTGACTTCATGTTTATTTAATAATATATAGTACTTAGAACTTTTAGAGATGAGCTGTATCCATAATTATTATTAAGATCCTTTTAAAATATTTTTAGTTTTTTTGTAATATAACAAACTGGCACCATTTAATTTCATGGTAACCATTAACATTTTGTATCACTCTTATAGGAGTGTTTCCTTTATTGGTGCTTTTTAATTTTGATATTATGTCATTCTTTCAGGACTGGGAAGTCAAAAGTCCAGTGATCACTGATGAATTCCTGAAAACAGTGGACAAAGTCTACAAAGAGAAGTACCTTCCAACCATGAGGTAAATAGATTGCCAACTATTCATTTAGGTCTTGCCTGTTGAACACAGAAAATGTTTTCATTCTTTTGAATGTTTCCAAGACCTAGATTAAGTCCAGATTGCATGGAATTAGTCCTTTGAACTCTCTGTAACACATTAATCTAGTATTAACCATCTTCTCCAGTATCTTACGTAGATAATTTCGTAAGTGCTATCGGCCAAAGACTATGAGAATTTCCTGCTTTTGGTACTGAAATTACACTAGTCTGTCCAGGATGGAAGGAAATGCACCTTTAAATTAGACATCAACTTCATTTAAATGTCGGATCAGAGATGTTTTTTTAAATTTTATTTAATTTAAATGCCTGATATTTACTGTATTTTAGGCTAGCTGTGAAATTCTGCTCAAGTAGGAGTATGATTTTGACCTACACCTGACTAATAATATAATACTTACTAATAGATTATTAGATTTGACTTCTTGATAAGTCTGTCCTTACCAAGCATTATTTTTGTTTTGTAGAACCACTGAAGATTTAAGACTGTTTTCATTAAATGTAATTTTTAAAATGCTATACTTACAACAGTTATTCTGTTTTATCAAAAGACAGCATTGTTTGTTCCCACCCTCACCCCCACCCCCCACTCAAATTAACTTTACCTTCATCTTTTCTTTTCCCTTTTGAATATCTAGCTTTTGTTGGTGTATAACTAAAATGTTCTAAATTGTACTGTACATAGGTAGACCAGCCTCTATATGACGATAGCGGACAACTACTAAATTCCGAAAAATTTACCATTTTGTCACAGGTGATGTGTTTATGTTCCGTATTTATCATGCTTGTGAAATAGTTTGTTGAATAAAACTATCTTCCAACTTTTCATTAATGTATTTTTTATTTGTGAGAGAGTGAGTGGAAGTGTGTATGGTCGCATTAAATTAGGTACGGTTGGCATGTTTTGATAGCTGTGGCAAAAATCTCAATCTCCGGTTTTACCATCGTGTTTTGATATACCTTGCAAACACTAAAACAGGTTCTGCTACGATTGTCCTATCAGAATGTATCTTATATCAAACTAAAGAAAAACGAATATAGAATGCAACCGTGTTAGTTTCAAATCTGTATTTTTATTTTTATTGTATGTAAAAGTTGATTGAAAAAAGCCTATTATGTTTCAATTACGTTTCTGCACGGTTATTTCTGGAAATATAGATTTTTTTAATATATCAGAAGAAAGAAGAAAATATCTTCTTTAAAATGGTATTTAGCATGACAAAGTAGCATTTTCGTAGCAGAACCCGAAAAGCGGGAAAATGTGCAACCCAAGAGTGCGCGAAGTAAACATAGGCCTAAACATAAACGAAGCACGTGATCGCCATGGTGTTGTCAGCTGTGCTTGTTTCTCTACTGCGAAAGTAATTCACTAAGTTTAATTAACTATAACTCTAGCAGTTGTAAAAAGATTTTAATTAATTATCTAGAAAATCTTTTAAGGCTATTTGACGGAAATAAAGATCGTATCTGTACAGACGGCAATGCGTTCAAGATAGTCATGGACGTGAGCGAGAGTCGACAAGTATAGGCCTTCTAAACATTCATTATTTATAATTTCTGCTGTAAATTTTATTAACAATGTTTTATAATAACATTTATAATAACAGTCAGACAATGGTCACACATTGATCCTAGATCATTTTTTCCCCACAAAAAGAACTGGTTTATTAACTAAGTTATGATGGATCATGAATGACAGCCATTTAATTAATCATAACGGGTAGCGCCAATAGCAACAGCCTCAAATATGCATTAATTATTTAGTTTTTGTGAGGCTATACCCCATCATTGTATCTTTTAAGAGTTGGTAACAGGTTAAATTATTGTTAGGGTTCATTTCACTTGTAAAAAATAGCCAAGGCTTTGAGGGACCCTGTTTCAGAATACATAATACTACTGTTTTTATTTCAACCTGCCACTAGGTTTCAATCAGCCCTCTACCCTTATTTTTAAAAAATCATAAATTTTAAAACATATGACATTAATAAGTGCATTCTAACTACAAATGTTGGCTAGTTTTAAATTATTTCATTATAATTACTTAAACAAGTGAAATGGAACTCAAAATAAGCAAAAAAAGCTTTAATATGGTTCATTTTCAGTGTTGGCTTAGTGCCATTGCTCAATTTGTGTTTTTTCTCATTTTTGAGAATCAATAACTCAAAAATTATTGCCTTAGAAAAAAATCAGGCTTCATGTCAGCATTGGATACATGAGGAATGCAAAAATTTAGCTCTGTCAGATAATCAGTTTTTTACTTTAGGGTGATGCAAAAATGGCAAAGTGTAAAATACGTGTAAAAAGCATTTTTTCCCCATTTTTGAAAATTGCATTAAAAAAAAGTAAGAAAGATTAAGCAAACATTTTTTTGTAAATTGACTTTTTTCACCATGATTGTTATATGGTGTAAATTTCATTCATTTCCAAAAACTTTGAAAAAATAGCTGGTTCTACTTACTGTACATGCAAATGTCAAATTTGTATATTTATGTCTGGCTAAAACAGATGATTTGATTCTTAAACTAAAGTAATGTAGCTTAATCTCTGGCATAGATATATGTCAGGAAATATGAATATCACCTATAATATTTTCATCTTGTATCATGGCAAGCTTGTATTAAGCACAGTGATTGTAGGAAACAGAACTTTATGTAATTTTGTTTTCAGTTTTAGTCCTCTGTCAATGGTAAATATTGAAAACAACCAGGCATACTTCACAAGGTTGATATTTGAAAATTAACTTTCATAGCTTTTAATATATAGTAGCATTGGATTTTTAGAAACAGAAATGTTTAAGTACATCCCAAAGAACCTTTAAAATCAAGTGTCCACAGGTCTCTCACAAAAGCCAAGGAGAAACTAGAACATACTTGTAATAGCAAACTGAGCTTGTTGCCAGATAAAATAGTTGTACAGTGCAAACATCTTATATGAAACCCTCCTCACTCAGTAGGTATCCCATCATTCAAGGAGTGATTTTATTTGAGAGTATGGGAGACCGTTAAATGTACATGACTTTAATAGTTGTTCATCACTTCTATTGATCAGTCCCTCTACAGATTCTGTGAAGTTTGTTTATGCAGCAAATGTAAGAAAATTGTTGTTAAGGCTAGTCTGGGGTGTATAAAAGAATTGTTGTTAAGGCTGGGATGGGGTGCATAAAAGAATAGTTGTTATGGCTGATTAAACACAATGTTAGGTCTATTTGCCCATGGTAATAGTTTCATATCTGCTTATGTCACATTTAATTTCCTGTCTATTTCGTTTACTTGCAGCAAATACAGTGATGTGGTCATGTATAACATGGAGGAATTTCCTGACTGGGAAATTGTAAGTGTTACTGTGCATGAGTGTTTCTTATTTGATTTTTGTCTTTATTTATTGATCACTTTAATAAATTTTAATTTAGACTTTTATGAATTTAAATGATGAGTAGATAGCTAATAAAAGTGTCTTGTAGTGTTACATTACAAAAAGTGTATAAAAAATATTTCATGGAGTGATACAATACCAGAAGTGTATAAAAATATAATGTGTTATTTCTTTCGTTTGCTGTTCTATTAACATGCACATTGGGTGTTTCAATGAACTTTTAACATGTAATAATAAAAAATATTTCTAGTTTTCTGACTGAATTATTTTACTTATTTATTTTTATTTATTAATTTTTTTTTTATTTTGATAGAGAGTTTATTACAAGCAATTTACCAAGAGACCCCATAAGAAGTAAATACCAGCTTTCATGCATTATTTGGATGATGTATTCATTTTATTACAATTTAAAAAGAAAGTCTTAATCAATGAAAAACTATTTTTACATCTAAAATTTCAGTACGAGTAGTGATTGTACAAAAATATTATTTAGATTTATATTTCATTGCTAATTTATACTTTGCTAATTTAGGAATGAGTTACTTCCCATGAATTTATCTGACGCAGTATCAAAATAGCTTTCATATTTATTTTGGGACTAAAATGTGTTATTTTCCCTCCATTGGATTTTGAAGGTAAGATACCAATATTTACTAATATTTTTATTTACATTAGTTTACTTTTATAAGGCTTAAATTAACCTCTTTTCAAGTGAATTATTCAATTTCTATTAACTTTATTGTATTGATTGATTGATTACATTCTTATGGAAATCATACCAAAAAAAAATTTGTTTGGAAATATTATTTAAGTCATAATTGAAGTTTAAAATTTTTTGAGAGTAAAATATAATCCAGGATTCCCATGCAGGCCTGGAATTCTGGGAAAAGTCTGAAATTTAATTTTTAGCTTTTCCCAGGCTGGAAAAGGTCTTGAAAATCAAATGTATGTCTGAAAAGTCTGGAAAAGGTCTTAAATTTGATGGAAAAGGATATTAAACCATTTCAATTTAGGGATGTCCACAGACTTAAAGATTTCAACTAATGATCTGATTTAATCTGATTGTATGCAAAGCATGTAAATCCTCAGTTTGCTTGATGGTTGAAATAGTTGCTAAATATGCTTAAGCATATGGATCCTTTTAGAGCACTCCTGGAATATTATTTTGTTGGTTGATCTTAACTGTAGTTAACAAAACACATTTTTTACTCATGAATTAAACATATTCTCTATAACCTTGGTTCCCAACATTGTGCCTGCCAAGGTATATTTCTGCGCCCACAACAAGTTGTGAAAAGTAATGGAAATGTAGGTTGTTCCATCCAACCTCACGTCACTCATTTTAGGTTCTGTAAAATCATTCAAAGCAGAACTGATCTTGTGGATGAAACCAAAATCTCTTGTACATTTACCATGTATGAAGAAAATGGTATGTGGCAGTGATTTTAACTCTTCACTACTTTCAAACGTTTCAGGAGCAGTTTGAAAAGATATTTCAACTGTTCATCATCATTGAGTCTGTGATTACCTTACTTGGGAATCTAGGTGTCCTTTTTATAGTCTGCTGGTACTCTTCCTTCCCTCCAAACCTTCTGCAATAGAGGCAGCAGCATGTTGACTGTGGTTGAAAGGTCTATCTTGATCGCCTCTGGGGGAATTCCATCTGGGCCGGCTGCTTTCTCATTTTTCAAGATCTTCAAGGTTTTTAGGATTTCTGCTTTCGTGGGAGGATTGGTGTTGCCATCTGGTGAGATCCAGGTTTCTTTGTGGATGTCTTTATGCTGGAATACACTGCCACCAATGACTAGGTCATTAAAAGCGCAAAAGTCTGCGAAAAGCTCGCCATTTTCATTCATTTCTCCAAGGACCTGGGTTCCCATAATCAATTCTTTTCCAAGGTTGTCTTTTCTTATCTTGGCATTCAGGTCACCCATCAGTATCTTGATGTCTCTCTTGGGTAACTAATTTTCTAATTTTTGATAGCAAATATGTAGTCAATAAATTAAATTCTTATGACAGCAATGTGATGGAATTTTTCTTGTACAATTATTGCATAAAAGTGTTTATGCTCAGGCATATTTCACAGATTTCCTACTAATCATCATATAGAATAAGTAATAAAACAATTAAAATAAAAAAAGGAAGAAAATTTGCACTAGATTTCTTCCCAAAATTATTTTAATGAAAGCATTCAGTTTGTGATTTTTAGAAAATTTTGTTTGATTAGTGCAATAAAATATAGGAGATATGTCAGAAATAATAAAATAAAGTACTCAGCACAAGAAGTATAACATTACTTAAAACAAATAAAGCAATGTTAAGAGTTGACAGTGCCAGTCACAGAAGAAAACTACTGTTTATTATGATTGATTATTTTACTGTTATGCTGTAAACAAATAAGTTTTTTGTTAAAACTTTAAATGGAACAGCAAGAAAAGCACTTTCTTCATTTTCACTGAAAATCGGATATTTTATGAGTCGTGAATGGTAAAGTATACAAAAATGTGACTATATAATTCTAGTTTGTGGAATGCAAAAGTGAAATCATGAAGAATTTTTAAAGAAAAATAAATCATTAGTATTTTTACCATAGACATATTATGTTGTATCATATTTATAATATTATTTTAAGTTATGATTGCTTTCAGTGTTTAAGTTTTAAAAACGTTTATTAATTATTACAATTGTTTTGAAATTGTTGACAAAATTCAGCATTTTGTTTATTTTTCAATGTATAGGTTGTTGAAGAGATTGAAAGTAGAGAGTTTGAGCCTCATCCATTTGAAGATGAAAATAAATTCAAGCACTGGTGGTCTGATTCTGATGAGGACTATACTGTCATGCGAATGAAGTAAAAATAAGGATTTTTTAATAAATGAGCTTGCTTGAATCTCCTGACATCACAGGCTAGCAAGCGCTTGCACTTTCACACAGTATAAATAATCATTTGACATTGTGATAATGATGCCTATATATTAACCAATTATGAATGTATGTCATTATAATAACCATTCTAAGCTTACGGATATAGTAACCATTCACATAACGTTTATAGTTAGTAGTACATGTAACCGTATTCATAAGTATATAGTTATATGTATCTATCTCTATATATATATATATATATAAGTGATCATCTGTTTGTCCGCTATAAAACCTAAGAATTCTCATTTTAAGCCCAAAATATCATATATCACTGGATTCATTTTGATGGAGGAAACTTATATATTTATACTCAGAAGCTGAACTGGGATTTCAGGCTCCAACTCCTACCAAATTAACAATTTTTTCACTCAAAGGCAACTCAGAAAGAATCTATTTCATTTTGCTCAGTGCTGTTTCCTTATTCATATAAAAGCAGGCCTGGTCTACAGGTGATTGCCAGACATTTTTCACATGGAGTAACATGTCAAAAATAAAAGAGAATCAAATAAATATGATATATTTACTCAATTGTCTGTGTGTAAGTCAACTAAATGGGGAGTATTTGTTGTTGTTGTTGATTTCTATGCTCACAGGGGCCACAGTAATTTTATATATATATATATATATACCTATAACTAGCAGATATTGCCCAAGTTTAAAAAAACATAACCAAACTTTTAATAGCTGATGACAAGTAAAATATTTTGTTTTTGTAGTCCAAAGTGCACGTGATAGATGACGGTTGTTATATATATATATAGGCATAATTTGTCTTGTTAAATTAACTGGCTGACATTTGTTTTGTTCAGTGGGACAGTGTTTGCTGACCAAGGCAGTTTTATTTCTTGACTTAAAAGTAGTAACATTGACATGTCAGCGTAGATGTGCAAGTGGGTAATTGCTTAATTCTCACTCGATGAACAGTAGGTCATTTGTGTGTTGCATATGGAAGACACTTACAGGAGGTCTGTGGGGGGGATTCTGGCATTTATTCGCCTTCTCTCTTCCCCCCCCCCATCCGGGCTAGACTTGATCAGGTAAATTTTATGAAGATTTTTCATTTTAAGTACAACAGATTCATCTTGATGACGGAAAGCTTTTAGTCTTATGCTCAGAAGTCTGAACTGAGATTTTAGGCTCCCAAATCCCCCATATAACGAATTTTCAACTTGAGAAAGACAACTCAAGAAGAATGTATTTCATTTTGTGCAGTGGTATCCCCTTATTCATATAAAAGCAGGCCAAGTCACTGGGCTGCACAAGGCATTATGTGGTATAGCCCAGGTGATTGTTCAATTACAAAAGAGCTCAGACCATAGGATAACATATTTATGGAGGTGAAAGGAGAGGTATTGGATGATGCAGGTAGATGCTGCACATTTCATACATGGATTAAACCAATTTTTCAAAGGATGGACTTTGATTTGGTAGTCAATTTGTTGAGAAAATATATAATTCAGTTTGAGGAAACATATAGTTCTAGTTATTTAGGACTACAAGTGTTGTTCCCAATGAAGTAATCAGACTGGTCAGATGCACTTATTTCAGATGATGATAGTTTTATTTGGTCAAGTAAATACATGTAAATGTAGGTTGTTGGTCTTAAAATATGCCTGGTCAGGGGAGTGGGGGTGAGGGCAGATATATGCCAGAATCTGTAACATGTCCCTGCCCACAGACCTGTCCAGTGTCTTCCATAAGTACCACACAAACAACCTATTGTTTATCAGACAAGTTTTAAGCAATTTCCATGTAGTCATCTGCAATGAACACACCAATGTTACTGCTCTTAAGTCAACAAATAAAACTTCCTCAGTTGGAAAAATCGTCCCATAGGGAACATTTGTCAGCCTTTAATTTTTAGTAAGACATTTACACACCAAATAAACTTACCATCATCTACCATGCGCACCTCAGACTGTAAAAATGAAATATTTTCTTATCACATCTTCAGCTATTACAAGTTCAGCTGTGGTTTTTTTCCCCCTCAGGCAACAACAGGTATATCTACTAGTTATATATACATTGTATATATATATATGGTTTTCTGTGGCTCCTGTGAGGATAAAAGTTAATTAAAAAAATATCCCACATTTAATTGACTTACATAAGATGACATATTGTGTAAATATATTGTGTTTATTTGATTCCCTTGTATTTTACTGTCTCATGGACGTGTTGAGTAAAAAAATGAGTTTGCTCCATGTGCAAAATGTCTGGCATTCACCAGTCCAGGATTGCTTTTAAATGACTAAAGAAAAACATTGTGCAAAATTAAATATATTTTTTCTTGAGTTGTCTTTTTTGAGTGAAAAATTCGTTCTTTGGGAGCCTAAAATTCCAGTTCAGCTTTTGAGCATAAATCTTATTATCAACTCGAATCCATTGATACATATGGGCTAATGAGTACTCTTTGGTTTTATAGCAGATAAACAGATGTTCAGTTTTTGTATAAATATTCATATATGTGTATAGTTTTAGCAATCATTCCATATATGTTAAATAATGCTATTTCAAATATATGTATAGTATTGTTTCAGTAACCATTCACATGTAAAGCTATTATTAGTTTCAAATATTTATAGTCTTGTATTTATTTAGTTTTGATTTTTGTTTTTAATAGTGTATTGCCTGTTAATTAATTTGAAAATCTGGGTACTAGTTATGAAAAGTAAATGTTATATGTCTAGCTGAACCTTAAGGGTTGCTCCAGTAAATTCACACATTGCAAAAAACAACAACAATTTTTTTCCCTTCTTTTGAAAATACATGCATAAACATACAAACAAAATTCTTGCTGATAAAATTCTACAAACCCTCCACTTATTTTTTTTTTCCAGACAAGTTCTGGAATGGGTAAAATCATTTTCATGCTTATCTCATCTCCTCAGGCAAATGCTAGGGCATTGGGGGCCAAATGTTTTCTATTTGTTTACATTATAATTCTTTACTAATCCAGAATTTATCATATATAGGTAAGTTTGTAAAATATTGAAATTAAAATCAATTAAATGGTAATATTTTTTACCTGTACCATTGTACAGGTTATTCATACTTTTCACATATCCAACAATTATTCTATCCATTCTAGACAGTTGCATTTATCAGCTCTGGTTATCTGGCCAGTTACAATCATAACTGTAGGTACTGTGGTAGTTATATGTTATTTCAGTGGTCACATGAGTATTCTTTAAAGTTTGTGTTACCATGTTCTCATTAACCTTGTCAGTTCAGTTCTCAGTTAACAAAACTCTGCAAAGTAAAAGACACTAAGTACATATTCCAGAATATGTACCATATTCACATTTTTAATTTTAATTTTTGCAGACATATTCCTTAAGTTTGAACATCAATTTTATCAGAAATTTCAATCCTATCATTTTTTCAAAGTCAGGAACTATATTTATTATTATTTATTTAATATCAGTATATGACACTATTCTTTTACACCAAATAAATTTCTATTATATTTGCAAATTTTTTTTGTGCATACAATTTTTGTTCCATACAGCCAGTTTGTATATGTTGAGGGTTACATGCCCAAATCATAGCCATTAAAGGAATCCATGCATTTGGGGGAGATAAAAATACTCTCGATAGTAAGTTCCTTGACTAGAGTTATCTCCCCTTTGCATCTTGCCAGTTTCGATAAAGGCGTGTTGCAAGTTGCAAGATTTCTTTAGAGTGTCAACTCCTATCACTTTCTGTCTGTGACCAAGTTCAGATACAGTGTATTATTTCTTTACTTCTGTTAGCTGATTCTCTTTGCTGTTTTAATTCCTTTATTATCGCATATCAGCACTGCTGACCATTTGTAATTTGTATGTGACTGCCTCCCCTCTTGTAGTGTGTACTAACTGCAAGAGTGAAAAGTCGTTGTTTAGATGTATTGGGAGAGAGAGTAGCTTGAAACATTTAGCTATATCTGATCTGTATATAGAATCAGCAAGCATGGCATGAAAAGTGGCAGTCATACTCCTGCTTCTGCACCTGCACAAGCAGTAAGAGTGGACAGTAACGAGCATAATCTAAAATATTGGAATGAATGCCTGCCTCTATTTTGCAACTGAAATGGTGCTCTATTACAACATGCCCATGGTGCATTCATTTAGTCAGATCTTTAAAACATAGAGAAGCAAACATGACTTTGTGGTTTTATATAATTATACTAACTTATTCAAGACAACCATTACCAGCATACATAATTTCTAACTCTGGAAAAATAAAATATAAAACACAAGCCTGCAATAGTCTGCTTTATATAGAGTATCATATCTCTTTAAATGAATAAATTTACATATTTTAAAAATAATAATATTCAAATATTGTTCAAGATTGAAATAATCATGATGAAAAATTAGGGACTCTTAGTAATTTTGTAGTCATTAATGTGTATGTAATGGATAAATAAATTAGGTACTTGAAGTAAATTTGTAGTTGTTAATGTTTATGTAATGGATAATAAATTAGGGACTCATAGTAATTTTGTTAACATTTATGTAATGGATGAATAGAACTTTCTGCACTCTCCACTCCATCTTTTGCTGACTTTGCATAATTTTATATTTCTTTCCATATTTTTACTTTTGTATTCGGGTAGATATGTATTGTCAGTATATTACCATATACCATATAGGGCCTTATGTATTTATATAATTATGAAAGAGACATGTGTAGAGATATATTATGGATTGATCTACGCTCTTAATTGTGCAGATTGGCCAAAAAATGGTTGATAGAAAGTATGTTTTCAATGTCCCTTCCTTGGGAGTCTCCTGAACTCATTATCACCCATGATGATGCACCTGTCTTTAGACGTGTGATGCATTCGGTTAGTGCTTTTATGTTCTTGTCCTTATAATTATTATGTTCCTACCTATAACCTTATAATTCATACTGAAGTTGTAAATTAGTAGATTGTGAAAAAAACCAGTTCAAATCCTGAAAAGTGAAAAAAGTTTGTCATGCACATTTATTTGCACAAATAGCTAGATAGTGTATTGATGACACCCATTTTTTTGCATGAAGAGCTAGATAATGTATTGATGACACATTTATTTGCATGAATAGCTAGATAATGTATTGATGACACATATTTATTTGCATGAATAGCTAGATAATGTATTGATGAAACATATTTATTTGCATGAAGACCTAGATAATGTATTGATGACACATTTATTTGCATGAATAACTAGATAATGTATTGATGACATATTTGCATGAATAGCTAGATAATGTATTGATGACATGCACTTATTTGTATGAATAGGTAGATAATGTATTGATGACATATTTATTTGCATGAAGAGCTAGATAGTGTATTGCTGACACATATTTATTTGCATGATGAGCTAGATAGTGTATTGATGACATATTTAATTGCATGAAGAGCTAGATAGTATGTTGATGATGCATATTTATTTGCACAAATAACTAGATAATGTATTGATGACACATTTATTTGCATGAAGAGCTAGATAGTGTATTGATGACACATTTATTTGCATGAAGAGCTAGATAGTGTATTGAAGACACATTTATTTGCACGAAGACCTAGATAGTTTATTGATGACACATATTTATTTGCATGAAGACCTAGATAGTGTATTGATGACACATTTATTTGCATGAAGAGCTAGATAGTGTATTGATGACACATTTATTTGCATGAAGAGCTAGATAGTGTATTGATGACACATATTTATTTGCATGAAGACCTAGATAGTTTATTGATGACACATATTTATTTGCATGAAGACCTAGATAGTGTATTGATGACACATATTTATTTGCATGAAGACCTAGATAATGTATTGATGATGCATATTTATTTTTCAGACTGTACACATAATAGCGTGTACTTGTAGAGAAACTTTTCAGTTTCCTGCACATATAAATTCCATATATTAAATTGATGATAGGCACATTTGAAAGCATGATGAGTTTATTTGTGTGCTATTATTTGATTAATAATAATATATTTTTACATAGGCACAACATTGGGGACAACATGATTTTAAAAAATTTCTTTCTTTGACCTTCATGCTTAATTTTGCCATTTTTATTTTTGTCTATAGGTTCCTGATGTCTTGTACGCACGTGGCTACAATCCAGAGAAATACAATGTTCTTTGGAAATGGTGATCAAGGAAAACCATCCTAAAAGACAAATGGCTGTGCGTTGCACTTTAAAAATTAAAAGACGTTAAGAAATTATACAGGACATCTGAAATGAAATGTGACAACAGAAGTATCTACGTCCTGTTAATGAATTAATACAATAATTGTCACTGTTATGACTGTATTCTGTAGTTGGATTCATATGTGTTTGTATTTGCACACACTCTGAATATTCATTGTCATTGTTAGTAATGAATTGAGAATTAGAATAATATAAAGATTTACTATCTCAAATTTTGCATTGATTTCTTTTCTTTTGTCTTTGCATAGTACTGTGATTCTGAATTTGTGTGTCTTTTATGGGGGTAAGAATGGGAACAGTCTAGCTCATTGTGTTACACTGAGTTTTTTCTCAAGAAGGAAATGTAGATTGTTTTGTGTGCAAGATTTTGCTAGATGTCATTTATCAGATAAGTAATGTATACTTTATTATATTTAATCTAAATCAGTTCTGTGTATCTAGGCTGAAAAATAGAATGCAATTTTTTTATGAAAGAAAATGTCACTTTAAGCTTGCATTTTAACATTTTAATTTACACAGAAGCCCCACACACACACACACACAGTCACACGCATGCACCTTTTATTATTACATGTTTTTTTTTAGCGGTCTTGATTGAAGACAGGTTTGACTAAACAGAAGCTTGCACTTTTTAATTTGGAATTAAACGTGTTATTTTGACTATTGAGGAAACATAGAAATACCGGAAAAGCAAATTATTCATTTTCGATTTAAACAGAAAAGCCCAATAGTTACATTGCATATGGACGGAATCACAAATCAGTGAAAGAAATAGTTACCCTAGTAAAAGTGTGCAAAAGACTTCAATGCTCTTTGTTGACAAGTTCCATCTTCCGTTAGTAATGCTTCCTCATATCTGAAGTACTAGTTTCCGTTACTAATACCCCTTCTGTCTTGCTCGCATACTCCTGGTAGCACATTCGCACACGCTTTAAGTGATCAGATCGTGTAAAACTACTTTAATGCCTCGTTTACACTAACCTGCTTAAACTTACTTATTGCATTGTGGTTTGTGGAATCGAGGGCACTTTAAATGTAAACGATTTTTTTCAACAATTTAAACCTGACGTCATTTGAGTTCAAAATGCACCCAATCCTAGGGTTCTTTACGGTGCGAAGAAGAGGAGCTTGCAAATTATAGACCTTATCTCCCTTGTAAAATAAATTGTCAACTAAAGGCCTACGATTACACATTTTCTCCCTTGTAAAATAGTCCGAGTGAACTAACACAGTGGATTTATACCACATCTCCCTGGCAATAGAGAGCGAGTCAAGCAAGAAAACAGTTTACAATTTTTCGACCGTTATTTAAATGTACACAGCGAGCCACTAAAGTGACTAAACGTTTACTATTTATTTATGTGAGTTAAGACTATCAACAAATTAACTAAGTTAATCTTTCCCTGATTTTATTAAGTTAGTCTCTCCCTGATTTTATTAACTAAGTTAGCCTCTCTCTGTATGATGTGTGTATCATTATGTGTGTGCCTATATTACTTTATAGGTGTGTTCTGGGTGTAGGCATGTATGTATGCGCGTATCACTTTATCTAAACAGGGCATGTATCGTTTATGCCTTGGCGTGTGTATGTGCGCTCAAGCGCGTACCACTTTACGCCTGCAGAGTGTTTGTTCCGTGCTTGTGCAGACGTGTATAACTTTACATAGGTATGAGTGTGTAAGTATAATGTGTGTGTCACTTTACATAGGTATGAGTGTGTAAGTATATATGTGTGTATCTCTTTACATAGATATGAGTAAATGCGTATGTCACTTTACGTGTGTGTGTGTGTGTGTGTATACGTAAGCGGATTATATAATTTTACGTAAGTATTTTTTTGTCATTTTGCGTAAGTAAGTGTGCGTTTTACGTGATATATATAATGTGTGTGTGTGTGACACCAACACCACTTAGTTAATAGATATTATAATTATTAATTAATTAATCATCCAAAACTAACTACAGTGATGAGAATCTTCATTTTATTTTATTAATGATCCTCCAGCAGACACCACTCGTCTCATCTCACTTGGCAGATATACGGGCGCTGTAAATATTTCCTCTCTTCCACAACATATTTACCGTCACACAGTATTCGGTGGAAAACGTCTTACTAAAGGAGAAGACAAATCAGTCTTTAATCTATATTTAGCGAGCCCTCATCCACCCACTTTCTTCTCCAACATAAAGTTATCAATATGCTTAAGAAGGTCAATGAAGTTAAATGAACAATCAAATATACGTATAACAAAAACAATTGATTACAGTGGTACCTCGCATAACGAACACAATTCGTTCCAGCAGTACGTTCATTATGTGAGGTGTTCATTATGCAAAACACGATATCCCATAGACTTCTACAGGAAATCGTGCAATCTGTTCCACATCACCGCAAAAATTCAAAGAAATTAGGCCTTCATCTGCCTCTCAATGATCCAAACCATGAGAAGCCTTTCCACTTCATCTATGAGTGACATTCTCACCACATCACTGTACAACCTGGTCATTCCCTTAGCCACCTTGGCTTGAGCAATTTCATCTTTCTTTTTCAAGTCCCAATGGTGGACTTGTTCACCTTAAACTTCAGGGCTAAGTCTACCACTCTCGCTTCTTTGTTGTGCAGTTCAATGATTTCTTTCTTGGTTTCGATGGTAAGAGCCGTTCTGGTTTTTCCACTAACACCCCCTTTCTTGGGACCCATTTTTCTTGGGTTTCACACTTCACTGAAACAAGAATGTTCACTCATGAAAAGTTGTCCTGCAACAACAAGAATAAGACCTTTAATTCTATAACCACCATCCACTAAACACACAGATGGCAAAAACACACCAAAGCAGGAAAAAAGGACAATCAACTGGGGACAAACATGCCCTGCCTTCATCTGAGCCATGTGAGACATGACTGGCTGATTCGGCCATTTTTTCATGGGAAAGGTGATGTTTTATGCTGCGTACATATGGTTCGTTATGTGAAACAAGTTTGTTCTGCGAGCCATGCAGGCGTTTGTTATGCAGATTGTTTGTTCTGCAGGGTGTTCATTATGCAATGTACCACTGTACTTGACATTCATATTTCCACGAACCCACGTTGAGATCATTTTATGTTTACACAGTCAATATCTTTAAAAATACAATTCAATAATAGAGTGAATAGAAATTTTAGGATAGTCTTATCAGAGATCAGAAATGGAGTTATTAGAGATAAGCAATAATAGTTTTCAATAACCTTGTTAATAGTCTTTCCCTGCCCTTTTGCAACAAAGACACAAGTTACTGTCAGCAGTTATTACATCAGCTCCACATGCTGCCTCACTCGCACATTGAAAAACATTGTTCCATCACTAAGAGTTAACCTGGACACTTCTTTTTGCCATATTATACTCCTTCAAACAGAATAATAAATGTAGCGATGTCCAATCACTTCTCTACACTAGATATGCAACATACATGTATCTTGCAGTCACACATCAGTGGAATGTAATGTTGAAATGAAGAGAGAAAAATAGGAAAGGCTGCTTGTCTCTGCAAAATATAAGTTTATTGCTTTATAACTCCATTCCAGTCTCAACATACAGTTTCATGCAATGGTATTTATTAGCCCAATACACGCACACAGCATAATACTTACAGCATATCAAAACAATGGTGAGTGTTAACATACTACACTCAAGCAGCTTAGTTCAAACATTTGTAGGAATAATAGTCTACTCACATAATACATCATTAAAACACAAATACAACATATCAATAGCAAAAAATATTTCTAAGTCCATTCTCTCCCAATCAGTCAGCTATCTCATCATCAAGCTAACGGCCACCTTTCAAAATCGGACTTCTTTGCCACTTCAAATTTAAAGTGATTAGACAGTAGATTTCTCTACAGCAAGTAAATATTTTAATCTCAGCCCATTGGCTGCTCTCGTTCTCGTAAATCATAACCATTGGATAATAAAAACTACTCACTGGTTCAGCAATTTCTAGCACCTTTCCGATTCAGGTTGTTTACTTCCAACTCTGACACTTTCAACCTACCTTCATAAGCAGTTCCCAAGGTCGTGTTACTCTGACAATTCAACAATTTAAATTTAAAAATACGGAGAGGCAAATTTACTCCGCCACAATATATATCATTATCGTAAGTAAATGTGCGTTTTATGCGATAAATGTGTATATATCATTAACGGAAGCATGAGTGTTTGTTTTCGTGTGACGGGTGAAAATCGAGACAGTTGGAGGAGAGGGGGCGGTGTGTGAGCGAATACGTTGACATGATTTCTGCATGTCGTCTGTCAACTGAAAGCGGAATCAGTTGTGGTGCTAACGGCGGATGAATACAGAGAAGCTTGCAGTAACGTGACTTAAAACATATAATTGTGCCTTACTCAGGCCACTACGGTGCGTCACTGCGGAGTATACTTACTCAAAACTGACACTGGTTGATAAATCAAACGACTGGTATCTGAATTATTGTTGCAAAGCTCTATCTTGTCAAGTTGGAAACCTCATTAAGTAACGCCACCATCAAAACATTCGTTTGATGCTACAGCTATTATTATTTCGATTTAAAGAACAAGGGAAGACAACAATACATTGCGAATATTACTTCAGTTGTTATCCCTAGCTAGCAATTGTTTTTATTTTCTGATTTCATTTGCTTGGGAATGGAATCGTCTAAGGAACAACTTAACACCGAGACTACGTCCACGACTTTAAAATCATCTAGTTTGGGGAAGAAACGCCTGGCTGTCATCGGAATCATCTGTCTTGTCCTTGCTGCTGTCATCATCGGGCTGGCGGTTGGTCTCAGCGACAGCGGGGACGACATTGCGAATGCACCTTTGTCTGTCAGAATAAAGAGAGCGGAGGAAATTTTGGACAAGTACCCGCTAGTTGACGGGTAGGTGTCAAATGTACTTCATATTATTTGCCGTTGTTGTAACTTCACATTATCTCTGTGCATTTCATTGTTTTTACATTTCTTTTCCTTCGTAAATATATCGTACGCCACTGGTTTCGTTTCATTGTCATTTTTCAATGTAATACTGATTTCGTTTCATTGTCATTTTTCAATGTAATACTGATTTCGTTTCATTGTCATTTTTCAATGTAATACTGATTTCGTTTCATTGTCATTTTTCAATGTAATACTGATTTCGTTTCATTGTCATTTTTCAATGTAATACTGATTTCGTTTCATTGTCATTTTTCAATGTAATACTGATTTCGTTTCATTGTCATTTTTCAATGTAATACTGATTTCGTTTCATAGTCATTTTTCAATGTAATACTTATTTCGCGTCTATTGAGCAGTTTATTGGTACGAATATTTTGTGTATGTGTATATATGTGTATGTTTTACATATATATGTGTGTGTAGGTGTATGTGTGTGTGTGTATAAGCGCGCATGAATATGTGCGTATATGTGTAATTGTGTGTATATGTGCATATGTAAATGTGTGTATGCATGTCTGTAAGTGCGTGTGTAATTGTGTGTATGTGTTAATGTATATATGTGTGTATGCATGTATACGTGTGTGTTCTTTATATAAAAATTGTAAAGCGCTTACAGCTTTTAAAGCAATATCGAACGCTTTTTAAATTATTATTATAATTAGTACTATAGTTTCCCAGTAATACAATGATCACTAGAGAAAAAAATAACATACCTCAAGTTATCAATTCTTACTTTTAGCTTATTAAAAGTCGAATTTCTTCCGAAAGACGTTTTATCTGTAATCTGAGAGTCAATTTAGAATTCACTGACAAATGAGATATTCCACCTAAGTCACATTATACACAAAATTAATAGTTTGTGCTGTGTGTGCGCGCGTGCTTGCGTGCGTGTGTGTGCTCTGTGTGCGTGTGTGTTTTTGCGTGTGCTGTCCTCTGTTGATTTTTTAAACATGGTGCTTGATCGTTCCTATTTTTAAAGACATTTACAAGATTTAAGCAAATCTTTAGAAAATGCATGAACATTGACACGACTTGCGAAAGAAACGTTTCTCCCAGTAACCTATGACCTCAGGACAATCATTATAGATTCTTTCCATGACATTTGACCTCCCACTTGACACTTCCGCAAATCCAGAGTGCCAGCCAGAACTTGGGTGAGAAACAGTTAGCGGGAAGAGAGAAAGAAACACAAACCTACTGGGAATTTTTCCTTCCTTGGGACTCGGGCCATGCACTACTGTAGATTAGAAAGCAGACACACCCACGATTGCCGAAAACCATGACGTGTAGTCTTGTCTTTACCTGTTCTTTATTGAGTAATTTGGAAAAATGGGCTCTAATGATGAAGTTTCGTGTGCGGGTTGTAATTCAATATCTAGTTCAATATCTTCCGTCTTGCCCCTAAAAGTGGCCCTTTTCTAAAATTTGACCTTTTGCCCTTTTATCATGCGCAGCTTTATGTCTGTCCTGCGCGTCTATGTGGTATGAATGTATGCGAATGTATGTATATGAAATATGTATGATTGTATGTATGTCTCTCTATGTAAGTATGTATATGTATCTATGTATGTATGTATAGGAAATAAACGGATAAAAATACTGTTCAATAGTTTCACGACAACGTTTCTGCTCAACGGTCTTAATACAGCAACACTTCATCATGAGAAATATAAATTATATTAAATTTATTTTAACATTTAACAACGTAACTTTCTACTCATTACTGTGAATTAGATTTAGCAGTGTATATCTGACCTCTGTATACTCTCGCGTGTAAGTTCCCTCACTCTATACTCACACTTGTAAGTTCCCTCACTATACACTCACACTTGTAAGTTCCCTCACTATATACTCACACTTGTAAGTTCCCTCACTATACACACACTTGTAAGTTCCCTCACTATACACTCACACTTGTAAGTTCCCTCACTATATACTCACACTTGTAAGTTCCCTCACTATACACACACTTGTAAGTTCCCTCACTATATACTCACGCGTGTAAGTTCCCTCACTACCCACTCATAAGGTTCCTCACTATCCACTCTCATGTGTTAGTTCCCTCACTTCCACTCACATATATAAGTTCCCTTCAAAAGTCAGTTTGCGTCATATTAATTCATGTAGATTGTTGAAAAGTCAATTTGCGTTATATCAGTTCATGTAGATTGTTGAAAAGTCAGTTTGCGTCATATCAATTCATGTAGATTGTTGAAAAGTCAGTTACAGTTGCTTCACTGATTAGGACTGCAGTCAGATAATTTCAAGTAAATGTCCGTACAGGTGTGCTGAATTCGAAACACTCCAAGTTCCAGCAACTAGTCCGGTTACTGAAGTCCAAAAAACTCAATTCCTTACAGTAAGCAACTGAAGTAAGATCACTTCATTTCAAGTATCCATGCTAGTCTTAGAAACCAAATCAGTTCAAGTTCAAGTTATATTTCCACTGTAATCAAATTAAAGTCAGATAATTTCAATTAAAATATCAAATTAAAGTAAGATAATTTCAATTAAAATATCAAATTAAAGTAAGATAATTTCAATTAAAATATAAAATTAAGTAAGATAATTTCAATTAAAATATCAAATTAAAGTAAGATAATTTCAATTAAAATATCAAATTAAAGTAAGATAATTTCAATTAAAATATGAAATTGAAGTAAGATAATTTCAATTAAAATATCAAGTTAAAGTCAGATAATTTCAATTAAAATTCCACTATAGTGTGTTGATCATTTCCAGAAAAATTACCAATCTACTCAGTTCAGTGAAGTCGATCAAATAAAGTCAATAGTCTACTTAGTCTTTTGAAGCCAAAAGAAATTAAATCAATAACCAACATCTCTCAACTGAAGTCAGATCAAATTAAGTCGATAACCTACGCTAATCTATTGAAGTAAAAAAAAAAAAATAGTAAATCAATAATTATAATCAAAACCACACAATTGAAGTCAGATCAATTAATTTCAAATCCGTACACTAATCCACTGAAGTCAGACCCTTTTTCAAGCTTCCACACATGAAGTTAGGTCACTTCAATTTCCTTCACAAGTTTCTTGAATTTAGGACCAAGTGAAATGGAATCTAGGTCAAACATAGTTTGTGAACGAAATTTGCCCAATTACTAAGACACACAATCCCTAAGCCATTGGGGTAAAAGCAAGCAAAAGTGACGCCATGAATGATGTCAAATGGCCGCCAATGTAATTTTCTCTGGTACACCATAGACTTTGATCCAAATCCTGCTGATGACAGCAAAAATACCGTTTCTAATGATATTGGAGGTACGGAGGAAACAGACTGACCTGATAATGATGATCATGTCTAGTAAGTTGTTTTTCTGATAATATATAGTAACCATACTACATATCATACATTTGTAGTAATTTTTAAGCTCACAGATATATTTCTAACTATTATTAAAATGAGTTATGTATGATTTTCATTGAATGACGAAAACTTTTTAAGCATAGTTTTGTAATTGTCATTATATATATATACTGTTCATAACATATATATAATGTATATGACAAATTTTCTGGAATAGATAACTTTATTACACTAGCAGTCTTCTTCTGCTCGCTACACACTACCGTCTGCTGTCGGATAAAAGTTTTCTCTTTTGAGCTTTGTAATAAACTTTTTTTTTGTAATTTGCGATCTTTGGAAAATGTAAAAAATGAATATTTTTGGTTTGTCCGCTGTTTGTGCAGCCAGCCTTTTGCACTGCAATATTTAACCAAGTTTTAAGTTTTCAATTTATGTGTCTTTTAAATAATTTCAAGTGCTTATGTTGTTTGTGAAAATTTTCTAGCGAATTTTGTTATTATGTTCATATTCACTTTATGACTGTATTATCTGTTAATAAATTCTTGTGTTTGTGTTGCCTATAAATAATTTCTTTTATTTATAATTCCTGTAAATAATTGCTGATGACTGTGCTGTCCATGGAAAATTTCTTGTGTCTATGTTGCCTGTAATTAATTTATGGTGTCTATGTTGCCTGTAAATAATTCCTAGTGTCTATGTTTCCTCTAATTAATTTTTGGTGTCTATGTTGTCTGTAATTAATTTTTGGTGTCTATGTTGCCTGTAAATAATTTATGGTGTCTATGTTGTCTGTAATTAATTTATGGTGTCTATGTTGCATGTAAATAATTCATGGTGTCTATGCTGCTTGGGTAAAAGAAAAAAACTCGCCTATGTGTTATCTATGGATAATTTCTTATATTTATGTTGCCTGTAAATAACTTCTCAGACTGTGAATAATTTTCTATTACTTCTCGTGTATGTGAAACCTACAAGGTTTTATCTCTGTCGAGGAGGCATTGCAAAACTACAAGCTAACTACACAAAGTAGTGTAATCTACCTAAATACAATATTTACTATAGCCTACAATCTAATACGCAAAATAAGAATCTCAATGTCAGTGAATGCACAAAGCGAGCTAACTACACAAAGTAGTGTAATCTACCTAAATACAATATTTACTACAGCCTAAAATCTAATAAGCAAATTGAGTCCACAAAGCGAGTAAGCGTCCACAGTGCAAGGAGGTCATTATGCAGAATGCACTGCTATTTATAGCCCGCTGTGCTCCCAGTATAAGCCACACCCGTAGGTAAAATCATACTTTTAGGGTACTATTGTCGCAGTTTTAGGGCTACTGACGAGTTCACTTATGAAATAGTGTGATGTTTTATAGCCTATCTTGATTCTAGGGCACTAATGTATACAACAATAAAAGTCCAATCAAAATCTGTTCTATAGTTTTGGAGTCAATTCCAAACAAACAGACACACAGTCAGAAATTATGAAGATAGGTTCTTTTGGTTTTATATCCTTCATACTATCCCCCCAAAGAGTAAACTCCACATTGTTTTCAGTGTACGGACAGAGGTAACAATATTATTTATATGTATAGATTATTTCCTGATTTTATCGGTTCTCATATTTTCTGTAGATTTTTCTGGCATACAAATTATTTCTTTATTTATTCTGGCCCTTTGGGTTTCCACTTTCACCTTTTTTCTTACACTTACATGAGCATGCGTGCACACACATGAGTATACATGCATGCAAATACACTGACTGACGGGAACGCACATGTGTACATACAACCACTTACTCGTCTCCCCACCCACCCCCAACCCGAACACAAATACTTAAGAACATGGTCGTAATTATGTCACTAGATATTGTTGCTTATAGAAGTAAAAATGATTATTAAGTATATTTATTAAAATCTCTCATTATCACAAGTTTTAAATGCTATTGGGGATGAGGGAATAAGGTCACTGAGTGAATAAGTGGATGATTCAAGCAAACAGTCACTTGACCAATCCACGTGATATCAAAACATCCAATCACATGACTATTTACGGCACTAATACCTTGTTAGATTGATTAGATTGAATATCAAATCGATTTCAGAAGAGATGTTTGTTGATTCGAATTTGTAAACAATTAATAAACCGGAATTTAAGTCATTCATTCATACAAATACGGTTAGGGCAGATGGGAATTGATAGTTTACCTAACTTTGTATCAATATGCAACGACAGATATAGAATTGAATGACTATTATTATTATTTTGGTATTGAGCGTTTTCTGCAACTACTCCCGGTAAAAAATTGGGAAATCTATTGTCCACTGCAGAAATGAAATAAGTGGGAAATCCATTGTCGATTGCAGAAATGAAATAAGTGGGAAATCCATTGTCGATTGCAGAAATGAAATAACTTTTGTATTTTCCTGCGCACGTTTTTGCTGCCTGAGTTGCGTGCTTGGTTAAAGTGACGTTCATTTTCACAGCTTCTGATTAATTCGGTACAATATACCGGCGGCCGCTATTGTCGTTGTTGGTCATAACTGACAGCACGTCGTGTAAACGTCAAAGGTTGGCAGTAAGATGACGTAGGATACTGTCAAAGTAGAATTTTGGGGATTAAACATTTCTTGAGTTGCGTAAAAAAAAAAATGTATTTATGCCGTTGTCAAAATTAACATTTCAAAACCATCAAGCCTTATAAGATTGAGCATGGAGTGTGTGTGTGTGTGTGTGTGTGTGTGTGTGTGTGTGTGTGTGTGTGTGTGTGTGTGTCGCTTATATTTCCATTTCCTTAATTATGTTTTGGTATTTTTGGATGATGGTGGTGGTGGAGGCGGAAGTGATAACACATTACGTCATTCTTTTTACAATCAGTTAGCTCTATATAATATTTACCGATTTTTTTTTTATGGCATATTCCTTTCTGCTTCTTTCTTCTTCTCTCCCCAACCCCATCCACTCCTGCTAGCCCTCACCCCCTCACCAGCCAGTTGCATAGGGCTTTTCTTGGTTGTTGTTGAAATTTTCTTCTCCTTCCTAATTTCCCTCATTAGCTAAACAGTTCACAGTTTCTTTTTTTCAATTTTTTTGTCCTCTTTTTTCCTCGCAAGCCAGTTTACCGTGTGTGTGTGCGTGCGCACAGCACAGCCACAGACAACAACATAATACATTTCTGTCTCATCGGACCACAGAGGTGAAATATGTCTCTTTAAGGCTGGACAGATCATTCATACTTTGATTAAGTCCGAACATTTTGTACTCCGTACCGAGTAATATTCTTTGTCTAATAGTGTGTGCATGCGTGCGTGCGTGTGTGTGTGTGTGTGTGAATTAAGGATTAATAATGGCTGATCTAGGTCGTTGTGCACTGACAGATATGTTTCTATAATGACAGACTGAAGTTTATATTAATTGATTCACACACATTTACAACGGATTAACAATAGGGTGTATACTGGCACACACAAATATAATATAATGAGGGTGTATGCTGGCACATACAAATATAATATAATGAGGGTGTATGCTGGCACACACAAATATAATATAATGAGGGTGTGTACTGGCACACACAAATATAATATAATGAGGGTGTATACTGGCACAAACAAATATAATATAATGAGGGTGTATACTGGCACAAACAAATATAATATAATGAGGGTGACGTATAAGCATCCAACAAAACAAAACAAAATATGCTGAAGAAGAAACATGTTCTCGAATTCTCATGTGTATTACTCAACACACTACAAGGAAGATTCAAAATAATCTTCGTGAATTCTCAAGACCAAGCCACCATTTCCACTCTATTGGCTCTCGAACTGAATTCACGGGAATCAACTTACAGCAACAAGTTTAACTGATAAGTTGATGACATCGCTGGATTCACACACCAACATAAGTAGAGTATAGTAGTCATTTCTGGTTTGAAGCAAAAGGAGAAAGGCATGCGTTCTCAATAGCTAACGATCGCCTTTATGACTGGACTCGAGTTATGTACAAATTCAAAGAGACAGAATAGAGTACTTCTTCAACAAAGAAACTATCGGTCCATACCCATTGGATAAATTTGTTATGAACAAGTGTGAGACTATTATTCAGAAAAACTACTCATCCAGTTGGAACTGGTTTAGATTGGCATCAGCAATTTTCTAGCATATTCTCAACTCGAGTTGTTTACTCCAACTCTGAATACCATCATAAAGAGTGTTTAAGATCCAATCACTTTGACAGTTTAACAATTTATATAACAATTAAGTTTAGAAATAGGGATAGGCAAATTTAACACTGGTACATATACTACTCTATTGTTTGATGTCTCTGCTATTCTGCTATCCGGTACCTATACTACTCTATATGTGGTTTCTATGCTGCTCCATTATCTGGTGTATACAGTACTCTATACTTTTGGTTTCAATCCTGCTCTATTATCTGGTATCTACACTACTCTATTATCTGACACTTATTCTACTCTACTCTTTGCTCTCTATGCTACTCTATTATCTAGTCTACTCGACTATCCGGTACATATACTACTATATTATCCGGTACATACACTACTCTGTTATCCGGTATCTACACTACTCTATTATCTGATATCTACTATACTCTGTTATCCGATACCCATACTACTCTATTTGTATTCTATATAAACAGTCTCTGGTCTCTGGTCGTCACTCAATGCCATGAATTAATTTATTAATCAATTAATACTACATAAGTTTCAGATTGTCGAGTAAGAATGTAAATGTTTTGATTAGTTCGGAGACACTTGAAATAGATTTCAAGGTCTCGCTTAATGTTTATAAAGTTTTATAGCCCGAATAATACTTCATACTCACTTGTCAGCACTATAAGCGTACTCGCGTACCTTTAGTGGATGTCTTCAAGAGGACATGTTTGGTAGATAACGCGGGAGTGTATCAGTGCATTCCAATGCAATATATCGTACTGGAGAGGGAAATGTAAGGAAATCTGCACTGTTTTGTGTGCGTGTGTGTTTATTATTAGATCATACGTCTGGTCATGACGTCAATAATAATTGTTTTGATGAATTTGAACTATTCCAGCATGAGATAGACAGGCCTTTGCGTGTGTGCGTGTTCGTTTATCCTTAGTTTCGTGTACTGATATTTCGGGTGTATGCGTGCGTTGGAGTGAGTGGGTATGTTCATTAGTGTGTTGGAGTGAGTGGGTATGTTCATTAGTGTGTTAGAGTGAGTGGGTATGTTCATTAGTGTGTTGGAGTGAGTGGGTATGTTCATTAGTGTGCACGGACAAGTAAACAAACGGAGTGATAATTACTTGCATCATTTAAATCCAAAAAGAAATAAAAACAATAAAACACCAGAACGTATGGGAACAGTTTTCAGTGTGCTGGTTAATGCACGCGTGTGTGCGTGCGTGTGTGTTTGCGTACTCATCACAGAAAAGAAAAGAGAAGAGAGATATATCTTCATGAAGGATGTTATTTTCCACGCAAATCCGGATTCAGTGAAATTAAGTGTTTGATTTACAGTGAGAGAGCTGGCGTTGCTGGATATTAACATATATTTGTAGTGTATGACCTTTCAGGTCATTGCTGGATATTAACATATATTTGTAGTGTATTACCTTTCTCGTAAGGTCAACAAAGAGTTCTCTCAAATTCTATACGCTTTTCTGTCACTATATTCTGTCACTTCACAAAAGCAAATGTGTCTTTGCTCAGACTGACTCCCCTTCGGTCCTTAAGACTGTGTCCAATCCTTATAACTGTGTCCAGTCCTTATACCTTTGTCCAGTCCTTATAACAGTGTCCAATCCTTCTAAAGGTGTCTAGTCTTTATAACCATGTTCTCTTTCATACCAATGTTGTTAGTGCTTCAAGCAAAAGACATGGACATCGCCGAATGCGCAGAAATGCTGAAGAAATGTTGTTCATTTTTAGACTATTATAGAACAAACGGTTTTAAAGAAGCCATTATTACAGCAAAGGATTTGGCAAAGGAACTATAAATCGAGCCGGTATTTAAACCCCTAAAAATGATCAACCGTGCGAAACGTCAGTTAAATGAAATTGCCCAAGATGAACCCATCGTTTGTCCAGGGTAGAAGTTAGAAGTAGAACTTTTTAATCCCGTATTAGATACATCTTAAAATGTCAATGAAAGAAAGATTTGAACAGTTAGATGAATATTCAGAAATCTGGTTTTTTATATAATGTAGACAATCTACCAGAAAGAGTTCTTAAATTGTGTTCCGATCTTAAAATTAAACCCACTGTGAAATCGAAATCTGACATAGATGGTACTTCGCTTTGTGATGAATTAATCATATTAAAGCTTTTCTTTCTGATAAAGTCAAAGATAAAATTACTGCTTTGTGATGAACTAATCAGTATTAAAGCTTTTCTTTCAGATAAGGTCAAAGGTTAAATTGCTCCGCACATCGTGTTATACTTTATAAAAGAGCATAATATACAAGATCTATATCCAATGTATGGATTGCTATGAACATAGTATTTTACTTTATAAAAAAAACATAATATACAAGATCTATATCCAATGTTTGGATTGCATGCGAATTTTACTAACAATACCTGTAACAGTATCAAGTGGAGAATGAAGTTTTTCTAGACTGAAATGAATCAAAACCTATCTAAGATCTACAATGCCACAAGACAGACTGTCCAGTTTAGGAACTCTATCCATTACAAATTATATCGCCGAAAAAGTAGACTTTTCTGCTCAAGTTAAAGAGTTTGCCGATGAACAGGCTCAAAAGTTAACTTCTGATATTAATTAAGCTTAGTTTAACATTTTGTTCTTTGTACTAATTTGTCATTTTTAATCTAAAATTTATATGGTTTTCTCTAAGGACATAATCGATGTGTTTTTGACAGTTTTGTACTAACCATCAATAAAATATTTCCATTTTCTCACTTTGAAAAGGGCGCCCTGAAAATCTCCGCCCGAGAGCGCCAAGCAGGTTAAGGCCGGCACTTCCTGTATATAATAGGTTTGAAACTGTACCTGTATATCATATAATAGTTTTGAAACTGTATCTGTATATAATTTTGAAACTGTACCCGTATATAATATAATAGTTTTAAAACTGTACCTGCATATAATATAATAGTTTTAAAACTGTACCTGTATATAATAGAATGCTGAAAATGTACTTGTGCATAGCACAATACTCGAATATTACCTGTATATAAGGAGTACTGGACCTGGACGTGTTCAAAATAAATCAGTCCACTTCAGTGCATATGCACTCGGTACAGGGTCAGTATTCCTTTATAAACTGGCACAGTTCCAGTATTTTAATATTATTATGTTTCCCTTTTCGTCTTTAGACTGTTAGAATCGGTGGTCTCAATCGTTATACTTAGAAAGAAATGTGCCTTAAACCTAGCGTGCCATAAAAGGATTGATTATCTCCCTCAGTTGCTTCAGACGGAACCATAGAATACAGATGTAATTAAATGTTTAGTCTGTGGAAAGAAATGTCTTTAGACCCAGCACCCCACAGCGATACAAGCTCCACTTTACCTGTCTTTCTTGTTCTCTTTCTTTCTTTTTTTTTCATAAGGGAGGTAATTATGCTATATAGCACTTGTTGTCTTCATTTCTAAAGAAAATTAAAATATAAATTTCTTAGGCCTTTGAAACAGGCTAAAGATGGCAAAGTCTATCAAAGGCAGTTACAGCTGGCAAACTTGCATTGCCACATCTCTTTAAATCTGGTTTTGTGGGTTTCTTTCTTTCTTTCTTTCTTTCTTTTTAAATTTCTTTCTTTCTTTCTTTCTTTCTTTCTTTCTTTCTTTCTTTCTATCTTTCTTTCTTTATTTCTTATATTCAGTCTCAAAGTTATCACTTGAAAACTTTCGGTAAAATCTCCTCCAGGAGAGATTTAGATTTCAAGTCAGTTCTCCTTTTTTCTGTTTAGCTCCTCCATCCCTTCTTTATCTCTCCTCTCTCTCTTTTCATCTTTTCGTCTGTTGCCTTTCACTGAAATGCAATAGTCTGTGCTTACAGGCACAATGACTTGCCGTGGCAATTTCGAAAGCGTGCGGGCAACAAGGTCTACCATGCCGGCATCAACCTGACCAAAGGCTGGAGTGATGTCCACACAGATATCCCCCGCCTTAGAAAAGGCAAAGTGGGCGCTCAGGTAAGCAAGAACATATCACGTGTCGCTTTGGACAGGAATAATGCGCAGTAAAGTATTGAGGGAAATATATGCAGTGAGTTAAGAAGGAAAATATGCAGTGAGCTAAGAAGGAAAATATACAGTGAGCTAAGAAGGAAAATATACAGTGAGCTAAGAAGGAAAATATGCAGTGAGGTAAAGAGGAGAACTATGCAGTTTACAGTTGTAAGATGCAATGGGTCCAATTGACTGGCTTGCACAGTCACTTAATGAGTTCATGTCAAACAAATCATCCAACAAAAATAACAACACAAATCAAAGACACAATTTATCAGAAAGTAAGTTTAAAAAGCACATGAGTGTTGAAAAGCAGTTAACTATTACCTTGATAAAGGGTTGTTTTTTCATGTTACATCAGTTAACTATTACCTTGATAAAGGGTTGTTTTTTCATGTTACATCACGAAAGTCAGGTATCCAGAAGGATTAAAAATAATGTGGGCTACTGCGCTCCAATATTCATGATGATAGAAGAACAGCGTGGACATTAAAAGAATAGAGGAATAAATGAAGGAAACGATTTGTCGATGTAACAAGTAGGCCTAAATGCTCGAGGAGCAGATAAAATCAAGGGGGGAAAAAACCAACAAAACGTTAACTCCAAACTCACGAAGGCGTAACGTTTGATGGTAAAGTATAAACTCTTTCCGCGCGTGTTTACTTCAAATTGGCTGTGAGCGTGCCTTTGCAAAAGTTAGATCATATACATTTGTTCAGTTTATGATAACAAATTGTCACCTTATAAATGGATTTTGAACTGGTCTCGAATGAAATATGTTTGTAATAAGTGTAAAATGACAGCCTATTCAAAACACCCAAGTAAACACGTGCTTTTGAAAGTTCTCGATGTTTCTGGCGTGTGTATTTCTATTCGTGTGAGTAATAAATAATATTATTTGTTTCAACAACAAGGAAACCTAATTAACACGTTTATATGACCTCTAGCTGATCACAAGTTTATATGACCTCTAGCTGATCACATGTTTATATGACCTCTAGCTGATCACACGTTTATATGACTTCTAGCTGATCACATGTTTATATGACCTCTAATTGATCACATGTTTATATGACCTCTAGCTGATCACAAGTACATCATGTCTACACCATTTACACCTAAGTTTATAAGTTTTCCTGAAACCTAGGTAGTTACTCAAAGTACAGATGATGTCAACATCTAAACATTTATGTTAACTGTTATATCAATGTGCTGATTATGTTAACTCCACCTAAGCCTAAGTTTTCAAGCTTCTTCGAACTGAAGCTAATCGCCTCAAATCTATTGATGACGTCACCAGTTTTGGGCGGCTTACGTGGATTGCAACTCTTCCTACAAAGATGCTGTACGTCAGTCTCTTGATCAAGTTGACATCATCAAGAAAATGGTTCAAATGTACCCCAACGCATTCCAGTGGGTTACATCTGCCCAAGGTACCCTGTACAGTCTCTGTGTGCGTATACATGTGTGTGTATGCGTGTGTGTAAAACCTATTCTGTAGAAAGAATGGGGGGGGGGGGGGGGCCGCATAAAATGATATGTGGAATATAGAATAATAAAACGGTTATGAAATAAATCATTTCAATTAAACAATATATTCAGAACAGCTTTTTAAAAATAGTTTTATTGTTGTTTAAAAATAATGGCAGTAGTAAAATATTTTTAAAAGAAAAACTGACAACAAAGCAAACGAAACAAGCAAACGAAAGAGCACACACACAAAATCCAACAACAACCACCACAAAGGTATTCATTACGTCCTCTATGAAACCAGCTTACGGTGGAAACGGAAGTAAAACTCATATATAAATCAATTACTGAGTTAAGTGTATAGTTAACGACAAATATATTAGTATATACTTTATAAATAATGCGTTTTATTATCTGAATAATTAATCGGTTAAAGTATAGTTAACGACGCATATTAGTCTCTATACAGTTCAATGATGAGTCTGGAAATACATTATTCTCTCTTAATTTATTTGACTTTTTTCAGTAATTAAACGGTTAAAAAGAACAGTTAATAAAAGAAATGCATGTAGTGGCCTATTCTCTACTTTGATATATTTTACTGACTTCAGATATATATAATGGCTTATTATCTACCTTGATACATTTTACCGACTTAGATATATTTATGTGTACACACACACACACACACACACACACACACACACACACACACACACACACTCACACACACTCTCACACACACACACTCACACAAACACACACACACACACACACACACACACACACACACACACACACACACACACTAATGTAGGCATCACACAGTGCACATTTGGTACACAATGTCGGTATCACACAGTGCACATCTGGTACACAATGTAGGAAGTCAATCTACGCGTCCCCTTATCAAACAACGAGAGAAGCATCTGATCATACTCCTTTGAGCAAAACATTAGATTTAATTAAAGAGGCCATATATTTAATTAAAATATGTTCATTGTATGAGTATACCAGTATCAGTTTAATATCAAAAATAAATTAACGTTGGAGAGACTAATAGTATAGAGATTGGAGAGACTAACAGTTGAGAGATTGGAGAGACTATTAGTGTAGACTGTAGAGATTGGAGAGACAAATTGTGTATAGATTTGGGTAGCTAATGGTGTAGAGATTTGAGTGACTAGTGATGGAGAGATTGGAGAGATTAATAGTGTACATGTTATAGAGACTAATCGTGTAAATATTAGTAATGTAGAGATTTTGTCATTAATTATAGTGAGAAGTGTCTCTGTAATAATGGTATATGTATTACTGTAATACTATTTTAAAATGTATTATTGATGCGTTACTGCATTTATATATTTTTATACCAATGTTATTGTTGTTAGAGTGGAAGCTGATATTTAAATCTCATGTGCTTTTAATTTTGCCTGCATGTGTATGTGTGAGTGTGTTTATGTGTCTGAATTTATATGTGTATCTGTGTGTATGTCTGTGTACGACAGGAATCGAAGACGCGTTTAATGCTGGAAAGATTGGGAGCCTTATAGGACTAGAGGGAGGTCACTCCATCGACAGCAGTCTGGGTAATCTGCGCATGTTCTACGATCTGGGTGTCCGCTATATGACAGTCACCCACAGCTGTAACACACCTTGGTAATAATGAACTGATTCAAACCAAAAGTAGTTTTTAAACCCACCCACCCATCTACGTTGTAACTGTTTAAAGTACTTAGGAATACTCATTTTTTCTCAACGGAAACTACTTTGAATCATTTGTTAAAAATTAAATAAAGGTAGATAAGATATTCACCTTTTAGGCTACTTTAGAAATAAATCTAAACTGGCCTTAACCTACGCATAACTTATTCTTCATTATAACCATATTTTATTTCAAATCCTAAATATAATAGTAACCCGCTTATAGCAGGCCTGTATGCATGTGTGTGTGTGTGTGTGTGTGTGTGTGTGTGTGTGTGTGTGTGTGTGAATCATGCCTATTAGGCCAGTCTGTCTTTGACGTTTCCCCATAGCAAGTGTATTCGCAAATCCGCGGAGTGAAAAAGTTCCACAACAACAGTTTGATGTTTGATAATCTGATCCTCTCGCTTTACTGAATACCTGCTTATTCATTTGCTTTTAATATGTTCATCTAGTCAGATTGTTTCTTTAAGAAAAAAAACATAAACATCATCTCCACAATGCCTCTAAATCGTACTGACAAAACAACCCGTAGGCGTTTTGTCACAAGTCCGGAACAATTGTTCTTTTTGTCAGTGCTGAGAAAAATGGCGGTTGTGGAACAGTAAATTAGCAAAAAGTGACATCCTGGAATTCTGCCTGGAAATAATCATAAGAGCAAACTATCCATCCTGGGTTATGTTCCGTAGGAATAACTCTTGCCAATGGGGATAACTCTTGCGTGAAATGCCAGTAAACGAGTCCATTATATCTGTAGTAGGAATCATTTTGTTATTGCTAAATGCACCCAGGTCCGGTGATAGAATCAAACAGGAATGTCTGCCTATCTAGAGCTAACAGTGGGTCCCTGGATGTAAGTCGTATGGCGTCTGTTTGGGGCGACAACTCTTAGATGAGTCCGATCTGGAATAGATGCATGTCGGAATGAACAGTCGCTGGTAATAGCGCCTCAAGCCACTTCATGCCTAGTGAACCACTCTTTTGAACCAAACAATAATAGTACATGTATTATTAATTATTATTATGACCAATGTGTAAAGCTTTTCAAAACAAAATCAATATTAGTATAAGCTTTATTATTATGACCTTTGTGTAAAGCTTTTCAAAACAAAATCAATATTAGTATATGGTTTATTATTATGACCTTTGTGTAAAGCTTTTCAAAACAAAATCAATATTAGTATATGGTTTATTATTATGACCTTTGTGTAAAGCTTTTCAAAACAAAATCAATATTAGTATATGGTTTATTATTATGACCTTTGTGTAAAGCTTTTCTCATTGGCGCCGAGATTAAACTCTAAGTGGCACCAAAAGTCAAAAGAGCTAATTGAACGACTTTTACTTTCGCCGCATGAACGAGCGCTTTAGGTCTTTAATTATATTTATTACACGTTGAAAAACAAAATATAATATGATGATATGATAGAATATAATATGATGTCAAGAAGTTTTCTCGGTCTATGTGTTTTGATCAGAGACAATGCAGACACAGATATTCTGATCAGAGGCAATCCAGACACAGGTATTCTGATCAGAGGCAATCCAGACACAGGTATTCTGATCAGAGGCAATCCAGACACAGGTATTCTGATCAGAGGCAATCCAGACACAGGTATTCTGATCAGAGGCAACCTTAGTGTTTCCGATCCGAAACGATACATACTATGATCAAAGGCAATCCAGACCCCTGTACTATGATCAGAGGCAACCTTGACCCCTGTACTATGATCAGAGGCAACCTTGACCCATGTACTATGATCAGAGGCAATCTAGAATCAGGTGCTATGATCAGATGTAATCTAGGCCCATATACTATAATCAGAGGCAATCTAGAATCATTTGATATGATCAAAGGCAATCTAGACCCATATACTATGATTAGAGGCAATCTAGATCCATATACTATGATTTTATTTAGAGGCAGTCTAGACCCATATACTATGATCAGAAGCAATCTAGACCCATATACTATGATTAGAGGCAATCTAGACCCATATACTATGATTAGAGGCAACCAAAATCCTTATAATATGATCAGAGATAATATAAAACAATATCTTCTGAATAGAGCAATCCAGACCCCGGATTCTGATCATAGAAATCTAGATGCATTTAAGCACAATTATGTGCATTAATTCAGTTATCAGTTTGAAGGAGAACATTCATGATCTTGTTTGTTGGAGTTGAAATAAAATCAGAATATTATACCGTGAGAAAAGTACTTTGCGGAAATTGATTTCTAAGCTGCTTTCTGTTGTATTCTGTGAAATAACAGACGATATCTATTGAAATACACAAAAATTGTGGTCAGTGAAATAGCAGACGATATCTATTGAAATACACAAAAATTGTGGTCAGTGAAATAGCAGACGATATCTATTGAAGTACACAAAAATTGTGTTCAGTGAAATAGCAGACGATATCTACTGAAGTACACAAAAATTGTGTTCAGTGAAATAACAGACGATATCTATTGAAGTACACAAAATTGGCATCGCTCTCAAGACGCTCAAGGTTCGCACAACAGAAAATATACACACATACACACACAAGCGCAAAGACAAACACACATACAGAACTGTGTGTGGAATGTTATGAAGCAAAAATCATAAATCTAATTTAAGAGCCAAAAGTCATGGAAAATCATCAGTACAGAAAAGATTGGATAAATGTATTCATTACATTTATTTTACATTTAATTAAGCTATGAAACAAAAGAAAAAAATAGGGATATATTTTTCGTATATCAAAATACACAATGCTGAACTAGCGCTACTTAAAATTGTATATCACTGTCGTCACCATTTAATATAGAGTAACGTCTTAGTACTTTATTATGCGTACTTATTTTGGTGCTGTGCTAACTATTAATAAATCACTGTATACTGTAAAACGAAAGGTTGGACATATTAATACCAGGCAGTCTTGTCTCCGATTCCACTTAAAAATCACTTGTCAATGACGAAAGGGTGATAAAACTTCATTCTGACCTCATTTCTGTTCTGACAATATTCAACAGGAAAAAATAGACTCCACTGACACACATACCGTCGTCACATCTTTATTCATTCTTTTCATAGCTGCCCTATATTAATTGAACTTTAGCTGGAGTGCACTTGTTTTGTAGTGTTGAAATATCTTTATGAATACTTTGTCTCAAACTAATACGTGATAAATTAAAGACCAACATTAATTTTAAAACGAAATATTTCAGAAACTGGAATAAGGAGAATATTACAATGGAGATTAAAAGCAACCGTAGGTCATTATATGACACATACACACACGCACACACACACACAAACACACATACACACACATATAAGGATTGTCTGTTAGAACATATGCAATTATAGACATGTATATCAAACAGATTGTCTCCTAGAATATATGCAATTATATGATATATATGCATCATCAAACAGAAGTCAAACAGTAAAGATTTTGTATAAAAACCTAAAGGTAGTGTCGATTGTTTTTCTCCAGTGGATAGGCATCAAACTGACAGATATAAGTTTGCTGCAGTTGATTTTTATTTTGTTTTCAAATTGAAAATACAGTAGAGGCAAATGTTATATTGCAGATTTACGACTATGTCAAGGTCGGAGAAAGTGAAGTGGCTGAAAGATTAATACTACGATCAGCGAAACAGTACATGACTTAGTGCACCTGCTTAAAAAAAATATGTAGAGTTATCTCTCTTACACACACACTCACACTCACTCACTCACAAATACATACATTAAAGAAAAATTGCAAAAATACAAAATTATAATTAAGGTGAAAATTAGGGCGCAGAGCATGGAAAGACTACTAAACACAAGAAGAATGAACGAGTATATGAAAATGGCATAAAATCCTTAATCATAACAAAAAAAAACCACACACAAAACAATTCAGAGAACGTATTTCAACGCAGAAGAACAATTATTTTTTTTTTATAGATTGCAATGTACCCATGTGCAGTTTCTTTCGTATGTTTGGGTAGGCGAGGACGGGTTCACTGATTTTCAGTCTTCAAAGTAAATTGAAGGCAAGAAAAAGTGTTTGTGCCTGCGTGCGTTCACTAAAAGCTTACTGATCTCCCTCTAAATTAACGAGATTGTCTCAGCTTTGAAGAAGAATAGAAGTATGAGATGCAATTAATGCCAAATACTTTGGAATTATGTAGGTTTGACTTCAACACTCTTGCTAGTTGCTAAGATCAGGTTCGCTGGCAGTTAGGATGCATATTTTTTCGTATGTAAAAATTTCCCGGAATAATGGTTATTTTTAGAGAAAGTTAGCATAGAACCGGAAAGTGACTAGTAAGTGCCGAGAAAACAAAGCATTGCTCAGCTTTGTGGACCGTGGAGTTCTTTCGTCACGTGACGTGTAGTGAACCGTGGAGCTCTTTTATCACGTGACTTGTGGTGAGCTGTTAAAATAAATGAAAACATCCATGTTCTTAGTGTTGACTTAACCAGCTCAAGCAGATAGGACATAAAATCTCTATTTCTACAACGCATTTAATAATAATAGAAGATAAGATAAACTTTTCTTTAAATCATGGAAAATATCAGGGTGTTTTTGTTTTGTTTTGTTTTTTTAAAATCACTTATAACACAGAAAATGAAAAAAATGGAGAATGGAAAAAAATAATCTAAAACTATGTAACCTTACCTTTTAACACCTTCACTGATGGGCCCTGTTATAAGATAGTGCAGAAATAACAGTTTCTAGCAACAGTTTATGACTACGTCAATCAATCATTACCAAAGTTGAGGATTATGTCTATTTATAACTAATATACCACATATAAACCAGTAGCTAATGTCCGTTTGATTAAGAAATATAAAGTAGAAAACTCGATAAAAGCAAGTTTCTGACATGACTATCGTGCCATCATTTCCTCTTTATTTTGCAGGGCAGACAACTGGATGGTTGACCGAGACAAAACTCCAGAGCACTTTGGCCTGAATGAATTTGGCAAGGTTGAATTTAATTTTGTCACGTGTTTTTTCTTTGCATCTAATTTCACTAAGATGTCTTTATGTTGCTGAATATATTAAAAAGCCATTCACTAACTCAAGCCCTATTTTGTTTAAGGGGACATTGGAAATGAATCATTTGGGTCTTCGTGGTGCTGTTTTTTTTCCACGTCCGCTTTTTAAATTTTGTTTAAATATTTTTATTTTTCTGTCATCATGTTCTTATTAAAAAAAAATGTGAGAGATACTTCAACAGAAAAATAAATAATGTAAAAAAAATAAATAATTAGATACAATATTCATACATATTTACGTAGTACACATTTCTAAAATATCAATCTCACTTTTTAAAAAATAAATAAATTCTTGTTTGTTAGATATTCAAAATATTTTGAAAAGTGTACCGTTTCACCACCACTCAAATAAATAAATTAATTCATTTTTAAAAGTGCATCATTTATAGCACACTTTAGCAAATGAAATTTTAATAAGTCTGAACAAACTCTATATACATAGCGACATGATAAACAGACAGTGAAACCTCACTAGTCCGGACTAATGGGGGTGGGTGGGGATCCGGATGAGACGAAATCCGGATTAGTGAGCTGACTGTTAGATGGCAGTATACGCGCTTCTAATACTTAGTACGTGACAAAAAAATTTAATTATCTGAGTTCAAATTATCGAGAGCGACACATATCGAACATGGACAAACAAATGACGAATTACGTCAAGAAGACGGGAGACAAACAAAAGGCCTACACACACCGACAGACAAATGTCTTAAAATGTCTAAGAAAATATGTCGTATAAATAAAGTTTTTGCCCACTCTGAACACGGTAAAACAAAGCCACATAACACTTCCAAGTCGCATATGCTAGGACCCGCCTTCATACCATTCATAGCAATGTCACGTGATACAATAATGCAAAATGTCTGCTTCCGTGAACGTTACAGAATTCAGTGAAAGCGATGGTGAAATAGAAGATGTTGTTAGTTTTAGCTGCATTGGCTGAAACTTTAGACGACCAAGAGAAAACAAAACTAGAAAAGATCTCGTTGGGTCAGAAGATCAGTACAGTGCATAGGCACAACCTCTTTGTCTCATTCTGTATCGCTTGTAAGACTTTTGTATGTATAGATTAGACATATAGATTAGATTGTGGAGAGAGAAAGAGATAGACGAGACAGTCTTTAGATATATAGATAAATAATAAATAGTCTCAGTATTTAGATACATAGACAAATAGAATGACACTCTTGGTGTAAGAGATATAGATAATTATCTATTATAATAGACCGCCTTAATATGTAGAGATGTCGAGAGACAATAAAGAAACATCCCATTAAATGAATACTAATAACAATAACCACCAGCCACAACTTTCGTTATTTTTATTTTTGAGTTTCACATCCAGTTTCTATTGTCGCTGATTTCGCGATAGAAGTGATTTATGTTCTGAAAGGGAGAAATATAGTGTCATAGGTAGGGAGAACGAAGGTCTGAGTGGGTGTTTGATGGATTTTCTAGGTTCTATATTGTGCCTGGGTAGCGGTCAGAGGCGAAGTCTATTTTAACCTGTCAGGAGATCGTTAATGCACGTGGTCTGTAGCACACGGAATCCAATTTGTCGTCCCCATCTAGCTGACTAGAAGTTCAGCCTGCCTCCTTGAGTTAGAGAGTGGTGAGGGATCGCATGGGATTGAACCTCGGCCACTTGAACGAGAGCGAGTGTCTTCCTACTCACTTCACTCCCCCTTGTCCCCAATATCAAATAAAGTACTTTTCCTCAAGAACTGTGTAACAGAATACAATTACATATCCATTAACATGAAAAAGAAACATTATTTTTCAGTCGGAAATGTGTATCAAAATTATATGGACATTAACATTACAAGCCTGCGAATATATCTGTATTATCACATACAAAATAACAGAAATATTGACAGACTGAATCAATTCTGTGGCAACTGTTGAACTATTGCAAAGTTATTTTTTCATAAGAGTTGCATGGATCATATCATTTGATGTGTACTAGATTAATTTTACGTAAAGTTCTAATCTGTTGTATTGCCCCTGACCTCTCTCTTCGCAGAGTTGATTACTGATGTTGATCTGCATTCCTATTTGAGCAGTGGATACTGAGGGTAAATGGCGACACTAATCTTAACTCTTTTTCATGAGACACAAAGCTTAATTCTGTTTTCACGTGACACAAATCTTAACTCTACTTTCACGTGACACAAATCTGAACTCTTTTTATAAGACAAAAGCTTAACTCTGTTTTCACGTAACACCAATCTTAACTCTGTTTTCACGCGACACAAATGTTTACTTTCACGTGACCCAAATCTTAACTGTTTTCTGCGTCAGAACGTCATCAGAGAAATGAACCGACTCGGCATGCTGGTGGACTTGTCCCACGTGTCAAACGACACAATGGTCGATTCCCTAATCATAACACGGGCACCAGTCATCTTCAGCCATTCTTCAGCATTTGGTGTCTGCAACCATTACCGCAACGTGCCAGACAACGTTCTGGAAATGACTGTGAGTATTTGTGTGCTGCTTATCTGTTTATGTCTTTTTTTGTGTGTTTTACTTGTGTTTGTCTTGTATTTGGTTTTTTCTTTGTTTTTGCGTTTGGTTTTGTCTTTCTTAGTTTTTTCCTTGTTAGTTTGTGTGTGTGTGTGTGTGTGTGTGTGTGTGTGTGTGTGTGTGTGTGTGTGTTGTCAGTTGTAGATGTAAGCAGAAAGAGGGTATGTACTTCTGCGTATGGGGGGGGGGGGGGAGTAAGGTCACACTTACGTAATCAGTAACAAGGAAACCAAAATTATAAATTCTCAGCAACCCTTAACAACGTGTCTTCTTTCTGCACGATGTACTTTTTTTTTATCCTTTCCCCTTTATCCTCTTTGTGTAATTACAATAGTCTTAGAATTTTCATCGGAGTGTAACTACTAAAAGACAAACAACTCAAACGGTAACATCTGTTGATCAGTCGATATAATTTTTTAATCATGTTATTCCAACATATCCCTTTCAAACTGACCACAAAGACCACAACGTTCGTTGAAAACATCTTCTCCGTCTCTCTCTCTTCTCCTCCCCCCCCCCCCCCCGCCCTTCAAAATGAAAGAAAAAATCTTTGCTGTAAAATCTGTAGAACACTTGTCAAGATAACCTCCAGAATAAACAAAAACTATGAAATCAAGTGAACTCTCATTTCAAATCAGTGACGTCATTTGACTTCAAAAGTGCACCCGATTCTGCGGACTGCAGGCGCATATTCTGAACTAACCACGAAATAAAAGTTTGTTGATTTTTTTTAATACAATGTAGTGCAATACATGAGAAAGTACTCTCGTATCGTCTCTCCCATCTTTTGAAGTGCAAGCACTTTTTAAACGTGCGAAACACTCTTATTATATACACGAAGGTGCTCACAAGTTAGTCCATGGTTTGTTTAGTTGTGTGTGAACGTGCTTCTGGTCTAATGCCCCCCCCCCCCTTCACATCAGTCAGTAATAAATACATAAACTTCATTCTCCTTGCCCTCCTTCATGAATACGTAAAAAAGGGAGGGCCCATTAGGCCGCAATTTCCACTCCGAAAGAGTGACCTCACGTCCAATGTTTTTACAAAAAAGCTTGCACTTGATGAAAGTCACAGTGTTGATTTTTATGTTGATTATTATTTTTTTTTAAAGTCAGTCACATTAAAAAGATAAGAATACGTATGTAATGCTCCAATCAAATGAATTATCTAGGGTAACCAAATTTACATATTAACAAAACGGAAGCTGTGCACAGTGTTTGCTTCCACAGAGTTTTAGTAAAATGACATAATTTACTAGCAGTTAGATACTAATGTACATTTAATATTATATAGGCAAACAGATTGTCACTTAGTTATTAAACTATTCTGCAATCATACACAATTAAGTCATATTTGTCAAAGTGTAAACGAAATAATATTAAAAATTTGCTAGAAATTAAATACGCCATTTCTTAAATAAGACAGCAATGGTCATTCACAGTTTACGAAAGTACTGATGCAGACAAACATATGTTACATCAAGAAATTGTAAGAGAAAGTAGAAAAGTTAATAACAACAACAACAAAAATTACAGAAAGTTAATTTTAAAAAAAATATTTCACCTTTTATAAATGGTTTCAGAACAGATTTCAGACTCAAATAAATTTGTAACAATGAAAAAATAATGTTTCCTTTGATCACAATATGGCAGTGACAAGCCACACAACCATAGCTTTACTACTAGTTATGTACATCCCCAGGGTAATGGTGCAGAACAGAAAAACAAAAACATGAGGCTGATTATAAATATATAGAAAAACATCAATTCCAAAATAATCTAAAAACTGAGAGACCTGAAGGTCTGGGTGGTGGTTGGGAGAAGGGGAGTTGAGAATGTTTTAGTTCAGCCAAGAAGGATAAAAAGTTGCTCAGTGGTATATATTGCAACAGCTTGACCACACTTTCAAATATTGCTTACTCAGCCACAGCAAAATATTAGATCAGCAGCAGAGAGGAGGAGGAACAAATGGGTGGTCAGACTGAAAGTGATTTAAAACAACAAACAAACAAAAAACTTTCACAACCTATATTCATTGTCCTTTTCGCATCATTTATTTTTTTTAAAATGTTCTCTCATCTCCCCCAAATTGGTTGTGATGTCACACTCATAATCACTGAAATGCAAATTTTATAAAACAGTTCTGTATCACTCATAAATAAAAATAAGACAAATATATATTGGATCATGTTTGTGTGTGTGTGTGTGTGTGTGTGTGTGTATGTACTAACTGATGAACATTGAGAATCAGCTATCTATGCTAGAGTAACAGCTATTTTCCTAGTTAGGTAGGTTAAAGCTTAGAAATTTTTAAAAATAGCATTTTGATGTCAGAAGTAAAGAGATTAAATCTGAATCATAGGGAAAACAAAACCCACACTTGAAACTATTAATTTGATTTTATATGACTCTCTAATTTAAAGTATTATTCTCCAGGAGAATATTAAGCTACATACTTACCTTCAAGTAAGGGTATAGTATGATACTTAAACATTTAAAGCAGCTGTTTTCTTTAAAAAAAAATTTAAGAAATAGTTTCAGTGTATTCTGCTTTGAAATCAGCAATAGCAAATGTTTCTACAAATCTACAGTGTTAATAATTCTTTTTAAATATTTTCAGAAAACAAACGGAGGTGTTGTAATGGTGAATTTTTATAGCACATTCGTCAACTGCTTCCCAAGAAATATTAGTAATGTAAATGGAACACTTTCACAAGTGGCAGGTACTCATATTTGTATAGAAGTATCTTATGGATAAATTTGTACATTCAGACAAAATATTATCTAGTTTCACCTAACCATGTCTCACACATAAAATTACACATTACTGTTATAAACCTTGAATTACATGTAGCAGTATAAATATTACATCTGATTCTAAATATTTAACTATTACATGTTTACTACAATATATATTACTAGTATATGAGTGTGTGTATGTAAACATCTATTATATAGTCTGCAGCTATGACAAAGCTAATATGTACATGCATTTCCTTGAAGCTATACATCAAATAATTATAATATGCCTGCAAGTATTACACCAAATAGCTAACAAAGACATTAGATACCAAACAACTAATGTACACATTCATCTCCTGCAAAAACTATACACTAAATAGCTAATACAGACTCTATACACCAAACAACTAATATAGATAGACAAATTTCCTGCAAACTATACACCAAATAGTTAATACAGACTTTATACACCAAACAACTAATACAGACCTGCATCTCCCACAGTTAAATAGTTAAAAGTTAAAATAAACCTGCAGCTATATTACCAGACTAATACTGACATGCCAACTCCTATGGCTATATGTATAGCTAATAAAGCCTACTAAACATGCAAATCCTGCATTTCTTGCACTTATAAACTCACAGTTAAAGACCAAGTGAGAAGGAGTCTAGATCAATTGTGCAAATGAGCTCAATCAATAGATTTGGGTGTTCTGATAATATATAGAGAATTTCAAAGCCATAGTCCCAGTGGATATTGTAATATACGTGATCAAGAGAAATTGATTCTGTGAAATATTCAATGTTGATGATGTACACAAATGTGCTTAATGATGGTGCAGAAGACCAAAAAGCCAATCTTTTATACTGAAGATATGACACTCAGGGCCGCCGAGAAAAAGTCCTGGCCCTTATACAAAGTTCAACACACATGTATTTTTTCATAGGTAATGTCAAACAAGGCTGCAAGGCGGTTTTCCTATACACACAAAGTATGAAGTATATATCCAATATTGTTTTTCTTTTTAAAAATTTGGTTTTGCATAAATTTCTTTAAATTTTCCCCTTTGTGGGCCCTCCTTTGATCTCCATGGACCCCAGAACAATGTACCGGCTGCACCCCCCCCCCTCTCCTCAGTGCCTGATGACACTTGACCAAAGGAAATGAGCTCTGCTTGAATGTCTCAAGTAATTGCACACAAAACAAAGAAACCTCGACTGGACTAAAATGCTCTGAGCATTTTAGTCACTTTGTATCAGCATGTGACAATCCTGTGCATAAATGTGAGCTTTGGTTTCTATTCCACTTTTAACACTAAAATAATATTATAAAAGTTGCTGGCTATTTCAACATTGCCAGGATGTTTAGAAATGTTGACTTACTGAATTATTTCTTTTAAAAATATATGTTTGAAGTGGACTCCTATTCAACATAGGTCTATATGCATACGTATTATATAATCTTTTGATATGTTCTATTAAACATAGGTCTATATGCATAAGTATTATATAATCTTTTGATATGAGTTTGATAAACTCTAAATGTGCCCTAAATCCTGAATACCATTTTTAGGTAACACTGTACTACTTTCAACCAAGACATTAGCAGTTAGGAAATTTTCAGTTAAATCCAAATAAGATTTTAGAATCTGTGCTAAGAGCACTCTTAGACTTAAAAAAATTGATAACTAGCCAAGAAAATTAGTTCTCTGGGTCTATTTATAGAAAACAAGTGGAAATAGCATAAAAATATGATTAGAACTCATTCCCACTGTAAATTGTATGTTTTTGTCCAATTTTTTTTCTGATGCAAGATATAAAAATTTGCTTTGTGTTTTCAGACCACATTGACTATATTAAAAACAAAATAGGTGTGGACCACATTGGAATTGGGGCAGACTATGATGGTGTGACAATGTAAGTTATCACTCTGTTTAAATGTACAAGTGTGACACATACTCCTTGTCATAGAACTGGTCAAGAAGATGAGTGAACAAGAGATGGATTTGTATATACCTGGCATTTTCCACAGGTCTTAAAACTAAATCAACAGAACCCATTAATCAACAACAGTAACTGCAGATTATTATCATATATAACCCAAGAACTTAGGCTTGTTTAATTAACGTAAAGAAACAAAAATATATTTTTAAAAATATTTTTAAAATATCTAATTTAGAAATATATCATTTTTAATTAAATGAATGACAGCAATTCAGAATGGATATTCACTTTACACAATACAATGCAGCAAGCATACACACAATTTGTTTGAAAATTTATATTTCCATAAGAAAATATTACTGCTGAGTGAAGAATTTATGTCTGCTGTTCCAGATTGCCTGCGGGTCTTGAAGATGTCTCTACATACCCAGCACTGTTTGCAGAATTAATCAAACGGGGTTATTCTTCAGAAGATTTAATGAAAATTGCTGGCAAAAATCTGGTCAGGGTATTCAGAGAGGCTGAAAAGGTAAATACTTATGAATCAAGTAAGCCAGTGTTGTCAGCAGAGAGACATCAATGGTAGATACCAATACATAATTGTCAGTAGAGAATTCAAGAATGTAAATATATGAATTATTTGACAGTGTACTGGTGAGCTCTATAACTGTGAGGTAAAGGCACAACAGAAAGCCTTGGTCCAAGTCCATCCCCAGATAGGCTTGTGCCCATGATACACTCAATCTGCCATGGACCAATCATGACAGTTGATGGCTTGCATATACTAAGCTGTGGAAGCAAGAGAAGTGTGTAACACACAACACCAATCTTCAGTAAAAATTACCCATCCATGTCACAGATTAACAATTTTATAGTGTATGGTCAATAGAGAGACCAGAAAGGAAGGTACACAACAGTTGAAGAGTTTTGTTTATAAAATGGTAGATATATAACAATTGTTAAAGTGTGCACTTTAAGTATACAGGTTGAGAAAGTAGTTAATTAAGAAAGGTATCACTAGATATCTGTAATATTTGTATAGATATATATTCCACCTGATAAGTGAAATTTCTTTTTAATTGTTTAGTTTTTGAGTTTCTGAATGCACTTATTATGCCAACTGGGAAATACAACACTATACACATTTAGATGTGTATAATAGAGACAATAGTGCATAAATCTGGATGTGAATTCTGCCCACACAAAAAAAAGTAATAATTTTGTTATAAAATTAGGTTTGTACTAAATAAAAAACAAGACTGCTTTAGACCATGAAACTTATTATTATTAGTTAGTTATCTTCATATTCTATCCAAAATATTTTCTGAATTAAAAATTAAAATTAACATGTCTCTTAATTAGATTAGATCTCTTGTCTGAGAACTTTTCTAGTATTATAAAACTCAGTTTGAACAAAAGATTAGTTTAAAAAATAACAAGTAACAATAAATAGCTTCATAAATGAAAAATGTCACTATATGCAAATATTTTTGTTAATGGTATTTTGCCATTCAAAATGATAAAGTAAATCTAGAAAAATAGCCTATAAACAACAAAATTGTCATCAGTGTCAAGATAAACAATATTTGTGTTAAAAACAAAAAATGGAAATATTGAACAGGTGAGATGTGGATAAAAGGTTTTGGTGTTCTGAATTTTTTAATATACAGTGTATTCTTTTCCTTGTGTGCATATATATATCCTATATGCATTTATTTGAGTATATATTTTCAACTTTTTTGTGCTCATGAGCAATTAAAAAAATAAGTATTCTTCAAATACAGACTTTAAAAATTTTCAAAGTAATTTTCGAAATAAATCATTAAAAAAAAATAAAGTGAAAAATAACAGAAGCTAGTAAACTTACATAATGAAAAAAAAATTAAACAAACATAAATACACTTAAAATACCGAGTTGTTTTTTTTTAAGTAGTAAAAAGTGTTTATAAGAAACTAACCAACACAATAACACACTATGTCTTTCAGGTACGGGACAACCTGCGGTCAGAACCACCTTATGAAGACCTTATCGATAACTCCACCTGGATCAATTTACTCTGTCGCACTGATTTGTAATCTCTTCTCTTTTGCTTGTTGTTAATTTTGGGTTTGTGTTAATTAAAGATTATAAAGTAGATATGTGACAGTTGGAGTGTTGACTAAAGGACCATTACATAAATATTTATGGGTAACAGATGAAAGAGGTGTTGATTTAGAACTAGCAGAAATTACTATCAATATTAGTGATTAATCACCAATGTTACTATAATTCTGAATAAGTACAGTTATTAGGTAAATTGATTACTAATAATGAAAAATAATCTACCTTCATTAACAACTAAATATTTTCTTTAATTACCACCAGCACTAAAGCCTACTAATTACCATCATTAATGTCTACCATTATTGACTAACCACCATTATTAAATATTTAAATGACTTTTGTATAAAATTAAAAGGTGTTTTAATGACATTGTTTTAATATTTATTATGGTGTGAATCATCAAATATTTGGGGGGAGGGTATTAAATTTAAAAAATATAACTTACAACTGTTTATGCTTTTAATTTGATCTGGGTCTTTTTTTTTTTTCTTTTTTTTTTAACAAAAAAATGACAAAATCAGATTGAGCCAATCAAATGACATTTTTTTCTAAATTTAAATATTCATGTTTCAACAACCAGTCGACAGAATGATAAATAATAAAATACACTGTTGTATTTGATGAATGTGTTTTATAGTGCTGCTGTTCTTTCATTCCCACCATGTTTGTGTCTCTCTAATGAGGGAAAAATTCTTTCAATCCATGTTTACAACTTTCTGATCAGGGAAAAATTTCTTCATACAAGGCTTATATGTTTCTGATTATAGAAAAATGCTTCATACATAAGCTTACATATCCCTGAACATTGGAGCTTTGTGATATGTGTTCTAGCTGTCAACATAATTAATTTGCACCAGATTATCTGCATTCTGATTATTAAGAATCATCAATATTTGAAAGTATTACCAGTTGTCAAGTCAACTATATTTCAAAATACTGGTTGTCAAGTCAACTATTTAAAAGTACCAGTTGTTAAGTCAACCATATTTGAAAACGTCAGTTGTCCACTACATTTTAAAGTACTAATTATCAAGAGTCAGCTATATTTGAAAGTACAGATTGTTGAGAGTTAGCTATATTTGAAAGAACCAGTTGTCAAGTCAGCTATAATGGAAAGTGCTGTTATCGTGAGTCTGCTTATTTGAAAGTATTGGTTGCCAAGAGGGGACAATTTTCAATAAAGGTAGCAGCATAAGTTCAGGCCCTTTTATTTTCAACAATATTTATAAAACTTGGAAATGGATCTGCTAAACAGAATTCCATGTGAAATATATTTCCATTCCTGATACCGTTTCAAACCTAATTTTGTATAAACAATGTTTTTTCTCAAAGATATTTTAAATAAGAGATTTATAAATCCACTGAGAGAGAGTATTATCTTTTAAATATGCCCTTCTAATCTCAAAAATATTATACTGAACATTACGATTGTGGCCTTATCCTCCTTCAAGAAAGCCTTGTCATTGTCCACTTTCCAAAGTGGTTTTTGGATCTTGCTAAAATGACTAACAATGTTCTGCCAGTTTATTTTATTATCTCTGACATTGCTTCGTGTCTATAAGTTATTGAAGGCTCTGTCTATGACAGTAATTTGCTAGAACAAGCTAATCCATTGTGTTTGCCCATCTTGACAACCACCTTACATTTGGTGATATTTTCTTTGGTAGTCTCATTGGAGTTTATTTCTGGATGGTAGATTGAATAATTTTGTGTGATGGCATTTTGCCAAGTGTGGTATAGTTGCAGATACCATTTTATTATTAGTGATATATGCCCTCTGGTCTCTTGTAACAAACTGTGTATATGCTTCTAATTAATAACTATACTTAAAGCTTTCTATCATGCTTTTTCTAAGGATCTTTATTTGATGAATCAAGCTTCATATCTTTGATATGTGCTCTACTCTAGATAGGAAAATAAAGTAAAATTTACCTATCTATTGTATCTACTTGGTGGATAAAAGTTGTGTATTTATCCTGAGTCATGAATAAACAGAATTTATTGGGAAATTTCTTCAGAAGAGCATAGTAAAAGTGCTCACAGAACACAAATACACTTATTTATAGTATTTATTGAATATGTACATAACTCAACATTCTTTCCATAAATATTGAACATTTGCTGATTTAAGTTTAAAACAATTATTTATCAATAGCCAACTGATATAAAATCCCCAATTAGTGTATAGGCGGTCCCCACTGTATCCTTTGCTTAAAATTGCCACTCATACCTATGTTCAAGTTATTTTAGGGACTCGAACTCTAAGCAAAACATCTCCACACTTACAAGGATCCATGAATTTCTCACACAGACAATGATTTAACATTTCACATGCAATCACCATTTTGCCCATCATCTCATTCACACACCTGCATCACATCTCCCACCATGCAAATGCATCATTGATTGCAGGCAAACAACCAGTATGCAATTATGTTCAGGGTTTTCTGCTGCTTTCTCGATTGTGTTAAAGATTTATTACCGTTGATGTCAGCCATGCATGAAACACAAAGCTATAGATGTGCTATAACTAAGAGGTTGTGTATGACTTATAATCTTGATGTCAGCCATAAAAAACAAAGTTATAGATATGCTGTGACTAAGTGTATAAGTTTTAATCTTGATGTAAAAATTTTCAGATGTCATTTGTCAAAAGCAACAAGGTGAGTGCACAATAGACACTGCATGGGCTCTTAGGATTCCTAAAATTATTTTCATGCTATTTATACAATTATGAACAATTTAAAGAAACTGAATCAGAGGCCCAGAACTTGCCAAAGATCAGTGAAGGTAAAATTGCCAAGTTTGGTATGATAATCAGAGTCACTGATATGTATGTTAAAACAATAAGAAAAATTGCTCAATCCTATTAGTGTTTTAGTTGTAAAAAAATATATACTTGGATACCCACAAACACAAATTCATGTACAAATATGCACATTCCAGTCCACATTAGGTTTTCCCTTATTTACAGTTTGGGTTGAGATTCTCTGGTTAATATTCCAATGTAACCTGTATTTACATTATTTCTTATGGGTCAAAATTTACCACTTATGAAGTTTTACTTTAGTAGACTGTTTTCTGGTCTCAACTGGCCAAATTAAATGGGAACCCCATTTAGTCTGCAGTTTATGATTTTCATAACCTAAAGAATGCTTAATGCTTAACATTAAAATACATTTCTATTACACAATTGTGTATGTTAACATTAAAATAATCTCTTTATTACATGACTGTGTACATAAACATTCAAATACATCTCTATTACACAACTGTACATAAACATTCAAATACATCTCTATTACACAACTGTACATAAACATTCAAATACATCTCTATTACACAACTGTACATAAACATTCAAATACATCTTTATTACACAAATGTACATAAACATTCAAATACATCTCTATTACACAACTATACATAAGCATTCAAATATTGTGTACATTAACATTCAAATAGATATTTATAATAAATGATTGTGTACAGAGTATAATAACTTTTGACTACTAAGTTTTCATTAATGCACTAGCATAATTATTTGTTATGACAATGTTTTACTGAATTCATACATGAAACTGTAACCTCTTAGAACAGAAATATCATTTTTAAGCTGAAAAGCATGTGCAAAACCACTTTACCAAGATGTTTAAAACAAATAAAATTTTTTATTTGCAGCCATTGTTTTTATTATATGAATGTGTGACCAAAAGCATAAATTTATTAGACTTGTGTGCATATTAAAATAATGATGAACAAAAATGCATAACTGAAAATACTATGTCAATTTCTCAGCTCTATCATTTGAATGTTGTGGATTTAATTTTTTTTATCCAGATTTCAACACTTTAAACACTTTGCACAAAGAGTGTAATTTAATTATCTTTCTTCCAAAATAAATTATTATTCCTTTCATTATCAATAGTGTTCTTTCTTCCTCTAGATCTAACATCAGCAGCTCAGCTGCACAATAACCTTTTGTTTATTGCCAAACATTTTCAATGAAGGTTTGAATATAATTCATTATTATATAAAATCAAATAGTTCTGGAAAAGAAATGAATAAATCAGCTGTCTAGATCAGCAGATTACATTTAGTCAGATGAATATATCCATTTCTTGCAGGTAAATAAATACTTGCTCCCATTACATATTTTAAGGTGTGTATACAAAAATAGACTTTATCAATTGTTATGCATTTTAATAAGCACATATGCACTTAAGTTACACTATATCAATAAGTATTTCTGAAACACCATTGTAATGTTCAAAGTTTGGGTACAATTATTTTGATAAAAATTGTACACAAGAAAATAAACATTAGATTTATAGTTAATCCATTTATACAATTATTTTTATCAAAATTCTACACAAGAAAATAGACCATCAGACAACTAATCTGTTCGCTTTCTATACTTGCATTGAATCCACACTCTGTACATTTTTATTTGTCGACTTCTGTTGACCTGTAGCCGCCTGTCAATCAGGTTTTGTGTTTCTTCCAATCCAGCTGCTGTGAACATGTTCCGTAGTTCCTCTGCAGTAAAACAAAAGCCAACATTATACTGTGTGTGTGTGTGTATGACTATACAAATGAGTGCTTGCACTATGCATGTGTAGGTAGGTATACATGTGTGTGTGAGGTATGAGTGAATGTACAATTATATACACCAGAGCCAAACTTTCTTGGAATATTAAGGTGTATGTGTTACAGATAACTCTCTTGCAATATTATACATATGCAGGCACTACAGGTTATTTGATAATGTTATATACTTATTATAAAGGCAGTTCAGTACCACAGTTATATATGTTATTCTCTGTCCAGTGTACCATGTAGGGTAGGTCCATCTGAAATGTGTTTTCTTAAAAATAGAACACTGAAATATTGTATATTTATATTCTACATATTCAAAATTAATGTGACAAGATACATAAGATAGTTGCAAGAATTTGTATTTATTTATTTTGTAATTATTTGTAATATAAATTCATTTTGAATTGAAAAATGGCACCTCTTTTTGTGATGTGAATCTACATAGTTATTTTCTTGAATTTACATTGTTATAAATAATCCAAAAAACCTACTGTACCAAGGTTTTCTCAGAAGTGATAATACATTAAAGTAACATTAGATACCTCTTTTACCTTGAAACAGTCAATTTTGAAAAGAAATAATATATTTAAAAGGCACATTTATGGGTGGGTGGGTCATGCTTCCTTTCCACATATACTGGATCCAAAACTTTTATTCTTTTAGTTACTGAACAAGGACAGGTTATACATAAAGGCCAAGTGCTATTTATACAATTGATGCAATCAAAATATTCAGAGGGTAATGTTTTCTAAATTTATTCATTGTATTCATAAATATTCAGCATTAAAAACCTAATTTGCCTTCATTTCTGTTTTATCATGTGACAAAGAAATTAATAAATTTGTAAATATAAGATAATGATGATAATATTGCAAACTAACTTCTTACATATTTCAAAGGTGCAGAAAGTTAACTCCCACATTATTTAGTCTTGGTGTGATGAATTTAAGTACCAAATAAGAAAAATAACTTTTGGTTCCCTTAGGATCATATTATTTTTAGATCTATTCACAGTTTTTATAATTCTATCACCAAGCAGATTTAGTAGTCATAACATGTGGTACTGATTAGCTAATCCTTATAATGTTCTGTACACCTAATATGTAGTACTGATAGGCAATTTAATAGTCATAACATGTGGTACTGATTAGCTAATCCTTATAATGTTCTGTACACCTAATATGTAGTACTGAATAGGTAAACCGTACAACATTATTTACAAACAACAGAAACATAATTTTCCTATCAAGGAAAACTGCCATGTCTTATGCCTTTGTGTAGATACATCTTTTGTAAATTGAAATTGTTTATTTAATTACTAATGCTCAAACTGACCTTGAGTAAAGAAGTATACTCGTGTACCATCTCCTCGAACATAGAAATTCTCTGACAGGCAACGGCCTAGAACATGGCATGAATACAAATAGCTCTGATGAATATTTTTTTACTTTTAATATATTACTTAACACATAATTACTTCATATTTTCTTCTTTAAAAAAATCTCACCAGGTGTCCAATAGACCTCTGTGTCTCAGATAGCAACTAATTCAAGATGCACTTGATAACTTTATGAAAAAGGAATACAGTATGAGTATATGCTAATAAAAATTAAAAATTTCTGCAAAATGATTAATCTGTTTGGATATTTTTTAATGTGTATGACTAAGGAATTCATGTTGTAAGTATTAAGATAACGCCTTGGTTTCACTATTTAGGCTGTTTGCTATATTGATTTTAGCTCCTTACAACTGCTTATCTTTGCTGACCAGCAGAATTTACAACTATGCCACAACTAAATATGACTGAGCCACAGTTAACATTTTAATTAACTCTGAATTTCCATCAAAAAATCCTAGCATTTTAACCCACTACTAATCAGTAAATTACAGCAGTCAGTCAGCAGATTATCCCCAAAACAATAAAAAAAAAACCTGCACCATTCTTTTTTTTAAAAATTCTTCACTAAAGACAAAAAATTAATAACTGATATTAGCTCATTCACAGTGTGCTGCATCAGATGGTGTGGCAACTGAACTTATCATTTACAGCTTGCAGTCAGTGCCATCTTAACGCATGGGCATGATCTATGTATGTTGTGACTTGCTATCAATATTTATTCCTGTGATTGGCTGTGTAGGTAGGGGCCCTAGTGCACTGCTTTGCCCGTGGGCCTATAATGCTGTTAAGATGGCCATGCTTGCAGTACCAATTGGTCATAGAGTATTAAAAACTCCATTAGTGGGGAAAAACAATGTACTTATGACATCAACGCCACTTATTTAATGGATATGATTATTTCTAATTAATTAATCATCCAAAACTAATTACAAGTGATGAGAATCTTAATTTATTTATTAATGATCCTCGAGCAAACACCACTTGTCTCTCACTTGGCAGATAAACAAGCACCGTAAATATTTTCTCTCTTCCACAACATTAAAGATAAATATATTTACTGCCACACAATATTTCAAAAATGGAAAACTTCTTACTAAAGGAGAAAACAAATCTGTCTTTAATCTATATTTAGCGAGCCCCCATCTACCCACTTTCTTTTCCAACATAAGGTTATCAATATGCATAAGAGGGTCAATAAATTTAACAATAAATTTTATAAATTAACAATCAAATATATTTATTAAATCAAAATCAAATATACATGACAAATACAATGAAATAGATTACTTGTCAACAACATTTCTACAAAACCACATTCAAATAATTTCTCTACTACACAGTATTATGCCTAAAATACAATTCAATACTTCAATATATATCACAGAATAGTTCTTATCAGGGAATAGAAATGGAGTTATCATAGATAAGCAATAATAGTTTTTACATAACCTGGATTAGGCACGGTCTAAATAGTCTTTTGCATCTTTTCGCAACAATGCCACAAATTATAGTTCAGTTCAATTTCCATGTATTTCTGTCCTCACATTGAAACAGATTCGCCGCTTGTTCTCTCAAGTCAACCTGGGCTTTTTTTTACCGTATCAGTTCGTTCAAGCAGAACAGTAATTGTAGTAATTTCTAATACTTCCCCATATCAGAAATTTTCTCAATGTAGTCAGCATACTTTACCACCTTACATCAAAGGAGTGTAGTGTATTCCTTTACATTTACACACACCATAGCAGATGATTCCCGCATCTCCCCGATCGTAGTGGTTTACAATCAGTGAACCAGTAGATTTGAATAACACAAGAAAGGCTGCTTACTCACTGCAAAATATAATCAGGGAGTAAAACTAAGTTTCTAGTTTATCGCTTTATAACTCCATTCTTTCTTACATTCCAGCCTCAACTTACAATTTCCTGCAATGGTATTTATTAGTCTGATACATGCACATAGTATAATAAATACAGCCTATCAAAACAATGTCAAATATCTAGCACACTACATATTATGAGCAGCTTAGTTCAAACAATTGTAGAAATAATAGTCTACTCCCATAATACATCTTATTAAAACACAAGTATAACATATCAATAGCAAAAGTGCATGAAATATTTCTAAGTCCATTCTCTCTTCAACCAGTCAGTTCTCACCATTAAGCTAGTGGCCACCTTTCAAAACCAGACTTCTTTGCCATTTCAAATTCAAGTGATCAGACAATAAAATTTTCTACAGCAGGTAAACTTTTTAATCTCAGCCCAATGGCTGATCTTGTTCTCGTAAATTATAACCATTGGATAAATAAAACTACTCACCCGGTTGGGATGGTTTGCATTACATCAGTGATTTCTAGCATATTCTCAACTCAGGTTGTTTACTTCCAAATCTGACACTTTCAAAAATACCGTCATAGGGAGTGCTCAAGGTCAGATTAATCTGACAATTTAACAATAAATTTAAAAATAGGGGGAGGCAAATTTACTCTGCCACAGTTCTGAATTAAGAGAAACTACTCTCCCAATAATCCTAAACATGCCCTCAAACTAGATTTTCCTCCCTTTAGCCATAGATAGCAGAAATTTTATTACAACATTCAAAGTTTATGACAGCATGATCAAAATGGCAAAGTATCAACTATACCAGAAGTTTAGGTTCTGCTAGATGGTGCTGATGCTGTGTTGCATGCTACATTAAAAAGAGAGTTAAACCAATGTTACAGCTTGAAAGTAGGGATAATAAGCTTTCAAATAAATATAATTTTTTAATTTATTTTATTCAAATTAGTTTGCTGAAAATTGTTTGTAAAACCCTAAATATCATGTGTCTGCATAGAACTGCAATGTCAATTAAGGTGCGTTAGGAGTGAGTTAATTAAATAATGCAGGAATAGCAGTAAAAGACACTAAAGAAAATATACATAATCCTCACCATTTTTAAAGCGAAGCTGAGCCAAATCATATCGTCCATAGTCTCTGAGTAGAAGGTGACCCCCAGGTTTCAAAAAGCTTGCCAATCTGTTTACTGCATCCTGCATCCTCAAAACAGAAAACATTTAATTACAGGACAGCAATAAGAAATACAGTCTAATTCATTAATCTGCTGATAACTTTTCAATTGCATATACTTTACTCTCTGTCCAATTGGATCCAGCCAAAATGATATATTATACTGGAAATGTCTGATTTTAATTTTAATATTGAGATTGTTGCCTCCTATCCTCTCTCTCTCTCTCAAATGCATACACATCCGTGCATACGCGCGCGCACGCACACACACACACACACAGTACAAAATTTACTTGTCTGGGTGTATTGCTGATAAGACGAAGATAAAGATGATAATATCCAAGCTGGCAGGAGGAAATGGTAATACTGCATTAGCATCAGTTATGTCCCATACAAACGCATGACATCGTTTAGAATCAAAGTCTGGATGTTCCTAGACAGAAAAGAAAATATATTTGTTATTTGTAAACTATTATACAGTAATAAGTTTTTTAAATAAAAAATCTCAAGTTTGTACAGTAAACTAGACAATATTTATAACAAGTTTTTTTAATTGGTTTATTTTTTTTAAAAACAATGGCTACTGTATCTCAAGGAAACATTATTTCCTACGTCTTAAAGCAAAATTAAAATTGTCAATAAAAGACAATTAGTTTAAAAAAATTTAATGAAAAGTTTGGTAATGCAATAAAAAAAACAAAAACAAAACAAAGCATTTGGAATAATAAGACATAAATAAAAATTTAGTAAAATCTGTAATGAATTAAAGCTTCAATGAAAATAAAGAAATAAAAGAGCATTGTGTCCACATTTTCGCTGCAGATGCAAATATTATAACCTATATTCTTATTCTTTTCCTTCTTATTATTATATAACTAGTTACTTAGAATTTGATTATTTACTTAAAAATTGATTTTTATTATAATAATAATTAGTAGTAGTAATTATTATTATTTACATAGATTGTGATTTTATTATTATTATTTACTTATTATATGATTAAGTGGGTCTGGAAGTATTTGAGAGCCTGAAACACTAAAACATATTTCATCATGCATTTTATATATGTATGGGGAGCCCAGTGGCTATGAGGCAGAGGCACTAGCATCATAACCAGGTTTGAAGTTCAAGCCCAGCCTTAATCTTTCAGATATTTCTTGATAAGTTGATTCTCACCCATGTCAAAGCTATGAATGTGGAATTTAGTAAACACTTGAAGCCCTTTACAGCTTTAGAGAATGAGCATAAAACATACTCATTATTATACAACAATCAAATCCCACTCATTATGCTTATGCAACATCACATTTAAAGAGACACATTGATCAATAATATCTAATAAAATAAGAATAAAAGCATCTTGTTGTTTTTTACATCCAGATACCTACAGTGATAAAAATATTACTCCATGTCTAAGCAAAAGTAGGTGTTGTGTATTTTAAAAAAATATACTTTACATAAAAACATATTTTGATAATTATGCTTAAGTTTGTTCAATAACAGTTCCTAATGAAAACAGGTTGAACACACAGCTTTAATAAAAACTGGTGGTCAGTCAGATTTCATGATCATAACACAAAATTGATTACATGTATTATATACTAAATCCCTTTCTTGCTCTAACTCAATTTATATTTGTGTCAAACTGTACTTATGATGATTTTATAGAAAGTAAAACTGAAAAGAAAATAATAACATGACACAGAGATAAGAGGGATTAATATTTTTATTAATTTGCTAAATTTAACAAATACCTAAAAGAAATACCTAGGTAAAACAAATTACAGGAGCTTCCATATAAATTATAATGGTCTGAAGTTAGTTTAAACAACTTTTTCCGATAAGCTGCACAACTGTTGAAAAGAAGTCATAATGATAATCTACTACTCAAAGCTATCAAAACAATGATGTGAATTTAATTTAAAAACCACTTACTCTGACAAACTGCACAGCTGTTGAAGAGAAGTCACAGCAGTACACCATCAAACCAGGATCACTGATGAAAAAGAAAAGACATGACTAGAAAGCTAGAAAGAAAGAAAGAAATTTAGAAAGAAAGAAAATTAGAAAGAAAAAAGTTAGAAAGAAAAAAGTTAGAAAGAAAGAAAATTAGAAAGAAAGAAATTTAGAAAGAAAAAGAAAAAAGTTAGAAAGAAAGAAAGAAAGAAATTTAGAAAGAAAAAAAGAAAACTTCATCCCAATAATTGAAAAGGAAAATAACACAACTGTGCAAAAGATATGACAGATAAATATTAAAATAATTTGAATTAAATATAAAAATGATGAAATGTTTCTTTGAGACAGATCAGCCTCTCCCATGCAATCAACAATAAATCAGTGTGGAGAAAGATGAACAAACGATCTTTCTTGCAAGCACTGAATAAAAAGGAATTGTGTAAACACATCTAGTCATGCTGATTCGGCATGCATCTCCTAATATATGAACCCTTGAATCAGCACTTATTAATTTTAATTACAGATACTGAGTGAATGAAAAAGAGAATAAAAACAATAGCCTATGAACAATATCAGAAATGTACCAAATGACACTCTTTCAGTCTTTGCAAGAAAATTTAATGGATCAATATAATTCAATTATAATTATACTTTATGCAGCACCACAATTATCAAAAATATGATCACAGTATTAAACAAATAATTAAAATTTATCAATATAAACACACTTTACTATTATTATTGTTGTTGAGGTGATGGTGATGATGATGATGATGATGACAATGATGATGATGTTAAACTATACTAGGTACAGGAAAATAAATCTGCATTCAAATTCAAGTGCAATTAAATTATTTTCAATGGTGGCCTCATGGAAAATTAAAAAGAAAATCAGTTTATTCCTATGAAGTTAGATGACTTATAAAAAATAAAAACAGACTAAATAATTGAGAAAAACTTAAAATATTCTATATGCAATTTATTTTAGCTACCAAATACCTTTACCACAATCAATATAGATAAAGGTGTATAGTTTCTTTGCTTTTATGGATCTGTAAATAACGAATGATTTTTTAATAATAAAATTGAAATATAACACACAAACTTCAAATAATCCAGTATTATATTCTTAAACAACCCTCGAAAATACCACTTACATTACAAACTTGCAATTTGTGAGTGGTATCCTTATAAACTAATTATTTTCTGCGAGCTCAGAAAATAACAATTAGCTTATTAGGATACCAGACGGTGATATTTTTTCACAAAAATAAAAATCATGATTTTCCATCAACTTTAAAAAAAATTAATTAATTACTGGCAATCAATTTGACTAGCATTTCAGGTTAGACACAAGTTGTGATTGCCAAGAACAAAGATAAGAATAACAATAATAATGTATTTATACATCTTGAATGTGTATCTTGCATGGGCAGGAGGCATATTTGGCACAGATACTCTTTCTCATCTCTTTCGGCATATTGTTAACCGCTGTCACAGGAAATGAGGGACAGAAATTATATTTTATTTCATTTTAAAAAACCGCTAACAAAACTAATTGAAGTAATCCGAGTTTTGTTATTTTTCGTATGTAGCATGTAACTTCCAGTAACGGTCACCTAAGATCTCTTTAGTAGACAGACGTTCGTGACGCAGTGTGTGTTAATTATCATATTGAATATATATATTAGTTTGTGAAAGATATGTATATTAAATGATTGGGACAACTGCGCACTTCGAGTCACGTGTTGTTGACAAGAGAAGTGGCCAGTGCGCAATTAGAATTCGCTACAGAAAAGCGTGCATCGCAATTACCACTATATTATCCAAGGCAAAAATCATGTCACGGGACATAGCTTCTGGAAGTTTTGGAAACCTTCAGTGAAGGCTATATAAGAGGCGAAATGAAGACTTTACTCTCAATGTTGAAAACGTCGATTCGTCTGAAGCCAGTCTAACTTCACGTATGAATTATCTCATGTACAGAGATTTCATAAAGGAAAGCTGCAAAGATCTCTTTCCTTCCGTTTTCCATCCGTCTGATGCCATATATTGAGTAACGAGGCAAAATTACTCAGTATAATTGTTGGCAAAGTGGAAAGTTCGCTGTCCAAAGAAAACCCAATGCACGCGACGCTGGTTGTATGCAGTTAACGACACGAGGGACCAACTTGTTCTTCCCCCTGTCTGAGTTCGTTTTGGCAGTCTATCCCGCAAATTGAGGGGCTAGCGCCGGAGATACATATCCGGATTTCTACACTCAATGTAATGCGACGACACATCCCACTGGACGACTCCGCCCGATAATGCTAAACGTCGTTGGGGTGTCCGTATCCACGACAACCAGAAACAGCGACAATTATCGAGACTGACAACAGTCAGTTAAATTTCAGATTTCTCCCCAGTGATAATCTGAAAGTGGTGCCTAGATCCTGCAGAATCTTCACCTGTAATGCACGCCTCAATTGCGTGTGATCTTCACTTTGAAGTGCCGCTTATAAGTGACGTGTGAGCTTACGTCGTCTCCTTGGAACTCTGACATTAATAGTGAGTAATCATTAGCACGGCTAGCGCGCACATACTTAATTCAGGACTCTTAAGAAAATGAACACTATTATATCGTTTGCAAAATAAGAACTCTAATGTTAAAAGTAATGCTTATTTTACATGTGAATTATTGTTAAAGCGGCCACATTTGCCGCATAAGAATTGTGTAATTAATCTTTATTTTATATTTTGAATTTCATCATTTTCATCTCCCCTTATTTCCCACAGAGTGCATGACATTGGAAAGTTGAATGAATGATTAATCACTGTGCGAAAGAGTAGTCCCCCTTTTAAATCGGGAAATAAATAACCTGATTTAAACATCTTTCAACTCTCTTGTTATTCATAGTTTTTGAGAGGGACGAAAGAATTTGTACTATTGTTTTGCACCGTTCGTCTGTTCGTCCATTTATTCACATTTATGATACACACTCACAACACACACCGCCAATAAAACGTTCCTTGGCATGACATTAATAAAGTGGGCCCCACCCAAACATCAATGGAGTATGTCATGTGTGTCTATGTAACAACTTGACGCGACGTAGTACTGGCATACGTCACCGGGCTTTTCTTGGAGGTGCACCGGAGCAGGCCAAAAATAGACTTCACCCTTGCATCTCTAACTTCAGCTCGGGGTCGGCTTGTAACGAGCCTCCCGTTTTGTGACATCTGGTGACCACTGACCGTGATCTGACAAGGTAAATTGTGTTGTTGTAAGAAAGTATCATCTCTTTCCTGCTTTTCTATCTCATCACCATTATGCATTGTTTATTGCATGTTAGGGCTTTGCTATTGAGACTTAGGTGAACTGGATTTTGATAAGACTTATTATTGTGTTGAAATAAGTTTTATAATCTTTACGCTATTATCGTTAACGCGTACCGACTCGTGTTAGACGTACATAGATCGATATTTTGTACGCTACATTAGCAACTGTTGTTTTGCTAATTTTGCTAACTTTGCAAATTTGCGATTAGGATTTCTTTTATTCGTGTTTGTCATAATCCTAATCACGTGGTGGCTGGTGTTCATACACACACCATTGCACCACTTGTGACCGACAGAGGTCAAAATCCCGCGAATATTCTAAGTCACTTTATCCATACTCGTGATAACTAGCAATTTTAAAAATGGCCGAGCTAGTAAACATAAAGAAAGAACTCATGGCTATGGGTAGAGAATTCGGGTACGAGAAAGCCGACCTAAAGAAATACGTGGATGAGGAGATAACTAAATGGTATGTTGCGAAAGAAAATGAGGCGAAAGAGGCTATAGAGCTAGAAGATAAGAGACAGTTAGCTAAACAGCTAGAGATGCAAACTCTGAGAGAACTAGAGGATAAGAAAAATAAGCTAGAGGAAAAAAGATCGAAAGAGGCGAGAGAGTTGGAGGAGAAAAGAGCGAAAGAGGCTAGAGAACTAGAGGATAAGAAAAATAAGCTAGAGGAAAAAAGAGCGAAAGAGGCGAGAGAGTTGGAGGAGAAAAGAGCGAAAGAGGCTAGAGAACTAGAGGATAAGAAAAATAAGCTAGAGGAAAAAAGAGCTAAAGAGGCAAGAGAAATAGAGTTATTAAAGATTCAGTCTGCTAGGGATTTAGAAGATAAAAGGCAGGAAGCAGAAGAGAAAAAGCTTAGATTAAAAGCTAAAGCACATCAGGAACAGCTTGAATTAGCTAAGCAAGAGTTAACAGCTAGAGAGAAGTTGTTAGAGGGGACTGCTAAGCAACAGGCCGAATTAAATAAACCCCGGACACGGCTAGCTTTCTTCAACCATGAAGTCGAGACGATTGACGAGTTTTTGACACGCTTTGACAGCTTCATTGCCAACTTTAATTACACTGACATTGAAAAGAAACAACAACTCGGTCAAATACTTCAAGGTGAAAGCTCGCGCGCATTTACTGATCTAACGCGCGATCCCGCTATTACTTATGCAGATCTCAAAACGGGTTTGATGCGTACTTTTCAATGTACAGCAGAAGGCTTTCGAAAAATGTTTAGGAGAGCCATACCTAAAGCAAATGACACCATGCAAGCCTTCGGTACCCGGTTACGCCATTATCTTGATAGATGGATTGATTTGACAGACATCCAGAAGACATATGAGGGCCTATTTGATTTGATATTAAGAGATCAATTTCTCCATATTGCTCCGCCTGCAATGACGACATATTTGCAGCGAAATCCCCCGACTAACTTCTGTGATATGTTGAAGTTAGCAGACACGTATAATGATTACCCTGATCCGGTAATTACGAGGAGTGCACCACGCCCTCCTCTTACAAATCGGCAGAAGTATACACCGAAATTGAACCGACCGATGACGAAATCGGAAAAACCCGAACCGGTACAACGGACATACACTAAGTCACAAGACGTACGACGTCACACACGTGACTCCCCGCCTATGACATGTTACACTTGCAAAGGGAAGGGGCATAGTTCTCAGAACTGTCCCAGTCCACGTGATGTAAAGGTATGCACTGAAACAGGTGCAACTCTAAAGACCCAACAGGCTACAGTAAACGGAAAAAGAGTCAAAATACTGGTCGATACAGGCGCGTCCATAAGCTGCATAAATGCTAAACTTGTACGCCCTGAACAGTATCTAAGAGGTAGTGTCCGCATTCGATGTGTTATGGGACACCTTAGTACATGTCCAAGAGCCACTGTACATGTTACGTCACCCGTATTTTCCGGTACAGTCACCGCCGCAGTGATAAGAGACATGCAGTTCGGATTCATACTATCGCCCGGGCAGTGCGACACACACACTGATGGCATCTATCCTGTTCTCCCCGTAACCACTAGAGCACAACGGGAACGTAGTAAACAAGGACCCCCAGCTCTAAAGATAGTCGAGAATACATTCCCGCAGTTGACCCCAAGTCAACTCAGTCACCTGCAGCAGGAGGACAAAAGCTTGTCCTCAATGCTAAAGCTGGCACGGAAAAACACTATTACGTCCAGCAAGTACGCAACAATGACGTATTTCCTGAAGGACGGACTAGCGTTTCGGCGCACCGACTATAAGGAAAATGATACTAGAAGCACCACGTGTTTATTTACCCCTACACCACTCAGACCGCTGATTCTAAGCTTTGCACACGACTCAATCATGTCTGGACATCAGGGCGCGCGGCGCACTGAGCAGCGGATTCGCGAGGACTTCTTTTGGCCAGGCCTGAGTAGGGATGTTCGCTCGTACGTTCGTACATGTACGCAGTGTCAACAACATATTGACCGAGGGCGTGTCAGTCGAGTTCCCCTCGAGATAGTACCAACAGTAGAGGAACCATTCCTAAAAGTCGCAGTAGACATTATTGGCCCAATCATTCCCGCGGCCGAAGGAGGATATCGCTATATCCTAACAATCGTGGATTTTGCAACACGATATCCAGAAGCAGTCGCATTAAAGGGCATCACAGCGATCGAAGTCGCAGACGCTTTAATAGACGTATTTTCTCGCACGGGCGTTCCCCGAGAAATATTGAGTGACCAGGGCACTCAATTCACCTCAGCAATGATGGCTGAAACAATGCGTCTACTGGCGTGTAAACAGTTGTTCTCATCACCATATCACGCTCAGTCTAATGGTGCCGTTGAACGCTTCAACGGTACAATAAAGAAAATGTTAATTAAAATGGCCTCGGAACAACCCGACCAGTGGCCACGTTTTCTAGCACCATTACTCTTCGCATATCGCGAACTCCCACAAGAGAGTACGGGCTATTCACCGTTCCAACTACTATACGGCAGACAACCTCGTGGTCCCCTTAAGCTAATAAAAGAAACATGGGTCAAGGGAGACACTGTGACTGATGGTAAAGATGTTCACACATACGTAGCCGAACTACGTCAACGTCTGACCGAGACGTGTCACTTAGCACAGGAAAACATTCGCGAAAAACAACCCCGATACAAGCGAAATTTTGACCGTACGGCTGTGGAACGTGACCTCGAACCAGGTCAGCTCGTGTTACTCTTGCGGCCCACACATAACAACCGCATGCAGATGCACTGGCGTGGACCCTACCGCGTTATTAAGCGTGTGAGGCAGAACGACTACAGCATACAGATAGGAAATAAGCAGAAAATCTATCACATAAATATGCTCAAGCGGTACTATGAACGCAGCGACGAACAGATACAAAGCGTGAATGTCGCACTGATACAATTGGAAGACTCCAATTTCAGGACAGACATGATGTCCGCCGAAACCACGCCTAACCCTGCAGTTACAGTCGATCAAGTCGAGATTGACTCGAACTTGACTGTCGAACAGCGCGACGCAATGTCAAAACTCTTACACAGACACGCGCGCATATTCACCGACCAACCGGGCCACTCAGATTTGGTTGAACACCGCATAAAACTTTTAAGTGACAAACCGATACGCTTAAAACAGTACCCACAGAAATATGAGAGCACAAAGTACATAGCAGAACAGGTGCGTGAAATGCAAAAACAGGGCGTGATTGAACAGTCAATCTCCCCATATTCATCACCGGTCGTCTTAGTTAAAAAGAAAGACGGTACGCTTCGTTTTTGTGTGGACTACAGACAGTTAAATGAGATAACTGAATTCGATGCGGAACCTATCCCAAATCAGGACGAATTATTCGCAAAACTAACCAAGGCACATTACTTTTCGAAGTTTGACATGTGCAAAGGGTACTGGCAACTGTCAGTTGCTATTGACGACAGACCAAAAACAGCATTTCCAACCCCGCTAGGCTTATTTCAGTTTTGCCGACTACCGTTCGGACTAGCGAACGCACCCGCAACATTTGCGCGCTTCATGCGAAAGTTACCGTTAGAGAGCGTTAACGCATTGAATTTCTTTGATGACATACTGGTAGCAACAGGAACATGGGACCAACATTTATCCTCAGTGAGTGGTCTACTTGACATTCTCGAGCGCAATAAATTGACCGTGAAACCCTCCAAAGTACGCGCGGGCTTTCGAGAGATTGAGTTTCTTGGCCATATCATAAGTGACGGACATATAGGCCCAAATCTAGACTTAACTGCAGCCATTCGTGACATGACCTTACCGACTACAAAGAAACAGGTCAGGGCAGTTTTGGGGCTAGTGGGGTACTACCGAAAATTTGTCCCAAACTTCAGTACGCTTCTTAAACCACTGACGGACTTAACTGGGAACAAACAACCTACGAAAATACGATGGACGGCCGAGTGTAGCACCGCCCTCGAAAAGGTGAAGGACATCTTGACCAGTAAACCCGTCCTACAGTTACCAGACTTTGACAAAAGATTTATTGTCAGGACCGACGCATCAGACGAAGGCCTCGGTGCCATACTTCTCCAAGAGACAGATGACGAATACCTACCGGTAGCATACGCGTCTAAGAAACTGTTAGATCGTGAGACACGGTATTCTACGATTGAAAAAGAGTGCTTAGCAATCGTATGGGCACTCAAGAAATTTAGTGCTTATCTGTACTCTAAACCATTCATCCTGCAGTGCGATCATAAGCCGCTGACATATCTGCGCACTAGCATGTATGATAACGCTAGGCTAACTAGATGGACACTCCTGCTACAGGAGTATAGCTTCGTTGTCGAACACATCGCGGGCCGAGAGAATTCGGGTGCCGATGCATTATCCCGGCATGCCATAACCGCGATATAAACAAGAGAGAGGATAGTCTCTCCACAGATGCGCATAAAATTCCTGTGGGGACTATCGTGTGAAATAAAATTTTTTGTTCCTATTTGATTTCCACTCTGTGAGCTCCAATCAATTTTAAGAAGGGGGTTGTCACAGGAAATGAGGGACAGAAATTATATTTTATTTCATTTTAAAAAACCGCTAACAAAACTAATTGAAGTAATCCGAGTTTTGTTATTTTTCGTATGTAGCATGTAACTTCCAGTAACGGTCACCTAAGATCTCTTTAGTAGACAGACGTTCGTGACGCAGTGTGTGTTAATTATCATATTGAATATATATATTAGTTTGTGAAAGATATGTATATTAAATGATTGGGACAACTGCGCACTTCGAGTCACGTGTTGTTGACAAGAGAAGTGGCCAGTGCGCAATTAGAATTCGCTACAGAAAAGCGTGCATCGCAATTACCACTATATTATCCAAGGCAAAAATCATGTCACGGGACATAGCTTCTGGAAGTTTTGGAAACCTTCAGTGAAGGCTATATAAGAGGCGAAATGAAGACTTTACTCTCAATGTTGAAAACGTCGATTCGTCTGAAGCCAGTCTAACTTCACGTATGAATTATCTCATGTACAGAGATTTCATAAAGGAAAGCTGCAAAGATCTCTTTCCTTCCGTTTTCCATCCGTCTGATGCCATATATTGAGTAACGAGGCAAAATTACTCAGTATAATTGTTGGCAAAGTGGAAAGTTCGCTGTCCAAAGAAAACCCAATGCACGCGACGCTGGTTGTATGCAGTTAACGACACGAGGGACCAACTTGTTCTTCCCCCTGTCTGAGTTCGTTTTGGCAGTCTATCCCGCAAATTGAGGGGCTAGCGCCGGAGATACATATCCGGATTTCTACACTCAATGTAATGCGACGACACATCCCACTGGACGACTCCGCCCGATAATGCTAAACGTCGTTGGGGTGTCCGTATCCACGACAACCAGAAACAGCGACAATTATCGAGACTGACAACAGTCAGTTAAATTTCAGATTTCTCCCCAGTGATAATCTGAAAGTGGTGCCTAGATCCTGCAGAATCTTCACCTGTAATGCACGCCTCAATTGCGTGTGATCTTCACTTTGAAGTGCCGCTTATAAGTGACGTGTGAGCTTACGTCGTCTCCTTGGAACTCTGACATTAATAGTGAGTAATCATTAGCACGGCTAGCGCGCACATACTTAATTCAGGACTCTTAAGAAAATGAACACTATTATATCGTTTGCAAAATAAGAACTCTAATGTTAAAAGTAATGCTTATTTTACATGTGAATTATTGTTAAAGCGGCCACATTTGCCGCATAAGAATTGTGTAATTAATCTTTATTTTATATTTTGAATTTCATCATTTTCATCTCCCCTTATTTCCCACAGAGTGCATGACATTGGAAAGTTGAATGAATGATTAATCACTGTGCGAAAGAGTAGTCCCCCTTTTAAATCGGGAAATAAATAACCTGATTTAAACATCTTTCAACTCTCTTGTTATTCATAGTTTTTGAGAGGGACGAAAGAATTTGTACTATTGTTTTGCACCGTTCGTCTGTTCGTCCATTTATTCACATTTATGATACACACTCACAACACACACCGCCAATAAAACGTTCCTTGGCATGACATTAATAAAGTGGGCCCCACCCAAACATCAATGGAGTATGTCATGTGTGTCTATGTAACAACTTGACGCGACGTAGTACTGGCATACGTCACCGGGCTTTTCTTGGAGGTGCACCGGAGCAGGCCAAAAATAGACTTCACCCTTGCATCTCTAACTTCAGCTCGGGGTCGGCTTGTAACGAGCCTCCCGTTTTGTGACAACCGCGCATCCATACCGAAGTAACTCAGTAATATTTGAATCAGATGAGATTCAGAAACAGGTCTTTTGAATCAGAAACTAAGTCATGGAGTCAGTTATTTTTTAATGGAGTCGGGTTCAGTAAAATATCTCGCCTCTGATTGCAAATTTTACAAGACTTGAGATTAAAGCAGATCTACATTTGAACTATGAGTACGAAGAGGTAAAAAAATCTTTCAAACAAATTGAAATAAAGTCTCAAGGTATTTGTTTAATATTAACTTATTATATTTAAGTAATGGAAGTAAAAAGTACTTTGTAAAGTTATTGAAAAAGTGAGCTAGAACTAAGCAAAAAACATCTTGATCTTTATAAATTAGAAGTTCGTATGAAAGGTATACAAGAAGATGAGACCAATAGTCAGGTCAATACTTGGCAGCATTCAATCACCTTCTCACCAAGAGTAAGCATGAAAATGAAGATTTTGAAAAATATCTAGATATAAAGGATTGATCAAAACATCAGCACTTAAATCTGAAAAATTTTGGAGAAAGAGAAACTTTAACATATCTAACTAAATTCAAAATACATTTTTACCAAGCACTGAAAGAAGTTTGAAATATTGGACCATGCTTCTGAAATGAGCACTAAAAATACAATACCAACTACCCTGAGATTATTCAAGATGCTGCTTTGACTATCATAGCATTACCAGTACCACTGACTAAAGTCACTGTGGAACATTTGTTTTCTGCCCTCAGAATCATCAAATCCAATTTGAGAGCAGTAATGAAACCAAACGTATTATTAGTGATCTTTTTAAAGAACCAGATTCAGTTTGGATAAACAATAAAACATTATCATATTAAATATATTTTGATTTTTTTTGTATTATATTAATGTACGATTAAAAATATTTTAGTAATGAAATCATTTATTTACACCTATGCCATTCTCATACATATAACTCCATAAAACTAAAAAAACATAATTTATGCCATTTTATAGATTAGGTATTTTATCAAATTGCAATTATCATATTTATAAAAAGAAGTAATAAAACCAAATATTTCTTAGTTTCTGACAAAGACAAAATATATGGTCATGAGTTGGGGTTTTGCATTTACCTGAACCTAATAAAAGTAATAAGTAATATTAATTATTATATATTTGAAGTTAGCAATTGTCAGCCAACCCTGCCCTTTACTGAGTTGTTGTAACAAATTGCGAGTTACTCATGGCTACAATTTTTGAGGGTTGTTCTTAAATAACCTCAAATGTTTGCAATGGTTTTAATAGCATCAATTAGTCTAACTAAAAACTGCAAATTAAAAAGCAGAAAAATATTAAGTAAGATTTTATCCTTACTTGTTTGTTTTTAAAACTGGAAACACTGTATTTCCAACACCACAACCAACCTGTATGAAAAGAAATATATGATGATCTATTTTACTGTCAGATTAATATGTTTAACTTAAAGAGAAATAATAAAATGTAGAGAAGTGTTACAAGAAGCTTTCCAAAGGATGAGTTATTTCCATTTTCATGGCAATATATTTTTATAAAATGTAATATTAATTAATCACTGGAGATAACAATGTAATCAAACCAAAGTGCAGAGAAAAACTGTGCATCAATGCATATGTCAATTATGTGTATTAAAAATAATTAACTCTGTAAGTCTTGAAATTGCATAAATGGCACTACAGACGACAGTTTTGAGACAGTTTGATTTTGTTTAACTAGATGCATAGGACCAATTCTGATAGTGGATATTTTGAGGCTTTTTCCATAATCAGAGAAGTCCAGCTCTCATCTCTGAGCATGTGAGTCTGCAACCTGCTTGACCTAAACACTTTTACTACTACTACTACTACTACTAGTGATGCAAAGAGTTTTATCACTTAATATCAGACACCTGCAACTGACCAGCAACTGCATCCTTCTGTCATACCAGTTGTTCACCATGTCTGTGCCAATCTAATCAAACTTCTGCTTGGCCACTTTTCTGACAGATAAAAGGCTGCCCACCTCAATTTACTGCAGCAGCAGCATCTCTGCTTAACGGGGATATCAATTAACTTCAATACATTTTACTGTCCATCATGATACAATGGTGGGAGCAATCTTTATATAGGTATGCAAATGCAATGCCATAACTTGTCATGAGCTGCTGTTTCATTCAGACACTGCCCTTCTGGGCCTCCATATCTTTCTACTCTTCATAACTGTACATCATATCTTCATGTCTTGAAACTAGTGCATGAAAATCGCATCTGATGTCTTCAGTACCCTTGCCAATAGTATGTTAACAATACTTTTTCAAATTTTGTTTTTAAAATAAGGACTAAAATATTCTTATCACAAAAGGAATAACTTGCAAATCTGCAAAAACAGAAAAAATCGACAGTTTCTCAAATAAACTTGGTGAGATAACAATTTCTTTTGTCATGAATATTTAAATTATAATTCTACACTATATACAATTTTCCAATGGCTACTACTATGATAACTACTTATTATTGACACTGAATTTAAGTGTACAGTATTATATTAGGTTGTTCCAACCACTGTAAAAAAAAAAGTGTTTTATAGGATTGTTTAATAGCTCTAATTGTAGGAATTTTGAAAGAAACATACTAAAAACAATTCTGAATATACCTTTTTCACTTGGAAAATAGTGAAATTTTAGAATGTCAACTTTCCATAATATTTTTTTAGCCTGAACAATACAACTCTGGAACCTTGTCAAAAAAAGAAAAATATGCCTTATTTCCAGATTAAAAGTATTATTCTGCTCAGTCAAACATTATGTCAAATTTAAATCAACAACCATTACTAAATATGATATAAATTTTAAAACTTCTTCCTTTAATATGCCTCAAGTCATTTAAAATTTGTTCTTCAAATAAACCAAATGATATTGACTTAACAACTTTAATATAACTATACCTCTCTCTATGATTTACTGCATAAAAGTTTAAAACAAGTGGTAACTGTACAGATTGACTTTTTTTCTAAAGGAGACTGTACAAGAAACTTTCTCAGTATCTCTTGCCAAGTAATTATCAGCTGTTTGCTTTCTCAAAATTGAATGTAAACAGCAAAGAAAGCATTCTGAGATGGCAATTACTGCATCAAATGCATTCCTATCCTAATGAAATGTTTAAATAATATTAGCATACAGTTTATGCCAATTTACATTATGAGGAAATGGATTATTCATTTTCACAGAATACTCTTGCAAATGCCCATCAAATGCCCATCTGATGCAAAAGTAAAAGTAATAATCTGAGGAACACTAATTTAATAGCTAGATAAAAAAAAAATTTATATCTCTAGAACTATACACAGTACACAAATGGTTCATTTGTCAATTTAAACTGCAAAACAAGATTTATCTAATGAAAGCATTCACCAAGACTGACTGTAATTGTTTGGTTCTTTGAAGTACAAAATAATTGTGTCTAAATACTGATGACGCCAAGCAGAAATGAAAAATGTTTCATGGATAAGCATTAGTCTATAAAAATAAATAAGCTTGTATAAATATATATAAAGAAGATTCGTTTGTGATCATGAAACTTATTTTGACATCCTATGCAATAAATAAATGTTTATAAATCAGTCAGTATTTTTTGTATTATTATTTTGCATTTTTAACACTGCCAATAAACTGTCACATGAGGAAAAAAAAATTTTTAGTTAATTTCATAACTTATGGCTAAAGCAAATAAAATGTGTTAGGAATAATATACATAATACATGAATCAATATTAACATAATATGATTATATATTTCAATGCTGGTTAGTTAAGGAAAATATACTGCATATAGTTTGTAACAATATGACATCATATTAATGGCTACACTCATTATCCTAAGAACTGACATATTCATAAAATTCTGACCTCCAAAATTTTAAACGTAGAAATCTGCTCTGCATGGTTTTCAGAATCTCCACAGTTCTTTTCGAACATCTTTGCTTGGGTTTGGCTCAGCACTGGTAAACCAGTAGCATATGTCTGTGACATAATATTTTCCGTCTCTGACAATATTTTTTCAGGATATCCACCTTCTTGAACACACATATTATAGCTAAATAATTTGTCCAGATTATCCGGTGTAGAATGTGGAGGTACAATGCTATTACCTGGTCCCTGGTCTAACATTCTGCTAGCATTCCAAGACACACTTGATGGCTCTGTACCACTTGTCAGAATGCTTGCTGTCTCTAAAGATGCCGTTGTGTCAGCATGACTGAAAAAGTTAGCATTTTCCAACGAACCTGAAACAATTTTTGTGGAATCTAACTTGCTGCTGTTGGAAACCCTCCCCTGAGGAGAATAGAGTTCTGGAAACTCAATAAAAAGCCAATGCCTGTCTTTGAAGAAGCGATTCTGATGCTGGGTGTAGAACTTGTCCCAATATAAATTAGCATCTCTTTCCAATTCTTCTGTACAATAAAAAGAGTACAATATGTAGGTAATTTCAAAAGAAATATGTATTTTATTATGTAATGTAATTTGCAAACAAAATGCAATTCATGATAACTACTTCATTTTCTAAAAACTGAACTAAAAACACAATTTAATTCTAAAAATTATATTTAAGATCAAGAGTTATGCATATTAAATTTTTAAAAAAATAAATAACTCTAGTAAGATAAACACATACTGCTGATTTCTCAAAGCAAAGCCTGAATAAACTTATTACTGGAAGAGAAGCAAATGACATAATCATACATGATTTCAAAATAAGAATTTACTAATGATAAATTTGTTAACATCTTAGCAAACAATGGACTTATTCTAAATTTTCCTCCATATTTCTGTAAAAATTAATTCTTCACATAATCCACAAACAACATTTAAATAACTTAAAATACAATATAATAAAAATTATTAAGTGAATTTATTAAATCAAATTTGTAAAAATTATTTATAGATATGTTAATCGAATGTCATGTCTCCATACTTTAAATTAAAAAAAAAAACAATTTTGTTGCAAACTCTTGTAAGAAGGCATCTTCAAAAATCTTGGCAATGACAGATAAAATGTTTCAGTCAAAGACACTGTTATCATAGCCATTTGCTTAACAGTCTGATGATAACCTTTTAACAGATGGTGTTAATTCAGTTTTGGCATAATATTCCATTGCATGTGAACTGAATCAACAGAGCAGGGTTAACAATATAAATGGATTGGTTTGTCTTCATTCTGTGCTTGGTTGAATTAACATAACTGACAAGAGAAACAATAATATTACCTTACCTGTGGCTTTTATTATGCTTGATTGAATTACTAAAAGTGAGAGTGAAATTATAAATTATATGAATTTATTTTAATTATAATATTTTTTTTTAATTCCTAAGGGAATGAAACTTTACATTTATACTCTTTTTAAACTGCCTACAAGAATGAACTTTTAAATATGCAATTAATTTGCTAGAGATTATTTTTAACATCAACACACACTCACACATTAGACCTTCAACTGATGTTTGTGAGTATTCAAATAATGTTAGAATTTGCACATAATGTTAAATGTTTGTGCCAAACTTGGACAGTCAGGCTGTGCAAATGAACTCACATCTGTCTTAACCAATCAGAACTGCTGTTGCAGAGTTCTGGTCTTGGGTAGTTACATTTTTAGCTGGTTTTTTTCTAGCAAAAAGAATTCCATTATCTCTCATATTTTATTAAGTAAAGTACCTTCATTAATACTTAATAGCAAAACACGAGAATGTTGTGAATACACGTGTGATTATGGCTTAGTACAGTTTTCAATAAATCCTCATAAACATATTTTCTTAGTCAAAGATAACAATTAAATTCATATTTAAATTAAAATTTATTTTGTAATTTAGATTACATTACTGTAAATCCCAAACTTGTATAACATTAACGTCACATAACATTGCATTTTCTATGTTGAATTAATCTTTTGAATAATAAATATATATATAAAACTTCATAAGTGCTCTATCTTGTTTTTCTAAAATCATCCATAATACATATTTGATAGCTTTAATAGTTACTTTCATTATGTAAATTATGTCATAAGAAGAGTGAAATGTTAAAAAAAAAGTAAACTTATTAACTATTATAAATAAAATACTTATAAGCTGAAAAGTATATGGTATTAATGTTTCAATGAAGTGTGTAATAAATTACATAGTAAAAATTGACTGCAAAATTTACATAACAAATGATTTCTGGCAAATTTACCTTGCTTGTCATCTGGTACTTTATTCTGAGTCTGTTCTATGGTTTTCTGTTTAGCCTCTGCTTCTTGTTCTTCATCCCAAGCCACATTGTCCCTAAATTATATATATATTATTATTATTTATAATTATGATTTTTTCATCCTCACACACACATGAATGCATGCTCAACTGTGCAGGTTCATACATTTTTTTTTTTTTGTACAAAATTCCAGGAATTTCCATGGACTAATTTTTCAATTTTCAAAGAATATGACCAAAATAAAAATCTAACTTCATTAAACTGCACGATTCATAATCCTAAATTACAATTTAAACACTAATATTACTTCAACATGGTAATCTGGATGGTGTACTAATTATCAAAATAAAATTAGTGTTAACCTCAGGTAAAATTAAGTATGTCAATATAAATAATTACCTTAGAATGTCACAAAACTGTGCACAACAGGTGAGCTCAGAAAACAGTAATCATAATTCATATACATAATCCCTCATTATAGGCAACTTTTGTAAATTTGTAAAATACATTTTAGAATAGAACATCAAATAAACTATCAGATATGAAAGATAAAACAGTTACATTTCCTACAACTCAAATTTCAAGTGTCAGCACAAATAAAATCCTCAACATTAAGCAGGTAGCAGTGGTTCCTGGGCAAATTTGTGAAATGTAATAAAACAGGCAAGACAAACTACCATTAACTATAATAGTTGCAAATCAGTTTTGCTACTTAATTGCAAATACAGTAAATCTCAAAATAAAGCCAGCAAGCAGTACTCTGGTAAATTGAAAGTTGTCAGTCAGTACAGAGCTTGTTACAAATCAAGCTGCAGCTGTCCTAATGTTAGTAATGAGAAAAGTATCATTAATAAATCTCTACATAGTCTGCAAAAAAATTAACAAAATTAGAAGTGTCATGGAAAATAAAAGGCAAAACAAATTGTTTAATTTGTCCTGCAAGATACACCAATGCTTGTTCAGAGATACAAATTCAAGGTGTTTTCAAGGAATTTTAAATATAATATATTTTATAAATTCAATTACTTTTTCATTTTAATATCTGATATGCTCCCCTTTTTGTTTTGTTTTTTTGTGGGGACTTTCAATACTGGGAAGTTCATCCAGTGCAGTCAGGAACCCAAAATATAGTAATGGAAACCAAATCCCTTCAGAGCTATCTACAATCAAGAAATGTCATAAGATGAAATGCTCTTAATATGAAGGGAGATAGCACAACCACCAACTCCATCTGAGATATGTTTACGTGTAAATGAATAGACAGTACTAATGACAGTACTAATGAACTATTTCTCCCATCAATTTATCTGGTGAAAAGAAAAAACTGCTGGTACTCACAGTGCAAACAATCTCTTTTTCAAAAAAGAACTAAACTATGTGTGGGATGTCAAATAAATTTGGAAATTTTTATTAGCCCTTCATAAAAGTCTCGTGTTTTACATTCAGGGTATAGCTTGAATATATAAAATTACATTCTTAGAAACTTTGTATCAAAATAATACTACTTTTGATATCAGTGTTTGGCTGCTAAAATGAGTCAATGTGGGATTTTCAAACACATTTTAACCAGCATTTTTTCAACTGATACTGTGATATCAAAGTTCATAGCAAACAATGCTTCCAATTTTACAGAAAAGAGGTGTCTTTAGAATCCTCATGACAAATTTCATAGCCACCATCCCTTTCATTTTGAAATGAAATTTCTTGATTTATAACAAACATTTTCATTAATCAGTAAAAATATCTATTAACACTTATTTATAAAATATAAATCATTAAATGAATTTTTAAAAAAGCTAACTCACTCTTTCTGAAGCTAAAGAATGCAGAAAAAATATTTTATTAAAAACACACCATCAAATTCTTAAGTTTTCAGCAATTTCATTAAAAACGTCAGTCAATTTTGCATTTAATGATTTACTGATTTGTGATCAACAATAACCTATATTTTTCAGAAAGTATTATCCTTGTTATTATGTTAAACAATTAGTCCTACACTACAGTATTGGGAAGCATATTATGTTTCAGAAAAAATATTACCTTTGTTAACTAATTACTATGAAAATCTGTTTTAAAAAAAATATCCCTTGTTAAACCAATTACAATGGTGAAAAACCTATATTTCAGAAAATATTATTTTTGTTTAAACCAATTAGCCTTATTAGGCCTCAGTAGAGGAAAACCTATAGTATATATTTAAGAAAATATTGCCCTTGTTATTCATTACACTAATAGAAAACCTATACATGTTTTTTTAGGAAAATATTAATTATTACCCTTAATAAACCAATTAAAGTGGTGGAAAACGTCGTCTGAACATAGCGAAATGATGTCTCGAAAAGACGTGCCGCTTATGGAGATTTCAAAGCACGTCTACTTTGTCTCAATAAGTTCATGGAAATTTACAATATACTATAACTAAGTAATACAATTGGGAGCATAATATTAATTGAGTTTAAAAGAGAATTAAATGCGCTTTTAAACCATGCTAGTTATTTATTGTTCGCATAGCACAATGTAACGTTTGTCATTTTAAACTTAAATTTAGACAACAAATATTTACAAATTTCACGTCTCTGCGCTAGCGAAGGCACACCTTACCAAGTTACCTAACTTACCTATAAAATAATATTTATTAATAAACAGAAGGTCCCAAAAGTAAGACTAAAGACTATATACAATATAGTTCTCTTTATTATAAGCTCAGTATAGGATTTCTTTGTTATACAACTAAATTGTAGTCTGTACATAATTAAGTCATTACAAAATAAATAATTAACTAGGCCTAATGGGTTTCAGAGATTTCTCACCAGGAATTGTGTTGAAAGACATTTTTGGGGTCTTTAAGAAATCGAGTGCCAAATTGAGGCTTTTTCCTTGAGCTGCTGTCATCTTTTTCCGTTGAAAGATCATTATTTTCCGTCATCTTGTTTGGATTTTCTTGGGAACGTAATGCGAGCGAGTGATTCTTTGCAAACTCTATCGTCTGCTTCCAAATTGTAGGTATTGAAATTTGATTATTGCATTTGAAACGTCGAGATATAACGTGAATCGATGTAAACATGTCGTGTTAAGGTGTTTATTTACATATAGAACCATGAGTCGACCCAATTTTCAACAAGCTACCTAAATTTATCAAGTACATGTTTTATGTTTTAAAACGAACAAAACACGTGGCCATTTTTGTTAATGGAGAGTTCTTTGGAGGGGGAGGTAAATGTTCAATGAGTTACCTAATTATAGAGTTACCTTTCTCTCAAGATTCATCATGAGATTGTTACTACCTCAAAAATAAATTTTAAATAGAAAGGATAGTGAAAGAAGTTTATAGCAAAAGAGGATTTTAAATAGCTGTTAATAATTTGTTCAATATTTCTTTACTTTCTTCCATCTTTGTAGCTTTATAATTTAATGGGTGTGTATGAGAGCATGGATAGAAAAGAAACTTAAGAAAGTGGCGGGTACGAATTAATTTTTTATTTAGTGTAATCCATCAAAGATCTACTTTTAATCAAAGTGATGTATATTTATTTAAAAGTCAATCATAGACGGTTAGTGCATGCATCATATTCGCTTAATAACCTGTGGTCAAATTATTTGCTGATTAGGAGTGTTCGGTGAAATCTAGCTATGCCATTGCGTTTGTTTGGTCGAATATGAGTTATAACTGTTACTGAAGGAAAAGGTGGGTGAGCGGAATAGAATTGTTTAGTTGCACCAGATGATGCCGTGTGATGTCTCTCAGGGCTCTCTTCTCGTACCAGTTCTTTGTATTCTGTATACACACTCCACATGAAGTTTTCTTTCTGTTAGTTCATCCGGATGTATGCCAAAAGATACCCATCGATACTAAACTAGTTCTCAAATTAAATCGCTTCCATCATTTAATGTTCAACGAAGTGTTTTCAGATATCCTAAATGATAAGTAGTAAGTGGATTTTAATAAAACTGAGCTCATGCTTGTTGCTATCAAAACAACACACACACACACATACGCGCGCGCGCGCGCGCGCGTTTCTAAATCCTTGTCTTGGGCAAAATCAGTGAATATCGGTGACATTCCCTTTAAATGTAGCCACTCTTCAGCAGAAATTTGGGTTTATGACCTCTCTCACTAATGCATCTTCGACACTTGTAGAGCAGCATATATAAAGGTAAGACGAATCAGAAATTTCGTAATATTTTCGCACAGTTGATGCTACAAAAAATTATTTATATATGTTCTTTCGTAATTTCCCCATACAGTTGACGCAAGAATTTTTATAAATAATATGTATAACGCTTCTGTCTGGCCTGCCACGGTGTCTGTCATCAACAGGAATGTGTACTTATACAATAAATGTTTTATGAGATTAATTGAACAATCGATCGCCTTGTAAATAACGTTTGTTTATTAATACTGGTAGTGAAGTAAAATTGCGCTTCCCACTCTTATTTTTCATACCAGGCTCATCCAATCTACTGAATTTTTTTTTTAAATACGTATTTTCTACTTTAAATGCAAAGTGTATGAGTTAACAAATTTTCACTGGTTGTTTAGAAAAATATCGCATTATCTTTAATTGCCTGATTATTTTTAGAGCAATTTGAGGATGTATGCTCTGCGAACTGTAAAGGTGATTTGATGACTACATTTTTTTTTAAAATAGTATTTTAGCAAGCAAAAATATACCCAATATCATACAAGTATTTTGATATCCTGACGTAACACCACCGATCAGTTAGCTTCTGGGCATGGAGACATGCAACTGCCCTACCTCTTCCACCACCTTTTCAATGCGCCGCCACACGAGTGTACATGTTAGAAATTAGTACTATAGACTTAGACATACATGTGTGTGTGTGTGTGTGTGTGTTGATTACTCTGTTGTTCATAGTGCAGCAGATGTTCGTTCACATTTCCAAACTGTTCACTGCGCTTTAATTACAATAATCAGGATGCGACCTTTTTTGTGTGTGTTGTTGTTGTTGTTACCAGCTTCATTCGAAGGTAATGATGGGATGGTTTCTCTTCGAGTTTTCACTGCGAGGGTCACCGTTCTTTGTGCAAATAGTTCAACCATCTAACCCTAATAATGTCACCACTATTCCCTTATAGGTCAATAAATTAATAACTGTCGGAGCCATAGTTGCAGGTGAGAGGGAGAGGAGAAAGAATTAATACAAAGAGATAATCAGAGACAGCCGTGATTTGTACTCAAGTTTAGCAGATTTAGATTTTCTGAATGATCCGTCTCGGTCGAAAGCCACGTGACCCGGTTCAGTCTCTATTGCACGTAAGTTAATTAATGCACAACCGTTCAAACAGTTCACAACGTTACAGACGAATGTGCACGGTTTGTATTCCGTTTTTTCCCACGTTTTCTTTACGGTTTCGAGCGTCTTCTCAAGCTGGTTTAGAGATTGACTGTCATCAGAGTTATATGTACATCAAATGCTACTCTGAACTGATGCATTTGGGTAGTTTAATAGTGCCCCTAATGACTGGCATTAATTTCAGTCTACGAGCTTTGTTTATGAATCATGTTGTATTGTCTTCTAAACACGTTGTCAAAAGTGTTTCTTGTTATGCCTTGAAAAATAATGAAATGATCAAAATTACCAGGAAACCCAATGCTTAAAAATAATATATTTTTTAATATTTAACGATCAAAGAATAATTGAACTTCTTGATAAACTCCATCGTCCGCTTAAAACTAAGGAACTGAAGGTCCAAGGTCAATATCAGTATAAAATCACTGCTCCTATCTGTGGTCAAAGTAACCATAAATCCCAGGCTCGAACAGTACTTTAGGTCATCATCTACTACCAGTAGCAGCGAGGTTGACTATTATGTAGTGGAAGACCGGCACCCAGAGGTCTCAATGAATCAGGCCAGCCGAGAAGCTGTCGGTCCCGGCGCAATAGAAATCGGGCCCCATGATCCGAGTGTAGCTTTTGATGATCCCAGCAGTGGCGACCACCAGTCAAGCTCACTTTACCCAATGAATGACAGCCATACAAACAGCTACGTGGCGGTGGTATTCCTCGTCGTGCTGGTATTGTCCTGTGTATTCTGCGTGCTCTGGCGCTACTGCAAGACAATAATGGCATATGTCCAAGATGGCATGGAAGGCGGCAGACGCCGCAATTGGAGAGGACCGCAGCTGCGCTGGGCGCACAGACGCCCAAACAGTGACGCCGAGTTAGGATATTCGCAGCCTTCTGACGTGCAAGATCAGAGAGGGGGTCGTCACAACGAAATGCGTCGGCGGTCACCGTTTTCTCTGGAATCTGTGTTGATCAAATGCACAAAGAGAATTGATGGAGATGAATGTCGCTTTCATGAAGTGATGAAGCATGATGAAAGCGACAAAGCAAACGGTAAGGACGCAACGGCAGAAATGAACGAGATTCTGTTCTGCGTCACAGATACACCAGCCAGGTGTGTCAATGCTCCAACAGTTCCCTTCGAAGATGACGTGTACGATGATGAGTTTCAGTTCGACGACTTCTTCGATTCGGGTCTCAGTAGCGGCCAACGGTTGCTTCCCTTGGCTGACCAGGACGACGACCTTTCGGAAAACTTGAGCGGGGGTATGTTTGCATTCAGTCCTAGTCTGGCAGAAAGCCAAGTTTTGAAGGAAGAATGCGACAAAGACCAGGCAGAGGATCTGCTGGACGAGTCTGTTGTAGGTTTGCAAAAAGTGAAGGTTCGTTTACCTGGTCTGCTGCGACGTGCATGATTTTGTCTTCGTGTTCCTAATTTTTTGTATGTATATACGTGTTTGTACATGTGATCCCCACCCCTCGTATCCATCTTATATATTTGTATGTATGTAAATACTGAAATATCTTTTACTGCTTTCTTATTAACGTAAAATAACTTGTAAAATGAAGTCTGGGATCCTCATCCTCTTGGTCTCCCAACCTTTTCGGCCGAGTCATTTGTGTGCCATTGAGTTTTTTTAATTCAGTATTAGAATCTAGATCTGCCTTTGACCCAGCGATATTGTATCCCTGTGTAAATGTAGAAAATCATTCCTAATTAATACAAGGAGAATATTTTTTTTTTTTTAGTAAAATTTTTATTTTGGTTATAAAATACTTTTTATTATTTTTCATGTATTTACATTTACAGGCACAATCTGAGATTTTACCGAGTTTTTCCCCCCCACATGTTTAGGCCTAATGTTTATGTCTGTTTACTTAATAGGCGTAGTCTACGTTCTCTCAATTTTTTTCTTAATTGTCTGTTTACATGTACATTTATAGGCACAAGCCGAATTCTCTCCCTATCACCTGGCCTGGCTAACACCAATGACTCACTACCAGTTGATCCGTCGGCGTCCGTCAGTTAAAAAGACGCCCGATATGGAAAATGCTGCAACTCTTTTTATACCCGACAGGACACCCAACTGCCATCGATCAGCTATGCCAGTGAAACATAAAGTTCCGAATACTTTTTCAGATCCAAAGACATCTACAGAGACATGTGTCCTGCAAGTCGAAACAACAGGTTCCATCTCTGATGACATCCATTCTACGATTCAAAGAAGCTACTCTGAGTCGCATGGCAGTCACGTGCCATCAAAACATAACTGGAGCATCAGCACTGTGAGGAATCTACCGCCTACTCAAAACGTTCTTCGTGGCATGTCAAGAGTGGAGGCAAGCGCGCTAACTCCGCGAGACTCTTCCAGCATCACCTCCCTTAACATACACGCGTGCACGATGCCTGCAAAGACTAGTGGTGACCTGAACCCACTTCATTTCATGCACCCGCCCTCTGCTTTGTTCTACCAGCCTCAGGTAGTGACATCGCAGTGTTCGCCTAACTCCACCATCGGACCATTGTGCGTAGAATTAACTAATAAGTTAACCAACATATCTTCATTGGCAGCCATCAATTGCCCAACTTCTTCAACACAAATCCACAATGAAGGCGTAACGACCTGTGACACAAAACTTGGAGAGCTTATTTCAAGTGTACAGGATTCAGCAATTTGCAGGGGAAAAACATTGAGTGTTATCGATCAGTCGAAATCAAGCTGTTTGGTGGAATGTGTTGGCAATCGAGGTACTCTTAGCGAACTAGACCTAGCACAGCCTACCAATTGGTGTTCCTCCGTGGAAGACACATTGCTGTGGGATAATTTCGCTTTCCGCACTGGAGAAGAGTCTTTGACCTGGGATGATGAAATTACTGCTAAGAAACGAATGGATATCACACTGACATAAAATCATGGGCCCACTATGCTTGTCAAATACAATTCAGAAACATTTTGAAAAGACAAACGGTTGATTTCACACCTTTTTCTTCATTCATTTTCTCTTCTTCTGTGTATGTTTGTGTGTATGTATATACGTGATTTTGTATGTGTGGGTGTAATTATATTTCCGAAAAATTAAACTAAGACTTTCTATGTACACTTGCGTTTATAATAATTAAATAATAACGCTTATGATATTAAATTAATTAATGTTAGCACTCAGTTGTTGTTTGCTTATTTGCCTTTAGATAATTGAAAATTCTAAATAAATAACTTCGCATATTTATATGCAGATATTTTACTTTTTCTCAACTTTTCATGTTATGTTTTCACCCCCAAACAACATCAATGATAATTATGCTTTTCATAGCCGGACGAAAAGATAATATCGATAAGTATCTGTCAAATACGCACACAATACGTTGCATTTAAATTTAATTTTATTTTAAAAACATGTAACATAATTCTCAAAACTAGAAAGTTCGATTTTAAAATCGTTTTCATTAGGAACACACAATTGTCGATGCAAGAGTGAGATACAAATCAGAAATAAATGTCATAGACCACTGACGTTATGATGGTTCGACACCATTGGAACCTGCAGTTTGGTCGAGGTATATTCAGTGGTGTCTGATATTCTTGATCTAATTAGTAGTGCATACTAGAGATTTGATCAGTGGAGTTGATGAGGATAATGTGATGTTATCTGTAATACTTGGTGATACTCATGATGTTATCAGTGGTACCGTGTGATAGTCAGATGCTATAAATATCACCAGAACCTTGTGATATTATCAGTAGTGCTTAGTGATACGATGTTATTAGTGGTGTCTGTTACTCGTCATTGAGCCCATTCATATTCGTGATGTTATCGCTTGAATTCAGTCATACTCGTGATGTTGTTATCAGTGGTGCTGGTGGTATCCTGGATGTTGGTGATAATCGTGATCTTATCAATTGAACCTATCCATACTCGCGGCGTTATCACTTGAACCCATTCATACTCGTGGTGTATCACTAGAACTCAGTCATACTCGTGATGTTATCACTTGAACCTATTCATATTCGTGAGTTTATCGTGCTGACAAATGATACGAATAAATTATCAATAATGCCAGAGACTAGCGACGTTATTAGTGCTGACAAATGATGCGAATAAATTATCAGTAATGCCCGAGACTAGCGACGTTATTAGTGCTGACAAATGATGCGAATAAATTATCAGTAATGCCCGAGACTAGAGACGTTATTAGTGTACGACGGGCCACAGATAACAGATTCTATGGGACTGGACAAATCCTCCCATTTGGGAGGGTCACAGAAGAGATTTTGGAATCAAACTGTACAATTCGTCGGGACGAACCACAGATAGATGCCAGTATGTACAGTTCCTCAGAACTGACCACAGAATTGAGATTCTATGAGTCAGACTACGCATTTCGTCAGCATAGAATCCGTTAGGCGCTCTTTGAAATCGTATTGCATCACCGTGACTGAATTTAATACATATAAATTCCACATATATTTTTTTTTTTATAAAAACAACAACTGAACTATGCAAATATATATAGAACATGTTCAATATATTAAACTTTTACCAATGACGTCAGATAAAGCTATAGATGGCCGTGGAGATGTCACTAATGTCTGATTTATACACTAAACTTGGCCCGTGAGGTCAGCTACGATAATGGGCTTCAGAATTCACTTGCTAACTGGTAAACATCTTTAATATTAAGATCTCAATGTATATTTGTATTCAAAAGTAGATCTACGACTTACATCTTTAATATTAAGTGTTTGTAATATTAAGATCTCAATGTATATTTGTATTCAAAAGTAGATCTACGACTTCGGGATCGTAACTCGTATGCATTGTAATTTATTTAGCACAAAGAGACTGTTTTCATGATCGCTAAGTACTTGTTTTAAAACATTGAGAGACGTGTTTATAAACTAGTATATTCAAAGTTATTTATTTCAGATTATTTTATACTTACAATGTGACATTTTGCCGGGAGATGAGCAAGATGATAATTCTCCACTATCCCGGGCCGACCGTAACCTTAGGCTAATCCCTAAAACACACCTTCTCGCGGGCCACATAGTTTGGAGAAAAGGAAGATAGCTATTGTAGAAAAGAAGAGTGATAGAAAGATAAGTAGTAGTGTAGGGGGCGCTTCCGGCTTCTGCCGCTTTCGCGCAATAGAAAGATAACTCCGAGCTTCCTGATACATACAGCAAGATATGTTAATTAAATACAGGTGACAGGCTGCAACATATAAAATGTAAGTGAGTCACGCCAACACGAGTGGTCAAAGTATCAATATTAAAATATATTTAAGAGAAATAAAACAAGACAGAATGGTTACATATAGTGAATAGTTCGATGGTTACAATCAACGTTTATACATGTATATCGTTCATAACCAAGACCGTGTAGTGTCGTAAGAGAAAGTTTGTTTGAGCCCTATGACGCTGTAGTATTGTTTGAGTTTTGTTTGTATGAGTGAACTTATAAGTGAGTTTCTAAGAGAACTCTGGGAGAAGCTGTATAGTTGTTTTGGCCACTTAACTCAGGATTCGCCTGACGTTGTTTAGGGTCCGAGTGGTCGCAGTGGATGCACATGTGGTCCGTTGAACAATGGTCTCTGGCCCATGTGTTGTTCCTCTCTGGCATTACTTTGTAGCTCAGCGAGAGTCAACGTCGAAAATAAAGTGCCGATCTGCCAGTAAATGCACGTGGGCTAAGAATTTGTCCACATGCTTTCTCTGACAGAACACTCTTACGTACATGGTCATCACGTAGTCTACTGTCGTAAGTGAAATGTATAGCAATACAAATTATAGTTAAGATTAAAGATAAACATGAATATAATATTTAGTTATACAAGCAAAACCACATGCCTTTGGCAGTAACATACACAGGATGGGTTCCTGCTGCATTAGTAACTGACAATGAGAGTAGTAGTATGATTATTTTAGCTTATTAACACTGGGAGACCAAAGCACAAGTTGCCTGGACAGTCAAGTTGTGTGATCTGCTGAATAACAGGTAGGTTTTTGGTACGTTCGTTGTTCACGGTTGAACTGCACTCTTGATTGTCCGTTTAAAGTGAGTTGCTACTCAGTTTGTTCTCTAGCCCAAGAATAAGGGGGTCCTGTCCTCGCGAGTTAGGTTTGATTGTAGTCTATTTTTAGAAGAGTATGGGCTACAAAATGCCATTATGTGACACACATGAATATGGAAACCCACTGATCTCGACTGTAAATGAGATATATAGCTATATAGATGACCATATATCACCACTATATAGATGACCATATATATCCCCATTGCAGTTCCTCTACATTGAAGTACTTCAACTAAACTAATCAATTTATCCAAGTTTTAAAATTCTTCTAACATGTTAATTTTATTTTTTGTTATATTTATTTGCATGTGTATGTGTGTGTATCGCCATATCACTATTTTATATGTATAATTAAAATGTTTATTTTAAAAAAATATTTTTGGAAGTGGACTTTAAAATCTAAAAATAGAACTGGTTTTAGGATGAACAACTCAGGTCAGGTTGTGTCAGTGAAATGGCACACTAAAGCAGCGTTTCCCAAATAATGGGTTGCGAACCAAAAGTTGGCTCACGAAATGTTTGTCGTTCTGAAAATTGGGTCGTGGTTCTAAAAAGTTTGGGAAGCATACACTGCTCTATATTCTTGCTCACATGATCCGAGTTCAATTCTTACGGTGTTCAGGGTTTCTTACTGTGACCACTGTACCGTGTTCATTATATACAGATCTCTTGGCAGATAAAAATCAAGAAATGTAGTTCAGTTGCCTGTTTGCCCAGGAAACGTTATACAGAATGTCCTCCCAAAACCCCAAAAGCATTCACACCCATCTGCAAAACAATGAAAGATCAATTAGAAGGGGACATGAAACCCTAAATCAGGGATCGGGGAACTTTTTTATATTACCCAAAATCTGTTTATGCTAAATGAGATTACCCCCAGACTCCAAAGTAAACAAAGTCAAGCTAATTGCTCTTAAAATGAAGGATAACTGCTCTCAAAGTCAAGAATTAATAAAAGACTTAAAAAGCCAGACATACTGTCTTTTATTTCTGTGAAACCATAATTGAGGCACTCTGCCAGGTATTTCCGTTTCCTGTTTGATGCCATCTGAAGGGTTAAAGTGAAAATGATTTAAAATGGGAAAATGTTAGCAAAATATCGTAATACTTTGAGCTGATATTCTTTGAGAACAATAAAGAATTATAATTAAATCCTCGTCTCTATCAACATGCAATGCAATTTGACAAGACCTGTCAAATGTTGAAATTACTTATGTGTGTAGTGTGTTGCCAGGAAGTAAGATTATTCCTTAAACTCTCGCCCTCTGCAGGCTCCCGCGAGTGTCTTTCTCATTGTCGGCTTTCTTTCTAATTTTAGATTGTTACTATGGTCGTCGGCGTAATCATGAAAATTAGAACGAAGACGTGCCATAGCTTTTTAAGACCATTCTGGACGTACACAGTTTAAAAGACTACATTTTTGTGTCACCGTTGTTCAGGATAATATTTTTCCACAATGCTAATGTGACGCTAACATTTTCTTGTGTTAGTGGCAGTTATTTTTGTTATCGTAAATATGTATTTCACAAATATATTTATTTAGATTTATTACTGAACACAACTGGATTCTGTTACTTTATGAAAGTCGTGAAAACACCGATTTCAGTGGCTATATTGTTTGTATTCCATGGCACGCGTGCGTGAGACTACGCAAAAGCACGAGAACTAGATGATATTTCACACCAGTATAGTCAGCTATGGGGAAAATATGTGACTTCCAGTTAATCGGATTGGTGAGCAGATATCATGTTGCGGTGAACGATGAAGAGCAATAAATGAGAAATTCACGGCGTACACGTCCAGGTATTTTTGCCCTCGTTTACCAAATTAAAAAAAAAAAAAATTTAAACCTATTTAAGGTGTACTTATGAGATTTGATTTTTGAGTCGATCGATTTATAACGAAAACGTGTTCAGTGGGGTGACAGAATTTAACTGGTTTCACATAAGTTAATTTTTTAAATTTAATTTCATCATGTATCTAGAGTGTAGAAAAAATGTTTATCTCTGAGTTATATTTGAAAGAGAAAAGAAGAGTAATGTATATTTCCTTTTATAGAGGTACTGTATGTTTCCTTTTACAGAGGTACTGTCTGGCATTAGCAGTGGTTTAATTGTATACATAAGATGATGAAATTGTAGTGTGCACGTGTTGTGAAGTGCCATTTTTTTACTCATTGTAAAATTATTTGAATTGAGTTGAACTAAATTATAAAGTGATGTATTTGTTAAATTTAATTGAATGGTTATAGGAAACCATTTACTAAAGTCTATGATGATAAACTGTGAATGTGTAAGTTCTTAAAATGATTATTTGTCATGTTTTATAAATGATCTATAATGATAGAAATTCTAATAAGTTAGCATGTACGCTGACGTTTTTTTCTGATGAAGTAGCACTACTGTAAGAGACTTTTTCACCTGCTATCACCACGTACCTAATATTTAACATGGCAATTTGGTCAGCTACAAAGGAAAATGTTACAGTATCTTGTGCAGATATGCCTTTCCCCCCCCCCTTTCTATTGTGGATTTGAAGCTCAGTTGATCCGGAAATCCTGTCTGTAGTGGTAGTCTGATCGGAAGAAAGGAGTTTCGTCATCACTGAGGATCAAGTGAACACAGATTCCAAGAGCTCTAGTTGGACTGTTCATCATCGTCAAGGGAACGAGCTAAGTACTTGACCTTGAAACCGCTCGCCACTGACAATCTGTTGTCTAAATACATTTTGAAGTAAAAGGGACACCGTGGGATAGTAGTTGCGTTCATTTGAATTTAATGTATTTTGAAATTATTTTTCTTCTGTCATTGTTACAATTATTATATTTTTGTTATATTATCCCAACATTTTAATTAATTCTTTGAAACGACCGTTAATGGGGATATGCTGGGGACAAGCCGTATATGAATGGATGATTGTTAATTAATTAAGAAGGGAGGGGTGTAACTTCGCCGATCCTAGAAGGCAACGTGAACTAATTTACTTGTCGCTATATTGAATGATTAGACTAATTGTCCCATAAACTGTAAGCAGTATGATTTAATATAGAGGCTGTAAGAGTAGATTAGGCTGTGGGGGCTGTTATCAGCATTAAAACAAAATTCATACTTAATAATTCGGTTAATTAATGATGTGACAGGGTCGCTAAAATAATCCCACATGTGACAGATTTATTCCAGCCTTAAATGCCTGCCTGACACAGTTTGTACACTCTTGCTAGAAGCATATGCTTATGTTTATATATGCACAATTTCGAAAGTAATGCATAATTCCTATCAGCTTCCATTTACTGGTTATGATCATGATCCGTCTACCTGTAATGTACTTTCTCAAAAATTCAAGAAGTAATCAATGGTATTAGCAGTTTGTATTTGCTTATCACGATCTTTGTTTATATTATATTGATTTCCTATTATAGTTATTTTTGTCATCAATGTTGTTTGCTTCTCTTAAATCTTATTTGAAGAATTCATTATACAACATCAATAATGTCATCAAATTGAATTACTAACAAAATGTAACCACTTTTTTTTTTTTATGTATGTGAGAATAAACACGCATAAAGTATTAAGTTTGAGACATATTTTTCCCCCATGAAATTTTTTTTAAAAAGAGGTATATAATCATTCTAAAATGAACTTTAGATGAAAAAAATGGAACATTTTCCAATATATACGTAAAAAGTAAATATTCGTAACCAAGGATAATTATCAGAACTCAATTCATTGTCATCTCTCCAAGACCAAAAGACAAAAACAGTACAACATGGGAGATCACTCATTTGTCACAACTTAGTCACGTGACAAAGCACCGTCATGGCGCTTATTAAATATCGTCCTAAACGATTATTTTTAGTGTTAATATTTATGAGTATTATCTTTTTGATTTATCTGTTGGCTTATTTGCCAACAAAAGGTGAGAAATAAGACTTAGCAAAAATTAATGCAATAGGTGCATTCTTTTAAACAACGATCTCCCAGTAAAGAATATTTGACCGTTAGCGAACGAAGTAGTCGTAAGCAGTATTCTGGAATTTATTTGTAAACAACAATGTGGAGTTCACTCCATGTATTTTTTTCCTTCCTCAATTTGTTCTTATTCTTGAAGTAAATTGATCGACTAGGACCAGCAGTAGTAAAAAGTAGCCTGGAATTTGGAAAAAACTTGGAATTTGGATGGTGCGGCCTTGCGCACCCCCTCCCCGCTTGTCAGTTCCAGCACGGACTTGTTCGTAAATGCTTTATAAATACGAATAAGATATCAAACCAGTAAATAGAAAGAATAAATAAGTAATACAGCAAAAATTGTGTTCACTATCAAATACGAATGTTTCTTCCTTGCCGCTGAAATAATTTTTAACTTTAAAAAAAGAATCACTTGAAAAATTATATCCATTTTACAATTTTTAGTTTTAATTTGTGGCTGTTTGAGTGTTTCCTTACATTTATAAAATGTATAGTTCTAAATTCATTTAACATGGCTTTTAATCTAACTTAGTATGAAAATATATACAGCTAGTATTTATTCTGATAGTGATTTAGCGTTAAAGAATAAATCACACAGGTCTGATAATAGTGATACGGAGATGAAGGATTTACAAGTGCATAGTTTGACTGAACCAGTTTAGATAACTTTCATAATAATAGTGGGGGTCCCGAAATCATATCCCGGAATTAGAAATCATATAATTATTACAAATGGTGTTTTTAGTGTTATAAATTATTATATTGATAACTATTAGTACTAATGACAAAACTAATACTACTTATATATTGAGTCTCTCTCCAAAATTGAGTATCACGAAGGGGTTGATTTAAAAAAATTGTCAATACAAGTTGTTTATTAATATTAAAATCATTTCAGAAAGATAGAGATATACTTAGTTTACATTTTGAAATAAAATTCAAAGAAAAGCTTCAACACAACAATCAATCAGAAAGTGAAGATGCAAATTTGACATAAAGAAAGCTGTTTTTTTTTAATGACTATGACTATGAGTATAACAAACAGTATCAAATTCATTACTGAAATCTTCCTTTTTCTTTCTGTAAATACTTTTTGTTTTTCATTTTGGTTTCATTATTCAAAAGTGCACATAATTTGTCAATACATGTACACACAAAGTTTCAACAGAAATCTGACATATCATTACTAACCTCATCATAATTCATATATCATTTTATAGTTTGTTTCAATCTGTGCTAATGAATGTAGAACTACTTATTTTTAGAAGAATGTGTTGAAAATTTGTAATATCTTTCACTGTACTATTATAGTTTTTATATTATTATTATAATTATATTATATATGATATATATTCATATATCATGTTATACTATATTATAGTTTGTTTCAATCTGAGCTAATAAATGTAGAACTACTTATTTTTAGAAGAATGTGTTGAAAATTTGTAATATCTTTCACTGTACTAACTACTATTATAGATTTTATTAAGAAAAATCAGGAAGCAGATTATTGATTGATTGATTCTTTTGCTAGTGCAAAAATATTTTTATGTTTGGAAGAAAAAAAAAATTTCCTAAAATTATTAATCTAATGAGCTGTTTTTTGTTGTCAGCTTCTGACAATTGATAGAATGAAATTTGGAGTTGAAATTAAATTGACAAATTAGGCTAAAATGGTTCTTTATGCTTGGTTTCCATCTAGTCAGTCCCAGTTAATTTGGGCTTTAATCTCTCATTTGACTTGTTTAGTTCTGATTTTAGTTAGCTGTTGGTTGCATTCTCTTGTTGATGTAGTGTGGGCTGTAATTGCTAATAATTGAGCACTCTGATCAGAACTTACTGTGAATTGTTAGCAAACAATTGAAAGGTGGTCAGTCCTTGAAATGATTCACAATTAATTCTATAACTGGAGAAAATTGTTAACTACCTGGAAATTTAATGATAGCAAATTATTATTCATGTATGCTTTTAGCAAATCTTAACCATAGCAAATTATTATTCATGTATGCTTTTAGCAAATCTTAACCATTCATAATAATTCTGTGATCTTGAGTGAATACATGGTTTACTTCAGAGGATCTTTCAAACTTAAAACAGTTTGACACATCACAATTAGAATGCAAATGCCAGAGGCATTATGTGTTCATTCTATTCATAACTGGAAGTAATTGCACAGCACGCACACAAAAGCAACATTTTAATTTATTTTTAACATAACATAATGGTTAAAGACATATCACCAAGACAAAACAAGTAAAAAATATACTTTAACTTAAGAACATTTATGTGTCACGAAAGTGAGACTATTGTTAATAATTTGCACATTAGTGTGTAATAAACTAATATTTATGTCAGTACCTAACCTGATAACACTTTCATTAACTCTCACAAGTTATTGTCAGGATAAGGCTGTGAACTATATTATCTTCCTGGCTCGGTTCATGCAACTAATAATATATCCATTGAAAATGACAGTCACACCTATTATTTTTTGTTTAAGTCTTACTAGTCTAAGTTTTGGTTGCAGGTGATTTGATGTCTTTTCCAGGACATGTGAACGAGCGAGCAGATGACTATGAAGTCAAAAAGTCTCTTTCAAGACAGTATTACACCACCATTGTGCATCAGGCTTTGCCAAAAGTGAAACCAGAAGACAATGTCTTAGATGCTCCTAAACAGGTTGATAATGGAATACTGCAGCAAAAAGAGGTTCCTGTTTTTCAGGAGCCAAGTTTAAATTTACCAGATGGGAAGAATAAAGCCATTAAGAATAACACAATAGAACTGGGTGTTAAACTCAAGAACAAAACATTAGAGATGGGAGAGAAGGTGAAGAACAAAACACTTGAACAGCTAGCTGTCATTGGTGTGGTAGGGCAGAAGAAAAATGTACTTCCTCAGCTGATTTTCATCCCAGAAAAGTGGAATCTCTCCGTTTCATTTGAAGATATTGGTGAAATTATGAAGGAAACTGAATTTCTGAACAAAGTTGATCCCTTAAATTTGGATGGGCCTATTTTAATAAGCTCAAGAAACAGGACAGCCAATTTTACCTATAACATGCCTTTAAAGCTTGGTTTCTGTGACTGTTTTGAGCGATACTGTTGGTGTTGTGGTCAGTTAGCCAACAGTCAGCTGCACCTGAATACTTCAGCATGTTTTAACTTCACATTTGTGTCAAAGACGCATGTGAGTTCATTCTTTTAATGCCTCAGTAATCAAAAATGTGCTTAGCTTTGGCAGTTGATCATCCATTGGGTATCATTAAGAAGTCACTTGCAGTTATTAATTTTATTATGTAATAACTAACATTGTTATAAAAGGAAATGATTGGGATTGCATTAAGAAAAGAATGCTGCATTTAACATTGTAAAATGTCTTTGATAAATACTGATTATAGCAGTGTTAATATAGTTTGTTTTATTGACAATCTAAATTAAATTTTAATATTTAATAATAAAATTTTATACCAATAATAACATAATACAAAATAGTGCACCAGTCTTATTTTTAGGCATTTACACTAAGGTTTATGATGACTAAAAAGTAATGAAAGTGATTTCAATTAAAATAAAATACATTTAAGTTTAAATTGTATTTTTGAGATGTTGACAATTTTAACAACAGCTATGAACAGATCGTTTCAATTGTCAACAGAACAAAGAATATAGTCATTCAAAGGTTTGTACCAAATACTGAAGTAGTTTACTTATTTTCATTTTAGTTTAATTATGAATGAACAAATTAGACAGAAAGATAACTGTTTAGAGCAGGGGTCACCAACACTGTGCCCGCGGGCACCACGGTCGCCCGCAAAGACCACATGAATCGCCCTCAGGCCTTTATAAAAATAGCACAACTCAGCTGCAAACTAAGTAAATATGTTATATTTCAGAAGATGGTAGCCCTTCATATGACTCAGTACCCATGAAGTAGCTCTCAGTATCAAAAAGGTTGGTGACCCCTGGTATAGAGGATCTTTGATATCATAACTTTCATTCACTAATATTTGTGTAGGTGTAAGTGATATGTTTGCTGCATACACTGTTGTGTATCTTTTCATGCCTGTCAACTTATATACAACATTTGTCATTTTCCTTTATTAAGAAATATTACAAGGGTTGTGTGATACTAAAATCTTAATTCCATTTGCAGTTTAATACATGTGATCTGTTGGCCAAAAATGTGCATGTATAGGACTCGCAGCCATTCTTTTTCTTTCATTGCAGCATGAAGAACTCGGTCTTTAAAGGCAATGCAGTGGAATTATTTATATATTTAGGATATTTTCCAAGCAATTATGATTAGAGGTGGAGGTACCCAAACTGTTTATTAAGCAACATTTTGCACCATACAATTGGCTGATACATTAATTTTGTACTATCAAGTATCATATGTGGAAGCCTTACAATTATTGAATGCAACTGTCATTTTTGTTTTCTTGATTAATATCGTGACATGTTTGAATTTCTCCCTCCATCTCTTGACTGTATGATTAAAAAAAAATTAGAAAATGGATAAAATATTTTCCACTTTCTCATAATAGAGAAATAGTCACATTCTCTTGTAATTTTCCTCACCTCACCCCACTTTTGGTACTTTTGATATTTTCCCCCATACCATTAATCATTAAATAATGATTTCAATTTGTTTTGCAGGAGTTGGATTTGTCAGTTTTATTGGGTAAAACAGCAATTCATAAAAGTTCCATATCAGGTAAATCTAATAATTTTAAAACTTGATTCAATACTTTATAAAAATAAAAAAATTAAACTCATTACTTTTTAGAAGAAAATTACTTTTTCTAAGTGAATTTAAAAATATAAATCTGTTAAATTTTATTATTATTCAGTTAATTTACTTTCATTTTCAGTCACTAAGTCATATTTATAAATTATAGTTTAAGATTGCAGTATCTCATTTAGAGACTGTTCAAACTTAAATGACCATCCTTTGAGTTTGTAACAAGATAAAGTTATTTTTGGACATTTAAACCTCTAAATCAACTTGTAATTTCCCATATTAAGTTAGTGTGGTTTTATTTTACTGTATAATGCTTAAAATTATATTTAAAAATAATGAGGATTTATCCACACATATATTTAAATAAAAATATGTTTTAGAAAAAGTAATAAATAATACTGCCTTTTCTTTATTTGTTAGTAATTAGTTAAATGTTTGTTCAAATAAATTCCCTGCAGCTGGTTGTTTATTCTACGAAAGGTGTTTTTGAAGGATGTTGGTTTTGTAGGTATGCTTACAAATTTACATTTGTGTGCAGCTGACAAGCCACCAATGTTGTGCATAGGATCCTCGCCTAAAGTAGCAGACATCTGTGTCCATTTCTTTAACATGACTTTCAAGGTGAATGAACACAATAATCACCAGACACAACTTTTGGGCTGTGCAGACTTCACTCTCAACCTCTATAATCGAACGATTGGAGCCTTCCCAGTAGACTGTTTTCAGATTCCAGGTGATCCTAATCAGCTTCACAAAGGGCGGCATTTCCACATGAATAATAATTGGATGCCTTGATTGTTTTAATTTAGAGGGTTGGGGGAAATGTGTCTCAGAAATGTGCATGATGGTTTGTGTTTGTTTTTTCCAGATTCATTCCTTTCTCAGATTCTTTTCAAATTATTTAAATGAATTGTATCATTTGAACTAGGGAAGGGTTGTGCTTTGGGTTTGCATTTGTTTTAAATTTTATTGTGGAAATTGTTTCCATAGCATTACTTTTTTCTTTATTTAACTTAAGAATGATTGTTTTAACTCCTGCCATCATTATCATGGGAAATCATCGAGAAAGATGTATTTTCAAATGATTTTATTTGGATTTGCTGTTGATTGGTTTTCTTTTCAAATTCATTTCACAGCACTGCCAATATGAGTTCTCTTTTATAGAAAAATGTAATGTATTTTTATTAGAATATAAAGCAATAATAACTATAAAAGCTGTCAACCTAATTGATATAGCTTATAAATATAATTTTTAGGAATTTATCATTAAATTTTATTCTAATTGATAGAAGAGCCTTCAGCATATGTGCTTAATTTTCTTGACTTTAAGTTTTTCATATTCATTTTCTGACTTTCAGTATGTGTTATTTTTTTAAGTTATGATTTTTTTCCATATTCAATCTCAGGATTTCAGATCAAGAATAAATTAAGTTAGATCCTTCATAAAATTACTTAAAAACAATATATCTGTGTGATATATTCAATATTTTTTGAAGATCACAATACATTAATTACAGATATAATCACTAACTGGACTCTAAGACCTGAATTTATAAATGTTTTTACAATGTTAAATACAATTTGAAACAAACATGATAACAACATTTCTGTACCAAGTTGTCCTAATTATTACAACTCTGTTAAATGTGTCATGCAATATACATGAGTTCACTACTTAAGACAGCTGACAGTGCTAATACAAAATCATTAATAATAGAAAGATAAGAAAAAGCTTTTTTAAAAAAAAATATGCTTGTTTTAATATCTTACTTGAGAGGTTTTTAATATCTTTACATTCTCAGCCAACTAGTTACTTTGACTTCACAATAAAATCCCTGTGTGAGTAAGATTTATTTTAATTGTTTTAAAAATATATTGTTTTATATATACAGCTAGACATTGACTTACGACTGATCGACTTTACAACTGCGAATATGTACTGTATATAAGCAAGGCGTTTGTAAGATATGAGGGTCAGTGGGAGGGGTAATCGGAGGAACAGAGGCTCCTTTGTTAATCAGGCTGAGGGATGATAAAGAGGAGCGAATAATGAGAGACCCTTTGATACAACACCAACCTTAGTCCATCAGTTAGCTTTGAACCTCATGGTTAAAGCAGTAATAAACGTTTTTACTGAGCTTCCCCATTGATGCGGACTTAACATTCATTATATGTGTAGAAACTAATATATAATAAAGGAGAGTCCGACATATGACCAAATTGACTTCTAACTGTTCTGTTGGAACTGATTGCAGTCTACGTTGACGACTGGCTGTATATATATATATATATATATGGTGCTACTAAGTTTTTGATTGTTTCTTATAATAAATTGTTAGTCAAGTTATTTCTTTAATTATTTGCCATAGCTACCCACCTGAATTTTAGCATTTAAAATGAAAGTGGTTGAACACAGTTATAACACATTCACACACACACACACACACACAAACACACATACACACATAACCTACCACACTAAATTAACATTTAATGTAGATCTTATTGAATTCACTTATAATCATATTAATCAAAATAATTATCAGTAAGGCAATAAGAAATTTTTATAAACTGTTAATCAAACATTTCTATTTGTCAGAGCTGGCACCAAGATTTCAGCATTTACATCAACTGATTGAACTTGGTACATTTCAAAACTAGTAATTAAAACAGTATCATCAAACTCAGTTTTATATATACCTCACTCACACTCACATAAAAATTAGCATTTAAAGAATTGATCAAACTCATTTATAAGCATACACTAATCTGAATTAGCATTTAAATTAGAAGTTATTGTACTTAATACTGTATATAGACAACACACTAAAATAAATTAGCATTTAACATGAAACTGACCAAATTCATATCACACACACACACACACAAACACGCGTACAAATTAGTTTTCAAAATAGAATTGATTGAACTCAGTTACACACAAACACAATTGATTGAACTCAGTTACACACAAACACACACACTTATCAAAATTATCAGTAAAGCATATATTATTCTTTGCTATGAAGATAGTCCAGAATTGTAAGATCCTATGTATTAGTCCATATTCTGTTAAGTAAACTTCTAAAATTGTAAATTTTCATGTTTTCTTTTAGGTTCACTTGTTCTGGCTCACTTTTACTTTGCTCAAAAATAGACATTTTAATTTTTTAATCCGAGTTTTTGTTTGGCTGCAAGTGAATTTTAATTTACAAATTTGTGCGCAAATTTTAGTTTTGGATTCATCATGTTGTTGATAGCTTCTATATCATTGTTTTAACCCTTTATGGTTCACATGTTTTTCCTTTTTCTAACTCTGAAGGGGCAAGATTTTTCAGGGTTTCGGTGAGATTTAGGGTTACGTTAGTAAAAACATCATATCTTAGGTATTAGTACATATATTTCAATGAAATAAAATGCAAAATGAAAGGAAATGAAAGCAGCTTTATTAATATCCTTAATTGAAGTATACTTTCAGGTGTTAAATTTGAATCTTTGCATGAAAATATATATTTACACAAAAAAAATATTGTCCAGTTATTGTCTGCTACAAACACTATGTACACATACTTTGTTGATGCCAGGAACACTAATCTGTCATCAGAGGACCAATACATCTCTTTTTTCAGCAGGTTATGAATTTCTGTCAAAATCATAAGCCCAAAATAAGCCTTAATTTCAGTGGCATTAGTTTCCTTCCAACTTGCATCGCCATTTTGTTTTTCCGCGATTTTTGGACATGCATACTCGTTCGTTTATTCTGCTATCTTGTCAAATGTTTCTTTGAATGAAAACTTAGTAGAAGAAAGCCAGCTGAGTACTATCGTTAATTACAGACACATTCGGCCCCATTTCTAAATTCCGATATATTCAGTGCTAAAGTACTACTATTCCAACCGTGTGCATCTCCAGATACCCCTTCCCCCTACTCCTCTTCGATATCCTCAGAATCTGATGCACTCTACTCCAAAATTTGAAAGATGCTACATGTGCACGCTACTGACACTAATGTCACTTCTAATCGTATTGTCCGATTCAAAATAAATTTCTTTTACCTCATTATCCGATAAATTGAATCCAGTAAACTCCTCATTATCGCTCGACGATTTTAAGAAATCCATTTGAAACACCAAATGCGAAAAACAAAGAAAACTTTATGAAAAAATGAACGCAGCAAGGCGAAAACATTTCAAAATGCATGTGAATCATTGTAGAAACGTTAGACTTCCTGTAGACACCGGAAGTCTCATGATTTCTCGAATGATATGAGAAGAAAAAGAGCACTGGTTGCTACAGATGCTTTTGGACGTTTTGCCCTTTTGGTAGTAAAGACATTTTCGGCCGCTCTGCCCCTTAAAGGGTTAAAATAGTGATTACTTTAAAAGTGATATTGTTCACCCATTTAGTTTCGTCATGCATTTCTAAATGCCAGCAATTCAATTGTTAGAAATCATATAAATTCTGCTGAGTTTTACAAATGTGCTGAGAAATGTTGACTTGACTACAAACAACTTCATGTTCATTCTTCTTACATTAAGGCAGGAAGTCCTGATTTGGAGAGCTGATTTATAAATAGATATATTGTTAATCCATAAATCTTGGCTTTCCTTTATGGTCACAAAAAATAGAGAGAGAATTAGATTAATTAGTAAGCAGTTATCTCAACAGAATGAATTTGCCTTGAAGTACTTTTCTTTAGGACAAAAAAGCTGTTTTAAAAGGATTAACATATTTACAAGATACAAAGGAAACCTTCATATGCTCCTTATATTTAGAGTGACAGTGCTTGCTTGGAGGGAAGAAATAGATGATTAGAATTGATTTGGGCAAGTGGAAATGCTTTCTATATAGCACAATAGATAATGATATTATTTATTTTTGCATAATGTCTACTTCCAGTATTTGAAGATTTCAAATTGTTAAGCACATCAAACATTGAAGATGGGGAAGTTTGTGTTGATTTAATATTCCTGTTTGTCTTATTAATATATTAATGTTTATCTTATATTTTACCAAAATTTTCTTCATAATATCATACTCTCATTAACAATATATCAAAATTTATCACATCTAGAGTGAATCTGGATCAGATAATGTTGATTTTTGCCTGCTGACTGTATTATTTTGTGTTGGGTATTTTGGGGGGTTGCTGTTGTTTTTTTTTTAGCTGAAAGAATCCCTCTATTTTATCATTTATTTTTTTTTATCTTTTTCATGTGCTTTCTTGAGTGCTTGGTCTAATTCATCCTCTGAAGTATGTTATGTTGTTCTGTTCAATTAGATCATTTCTAATTCAGATATCTATTTATGGATAGAATCTCTACAAATGTGGGATAATATGGTCAGTAGATCTGGGTGGAGTTTTCATCCAGTGTTGTTTTAAATTTTTATCCAAAATATATTGAATAAATAGTGTAAATTTATGTTGTCAGAGTTTCAAAATGATGATTTTATTCTTTTTTAGCAGTTTAAGACTAATTTGGTAGATACAAATATTTGTTATAATTGCATAAATTTGCCTAATGAATGCACAGATCACCAGACAGTGTAACAATGAATTTGGAAAAGGACTCTGAATGTGTGATGCAGAAAGGAGACTGAGAAACAGATAGTTGTGTTCACTTGTAAGAACACCATATTGTAATTATGCAATGGAAGAAACCATCTTTGGATAAATTCACATGGCCCGTGTGTCATTCTGAGTGGGTATATATTTTGTGATTTCGAAAATAACCAATAGCTAGTTGAGATAGATGGTAGCATATCATGTCCTTTTAAGGTGGAGGAGTTAACATCCAGTTATTGAAATTGCCAGAAACTAAAACACCAAAGTAAATTTCTAAGGTGTAGCCAGAAAAATTATTCATTCAGACACATTTTGTCTGCAGTTGCATAGACCCCTCATAAGACAATTTTTCAGGAACATGTCAGATTTCTCATTGTGAGTATCTCTTAATGAACAAAACTAATTTTATTCTTTTTCAGGGATAATTAATTGCACGTCTACTATTATTTTTAATTACATGAGAATGAAAGGTCTTGTACCATATTACTATTAGGAAATGTTGTTCAGTTCATACTGATCAGAGAGTTAGCACAAAGGTAAACAGATTTTTGAATAAATGGATGGTAATTAAGCCATGACTTGTGTGACAAAGTAGATATACCAATATCCAGTGGGGATCTTTCCAAACTATCAAGCCTTAATTGTGGTTTTGGAGCTGTCTTGAGGTTGAGTTGTGTCCCCTGATCTTTATTTTTGGTATGACTGAAGTATGCACAGGACTGAAAACAAGAGCAGCATGATACCAGTTACTGAGCTATCTGGTAAGACATCACAACCTTGAGTGCCATGGTGAGGTGAAGAGATTTGTATCCAGTGCTGATGTCCTAAATGTGCTGATTTTTCTAATGTCGGGTGTATACATTGGACGTGTATAGACATCTAGATTAGATTTAGATGAAGGGACCAGTCGACGGAAGTGTTACTCCACAGACCAGGATACAAGGTTGTTGAACCTATCACTAGCAAAAGTCTTAATTTTTTTTACTGATCACTAACAGAATATCTTTATTTTCTGGCTACTGTTTACCAACTGATTTTCATTTTTTATTTTAAGTGCAGGATTATTGGTTGTTAGAATATATCTATAATTATATATATTTAAGTTTTAAGACATTTTGGCATTAGAATCAACAAGGAAAAATATTGACTTTGAACAGCCCTCACCCTTGACTAGAGAGTTTGCCCAATTACACCCATATAGGTTTGCTTGTCTTAACAGCAATAATAGTTAATATTTCATACTAATGAAATATTAATAGTACCATGTTATAGATTGTGAACATTCTTTTAAGTCTGTCACAATAAAATACTACATTTATGCAATAATAAAGTGGATGATGATGTTAAAATAAGTCATTTATATGCACAGGAAAAGTTCAGTGTGAATGACAAAGATATGTTCTTTACAAAGTGAAGGCATATGCATATATCAGAAGGCAACTCATATATATATATAAAATGTAAATGAATTGCCTTCTGATTTCAGATTATGCAGTAATGTAGATGAAACATCTTGCAGGTCACCCACCATTGATGATGAGACTAATATATGTATGTTTAGCTAGTTTCTTATACACAAATAGTCACATAGACATTAAGAATTGTAGTTTTTAAAAGCTAGTCATATAAATGAGTTCTCAAGATAATATACTTCATGAATAAATTAAATGTAGAGATAAATTAAAATCAGCACTTGGGTTATACTAGATGTTGTAAGGATTTACAGCCAGAAAACTGTAAAACTATTAGAACATAAAAAGAAATTTGTTGTAGTCATTCTAAAGCAAATTAAAGAAATTTTAAAAGAAGTATTTTACACACATATTTATATTTGTTGAATCAGAACTAATTTGAAAACAAAACAGCATAATAAATTTATATATACAAGTATGCAAAAAAAAAAAGAAATATACACAGCATATAGGATGAATTTCACATAACTGGTATACACTATAAGTATAAATGGTAATCTCTCCACCCTACTTAATGTATACAAGTGTGCATGGAGGCACCAGACTCCCACCAGCTGAATGCATACAATTCTGGGTAGACTTTTCATATCACTGATAAACTATAACTGATGATCTGCACACATACAAACACACACACACACAATTTTATATTTAATGTAAGTTGAAAATTATAAATCTTAGCAAAAGTACAATTTAAAAATACACAACTGAATTACTTTTGTACTCATAAATAGTTTTGTTTTGAAATGACTAAGAAAAACTGAATCAAACTCTGATTATGCAGTTTTTTTTATTTTCTTCACTCTAAAGCCTTATATATATTAGAGAGATAGATTCCTGAGTAATTTTTAAAAACCATTGTGAAAAAAAATTGTATTATTGATTTATTTATTTGACTGCATGTTTATGGTAGAAACTAGTTATGTGTATATGTATTAGATTTATTAATGTGTGACCTGCATACCAATCCGATCAAATCTATTAATCATTTGGATCAGAACGTAGCCACTCAGACAATTTTATTTCTTTTTGTGAAAGTAAAATACATATAATTTATTCTACCATATTTTTTTTCTTGATTCCTGCCACACTTAAAAAATTATAAAGCTGCTCATTTGTTATAACAGATTTGATAAATAGACCTTAATTCATGATCAAATACAAGTATATAACAGTGCCAACATTTGGGTTGTGGACTAATTCACACACACACACGCACACATATATATATATTTAGTGGAGACTACATTCTTAGTATTTGAATGGCTCTTTGATTTTTAATCCAGTGGTACATGATGTAGAGCCAAAGGAAATTAGATTTAGTTTTAGTTTCGAGACTTAATGTAAAATAGCTGTAAATGGCATTTTTAAAAAAAAACTTTTATTTTTTTTTTATGTTGCTCATGTACATAAAAAGTTTTGAACAAGTGTGTCTGATAGTTTTGCACATTGTGTCATGAATTATAATTCACAATATTTTTAAGGTGTGTATGCATAAACAGGTTTACTTGTGGTCAGATATTAATTGTTATTCAAATAAATCATTGAATTTGTTTATTTTTGTTTTTTGTTTCGGTCTTTTATTCAGGGATAGTAGATATATGTACTTGAGGGTGAGGGTGGGTGGGAGCTGTATAAATTTAACGAATTAAGATAGGTATTTAAATCCTTTAATGTCATTGTGGAGCATATGGAATACAGCCTAACTAATTAGTTCTAAAATATTTAACTTTAAGAGGGATAATAATTAGAACCTGATAACTGATTAGTCTTAAGACATTGAAGTTTAAGAGGGATAATAATTAAAACTAACTAATTAGTCCTAAGATATTTAACTTTAAGGGGTATAAGTCTGAGTAACTTCCCTTTTCATCTGACCAGGGTTAACTAATTTAGTTACTTGAGGAAAGCCAGTTTTTATTATTATAATTATTAATTATTAAGAACTTAAAATCCTGAAACCTATTTGTAAAAGATCATTTGAATTTGCAGATAAATAGCATCAGTTTAATAGCAGTAATGTACAGAATGAAAGAAGGCTTGCTGCTTGATAATAAATATATACTGCAAAGCATCAAAAAAGACTATAAGATGTTCTGAAAGTCAGCAAACCCAATTTCTTTTTAAAATAAATAATAACTAGGATTATGCTTGGGCAGTGGTGTCAGTTTTGAAAGTGATATTTAAAAAAATGAATTTGTGTGTCATTAGTCATGTATATTTCATTCTTTCTAATGTAAGCTTTGGGCAATAGTTTTTTCAGTTTTGATATTTGAGAAAGACTAATTCGGTGTCAGTCATGTATATTTCATTCTTTCCAATGTAAGCTTTGGGCAATAGTTTTTTCAGTTTTGATATTTGAGAAAGACTAATTTGGTGTCATTAATCATGTATATTGCTTCTTTCTTTTTAACCTTAAAGTACTGCCAGTGTTTTTGTGTTTCATTTATCTTTTTCTAAGTGGTACCAAGGAGAGATTAATTCAGAAAATGCATATTTAAGTTTTGGATCAAAGGATTCACCCAGAATCTTGTGTGATTCATAAATGTTGGTTCCTGCCGAGCTTGATGATATTTTAGAAAATTATTTCACACATATGTAGTTATATTTATTTGTTTAAAATCAGAGGGTGCAGTCAGCAGCTTGCATGATCCGTTAACATTGGTTTACGTTAAGTTTGATGATGATATGTCAAACTGTTATTGTATATATATATATATGTGTAGTCATATTTATTTCTTTGGATCAGAAGATTCGACCAGCTGAAAGATTAATTCACCTATAAGTTGATGTATTTAGGTGGGTTTTTTTTTTCAAATATAGGATTCAGCCAGCATTGTGCATTATTCATCAATTATTCTTTTATGCCCAGCTTAAGAGTGATATTGCAGGATGATTAATTCACATATCTGTTGGATTATTTATTTATTCTGGATTGAAGTGTACAGCCAGCAGAGGGACTATATTCACCAATCAGTAGGTATATTTAGTTATTTTTTAAAATTTGTGGATTCAGCCAGCATCCTGTGTGATTCAGTATTGTTGGCTTATGTCAAGTTTGATAGTGGTGTGGCAGGGTTTGATCTTCATTATGTAGTGAGGAGTTTGTACTGGACTGAAGATGATAAAAAATTCATATATCAAAATGCGTAATTGTTTTGGATCATTGTATTCATTCATTCGTATGAGTGATTCATGAGTGTTTGTGGATTGTATGTGATTATGGTACTGCTGTGATTTCATACATAAATTCACACACTGCTCTAGGAACATATTTCTTGTGACTCCATACTTTGCGTACTAAGGCAGGAATAGAGTTCCTCCAACAACTGGTTAGATTTCTGTTTGCATCCTGTGCTGTGAGAATCAGTATTTACGACTGATTTTTTTAAAATTCAGGTATAATTCACTGCTTGCTTTTTCTTGAGTTCCTTAAGCACCTATGATCACCAGTTTAGAGGCCTTTTCTTTCTCATGTTAAAAACACGTGTTAGTGTCATTATTGTTTGGCAGTATTGAAGAAACAAATGGTGATTGCAACTGGGCATATTCTCAATCAGAAAACTCATTGCTAGCTGATTGTGACACCATCAGTAAGGTGAATTAGATTAAGTTTCATGTTTGTTGTAAATTGTTACCATTTGTTATATTTTAGAACTTTATTATTGAATTGAGATTTTGAATTTGTTTATCCTTTGAAACTCTGAATGATGGTAGTGGAACATTGTATGTATGTCATACAATTTATTGTGGTGAATGCACTGGTATTGTTGAATAGATTCATTAAAGTTGATGATATAAATCACCAGTGTGATCTTGATCATTTAGGTGAGGAGTTTTTGCTTGACTGAAGATGATGTGCAAAAATAACAGAGAAAAATGCTGGATTTTTTGGTTGGTTGGTTTGTTTGTGGGTTGTTGTTTTGTTTTGTTTTTTTTAAAAGTAATTTGGTCTGCATACAGATTTAAGTCATATGGAGCCTAAGAAGTTTCAGTTTGGCTTGATACTTTTGGCACAATCCTGATGAAATAACAGGTTGCTTTGTGGAACAGAGAAGTATTTCAGTCTTTTCAAGAATTGCAAGATGCTCTAGAATACTCATAATGTTAATATTTGTTCTGGTGTCTTTCAAATGAATATTTTTGTGTATATATTATTATTGAGCACAATCGAATGTATTATGGATGAGATATTCACATAGGTTAAAATTACTTTCACTTTTTGCACTGCTGAACTTTCTTAGATTTGAAGTTGGGGTGGGAACCAAACACTAATTATTAACCAGGTGTTCATAAAATCTGTTTGCTCTCTTGTTTGCATGCATTTTATTTACTGTATTTATCTTTAAGTAGTTTTGTAGATATTACATTTGCTTTAGATCAGTAGATATGTTTAAGATCTTCCAGTACTGCAGAGAGAGAGAGAGAGTGTGTGTGTGTGAAATTGTAGTTTAAAATGACATAACACTGACTATTTGATTATTGTAAACAAAATGTGATCACAATTTTTATTTTATTTTTTGTCTTTTATTGGGATATAGTATGACAGAAATACAAATTTGTATTTTGAGATCAAATTGATAATGTGTATTTTTCTATTTGTAATCAAACAGACCTGTACTTGCAGATCAGATCTGAATATCATTAAAAATTATTTCTTTCCCTTTCCTGTTGTGCTGGCAAACATTGCCAGTATTGTTACATCATTTCACACTTGAATGCACTTAGAGAAAACTGTGCATAGTCCCATAAATTAACTTTGAGTATGCTTGGATTCATTTTACTGTGTTCATTGTACCAAGGTCTTGTGTATAATGTTTTTTAAGCAGAGGTTTTGATTTAAATGTATTATAGATCAAACTTTGATGCTACAAAAATCAATGCAATATCTTCTTGGTGTGTGAGTATGATTGTGTTGAAGTAAAATATGTATGACTATAGGTCTTTTCTTTTTAAATGTGTGTCATTATTGTGGTGGTTTTTAAAAGCAAGGGCTATTGTAACAAATTAAAACAATCTTTTGGTTGAAGAAATTGTTTTTCCTTCATTTCATTTATAGCATTCTCATCAACATAGTATCATTAAAAGATATTTATTATCATACTTAGGTTGTTTTTTGTGTTGATTATTTTTAAATAATAAATTACCCACTGGTTAAATTTACTGGGTGAATTAAATTGAATAAATTGCTTAAATAGATTTACCATGAAGTCTTTTGTGTTTATTTGTTTTTTCCCCCCCCATTTCCCTAATTGCTGTTAGATTAATGGTTCATCCCCAGTTTGTATTGCCATATTCATCTGTTTTCATGATAGCTTTTCATTATAGAAGTCTTTATGTCAGGGGTTGGCAAAATCCAGATACGGCCTCCCTAGTATTCCAGTCTGGCCTAATGCCCCCTAGTTGTTTATTATTGGATCCGGCCTAATTAAATTGTCACAGTTTTGTTTCAATTCATTTCAACAATCTAAATATAGTTTATTTTTTTAAAAAGTAAGAAAGCCAAAATTACTTTAATTGTACAAGCACTGGCTTAGTTAAAGTTCAACATTAATGTATGTACTGTAGGTATGACTGGCCTGATCAATCCACATAGATATTTTTTTCTAACTTTTGTCCATCCCTACCCCTTGAAGTTGTACACTGTCTTCTCTTTATTACACATTAAATTGCACAACATAAAGTGCAAAGACTTTTATTCAAGCCTAGTAATGGTGTACTTTTGACCATTTTTTAATTAAGAAATTTGCAGATTACTTGCCAACTTTTGTTTAAAATTTATTTTTATCGCACTGTATTTTTGAATAAAACAACCTTTCTTTGGACACCTTGTTTCTTCTGGCCTAGTGTGCCTTCTTGACCTCCTGAAATGGCCTAGTAGTCCAAAAAGTTTGCTGACCTCTGCTTTATGTAATGTATTTTTGCTTCTTTGCTTTGTGTTCATTTCTTGAGGTTGTGTTAAGTACTGTGTGTTCAGTCATGTTTTGGTGATGAGTAAACAATAATATACGCATATTTGGTTATGTGTGTACAGTTTTGTTTCAGTGATATTTTAAATTTAAGAAGTAATGTGTATGTGCATGTGTTCAATCATATTTTTGGATCATTTGTGCTACAATGTCATTCTGCAATTTACACATTTTGGTTTCTTGAGGATCAGTCTGTCTGTTAGATTTCTTGTCTTAAGAAAATTTAATTCTGTGAACAGTGTTAACTTGTTTGCATGAGTGTTTTGAAAATAATTTTGGAATGCACTGATAATTTGTAATAGTCAGATATTTGAAGTGCTTGCTTGTGTGATCAGTGATATTCCCACTAAATGTATTATTTATAAAATGGATAGTTTGCATTCATATTTATTCCACATGAGTCATTGTAAAGTTTGTAGAAATCCACAATAAAGACTTTATTGATAAAGTTTTTCTAGTTTATTTTTGGTATGTGAATTTAGTTTGCATGCATATTTGTGTCAGGTTAATTGTCACAAGGCAAAGTATAAAATATTTTAATCCTAATATTTATTGAGTATTTATTTTTTGTTGTAATGCTGCCCTAACACTGACCTTTTATGTCACAAGGCAAAGTATAAAATATTTTAATCCTAATATTTATTGAGTATTTATTTTTTGTTGTAATGCTGCCCTAACACTGACCTTTTAAAAAAGAATAGACACAAACATTTTCCATTTGCTTAAATTATAAATTAAATAATACAAGAACTTATAAATGAAAAAAGGTGACATCTGGTAAAATCTAAATGAGCTTTAATTATACTAGTATGTAGATTCATTTTCTGCTTGCCAATACAGCCTGTGACAGAACCAAAACTCGTTAATTCGAAAATATGACATTTCAGTTGAGTTTAAAAGGATGATGTTTAAAGAGTTGCAATTAATTTTTTACCCTGAAATCACATATCAGGGTGACAAATACCAATGTCTGACAATTTGGAAAGGTAAAATAACTATTGGACAGATAAAGTGCCCAGCACACCTGCCCAATGAGATAGACACAAAATATCTGAGTGAATTAAAGTAATCTCATTTGAGCCCTGTGACACTTGCATGCATTTTGCAAGCATAGAAACCAAGGCATCGGTTTTGTTAAACAGATGTCATGACCTCAGTTGTACCTTGCCTACAACTTCCAAGACCTACAACAATCATGGTGTCAGTTGTATATGAGTTATTAACTGTTTCATTTGAGTGTCTTCATTACAACAAAGAACAATAGCAGTTTCATTCAATTTTATATTCTTCAGCAATTGTATTTTGTACCTTGCAAAGATACTTGATGGGCAGCATCAATCAAGACTCAGTTTTGTATTGTTTTTCAACCGCTGTCCTTGTATCCTGGACCAATCATTTGGACAAATAGTCAAGCTTCAGTATTATAAGTTCCTCAATAGCTAAGCTGGGTAGACTACTTGACGGACAAGTAACAATCAAGCTTCATTACTGTATTATTCTTTAATGGCTTGGATCTTGGGTAGACCATTTGATGGACAAGTAACATTCAAGCATCAGTATTGTAACAATCTAGCTGCCACATAATGGCTTATGTAGCACACATCCACCCCTCCTCTGAAAATAGACTACATGTAAATCTATCTTCTAGAAAGGCTGACCCTTATCCCCAGGCTGGAAACGTACCTGAATGTTCCAGACAACTTGTTAAACTATCCAATCAAAGTGCAGCTCAGCCACAAGAACGAATGTACCAGAAACTCACCTGTAAATCGTTAGTCAACTGTAGCTGATCGTTGGGGCAACACATGTTTGGCTCCTGGTGTTAACAAAGTATAATCATACTACTAACCTTTTTGCTGGTCATATTTTGGGGCTTGTCCAAGATTGAACTACTGTTCTTGTAATTGTATGATTCACATAGGCTGTATTTGGAATCTTGTCTTGGGATTGAACTATTGAAATTTAATTATACAATTTATACACTAGGGACCTTATTCATATTTTCTGTTCAAGAGAAACCCATAGATAATTTGCAATTAAAACATAAGAAATACAAATAGACAGTACAAATAATTGAGTGAAGCTGTTGTATTGATTTTCTTTATATATTGCATTTTTATTAATATTAACCAATTATTCATTGTCATGACTTGTAACCAATGTTGTATCCCATGTTGAATGGAAGTGCTACACTATGTCATATGTAATAGTTGTATGTACTGTTGTGATTTGCTTTAATAATTGTAAAACAGCATAACCACTACTGCAGCTGTATAGCATAGGGCTACTGGCTGTAACTATTTAAACAACCTTGCAACTTAATGTTACTTACTGTTAATATTAAAAATATTTTTTGGAAATTTAAACCTAAGTGGTACTACCATAATGTCTTTGAAAGCACAACTAAAGAAGTTAGGGGAAGAAGAAGGCTTAAAAGGACCCGAGCTCATGCATTCATTAGATAGGAGGACGAGAGAGAAGAGACTAGAGAAGGAGTACATGGGAAAGAGATGAAAAAAAGAGAAAGAGCGCATGAAAGAGAGATGCAGGATAGACTAAAAAAAATTGGAGTTTGAAAAAGTTTGCGTTGAATGCAAGCAAATCAAGCTTGAGTGGATCAAACAAGAAAAGCACATGGCTGCCATTGAGTTATCCCCCTGTTGGGGAAATTACCAGTCAACATAGTGTACACGTGTACTAAGACGAACAAGAATGAAATTCCTATGGAAGCAGCACATGAATCAATCGTGACTAATGCTCTTCCAGCTAATTTGGCTAACATGCAAGAGAACGACAGCCCAGTCAACTGTCTTGCACAAGCAGTGGACAGTACTCACAATGCAAGGCAAACCCCTTATGATAAATGCAGTCTCAACTGCAGCGGGAATGTCAATGAAGATGCATATGCATCTCATTGTCCCTATGGCTGTCTAAACCAGATACTAGAGACAGACACTGTCTCACCCCAACTTGTTGCAGAAGTCACGACAGAGTAATCTGACATGCCTGTCATAGACCCGGACTATCCATTTGTGTCTAAAAAAACACACCATGACCTATTATTTTAACACAACAGAATTACTCTGAAGAAAAATGTTAAGACAAAGTTATCATTCTTTAAGTAGGCATTCAATTTTTTTTAATCCTTTGTGTGTAATGCCAACAGTCAAATCCAATCTTGAAATAGCTTATAATCAATAAGTTAGTCATCCAGAAAATAAACATTTAGCAGGTTATAGTATAGCTTCCATTAGTACAGAGCACTGATCAGTATTTTGTCTTTCACTAATTGCTTTTGGCTAGAGTAAATCAGTTGCTAGAGTAAATCAGTTATAGTCTCAAATCATTCAATAGTGACATTAAAGTAAAAATAAGTATCAGTAGGATTAAGTCTAAAAATGTAATGCTGAAGTTGTTAGAATTACAGTTTACACTCAGAAGGAAGTCATTTCAGAACAGTAAACAGTGAAGTAGTTACAATTACAGTTTACACTCAGATGGAAGTCATTTCAGAACAGTAAACAGTGAAGCAGTTAGAATTACAGTTACACTCAGAAGGCAATCATTTCAGAACAGTAAACAGTGAAGTAGTTACAATTACAGTTTACACTCAGAAGGAAGTCATTTCAGAACAGTAAACAATGAAGTAGTTAGAATTACAGTTTACACTCGGAAGTCATTTCAGAACAGTAAACAGTGAAGTAGTTGCAATTACAGTTTATACACAAAAGGAAGTAAATTTCAGAGTTTTGAACTTGTTACAATTAAGTTTATACACAGGAGAGTCATTTGAGTCTGTTGCTAACGACAAAAGGGAGTAATTGTTAATGTTTATCGTGCGATCTTTTCTGTAAAACAATATAAGTGTATCTTCCAACAATAAAACTGTGCATCATGCATTCCGGGTTATATATTTAAACAAAAAATATTAATAGTTTGCAGCGTGGAGTGTATGTTATACAGGCACTAGCTAATAATTTGCAGTGTGGAGTGATGTCATACTAGCTAATAGTATTGAAGTGCGGTGTAGGTGTCAATTTTCTTACTTGATTTGGTATTCAGTCATTAGTGCCGTGTATTTGTCATTATTTTATGTGTACCCGCGTATGTAAAGACCATTGTTTGACGTCAGTCAATCAACTGTTTCAAACTTCCTTGGCTCCGCTTGATTGGGTCCACGTGACCAATATTTGTTGCATATCTTTTGATTGAAAAGCCGATTTCGTGAAAGAAAAAGTCGCCGGTTAGTAGCAAAGTGCGAGAGAACACGTACACACACTCTCTCCCTCCCTCTCTCTCTCTCTCTCTCTCACACACACACACACACACACACACACACACACACAAATGAACACAGTAATTCACTCGGCTCGCGGTCTGTTAAATTCCGTGGCGACCTCGACTTCACGCATTGGTGTTCCAGGTTCTGTCTCTAAGAGCAAAAACCAGTAGCAGGGAGGCCAGCATTCCAAGGATCTGAAAGAAGTGCCATTAGCACCATTACGTCATTGACCTTGATTCACTAAATATAGCCTCAATCGTCATTAACTAAAAACAGCATCTCAGTCGTCGTTAACTAAAAATAGTATCCCAATCATCATTAACAACAAAAAATAAAGCATCTTAATCGTCATTAATAAAATTAGCATCTCAATAATCATTAACTAAATACAGCATCTCAACCGTCATTGTCGAAAAACAGGATCTCAGTAGTCATTAACTAATAATTTTATAAAAGCGTCTCAATTGTCATTAATTTTAAAAAAAGCATCACAATCGTCGTTAACTAAATATTGCTGAACAATCTCGTAAAGAAAGAGATAAGTACCGGATAAATAATCATGTAAAATGGTCACTTTTCTTGTCAAAGAAGTTATAAATGTCAGATTAGTGTTTAGTTAAAAAAAAAAAAAGAAAGTGATAAATGCCAGGAAGGTATTTATGTCAAGGAAGGAATTTGATATCAGGTTAGTGACGTCAAAGTAAATGAAGCGATGCATATCAGTAAAAACGTGACAAATGTCAGGTAAGTGACGTCAGTAAAAGAAGTGATTCATATCTGTAAAGATAGTGATAAATGTCAGGTAATTGACGTCAGTAAAAGAAATGATGCATATCAGTAAAGATAGTGAAAAATATCAAGTAAGTGATGACGTAAAGAAAATGATAAATGTCAGTTAACTGATGACGTAAAGAAAGTGATAAATGTCAGGTAAGTGAAGACGTAAAGAAAGTGATAAATGTCAGGTAAAGTGATGACGTAAAGAAAGTGATAATATCAGATAATGGACGACGTTGTCCTCTTCGAGCCAAGTGTACCAGTTATCTCACGGCAACTGAAGAGAGTGGATGAAGAAATAAAATGTTTAATGCAAAAATTCAAAAAAAGATTTTAAAGGGAACATAAATCAAGAAAAGAAGAGGATGGCATTATATTGCAATCAAGTTCAGTCTGGGTAATCCTTGATATTCTATAAAAATACATTTTGACATAAGCGAAAATGTCGATTAACAAATGTCTGAATTTGTACATAAAGTAACTAAGGAATATAAAGTATATACATTTATATGCTACTCAAAGTTGTTTTTGTATGTTATAAGGTTTTAGATCTTGAAGAAAACTCAAACACTTTTTCTGATTGAATACAGAGAAATAAAACCGTCACAGAATCGCTATATGTAACCATGCTGTCTTATGTTATTTCTTGTTGAATACATTTAATACTGATACTTAGACCACTCGTGTTGGCGTGGCTCACTTGCATATTATATGTTGTAGTCTGCCACTTGTATTTAAATAATATACCTGGCTGTATGTATCAGGGGGGGCTCGAGCTATCTTCCAGAACTATCACTCTTCTATTCTACATTATCTATCTTTCATCTTTTTAACACATGTGGCCAGCCAGAAGGGGATTAGCCTAAGGTTACGGGCGGCCTGGAGTGGTGGAGAATTAACATATTGCCCATCTCGCAGCAAAACGTGACATTAATACATAGCTGTTTGTAAAGAGCCAATATTTTTCTCAGCACAGCATGCAGTAAATTCATCAAGAGCAAAAAAACATCCGTACCTGAATTCACAGCTGACACAATATCTTTCATTTTGAATCAAAACAATGTGACAGAGAGGATGCTGCCCTGAGGCGCACCGTTTACCTGAACAAGGATGTCAGAAAGGGATGAACCTTCAATTATTAATCAGAAAATACATTGAAATGTCGGGTATAGGATGTTAGTAAAGAAAGTGATGTGTCAGGCAAGTGATGACATCAAGGAAGCGTCAGAAAACTGATGACGTCAAGGAAGTGTCAGAAAAGTGATGACGTCAAGGAAGTGTCAGAAAAATGATGACAAGAAAAAATACTATTAGTGCCTGCAACTGAAACTGAAACCCACCAAGCAGCAAGCAATGCCAATAGCCACTGCGGCCACTGCTGAGAATCGGTCTTTTATGATTTCCTCTAATGTGTTGCCGACGTAATGGAAATATGCTTGGAGACAAGACTGTAAACAAAACAAAAATGTACTTGGAGTAAAGACTGAAAACAAAGAAATATGCTTGGAGACAAGACTGTAAACAAAAACAAGTGCTTGGATACAAGACTGTAAACAAAGAAATACGCTTGGAGACAAGATGTAAAGAAAGAAATATGCTTGGAGACAAGACTGTAAACAAAAAAAATGTGCATTTATATTAGACAAAACTCTACAAATAAGTATATTTATAGACAACAAAGGTAGAGAGAAAAAACATTAGAGAAAAGAAATAGGCCTGAAGTCAAGAGACAAAAAAATAGGCCTGAAGTCAAGGACAAAGAAATAGGCCTGAAGTTAAGGGACAAAGAAATAGGCCTGAAGTCAAAGGACAAAGAAATAGGCCTGAAGTCAAGGGACAAAGAAATAGGCCTGAAGTTAATAGACAAGAAATAGGCCTGAAGTCAAGGGACAAAGAAATAGGCAAAGAAATAGGCCTGAAGTCAATAATCAATAAGAAATAGGCATCTAGAGTCTAGACAATGCAGTAGACTATGAAGCATGCTTTCATAGGACTGCGAAGAAACATTCTTAGAGAGAATACTGTAGACAATGCATTAGAGAAAACCTAGACAAAGAACTATATGTCCTCCATAATCTTGAAATAACATAAAACAAGAGACAAACAAACACTTGCACGTTAATTGTAACAAGACAAGAGACAAACACTTGCACGTTAATTGTAACAAGATAAGAGACAAACACTTGCACGTTAATTGTAACAAGACAAGAGACAAACACTTGCACGTTAATTGTAACAAGATAAGAGACAAACACTTGCACGTTTATTGTAACAAGACAAGACAGAAGATAAAGAAATATGTCTACCATATTAGGCTATTCTTTTGACCCAGACAAAGCAGTAGACATAACGAAACCCAACTTTATCCGCATAATAATTTCGTGGTGGCAGCAGATAACACACCCTAAAGCCAGAATTACATACACACACAAACACACACGCATGCCCAACTTCATTCGTGAAATAAGCTTTTGATGACAACGGACAACAGTCCAAAATCTACATAGAGCTAAGCACGCATACATACACGCACACTGACGCATACATACGCACGCACATATGCATATACATGCATACGCAAACAAGCTCAGGTGCGCGCTCACACACATGCAACACATATTGATACGCATTTCCAATGCACAGACAAAAAAAGAGTTCATGCTAAGAAACACTTACATGTCTCTGGTATACTAGGTCACAAGACTGAGGTGGTCGTTGTGTCGAACCTTGCACATAATCGCCGGCAGCATTGTCCGCACCGCAACACCGGAACTGATTTGAAACAACACAACACAACCAAGTGATAATAAGAAATATATGTGTTTCTTCCTAGTCACTGATTTAGTCCAACACATTTTGATGACAAACTAAAGGAACTGTCATGCACAAATGCGAGCCTTGGGTAGAAATGACTTCATAAATCAGTTACTGAAATAGAGTTAACGTGGAAATTCGTTCAAGAAGTTATGTGGGTGTGGGTGTGGGTGTGGATGTGAAGAAGAAACTGCCACAAATAAATACCTAAGTGTGAACACTGGAAAAAAAGGATTACCTGAGCGGAAATGTGAAGAAAGATATGTCAGTACTTGAGTGTGAACACTGGGAAAAAAGGATTATCTGAGCGGAAATGTGAAGAAAGATATGTCAGTACTTGAGTGTGAACACTGGAAAAAAAGGATTACCTGAGCGGAAATGTGAAGAAAGATATGTCAGTACTTAAGTGTGAACACAAAATTGAAAACCTAAATGAAGAGAATGCAAGAGACATATGAGCGTCTGAACATAAGTATATAGAAGCAGAATGCGAGTACCTAAGTGAGGACATGAAAAATGCGACAGTTGAGGGCTTGTGTGTGAAACATGGAAAGTGTAAAGCAATTCTAGGAGTGTCTGAGCAAATAAACAGTTCTTGAAAGGGATTGAGTATGAAGCATGAAAAGGCGATATGTGAGTACCTGTTTCTGCACAGTGTCCATGAACTTCATAGATTCTGAATCTACGTAGTAGTTCCGCACAGCATCACGCACCATTCTGTTGGTCAACAGCTGGAGCTGAATCTGGGACAGTATAAATAACAAATGTAAAGACAAAGTCCCCGTTCTGACGTTTGACGTAAGACGTAGTGACAGTAATACCTTTAACATCGAGCAGATTAATAAATACTCTGTATACCTTGAATATCGAGCGGATTAACAGATAAACGGTAGGCCTATACCTTTAATATCGAGCGGATTAATAGATACAGTACACGGTAAGCCTTTAACATCGCAAGGATTAATAGATACACGGTATGCCATTAACATCGAGAGGATTAACAGATACACGGTATGCCTTTAATATCGAGCCTATTAATAGATGCACGGTATGCCTCATCGAGCAGTTTAATAGATATTCGATATGTCTTTAACAGCGAGTGATTAACAGATGCATGATATGCCATTAACATCAAGCAAATTAAAAGGTAAACGATATACTCCTGTGGAAAAAGTCAGTAATGTGTTCATAACTGTGATTATATAGCATGAATACTTTCACATTAATTTCATTTATAACCATAGGACAATTCGCAAATGCTTTTCATGAATACTAAATTATTTATACATATGATAATTCTTCACCAGAAACCATTTGAGACGAGCACCAGCAAATTCCACAACTTTACACACAATGAATACGGTATGATTAGGTGTCATTTACTTTACACACAATGAATACGGTATGATTAGGTGTCACAGTTATATTTCTCATCTCTTTGGTATTATACATTATTATTACTTCATTTATCTGCTCAGAAAATAACTTAAGTATTTTGTTAATATTTTAACATTTTATATCCGTCTTATATTTTTTTAGGTATTGCAAGCTCATTAAGAAAAACATATATAAAACAAAATTTTATATCATAAATATATTGATTTGTTTAATATGCCTTTAATCAAGCCAATCAAGGAAGGATGCTCAAATTTACAATTTGCTGAACCGATTCAATAGGAATAATATTAATAATCATAATCTGTATTAGTTACATAACTGAAACACTTAAAATTGTATAAAATTTAATCAGTAAATTTTCATTTTTTGAAACTATATTTAATATTGATGGCTCACCCTAAAAATATTCACCGATGTCACAAAACGGGAGGGCTCATTACAAGCCGACCCGAGCTGAAGTTAGAGATGCAAGGGGTGAAGTCTATTTTTGGCCTGCTCCGGTGCACCTCCAAGAAAAGCCCGTGACGTGTGCCAGTACTACGTCGCGTCAAGTTGTTACATAGACACACATGACATACACCATTGATGTTTGGGTGGGGCCCAGTTTATTAGTGTCATGCCAAGGAACGTTTTATTGGCGGTGTGTGTTGTGAGTGTGTATCATAAATGTGAATAAATGGACGAACAGACGAACGGTGCAAAACAATAGTACAAATTCTTTCGTCCCTCTCAAAAACTATGAATAACAAGAGAGTTGAAAGATGTTTAAATCAGGTTATTTATTTCCCGATTTAAAAGGGGCACTACTCTTTCGCACAGTGATTAATTCATTCATTCAACTTTCCAATGTCATACACTCTTTGGGAAATAAGGGGAGATGAAAATGATGAAATTCAAAATATAAAATAAAGATTAATTACACAATTCTTATGCGGCAAATGTGGCCGCTTTAACAATAGTTCACATATAAAATAAGCATTACTTTTAACATTAGAGTTCTTATTTTGCAAACGATATAATAGTGTTCATTTTCTTAAGAGTCCTAGACTTAAGTATGTGCGCGTTAGCCGTGCGAATTTTTACTCACTATTAATGTCAGAGTTCCAAGGAGATGACGTAATCTCACACGTCACTTATAAGCGGCACTTCAAGTGAAGATCACGGCGCAATTGAGGCGTCGCATTACAGGTGAAGATTCTGCAGAATCTAGGCACCACTTTCAGATTATCACTGGGGAGAAATCTGAAATTTAGCTGACTGTTGTCAGCCTCGATAATTATCGTTGTTTGTCGTGGAAACGGACACCTCAACGACGTTTAGCATTATCGGGTAGAGTCGTCCCGTGGGATGTGTCGTCGCATTACATTGAGTGTAGAAATCCGGATATGTATCTCCGGCGCTAGCCTCTCAATTTGCGGGATAGACTGCCAAAACGAACTCAGACAGGGGGAAGAACAAGTTGGTCCCTCGTGTCGTTAACTGCATACAACCAGCGTCGCATGCATCGGGTTTTCTTTGACAGCGAACTTTCCACTTTGCCAAAAGTTATACTGAGTAATTTTGCCTCGTTACTCAATATATGGCATCAGACGGATGGAAAACGGATGGAAAGAGATTATTGCAGCTTTCCTTTATGAAATCTCTGTACATGAGATAATTCATACGTGAAGTTAGACTGGCTTCAGACGAATCGACGTTTTCAACATTGAGAGTAAAAGTCTTCATTTTGCCTCTTATATAGCTTTACTGAAGGTCTCCAAAACTTCCAGAAGCTATGTCCTGTGACATGATTTTTGCCTTGGATATATAGTGGTAATCGTGATGCACGCTTTTCTGTGGTCAATTCTAATGCGCACTGGCCATTTCTCTCGTCAACAACATGTGACCGTAGTGCGCAGTTGTCCCAATTTATTTAATATACATATTCTTCATAAACTAATACATATATTCAATATGATATTTAACACACACTGCGTCACGTACGTCTGTCTACTAAGGAGATCTTAGGTGACCGTTACTGGAATTTGCATGCTACATACGAAAAATAACAAAACTCGGGTTACTTCAACTAGTTTTGTTAGCGGTTTTTTAAAATGAAATAAAATATAATTTCTGTCCCTCATTTCCTGTGACAACCAGCAAGATGTTTAATAATCAATAAATTGTGTATTATATTTTATCTGTATTCAGATATTAAATTTTAAATATCTGTGCATTCTCTTAATGTCAAGGAGGGACAACTGCACGGAGTGCGTTATCTTAATGTCAAAGAGAGACAGCAATATGTTGTGATTCTCTTAATGTAGAGAGACAACAGCAAACTGTGCATGATTTTAATGTCAAAGACAGACATGTTGTACATTCTCTTGCACACAACATGTCTGCACAAACGTACATTTTTCAAACTTGCAAAATACATATACATAAAGATAAAATAAATAATTTAGAATAGGGATTGAAAATAACAGATTGCATATTTAGTTAAATCAAAATTCATCCCCAGCTAACAAAATTAAATTTAAAAAATAATTACAATAGTGATAATAATTAAAAAGAAAATCAGGTGATGGCCCATTAATGTAAGGTTCACCAATTTAGTCACGTTTATACTGTTTTTCTTGTGTTGACAAAGAGTCGTCAAATGAATCATACCATTTTCAGAAGGCACCAGTTAGACTGTTAGAGGTTAGTAATCAATTGTTAAAGGTTCACATCTTTCTTTGAGAATATCTTATAGAATAAAATAAGAGAGAAGAATTTAATGTTACATTTCTCCTGTAATTACATACAATACTATATCCATTTCTTACAAACATCAAGTTAGAGGCTCTATGAAAGTAAAGTTTGTGCACTAGCCTCACGTGCAGAGCGATAAAAAAAGAAACAATAATGGATTATATTAATTAGTAAATTACCGTATGGGCGTTGACAGTTTTTTGCTCTACAAAGGCCCAGATGCCGATCGCCAATAATACGATGAAAAGAATCAGAAGGCAACTCATAAACTGCACAGAGAAAATTTTGGTATTAAATAATTGTACATGGCTGATAATGATTCACAATAACAGCTTGGATTGGAACATTTATACTTGTTAGCTTTCATCTATTCTAACAGAATATTAGAAGTATTATTATTTCAGCAAAATCAGTGAAAGAAAGAGCTGTAAAGAGTTATTCTTGCGAACTGAAAAATTATAAAGATATAGTCTACCAGATCGACATGCAAATGTTAACAGTGACAAAAGTGACACAGTGAGACAAAGTGTAAAAATTATTAGGGGTCAGCTTGCCATTTCCTTACCGCAAAAGGTGTAACACTTCAAGTCATTTCAGGCAGTATATGTGGGTCTACAACTAACTTTTTGTAACTAACTATTTCAGCCAGTATCTACGGGTGAACAACTACATTTCAAAATATTTCAGCCAGTATATGTGGGTCTACAACTATGTTTCACGATATTTCAGACAGAATATTTGGGTGAACAACTACATTTCACGATATTTCAGCCAGTATCTGTGGGTTTACAACTGCCTTTCACAATAATTCAGCCAGTATCTGTGGGTTGACAACTGTCTTTCACAACCCATGCCAGTATCCATGGGTTTTCTACAACAAGAAGTAAGCCCTAAAATTATATGGACTTGGTCTTACTCAAACTCACTTCTGAATGTTCAGTTGCTATAGTACCCGCTTTGAGAGACATTAAACATAAACATTCCTCTTTCTACTGACATGTACCCATCTTTTCTTTTTAAACAGCTGGTGATCATCACTCTTTAAAATAGCTATGGTGACCATCTCTTTTTAAAATAACTCTAGTGAAATCCCTTTGAACAACCAATCCTTGATCTGAATAACTCGAAACAACATTACCAAACTTTAATCTCAGTATGTCAAAAGTTCTGGGAAGGATGCCTTGTCTCAGTATTTCATCTAAATCAGCTTTTTTACCCGCCTTAGTAATGAAATTGTCATTTTAAAAGTTATTAACGATCTTCTCTCTGCTTTCGATGGAGTAAAGATTCCCGTCCCCACACTTCTTGTTCACCGGCAACCTTTGACACTCTTGACCATGCTAAAGTGTCCCAAGGTCTCCAGTTTGTTCACCGGCAGCCTTTGACACTCTTGACCATGCTAAAGTGTCCCAAGGTCTCCAGTTTGTTCACCGGCAGCCTTTGACACTCTTGACCATGCTAAAGTGTCCCAAGGTCTCCAGTTTGTTTGCCGGCAGCCCTTGACACTCTTGACCATGCTAAAGTGTCCCAAGGTCTCCAGTTTGTTTACCGGCAGCCCTTGACACTCTTGACCATGCTAAAGTGTCCCAAGATCTCCAGTTTATTTTTGGTATCCATGATACTGCTTTTCCTTGTTTCAAATTATATCTCTCTGAAAGACAAATTCTGTTAGTAAATTGTAAATATCCCAGTATAGACAACCTATATCATGTGACCTACAAGGCTCTTTTCTTGAACCAGTACTTGTGCCCCATGGGACTATTTTCTTGAACCAGTACTTGTGCCCCACAGGAATATTTTCTTGAACCAATACTTGTGTCCTACGGAGCTGTTTTATTCAACCAGTTCTTGTGCACCACGCGATTTTCTTCTTGAGCCAGTTAATTTCATCATGTACACACAGCTCTACCCAGTGTCATGAGTCAACATTGATGCGGTATTTCTTATGCTGTGAGTATCGGGTTAACAAAATCATTGCAGGATTTGTAAGTTGAGAATGTATTTGAGAGAGAAAGGCGTTTTAGAGATGAATATGCATGAAATTTAGTGCTGCCTTAATTTGACTTTTGAGGAAGAGGAAGCTTTTTTTCCTGTCACTTCAGGCAACAGTGACAATTTTACCAGATTACGTTGGTGTGAGAATCCAGCATTATCGTCAAACTTAACAGCAAATGTTGCTGTAAATTGATTCCAGTGAATTTTGTTTGAGAGCCAATATGGCAGAGATTTGTAGCCTGAGTGTGGTCTTGAGAACTCATGAAGACTATTCAAGAACATTCCTCCTAATGTACCTGAGAGTGCATGAGAAATTCTAAATGATTCTTCATGGTGTGCCTTGTGAGCACATCGAAGATTCTGGAACAGTTGTGTAACGTGCCTAGAAGGGGCATGAGGATCGTCGTCTGAATAAGAAAGACAGGGACTTGTTGCAAACTGCGTGATTGTGAACACATGCCGGTGATAGCCACAATCTTTGAGAAGGTTATGTACATTGACTTTAATTATTTCTCTGAAACTCTACTCTCATTTTGTGATGAATGCTATCCATGAACTTGATTATTTGTGTATTTTAATGTGACTGTTTATGTCTATGCTAGGTTAAACTGAACGATCGTCCAGCATTAATCGAACTTTAATAGTAACAAGTGTGCTACTTTGTGTAAGCTCGTCATTCTATACCTGATACACCACTGTGACTACCAAATACCAACACACACCTAGTGACACCTCTGGTGAGCTATACAGCATGAGCACTTACCACCATCAGCATACAACGACTCTCGCGCACAGCCCCACAACACCCGATGAAGGTGACTAAGATGATAAGGCAGCCAAAAGCGATGAAGAGATAAGCAAGTGTGTTGACCAGGCTGCTGTCGGCCACCTGACTATAACTGACAATTGCCTGTGCTTTGACGTCATCACCGTTGGAAGTGGCAGCAGTCGTTTGTATGACATAGCGACCAGCATTGTCGTCCACTCTGAGCCATATTCCAACTGCCAGCATGGAACAGCCCAACAGCTACAACATATAGAGAGGTAGAGAGATAGATGAATAGATATATATAGTCTATAGGATCGAGAGCAAAACAGTTAGTCAGATAAGTATATGGCTGGTCGGGTGGACAGACAAATAGAGAGGTAGACTTTTAAGGAGGAAAGAGATGTGTGGTGAAAGGGTGAATAGATTAAAAATCAATGCAGGCAAAAAAATTATGAGAATGGATGAGTCCATGGTGACTATCCATTCAAACCCTCTGTTCATTAATGATGCGTTTGTTCTTGTTGATATGTTCGTGTATTTCACTAGCAAGACAAGTGTGGTGTGAAACAAATTGAAATGGACAAAAACTTGTTAAAGCTCTAAAAATATCAATTTCTTTCTTCCCTCGACGTTCTAAACTATGAGTTATTTCCCTTGTTTCTAAGGTCTGAAATATGATCCCTGATGATTTAAATCATGTGTACAAATTTTCCCTTTTAGAGGAAAGCACTAACCCAACAATATGTCATAGTAACATTGACCCAACGATATATCAGAGCTATACTAACACAACAATATGTCATAGTAACATTGACCCAACAATATATCAGAGCTACACTGACACAACAATATGTCATAGTAACATTGACCCAACAATATATCAGAGCTACACTGACACAACAATATGTCATAGTAACATTGACCCAACAATATATCAGAGCTACACTGACACAACAATATGTCATAGTAACATTGACCCAACAATATATCAGAGCTACACTGACACAACAATATGTCATAGTAACATTGACCCAACAATATATCAGAGCTACACTGACACAACAATATGTCATAGTAACATTGACCCAACAATATATCAGAGCTATACTGACACAACAATATGTTATAGCTGTCGCCATAAAGCCCATATAATCGCTTATTGTAGCATGATACTGTAGAATGATTTTATTCATTTACAGCCAGTCTTGGAGTCTTAACTTGAAGTTATAGCCATTCGGAATTCGGGCTAAACAGGATAGATTGACTCTAATAATCCGCGTATCATTAATGTTCATTTTTCTATTATAATGAATTGTTATTAAATTTATTTGTTATCTTAACCATTGTTACATAATTGTTTGTAGCATGACTGGATTAGCTAGCTAGGGGACGAGCCATAGGAAAGAATCATAATTCTTAATTTATAAATAAAAGGGGAAGATAACGTTGCTAGCTTGGGCAAGTCAACTGATTTATCTAGCGATGTATCATTGAGTAATAGCCTGAATCACTTGGCATTTTCGTAGTAGATAAGTCAGACCGTCCGGCTGTAGCTATTGTTAGAGATTAATCAATAACCAATATTGATACCTGAAAATCTAAAATAGGACAGAGTCGTTAAACCTAGACTGGACACATGACATCGCGTAATGTTTTGCTTTTAGAAACTTCTTACTAAAGGAATAATTAAAAAATCGTCTTTTATTTATATTTAACGAGCCCCCATTCACCCACTATTACTCAAACATAAGGTTTTAATATATGTGCAAGGAGTTAATAAATTTAACAATAAATTTATTAAATCAACAATCAAATATACAACATATGTATATAATCAAAAGAGCGTTGATATTTACATCACTTTACAACAATGTTTGATTAATGCTAGGCATTCATTCAATTCATCCTAGTAATCTCCTCCCCACGTCACTTCTCTTCACAACTCTCTCCATAATACATTTTCTTTTCTGTCTGTTCTGTATTTCCTTATGTATATCGTCAGGAAACAACTCTAGCACGTTAGTCACAGAGCCCCGCCCTCCTATCGTGGCTGCAGATTGTTGTAATTTCCTCTCTGGAGGAGAGTTGTTTGAGCTTTTGCTACTCTGACACGAAGTCATTGACACCTGACGTCAAACTGACACACCCGACATCGTACTGATAAACACCTGACATCGTACTGATACACGCCTGACAAGTTAATTTCCGAGAAAATCAGAAGGAAAAAAAAGCGTGGTAATATTGCTTATGTGTCAAGTCGATTGAATAGATACACACCTGACATTGTGTCGTGTGCAAACGAAGTGAGAGATACTCTTTGTGTGTGTGTGTGTGTGTGTGTGTGTGTGTGTGTGAAATGTGTATGTGAGAGCAGTATATGTAACTTTGCACTATGTGTGTGAGACTGTAGCAGAAATAATGTATATGCATATTTAGGTACTCCTGACTATGCGTGTGTGTGTGTGAGAGAGTGACTGTGCTTGTATGCAAATGTGACTGTATTAGAGACTGCGTATGTGCGTGTGTGTATATTTAATTTATAGTTTCATACTCACAAGGCCATAGTCACTAACATTTATGAGTTAGGGTGAAATGCAGAGGTCAGTAGAAATTTCACTTGAAGTCACGTGATTTAGTTTGTGACATAAAAGGTGTAATTAGATAAAATTCAAGTCAACCTCCTCAGTCAGTTGGTTTGGGAATAATTTTTGTATATATATATATTTTAAATTGACTGAACTTCCAAATAAGTTTATATGATACCAATTTTAAATTTGTCAAGTACATTATACTCAGAAAATGTATCACAGCAAACTAAACCAATTTATTGACAGTAAATTAAAATTATTAAGCTACAACTGCTTTCAAGTTTTTCATCTGTCACAATAGCACGATGGGGTGGATTGTTTGTAAGGGACCTTTTAGAAGTTTTTTTTTCTTCTTTATAGTAAAATGTTAAGCTATTCTTTTTGTAATGATTGCACTGCGATTAAAATATAAGACCCACAGATCTGCCATTCCCTTTGAGGAATAATACAAAGAGTTATATCCCTTGTCAAGTGTCAATAATAATGGAGAGAATCGCTTCATTAAATCGACCTCGAATAGAAATCACTTGATCCTGATTGATTCAAATCAAAGTCGAGTTATATTGTCAGTTTGTTTATTCAAATCTTTTGGGTTGTGTGTAAGTTATCTTGACAGTTTGTTTATTCAAGTCTGCTTTTGAGCGAGTTATCTTTTCTTCAAGTCTGTTTTTGTGCGAGTTTTCTTGACAGTTTGTTTATTCAAGCAACAATTCCACCCTAGGAATGTTTACATTGCATTAACTTACTTGGTGACATATTCATTGACTGATCGAATTTTGTCTTAAAGACCACTTCGATGTTCGCTAATTTTGCAAACGAGTACCTCATTGCCCCCCCCCCACCCGTCTCTCTTACGCGTTAGCATACACAAAACCCACACAAAAACATGGCATGCCAGATATATCTAAATGTGTGTAAGGCATACCAAAGATACACAATTGCAAAAGTATTATATCACTTTAAGTTTGTAGAAAGACGGTATATGAATATCAATTGTATATTTAGACAGTAGCAAACGAAAGAAAGAAATGTTGAAAGAAAGAAACAAAGAAACAAAGAAAGAACGAACGAACGAACGAACGAACGAACGAAAGAAAGAAAGAAAGAAAGAAAGAAAGAAAGAAAGAAAGTCGCATTTTGCCACCACAGCGATTTATATATTTACAACGAAAAAAGGCCTATGTCAGAGGCTTTTTGTAATGTGTGTGGGAGGATGGTATGTGTGTATGCATACGTTTATGTATGTGCTATGTGTGTGTGCGTGTATGTAAGTATGCGTGTATGTATATATGTTGTGTGTGTTTCGGTACTGTGTATGTGTAAAAAGCGTGATTTGTTTATGTTCATTCTAAGTGCGAAAAGAGAGAGAAAGAGAGTAAAAAATTTTGGTTTTACTACCTCGTTACAATCATACCCATTCGCATCCAGAAATCAAAGTCTGGGAGACGGAGTATACTAGCAGAGTTATTTTTCTTGTAATCATCTGTACACCACTCGAAATAGTATTAAATAAGAGCAATGCCTACCGTAAGGCGCAACCACAGCTTTGATCAAAAAAGATCAGTGACCTACTTATGTGGACTATTTCTAACCATTTATTTGTTCTCGATACACACATTACATATAGGGTAGAAACTCTATATGTGTGATCTTTACTGAGGGCAAGGTAAATGTTCATTTGGAATAGGTCACAGCTGCTGGATGTTAGTCACTTCCGGTTCAAGCTAAGTGACTAATCGAAACAGCTGTTGCTCTTTTTCTTTGTGCAAAAAGCAAATTTTAGACTGGTCCATTTTTTTACAACCTCACTGAGAACAATTCAGACTGATATCTCTAGGTTTTTCTGCTTGCTTACAATTAATTTTGTATTTGGTGACCAAGCTAAGCTACTTGATTGATTTGGCTGTTAAACTATATCTCACGTGATATTTTTAGTTAATGGTTTTAAACTTTACCTAAATTTTTAGTTTAGTGATTGGGCTGTTAAAATAAATTTCATCTGTTATTTTTAGTGACCGGACTGTTAAGCCATATCTCATCTGTAATTTTTAGTGACTGAGCTGTAAAGCCATATTTCACCTATAATTTTCAGTGACTGAGCTGTAAAGTATACGTGTAGTTATGTAAAGCCTTAAAAAGCACATATATAGTTATTTAAAACGTGTAAGTACACGTATAGCTATGTAAAGAATGTATAAGTATATGAATAGTTATGTAAAACCTGTAAAAGGTCACGTATAGTTATGTTAATAATGTAAAAGTACTCATATAGTTATTAATTATGTAAAGATTTAAAAGTACACGTATAGTTATGTAAAACCTGTAAATATACACGTATAGTTATGTAAAGCCTGTAAAGTAAATGTATATTTTTGTAATTGTCAAAACATGACAGTAAACATAACATTCCCAGTACTTGTAATAAACTGTAAATAATAAACTCAGTACAACGCGAATAAATCAATTTTTGGATGAGGTTTACATTAAGTTTTAATACTTATTGAGAAATCAGTTCAATTTGCGCTCTAAAATAAAAGTGGTGGATATGGTTCACCGAACTTGCTATTTCGGTCACTATCAGTCATGTTTCAGACATATTATATCGGGCTCCTTGTGTACAGAAATGAGTAACCGTTTGCAAAATTAAAATGTAGATGAGATTGGGTATGGTTAAGGATCAGTTCTTGGTACTACGTCATTGGTAATGTGACTGTCACGTGGTTGTAATGATCTGCATATGGGGGGGGGGGTGCGGACGTGACAACAAGCGAATTTAGACGAACTCACTGCGCCCTACAGACACACAGCAACAAATAAAACACAAAATACATTAAACGTTTATTTCTAAACTAATTTCACTCTCACACTGGAGAAGGTGACAAAAAAAATATATATATAGGCGATTAATGTTTACATACATACATTTCATCCTCATTACTATTGTCTCTTTTTCTTCTCTCTCATAGCAGCTTATGTAACATTTACATCATTTGCCGGATCGTACGCTTTAATAAAGAACGGTCCCGCCCGTATGACAGGTTCTGATGACGTCACGTGTGTAGTTTCGCCACCAGTTCTTGTTGACTCACCGTTGATCACTTCCTTTCCACGCTATTGTGCTGAGTCATCGTGTATGTCCTAATAGAATTCAGTCAAATGGACTTATCAAGCCGGGCTGTACAACAATTGGCACCACCGATCTGCTGTGTTTCTCTGCCGGTCGTAGACTTACATTGTGAGTCTTTGGTGCCGGCCGGCCGGTTCAACGGTTTCAATTGGCGGCAATCCCGTCTTAACCAGGTCAAAGTTGTTTCTCGCTGAGTAGGTGGCAGTCGGTGGAAATAAATCATAATAAATTAAAAAGGGTTTCTTTAAAAAATGCGCTTTGATTTTCGAGGTGTTCATACACAGAATTGCCAACTAGCACGTGATCAAACTCGCGAAATCAACAACAGGCAGCCATTAGTAGTAACATGTTACTGCTTGACAAAATAAAGAAAGTGCTTGCAAATTTTAATTTGACCGGGGAGGTGGGGGGAGAGGATTTTTTTTTTCTTTTGCGTGTAAGGACAAAAAACAGCAAGCTCATTCCTAAACAAGAAAACTAGAAAGAAAAATAAAGCGGGTTGTATAATCAACTCAATCATTTTCGATATTCTACCAAACTTCTGAACCACACAATTAATAACTTTAAAGAAAACTGTTAAATAAAATTATTTTTGTATGAAGAAAGAAAACTATATTTCAGTTAAATGTCATTTTTAACAGGTGACTTTGTCATTTCTTTACCTCCTGCCAATAAATTCTTTTGTTTATGTTTTTAAAACAGATATCTTCGAAAGTGTATTAAATGGCCAGAATCCATTATCATTTCTATTTAGCGTACACTTCCAACTTGCGTAAATTTTGCAGAATGTCCGTTTTGTTCAATGATTTACTTCTGTGAGCGTTCACTTCATAAATCCGTTGATTTCGTGAACAGTCTGACATAACTGTCCTTTACAACATACACTACCCTTTACGACACAACACTTGAACTTTACGACATAGCGCCTGTCCTTTACGATATAACACGTGAACTTTAAGACATAAACCTGTCCTTTACGACATAAGACTTCCACTTTAAGACAAACACCTGTCACGTGTCCTTTACGACTTAACATTTTAACTTTAAGACATGCGCTTGTCCTTTACGATATACATCTGTCCTTAATGCCAGTCAGTCATTCCCACCGACTGCTAAGTAGTGATATGGGCCGCACTACAAGGGAGATAACAGCAGTAGATATGTGGTAAACTTTTTCCAGACCAAACATCATTCACACAAAACAGTGATAACTGATTCAGTGGTTAAAATGGTTTGTACAAGAAAAATAAAAACAAACAAACTAGCTGGTGCACATACTAAAAAAAAGAAAAGAAAAAGAAAGACAATGATAAACACGACAAAAATGTATGTTAATTCAGAACAAAACTACACAGAAAATCATTATCTTTTTCGCCCAGAAGTGAAAGTTGACATACTTAGAAAATCAGGACCTACTAATCCAGAAAAGAAAGTTGAAGACAAAGAAAATCACGATTTACTCACCCCAAAAGAGAAAATTAACTTACCTAAAATTCACGATCTACTTACCCAGAAGACAAAGTTAACGTACCTAAAAAAAATCACAATCTACTCACCCAGAAGAGAAAGTTGAAGACAAAGACTGCGTACTTGATACACGAAAAGCACCGTCCAAATGTCATGGCGACTGTCAGGCAGCGACGCAAATTTTTACAACAATTAAATAAAAATATGAAAATTGCGCGCAGTGCAAGAAAATCAAAACAAGGGAGGCAATTCCAAGGTTGGTATGGCTGACCAGAGAACTTTGAGCTGCTGCCAATCCGAATGTCCGGTGGTGAGATGGCTAACCCTGGAACTCAGTTCATTGTGCACACAGCAAACATTAAGACGTGAGCATGCTAATAAGGAAAGCAAAATCGTGAACCCGAGTCTCGAGATACGGAGACACACCCAATGATGAAGCACATACCCACACAACAACAACAGCAACCTTTCGCTTACCCACTCTGGCCTCAAATGTGTCGGAAAGATGCGGAAACCGCGCGAACCAACCGACAAATAAAAGGCGCGAAGCCAATAATTGAAATCGGGAGGGAGCTGAAACTGTGAACGGTGTTGAGACCTAACTTCGGTGGAACTTGTCACAATTTCGAATGCAGACTTTCAAAGAACAGACGCATATTGGGTCCTTACTGGACCATCTCCATCAAAATAGAGAATCCAAAATCACCTAAAATTTTATTTCTGGATTGAAAACTATTTTTTTCCACTTCAGCCAGATTTAAGACATTTTCATTTTTTCAAAGAAATTTCATTTTCATTCGTTTGGATGCCTACAAAGCAAAACTGACTGCAAAGGGTGATCAGAGGTTGACCTCGACCAAGCAAAGACGTTGACAAAAATAGTTTATCAACTTATTTATTTTAACCAATCGAAGACACGTTGATAAAATATTTTTCAACTTATCCATTTTACCCAAAGACATGTGTACAAAAGTTGTTAATCAGTTTATTTACTGAACAAAAGTGCCTGAACCTTATCGTCGTTAAAAAAAAAAAAAGCACTTCTAAGTTTTACACACCGTTAAGACGTAGTTCTCAATCAGCTATATAATTGTTTGAAAACAGAGTTCTTTTTTCTGTCACTTTAATGGACGGATGAGGCAACTTTCCTAAAATGTCCCTAAAATAAAAAGTGTAATCACAAGCAGTCACGGTTTGCAACAGCCATGATATAAAGCCTTGGCGCATGAGAAATATTGGATATCTCCTAACTTGTACATGCATATTCGAAGAGACAGTGAAAAACACGTTGATGTTATGAAGTGAATTTCCAAATTTCCAAAATCGTTAAAGGCTTCTAGATGTCATGCTGCAGATTGCTGTGTCAGCAGAAACATTGCCAATACATAATACTCGTAATATATCGTAATGCATCGACATTTTATTCTCAATCCGCTTTGCAATTAGGGGAGTCACGTGACGATGCGCTATCCATATGCAGTGACCAATCAAAGAAGAAGGTTTTGGACTACACCCGGCCCGAGGAGAAAACATGTTCAGCAGATTTTATCTGACATACTCAGTTCGTTAACAACTAACTGAGGCAAATTTTACTTGCCATATTCAGTTCGTTAACAAGTGAGGCAAATTTTACTTGCCATATTCAGTTCGTTAACAAGTGAGGCAAATTTTACTTGCCATATTCAGTTCGTTAACAAGTGAGACAAATTTTACTTGCCATATTCAGTTCGTTAACAACTGAGGCAAATTTTACTTGCCATATTCAGTTCGTTAACAACTGAGGCAAATTTTACTTGCCATATTCAGTTCGTTAACAACTGAGGCAAATTTTACTTGCCATATTCAGCGAGTATCTTCTCACCAATCAGGGGTTAAACTTCGATCTTCAACATCTTTTGCCGGGTCTCCACCTCCATTCAGGAACAGAGTGCTATTTTTATTATGGTCAATTCGACCCTTAACAGTGTGCTAAGGGACATGTCTAAGTCATGTGACATTGACCTACTGATCGCTAACTTTGATAACTAGTAATCTGGCACCAGAGACAATGAACCGTTGTTCCCGTCTATTTACACATTGTGCTGCTCCTGTCCTGTTACCACAAGTGCTCTTTCTGTCTTGTTACACATTGTACTGCTCATGTCCTGTTACCACAAGTGCTCTTTCTGTCTTGTTACACATTGTACTGCTCCAGTCCTGTTACCACAAGTGCTCTTTCTGTCTTGTTACACATTGTGCTGCTCCAGTCCTGTTACCACAAGTGTTCTTTCTGTCTTGTTACACATTGTACTGCTCCTGTCCCGTCAACACTAGTGCTGTTCCTGTCTTGGTACACCTAGTGCTGCCCCTGTCCTGTTACACCTAATGCTGTTCATGTCCTGTTACATGAAGTGCTGACCCCGTTCTCTTACACCTAGTGTTGTTCCTGTCTTGTTACACCTGTGCTGTTCATGTCCTGTTACATAAAGTGTTGAACAGTGCTGCATGAACGTTCACAACTGCCGTCGGAAGTCCGGGTGGCCGTGATTTAACTCTCAGTACTCCTGGATTCCCTTCATGGTTATTCTAGCACCAACAAGGGGAGGCTACACCTGATAGCTATAAAATGTACATATTAATTAGGAGGATAAGGTCGAAAATAAATATAATTATTCACATATGAATACACAAGATTTTATTAACAGATAGTTAATAAACACAGGACAGTTAAAGCGTAGTTTTATTACACACACACACACGCACACACACACACACACACACACACTTATTTTCTTTTTTGTAACGGATAGATGAATAGAGATGAAAGAGACGGGTGGGGTGGTCCTTTCCAGGTTTTCGCTTTTTTCCTTGTTTCATTTCATTATAAGTGATGACTTTAAATAAGTCACCGATTGTGTACATGCCAGTGTAATGCTATTGTGTTTAGGCTTATATATCGTTAGTGGTGTACAGGCCTCTTGTCGCCCGCCCACCTGTCTGGCCACCAATTGTGTATATGCCGGTGTAATGCTATCGTGTTTAGGCGTATATATCGTTAGTGCTGTACAGGCCTCTTTAAAACTATGACTACTAAAGAAAATGACTGAAGAAAATTTAGCTCTGTGTTGACTTTTGTTAGGGTTGTTAAACTCTGCACAAAGTATTATATGGCTAATTTGGTTTGGTCAATGAAGAACCTCCCCTCCCCCACTCATTTTAATAAAATAAAATTTGATTAGATCTAATGGACACAATCGCTGCTGTTCGTAAACGAATGAAAGATTTCGTTGTGGTGTCTGGCTTTAAATTTAGTGACACACAGCCCACTAGAAGTATCAACAAACGGTCGGTACTTTATGTATGACACACTGCTTTTGTCAGTGCCATAGCCTTACCGTAGTGACTGACCGACTTCCATACATAACATAATTCAACATAACCGTTGAATTATAAGACTTTTTATACATAGAATAACCGTTGAATTATAAGACTTAGCCAAAAAGTTTAAATATAAGATTTCCATACATAACCGTTGAAATATAAGACTTCCACACATAGCATGACCGTTGAATTATAAGACTTCCATAAATAGCATAACCTTGAAACATAAAACTTCCATAAATAGCATAACCTTGAAACATAAGACTTCCATAAATAGCATAACCTTGAAACATAAGACTTCCATAAATAGCATAACCTTGAAATATAAGACTTCCAAACATAACATGACCGTTGAATTATACGACTTCCATAAATAGCATAACCTTGAAACATAGACTTCCATAAATAGCATAAACGTTGAAACATGACTCACATACATAGTATATCCGTTGAAATATTAGATTTCCGAACATAGCATGACCGATGAATTATATGGCTGGTATATGCAAGTCACCAGCTCCGTTAACTTTAAAAAATCAAAAAACAACAAAAATACAAACATCAAAACAAAAACATGCTAGTCCTGCAACCCCGACCACAGTGCTCACCCTTGCTTCAGTATTCCAGAAAAATGACACAGGATTCGGCAGTCCATGCAAGACGAGGTCGTAGTCCTACGTCATCTGCGGGCTGCGGCCGTTCTGCGAAACAATGCCATTTCACAGGTGAAACTAGTCACGCGAGGGCGTGCGGAAAAGACGAGAGAGCTGCACACTCTACACTTGCCTGCATATATAACGCGCATTGTTAAAAAAAAAAAAAAAAGTGTACAGATTTACACGAGCATGGAAAACTAGTCTTACCGGCTAGAGTGGAAATGTTTTATTTAAACAACACATTGTGCGAGTGATTCATATAATAAGCGAGATTCAACGTCGATGGCTGACGATAGTGAACTACGATAAGCCAAGCCAAACATTAAACCGTATAAAAGTATGGACTTAATATCTTCAAGATGTCAGCTTATATGGCGCGTATCTCTGTTTTGAAACGAACTTAATGTGCCAAAAATAAACTGAACATCATAGAACAATGACAAACACTGGCAATCTTCAATGTGCCAAAAGTAAACTGAACATGGAACAATGACAAACACTGGCAATCTTCAATGTGCCAAAAGTAAACTGAACATCATAGAACAATGACAAACACTGGCAATCTTCAATGTGCCAAAAATAAACTGAACATCATAGAACAATGACACACTGGCACTCTTCAATGTGCCAAAAGTATACCGAACATCATAGAACAATGACAAACACTGGCACTCTTCAATGTGCCAAAAGTATACCGAACATCATAGAACAATGACACACTGGCACTCTTCAATGTGCCAAAAGTATACCGAACATCATAGAACAATGACAAACACTGGCACTCTTCGCTTCAGAACCCACTACCACCACCACCACCACCACCACCACACACACTAACACCTGAATTTACAGACTAACATACAAATATAAATACAAGAGGATAACACTCTCATATTTATGACTGCCTTTATAACCTCGATCTGAAAGTTCTGGAGCAAAGAGCCAGCATTGAGACTGTTTACCTCTAGCCTGGCGGCAAAATTATTTTTCAAACAAAACCTCTGGTCTTAAATAGGCAGGTCAACCCCATGAACCAATATTTACAGACATTTGGAACCGCTGTCATAGAACCAGAAAAAAATCATACTACTTGTACTAATTAATAGGTGCGCTTCCAGCTGTCGCATTGGGAGAAAGGGGGTATGGGTGGGGGAGGGGAGCTGTAAGAAGAAGGACGATCATGAGAATTTAGGGTATATATATGTATGCCGCGGACCTGTAGATCGTTTAGCTTGTCTCTTTCATCAGGATCATTATGGATTGGTGCATTCTGCTACCTTCCGTTCCACCCGCTGAAATCGATTACTTGGTCAGCTGTTTATATCTAGTTTCTGGTGGCTCTCTTGATCAGATGAACATCTGTTGCCTGTTGATTTGGATAACTGTGTTGTCTCTAATGCATAGTAGTTTAGTCATCAATTTATTTCTATAGTGTCTGATCAACTGTTTATCTCATGTCTGGTGATTTGACCAGCTGTTCTCTAGTCTAGTGTATGGCGATTTGATCAGCTGTTTTTCTAGTGTCTTGTGATTTGGTTAACAGTTTATCTCTAGTGATTTGGTCATCTGTTTTTCTAGTGTCTTGTGATTTAATACTTTATCTCTAGTGATTTGGTCATTTGTTTTTCTTCTAATGTTTGGTGATTTGGTCAGCTGTTGTCTTTTGTTTGGTGACTTATCAATAATATATCACTGGTATTTTGTCTGATGACCGACCCACTCAGCTGCTTATCTCGTGTCTGGTGACTCAGTCAAGGGCTTATCGTTAGTGTCTGCGTTACCAGTTATATCATGCCTGGTGACTTATCAATAGTTTATCTCTAATGTTTTGTCGTTTATATTTATCTGTGTGGTAACTCGATCAGCTATTTATCTCGTGTCTGGTGATTTGCTCAATACTTGTGTCGTGATGACTTAAACTGTGTATTTATAGTGTCTGTTGACGTGGCCAATAATTATCTGTAGTACTTTAGTCATGTTTACATGTATCTTTGTATGGTAATTAGATCAAATGTTTATCTCTTAGTGTCTCGTGATTTATGGAGGCTTCTAGAGGGAAACTAAAATATTAAGGATATTTTTTCCAGGCAGCGTTGCTGAGTGAGAATACCCATCTGATAATATATGTCTAGGACCAGTAGAACGGTGGCCACTCAAGTAGTTCCGATCTGGTGATAACCGTGAGTAACCTCGAGCTAGAACTGGAACAGGCATTAAAATCAGCTGAGATGTAGATATATTGGTGAACAACAACAAAATAATATGTAGAAACTGGGTAAGTTTGGCTGTCTATATACTTCTACAGAGGAACTCCTATAAAATATGTACTGTCCTATTTGAAGTAGTCTTGAGTTTGTAAGTCGTTTGTGACGAAGTTCCGGTCTTTGTGTAGGCTGTGATAAAGGTGCAAATGAACAGGATATTTTATATATTAAAGGCACGTGCATTATTTGCTAGGCACTGTATTCAAGCATGTGCATATCTACCTATGCAGGGAGTTCATGCTTTTACAGTCAATGATTTTAAATGTTAAATAAATGAAGAAAATTCTAAGATTTAAGGACCATTCTTCATATAAAACATTCTCTATTCTCAAATCCCCTGTGGACATCTTAAAAGCAAGAAGTATAAATAAGTTTCCATTTTGAAATGGATCAAAAAATTTTACAAATCTAAGAAACAGCATTTACTGATTGCAACCTGACAGAAGTGGGCAGTAAGCACACACATATAGAAACTCTGATGACTACATTTCATTTTCAAGATGACAAGTGTCTTTTTCTTTTTCAAAATCTATTCATTAAATATATATATATATATTCGACTATTCAAAACAAATAATAAGAGGTAGATAAAAAATTATCTTTCCAGCAGTCTTTAATGACCATCTTAGGCATTACAGTGTCTGACAGTGACTAAAACCTCCAACACACGATAGTCTTGGGCTTACATATACAAAGAAAATCTTATGATGGATTTTTAATAGCAGATTTTTCTCATATATTTTAATAAATAAATATTAATACAAACAGTAAAATGTATATAGCTTATGCCCTGCATAATATTAATAAGAAATAAAAGGTATATAATAATTTTAAATCAACATCTTTAAATTCATTCAGATAAAACTGAAATTAACAGATCTTAATAATCACACACCAAAAGAATAAAGTAAAACTTTCACCATAGGATCACATACACCTCCATAAAACACAATAAATTCCAAGATTCTTACATTTCTGATTTATTAAAAGTCTGAACCTGAACATCAAAACATGAACCACAAACTGAAACACATTCAAGATCTGAAACAATTTTGTAAAAATACATAAAAGTTATCAATAACTGTCTCATATATTCTGAATGATATATTAACAATGAAAATGAAATAAAGATAATTGAATATAGTGATGAATAAGAAAGCAAACAGGACTCCACAAACTGAATTTAATTGTGCACTATGGATTTAAAATTATACGACTGGGCAGGACTTTTAACAAATTACATTTTATTTGTTAAATCCCAGATACATAGCATATATATTATTATTGAGAAATGTCTGCCAAGAGCTAAATTTAAAGAAAAAGGGTATATGACAAATTTACAAGTGGTCTTCACACTTTAGCATGATATATTTATTATCAGAGAAAGAACTGTCGCATACATTCTTCAATTTAATTATTCAATACCTTAAAGTATGAATAAATAAATCTAATAATTAAAAACTGAGTACCACAAACCTAAATAATGAAAACTATCATAATACTTATTAAAGGGAAAGAAGAATGTTTATGGCTATGAAATACAAACACACTGAATTACACTTATATCTCAATTAACTAAAACAAACACTAAAGTACATTTTCCCAATAAACATACTTTACAAAAACACAATCATTTGTTACAAATACAAAAGGCTTAGTGTTAGAACAACAAAAGTATGCCTTGTTTTCCAAACAATGACTGTAGGAATATTGTAACAATCACCATCAGGCGCTGACAAATGTAAACACATTTCAGTGAAATCTATATACATTAAAAACCTTCCTACACTGAAAAATATGCACACTGATAAAGACACTACAGAAATGCACTGTTCTATCTAATATGTTTTATATATACATATTTTCTCTAATAAAATGTCTTTAGTTAGTTTGTCTGAGTTTAATCTGTAGTAGGTATACTGAATACATGACCATAAGGATTGTTCAAGTGTCTAAAATACATTAACATGCATGCTCAGGGACCTAAGACAGATCTAAAATACATTTGCAAGCTTCTCTCAATCCCTTTACGAATATGTGCCATGTAATTAATTCTGTTTGCAAAACATTACCCCAAAAATCATAAGACAATTTTAAAAAGTGCAAACCATGACTATGTTTTAAATTGTGTAAGAAGGTTGCCTAATTATAAGTAAGTTAATATGTTAGCATTTCACAACTTCTGCTTTTGATGTTAGGTACTAAGTACATACGTGATGTGTGAACTGTTCATGTATAAAATCCAAACTGTTGTCAAATGATAAATTGCTCCTTACGTTTGTATATTCAATTCTGCACATTGTTAATGCAACAAGAACTACAATTTTCATTTACAATAATATTTTTAAAGCATAGTAGAGGTGTGTCTCAAACATCTTTCTAATTATTATGTCCATTTTGAAAGATAAGTATCCCAAGTTTGATAGTTTGAAATTAAGGATTTTAATACTATTTATGGTGGCCCCTTGAATTGAGATATAATGAAGTACAGATATAGCTATGTTACTGAATATTTAATGCACATTAACTCAATTAATTTTTACAATCAAATTAGCAAAAATTGAAAAATATATATTCAAACTATTTTATTTTTCCTTCCTGCTTAAAACAAAACGAAAATATTGCTTTTCTGATTAACAAAAGCACATTGTGAAAAACAGGAACTAAAAATAAAAATACTATTGCAAGGCTAAACAACAAAAATACCCATATTTTTTCTCTTTCTGTCAACAGCAATGATTTAACTACATGCTCACTCTCTTATGCAACATAATCCATATACCTCACCACAAGTTGTCCACTCCTAAATAAACAAGTTGTTTACTCCTAATGATAAGTCTTACATTCAGAGTGAATAACTGTAAATTCAAAACCCCAGTCTTTGGGAGAATTAGAAAGATATGGTTAGAAACATTTTTAAGTATAAGAAAGAAAAAACAAGGGTGGTTATTTCCTACAATGGGTATGATGATTGGAAAAATTGAGATGTTTCCTGTGACAAGCTTTGAATCGGGGTTGGGTGGGGGGGGAGAGGAATAATTTTTTTTATAAAAGACAATTGATCCAGATTAAATTAAAATTTGTCATCAGACTGCCAAATCAATTGGGATTTCGGTGTCACTCTGAATCATTCTGTTCTGTGTGTTTTGTTTTGTACACCTGAAGCAAAACAATGAATTACAAAACATTGCTCTTAAAACATGCATATCATTTTGTGCTACCAGTTTGTTTTTCCAAACCTCTAAAGTCCAGAATAAGAACTTTGTATGACATTACCAAGAAAAGAATCTGTTTGAGGGATTTAATGTGAATAAAGAAAATCAAAAGATGATACATAAATAAGTCATTCATAAACGAAAGCAAAATCTTAAATCAACACTACAGATACATGATGATATTTTATTTTTCCAGGTCTGAAAAAGGTCACTTGAAAAATTCCACATGAAACTTGAAATTAACCACTGCTAAATATGCAGTCCTATTCATGCTTGGCTAAACTCATAGGAAAAAACTCAAGGAATAATTCTGTATAATAGAGAATGGTTGGCAGCTATGTACATGATGCTCTTCAATCTTGTCTTTCAAATGAGGTTACAAATACCTTCTCTATACCAAAATCAGTATATACAAATATTCAAAGTTATTAACAAATGCTAAATAAATTGAAACTAAAACATCTCAAATCACAAGTAAATCATTCCATTGGAAACATGACCAAAATTCCTTTCTTTGCTAGTTTCAATCAAATAAAACTAAAATACTGTCGATGAATATTCGATTAAGTTCAGATCTGTGTGCTTGTCTAGAATCCAGGAAGACCAGAATGAAAAAGTACAGAAACAGACTACTGAAAATCAATTCTGTTCAACTACAGATGGGAGAACAAATGGAAAATACTATTTGACTGAATTTGTTAGCTCCTCAGTAAAGCAATATGAAAGCTTGAAATGAACATTGTATACAATAAACACATATTCAGAGTTAAAAAACAAAACAAAACAGTAACTTCTACCAAACAATTACTCATCTACAATCACTTCTCTAGTTTTTCAAAAAGTCAACTGCAAAGACACCTCTGTACCCTGGAATCAAAATTAAACTGTCAAGAGTGCAGTACCATTGGATGCTAAGTTTACACTACAAAGCTGTTAAAAACATTCCAATATTTTAAAGATAAAAAATCCATCTTTGTATAAGTTGCACAAAAACTAATATAGTGTATGACACTAGATTTCCCTAAACACGAGTGACAAGATCAGTTCTTTTGCATAAAGAAGTCTAATAATAAAATTTAAACAAGCCACATTGAGGCAGTATGCTGTAGTGTTAGGTAAGGATCAAAAGTTTGGAAAATCCATGGATCCAGAATGATTCAGGTATCAAGCTTTCTAGATAACTGGTACTATAAATGCAAACACTTTCTTTCATGAAAAGAATCTAAAAATTCAAATTTCAATATCTAATAATAATTTTAAATACATCCTACATAATGAACATGATCAATTTCTTTAAAAAAAAAAAATTATATACAGATATAAAAAACCGATTACATATATATTCATTTTACAAATACAAAAAGAGAACTTAGTTTAAATTTTCTCTTGTATTATTAGTCATACAGTGAGGAAAAAAAATCCAAAACATTTATAAAATTTATGTACATTATCCTTTCAAATTTGCCGCCAATATAATGATCTGTTTTTCACAGTTAATATTTAGACACTCTTTAACATACAATATTATAACACTATACAATCATTTAACACATAGATACAACTCACCACACTTTACATTCCATAACTATTTGTTATAAACATCAAAGTGCCATCAGACTCACTCAAAAAAGATTATTAAAAAATAATACATTACTCTGAAAACCCTTCATGCATAGCAACTTTGCAAAAGCTGCCTTTGATAATAGTTAAGTGTGGCCCAATAAGCAGAAATAAATTGATTCTATATGTATATATTTATTATACTGCCTAATTTCTTTATGTAAAATAGTAGTACTAAACAATACCGACATATTTAACAATATTTTTATTTACTTACATAAATTATATTCACTACAATATAAATACATATAAATATTATATATTTATATTTTCTCTTATAAACAATTTCTTCTGATTCCACCTATCTGTAAAGACTGCTGAAGTGGTAAAAGTTTATATTGAGGTTGTTTTGACTTTTAGGAAGGTGCACTTTTAAAAAGTTTGCATCAAATATAAAAATAGACTGTTCACTCTATTCATTTCTTTTATATATTATTTATTATTTATTTTTACTGTCAACAGCTTCAGTTCCACAAATGAGTCTTGTATGTTCATAAGACATTATTAGAATTGACAAGAGATTGTAGAATTTATCAAACTGGTTTTACATATTATTTTCAGTATTTCTGTTCCCTTTTAAGATGAGTGAATAGTTGACTGGTAATTGCCAAAGAAAAAAGAAGGCAAAAAAGTATCTCTGAAATGCCTGACAGTGAAGTATATAATTAGATTTTATAATTTTAATAATGACCCAATATTTTCTATAAACTATAGGTACATTATTATTTTATATTAGTATATAGAAGCAAATACCTGTTAACTAGCTAAGTACAGGTGAATTGTATTGTTCGTTTATTACAATCTAGATATGTTAGAAGTTTTCCAAAATGATATAAATGAGATTACAGATCTGAAAACTATGAGATCAGGAATGGAGATTTACGTGCTAATCACTCAAAACTGTCTTTAGAATTATCTTCTTCCCTTTTCTCTTTTCAAAAATAAAATTAAAATATCTATAAACTAGAATTAATGGACCCTTTTCTATATCCTCTGAACTGGTTTGACCTTCACATTAAACAAGTTGAGTGAAAGTACTTCACAATGAAACATACATTCAAACACCATGAAATACAGTGCTTTCTGAAGTTCATGAATGTGAAGCTTTTATTCAAACACCTTGAATTGCAGTGCTTTCTTATACTGACTGTGAAGTTTTTATTCAAACACTATGAAATGCAGTGCTTTCTTATGCTCATGACCTATAAAGTCTTCAAAGATATTTTTAGGCTGTCAAACACTTCATCAACCTGATAATGACTGTAACAGCAAAAGCAGTAAAAACAAGGATGTCTTCTTATTTCTGATCTGTTCACTACATAATAAACGACCTGTTGGATCAAAACTTTTTGTTCAGCTCAATTTGCAAAAAAGACTTATGGCAATTTTCATGTTCTGCACGTTCAGAGTAGTCATAACTGGAAAATGCTTTACTGTGTGTTCATTAATTATAGAATTAGGTCAGAATTTAAAGAGCCACTTTAGTCATTTCAGCATGGAATAAAATCCAAGAAAACTGTAAAATGCGTAATTAATTTTGATAATTTAGAATCTAAGAGTCCATTAAGCTCATTTAACACGGAATAAAATCTTTGAAAACTTTATAAATTTGCAATTAATTCTGGTATTGATGCTCACAAAAAACCATAACTGTACAAAAGGTTAAGTTATTGTAAAATAATCAAGAGGTGATTCTCTCTCTCTCTCTAAAAATTATCTACAGAAATGAATACATTTTACTAAAAATTCAAAGGAACTGCAATAACTTCTAATAATTGAATTCTGTACAGTATAAAAAACTAGAAACTGGACAGAGCAACAAAGAACATTTCAAGAAAAGGAAACAAATAATAAAGAATAGTGATTGCAATTCTTTCAAATAAAAGAAGAAAGATCCTTCCAACAAGCACACTGAGTCAGTCAGGGGTCCAGTCTAATGAGAATGAGATCTTGAGATACAATCATGCTACAGAGGTTAAACACTCAAATCACAAACTGTAATGATAAAGTGTACAATATGTTATGAATATGTACCAGATGTTAATCAAATACACATGCTAACTCAACTTATAATTAACTGCATGGAAAAAAACTTTCACATATTTCCAAAATCATTCCTTTTATGACAGGATCATGGCAACCATCCTTTTTAGCTTTTGCAATTTGTTTAACCCTTTCACTGCTTATGTTCTTGTAGCTTGTTTAACTGCTTCAGTACTGATGTGAAAACAGTACTGATGTTTCTGCACTATATCGTAATTGAGTCTGTAGCTAAATGACTAAACCCATGACTAAAAGCATTATCAGATTTTGACAGACATTTGATCAAATAAATGTTATTTTCTCTTCATAGGTACACAGTCACACTGATCTGATGAATAATTTTTGCTACAGAAAACTCAGAGGTTAGTATAAAATGGTCTTCAATCATGCCAATTCAATAAGCACAGACAGATCATCTCCAAAATGAAGGCTTATGAAGTATATTGTAATTTTAAATGCAAACTCTTAAAGGAAAATTATTTTACAACTTGTCTCATTTTCTATATTTTATACAAGTAACATAGGTATGATTCCATAATGACAATAAAGTAAAACTGATGTAATACTTGCATTGTGAACAACATCAGCTATAAAACAGAACAAAGAAACGACAAAACTGTTTACAAGTGCATCAATGAAATATCAGTGCATATAATCCAATTTATGTGAAGACATGCTTTAAATAAATAAACATTGTGTTAAAGTAAGTGTGGCAGAGTCAGGAGTGTCTCTAAAAGTTAAAAAAAATACAGCTATACATAAAAATACTTTTGTCCAAAATATTTTTTGCATCACTAGCATTAAAAAAAACCCCAAACATCCTGCGCAAAGCAATCATTCGAAATTTAGCAATATTTTAATTATAGTTATAACAATCTGTCTTACACAACGAACCTGCAATTCATTAGACACTGTACCATCAGATTAAGGGCCCCTAAGTCTATCTTACCACTGACATTTGTGGGAATCTGAAATAAAATATATAACAGATTGTTGTGCCCTAGATGAAGAAAGAAGGCAGAACAGAAAGAATTAAAACTTACACACATTTTTTGCTGCCTCACTTAAGGTGACATTATCTGTTTAGTACACATGTAAATATTAAAAAAATACTTTAAAGCAACAAAAAGTACAACATAATATTAAAAAAATATCTCGTTTCAATGAAACAAATAATTTATTACTCGTCTGTCTTTGACTTGTGATGTGACATAAAAAATTAAGAATACTTAGAATGAAACATTACCACAAGAAGACAGAAAATGTAATATGTATATGGCATGCCTTGTCACAAGGCAATTAAATACTTTCTTTTTTTTAAAAATCCTTTTTGTTCAGCTGTGTGTTGTGTCGTCCTCCACAAAATCTCTAGCTTCTTCTCTAGTCACACATTCTATGTGGCTGACCTGCAAACAAATTACATTTAAAGCAAAGTAATCATTATTAAAATTATGTACAGGTCACCTAAATTTGCCTTCCACAATATTCAGACCAAAACAAGGCAGACTCATACTGCTTTACTAGTCACAATATTCTACATTAAACCATAAACACCTAAAGGAACAATCTGGTAGTCTATAGCTGAGAGAGAGAAACTGGTTATCTACAGTTAGGAAACAATATGGCTAACAAATAGAGAACAATCTAGTTACAGATGAGGATAATAAGGCTAAGTATAATTGGACATCAATTTAGCTATCTACAGGTGGAAAAAAATCAGGTTATTTTGCTTATTATGCAGGGGTTACATTTTGACAACATGTAAAGCAAAAATTGCAAATAGTCAAAATTATATCAATTAATACTATAGCACCAATATGATGAACTATGAGACAATAAATATTGGCACTATACATATACGTTGCAATTTGCCTTCCTCTCTCCTTGACATATATGGGAATTATCAATCCAGGAGAGGATGGACTGGGCATGTATGATGGAAGCAAGTTATACATGAAGTTTCATCTCTGGTTCAGCTCAAGAAGTAGATTCCATAGGCTCATCTATTGCTGGTTGTTTTTTCTTGAAAAAATAGCATCGCCAACTGTTAATTGTCTCCTAAATTGCTAAAACATTTCTTTATATGGTCTCAAACTGTCTGTGATTCATAGGCTATGTTCTACATAGGGATCATATTCAGAAGTTAAATTTTGTGCTACCTCTGCCTTCACTGTGCATCAGATTGAAGTATACATAGTTGGCTTGCTTTTAGGACCATATGGTATGAAAAGCACAAATAAATCTTTAAATACAATGAACCAGAATTACAGGCAACGTAGCAAGCTGCTGCTATTATGATAAGCACACAAGAACTGTGACAAAAGAATAGCAAATTCATATCTTTCATCTTACAGCTCACATTCGTGGCTTTCACCTCTGCTCACACACATTTTTTCTCCCCTTGAGCATGTATTGTTGAAATCAAGCAAGTTAACACTATTGTATACAGTTGGGAATAATCTGGCTATCTACAATTAGGAAACAATATGGGAAAAAATAAGGTTATCAACAGTTGGGGTAAATGTGGATTAAGAATATTCTATTTATAGTTGGGGAACAATGTAGCTATACAAAAATAAGGGGAATAATCAGGCTATCTACAATTGGAGAACAATGTACATGGGGAATAATCTGACTACTGAAAGTTGGTGAACAATGTAACTATTTTATATATATATATATATATGGGGAACAATTTGGCTATCTATAGATGGGGAACAATGCAGTTATACATACATGGGGAATAATCTGGCTAATCTATAGTTGGGAAACAATTTGGCTATCTATAGATGGGGAACAATTTGGCTTTCTATAGATGGGGAACAATTTGGCTTTCTATAGATGGGGAATAATTTGGCTTTCTAAAGATGGGGAAGAATATAGTTATCTATACTTAGGGTACAATCTACCAATGATGAGAGATTCTGAAACCACAGTTCTATATCTAATATGAAGAAGAACTAACAATTACGTTATAGAGGAACTAAAACGGAACTTCAAAAGAGTTTATCTTCATCCAATGAAAATAACATTGAGAATTTCTGTAGCAGAAAAAACAAGAATTCTTCAAGTTACCTCTCACCTAGTTCATGATAAATGCCAAAAGCTTAAATTTTTGCTTCAGTGTTTTCTTATGAAAAGCCAGACTATGATTCATGGTAATAGTATACAATCTCTCCCATGAGTCACACTATTCTAAATACAGCAGGAATAACAAACACATCTATGATCTTAAAAACATCAAAAAATTTCCTTGTCTCTAATTGCCTTATTTATTTTTATTTTTAGTTTTTCCTTTAAAAAAAAAATTAAAATAATACAGATGTATTGTGTCTGAATATTATGTTTTAAGGCACCTTCCACTTCTACACTCTCTGCAATGTTGAATGGACAAAAAAGAAACAAATAGAAAAAAAAGCACATACCTTGTTTCTGAACTTGACACCATAAAACTTGTCAGCGTGCTCCAGAAGCTCTGGGCGGAACGTGGTAGTGATGAATTGAGCATCCTGACATAACTCATGAATCATATCTGGAAACAAAGTATCACAGGGTTAAGTTTAATCCTAAAATCAGACAACAGTCACAACAACTATAGTCAAATGATCAGCATAAAAAAAAATCTCAGTAAAATGAGTACCTCTAGAAAAGGATGGGCAGGTAAAAGGTATCAACACAAGGCTTATTTGTAAACTATTCATGTGACAAGAAATTTTCTAAAAAATGATCAAGGTTAAACCAATCACTTACCAGCTACGGCTTTCCGATGTTGTGCATCTAAAGCCTGATCAATCTCATCAAATAGGTAAAAAGGTGCTGGATCACATTTTTGAATAGCAAAGATCAATGTCAAGGCCACAAGTGATTTTTGTCCACCAGATAGCTGCTGCATGTCTCGCATTTCTGCTTTGTTGCCAGTGAATGACACCTAGAAAGTCGTTGGGGGGGGGGAGGGAAAAAAAGAGAGAGAAAGGGGGAATACAAAAACAAGACAATGTATGCAAATTTCTATAATATGCATGAATTTAATTTACATTTCTATAATACAAGACTACTATCCATATATCAATCACTACTAGTTTGATATAAATAAGAGAATAATTTCCATAATGCTTTATCAGCAACAATTTTTTTGACATTTGTAAACAACAAAATAGGGATGTACAAAAAATTTTTTTCCCTGCACAACAGAATTATAAATTGTTTGTAGGCAATTTAGAAAAATTTCAAGGGTCGCCAGTATGCACATTAAGTTTAAAAAATGTGACATTTGTTATAATAATACCTGACATCAATTATTTGTTACAAACAAAAGAGTATAACCGAATATAATATCAATATACAATACTCAGATGATATGCACCCATTTTCTTTTTGTTTGTATGTCAACTCCCCCACCACAAAAAAACAACAAAGAAACAAAAAAAAACAAAAAAAACCAACCAAAAACATGTACAAGAAAACTCTTTCTGAACCAACCAAACAAACAAAATTCAAAATGGCTACTATTCTTGAGAAGAAATCCTATTCTGAAATTGAAAAAAAAAATGTTGTAAATTAGTTATTTAGTTTCCAAACGTTCTTAGTGTCCAAGTTTGAATTCTTGGTATCTTATTTTAGGCTTTTGAATGACATACAGGAAGCAAAAGAAATGAATGCTGAAGTATTGAAAACTCAGCGATGACTTGCTAATGTTTTCACAGCATTTTATATAAAATAATATTTTTATATAATCTGATGGAGAAGAAAAAGGGGTAAGATATTTTTCTACTAATTCAAGGGTTTGTAGACAAATTCAAGTCTTTTCAAGGCAAGTACAAAATAAAATTTAGTACTTCAAGATGGTTCTAATTTTTCAAGGACTTTTCAAAGTTGCTAGGAACCATGTTACAACCATGTCAGGAAGCCCCAATCTAGAAACTGAATAACATATTTTAAGTTAGCTATATCCATGTGGTAATTCTCTATGTTGGGTGGCAAATTCCTTAGAGTGTGCTGAAAATTAAATATATGATGAATGCATATGATTATTTAAAAATGTAATAAACATTTGTCAAAAAGACCAACTACAGACTTCAGCCATTTGTAGAAAGAGAACACTATATAAAGTACTCTGATTCCACAATTTGAACCAAGCACAAAGCTTGCTACTTTATCATCATCACCAAGCATGTTTCTATATCGCCAAGCATGTTTCTATATCACCAAGCATGTTTCTGCATCACCAAGTGTGTTTCTACACCACCAAGCATATTTCTACATCACCAAGCGTGTTTCTACATCACCAAGTGTGTTTCTACATCACCAAGCATGTTTCTACATCACCAAGCGTGTTTCTGTACAAAGTGCATTTGATAGGTGACACATGGTTGGCCATGACCAAGTGCCTAAGGATTCATAATGAAATAATATCAAAAATGTCCGACATATCTTTATCTTATTTTTGTATCCAGTATCCAAATGTCAGTATTTGATCATTTCAGATGCTGGATATATAAATAGAACATAAAGATATGCCGATAACATTATCAATTACTGACATTTTTTCTGCAGCTTTGTCCAAGTGTTATGAGTTAGATATTTGAAATCCTTAGACTAGAGAAGAAAATGGCATACTCCAATTATCCTTAAATTTAAAATAAAATTAGAGTTTTTACAGGCCAGTTACAGCAATGTCCATGCTATCTGCAAGTTATGTCAACAAAGCTTTAAAAGCTCAATATTTTAAAATGAAAACAAAGGTCATACCTTGATTCCTACTCCTGTAAATTGCTCTACCAGTGGCACTGAAGACTGCTGACTGTCTTCATCTCCCTGACAAATATACATACATGTATATTTATACTGTCTTAAGTTTATAAAGTTAACCACAAGTTGATGTATCTCTGTCATAGGATCATACAAGTGTTCAGTCATAATATTACAGAAGTTTCCAAAAGGTGATTTATTCTTTGTCATAGGATTACACAAATTAACAAAAAGATGATTTCTTCATAATTATAAAAGTTATAAATATCAAAATTATAAAAATTAACAGGTGCATTTTAACATAAAAAATTTCATTACTTATGGTTCACAGATGATTTAGAAAAAAAATTCAATGGCTTTTCAAGCCTTTTTAAGAGCTGAGTATTATATTTAAGGACCACCAGTATGTAATGTGCACCAAGATTTGAAAATATGAAATTTGTTACAATAATAACTATGACAATATGATTGTGTTGCAAACAAATTAAATGTAGCGAAATCAAATTTAATATCAATATACTATACTGTGCATATTTAATATCAATATACTATACTGTGCATATTTAATATCAATATACTATAATGTGCATTAAACTTTAACACACTGAATTCTTGTTTGCTAGGCTGTGCAACAGATATCAACACTTATACTATCTTTCAAATGAAATAACCTTTAAAAAAAAAGTTAAAATAAATTCATAATACTTTCACTCTTTTTAGGTGAATGGATATAAATATAAATGTATAAATTAATTTGCTCAAAACTACTTTTAATGATTATATAAATAAAATAAATGACTGTTAACAAATGAAAAAATATTTCTGATCAATTTTATGTGCCTATATCTGCTATCATGTTCATATAATTTGTGCCTACACCTGCTGGATGTGAGAGAAGGGCAGTCCATGATCTCAGCACATACTTGTATCCATTCACCAATCCACTATCAGACAAGTGAACTCTGCCTCTAGGCAAAAAACAGATATAGCAAGGCAAAACATACCTGCTGGTCTGCCTCTCCTTTCTTCATGACCAGCACTGCATGCCCTTGGGGTACCAGCTTTTTGAAGATTTCACTGAAGTACTTTGACACCTGAAAGTACACAGGAAATACCAAACAGATGATTTTCCATCGTACAACCTGATGTGCATATCTGAAGAATATGATGTCTTTGACAGAATACAAGACCAAAGGAACCAATGATAGCTTTCACAGAAGATCAAAGTACTGGGTAGTGTCCCCCCCCCCCTTTATTTTGATGTAATGCTGAGGATGTGTTACAAATCAGGACTGTTAAACTTTCTATATGTTAAATAGTAGTTTTCTTCCATTATACTGTTTCAGTCCCATTCATTCTTGTTATATGACATATATTTTCATTACTGTTCATCTGTGGACACCCCTGCCCATTTACTGCCTTTGACTTTGATTATATTATTATGTTTTGAACGAAGCATTCCTAAAAAGTATTTTGATTTCCATTCCTAGTGTGTACTATATGATAAAAAGGACATGTATACTTTGTGAGTATCAGGTCTACTGCAGATAGCTGCTCTAGGTTGGGAGAAAGAGTCACTCAGTCCAGTGCAAAAAGACTGTAAATGCCTACTGCAATTAAAAATAATCATTTTGATATGGAAAATGTCCACTATCTAAAATAATTGTATTCAAGACTAGTAGTATTTAAAATATACTTTTAGTAACTCTCTAGAACAGCATGATCCAACTGCAGTCCCATGGGCCAAATGCGTAAAAAAAAAAAAAATTGTGGCTCACACTCATACAAAAAATATTTCTTTAATTATATGGTCTGAATGGCCTGCAAACTTTAAATTTTTAGTTTATATGGCCCTCTGGGTTGAATAAGTTGGAGCACTCTGGTCTAGAATAATTTTGTTAGGTATTAATCTCAGGTGTTAATTAAGAAGGAATATTTTAAAGTAAAATAAATATCTTTTAAATACTGCACATATTAGGGAGTACTGATGCATATCAAAAACATACAGGCCAAGGCCACAGTGGTCTACATTAGCTCCCAGGGTATAAAAAGAGTATTTAATGGGTAAGTGTGTTCCTTTGGGCAAAAAGTGGAGATTGGGAGGACATGTGTATGCAAGACTGTTAAGTATTCAGGAAAAACTTGTTTTTCAAATTCCCCTTGCTATCATATAACCAGCATACCTTAAGAGAATCTAAGAAGAAAAGAATTTTTTAATGCAATTACAAGCTTTCATGATCAAAGTGCATGTGTTGCATATATAAAACTAATATGCAAATAAAACAAAAAAAAAGCTAGAATATTTTTCAATTTATTACCATTTTCACTTAAAATGTCGAATGTTTGACTGAATAGTGCAGCACTGAAAGGGATTATGCTTCAACTCAGACACATAAATTATACAACCAACTATAGGTTTATTAGTCATTAAACATTATACAGAAAGAAAATATGTATTATCAATTTATGTGACGTTGTATTGATTCCAAACTAGTCAAATTATTTTCTGAAGAAAAACTAAAACAAAAAAATTTTGTTTAAATTATGGGAAATGAATAAACCAGAAATTACTACTGGTGTTGTAAGCAATCTGATACTAACCTGTTTAAATGTAAGCTGGATAGCTTCGTATTTCCTGTGGTCCAAAGCATCCATGAGGTCATGCACGATAGACTGCAAAAATAAGTCATGCCAAGATTAACATTGTGCTATACATCTCACAAAAAACAAACTTTTTGCACAATGCTGACTACTATATAAAAAAAAATATTGCTTAAGTATATAATTTGCTAGTATGCACACTGTCTAGTTGGTCCCATTCTAACCATTATAAAATTACAGACTTAACTCTGCATAAGCACACAAAACTGAAAAAGTTGCATAACAATGTCATGGACCATGGTTTCTTTGGTATGTTACACGCACTGGTTAAGCCCACATTGAAAATGTACAGTTGACACACAAGTGAACTGCGCAAATGAAATAAGTACCTCTTACCAATTTTATTATAAAGAGTTTAAAATACAGAACAGAATATATGCTGTTGAAGTAAAAATTTACACAATAAAGTTGTTTAACTTTCCACATATAAGACAGCATTTGTTTTATATGATTTTGTCTAAAACTTGATAATGTTCACAAGTATTCAATGACAGAGCTAAACATTATCACCTCAGTAATGAAATTGGTGCCAGAACAACAGCATAAAAACTCCATGCCCACCAACATTCTACTTTACTGGCAAAAGATTAGGCGTACCGAAAACAAAACAATATTATATGTAAACTTAGTTTGATGTTTATAACTTTTTGAATATTATAATTATATTATATGTTATCTAAAACTAACAAATTAAAGGCCAGCATTTATTTCGTTAACATTTACATAGGTAAATAATTAAACACACATAAATGATAAACTTTCGACTTTGATCAATGTTCTGGCTGTGTAAGTTTCAAATATTCACTTTGGCCAAGCATGCATAGTGAAGTAGTCTCAAGTCTATGCAGGTAAATGCTCTAATAGTCTTAATGCAATGAGAAGCATTTAAATATTTTAATTTCCAGCAATTTCCCTTGGTGGGTATAAGTGTGTTAGATTTGGAATGATAGTAGACTGTATTCCCTACCAAACTATTACTTAACATTAGTACTAACAACTTCACACATACACATCAGACTACCAACATTGTGTCTCACCAGTCAATACAACTTTCTCTGCCTATGCCAAAGTATGTCTTTAATGATCATCCTCTGTTCAGACAGTAGACATTTCCACCATTCAATTCTCAAAGTAACAAGTAAAACAACCAACCTCATGCGCTCTGTCTAGTTCCTCTTTACGTTTGATAAGCTTCTCTTTTTGGTCGGAGAAGTTGACAAACTGGTCCAAAGCCTTCTTGTTCACGTGACTGTATTTCTTCAGCTCTGTGTTGCACTGCTCTAGTTTCTTGAACAACTGAAATGTGATCCGCAAAATTAAGCACAAAGCTCTTATGTATAATATACACGAATGCCAGGAGTTAACTATTCTTGTTTACCAGGCTAAATCCAAATAATCTTACCATAGTCTATCAGTTATTACTTTTGTTGTTGCTATAACTATCCATATATTTTATCATATGACCACTAATAGTCTTTTTAATTAACAGTAAAATAAATAGTTATAAAGAGTCAGATCTTACTTAAAAAAAACAAACAAAACCCCAGAACAATTATTTACATTATTTAATTGGGGCAAAAGCATTTACCTGTTTCAAGCTCAAATCTTGGTATTTTTCAAAGGCATCACTTGGCAAAGATCCCAATTCTCTAATTTTTCGCATACAGTCTTCTTTCTGAAATTAGAGACAGCAAAGTCACGTTAATAGTTAATTACATATTTTTTTAAGGTAAAGCATTTCAATTATGTTTTAGGTTAACCTTATAGAGAGATTAACCCAACACTGGTATAGGTACCAGAGGTTCCCACTCAATGCACAAAGGACTTTGGATAGAACTTAAGGAAGGATATGTCACTAGAATGTGCTTTTTTCTTATTTAGTTATTGTTTTCAATGTGGAGAATTTTATAATGTTATCTAATTTTGCTGATACCATATTTTCTTATTAAAACTTTTATTGTGCAAAGAAAGCCTCTTTTTTCAAACCTACCTGTATTTATAAATAATTTTCTCAAGCCAAATATTGATGTAAATACAGATTATGATTACCACCATTCTACAGAGCATGGAAATGATGAGCATTATCCCACCCCCCCACATTGTCAACATTGAAATTAATTACTGTCATTTGAGAAACTTTGACTTCTGCAGTTTGGAAGCAAAGAGCATTAGCCCTCCTAGATTATTAATGGCTGAAATAATTACTGTCATTTGAAAAACCATGACCTTAACAAAACCATTTTAAAATTCAAATAATCTGTTACACTTATGAAAGACAGAACCTCACTGGCTGAAATAGTTGGTATCTATGGTGCCTACTTATATATATTTCTTGATAAGAACTTCTGGAATCGTTTTCTTCAGACAAAATAAACTCAAGTAAATAAAAGTAAACTCTGCTTATGAAATAGATCAATTTTGTAAACAAATGACTGTACAATTCAGTTCTCAATGGGATATGCCAAATTCAGCACAAGATGTTCTAATTAGAACTATCAGTAACCAGACAAAATTTGTTTCAAAAATTGACTTCCACCAGCAATATATATCATAGCGTAATTATTTTGACAAAAAAAAAACAACAAAATAATCTCTAGTCAAAATTATTTTTAGCCTACATTAAAAACACTGTAAAGAATAGTTTTATTCAGATATGAATGCCTAGATGCAACTTTAATGCAAATTAAATTGCATTTCAAATATGTTTTTGACTACAAACTGATTTTGAAGTAATTTTCGAAACATCAAGGCACGCACACAAAAAATATTATTTCTCCTTAAAGTAATACATAAATGTAAAATTATGATTATATTTTCTGTGAAACATTGTCCCCATTTATACTTTTATGAAAAATAATACTTCTAAAGTGGAATATACTTTGATGTCAGAAAGATCTGGCAAAACAGTAAATTGTGAAGACAGTATGAAGCAATGTTTGAAAATGCATCACTGATTCAAATAATTATTTTTGCAGTGTGATGTGTAAACACAGTAGGATGATTATACATTTCCCAAAATATCAGCAAAAAATTATAAAGACAAAAACTATATTTATTAAGTGAAATATTTGGCAGTGCAAACTGACAATTCAGTTTTTGTTTTGATTAAAACAGTGACCATGTTGATATTTTAGAACATACCCTGGAAATTAATATCATTACTTACACATAGTATTAAATGAAATCACAAGGAAATAAGTATAAACAAAACTCTTCTCTTTTAATTTGTAATAAATAAAATTATAGAAATTTTAATCTTGTTTCTGATTGTCCCATTATATATTTGACATAAGCAGAAAAAATGCTTACTTCCTGTTGTAATCAAAAGGTAATTTTATTTAAATGTGTACTGCAAAAATAATCCAGTGTGCAAGCAGTTAAAAAATCACCAATTGCCCATCCTGATAGAATTAGCTTGCACATTTTCACAAGTCCAAAATACCTTGGGAGCTATACGCTTGACTTTTGAAAAGTGAGGTATGTACTATTATATAAAAGACAAGGGATCTTACACTGTCCAAAAACTGTGAGATCTAACAATGCCACAGAAAAGGTAGGAGATTGAATAGTATCCTGACAGTTAAAGGAAAAGTCATAGCTTGGACTGATGAAAAAAGGGGATAACCAATACATACCAGTATGGATACTTGGTTGCATGAGAAAAAAATTTAACTACATCAACCACACACATACAAATACAAATGTAATTGAAACTAAAACTACTATTTATTTTTTAAATTAGCAGATGAAGCTCTGTTTACAAAATTCAAAACAAAAAACCCCTCATAACAAGATCTATGTTCCACCTACAAGATGTCTTACCTTTTTTAGTAATAGACTTTGTTTATTTGTCATCTTCTCCAGGTCTTTGGCATCTTCTTGAATCTTTTCCTGGATTTCTCTTTCTTGACCCTGAAACAGAAGTAGAAGATACAGATTGTTACTTCTTAGAATTTTGGCTAGGACTGAAAGATATGTTCTGCATTGACTTTAGACATGTCTCAATTATCTACAGATACTGCCTAGGATTTTGGCTAAAACTGAAAGACATGTTCAGCATTGGCTTTGAGGCATGAAACAATTATTTACAGATAAACATAAATATATTAATATAGTAATTATTCTCATAACTATGCTGGAATTTCATGCAAGCAATGATCCAGGATTATAGCACTTATATTCTTACATTCCTGTTCTTGCAAAAAATATTTTATTTTATTTTATATTTGCATAGGTGTTCTCCCCCTGCCTAAGTGAACAAATATACCCATTAAATAATTATGCCAAAAAGCACATTAAAACTGAAATAGTGAAAGAGGATTAAAAAATAGTTAATTTAAGCTCTTGATGTCTCCTTGTCAAAAATAAACAATCATACAGTTTGTTATTAAAATAAAGACCTTACAAAACACAATTACATTTTATGCAATGGGTAACATACTTTCCAATATTCTAGGTTGGTCTGCATTTCTTTTTGTTGCTTGTTAAACTTCTCAATTTGAGAATCCACATCTGGAAGAGTAGAATGATACAGGCAGTGATTTTATAGCATCTTTATTACAATATATTCAATAAGAAAGAGAGTGATTTTATAGTATCTTTATTACAATATATTCAATAAGAAAGATAGTTATCTTAATTGCAAATATTTTATATAAATTTTTTTTTAAAAGTGTTTCTTAAGGAATCTTTATTTCAACAAATCAGATATAAATATTGCAAATGTGGACCTGCCAAGACCAATTTTTCTTGTGATACCTTCTCTCGTCTCTAGCTTAATTGTGTAGCACATAACTTCCATTTATACAAATAAAACCAAAAACGTTTTTTCCCATCCTGCAGATATATAAGTCTCTCCTCCATAACTAATTAGCGAAAACAAAAAAGAACAAAAAAAATCTCCATTTCTTCAGGACTCTACATGTGCATTACCAAACACACTTAAATCCTGTGGATGATTTTTCATCTATACTCAAGAAAGCCATTCACAAAGCAGGTAATGAAGACTCTAGCAATGAGAACAAATACATTAAAGCCATTTATTGCCTTTCAAGCTGAAATAGTAATTTTTAAATGGTCTCAGGACACACCTTTTTTACTAGGAAGAAAAGTACTGTATCTTCTGTGTCAGTTTATTCAAACCATAGATCTGTAAATTTTTATATTTGTTTCTCTTCAGTAAAACAGTTTTTATATTCAGTGTTTGTTGTTATATCTTTAGTTTTCTTATGTGTAAGTAGCTCAAAGACTTTGTGTTATTATATTAGTGTATGTTATTAGTGTAAAGTATACAGAACTTTAACAAGATTAAATCTTTTTATTATTATGAAAACCAAACAACTGTCCATCTCAGGAGAAAAATGGTGCATACAAATAATGCAATGAGCATGCAAACATATATCACTAGTGAACTGTAAAGCATGCTTGCAAATATGTCTTATTTCACTGTAGCACCTAAAGTCATGAAACATCTTTAACATCATCTGAAACATCAACATCATAATACTTTCTACTATGATGAATCAGACTGAAGTTCCATGTATCCTGCTACGACACCATAATTTAGAAAGCAAATCCACAGCCAGAAGTAGGTCTATGATTATGAAACATTACACCTTCTGCACAGAAAAAAATATACTTTAACTCTCTTGTAATGAAAGTACAGGCAAATACTGGATTATGAACAAGTTTCTTTCTTAAGGATGTTTGTAACGTGATTTTGTACACAAGGCTGGAATTCTTATGTAAATGGTCTCTATGATGACCAATAGTGAACAGAAGTTTGTAATAAATTAAAGTAGTACCTGATTCCAGAATATTAGTAATAATAAGTGGCATGAATCTGTGGTTCATTTGCTTCATAACTAGTTTATCTGGTCAGAAATTAAAAATAAATGGGCCTTATTGGCTTGTTCATTTTGGTGGACTGCCAAAATTCATGACCATCACAACCCGAAACTCAAACATTTTGAATATCACCACACAGAATTCTGAAATGGAAAAATATGACTTTTGACAAATATTTAAAACTTGTGTTTAAAGAAAGAAAGAAAAATACACCACAAACCTTTATTCTGTCCACGCATCTCTTGTAGCCGCTGGTCAACAACTTGCAATTCATCAACCAGAGTTTGTAGCTTACTGTTCCTTTCTTCCAGCGAAGCCTCCTGCATGTCAGCCAACAGTCGGTCTCGCTTCTTGACCAGGTTGTTATTCAACAGGTTCTCTAGCTTGTTTTTCTCCCCTTCTAACTGTAAGTTGTTGTTTAGCAAATAAAAGAAAGCCATGTTGAGTGGAAGTCATTGTTTAGCAAATAAAAAGAAAGGCAACGTTTAGTGGAAGTCACTGTTTAGCAAATAAAAAGAAAGCCATGTTGAGTGGAAGTCACTGTTTAGTAAATAAAAAGAAAGCCATGTTTAGTAGAAGGTTTTATTTAGCAAACAAAATTAAAGACATGTCTAGTAGGAAGGCATTGTTTAGCAAACAAAATTAAAGACATGTCTACTAGGAAGGCATTGTTTAGCAAACAAAATTAAAGACATGTCTAGTAGGAAGGCATTGTTTAGCAAACAAAATTAAAGACATGTCTAGTAGGAAGGCATTGTTTAGCAAACAAAATTAAAGACATGTCTAGTAGGAAGGCATTGTTTAGCAAACAAAATTAAAGACATGTCTACTAGGAAGGCATTGTTTAGTAAACAAAATTAAAGACATGTCTACTAGGAAGGCATTGTTTAGTAAACAAAATTAAAGACATGTCTAGTAGGAAGGCATTGTTTAGCAAACAAAATGAAAACCATGTTTGCAGGCTAACAAAACAAAAATCACGTCTAGCAAGCAAACAAAATGAAAAACTTAACAGGAGTCAGTCCTAATTAATGAAAGCAGTGAAAGATCAGGTAACAATGCATGGGCTAAAATTTAAAAAGAAAGGTTGCAATTGCTCTGTAAAATGTATTATCATACTGACAGCAGAAGCACAATGTCAATTTCCACACAAAAATAAATTATTTTATATAATTTTGGGGCAATACTAATTTACACTCCTGTTTTTAAATTGATCACATTAATGCTGTAATGGTATGCCAATAAACCCTGTCAGGCAAATATTTGTAATGTGAAATAACCAATATCTCTGGGAAAGAAAAGAAGCTGGTCTTGTCTGCAGTAGGTTCTATATAATTTACTTAACTATTTCAGCTATAAGTGAACCATGAATAAAAACTGCTTAGAACAAAATATGCATGTCAACCTATAAAAATACCGGGTCTTCTAACCATGTTTTTTATATATTATAAACATTTTTTTTTAAAAGTACAACTACTAAAACTTGTATAGTTGGACTGATGAATTCAAATTTAGTCAATTTAAGAAATTTAAAGATAGAGTTGATAACATTACTCACAAGTTACAAAAGGTATTTAAAGACAGTGTTAAAAACATTATCTGAAATAAAAAAAGGTGCAAAAAAAAAAGAAGCAGATTAAGATAGTTGAATACAGAGAAAAAACAAACACCAACTCGAATTCGTTCTTGCCAGGCAGCTCGGTTTTGTTGTGTGAGCTGTGTTATTTGATCACTGAGCCGATCAACTTCTTTCTGATCCTCCATTGTGAGCTGCGACTGTAATTCTGTACCAAGCTCATCTTTAAGTGCTTGTGCTTGACCCTGCATAGCTTGAAGACTAGCCTGAAGGCTTGTCACACTTTTGCCCTAAGTTGTAATGAAAAAAAATTGAAAAGTGAATTAGGTGAACAAATTTTAAAGTCAAACTCTCACAATTATAAATCATATAAATAAAATTACACGCGGCTTAAAAAGGTCAGCAATTAGTAAGAAAAATAAAACCATCTGTGATGTGTCAACAGGTCAGTCAAACTCTTACTACTGTTTGTTGGCTGTCAATATCTGTAACAATCTCTGAATCTATCCTACCTTTGATGGTCGTGTTCTTTCTAACTGATGCAGCTCTTCCTTTCCCAGTCTTATCTCTGCTTGCATTTTCTCATAGTTGTCTCTATAAAGAAAACAGCATCAAAATACAAAAAGTAAATATTTGCTTCTTGTTAGTTCTCTAGGATTTCTCTATAAAGGAGTATAACATCACAAGGACAGTCATTACTGTCTTCACATTTAGAAAGTGAACACAAGTAACTTATTTCTGCTTCGAGTTTCTCAAAACTGTCTCTATATAACCAAATCACATCACAAATATCAGTGTTCCCTCAAACAACCAAACCACACCAAAGCACAAATATGACTGTGTTCCCTCAAACAAGCAAACCACATCAAAGCACATATATGACTGTTCCCTCAAACAACCAAACTACATAAAGCACAAATATGACTGTTCCCTCAAACAAGCAAACCACATCAAAGCACAAATAACCAAACTACATCAAAGCACAAATATGACTGTTCCTTCAAACAACCAAACCACATCAAAGCACAAATATATCTGTTCCCTCAAACAACCAAATAAGCATAGCATATGAATATTCTATGGTTTGATGGTCATACAAGTCACACCCAAAAGGAACCAGGATATCTGCTCCAAAGGGGCATTCAGCTTAAAAATTTTAAACAACTCAGTAAAAATGTTCAAGTAAAATGATTTTTAATTTTGCTGTTCAATGCCTGTTATTGTTTGTATTCCAGAAACAAAACAGTAATAAAAAAGTGTTTCATAAAAAATAAATAAAAGGAAATAAATTGTCACATAATAAAAAACTTACTTATTCTTACTGTTCTGTGTCTCTATTGTCTGCATTCTAGAGACGAGAGCAGTGATCTGAGCCTCCAGCTCCTCCAGCTTTGTGCGATGGGAGTTGTACTCCTCCTCTTGTGTTCGCAGTGTCTCCAGAAGCTCAAGCTTCGACTTCTGCAGCTCAAGCCGTGACCGCCGTGTGTCATAGTAACCACCAGTCAAAGCACCACGACGACTGACTTGATCCCCTACAAACAAATTAAAAAAAGAAAGAGAGAAAATGTAATTCATTCTAGGATGCCTATGACATCTCTACTGACCAAATAATGAGTTATTGGTTGATTCGCAAATAAACCATCATCGCAAAAATTATCTGATGACCTCTATACTGAACAAATAATACCTGAAATACTGAGAAAGGTGCTCTCTATAATCCTAATGAGAATTATACATACATAACTGCTTAAAAAGATTACAATTTAATGCTTTAATTAAAAAAAAAGAACCCCACTTGCCCTACTTTCTAGTATCATTTATTAACGATTTTAAACATGCACTTTTATAACAATGTCATATTTTCTATAACTTTTATTACAATATGTCATATTTAAAATTTTCACTTTTATAACAATGTATGTCATTTTGTCTACTGTAACTTTTATTATAATATTTTATATTTATACTTTCACTTTTATTGCAATATATGTCATGCTTATTATTTTCACTTTTATTATAACATATGTCAATTTTTCTATATTATAATGTTTATTACATAATGCAAAGGTCACAAAACCAAAATGGAAATAGCAATAGAGGTTTAAGAGACAATACATAGTGCCATCAAGTACAAAGTTATTGATATGATATAATGCTAGAACATTAAATGGAACAGGACACTAAAAGCCTTTGGTTTTCTTTGGCATGCTCTTTTAAAAAAAAAATGTTACCATCAAGAGTGATGCAGTCCAAGTTTTGAGTTCTTGCAATTTGTGTTGCTACTTCCATGTTGCGTGCAATAAGGGTTTTCCCAAAGACGTGCTTCATAGCTGGAGCATAGAGCTCTTCATACTTTAACTTGCTGATCATCGGAATGGCATCCTTAAAATTTATAATCAATTATTTCTGTTAGTCAAAAAAAGTATGTAGAACATAAATATTACACAAAAGGATATGATTATACAATTTTTATTGAAAATGTGTAGTAGAAATGATTTAAAAAATATAAATACAAAATAATGATAAATAAGTATACAGTGATCGAGACTAATATCTTACTTTATCAAAAAAGGTGACAAAAAACAACTTAAGTTAAATATGATTTGTTACAGAATATCTTATGCAAAATATTAAACATAAATAAACAAAAAATTTTACATAGAAATGGAAGATATATGAAAAAAATGAATAAAAGCCTATTGACTTATTCTTTCCCTTTTGGGCACTGTAACAAAAAATACTTATGATTATTCCCCATATGACATAAATACAAACAAATAAATAGTAAAAAAGGAAAATCAATCAATGGTGGTTAAATTACTGGAATTTTACTACATACTGTAGTATCAGGATATGGCGTGTCTCGATTGTCTAGTCGATTCAGTGGCATGAAAGTTACTTCCCCTGCAAGACCAAGTCGATTCATTTCTTGCAGAATTCTTGTACCAGTCTTGTCTGTATCGACAATGTGATGAAACAATCTAGAACATAAATTCAACTAACTTGCTTTCATCTGTATTCACAAGCAGCAAACTCTAAAAAACACAAATGTATATTATCTGCAAGTATTTGAATATTCTCTAAATTTAAAAAAAATACTTAATAAAATAAATCTCAAGACTGAAAACAAGTGTATAATAACAGAATCTAAAATATTAAAAACTTAATTTTAAATACAAAAATTAACAAGTTGACATTATATATATAAAGATGAAAGTTAAACAAATAAAATAATTTATTTCTAAAATTTAAAAAAAATGAAATGCATTAAGAAATGAAGTAAAAAGATTTTATATTTTGTACTTTATACTTACCGAGTTCCTGCTGTGACCTCAACACAAGTAAAAAATGTCTTTTCACAATCAAACACTTCTATCATAATGCCATGGTAACCTGCAACAACATCTGGGTATCTGTTTTGTTCACGAAAACTCTGGAGAACTTTATTGACGCTATCAATTCCATTCAAGAGAGCCTGTGAATATACATACATCAATTGTTAGACAACAACAGAGTGCATGTAAAACACTTCATGAAAAGTAACAATGCACATACAGACTGTGAATATATGAAAAATACTTATTTTGTAAAATAAAAAATGTTAAAAAAATAATAATTCAGGGTAGGTTGGAAAAAGAGATAGAGAGAGATGGGAAATTGTTGGAAATTATAAACTGCAGAATCTGTAACTATACAAAAAACAATCATGATGGTCCAATAAAAAAATTTCACTTCATATTTTTCTTCCTCAACAGATAATTACCAAAAAGACAAAAATCTGATTTATTGATATATCTTACGCACAAACACTTAAACATGAAGGGGCATGATCTAGAGGAATAAGGTAATAGAATCTAGTATAGACTTGTCATGGCTTTGATTGTTTACAAATGGTGCGCTGTCATGCAAATGTACATTTTCCACTTTTTAAAAGTGGAATACAAAGCCTTTGGCTCTAATCTCTACAGTCAAGAAATATGTCTCAGAATTGGTGGTTCTTACAAATATATTTTTCACTTAACAGAATTAAATTTTGGCAACTGGAGGAGTTATTAATGTTTTAAATTAGAGTTTATTTAAAAAAATACTAATTTCAGAATCATGCTAGCACATGTTATTATAGTTTATTCAATCAATGTATAGCCCAGTGTGTAATACTGAAGAGATTTAAAAAATTCAACTTTGTATTTTCAGGCATTTGGGGCAAAAATGCGAAAATGGGTACCTTGATTAACCTCGTGCAGTATGCAAAATTCTGAATGTAACTGATGTCCAGCAATTGGAAATTAATGCCTCTTTTCAATATTGTCAAGAGAATGTTAGTATGGTGTACAAAAGATGCAAGGAATGCCATGCAAGATGGTGGTAATAGAAAATCTGCCATTTTCTGCAATGATGAAGCTAATCATTTCTAGAAGTTATTAATGGAAAATTATAAAATAATTTAGGCTTGTAAATGTTGTGCACGCAGAGAACATATCCAATTTGGTTAGAATTGGACAAATGGTTTCTGAGGTATGATGCTGTACACACACAAAAATTGCACCACCCCAATTTTGGGGGTTGGGATGAGGATGCGAATATCTCCAGAAGTACTGTAAGAAACATGTATTTGAATCTTTTTTCTTTTGTTTCTGATTCGTGATAGATGTTTTTGCTTCCTGCAAAGTGTGGTGTATTTCTGATAAGAAGTTTTGAAAAAAAGGCATTTTTTTGGTGAAAACCAACTCTTCTCGAGGGATGAGGGTCAGTTTTCTGAATTATGAAGTTGATTTTAAAAAAATATATATATATTTTTTTTTAAATCAGTGTGAAATTATGGGAATATCAAAATGAAATAAAAATTAATCTAAAGATGATGAAAAAGGACACCACAAACTGTCATTTTTGAAGAAATAGACATGTAAATATTGGGGTTAATCAAATAAAGGTGTACATACACATTATTTCATAACCAAATCAATACAAGTTTGAAGTTGTTGAGGTAAATGCACCATATTTTGACCATAGGTGCATGACAAATTTTTCTATTGAATGCAACTGGTTTCAGAGTGATATCTCTATCTTTAAAAAATATTTTCCCATGTAATCTGACCTCTACAGCCAATTTAAGTTCAGAAGAAATTTGAAAGTCACAATGGCTGCACTCTCCTGCATTTTCTCATTATGCATACATTATCTGAAAAGAACAATTACTCCAAAGGTAACAAGGCAAGTCCATTGTTCCGGTTTCCGATTTTCCGTCTGGGGATGACCAAAAAATTAAATCAGTAAAAAACTAAAATTTAAGACTTTTCCCAGACTATTTGCACATTTTACTGATTTTCCAGACCTTTTCCATTCCTGGAAAAGCTAAAATCAAATTCAACACTTTATCAGAATTCCAGACATGCGCAGGAATCCTATATTTAAGACAGGAAAGTTAAAAAATTAAAAAATAAATGCTAAATTTAAACTCTTTTCAATAACTCTCTGCTTAAAAGATGCAAGATAATTTCTTCACTCTTTACTTGCTTAATAATAAAAGATGAGGGATGTATGAGTTCAGACATGCAAATGAAAATTTGTTTTAAAGATAACATTTTAAAACCTACAAGTAAATAATCTAGCTAATAAAATTTTTCATCCATTTACCTTGCCAGTGAGAGATCTCAAGCCTTGTTCTTTCTTGCTGAGTTCTTCACGTGCAGCATTCAGTTGCTGTTGCAGTGTGTTCTCTGTTCTCCACAGCATACTGCAAAAATGGTATACGATCATTCTTACAGTCAATCAATGCAACATTCACTTGCTGTTCATTTTCTGTTCTCCACCACATACTATAATGATGATATGATATGATCTGATCATTTGTAAAGTAAGTCAATGCTACATTCACTTGCTTTTACTGTTTTCTCTGTTTTCCACAGCATACTGCAGAAATGATATACGATCATTCTTACAGACAATCAATGCAACATTCACTTGCTGCTGCTGTATTTTCTGTTTTCCAAAGCATATTACAATAATGATATGATACAAAAAGATACAATTAATAATTGTAGTATGAAAATAATTATCCAGATCCATCAAATTCTGAAATTATCTAATAAGTCCAGGAAATTAACATGAATGGACAGTATAGAGGTGAAAGTTCCAATGTCAAACGAAGGAAATTATTCAAACAAATTATTTCACAAATGCAGATAGGCAATTTCCACAATAAAAAATTACCTGTAAATTTAATTATCAATTTTATAATCATTATTCACATTAAACATTCATTCAAAGACAGCACTCAAATCGGTGGATAAGATGCATTCATTAGGAGAAAAGGAAATATTATTCACCAACATTTTAATAACATAAACTGGCAACACAAATTTATTGGAACTATTATCAGAATTTCTTTTGCAAATGTGTCCTTCCTGGAAAATATCTGATATAATGCTTAAGAAACTAAACATTGAATCTATATACCATAAGTGGTTTGATCGTAGAAACAAAGTTCTCACATCAAAAGAATTTTGAATTAACAAATATCAGTAAAACTGCACAATTTATATTGCAAGTCCATTGTTGATTAGATGCAAAAGTACTATTTATTCTGAATAATTTTCAGTCTAAAACATTTTCTAAATGAAAAGTATTTTCTCAAGTTGAATATAGTCCATCTGCATGCATGCCAATCCCCACCATTTTGAAAGCAAATGGTCTGGTTTGGGCAAATATGGGGCAGCTTCTCTCATCAAAGAGCTGATAATTATTCATTTTCCAATGAAAATTTCTGATGAATAATACTGCTGAATGTTTCAATTAAGTAAATTTGAAGAATCATCTGTTTCAGGTCCAAATTTGATTGTAGATCTGACACAGACTCTCAATGCATTCAAAGTCCCATGACTTGCAAGATTTCCATGCTGGTAAATCACAATGGGTGACCCCCAAAACCAGCTGTTCTTCATCACACAAGAGGACTAAATAAAACTATCCAATAGAAAAGTGATACAGACTGCCTGCTAAAGCAAACATCTATTAGCTTCACATTGATTGCTCATTTGAAGACTAAAAATAAGCATGTGTACATTGAGGCTCTATATGGCCGTCTGACAAGGAATGGGTTAAGGTTTGCCTGAAATAATTCAAGCACAAAAATGAGCACTCTGATTTGGAGAAATGATCCATGGACCAAAACAATTTTTCTAAAATAATGTTTTTCTGTTGATATATATTTCAGCAAGTATAAAACAGGAGAAGAGTATGAGTTAGTTAAATCATACATGCCAGAACTAAAGTCCCACACTCTCCCACTGAGGATATAAACAAAGGATCAACTCAAAAGTTCTGAGTTCTACAGCACTGATTTAGAGGGGTCTGCCATATAAAATGCTCAGAAGCCTTAGACAGATCTATTTAAAAATTATAAATCTAGAATTTTCAGAGCTCTGGAAAGTGGGGAAACCCAACATTCTGTTATTTATTTCACTTTAGAAAAATTCTGAATTAATAATATTTTTAGTAGTTACCCTGTAGTTACCTTAAAAATAAAATATTTCTCCTTCAGGTGAGTGATCAGTCACACACACTTTACTTCTCACACAAACAACTGAGAAGATTTACTGTCCACACAAAAGTGCATTTTTCATGACTCACTCAAACAACTGAGAACACATAGTGTCCACACAAATGAATATCTCTGATGACTCACTCAAACAAAACATTTGTGAGGACACTGTCTACACATTAACACACCCTCAAGATTTATTGTACCAAAAGTTGTTAGACACAGAGACTTGTAATACCAAAGGTGTTAAACACAATCCCACTCTCTAATATCTATAAAAATATCTTTCAGACATGCTCAAGGATGACTTGCAAGATGACTTCTAAAGACTTACTTGCGCTCGTTTTGAAGAGCATCTTTCTGCACCCTCAGTTCTTCAAATGCCTTGTTCTTCTGTTCAATCAGCTCTCTGTGCTTTTCAAGGTTTTCCTGAGTTTTCTGAAATGCAAACAATTAATTTGCACACACAAATCAAAATCAGTATGCAATTTGTGTCAAATGGACATCTACATTTTAAGAAATAAATTACATTTAATTTTAAAACAATTCATTTTATTTTAAAATATTTAAGGATTAAGAAACACCTTTTTTTGGGGTGGGTGGGGAGGGGTTATTGGAAAGAATATTAATATTTTGGTAATATTTTGCATTATTCATATTTCTGGACTGCATATGCCTAATTTCCACCAAATTATTCCAATAATCTAGATACAATTAATTTTCTTTTAAACAGGTATTCACACTACTTTCTTTTAGAATATATGGAACACAATTCTAAGGTAATTAATGTTTTTATAACTGTTGAGAAGAAAATGGTTAACTAACTCTAGCAATACTTTTTCTCACCTGTAAAGTTTCTTGGAGTTGGGAAGCTTTGTTTTCGTCATGACCAGTATCTTCTTCTAATCGACGAATCTTAAAAGAAAATTCAGATAGAAAGGTTCAAAAGAGAATGCAACCTGTGAGCTTAAGACCAGACATGGCAAGGGAGAGAAAAAAAAACAATTAAAAAAAATGGTTACCTGGTCAAATTTGAGTTTTTGATTAATTTACATACTTCAATATCTTCTTTTCAGAAAAATAATAAATATTGCAGAAAAAATTTATGTCAATAGAGCTGTTTTTAAATATGACTGTTTGAGTTTTATTTAATAAACTTTCAAGTTTGCATAAATTCCAATAGATTGGCCTCATGACATTCAACGCGAAAACCGGAAGCGCCCCCTACACCCAATCAAAAAAAAAAATCATGACATTCATCATTCACAGAATTTACAGGAAGTGTAGGATATTTTTTTAAAATAAGAAGTATCTACCTATTACTGGTACAATTAATTAGTAAGGAGAACCCATATTTGCATATTTATGCAATTTGGGCAACAATTATTTTGGAGATACCCTAAGGAAATTTTCTTATATAGACAATGACATCTTGTAGATACAAATGAGTGAATGCAATTGGTCAAACTCGTTTTGGATATAACAACAATCCTTTCAGACACAAATGGCTGACTCTTCATGTTTTATAAGAAGAAAAATTGTGAAAAAGCTTGCCTATTTAAGGAATTTATTAAAACTTGTAGAAGTGAAATAAAACCATTTTGATAAAGCAAGCATGAGTGATGAAGTTTAAGAAACCGTTATTACATCTGACCATATTGATAATACTAACAATTGTTTACTTCTTGGTCACTACAGTTCAATTTGAATAAATGAAAAGCACATTTCATCAACCTTTTCATAATAAAGGATATACTGGTCCAAACTTAACAAAAAGTGCTTGCCAGCAGACATGTAATTATAATTGAAATGCACTCATTATTTTTACTTTGTTTACTTCACAAGCATATTAGGAGTTCTAATTGCATGATGAAATAAACAAATAAAAAACCCACCAAAAATAAAGGATTTTGTTGTCTGGTAACTGATTTATTTCATCAAATTATTTTTGACACTGCTGATTATACAATGTAAAACAATGGTGCAAGTTATGTCTGTGTTTCCATCAAGCACATGATCTATGTATATATCGACAATTCCAGCTTAGCAAACAATTAAAATGCTACAATGCTTTAATCTCTATGAGAGTTCACAGTGAAAATTAAAGAATTTTTTTTAAAAATTGATTTTGAGATAACATTTGATTATGCACATAGTTTAAAACCCATCATAAGACCATAAAAATGTTTGAAGAGAAAAGAGCTCTTTTGGTTGACAAAACTGAAGACAATTAATTATGTGGATCTAAAAGATAACTAAAAAAGGTAAAAGAATATAGACATTTGCTACTGTAAAATGTAATGTTTACAATGCAAAAATTACGCATAATCTGAAATATAAAATACTCTTTAAGACAGGAAAAAGAGCATGGACACAAAACAAAAAGAAAAATATATGGACTGAGACGGAAACACAAAAATATCTGCTTATGTGATAAAAATGTACCATTTTTTAAGTCTTTAATTTAAAAGTAATGTAACTATTGATGTAAAGTAAGTAATTCTGACTACACTAAATAAAAGTGTTTGGCTTAGTCCTTTGCATAGTCAGGACACTACAACCCTTTCAGTGTGCAAACGAGTCAGAATGAAGCAGACAAAGCAAAAAGGTAGTTTCTAATTTTTTAATTTTACATATATAGTAAAAGTCTTTTTTAAATTATCTAAATTTAAATAACTTCATAATGTTAAAGATAATTAATCCTAATATGACAAAATAAATATGCTTCTATTGAAAGCAACTAAGCAAATATTCCCATGTTACCTGTTCTTCTTTGTCTTTGATAGCTTTGTTCAAAGACCGCAGTTCTTTCTTGATCCATGTATCTCGTTCCTCTCTTGACGTGAAGTGGCTTCCTCGACCTTGTTTTGCATACAGATCTTTGCGCTTCTGTTCAGCTGCTGCTAATCTATAAATAATACATTAACAGTCTTAAATGATAAATCATTTTTTTAAAGATGAATTAGAGATGACATTTTTATTTTTATTTTGTATAGTTTTATTCAAATTACTATCTAAACTGCATTAGATTGGCAGCTACTGTCAGTACTCATGCTATTATATTACTTTTTTTAGTGTAGGAACAACACTGAGTGTACTATAAAGAAAGAGCACTTTGAAATACTAAATAAAATAAAACAAGAAACAAAATACAAATTATAAAATGCACAGTAGTGCAACACAACTGGGAAGTGAACACCCTTTCCAAGAATGCAAACCAGAGAAACATTTAGAATCTCATTTACCAAGTACAAAATCAGCATCTCTGAGATTCATAGAGCATGACCTCTCAGTAAAATGGTTCAGCATATGATACTATTAGACATATCTTAAAGAAAAGGGATGGAACAATCTTGTTATGCACATCTATAGAGCAATATCTATTTGGAGTGGGACTCTAAATGTTTTAAAGTGATAGTTAAACTGGTGTAGTTCCAACAGCAGACTACACAGAAGCTCTTCCTACATACGACATAGAAGTTCTTCCTATATAACACATAAAAAATCTTCCTACATAAGAACAGATGTTCTTCCTACACAAGACACAGAAGTTAATAGGAGTTATTCCTATATATACACCACTGAAACTCTTCCTATATAAGAATAGAAGCTCTTTCTACAGGACACAGCTTTGATTACTGCTGCTTTGACTCACTTCTGGCTCAAGGTTGCAATCTATCATAATCAGATTGTGTAAGTAGACTGCTACCATTCATTCTACTTATCTAAACTCTGTCACCCACCCTGTCAAAAATGATGCCTGAGGATATGTTAGAGTTGTTCTAGAAACCTCTATCATGTTATGTTTTGCAAGTCGGCAACAATTCTTGTATTATTTTAAGAGCTGGCATCATATTACCTGATTTTAGCACTTTTATACAGTATTATTTACATTATTCTATGTATTCTAATAGGCATTTATTCTAGTCTATTCTATCATTTGTAAATACTATTGTGTTGTTTGTAATTAAATCCTCAATGCATCCAGTTGTCTCAACCTACCATTTGATACCAATTACAAGTCACTAGCACTCTCTGTCCATTCTATCAAACGGCTATATATCTTGGCATGATTCAATGTGATTGAGGGTATGCTGTTCATCTGTCTATTGATTTCTTAGGCATGTGACATATCACATCAATTTATGGCTTGGTTTGAGCCTAAATTGCAAGTTGAAAGAAATGTGGCATAGGACACCAACATCTAAAGCCATATACACAAAATCCATGTCATATTTCTGGTAAGTCAAGATGCTAAAAACATAATATCATAAACATTTTACATCTGAACTTGATAAGACACCACACACAGTTTATACAGCATTTGGACATTTTATGATAGATATTAAGAACATAGTTCATAAACTTTATACAGCATTAGATACAACATGTCCAAGCACACATAATTCACAAGTTTGATTCAGCATTCAGACTGTGACAACTGCCCCAAAGCTAACAGTAGTAGTAAATAGACAAAACATGAATCAAATACCAAGCACATACCACTATAATGTTTTATTGTATTTGGATATAGACAAAGACACCTAGAGTTCTCAAATTTGTTTTTCAGATGGATATATGGCAGACTCCAGGAATGCAGACACACATGCATCAGAGAAGTATTCAACTTTTAAAGAACCAGGGCAATCCTAATACTTCCAAGCACTCCACAGCAAGGGTGTTATACAACAGCTAGTGACAACAATCAATCATGAAACAAGCAGAAAATCAGTTAAACTTACGTAGCAGACATATCTTCTTCTTCCTCCTTCTTTTGCTCATACTTCAGTGTGACAGCTTCCAGTTGTGCTTGTGTTAGTTGGATCCGGTCTGTTACCTTTTGCAGTTCTCCTTCAGCTTTTTTCTGCAAGTCAAACACATCTGTATGTCTTTAAACCCATAACCCATTATAAAAATGAGGTTTCGAGTAAAACACTATCAGAATCGATTTAATTTTTGTCCATTTCATAAGACTAATTTCTTAACCAAACTTTAACTTTTTTTTACAAGTGGTGTATATTTAAGTTCAGAATCTCTCTCAATCATATTCTACTTTAAAACTCATAAATTATAAAAAGCAAGATGAATTTAGGAAAGCATGTATATCAAGCAGCCTTTTTGTAAATCTTCCCTATATGTTCTACATAATACCTACCCTCAGGTTCTGGTTTCCCTCCACCTCATCTTGAATGTCTTTGATGTTGAGTTCCAGTTTGGCCTTCTTCTTAGTCAGCTCCTGATTTTCAGAACCAAGACCATCTCGCTCTTCTAGCAAGCCTTGCATGCGCTGTTTAGCTTCTTTCAGTTCCTTGTTTAAAGCCTGCAACACTCAATGTATACACATCTTAAATATTTACTTTCCCCCCAAAATACAGAATGGGATTCTAAACAAGAAAAAGATGTGAACTAATTACTTATCACACACTAACAATTAACAGCAAATGCCCTAATGACTGAAATATTTCTTGAAATGTCCCATTCCAAAGGTAAAAACACAAGTAGATTTTTAATGTGTAAATGTGCTATTCGGTTGGGGAGGGGGGGGGGGGAGGAGGAGGACAGAAATATGTCAGTCATGGGTAAAAAAACAAACATTTAAATACCAGAGGCTGAATGCATAGTGGATATCATATTATACAATTGCACTTAATAAACTGTCTGTGATTTTAAAAAGCACTATAATGAACCAATAAATAAAAAAATTAAACTGATGAACAAACTGAAAAGGTATTCCTCACCTTAACCTTGTCATTAGCTTGTTGTTGCTGATCTCGAAGTTGTTGTGCTTGTGCACCACTGTTCTCACGTTTTTCTTGTAACTGTAATTTCAAAGAAAGTTTTTTTATATAGTCTAAACAAAGCATGTGTTTCTGAAAAATACAAGTCCAGGCATTTTTGATATTTGGCAATGTTATCAACTATTTCTGACAGTGATTTTATTTTATCCCAAATTTCCAGTATCAGTCAAGTTGACTTTTGCAGTAGGAAATGTCAAAACCATAGTTACAAGTTATATTGCAGAACAGTTACTTAAGCACATCATCATTAGTATCAAGATCTTACATTTATTTTTTCTTTTTAACTTTTTTGAAATAGGATTATACGATTCTAGGAAGCTGCAACATACAACTCAGACTATGACAATGAAAATGTTCCATGCCCTCTAATTAGCCATTTGTCATAATTTACAAAAAATTAAAACCCTTCCCTTCAGGACACTTTGTTTAGGCAACAACTGTATATATACTTTCCCCCAAAATACCCATTTAAAAAAATTTTTGTAAATGAAAATGTTTACATCAGGAAGTCTTGCAAATACATTATTTAGACTAGATAGGATTCACAAAGGTAATTTGTAATTAAGAACAAAATAATTTGCATGCAATAATAAACCTCTGATGAGTTTCAATGCCTAAAGTGTCTTACCTCATCAAGTTTCCTGCGAGTGTCTTTCAGTTCATGGTCATGGATGGTGTACTCCAAAGATCTAGGGCAAAAGCAAACAGATTATAACAATAATAAGGTAAACTGTATTAAGAAAAACAAAAATGATGACTCTCTAAATGATGAATGGCAAGAGCATTACATACATTTAGAAGTAAACTTTTCTGAGTGACTGATGGTTATGACAAAGAAAATCTATCACAAGTTTCACTTTAGACTGCTATGAGAATAATTCTACATTTTTTTGCTCATAAATTAAAGCCTTAGTATCACTTAGTTTATTTTGTTTTCCTTAAAAAAATCTCTAAATTCAGTTTGAGCACAGAAAAAAATAATAGTCAACTGATTAAATTTGAGTTTGTGACAAATTTGCATACTGCAATGTCTTTCCAACAACAAAAATAATAGATTTTACAATAACAATAGCTATGCTTGAGTTTTATTTTATAAATTTTGAACTTTGCAAAAATTACAGACACTAACTTATGGCAACAGCCATCCTCCACTGTCTACCGGAAGTACAGGATATTAAAGAAAAAAAATCACACTTATTTTCAATACATTATTGGTACATTTAAAGCCTAATTGAATATTTATGCAGTTTCAGCAGTAACTAGTTCAAGAACATTGTGTGCAAAATGCCTTTCATTGGCAAAGACATTATTCTTACCAGAATGAACTAATGAAATTGTTCAACACCATTCCAGGCTTTAGCAATGTCTATTTTTAAAGTCATTTAATGGCAGACTCCTCATTTTCCAACCAAAGGAGAAATTTCAAAAAGAACTGCCTCTTTCCATTTGAAAAGGAAACAAAATCCAACTTGTCTATTCCAACTATATGCACACTTGTCAAAATATTTCAGCAAGTTTCAGCCAATATTTGAATTTATCATGGAAAGGTTTATATTTAGAACTTAATACTGCAGGCTGATGAAAATTAATGTAAAAATTCAAAGTGCTATCATTACCATCAAATTGTTCGGTAGTGATCAAGTTTGGATGTCACAACTCTCAGTGGCCAAACTCAGTTTTTTTTGTCATAATTATTGCATATCTAATGCAAATTTTATAAGGTTTATGGGAATAGGCAGTTCTTGTACATATTTCTCTTTAAAAAAATCTAGTTTAGTTTACAAAATTTATTTACAGTTCTTCTTGTATAGTGAATTTTCTAAAGACAGAAATATTAAAAATAGTTTTTATTCTTCTTGAATGGTACTGGCATTAAGGGTAGGCCTAGTTTATGAGGAGAATAAAGAGATCAATTTCTAAGCACTATTGCCATCTAGAAAATTATGTCAAAACATGATTACAATGAAGCATTTTGCAACATACAAACATGACAAAAAATATATACACATACCTTATTTACAAACTCTCAATGGCAGGTGACCCAGCATTTTCAGAAAAACAGTGTATTACTCACTAATTCATTAACACAAAAGATAATCAAAGAGTTAAAGAAAAAATCTTTACCTTCTCATTTTGTCCCACTTCTGGTATTCTTTGAGTTCCTCTTTCTCTGATTCTAGTGTGTTAAGCCGCTCCTCAATGTACTTCAACAAATCATTGATTTTCTCGCGTTTACCCTCTGTTCACAGAAGACATACATATCTAGATGAACAAGAGCTTCAGGCAGCTAAAATTATTTTTAATAATAATTTAACTAACATAACAACTCAGTACAAAGAAAATACAATAACAGAACATCTATTACATAATATTATATAAGCAATATAATATTTACAAACAAAATACAACAAAAATATTCTTATGAACTGCTCCACACACAATATATATATATATATAGAGTAGATTCTTAACATTTTTCAAACAACGACAAACATAAGGATAAAATAAAAGTTTCTCTCAAAGAGTAAATGTCTATTTTACTTCTTTTGTTAACAATTTATATTCTAAAGACTTTTACAATATATTATTAACAGCTAGTAAGTAAACAATATGTCAGAGGCACTAATATTATATCATGTATTACTGCTGCCAATCACTACATAAAACAGTGATATTAAAAGTGTCCTAACAATAATTAGCAGAACGATTAAAGACGTGAACAGGAAATCATTTAAAACATATATCTATAAAAACCAGATATGTCGACATCTAAATGTCCTGATTAGTAGTCAACAAGTTTTATAAATGTTATATTTCAGAGTTAAATATGTAACAGAAACCAAAGCTCTCATTCGTGCATGAAACTGCCACATGTCGATACAATGGGGCTAAAATGTTCTGGGCTAACTTTGTACCACATGCAGTTAAGGTTTATAATGGCACAAAACATTCAAGCAGAGCTTGTTTCCTTTTGTCAAGTGTCATTCTTGCAGTATAAAAGAGTGACTCTGTAGACCTCCTGTTGTCTTCAAACTCATCTGTGTACATTGGTAACATCAAAGATCTTGCAGAAACGTTTATTTTATCACTTATATTACAATATCCATTGGGTTATGACTTACAACTTTTATAGTATCAGAAAAACTTAAACCTGTTGATTGAGCTCAAATGCAGGGTTGACCTAAATTCCTCTTCATTAGGTCTTTTATGATAAAGATGCTAAGTGAAGAAAATGACTGAAAGCAAATTAATATTCTTTAAATGCGCCCATTAGCTGAAACCACTGAATATCATCAAAGCTATATCTGCAATTTACATGAATACTTTTAGATATCAAATGTATTTCTGCAGTATCTGAAAACTCACCTTGTACAAGTGTTCTATTTCCCCATTATAGAGTATGGTATACAAGAAGTAAAAAAACCAAGCCAGATAAATCATTAGAGAATACTTTGGGGAAATGGAGCATATATAACCAGTGTTTCTTATTTTTTTTGTCAGCACAAGGTTTATAATATAAGTGCTATTTATCTTAGCCTTTTCATAATCTTTCATTTATTAAGAATAGAGTATATTGTTTATCTGTTAAATACGGCAATTGCAATCTACATAAACAGGCAGTATATTGTAAATCCATAAAAGAATGCAAAATGAAACTGCTGGAAACGCTGTTAGCATCACAAGTGAAGAGAATCAGGAAAAAACATCCAACACATTTTTGAAGAAGTACATTTATTAAAATTAGAACACAACAATAACAATACAATGCAGTCAGAAATAAAAGAGAAATAATTTTATTTATAATAACAAAATCCAAGCAATGTGATAATTCAGAGAAGAAAGTTTATGATATGACAGACATATAACACTGTGGTGGAGTAAATCTGCCTATCCCTAGTTCTAAACTTAATTGTTATATTAATTTGTTAAATGTCAAATTTTATCTATACATATAATTGTATTTAGAGAATTGTATTTCTAGCAGGATTTGTAAACAAAAGGGAGTCAACTTATGATCATGTTCTATCCAATTCACACTACAGTAAGGTGTGTTGTAACTGGTTATACTGTATTATCAAATTTAGTGTCTTAAACATGGTAATATCAAATTTATCTATCTCAAGCAAAGTAATATCAAATATACCTGTCTCAAACAAAGTAAAATCAAATTTACCCATACAAAACAACAAAAAAATTGTATTTGCCTGTTTCACGAAGGATCCCTTTGCTCTCCTCTTTGCGTTCATCGTACACTTTTGTACCGGCAACCTCTCGAAGCAACTTCAGTCTGTGTGAATCTGGTGCAGTAGCCATTTGATTAATCTGTGATTATAATGCAGATATCACCTCAGTTATAAATTCTATTATTATTCTCTCATATTTTACTTTCAAAAGATTTCCCTAACATTTAGAGTAGGAAGTCAATGTTTGCGTTCCTATCTGTACTAAACAGTGAGGAAGAAGAGAAACAAATGTTTGATGTTCATATATTCTTGAGGCAGACAAAAACAGTTCATACAATGGAAATGGCAGAATCCCACTTGCTATTTTTTTTTAATTACTGGAGCATAATACATCATAGAGAGATTAGGAAGTTGTCCCCTAACAAGCTGCAGACAATTCCAAAAGATAGTATAGGTATTGGGAATTCCAAACTGATGTACTAAAAACTCTGAATATAACAAAAAAAGGTCAAATTCCACTTCAATAGATATGGATTTATTTTCATGAGCTGCAACCATTTTGAATGATACTATTCTAGCAGATTAGACAGATTTTTTGTTTGTTGGTTGGTTACCTGATTTTTAAAAAAAATAATACAGACACTGCCCCATTGTCAGGATTCATTAACAGAGCAGTTTCAATATATTGCCACAACAGCTATATCACTTTGGTTTTAGTACAATGAGGGGTTGCTCTGCTTAACTCGGGTCAATGACAAACTCATTGCTGTCTGATCAGCACTGAAAATTGTTTGGTGGCATGCAGAGGTAGCAAAGAAACAAGAAATCTCCATCAAATGTTGTCCCATCTCCATGACAGCAGTCAATAGGCAAGTGCAGGTTCATTGTTTTTTCGTTCCAGAGGGATGGATAAAAATATTAACAAACATTTATGCAAACACTGCTATCGTTAAGATGGGGAAATAGGAAGTGACAGACAGGTTTCCTCAGGTTAATGGTAGGGCTTGACACTAATCCAAACATTCTTTCCTGACTGATCAGGCCACAGCGACACATTGGGGATTGCTCATCGCTTTACATGGCAACAGGGGAAACAATAACTTTTGATGAGAGGATTATCACATTATTTGTTCATAAATTGTCTGTTTATTTCTTCTTGCAACCATCCCACCCCTTCTCCTGGGGAATGGATTACCTACCAAGATACCCTTCATCTTAAAAAGGGAGCATTGTAGCCTAGGAAACATTGAGAAAAATGCAAGAGAAGTCATGGAACACATATCTAAGTTGTCATACTAGACAGTATGTGGTACTAAAGACTTTCAGGGAATGAAAACCCTTGATATATTTGAACATGCTAAACAAGTTCACTCCAGCCCCATACAGAACATTATCCACTGTGCTCTTTCTACAGGTCAGACTGTAAGCCTGGTTTTCAAGGTATATTTCTATGCCACGATAGGCAGGTTTCCTGGGACTAGATCTGTGACAGGTGAAAGTTACCCGCACATATTTAGGACGAATGCGTAAGACGTAAGTTAGTGGTCAGCACTTCCCACATGTCGCGATGCTAAGCCAATGTAAATAACACCTGGAATGAGTTAGTGACATGGCCTCGGTGGACGACCGTGATGTCAAGTTGATGGGTGATCTAATAGTCAAACGCACCCATGTCAGAGGTAGCATAAATAGCAATCGACATAAAATGTAGAAAACACACAAAGTTTTATGAAGACAGAAGATCAACATACTTGGCAGTGTTATTAATTCAATTTAATTTTATAGGTGTTTGATGTGACTTCGTTCATTCATAAATTGATGTTGAATTAGATCACTACAAAAATCAAGCAAGACTATCAGTATTTACATGCTGCAAAGATGCTACTGTCACTTCTAACCTTGATGTTCCAGTTTTACTTGTCTGTTTAAATAATTAGGCCTATTTAACATTTCAACAATTAGGCCTATTTATCATTTCAACAATCTAAATATAGATTATTTTTTTTTAAAAGTAAGAAAGCCAAAATTATTTTAATTGTACAAGCACTGGCTTAGTTAAAGTTCAACATTAGTGTATGTACAGTAGGTATGACTGGCCTAATCAATACACATAGATATTTTTCTCTCTCAATTTTTTCTAACTTTTGTCCATCTTCTACCCTATTATTTTAAATTCTGAAAATGTTAATGCAAAGCATGAAGAATTTCACATTTGAATTTATTTTCCAATAAGTTAGAGTTTACTAAGTGATACCCCCCAAAAAAAATTCATTATGATTGAAAATAAATATAAAATATTATCCTATCTTATGGTGAAATAGATAAAATTTTAAGGTTCTGCTGATAAAAATTTGAACTCACAGCTGTCATTATACAATTTAGAGATCATAAATTATTATATTATTGGATAAATTGGGAGATATATGCATAGGTAACATAAAAAAATAGCTGTATATAAAAAAAAAATTCTGATCCAACAGAATATTATGGCTGTGACCCTTGAAAAGCAGTCTCATTCTGGAAATAAAATAAAGCTGTTAACAATTTAGTTATATCCAAAGTCTCTTAGTACTCTAAGAGGGAAATACTAGTACCCATACTTGAGGTATGGTATTCTGTCCACAGACAGCTAAAGGTAAACTGCAGCTGACTTTACAGTTTGAGGCACATTTACAATTCTTGTATTCAAAGGAAACAGTCAAATGACAATAAGGACAAAATTAACAGTGACTCTTTATATTTGGCAAACTCTCCCTGTGAGCAAGCAGAGAATGGCTAAACAGATAGATATAAATACTCTCTGTATCTCTATCAGACAACTCCAAATATTCAATTTTATAGTTCTCTTATTTCAACAGTATATTACAGTCTAAATAAATAAACTTTCTCTCCTCACATGAAATAAAAAAAGTTCAAGGATTAGATAAGAGGAAAAAAGATTCAACTAAACATTTTTATTTCAATAAGCAAAAAATTTTTTCTTTAAAAAAAAAATTATACACTTAGCAAGATACAATGATTTCATTTCCTAACAAAAAAATATTGAATAGATATACATAGTGCTTTGCTTGACCCACTCCATCAATGCAGAAACTAAACCAGCTGTCTGGTGAATTAAGCAAGCCAGATTTAAATTCACTGTCCTAAAGATTAATGTTCGAAAAATCAATTAATATATCAAGGTAGAGTAGCATGAATAAATTTGAACATCACACTCACTAAAAAAACCCTCAAATTACATTAAAGAACTGAAAAAAGATTACCTTTCCTTGTTTCACAATATAGTAAGGATTGCTTCTTGAAAAGCCAGCACTTTCCAAAAGATTCATCACATCAGTTTTTCTGAAAGCATTTCAGATAAATCACATGTATCCATGGTTAGATTTTTTAAGAGATATTAATAATTTAAGAGATTTTAGTATTTTTAAAAAAAAACTGGTTTCCATTATTTTAATCTTAAAAGAGTCATCTAGCAATTTCCATCAATCAAGGCATTGTGAGAATTTGTAGGGAGATAAAGTGAAAGTGAATACAGAGAGAAGAACATGGTAGAATATATCAGTAATTAGAACTTTTTGTTTCAACCATTTTTAGACTCGCTAAAGACTAACTAAAATCTAAAATGCAGTTATGAAAGTTTATTACTTTATTCCCTTCTACTTGCAGATAAAATGCAAAGTTTTAAGTTTCTATATGATGAAATAACAAACTGCCTAGCTGCAGAAATTAATTTTTAAAAAATCATCAGGACAGTCAGAAATAACACGATTGATGAAGTTTGACACGGCATATCTGATTCATTAATTGAAATATATCATTGAATCTGTTCATTTATTTTAAAATGCATATAAAAAACATGCCCATTTTTTTCAGGATGTTATTTTCATTTGATTTATGTACGAGTTGGCACAAACTTTGAAAAATCATCAAACTTATATTACATTATAAATAATAACTATCTTAGAATCCTATCAAAAGCATATCCCAATCCTGACATGGAGTAAAAAGCACTGAAATAATCAAAGTACTTACGTGACCATCTTTTTATCAAGAAAATACTGATCCTTCTTTGAACCAATAACACGCCTAAGCACCACCTCATCTTTTTCTATCTGTTAAAAATAAATAAATAAAATAATAAAAGGGATATACACAGCAACATTTTTCTCAAAGAAATCTGTTTAAAGATTAATACAAAAGATTTTGTTCTATAATTAACATTATGAGAAATGAGCTTCTTAAATTACAAAAATTTAAAATAATAAAATTAATTTTAAACACTTTTAATATTAAATCTACTACCAATCTCTTACAAAATAAAAAATTAAATTAAGAAATATTGTTAAAGACAATGACAAAAATAAACACCAATTTTTTTCCCCTAAGTTTCAACACAATTTTATAACAGGATCAAAATAAAATAATTAAGAGGCAGTTCTTTTCTAGAATAAATGTTATCTAAATACCATTTGTTTAAGCACATATTTTTTTAAAAAAAACCCAGATAAATAAATAATTTCCAGTTTAAGCATTTTATTAGTTTAAGAAGTAAACAACTGCATAAATTTTATGTAAGTTAAATACCAATCAAAACTATTATCAGTACAAAAGATTGCCATAAGATAATTTAATCTTTATATGAAGCTGTGATAACGAAGCCAGCATATTCAGAATTATAACTAATCAGGTATAAGACATATAATAAAGCCTCAATCCAATTCTGTCCTAATTATTTTTTAATTACATTAAAACATCCAAGTAATGGACAAGTTTATTTAATTATTTTACTCTAGGAATCATATCAATCACTTGTTTCTGAATTCACAAAGTTGATATCAGCTATGTCAATTGTATTGTAACCCATTTTCACTTCAATTAAAATTGACAATATTTTTATGACTCATGCTTTATGACATCTGCCTTGTCATATATTATTACTTTATTATTAAATAAGATTACTCTCTTTACATATCACCAGCCTTGAATAAGTGGTTATTTTAAAATATGATTTTAATCAATACTTAAAATAAGTACACATTTTTAATAAGAAATACTCACTGGAATTCTGTTATCTGAGTTATCAAATATAACTTCAACAAATGCTGTGATGACGCGGGGTCCAGTACCTTCATGTAATAATGCTTGCCGCTGTTCTGGCCGCATATGGCTAAATTCATCCGAAAGGACAAACTGGATTGCTGTACATAGTGAATGATACCAAATTTTTATATATTCTGAAGAATTGAAAAAATAAATAAGGCGACATTTCTATAATTTATAACAATGTCCTTCCCAAATTAAAAAAAAAATTCTGACTAAAATTAAAAAAATGTAAAATGGCACTTTAGACTTCCAAGAGTAATATTACAAATTTATGCCCTTCAATCTCTCTTTGGAGGAAAATATTTTTAAAATGTGCTTTGGTGCAATTTTAAAACTGTTTCTAAAGCTATAAATTTATAGGGGTTTGTTTATACTTTATAAGTTTTATTTTTACATTTGTTTATACTTTTATATTTTATTTTTTATAATTAAACAATAAGAAAGATAATGAAGGATATCAGATACTGCAAAATAAACATTCTTGAGAAAACACTAATGCTGAAAAATAATAAAAGAATTTATTTTACTTACCATAAAAGAAATTGCTTTTTCCAGATCCATTTCTACCCACTGAAATAACATTTATTCAACAATAATAATAAAAATAATATATGTGATTACAACTAACAAAATAAATACTGCATTATCAGCAAAGTAATCAAACACTGTAAGTGTCTAATATTTGAACATCTTTATATTTACTTTTGTTAAAAAAAAAAGTCAGTGTTTTTAAGTCTACAGTACATGTGAAACTCATGTTTTCAAATGTATTAAATTTTAATCTCTGTTCATAAATAATAAATGTGCTTTAGTTAAATTTATGTTATACTGTAACAAATGATTAAAATTATCTTCCTGGACTCTGCACAAAGACTGAACTTTTCTAAATCTATTTTAACTTTTGTCCTTAACCAAGAAACAGTTTAGGACTATAGTTAACACTATATTATTATATGACATTTTATTTACTGATTGTGTGATTGTTACTAATGTTAGTTTATTACTATATATTTGGTGATAATATTTGTGACACTAGATGATATGATACATCTGTTAATAAATTATTGTTCTTATCTTCTTTAAATGAGTGTATATTCTTTTTTGGGGGGTCCAGGGGTGGGGACACTGATATATCTATTAAATCCTGCATTGTGTCCTTAACATTCATCCGTTGGGCCTAGTTTAAGGGATCACAAATGTCATGGCTGATATCTGACTGATTTAGATTTGGTGAGATATCAATCCAGTAGCACTATTATTAGTGATATAATAGGTCTGCCCGAGATTAGATCCCTCTGGTACTAATTTTTTATTGCTTTGACTCATTATTCAGAATATTAATATTTAATATTGATAATCATGAGGTAAAGGGAGAGGAATGTTAAAATATTATTAATAATTATTACTACTGCATTATAACACAATGTGACAAGATAGAATAGGAATAACTACAAAACTGCATATTTTTTAAACGAGTCATGATTGTGTCATAATAATTATCATTATAATTTGTTCATATTCTGCTAACATAATTTGGATATATACACTGATTCCCCCCCCCCAAAAAAAAAAAAAAAAAAGAAAAAAGAAAGAAAATTCCAAACTCAGAAACTGGGAATCTTAATTTTATAAGATAAAGATACTAGCTCTGAAAACTAATCTGGATTCTAAAGCTCCTTGGTCATGGGGATTTGTTAGTCCCCCCCCTCCCCTGCCAACCTCCCTGCTTCTTATTTCATAAATGAAGAGTTTAATGGTGTTACGTTTCCAGTATTTATTTATAGACCCTGCCTAGGATAATTAAGGACTTTAAAAGATAATAGATAAATTAATTCCTTCTCTCATATCCTATGCAGACTGGTTGCTCAACTTATCATTTGACTAATTTAAAAGTGTGTCTTGTAGTGCAGACGACAAATTTACAAACTGATAAATTGCGTACGTTAGCTAGATTGGAGTCGTTAAATTCCTCTAAATTAATATGCATTCGTTATGTCATTCAGCTCATTCGCCCCCATCCAATCTAAGAAATCTATAGGTCTATTATGCATAAAAATTAACTACGAAGAGGTTTAACAATTAAAAATAAGATTTAATAAAGGTTTAACAATTTAACAATAATCAAATACGAACGCGAAAAGTCTATTTCTTAATTCATGCACGTTTGTGCTTATCGTCTCTCGAGAGGGAAAATGCTCAATTGTTTCCTTGTGAAATTTGAATTCAACTGAGGAATACTCAGCTGTAAGTCTGTATTCGCCTGGTCTCCTTATTCCAGTCCGTATCGGTCTGTCTCACAGTAGTCACTCTAGCGGAGATGCACGTGGCATACAGGGAGGATTGTCCTTTTATGTCGCTAGTGAACTTGAGTTTAGACCAGCATACGTCTACTCTTGACGCTGCTTACAATGGTGTGGACTCTCAGAATAATCGAACTCTCACGTTAGAATTCAACCAGCTTATACAGTCAACTTGTCCAAGTTCAAGGATGTAGACAAGGAACACAGGACAAAGACAAAGGCAAGGCAAAGCAAAGCCAAGCAAAGCCAAGCCAAAAAAAAGAGCCGACCTGGGGAAAGCAAATGTGTCCCAATATAGTCTCTGCTAACATGTTCCTACTTAAGCACGTTCCAGTTTAAATGCTCTGAATTAGAAATTCGACCTCACGTCGTTTACAATTTAGATTTAGAAAATGTAATCTTCTCACGCATGTTCATTTAACAGCATGACGTATGAATCATAAAAATAGTTACAACGTTAAATTAATGTTCATACAAAGGGGTAATTCAAACAGCAAAGCGCTTCACAATTTACAATTAAAATTACACGCAATAATTGAATTACATGAGAAATTCATGTCGAGCGCAGGCATTCTGGCTCTAGTGAATTTAAAAGCAATATAAATTAAAGTTACAATGGAAAAGAGTTACAATAAATTTATATTCCATAACTTATAGGTTTTCAGTCATTTCCACGAACCGTGCTCAAGTATATAGCGAAATAATATAATACATAGCACAAATACATACATAGTTAAAATATACAGAATACAATCAAACAAAAATGGTACCTTATGAGAAGTCGAAGTGTCTATTCTCATCTACTCGTCGGCCTGCCGTATGACTCGAGTAGCTAACGTGGGTACGTGGATAGCTAATTGTTTTCTTGCAGTGAAGAGCGGGTGAGTTTTTACCAATATTTATAGGAAAGCATAAAGCATATCACGTGACGGATCGCGTGGCATGTAGTTGGTTCTAGAACCTAGACAATGGGCCTAAAGTTACATAACGTCTTGACCTCTTCTGGAAGCTTCTCGATAGGAGAGAGCTTGAACAAAAGGTTTTCAAATCTCAATATTTGAAGTAAACAACAAGTGGGTCAGCAAGTCATGACATTTTTATCAGACTGTGACAAATGGCCATATTGGCAAACACTTAAAGCTCCTCTGAGAAAAAAGTGCAAAGAAATACCCATTATTTTCATGATTAAAAGTGATATATTACAAGCTGGCAGTTACCTTTTCTTGATTCTGACTTATCTGTTTTCTCCACTGTTAAACTAATGAACATAAAATGGATATATCTAGATGAGTTTAAAAATCCCCACAACAAGAAATATTTTAAATCTCATTTTGGTTGAAACAGTATATCATTCACAGACACAAGATATACAAAATACTTTAGGTATTTAATCATCAGGCATGGGAATTGACAAAGTGGCTAGGGTAGCACTGGTCACTTAGGCTGGGCTCTAGGAGGTGGCAGCGATTTCATAATTTAAACAAACACAATAAAGTCTTATTTTTTTATTGTAATGATATTGCAACATAATACAGCTATTTCTTAAATCCTCTTTGTCTTTTTCAAGCTTTTAAGTCACACTGGAGATTAGTAACTACAGTGGTAATGTTGTGATGATATATAATATCAGATGCAGGCTTCACAAAGTTCTTCACCATGTCTACTAGTACTACTATTAGTCATGTGTCAGATAATCATATATTATAAAACTGTAGAAGTAAACTTAACACTAAGTTCCACACTTTTAGTATTTGTCCTTGTCAGATGTCACTTGCAATATGCCTGCTCTCCCCCCCCCCCCCCCCCCCCCCCGATGCATAGCAGAATGCACATAAAGTATTAAAATTCTGGTGTTCTTTTTTTTGTTTGATTCATTGTACTCCAATACTGGTTGCATTCTAGTTCAAACTCTCAGTTATGTTTCTTTTTGTTAATTCAGTATTACTCTATACATAAATTTAAACAATTATTTTTAATTTGTGAATTATAAATAATTTTTTAATCCTCTCATCTGCATGCATTAAAAATTTTATTTTTGCTGTAAGATACAATCTGTAAAACTACAAAATTCAAACCAGTTTAACAGGTCACAATAAGTGCCTGAATCCAACCATCAAAACATGTGGGGGAAAAAGACTGCTTGAACTGGCAAATAAATTGCACAGATTTTGAAAATATTTAAACTTGTTTTCAAATGAACTAAATCCAAAGTATTATTATAACAAAAAACCAGCCAATTCATTTTTTATAAGACACACAAAAGTATTAAGTCAACAGGATGTTCAGACTCAAGTCAAACAAATAAAAATATTTAGATGCACACAATTCCTGTATAAAATCATATTATCTCCCTTTATGACTATCACACAGCTTTATGAAATTTATGTGTACTCAGCCAATTTAAATCATATACAGCATTAATTTTAAAATTAATTTATAGCGTGTAAATGAAAACTGCTAATATTAATACATTATACTGTAAACTGACCAATCACATTGTGCTTAGGACTGAAAGGTTCAACGACAGTCTGATCTCGATAGCTACGAAAGCCTTGTATAATAACCTGCACATAAGAATGAAAAACTGTTAATGAAATACATCTGCTGTTTACTAGAATTACAGTTTTAATGTTTATCAAGGTGCAATCAAATTTACTATTATTGTTAATACATTTCCCCATGCTTTATAAACAATCTAAATAAACAGTCAAAAAAGTTAAAATATTATGTTATAATCTCTCTCTCACACACACGCACAAAATATGTTTTAAAAAAAATTAAAATAATTATAAAACTAAAATCATGAAGAAAATATATAAGAAAGCTGAATACATCTATAATTTCACAGTAGCTCAACTTTATGAGGTGGTGCACATAATAAAATTACAAAATTTGTGAATCTGTGTGGTTTGAGAAAACCTTCAGCAAACACTTGCAGGCATATTTTTACTTCATTGTTTGTTAATTAATAAATATTAATAGCAGTAAATGTTTATCTTATGCTTGGGGAATAGTAAAAGACACCACTTAATGTCACAAGCGTGAAGTAATTATATGGATAGTATATGACCTGTGATAATTATGTCTTGTCTTTGGATAACTTTTGATAACACAACACAGAAGTCCATGACAGGGGTTAGTAGACAAGAGCCTAGATGATGCCTAGATTCTTATATCCAATTCTTTTCCTAGCTTACCACTATGGGATTTGTCTTCATGCTTATATCTTTGGTTGTGTTCTTATTTCGGAATCATGTTGTATATTTGATGGTGATTATAGGTTTCCAGTTACCTTGATGCAGGATTGTGCCAACAAGAGAGATTCAAGAGTATGAAATAACTTCATTTTGATAAGCTGATTCCTATTTCTGTGTATGTGTGTTTTCTAACTTATATGTAAAAGAAATTAATGAACTGGTTTTGTTTCAGAGCTATAACTATCTAACTCTAATACATAATAATAAAACAAGAGGTTTGGTAGATATTAGTGTTACATTGTATAAACAAAAAGCAGAGGAAAAGGGCACAATGCAAGAAACATATTAATAGCTATAAATATAATAGAATAATAGCTATAAGATTAAGAGATAATAAGAGTGCCTTATGTCAAAGCAGTTCAATCCCCAAATTTACACTAAGTCAGTAAGTGTGCATTAATAATAAAATTTTGTTATGACTCTTTAACATTCCTAGTACTATTACAGTATTAGTATTACTTTTAGAATCAATGTCAGTGGTGCTAATAATATTGTATCGCCACCCATAGTTTTAGTGTAATTTTTACACAAAACATAAGTGTTATGTATAAATTTGAAATGCTTACTAACACCAATGTAGATTTTCTTTTGTGATCTTTGTAACAAATTCAGTCTACAATGTATTCATAGATTCATATGGACTTCCATAAGTTTTAAAAAGTGATAGTGGGATTCAATTTACAATTTTTATTATCACATACTACCATGTACCAAATATAAACCAATTAAATTTAGGTTAAAAAATTATATACTTCACCTTGTAGATGTGTAAATACATGCAATATGGACAATAAATATGCAAGAATGGTGTATGTGACAGTTATGGTAAACTAATAGTCCACAATTTTAATACACACACACACACATATATATATATATCAGTATTATGAGCATATGAATAAAAAAATCTTATAGTTATATATTTATACTAAAGTGATGTAGAATAAGGGTTAGAAGTTAAGGCATGGTAAGGACTAATACTTTTAATAGGAAGAGTAAGCCTATGGATTAAGGCTAACTTACATTTTGTTTCAAGATAGAATGATCATAAAAATGATAAATGTCTTCTATTACCGCAGTTCACTCAACAGTCACTCTCTAATTATGATTAAAATAAATGGAAGTATTTTTCTTGCATATTTTATCTGATAAGCAGTTTAATATGTGATGTGTTATTTTTGGTTTTAATGCAGCAGAATAACTTGGTACAATTTCAACAATTGATCAAAACTTTAAAAAAATAATAATAGAATGACTGAAATTTTAATTTATTATTTTTAACTAAAGTTATAGTTATTTTTAATCTTTTTGGTTAATAATAGTCAATACAGGAAAATGTTTATCAAATCTGTGTTCTGTTTTTGCCTATTTTTGTATTTAATTTTTTTAAATATAACTTATTAGAATCAGAACTTCACACTAATTAGGCCTACTGCAAGCATAATGGAAACTAGTTATCCTTATGAAAACCCACTGAATGCGATAATTATTTCCATGATAAGTACTTATTGTTCGTTTCTAAAGTGGGTTTGTTGCAGTGTACTCCCACATTCCAGATAATGTTTTAACGACGTTTATTGGTGAGAACCTTCAGTATGTAAAAAGTTCTAGTCAAATGAATGTCGTAAAGAACGATAACTTTGTCAGGGTCCTACTCCTAGTCTCTGATCTAAAATATATCTTATCAAAATAGTAAATCCTGAATTATTCCTAATACAGCGGAATTCACATTACTTAAGTGCTTGTTTGGTTTAATACGTTTATCTTACTTTAGTAGTATGTATATAATAAAGGTTTATTAGCAGTATGTTGACTAAAAAGATACAGGCTTTAGCCGTAAATAATAAAACTATAGATTTACTTTTATTAGCAGTATTTCTATCACTATTTATCCATTTTAATAATTTGATTTAAACACTATAAAACAAAAATCAATGAGAATGCAATATAGTTAATTTTCTTTTCTCTTTAAAAAATTTAAAGGTTGTTTATATTCAATATTTTATCATACAATTTTGATGTAAATTGTAATTTACAAACTACAATACATTCTCCATAGGCTACACAATAATCGTAAAGTTTGTAAAAATTTAATAACATTTATAGCATAACTACTTGAAGTGCATATATCATATAATTTTAACTTACCTGTTTAATATACATTATGAAATTAGCATTGCTGCTTTTCAAAAGATGCACGGGAAAAAAAATAATTAAAATAAATTTAGGTCAGAGTCGTTCTTTTCGCCGACAAATGGCGGCAAAATATGTAAATATGTCTCTTAGAACATTAACAACTTACATATTTATAATATTATCTTAAACAGAGCGAAAGTAGAAATTAAAAAAATATCAGATATTAATACAATAATTTTATTACAAAGATTGGTTAAAAGTTATAGCAATTAATAAAGCTTTATAAGTACGTTTATATATAAATTCTCAAATTATGCTACATGTACTATCATATATAAAATATGTCAATATGATGAACATGTACTTTACACTACATTAACAGAGTCATCATTTACATCTTATAAACTCTAAAGAAGCAAAATAATAATAACTACATTTTTAAGAAAGAAAACTTTTAATTATAAAGGGACCTAACGTATTTTCACAATCTGATGTAACTTCTTGAATAGGGTTATTTCCCCATTTTCTTTGGAATGCACAAGGCGTTTCGACTAATAAAAAAATGTTTAATTTGCTGATAACGATCACTACAGTTTAATATGCCATTTTCACATTATTTTCTACAGACATATCATAGAACACACTCCAAGAGCTATTTCTCCCCCCCCCCCCTAATAATCCAGCTCTCGAGCACGATACACGACGTAATTTGAAGAAACACTCGTTTGTAAAGTTGGAATTTTAATGCAATTTGTTTTTATGGTTCCATAAAAATAAATCGATCCTGATTTGTGTGCATGACGATTACAGAAAGAAAACAAAAACAAAAAAGAAAAAGTTATAATGACGGGAAAATCTTCAGTAAACTATATTGACTGACTGCTCAGAGCTGTAGTTCTATGCCAGCTGCGATGTGGTTCACTTATGTAAATACGCGATTACTTCATCCATCCTTTTCCAAAATGCAGCGTCTCGCTGTGTGCGTGTATTAAAATTCTGCTTCAGAGCCATAGAATACAAATAACTTCACACACACAGTATACCCCTTAGAAAGATTCAGTGACACAATCGTGCTCATAACCTTCATAACTTCCTATTCTAACCCTTCCAACTTTAGATGGTAAGTCCATGCACTAATGATCACCTTCGAAGCGTCACATTCAAATGTATTGGTTATTTTAGATCAGTCAGAAAATAGGATACTTTTTATTGTTTATTTATTATAAAATCTAAGTCTCTACAATTACAAGTTGAAGCTTATGTAATTTTATATGCAAGTTCACGTATTTGGTGCTTGAAACCATGATTGAAGATTGACTTACCAGTTTTCATCTGGCTTTTGGCCAATGGAAAAAGATTAAAACCAGTTTTCATTACTGAAATTTTATAGTTAAATAAATATCTACCATTTTTATATGGGTTTTGATAGAACTACAGTCATCTTTAAGTTGTTAGAAGTAAAATAAGTCTTGTTTTCATTTTGCTCTTGAGAGTTATATTCCCCTTTCATTAGACTCCCTTTTATAAATATTTCACCTTTGTAGACACTGCCCCATCCCTTCCCAATAAATATAACAATGAACACTCCCTTCTATAAATATTTCACCTTTGTGGACACTGCCCCCCCTCCAATAAATATAACAATGAAATTCATGTACTAGGTATTTACATTGAATACATTTATAGTAATTATACAAAATAAACAGACTGAGTAAAATTTGGTATTTTTGTTTCAATCAAACACATTTATTAACATTACAGAAAATGAATGTATGATTACAAAGCTGATAGTTTTCTATATTGTTAGAGATTGCACTTACCAAAGTATCTCTTCAGGATACATGTAATAATCAAATGTAAAATTACTGCTTCTAAAGTATTTTGTAGATGGCATGCAGATATCATAAACCTCATGGGCTGTTTCTTGGTGCTGATCATACTGAATACACTCAGTAAAATGATATCTTGACGACTTTGTCATAAAACAATGCAAATCAAAATTGCCAGCAAAAAAAAAAAGAAAAAAAAAGACTATTATCTTCACCACCAAACTCATCGCATGACACATAGTGTGATGGTCAGCCCCTAAAGTGTAAAGTGCTTTTTGTTGTTTGTTTTGTGATATGTGAACTGAAATTTAGTTTTAAATTGAAAAGTATTCTGCAGCTCAAAACACCCCCTATGTGCAGAACAAAATAACTTGCACACATAATTTTCACCATTTAGGTATTTTTAAAGGTAAATTAAATGAGGTTAATAATAATATATTAATTGAGCATCTATTCAACAAAATCTATGTTAAAGGCACACAAACACACACACACATACAGAAACTTTTGACCAGTTTGTATCTGGGAGAGTTTTCGCAGATATCCTTCTGTGCTAGCAGTAGAGACATAAAGAGACCAATCCAGCTGGTCATGTGGTCAGTCAACTAAATATCTGGCAAATTATTACAACCTGACCTAAGTGGTCTGCCAGATTGCATAAGAGCACCCTCATTCGCCAGTCTCTACACATCAAGGCAAGCTATCAAGTAATTGCAAAACATAGGATCTAAGGTTCATGCCTACTCTAATAAATTTAACAGTGTTTTGGGCCTTGGGTGCTAAAAGATAAATTAGAGGTCATATCATTATATATAACTCAAGACTAATATATATTAAGAGCATTCAACCATAAGCATTTTAATCAGAATACAGACATAAAATATTGTTATACCTTACAGTCAAAAATTTCTTGTTTCATTCATTTCAAAGTTTAATATACCCAAAACATTAATTAATTTTGTCATTTGAACACAATAAAATGGTATAAAACTATATAAACTATATACATTAGCAGAGGACCAACAACCACTCATAAAAGCAAGCAAAATTAAAATGCTACTAAGACAATATTTTTTCCAGCCAGTTAATTCTGAGGGATCATGATAATAGCAGTCACATTATTCTAATAGCTATAGGCACTTTTATATTGCTTCATTAACTTCTTTGGTCTCAGAAAATAGCACCAGTTTTGATTGATTCCTAAAGTTAAATTCATCAAGAATTTATCAATGATGTGCATATAATTGTGAGGAGAATGAAAGTATAAACAACCAATAAGTAACAGTTGTAATAACAGTGTACACACACACACACACACACACACACACACACACACACACACACACACACACACACACACACACACACACACACACACACACACAAAATGAAACTCTTTAAACCTTATTATTCTATTGTTAGATAATAGCAGGGTGGTTCTCTAGCAGCCTCTATTCATCTTAGATATAGTTTATTTCCCTTTGTTGCCTTTAGATGGTTTAACATTATAGTCTTTTGTGCAGTAGGCAGAATGCACAGTGATTAATACATATGCACACATATATGGATAGAAACATTTATATTTTTGTGCAAGAGTTATAAGGGTGCAATAAATGCAACTGTCCAAGACGTATAAAATAAATATCAGCCATGACTATAACGTGTTCAATAGAACAAAGAAGAAAATGTAGTTTTGTCAGGATATGTATTTCACAAAAAATATCAATTTATAAGCATGGAAGTATGAGAATATGTTTACTAAATCATATTGGACTGATCAATTGAAGAAGAAAATAGTCAGTTCAAGCACTGGCAATTTTTTGATAGAATAAAATAAAGATTAAATGTATTCATTCTCAACTTTAGCCAGCTTTTTTTTTTTAATGTTTGGAAGACGAGAAAAACTTCATTCTTTCTTTGTTAGAATATCTGAATAAAACTATGGAGTTTGAATCTCAAATTCTGAGACAAACAACATCTCAGACAGGTAAATCTCCTATTGTAAATGGATAGGCTGCCTGATAAATAATGAACTTTGTTGTGCCCTGGTTAAGCAAAAGTTGCAAAATTAAATCAAGAAATATGGTCAACAACTTTAAGATATTTAAGATTAATGTGATACAACTCGTCCAATCTAATGCAGACTTTAAAGCAGTACAATCTATCTGCCTGATAAATAATGAACTTTGTTGTGCCCTGGTTAAGCAAAAGTTGCAAAATTAAATCAAGAAATATGGTCAACAACTTATTAAAGATTAATGTGATACAACTCATCCAATCTAATGCAGACTTTAAAGTAGCACAATCTATTGGACAAAACTAGTGACTATATGATTTTAAAGAAAATATTTTGCAGTACAATAGTTACTGAAAAGTCACAATGATAGCTATATCATATATATAGCTATATATATAGCACATATTTATGTGCATGCAATACCCACAAATGTAGGTAGAAGTCTGTGTTCGAAAAAGAGAGTGAAAATTGATACTGTTCAGTAAATGTTATTTTGGTAAAACTGTATTTTCTGATTTTATAGTAGGTTATAGCATGGGTCCAAGTGACACAGATCCCTAGATACCATGATTTATTTGCCAAAATATTAAATAGTAAATAGTAATTTTCTTAACATTACATAGTATATTTACTAACTGAACATAAGTGAATTTTTGCAAATTTTTTTTTAATGCTGTTTTGAGAAATCCTATATTGTTAGCTGCAACAATCAACAGAAACAAACATTTATGTAAAAGTAATATATTTAGGCAGTGTTGAGCTTGTATAGTTTTCAACTTACGTGATGACCTTCATAGTGAATAAAGAGTATAAAGGGGAGACTTACTATATTTACAATATGATTTCCAATGAGTCAGTCTTCAAGTATTATTGTTGACCATTCATATTCTTTTGAATAATTTCAAGTAAATAAAATCCACTTATTAAATTATAATTTTTCTTAGATTAACATTAAATCTGCCAGACTTGACATCAACATCCTGTCATTAAATCTATTTTAATTTTGAAACAAAGTTGTTTAATCTTTCAAAAGTAATGAAATAATACCTCAGCTGAAAAACTTCAACTTTACAAATTGCTATCCATGATCAGATATTTATGTAAATGAAGTATAGATGAATCTTAATATTAGTACAGGATGATGTCAGAACAAAAGTCAAATGACAAAAACAAAATAAGCTGGAAGTTATTGTTCTAGTTGTACTGTGAACTAATACTGTCTGTATTGATAGTACAAAAATACTTGCATAAACATTTAAACCTTCAGCAGGTTTCAGGCTCATTATCTAGTTCGTTAACTCTTTCAACCAGATCATTGCGTCCACATCTCTTAAGTGCAGCAATGAGAGTGCCTTTGTTTGCTTTGTCTCCAGCACTTTGGCACCATGCATGAAGACAGTACAAGTACTTCTCCTGAAGATTATATTGGTACTTAGTAGTTGCCTGCTCTATGGATTCTTCACTGACTTCCAGCTCTCGAATAACCATCATGTCATCCTGGCGAAGTCGCTTAGCAACCTCCAAGATAATATTTCTTTTGATATCTGTAGGAAAAAAACCTTTTAGTGACTATTTAAGATAAATTAGTGCATGCATTTTCTAGTGCATATGATCGGCATAAATCAGTATTGTGCTTCAGTCAAAAGTAGTTTAAAATGTATTCTTTATATTTAATTTTTAAAATCCCTTTTATAAAATAAAAACTGTAGTTGAATGAACCAGTAAATCAAACAAAAACAATGATATAAAAGACATGGTTTTGTATTATTAATATTATTTACTAAACAGCTGTTAACTACTGTTCTATTAGTAGTTGAAACTGCAGTCTGCATTTTTAAATGTTTAATTTACTTAATTTCTTTTTTTTCTCTCTTTTTAGTTAAAACAGAAAAGACCTTTGTGTATAAACTAACTGAACCATAATTTAATAATCTACACCTACTTTTGTAGAGGGCCATTTGTTTTGAAATCAATGTTGTCCACCCTCTTAAAATTTAGGCGAAGAGAAGGGGTAAAAGACATACTTTACTGAAAATTTCTTGCCACTTTTGTAGAAAACCCCAAAATGAAAGTTTGGCATGATTTATATTTTTTCCAGTGCATTATTCTTAACAGAGAAAAGCAGGAAAAAGTCGTTTGCAGCATAAAATGAACTAGATGTACTAGATATTGCTCCTTGGCATTTGCCCACAAACTTAGTGTTTTCTTTACAATACTTTTGGTAACTATTTGGAGATTGAAACTGCTTGTAAACAGTGCCATCTTAATGCATGGGCATACTGGGCAGTTGCCTGGGGGCCTCATGAGCATAGGGGCCCCATGCTAATCTATTAATCTTCACTGTCTGAACTTAAGTCGGTTGTGCTTCCAAGTGAGATGCTCTGCATTTTCATTTGCTGCTGCTGTATGACAGCAGGGCTGCTGTAAGTTCTTATTTTCCTAAAATTTGCCTGAGGGCCTCATGAGCATAGGAACCCCATGCTAATCTATGTATGTGTTGCCTGAGGGCCTCACGAGCATAAGGGCCCCATACTAATCTATGTATGTGTTGCCTGAAGGCCTCGTGAGCTTAGGGGCCCCATGCTAATCTATGTATGTGAGTGGTTGTATAGGTAGGGTCCCCAGTGCACCGCTTTGCCTGTGGACCTATAATGCTGTTAAGATGGCACTGCTTAAAAATAAGAATTATCTTGGCCAGGAGGCCCAGCCTTACTGGTTCAAATTGCAGGAGGACATACAAAAACAAAAACAAACATTTCTTCATCTATTCACTAAATCTGAACTGATAATTTTGGAAAAAAGTGCTCTCTGCGCAATCAATTAATATACATTATTAGTATTTCATGTCTTAAATTAATGATGACAAAATACTTTTTTCCAATTCTATCAATGTACAGACAACTTTCTTGCTCACCTCCCCCCACTATATGCATACACACACCTCCAGCCATGTGTCTTAATTTTTGTAGTGTTCTTAATGGTTTGACTTAACATGGAACAACATGCAGAATAATCTAAACAGACAAGTGAGACCATTAATTTACTTAATATCACTATCAACTAATAATGATACATGTAAGTTTATATGTTGTGTCTATAAATTCTTATAAACATGCAACTATAATTTACTAAACTATTTTAGTATCACTATTATTTGAAAGTCTTATCTATAAATTTAGATGCACTAATATATAGGTCACTAAACTGTTTGATTGCATACTTATACCTGTAAGTGGTGTCTATAAATTCAGATGCACTAATATATAGGCCCCTAAAATGTTTAACTGCAAACTTGTAAATTGTATTTATAAATTCAGATGTGCTAATAAAAAGGCCACTAATATATAGGCCACTAAAATGTTTAACTGCAAACTTGTAAATTGTATTTATAAATTCAGATGTGCTAATAAAAAGGCCACTAAACTGTCTGATTGAATACTTACACTTGTAAGTTGTGTCTATAAATTCAGATGCACAGGCCAAACTGTTTAGATCTGTTGGAGAAGAATCATTCCATGAGTTAAGTTTTTTCTCAACAAAATTTGCTGGAAGAGACATTGATGATGTAAAAGACTTCACTGCTGTCCAAGTACCATCTTCACTCTCTTCAAGACTTTCATAAGCTGTAGTTTTGCAGGTGAACTGTCTTTTTTTCCACCCAGCTTCACTGTCTGAACTTAAGTCGGTTGTGCTTCCAAGTGAGATGCTCTGCATTTTCATTTGCTGCTGCTGTATGACAGCAGGGCTGCTGTAAGTTCTTATTTTCTTAAAATTTTTAGGTCTTGAATGCATTGTGTCTAGCTGTCTATCAGACTTGCTCTCTTGCAGTACCAAACTCTTCATTGGATCTTGACTCAAATATGGATCATTCTCATGCTGATTGCCACTGTCAATACATTCTGTCTGAAATTGTTCTTTAGATTTGTAACTACGTGGATCAGAGTGGACAATTTCAGTTTCTTTCCACAGAGGAGATTTGCTGTCACCAGTGTTCAAAGGTGTGCTGTCTAAACACAACTGCTCAGGCTGATGTTCACTACCTGTCTTAACTGTTTCTTCTGCTATATTTCTGTTTGGAAGAGAGCAGATGCTTTCTGTATCTTTGCACACAGGTTTGCTTTCTCCACTTATGTCTGGTGGTATGCTACATACCAAAGTCGTTGGTTTAGACTGTAACTGCAAACTGTTTTGTAAGACCGGCCTCTTGTCAGTGTGTAATTCCATAAGCATTTGCCTCTGATATTCAGAACACAATCTAATTCCTTGAATATCAGGAGAAAAGTTTCTGCGACCAATCAACATAGATTCCACTTCTCCCAGGACATACTCAGGAGACTCGTCTGGGTCTGTAAAATGTTAAGTAGAAATTTAAATAAAGAACAAACAAAAAATGAAATGTAGTAACTTTATTTGGAGAAAGGTAGTCATCTGAACTAAGCTGGTGCCTGCAACATATGTTTGGTCATAAATGTGAGCTTAATGAAGAGTAAATAAAAGAAAGAATTAGCAAAACAGTGAATGGTGGAACTTAAATTATAGGTGTCTATGGATACAATGCAGGTGAAAAAGTTGTATTTTAATTCTAACCTGTTGGTTGTAGTTGTATGCCAGCAGAATTTTACATTGTTACAAATAAAGATTATTACAAATAAAGATTTGACCAGCTGCATGAATCTCTTATGTAAATGCTTAACATATTGGCAAAATTAAATTCAACAGCAAATCTAATTAATTCTATTTTATTCTTGCAGAATTAGTGGGGGAAAAAAAAGAGACTGTACAATAGAACAGGAAGGTGAGTGTGTACAAAAATTGCTGACTTTTGTAATGCACAACTAAACAAATGGTTAATGTATGAACTGACAACCTAGGGACATGCTGACTGACTTTCTTTTTGTAAATACATTTTGTTATATACTGACATTTTGCATGTGGATTCATTAATTTGTTTATTATCTTAGTTTTTTTCACTAAAATGACTTAGTAATTTGTATGAAGATTTTGTTGCATATTTTATGTCAGTATTGTGAAACTCTTAGACCTTTCTATAAGAATTAATGCTCTTGAAGCTATCATCATTACTGATATTATTGATATTACTCTGATCTAGTCTCTGCAGTTGAAAGTAATGAGTGTAGTTTTTTCTGACAGAAATGCATTTTTAGAAGAAGCACAAAGAAGCTTTGATACAGTACAGAGTCAATTGCATTTTAAGTGAACAAGTGATATCTAGTTGAGGGATAAAGATAGGGAATTTACAGAATTTAACAAAAGCTAACTATGTATTTCTTTGAACATCTAGATCTACACTGATTTACATAGTATCTTAGTAACAAAGTTTGTCAAATTTGGAAAATTATATTTAACTATAAAAATACAGTAGCTTCTAATTTTAATTTGTAATGCAGGATTATACACTGAGTCATATATAAATATATTTATTGCTTTAGATAAACTAGCCAGATAAAAAAGAAATATTAATCCACTGAGTACCACCTTTTCTATGCACTATTCCATCTTCAGGTATTGATATCTTGCAAAATAAAATATTTTAATAAAATTTATTTTTTATTAGTATATTATGAAATATATTTCAATATACATCTGTGCAAATTCCTGTGTTATAAAACATCAGTTCAGATGTGACAGACTGTCACATGTCCGGTTATGTTTAATGACCTTGTCACTATATCAGATTCTCAAATACCAATATTAGATTATCGATTAGCGACAGCTGGATGGCCTGACCTATCTTCCATGAATATGCCAAACATTCGGGCTATTATTCAAATGACATACCGACATATAAATCAGCTGACGTGCCCAAGCTGGTAACATTATCTCCCCCTTTCTTATTAGTTATGATTATGATATTATTTCTCTGACTCAGCCCCCATATAAGCTTCTTTTAGTCAATGATTACAACAAATTATGTAACATGGTTGAAGATAACAAAGTAAAATTTAATAATAATAATAATAATAATAGTAATAAAAAGACATCAATTTTGATTGTGGAAAGTTTGAGAGTTCATCTATCCCGCCCTGCCCGATTATTCGTATAAAGTTTATTCAACTAATCAGTTCATTTGGAGAGAGCACACTTATCTAGAGTCTCATGAGGATCTACAACAGCTCACAGCATCATTGACAGAAGTGACATCATGTTGCGGTTGACTTTCAAGTATGACCAACACTGTGTCAAATAGATGTGCTAGACATTGTCATTAGAGGCTCTTGAGTCTGGCGTAGTTTAGGCCCAGAACTGGCTGTAATGAACAACATTCTTCTATAGCAATCTATTAGCATGAATAATCATTTGGGCTTTGTGGCAACAGCAATAGACTACTCTTTACAAATTCATCACAACTCATTAGCTACACACTAACTTACAATTCATAAATTCAATAAAATATTTATAAGTAAATAATAATGATTTTACTTCTACAATTGCATAAATTTTCAGATACAATACATTTAGCATTATTCATTAAACAACCATTTTCTCTCTATTTAGCTCCATCGGTTACAAATAGTTTAACAAGCGTGAGCATGGCGAATACACATGCTTATGCCATCTCAACATTTCTACATAAATGTAATCATTGCTTATGCCACTTAGCTTCTGTGAGAAGAAATACATTAGTTCACACAAATCATTTAGCAAATCACATAAATATTTTACACAGCATTCTATCAATAATATATGCAATATTTTAGATAAGTCAAATATAATTACCATTCTTGTAATTCGTGCGCGGTATCACCGAATGCAAGCAGTTTGCCCTTGGACATGTGGGTGCAGTGGATAGGTGCATCTGCAGATCATGGGTCATTGATACGTATATATGAATGGTCTCTATGTCAGCTAGCAAATTCTACTACGTCATGACAGAACGCGAATGACCAAATATGGGCATCTCGTATCCAGCTGGAGGTTCTCACATCCTGCCATTCCCCTTTACCCCTCTGCATCCTTCACCTTTTCAAGTGACGTACGTCTTAATAGGTCGTAAACATCCATTGCACCTCAGGTACACAACCTAGCTAAAGGTACTACAATTCTCATAAAATTAGTAATTAAAAATTAGAAAATATGTTTTAATTAATCAGCATAATTTGCCTAGAACTCCTCTGACAGGGACCAAGGTACATGAACATACATATTGTTTGACATGTATATGACTGTACTTATATTTTCTTCAATATCTGTACATTCTACCTCCTTTATAATGACTGCCAATTTCAACCCGATAAAATAATAATATTACTGTCAATTGTCATGGCAGGAAAGGGGAAATGCCTTGCACATTAAGAATACAGCCATTAACAAATAATTTCCAGCAAAATCAGAGCTAAAAAATAACTCAATATCCATCATCTGATTCGCAAAATCTTAAATGAATCTATCGACTTTGCTAAGTAGGTACAACAAGAAAAAAATCTACAAAATACAAATGTAATTCTTAGCTATGTATGAGTAGTAAAATTGAAGCAGCAGACATTTGGAAAACATTATCAGCAGGTTTTACCATGTACTCCATCCAATCAATGTTGAGGCTGAATAATAGCTTAAGTGTTATTAGCAATACTTCCAATAAAATTAAATTTGCATCACTGGTTATTTTATATTTTAAGGGCAAAATTAATACTACTTGTATTACAAGAGAATGACAAGACATTAAGACTGATAATTAAATGCTAAATTATAACTTCTGATTCCTCAAACTTATAATACCAGTATTTAACATTTAAAAACATCTTTTTAATTTTGCTTTGTATGATGCCTACTTTAACAGAGGTCAAATGCATGAACACAAGTTTAGTAGGTTTATCATTATGTACTAATTCAGGGTTATTTTTTTAAAAGAGTATAATCTGATTAACACAATAATTAATTGGATTTCAATGGCATACAAAACATCACTGTGTACTGATGACAAACATCTATGTAACTTACCATAAAAGAGTTTCTTGCTTCCAACCATTGCCATAATATACTGAAAAGATTTCCCACCCAGGTCACGAAAAACTGCCAGCTGGCCATTGCATGAAGATGCTGCCGTAAAGCATCGATTTTCAATCTTAACTAGAACAAATTTATGTTTGACTGGTTTGCATTGGTTAACCAATGGAAACTGTTCATTCATATCTTGACTTTGAGAATGAATGGCTGGTCCATGAATTCCAACCCTAGCAAGAGTAAGGTGATCTTCCAAAACTGTGTTTTGAAAAATTACCATAATTTCACTTTCATGAGCTGGATTCTGAGTTTTATCATAGCCTTGCACAAACATCTTCAAGTCTTTTACCATTGTAAGACAACAGTCATCAATAACTAAATCAATCCAAAGTTTTTTAATTGTTCGGACTGAAGCAAACACTCTGTTCTTGAACACAATAGCCTGAACTTTGTCATTATTTCGAATGTGGTTTTCACTGAGAGTTTTATTCTCTGCCACAGGTCTACCCTCAAAGAGTATGTCCACATAATGGGGCTTGAAATAGATTTTCTGGTATAATTCAGACTGTATACAGTATCCAAAATCATAGGAATACAAAAGAATGTTAAACATCTGTGTTCTTCCACTGTCAGAGTAGATAACGTCAACATTTATCATAATCTTTTGCTTCAGTTCCACAAGGATTACACAATTTTTAACATGCAAGGCTTTCTGAAGATCCAAATTTACATCTAGTTTTTTCCCCTTAAACTTCAATTTTATTGCTGCTGGGCACTGTTTAACAATCTTTGCTACTTCATTCCTCATATCTTGAAGAGATAAAATAGGTGACACAACAAGAGGTCTTTCTAGCATAGTCATGCTGGAATCACTTGGAAAATTAACTTTGACAGCAACTGCATCTGAAGGCTGAATATATGCATACAATGTAAAATAACAGTGTTTAGACCCTTGAACATTTGAGTACAAATCACGGTGCGATGGATTGTATGCCTGCATACGGATTGCAATTTCTCTTGCCAAATATTGATCATGTGAAAGATGTTTCTCATTATACCTGTCACCAAGTTCATCAAGCAAAAGTCCTTCAGTCAGAACCCTTTCCTCATCAGTTAGCCATACACTGTCTGAGTTAACATTTTTAAGAGCTGATCCATCAGAATATAATTCTTCTAAGAATCTTTCCTTCAGTTTAGTAAGGGAATCAACATTTTCACACCTAACAGTAAACCGCTTTTCACGAAAGAGTTCATACTGAAATATTATTTGTATTGTCAGAGGTTTTATCATCACAATTCTAACTTGTGACATATTTGGCAAAGCAGACACTTCCTCATTTATTCTGTTGTTGTCTACCAACAGACAATACTTTGTATCTGACAATGGCTGTTTAAGAAAATTTAACACACTTATAATAATGTCTCTTTGCATTAATCCAGATTTATTTCGCATGCACAGAATTAAATTTGTGTAAATATCTTGATGAATCAAGAGAAACTTATCCTCTCTGTTTGCTGCTAGAATCACCACAGCAGGGACATTAGGGCTTGTGACTTTCTTGTGGATCAAGTCTTTATCAATTTTAAATACAACAGCAAAATCATCATCAACAGAGAGAGACACATTCGTGGGAACAGCTAAAATGGCACTAGATTTTCTCATGTCAAATATGAAAAAGGAGTTTTGTTTGTGATGTTCATTGGCTGAAAAAAAATAGTGCTCTTATAAAGTTATTAAATGTATTTAAGATTTTGACAATCATAAATAAAAATACACTCATCAAGAAAATAATATTACCATATTTTGATGATTTAATGTGCAATTGTGAATACATATTTATTAAATTATGTCAGATGACTATTTACTGCAAATGCACTTCATCCTAAAATATTGTCAGTACATGTATTACTATGACTATAGAAACAGAAAGTTAGAAACTTAAAAATAACTGTTTTCAGAATTTTGATTTACTTCTTTGAAAGTTTATTCACAACCACACGATTTACACTCACCAACATTATAATTAAGACCAATTGTGTTGTTTTTTTATAATGTGTTAACTTTTAAATATATATTTACGAACAGACCTATTAAAATTGTTAATATTGCTGATATAAACTAATCAAGATTTTAAAAATTTAGCGCATGATTCATTGTAGACCTGTTTCAGCAAAATCTCCATGAAGTACATATGGCCTCTGTATCCCGTAAATCCTGCCGCGTCTTTCAGTAGTTCGTCTCAACCTTCTGGAAATAAACTCTTTTTAGAAAATTATTTAGGTAAATAAATCTCATTTACCATTAATAATTAATCGGTAATTGTAGTTTCTTATACATTTAAGAAAACTGCGTAGTAATAAATAAATAAATAATGATTTGAGTAAAGAACGTGCAAATGACGCTGTTTAACAACAAAAATTGCTTTTAACTTAAGATGTGTGAGCAAAGATGAAAGATATCAAAGATATAAAACTTTTACGCGCAAGTACACATACGACTCAAGGAGGTGAGGTGGGAAGGATGATTCAAACTGCCTAAATGATATTTAGTCAAGTTCATTTTCTGTAGAATATAAAAATGAAGTGAAAACCAATTACGCTTCAATATTATTTATTTCTGGCCCCTTTAATTAGTTCGTCTGATGGGTGGGCGAGGGCTCATGTGTTTCGCTCACAAGCTGCAATAGACCTTTCAACTTCACGATATTCTCAATCTTAGTCTGCTTCTGGGGGATCCCCACAGCCTCGCGGTGCGTCGGAGGTGGAGGGCAGGAGGGCTGGCGGAAGGGGTTGAAACAGGTCGCACCAGTTTGGCGCTCATCCTCAACCGGTTGGGGGGGGGGGAGGGGAGGCGAAGCCGCCTAGTTGCAAGGGCTGATCGGACAAAGATACGAGTTATACGACAGTGTAAAACATTACATGTAGGTCTACAATGCGCTTATATAAAATAAATCTAAACTGAGTAAATTACCAGTATAATAATTAATATACATTTCTGAACTACTACGACTTAAAACATTGATGTGGAATTAAAATTCCAGCATTTAGTGTGATAATTAATTTGTTGACATCTCTACACACCTGTCCGCTTTTATGGTTTCAATCTCTTCACCGTCCGAGTCCATCTCCAGAATATCTTCAGCAAATCTAAGTTCTGTGGTAACTTCCGGTCAGTCTTTACAGCAGGAGTCGACACTGTTAATTTAAAGCAAAATAAATATCACAAGGACTAAATACCGACTAACTCGATGAACAACTTCATGATGTTTAAGTAGATGGTGTTTAGTACACATGTCAAATCATTGACTTCAGTTTTATTTATCATCCGTCAATCGTGACCTAAAATCTCTGCTGTCAGGAATGACACCGACACTGGCCTGCGCCGATCGACAGGAAAGAACCGATTTCTCAGGATGTTCAACTTTCGCTTTCTTTTTAGAAACCAGACGATTCTATTTATTAACGTGTAGAATAAAGGGGTTTAGTTGTCGTTTTATTTCTACCGTTTTTTTTCTACTGGCAAAAAACAATCGATCAAAATTAAATTGTTCCCGAGATTGTTGGTCAAAGTGGACATTAAACAAAGCTCCTAGCCTTCTTATCTGTGGGGTTATCCGATTGAGAAACAGAAAGTAAATGCATATCGTCTGTGCACTGACTTCTAACATGCTTTCCCATCCTTGCAACCTCTCGCGGAACCACGGTTGAGAAACCCTGCTCTAACAGTATTGTTTACGTTTAATATTTACTGGAATTTGCTTTATCAATTTTTTAGCAAATATTTTGATACAAATTGTGACAGATATTTGATGTTTTAAATGCAAAAATTATAAGATATGTAACTAAATAGCTGGACATCTAGATTGGGGGTCGAAAGCAGTGTAATTTCACCACTGGAGCTTGCGTTGATCATTTCGTCATCAGACGTTATCTGATCTGGAGTGCCCCAGTAGGACCCCACAGCCTCACATGCGTTCCCAGGTGGAGGGCAGGAGGGCTGGCGGAAGGGGGTGAAAAAGGTCGCACCAGTTGGCGCACACCCTCAACCGCCCTCCGTCGGTTGGTGAACAGATCATAGATCGATCATATTGTAACACCCACTTCACAACTTTTTGTGGATGTGGGCTGTTACTGTTATTGACAATACAAAACATAAGAATTATCAAAAGTCTTAAAACTCCTCCCCATTTACACTATGTGTACACCTAGCACAAATTATGATGTTTCATCTGCTCTGAGTCCTTGCAGTCATAGAGAATTGCACGTCTAAACGCAAAACACCTCCCCAATGACTATATTTAGCACAAAACAAGATGCTAACATCTGTCTGAAGAGTTAGCGCAAGAGTCATATGGAACTGTAGAGCTCCGTTCCATTTGCTGTAATTAGAAACACGGACATAACATAGATTCCGAAAGGATGAGTTAAGGTGGGAAAGTCACTTGTCTAACAGCCGACTATTACATAAATAGCAGCAAGCATTTGTGATTTCGTCTGCCAGCTTCAATTCATTTAACTGTATCCTGTAAGCGTTAACCTTACTTGTAAACTACTTCCCATGGTAACCAAGAAAAATTGTAGATGAGCCGAGAACGTAACATTTTGCACATTGCATAGACCAGACATAATAAAGTCAGTAGCAAGTAATATACATCCACAAGGTAAATAAAAAATTTTTGGTAAGAAAAATAAATTCAATAGAAAACATTATTTATGCTGTATTGATCATCTTATCTTAACTTACCGCGCATGCGTACAATACTTGATAACTAATAATACATGGGAATTAGAAATGGTTTTTGTGTGTAAGTTTAAACATAACATTTGAATACCGTTAATGTTCTTTACCATTGTTTTGCCTTTGAACCTTCTCTCAGAGAATATATTTTTATACCTATAATAATTCATTAATTAAGTAACAAAATGAATGCATTGCTAGAAATATAAATTAATTCGTTTATTGGAAGGCTTGATTATAAGTCACACTGCGACTCCCTCCCCCTCCCTCCCCTCATTATTCCCATGAATGCGACAATACAACATGGCTATGTGGCTCAAAAAAACCCCTCAAACTCCCATGTGTTTGATTAATTATTTATAGGTTCTATCGGTTATTTTGATGAGTAATTTGAACGGACAATGCAACACACGCGCTCGAAGTCAAGGACTCTTTAGCGTCGCTCCAAAAAACTCCCAGGGGGAGTGAGTGAAGAAGGAAGGAAGGAAGGAAGTTTTCACATGACCAGCTTTACGTTGCACCGTCGCGTTCACGAAACAGATATCAAAGTAGTCATCGAGGGTAAATCTAGACATGAGGAGAAGAAACAACACTTGCTGGAAGGGTCATGGATGCTTTAGCGCTATTCACAGAGCTATAGATAATATACCTGACATTTATTCGTACATATTTGGTATTCCCTGTTCAATGCATGCTGCAAGATTGAAGTGTGGAAATAAAATATTAACCCTATGTAATATACTAGTGAACTTTTAAATTGTAGCCTCTTGTAAAGAATTTAAAAGCTCTCTCTCTCTCTCTCTCTCTCTCTCTCTCTCTCTCTCTCTCTCTCTCTGTATATATATATATTTAAATTGCGGCTACTTAAGGGTTGTGTTAATGTGGAAAGTAAATTTTTTTAATTAGTTACCAGCTGTGTTCAATGCTCGGCAAGGGAAGTCGAATACTATTGATACTCGCCCTGTGAACAAAGTTAATATTGATTAAATGTTGATTATCTATTAGATTTCTATGTGTAGTTCACTTATTGTTTTTTCATCTTTACTAAATAGTTTTATAAAAACGCTCAAAATTATTAGGCTGAGCGAGTTTTGTGAATTAATGAAATAATGTTGAAATTATTGAACTGTTAACATTTATTCGATGGAAATTGCTAAATTTTAGAGCGAGACGTTCTAATTATAGTCAAACCAGCCAATTGTATGAAATTTTTTATTATTTGGTGAATGCTTACATCTTTCTTTAAGATAATAGAGAATTTATTAATGAATAATCTTAGTAAAAACTAGCTACATTACGAGTTCGTAATAAATGTATATTACCATGACATGATCAGCTGATAGGTAATGCAACATCAGAAAATGCGCCATGGAACTTCGAGCTCTCTGATTGGTTGGATTAGCAGGCAAAAGTGTATATAAACTGGCACTTTTGTCGCAATCGGGATCACCTCCCTATAATAATTAACTTCACTACCAAAACATTCATACAAAACCACAATATCGCAAACAACAACATGGAACTTAGCAAGAGGGGAACTGGTGGAAGCTACTTTAAAATGCTTCTCAGACAATATACACACACACTTTTTAACGAAAATATTAGTATATGAGCAAATAACATCACAGAAGCAATAACAAAAAGTGGCAAATGAAGCATCCCCATTAAAAAAACAAACACCACCCATCCCATGGTGGATCTCAACAACTATAAATAAATAAGAAAACCCAGAGCAAACCCAGACAATGACACATTAAAAATTACAGAACAACATATAAACGCAATAAAATACTAATACAAGATGCAAAAAGCAAACAAACAAAAATCTGGCACAAAACATGCAGCACTCGCACAAGGAAAAAACACAGCTAAAAACACTATGGAGAAAATAACCAAATCATTGGTAACTACTACGAAACCACAAATATCCACCCATTACAATACAAAACAATATCGAAGCTGTATCAATTCCAGACTTAGAAAAGGCAGAAACATTAGCAAATAAATTCCAGAGCATTGCTAACTACATCAACCCACACAAAAATTCTCAAAAACAAATTCTGAAGAAATAAGTAAAAAATAGAGAAAAAAAACCCAATAAACAATTACAAAGGAAACTTCTCACCAATAACAATAGGAGAAGTTAAATACGCCATAAAAACAAAAAGAACACTGCACCAGGAGCAGATATAATACCATATCAAATATTATGAAGACTACTACTCCTAATCATCAAAACATCATTATTTAACAATATATGATTAAGTGAGTGCATGTTTTGTAATACTAGGACAAATTATTTTACTTTAAAAGCGAGCGTTAAGCGCTTATTGATTGTGAGATTTAATGTGCATTGCAAACTGGTCTGGTTCTCAAAGATTTTAAACTAGATGTTTTTATTTTTGTTTTAAGTTGCCTCTCCTGACAGCTTAGGATTTCTTATCTGAATATATAGTTTCATTTAATTACTACGGCTCGTGAGTGAATTCTATAACTCAATAGTATGTTGGTGGTACTATAATTTTCTTTCGACGTTACCGAAGCAACTCGGCTAGACCGGCTTGAAACTAAATCTGATATGTATAATTTGAAAATGGCACAGTTCTTGTAATTCTTCATTATCAACATATTTTACCTGGGCAACAGATCAGGAAATGTCAGCACAATTTAATTAATCTAATTTCCAGTCCGGCTATTATTCTATAATTTCACCAGTGTTACAAGAGGTCAAGGAAGACAACAAACGAGAAATGAACGGAAAACAGCATTTTGAATAAATGAAAGCGAGATGTTCAGTGATTTATTTCTTTCCTAAGACGTGAGGTGCTCTAGTCGAGGTTATCACACTGAACAGAAATAGAGGCAGAAGAGTCAATCTCTTATTATACATCACGAAACGCGTTCCCGGTTTTATTAGCATAGATTATAGATTATTTTTTAATCTATATCTATACAAATGACATCATCACCATTTCTAGCTCACCTGTCCTGCTCAGAGAAACGTGCTTCAAAACACGCCTTTTTCTTGCAGCTACTCATTCTGACTGTCTCCGCGACTTCTGTAGCTAATGTATGTATCACATTCGGTTTGGTTGGGCCTATTTTTATTTACGGCTGACATTCAATGCTTTAATTTGTTTGAATGCAGTGCAGCGGAAAAGACCTCATGGCTGAAAGAGGTCATGTTACTTTCAAGCAAAAGAACTCTCGATATAATTATGTTTAAATCTTTTTGGGGTTGAAAATGCCCCCTTTTCTCCATCTACAAACGTCTGTGGATCAGTCAAAAATTAATCAAATCCACGCTCTCCAAAGTCATATTTGTATTTAACGGCAAAGTACGTCAATTCTTTTATATATGAAAATCTAACTGATAAAAAATTTCATACAATAACTTATCACTGAGTCTGAGTTTGTGTATGTACCAAATTAGTGAGGATGCGAATTAACAGGATCCCCGCTTTCCAGGTACAGAATCAAAGATGACACGTGACTACACAAGCTCTTCAACTCCCCAGTCTCTTGACTTTTACATTGCAGCGATACTCATCCGTTTACGTCGTTGTCATGTTTCAATTTCTACTGTTGTCAAGTTCTCCATTTAGATTACTGTTGGTTGGTAGTACATGTATTTGATAACTAGTGAAGGCTAGCGTGGCATGGCTGATTGGTAGTATTCTATATTTAGTAACGGCTAGCATGGCATGGCTGATTGGTTGTATTCTATATTTAGTAATGGCTAGCGTGGCACGGCTGATTGGTAGTATTCTATATTTAGTAATGGCTAGCGTGACATGGCTGATTGGTAGTATTCTATATTTAGTAATGGCTAGCGTGGCATGACTGATTGGTAGTATTCTATATTTAGTAATGGCTAGCGTGGCACGGCTGATTGGTAGTATTCTATATTTAGTAATGGCTAGCGTGACATGGCTGATTGGTAGTATTCTATATTTAGTAATGGCTAGCGTGGCATGACTGATTGGTAGTATTCTATATTTAGTAACGGCTAGCGTGACATGGCTGATTGGTAGTATTCTATATTTAGTAATGGCTAGCATGGCATGGCTGATTGGTAGTATTCTATATTTAGTAATGGCTAGCGTGACATGGCTGATTGGTAGTATTCTATATTTAGTAACGGCTAGCGTGACATGGCTGATTGGTAGTATTCTATATTTAGTAATGGCTAGCATGGCATGGCTGATTGGTAGTATTCTATATTTAGTAATGGCTAGCGTGGCATGACTGATTGGTAGTATTCTATATTTAGTAACGGCTAGCGTGACATGGCTGATTGGTAGTATTCTATATTTAGTAATGGCTAGCGTGGCATGGCTGATTGGTAGTATTCTATATTTAGTAACGGCTAGCGTGACATGGCTGATTGGTAGTATTCTATATTTAGTAACGGCTAGCGTGACATGGCTGATTGGTAGTATTCTATATTTAGTAATGGCTAGCATGGCATGGCTGATTGGTAGTATTCTATATTTAGTAACGGCTAGCGTGACATGGCTGATTGGTAGTATTCTATATTTAGTAATGGCTAGCATGGCATGGCTGATTGGTAGTATTCTATATTTAGTAATGGCTAGCGTGACATGGCTGATTGGTAGTATTCTATATCTGGTAATGCCTAGCGTGGGTGATTGGTAATATTCTATAGCTGGTAAAGTGACGTAGATGATTGGTACTTTTCGATAACTGGTGATAGCTAGCATGGTACTGCTGATTCAGCACGCAATCCCATTTCAAGAGAAAGACAAAAGGGTTTTGTAATCGGGATGTCTGATTATATTTATAGGTCGCTGAACACGTCCCATCCGACAGCACAGTGTTGTTTAATGTATCGAGGCGCAAGATACATGGCCTAGTGTTACTTACAGGTGTCACAGATAATCAATGGTATGCTTAAGTGTAATTGATTTTCCTGAAGCGTTGATTCTTACTGTACATTACCCCGGATTCATAGACTATCACATAATGTGATAATATATTTATATGCATATATACATACATGCATTCCAAGCGAGTGTGTGTGGTGCGTGCGTGCGTACTCATATTGATTTCTTTAATTAACCGTCATGACGAGATGTATAATGAAATAATGTTTTATTCGTAAATCTGTTAATTAATTTTATTTGATATATTCTTTGTAGTCAAACCAGAACCAAACAAAGTCTCGTGCCATTAATCTGAAGGCTGAAACTCAATTCTTATAGACCTCCATTTGAAAAAAAGTAAACTAATTATAAATATTAGCTTGATACAATGCATAATTACGATCGATTCAAAGTCTTTTCTGAAACAGAGTACTAGTTAATTAAGTAATTAATGAAGCACTTAAATAATACTCTGGTGCAGGTAGAAAAGTTTCAACTTTGACATGCAACCACCATACATGACTAGCAAACATTATTTATTTTATCATCTAATAAGCCAATCATGATCATCACTTATAGGCGGCAAGACATAATAGAGACATTGTCCAAGGATAGTAATGGCCAGCATTGAATCCAACGGGTTCCTTTGATTACGTCTCCTTTCACAAAATACATTTTCATCAAGTACATTTAAAGATATAAAGTTAAATTCATTTTTGTACAATGCAAATTTATCGCCACGTACGGTAGTACAGAGGCCTAGGTTTAAAAATATTATATTACTTTAATCATTAAAACCCTGATCAGGTTCTGATCTTCTCTAGCACTTACCCTGCTTCGGTTAGCACATATATAACTTCAGCCCAAAAACAGATCTGGGAATGCCAGACTATTGTTTACCACAAAATGAAATAAGAAATCAATTATTTCTGCTGGTTAATTACTGTCAGGGACGTACTTTTCTGTTTTAAAATACAACTGTTCAAGATGAACAAAAAAATGACTGACAAAACACATTATATATATCATTAAAAAAATTGAAAATATTTTGAAATGCAGCATTTTCTGCCAATTACTTCAAACTTAGAAGGAAGAGAATTATTTTTCTAATCTAAAATACTGCATTAAATCCCCACCTCTCTCTCCCCACCCCCGTTTCATGAGATAATCTTTTCTGAAATCATATATCCATCATGGTCACTCGCAATGCAAAAGTTCGCTCCACATCCTCACTGCAAAATTTAAATGTAGCTGCAAACAATTAGCATGCCACAGAGAATGGTATGTAGCTTCAACACACATAACTCTAATATTAAATGATATATAGTGCATGTACAATTTTTATATCTAGATTATCACTCGCTTTATATCGTTCGGTTTGCGCCATTGCCCCTTGCTGGCGCCCCAAATAATTCGCACATGCGTGATCAAAGTTTGCTGACGTCAGTTATCCGGTGGCTAAACAGGTGACATATAACGCGTTCATTAAATCGACATTGGTCTTAGTGAAATCTACGTGGCACATCGTCAACTTTACGAAAATGTTGAAACTTATTTTCATAGGACTTTTGTTTGCTTTTGTGGCAGCAGGTTGTAATGAATTTTATTTGTCATTATTTGTCTTAAAAATATAGAAACTAATTTTAATTAAACACTAATAATTATTATTTTTAAAAAAAAGATTATGTGTGATATTTGTTAACAGTTCTTTGAAAATCTTTTTAAACAACAACATAGCATTTGTATATCTCACAATTACTGATGTTTACATACATGAGTGTGCCAATGTTTGTTTTCCATTCAATTCTTTAGCCACTTATTTATTTTGAATGGCTGTCTTAATTAACAAAAATAATTATGAAATAAAAGTTTTGAGAAAAGAGGAATGATGATTGCTATACAGATATGTGAATTCATTTATTCTTTATTTCTAATCATCTCCTTTTTCCATTTGAGCAAAATGTCGACGTTGAAGACTGCAGCAGTTTTATCTAATGATTACGTGCCCACTGGACTATAACGGACGCGATAGACCTCCTGCTGACCGCTAGAAATGGTCATAATGTTTAAAACGACTGAAACAGCCAATAAAAGCCCGTATATCAATATTTGTATATTTATTTTTTTAAATAGTTCATTGACGTACTTAGAACACTGGAGTGAATTTAGTGAGACATAGTTGGTTCAACAATTTGAGCATGACGTGTTTTTTCTCTCTTTAGGATTGTGTGGGTGGATGTTCGATGTGGTGGTGGGAGGAGAGAATAGAAAAAAAGTTTTGGATAATTTTTTTTTTAATTTTTAGTTTCATTTCCCCCTGTCTTCCTAAAAATGTTATACATTACTCTTGAACTATACTTATGTCATCGTTTTCATAGTCATCAAAGTTCGCAACTCTATACTCTAAAAAAAACCAACAACAACAACTTTAACAACACACAGGTGTCCTTATTTGCTTTCAACAGCATTTCAGTGAAATTAACTTCGAAGACCATTAGTTTGAAACAACCATGATGAAACAGTTAAATGATTCGAGTGCACTTAGTGATTTAAGTTTCTCATTCCACTCTGTTTTGACGTTTTGCTAGCATATGTGGGGGAAAAAACGGAAAAAAAAAAAGATGGGCTGTAATTGGTTGTTAACGATCTATTATTTATTTCGTTTCGATTCTGTCCTGACATTCTGTCCTAACATTCTGTCCTGACATTCTGTCCTGACATTCTGTCGTGATGTGGAAAGGGTGGGCTTTAATTTGGCTGTTGACATTATCGGGCTTTATTTTATCTGTTGTTCAGAGAATTGATTTATTCTTTTGATAAATTCAATCACTTGTATGATAAAAAAAAAACTTTTAAACAAGAAAAAGACAAATGTAAAATGTTTGGCAGTGGTGGTGGTGGTGAAATTGACGTACGAATGTGAGAAAGTGTATCAAGCCAATAGCGACCTACATCAGATTACGTACAACTGTCACTTGTTCGATTGATAAGTGAAAACAAGTAGCAGAGACAGGGCGTTGGCACGATTATTGAAATGTAATGCACATTAACGTATGTGAACGCAGTAGTCACTAACATTTCAAAAAAAAAGACAGAAACACAATTGGAATTTTACATTGTTAGAAGAGCAGCAGAGCATCACTTTAATTTTGCTACAGAGTTTACTGCAGAAAAAAAAAAGGAAACACAAAAGTTACGAACTAAAGCGACTGGGACACGATCGGAGCATTTTGCTGCGAAGTATTCGTAAATTTACACACGTATAAAGCAATTTGTGAGTAAAAGTTACGCAATAGTGCTGGGCAACAAAATTCGGTTCAGAGTTTTGTGACTAAAAGATAAATACCTGTAATGGTTTTTCCACAGTTCGGTTTACTGCATAATTAAATGCTGCTGATAGCAAGTGCGCGCGTGTGAGAATATATATATATATATATGTGTGTGTGTGTGTGTGTATTATTCTGTAATTTTCATTTCAATTTTCTTTTTCTTTTGCAATAATACAGCACAACTTGATAAATATCTCGAAGCAAATAATTAGCACACTAAAAAGTAAAAATAAGAAATAAAACAATAACTCCCCCCCCCCCCCTACACTCACCCGCCTCCAGTCAAACATTATCATTTGTTCACCGAAAGCGCTCCTATGTGCTAGCTTACAATGGTGATACATATAATAATCGAACGGCAAGTGTATATGTACTAAAAAAATTTTTTTAAAGTCTGTTTTGAGGTAAAAAAAAAAAAAATGAGCTCTTCATGTCTTCTGGCAGAAGTCAAGTTCGTGGATGAGGTGGTGCAGAACTTTGATTCTGAGGTGAACACCAGGCTCACCGACCAGATCAACAAGGAGCTCACAGCTAGCTACGTCTACCAAGGCTACGTAAGTCATCTGCACAACCTCCGCACTTTCTCGTCTCCTGTTCCAGCACTGAAGTGGGCAGCGTGTCAGCGAAGTAAACTGTTTAGCACCCACTTCCCCAGCTGTTCTAGAAATGACTATTCTGTCACGTGGTCTTTTGTTCTTGTTACTAGTGCTGCTATCTTAGTAATTCTATATATAGAATTTTTAATGTTTGTTCATGTATATTCTGTAACATAATTAAGTATTAAAAAAAATTGTCTACGATGTTATAGAACACTTTCATATGTATTAGTACTTTGTAATATTAATGTGATTTTTCATAAAATTATATATATATATATGTTGTGTTGCTGAAGCAGTTATCCACATCGTTTACACTTTTCAATAAATCTAAATAGCTTGCGGCCGAGTAAAGTTGTCTGTATGAATTGTTTTACCAAATAATGTGTAAGTGCTTTTCGTTGCTTTCGTAATTATAATTTTTACTGAAATTGTTCATCTATCTATAATTTTATGAATGCTGTGAAAGATCTCACTAGACCTTGCAATAATTAACGTAATATTACTTTGAGGAAGTAAAACTATCACTGAATGTTGTGAAAGATCTCACTAGACCTTGCAATAATTAACGTAATATTACTTTGAGGAGATAAAACTGTCTTTCATTAGATGGCATTCTGTTGCAGGCGTCTTACTTCGGGCGCGCTGACGTAGCTTTGCCAGGTTTCAAGAAATTCTTTTCTGACGCGTCCAAAGAGGAACGTGAGCATGCGCAGAAGCTCATCGATTACGTAAACATGCGCGGTGGTCACGTGCAGTACAGTCAGATTGACGTAAGCAGAACATTCAAACAAAATCTCAATAAATTCTTAAATGATTTGTAAAAGAAGTAGGAATAACATCAGCATATTAGTTTAACTTTCGAATTTCAAAATGTATTTATTGAAAACAGCTAGCCAAAGACAGATCACAAGCACATTAATTATCAGGATGCACGATCGTAATATAAATAATTTACTGCTGTAGTACATATTAAGACGTACACTAGAACAGAGAGATAGATAGAGATAGATAAGTAGCATAAAGTCTCCATTTTGATTTTTTACAGCTAGCCATCGCGTGTGTAGCAATGGCCGACGAGAATACTTTTAGCTCATCTCGCAGTCGAGCGTGTGTAAGTTATTTCTCTCTTTGTGGCTGTATTTGATTGTAAGTATACTTTAGTTGATTACTGTTTATATATCATAAAGTTTTCAGCTGTAAACAGCATATTTATTTTATATATAACAGAAGTTTGTACATTGTCCGGACTGTTTGCCGTGTGTAGGTTATTTTTCGTGCGCAATATTTCATTGTTAATATCTTTGATTGTGTGCGTAAGTTATTTTCTGTTTCGAAGTGTTTCAATGCTTGTGCATTTTGCAGATTTTTATTGCTAATATCTTAGATTGTGTATGTAAGTTATTTTTTCTGTATAACAGTATTTCATTGCTCATACCTTTGGTTGTGTAAGTTATTTTCTGTATTACAGTATTGCATTCCTAATGTATATGTACGTGGAAATATTTTTTCCTGTGTGGCTGAATTTGTTATTAATCTTGTAGAGTCTCTCGACTGATTTATTGCGAATAATCTAGTGCGAAAAACATTACACAACATTATTCTATTATTTGTACACAAAATTATATTGCCTTTATTTTTTTCTGCTTTCAAAACAGATTTGTGAGTTTTTGAAGACGAGGTCTAGCAACGAGTGTGAGGTAATTTTGAAAAAGATTGTTGTGATATTTTCATTCATGAATGATTTTAAAATCTGTCATTTAAAATTAATATACGTTCCTTATCTCGATAAATGTTTCCTTATGTAACGTTTGGTGTAAGAATGGGTGTGGATGATAGATAGTAGTATTTTGCCAATAGAACCCTGCACCTTAGATAGGAACCAAAGTAAAATTTGCGACACACGACAACGAAGCGTAAACATGTATACAAATAATGTTGGCTTGCCCCCAGTCAGGCATGCAAAAATGTTTAACATAATTAGTGAAAGAGTAGATGAGAGTCCAAGACCAACATTCTGCTGACTTTTACTAAACTACTAACATTACTCGGTTCCGATCTCCATTTGTTTTGTAAAGTGTATATTAAGGAAAAGTCATACAATCTTTGTGCCGTAATGTCTTTCAATATGAGAAGCCATCAACAGAGAAACTAAACTCTTACTAATTTGACCTCTTTTAAAAAATTTTTTTTTTACATTAATTGTCATTCTTTTAATATTTCTGCCACTTCTCGGTATGTTAAGGACATCCCTTAAGTGGGCACAGCCACTGTCTCGTAAGGTCCAGTTCAGGGATATAGCATTTGAAACAACAATCTCTTGCATGTCAGAATTAAAATTTTCAAAGAATTCCAACCATATTCAGGAGGGTGTAACAACAAGCCATTTTTTCCAGCCCCAAACAATGCCCGTATGTACAGATGATAGTTACATAGATTTTTGCCAGAATACTGTGTGCTCTAAAAGAAATGCTGCCACTATTCTGAGGCTGTAAATGCACAGAGAACACTGGAGACAAATATCTTCCATGAAATTATACACACTTACAGCTTCTTGCTCTGACTGATTAAGGGTCAGATGCAAGTGAGTCTTTAAAAACCTGTTCGTATTTGATCCAATGATCATTTAAAACAGACTTTTGATTGTTTACATCAATTTAAACTTCATTCCTTTAAAGTCTGAGATGAACAAAACACTGACTGAAGTCATACTAAAAGTGACCAAAGTATATCGGATGGCAAGTGGTAGCCCGTATATTTTATGCCTCCCTTCAGTTCTGCTGACTCTGAAGCTTGGTGACAGTAAAGAAAGAGGGAGGCAATACACTTAAGTCACTGCTACTGGCTAATAGTCTTTAAATGTCAAAGACCTAGAGAGGAGGAATCTAGGTCAATTGTGCAACTGTGCTCAGTCAGGTATTCTGACAATGAATATGAAATTTCTAAGTCATAGACCCAATGGATATATATTGCAATATACACGATAAAAATATCGCCGTTTCCTCGAGATTTATGATGCTACCAATGTACACAAATGAGTTTAATGATGACACAGAGGACTAAAGGCCATTTTTTTAATATTCAAGGTATGACACTTGGTAAGGAAACCCGAGCTCCGTATGAATTTTTAACATTTAAAATATTTAATTTATTTTGTTGCTAACTTTCCTAGTTATTTCTTTTGATTTTTTAAAAGTAAATTTAGTAAAAGTAATTTTTTTAAAGTAAATCTTGTGACTCACTAATAAAAGTATTATACAAGCAATTGAAAGGAAGTGTTATTGCTTGAGTTATAACTCATCCACTCTTTTATACTGTAGGTACTTGACATTAAAAACAACTCTGTACTGAAAGTCGTGCTATTATGTAACTTAACTGCACGCAGAACAAAAGCAACAACATTGATATCTATGAATTAGAATATTGTGGCCACTTTGTGTCGTCATGCGGCGATCTCGAGCATCAGCGAGAGCTTTGATTTAAAAAAAATGTAACACTGAAATAAAATACAAAATTTGCAAAAGATTTCGAACCATAACGTTTGCCAAGAAATTAAATACGTTGAAATTAGAAGGGGAGCGGGGAGGAAGAAACGGATTTTATAAATATGTACATGCTTGATGTGGGTTGTTACTTACTTGTCTTTAAAATCGAAACTTCATGGTTCCTTTGGATGGTCGCGTTCACACTAACAACACACCTTCACACAGCCACATATGGAAAGCACGAGTTATGACTTAAAAGTGTAGTTCGATACCCAGTGTATAAGTGCTGAAGACTTTTCGTAGGAAGTAGGGATGAATGCTATGGCTTCTACAAACGACTAATGAAAGTCAGATTCCTTAACTACTCAACTTGTTGCACATGCAGGAAACTTTCCAAGACAAGTACGGACTGCAGGCTATGGAGGACGCTCTAGCTCTCGAGCGCTACGTTAATAAGCAACTCCTTGACCTACACAAACTGGCCGACGGCAAGGGAGACTCCCACGTAAGTTTGTCACCTTCCTTCCTTCCTTCCTTTCTTTCTTTCTTTCTTATTATCTTATCGTGTCGTTCAGGTAATCTTACACGTCTTCTTTAAAATGTGAGTTTTAATAGCTATTCACAATCATCTTACTCGAATGCCCATCTTTGATTGCGTTTTATGTCAGCTTGAGTTTTTCCATAATTAGCACAATTCGTACAGTTTCCCCATTTTAACTATTTAGCAAAAACTTTAAAAAAAAAGAAGTTCATTTCGACACGATAGATGTTTTATTTTTAATATAGGTTATTTTTGTGGTAAAAAATGAAAGGATAAATTAATATAAAATTGTGTTTGTTAATAAAGAACATAAATAAATAATAGTCTTCTAATTAATTTTTCCATTAATTTTATGGTTGACTTAGTTTTCCACGGTTAGGCAGTAGGCCGATCTAAGTAGTTATGATGAGTTTTACAGAAACCTACAAGCTATAGTTCAACGGGTTTTCTCGTTACTGAATGATTGACTTTTGTGCCTTACTATAACACGGTTGATAAAATGAAAAATATGTTTCATAGCATTTATTCCCAATACCTCCACTTTTATTTCAGCTTACACACGTTTTGGAACACGAGTTTCTTGAAGAACAGGTAACTTCCATCCGGGAACTCGCCGGCTACGTCACGCGCCTGCGCAGTTTCAAGACGAGCTATGCTCTGGGAGAGTACTTGTTTGATCAGAAGTTGCAGTAATTCTACTGCTGCTTGTCTTGTCAGTGTCTTATGTCAGAACTTAAAAAGAAATTCGAAATTTTAAGCGTACATAAACTTAAAAGGAAATCGAAATTTTGTTTGTTTGTTGTTCTCCCAACTCCCCACCGTTTCCAGCGTACTGATTCCACACGGCAACTCTATTAGATGTGCAAGTATTTTTTATGCTTTTAGTTTTGTTTTATGTGTCGTTTTTTTTTCTCTATCTTGTGTAATAAATGTGTGACTTCATGCGAGCCGTCTCTTTTTAATACTTTATAAATGACGCTGTGAGATAAGTAAACACTTTTTAATAGGCCTACTTTATAAATGACGCTGTGAGATAAGTAAACACTTTTTAATACTTTATAAATGACGCTGTGAGATAAGTAAACACTGTAGAGGAGAGAAAAGAAACAAACAAGAGCACATATGTAAAAGTAAAGCAAATAAAAAGTCTGAAAATAGCAAACAAAAAGCTTTTAACAAGAATACAAATGCAACTAATATGCTTTAAAAAAAAAAAAATCAAATTATCGATTTTATAGCTTCTGATGTTTCATCCTGCTCTTCTCACACTACAAAATGCATAATAATAATAAACAATATTAATGGTGCTTTTACTACAAAGACCAACACTTAAAATTATATTTGCATTTACTGAAATTATTTTGTTTTGTGAAAGTTTAAAACAGCAACAACAAACTCGTTTTCGAGCAAAGCTAACATCTTGTGTTTTAAACTCCTCTTTGTCGGTGTTTGGAATCTATACTATAGACAGTATAGAGTAGAGAGCCTCAGCTCTGTCAAGTAATTTAAGGTGAATTGTGTAGTGGTTACATTCACGCAGTTTCACTCCCAAGGTCTGCAAGAACTTTTCGTCCGTTGGACGTTAGCAATTAAGGATTTGCCTTGGGCAACTTGGTTCCCCTCACTGGATTTTGGGGAGCCGACCAGCTCAAATGAGCGATTTAATATCGAAATCTCACAATGGAATGGCAAACTTATTTCTTTAGGGATAAGGATTTGTAAAAGGTATAAAATATCTCCATGACTGTCCCACATAATGAATTGATTTAAATTCCCTTCGTGATGAAATGAATCCGCTATATGGCGAGTCCCAAAAAGGATGAAATATGTAAATAAAAAAAAAATAATAAAATATAAATTTTAATGAAAATTTGAAATTTAACTTGAAATTAATGTTTTGCAATTGTTGGGGTGGGGTATTCGACAAATGTAAAACATTTATTTTCACTGATAAACTAGGTAAATTATAATAAAACTAATTAGGACAAATCCGCCAACGCTCCCCCCCCCTTTTTTTTATTTTTTGAAGAAGGGGGGGGGGGGAAGTTAGATACCTTTGGTCTTTCCATGTAGTTTATTCAAATACAAATCATTCATAAATGCTGAAGATGTATTTTTTTCTGACTTTACCAGCGGGTGATTATTTTTATATCTAGACCTATAACACACATCCAGAATTGTAATTTAAAAATAAAATGCAATTTAAAAATGTTACTTCTATATTGTATATGAAGCTGTTAACACAAACTAATTATAGTATGGATTGCCTAAAGCCAATAAGAATATTTAGATTTCAATATTAGGTGTCCTCCACAATAAACTAGCATCCAGTTAATTGAAATATCTATAAAGCAGTGCCATTTCTTAAATTGTAGGATTAATAATACAGAACTATCTTTTCTACCGCAGACAGTCACTTCTGAGACGAGAAGTTAATATTTATCATTCTGTCCCACCTTGGACATTTGGATATATCATCTTAGAGGGTAAGAAATTTTACGTCTTAGAAAAGCGATAATTTGGCGTAATATTCGTGAAATGGAAACGTAGGCAGAAACGATCGTGAAAACGTTCTCTTCGCTTCATCTATTGTTTGAGCAAATTTGTTAAGTGAAAGAACGCCTTTAATACCAATCATCTAATCAAGAGGAAAAAATAAATGTTCTGTTCTTAAGCTGTAAAATTTCTCTGCAACAGCAACAATGATACCAGAACCTCAGACACATTCATTTGCGCGTGTGTGTTTGTGTGTGTGTGTGTGTGTGTGTGTGTGTGTGTGTGTGTGTGTGTGTGAGAAAGAGTATGAATGTGCATTTGTATTACTGAATGAAAGTTTGAAAAATAGATTTTTGTTTTCCAGTTCCTTGTTTTCGTTAGACACTGACTGGGAATATAAAATGGTTATCATTTCAGTTTACTATGTTAGTCAATCAATCATGATGATGACCTCACACAACTGACGTCACTTTTGTCTGCATCTCTTCTGGTGTAACTACTACATCTGAGTGTCGTCATTGTCATCACAGACCCACCAGGAAATGTGATTTGTTTTTGCATTTGGGTGGGATGGGGGTGGAGAATGAAAAAGATGGTCTAGGCTCTGGAAGAAAGAAGTCCTTGCAGGAAACCAAAAGAGCAATGAGTTAGACAGAAGTGTTTTCTATGTAGCGTGTTTCTTGCAGACAATTTTGGGTTGTAAATTCCAAGTTTTCTTCAAAGCTGAATCAAGGCGACAAACTGTCAAGAGGGATGAAATGCTGAAGACAAAAGAAGCGAATGAGTCTTATCTAGTTTTCAGCTTTACTGCACTGAAGACGGTATGTCGCCGAATTGCATTCAAGGCATGACTATAATTTCAGGTGCAGTTGACAAAATATTTAGGTTATTTTATTGTCAGAACGACAAAATAAACTAAAATTTCTGAAAGTATCATGGATCCTGTTTCCAGTCCATTATTTTTGTCTCTCTGATTTGGGGTTTTATGTTAACTTTCAACTTTTGTTCATTTATAAGTGCCTTTTGAGCAGAGTGAGTGCACAGAAGGGAAATTTACAAGTGGCAATGCTCTTTTCTAATGAGTCAATGATGGAGAGGGAATTTTACAATTGGAAATGTTCTTTTCTAATGAGTCAGTGGTGGAGAGGGAAATTTACAAGTGGAAACGTCCTTTTCTAATGATGGAGAGGGAAATTTACAAGTGGAAATGCTCTTTTCTAATGAGTCAGTGGTGGTGAGGGAAATTTACAAGTGGAAATGCTCTTTTCTAATAAGTCAATGATGGAGAGGGAAATTTACAGGTGGAAACGCCCTTTTCTAATGAATCATTCAATCAATGGTGGAGAGAGAAATTTACAAGTGGAAACGCCCTTTTCTAAAGAGTCAGTGTTAGGGAGGGAAATTTACAAGTGGAAACGTCCTTTTCTAAAAAGTCAGTGTTAGCGAGGGAAATTTACTTTTACAGAAGCGTCCTTAAGAAGAAAAAAAACACAGTTCTATAAATGAAATATGCAGGATGTAAAAGATTTGTGAATGCTTTTTAAAATGTTTTATTCTTGTGCAACTTTAGAAAGTGCTGGAAAGTGTGTAAAATTAGATTTTTATAATTTACTGATAAATAAATCCAACTTTGCTTCAAAGACACTAATTTCCTTAATTAGTGAGTATAATTTGGTGATGCCCTTGTAATTTGTAAAGTGCTGAGGTGTTGAATAATGTCAGTCAAAAATGCAAATATACAGATAAAAACTGGATTCTGAAGATGAATTAATAGTTTCTCCTTATGTTTCTCCCCATGGAAGAGTTTGACTTCTTGAATCAGAACCCAGAATCTTGCCAAAACCTTACCTCTGCTTAGCCAGTGAACATTGGTATGGTATGTAGAACAAGATCACCGTAATTGGTTTCGTACACTTCAACAATTGTCTCAAAATGCTGGTGGCTTAAAGATTTAGCCTGGATGAAGTTCAAAATTTTTACAACAACATCCATAACATTTTTCACTTCATTGTCTTTCATTTTTGAGCAAAGTTGGTGAATTATGCAGAGGTAGGCTTGGAAATCTGGAAAATTGTTATCTTTCTTCAACAAGCCAATCAATCCAACTCTCTCTCCTACCATTGCTGAGGCACCATCCAAGGTAACTGAAATTAGCTTCTTAATGTCAATATAATTTTTTAACAAGCATTCTTTGAGTGCTCTATAAGGGTCTTCTCTTCGGGTTGTCTCTTTGAGCAGTATCAGTGCCAACAGTTCTTCTTTACATGTATCCCCTGCATCGAATCTAATCCAAATTATTAGTTGTTCTGTATCAGTAACATCATATGATTCATCCAAGGCTAAACTATAGCCAGAGGCATTCTTCAAATCAAACTACACCTGATCAAATATATTACTGGATAGCATTGAAACTCGTCTTGCCACGGTCTGATGAGATAACTGAAGATCTGAAAGTTGCTTTTTGATTTCATCTTTTTTCTTAAACTCAGCAAGCAAAGAATCAGCACATTTTTTAAAACACTCATTAAAGGTTTCGCCATCTGAATATGGTTTCTGTTTTCTTGCTAAAACCCAGCTAATCTTCAAGGATACCTCGGCAAAACAGTCATTTGCACTCATTTGTCGTCGAAAACTATTTTGCTGGCCATGTACATTTCGTTTTAGAGAATTTACTTTGTCTTCCCTCACTTTAAGACCAACGGGAAATTTTTCTCAAAATTGTTATGTTCCCATGACGGATTAAACATACCGTTTTCTTCTTTAACTTTCCGCTTTCTGTTGACTGGTTCAAACTGTCCATAGGCTGGGGCCGCTGTGTTGTCCGTTTTATTTGATATGCTTGTCATTTTTACAGATAGAATAAAATTATAAATAGAAAAAACTTATTACTTTATTATTTTTATTATTATTATTATTTTTTTTACAAAACTTTTAACTGAACTCAATAACAATGATGTATGCACAGCGTGTTGACAACAGAACATCCGCTTCTGGTAGTGAATCTTAGCAAGTGTGAAAGGTCACTAAAATTCTTTTAGAATTAAAACTTTTGGAATTTTTTAGGAACTATTATTTTGTGCAATATTTAAAATTGACAATAAATTTTCAAATAAACTTAGAATTAGTCAAGTAATTATTAAAAAAATTCAAGAAATTAAATAAAATGTTTAGGTTTTATGACAAGATTTTATGTAACTGAAATTTTAAAAAATATTGTGATATATCCGGCAAGCCGCAGGTGGACAACACTGTTCTAAAGAGATAAATAAATTATTAGAGACCCACCACCACCATAAATCAGAATTAAAAATCTGTAAAAATATTAATAATTAAATAAATATATAGCACTTTGCACGTGTGTGTGTGTGTGTGTGTGTGTGTGTGTGTGTGTGTGTGTGTGTGTGTGTGTGTGTGAACTAACGCAAAAATAATACTACTAAAAATCAATAAACAACAGCAGAATCTTCGTAGCTAACACTTGCTCCCTTAAGACTATTTATTTAAATGTAACATCATTGAAAGTTTAGTTTTATTTTGTAAACCTACTTTTTAAGGATTTATAGAAAACACTTAAAAATAAGCAATAAAGAGCGAACATATCTGGCACATTCCTCATACCTTGGGGGGGGGGAGGGGGTCTTTGGTAGTGAGCGGTCCACCTGGTGTGGACGAGACCCCAAAATGTAGTGAGGGTAACCCGAAGGCCCTACATAAGCTATGGAGAGGAAGGAAGTTAACGGAACCACCCGTACTACCAATTAATCACTCAGTGCTTGTGTTGCTAGAACTGGTAGAGAGGGAAAGGGACATTTTTTTAAACGGGTCGGACTGGGCACTTGTAGCCACAGGAAAACAAAATCAGCCGGCATGAATCCAAAAGAAAGCGACGCAAATACGACACTTATCTCAAATAGAGGCAGTAAGTTCAAGTGGCAGTAGCCAATTCTGTTGTGAATAATGAGTTATCTGCCCATTGTTGCTGCTCGTGTTGTCCCTCCCCCTTCCCCGTTCCCTACGATGCCAGTCGCTACTCAAATTACGTCATTCCAATTTTGGGTGACTACCTTTATCATTGTCATTCGATTCTCTGTTTATTTATGCTACTGACGCAGCGATCTGGCTCCGGGTTTAAACTTTCGCCCTGTTATCATCGTTCGAGTTATCAGTCAGAACTTTGACCACCATCACGGCCTGCTGTACCTATTTAGATGTGAGGCCACTGACGGATGATAGAGTACGTTCGTCAATGCCTGAGTGCTTTAAATTCCTCACTCCTAATCAAGAAATGAGGTTCGCCAAGGGTTGAATGCTACCCAACCAATCAGGAGTGTTTGCGTGATTTCCCTACATGAAACACAGTGTCCTAATCAGAACCACGCCACACGAAAGTGACCGCAGTCTCGCGCATGTAAATCGCTGACAACTGCCACCCAGAAATCGTACCGCAGTCAACTACTGACAATAAACAACTTTTATCAATTGAATGTAGGTCGCATGACGCGCAAATAGTCAGTCATCGATAGGAGATAATTGCTCGGGTCCTAATTCTATCAAATGCAATAAACTTTCTATGTAGTGTCGGCTGTCGGTGAATTTTTCTGGTAAGCATACTTTGTCATTTCAATTTTGACACCGCATTGCTCACACATTAAAGCAAAATATTAAATATTTGTTCTCCTGTATTTGTACTCCTGTTTCTCTTCATTCCCAGTCTCAAACGTACAGACGGGCAACAAGAAAGAAGACACCACCACCACCACCACCACCAAAAGAAAAAAAAAAGGAAGGCAAAAATTAAACCCAGATGAATAGCAGCATGGCGTGGACGTCATTAGGGTTTTTAGTGTTGTGTTCTCTTTTCTTGGGAACTGTCTCACTTAAGAACGGTAAGTTCGAACAATTTAAAAATTAATTTAATTTCATTTTTTAATTTTAAATTTCACTTCTGTATGTGCATATTAAATAAATAAACATGCAGCTAAATACACAATTAAAAAGACAGCAAACCAGCAAATAAACAAAAAACAATCTGAACAATTAAACAATTGAACAATCTGAACAATTAAAAAGACAGCAAACCAGCAAATAAACAAAAAACAATCTGGCAAATAATAAGCATAAAAACAGATAAGTAAATAAACAAACATGTAAATAAACCAATGAACAAACATTTACATATATGTCATGCTGATTTAATAATCTTTTCAACTCTAGTCACATCTGGGCAGAGACAATATAGGAGACAAGAAAACTAGTAATACTATTTATAGTGACTGTAACTGTTTCAGATATTTCCACTGTACCAAGGGGCTTAAACGACGTTGGACTACACATTTTTTTAAGTTTAAAAAAAGAAAATGTTAAAGTGTTGATTATCAACAGCCAGCCCACATGCATGACATTTTGCTGAGCACACCTTAAGTTAAGGTACACGGAAGAGACAATGGTAGTTTCTGTTTATTAGTTTCAATAGAGTCAAATCTGAAACCATCAACCTGGGTGCTAAAACCAACGGTTTCTTTGGCATTGATATAATCATTTGTGCTCTGACACTTTTTTAATTAAGGAAAATAAATAAATCCATTACTTTTAACAACTGCAATTAATGCGATTTTAATAAAATTGAACTCGAAGTTAATTGTGTTCCTTCTGGTCCACTGAAAGCTAAATATTATGTATGCATGACTTTAATTTAAATTGGAATGGTTATGATTCCCATGGTACAGACAGATATTGACAGATAACAGTGCATGTATTTCGTTTCACACATTACGTATTATTCTCATCTTGTACATAGCACACTCGTGCTCACTAAATTCGCAATGCGAAAACAACGCATTTACGCCCGAAATCTATTAATATTAGAGATGGTTGACATGACAGTCAGCCTGTGTGCGCGCGTGCTTGTAGCATGAAGTAGTTACATAATGCTGAGTATTCATTATAAAGAATTAAGAAAGGAAAAGCTTGGTAAATGTTTTAATTATTGCAGATTTCGTCGAGGATGTGAGACAGAATTTGGACGAAAAGAGCAACTCGGAACTTATCCTACAGATGGCCGCCTTTCAGAAAGCAAACCTTGCGTATATGGCCTACGTAAGTACGATAAAAACAAATAAGTTTGTCTATTGATCTAGGATGGAAGCTGCCATCATCCTTATTAATGAACGAATGTGTGACATAGCTTTGTGTCCGGGTAAAAATGACTTCAGTTTAGACATTTTTTTAAATCCTAGCATTAAACAAAATCTAATGACAAGAATTAACATAGAAATAAGTAAGTACATTTTAAAAAAAAAGTATATATATTTTATTAAACTGTTCTCACCATGCTTAATGCGCTTATTACAATAACATGGAATTAGGGAAGACAACAGTCTTTTAATAAGTTATATAAGTAATATTTAAATAAACAAATAATAGGTAACTTAGCTGAAGATCGGCCGGATCAATGACCTTCCAAGAGGAATCTTCATTACCTCCCTTAGAAATGCTATTGTCCATAGACCCATGATTCTCTAAATTAATATTACCTGAGATATAAGGTGCCACCAAGGTCTGCAATACATGAGAGTTCTACTTAATGATCCTAATGATCTGGTTTGATTAACTTTCCTCACCCCAATCCACCCCACTAAGGATCAAACATATGGCTTAGGTACACAAAGAGATTTAAAGTGTAGGAGACTATAATCAAGAATTTATTAAAAATAGCCATAAATAAAAAATTCAGGTTAACAATAAAGATAGTGGCTGAAACTAGTTTTACTCTCTCACTTCTAACTGGACAGACAACGCTGAGGTTCTGTAATTATTCGTTACCATCTGGTAAATAAATGAGACAAATAGTCTGGTGAACTTCTACAGTCCAAGTGTGATTTAAATAATTAGTACTTTCAAGCATACTTACTTAATTTATGGGGAGCACTTCCGGCCTAGGCAGGTTTCGCGCTCTTTCACACATTAAAGGTACAGACACAACTGTAAAAATTAGAATGCCGACTGGAGGTGAGAATAAAAAGATAGAATCTGATGGTCTGACGAATTACAAACTGGATGACGTAATTGCCACAGGTTGAATTGACGTGGGATAGTTTAACAGTTTATTTGTTGAGACACAATCTCTAAATACTGGAAACCACAGTTAATTATTTAAAATGTAGGTTTTGGTCATGACGAGCAGTTTGAACACAAATCACAAACATTTCCTAGCTGACCATTGGTTAGACTCAGGCTCCAATGGTAATATAGCTTAAATACCACCACCACCACCACACACACACACACACACACACACACACACACACGCACACACAAACGTTTATGGAGAACAAATTAAATGATTATAAAAATAGTAGAAATAAAACGATGCTCAAAAGGAGGTCTTACAGTTATAACGAGAAATGAGTTAAAATTTAGTCCTGGCATATTTTATTTGTTGCACTGTGTATTTATTTGTTGGCTGTTTTAGTTATTTTAGACATAATTATGATGAAAATTGATATTGATCTTAAGAGACCAACTACCACTGTACTTCTTAGTTCAAATCTATCTACCTACCCACCTACCTACCTATCTATCTACCTACCTACCTACCTATCTATCTATCTACCTACCTACCTACCTATCTATCTAAAACATAATTTTTTAAAACCCGTTTTCGTTTCATCGTCATCTTGGTCAATGCTGTAATGTTCGTAGGCATCCTACTTCAGTCGTGCCAGCATCAATTTGCCAGGATTTAGGAAGTATTTTCTCCGGGCTTCAGAAGCTGCCTTCAAAAACTCTCAGAAGGTCATCGACTACATCAACATGCGAGGAGGGTATCTACAGTTCCAAATAATTGATGTAAGAAAGACAAACAAACAAACAGACCAACAAACACAAAACAAACCAACAAACAAAACCCCTAATAATGAAAGATATAAATAATTTACAAAAACCGCAAGTGAGAGCTGAAGAAAGACACACAAACCGAACAAATTTAACAACTAAAAAATCTAACAAACCAACATTAGAGTACATTTGTTCAGCGGTTGAAAAAAATAATGGGAATTGACAGAATGGACAAATACCTAATGAGATAACTTTCCATTTGATGTTCGTTTTAACAGTTCATCAAACTTTTTTGTTATTGTATTTAAGACAATTATATTTTATTTTTCATGTTTTACTGATTTCAAACCATATTTCGTTTTGGAAAAAATGGTTTTAAATGAACTATTTCTTATAAAATAATATTCTTTTGAATTGTATTCCACCAGGCAATCTTTTGTTTTGGTTTAAATCTATGATGATGTCATTATAAGTTTGTTTTAAATGAAAAACCTTTAATTTCAGATGAATGGCGCCTGTGGAATGATGAAACTAAAACAACATTTGCAAGTTCATTTCCCTGGCCACACACTGAAGGTACTGTGAGTATAGCGAGATTAATAATCATTTCCCTGGCCACACACTAAAGGTACTGTGAGTATAGCGAGATTAATAATCATTTTCCTGGCCACACACTAAAGGTACTGTCAGTATAGCGAGATTAATAATCGTTTTCCTGGACATAAACCGAAGGTACTGTCAGCCCATGAGCCTTCAAAAGTAGATTATGAAAATAAAGTCAGCCAGTCTGTCACATAATGGCTCTTGTAGACCATGAGTCTATTCCTTCAAAAGTAGATTCTGAAAAGTAAGTCAGCCAGTCTGTCACATAATGGCTCTTGTAGCCCACACCCATCCTCTTCTAAAAATAGACTACAAGCAAACCTAACCCTAGAATGTTGACCCTTATCCCAGGCTAGGGTAAATAACTGAGTTGCTACTCACTTTAACAGACCAATCCAAGTGCAGCTCAACCATGCGCAATAATTTACCAGAATTTCACAAAATGATCGTTAGTCGAATGCAAGCTGACCATTGAGGCAACATATATTTTGGCTCTTGGCATTAATAAGTTATAATAATGCTACTAATCCTTGTTGCCATTTATCAACACAGGAGGAAACCATCCTCTCTATATATTACAGCCAAAGGTATGTGGTTTTGCTTGCATAACTAAATATTATAACTGTGTTCATTTAACTTTAACTATATTTTATATTGCTTTTTTTAACTTATGGTATTAGAATGTTGTAATTACCATATAAGTAAGCGTGTTTTGTCAGAGAACACATATGAACAAATTCTTAGGCCATGTGTATTTTACTGGCAGATTGGCACTTTATTTTGGACGTTGAATTTCGATGATATCTGACTAAGAAGCAATGCCAGAAAGGAATGACACATGGGTTACAGACCAATTCAACAGACCACATATGTCATTGGGACCCTAGACGACGCGTCAGGTGAATTCTAAACTAAGTGATTATAAAATCAACAACTGTACAGCTTTAGTCAAACTTCAATCAAACTTCAATCAAAGTTCAATCAAATACTTTTAGAGTTCACTCAGAATCACTGAGTGTTCTCTTATAAACTCACCTATTAGTTTGCTCATATGAAAGAAACCAAATAACTACCATAGTGTCATAGGACTCAAATGAAATTTCTCTTACAACACTACATGGTCGTGATTATGAACGATATCTATTTATAAACTCTAATTGTATCTATTGAATTATTTGCTCTATGTAACCAAGCAGTCTTATTTTATTTCTTGTTGTATAAATTTATTATTGATACTTAGACCACTCCATGTTGGCATGACTCACTTGAATAATATAATTTGTGTTGTAGTCTGTCAACTGTAATTAATTAATATACCTGGATTTATGTATCAGGGGGCTCGGAGCTATCTTCTAGAACTATCACTCTACTTTTCTATATTACCTATCTTCCATCTTTCTAAAACGTGTGGCCAGCAGAAGGTGTGTTTAGGAGAACCAGCCCAAGGTTACGGGCGACCATGGGTGGTGGAGAATTAACATCTTGCCCATCTCCCAGCAACACGTCACACAGCCAATCAATCAATCAAGTTTAACACAGGTAGATTCTTGTGTGATATGACACGGGTCCAATGTTAGTAAAGAACAGGTGGAGAGATCCTTGGGTGATATATAGGTAAGTCTCAGTGCATGACAGTAGAGCATAGGTGTTTCATGTGAGTATGAAAACATATATTATCTTTGAGTGATTTGTGTATTGCAGTTGCAAATCAAATTTTGCTGAATTGTGTGAAAAGACACACACACACATACTCTTGCAGCGCTTTTTGTCTAGGAAAGGTGAGGTATGCTGTGTGAAAAGGACATTTTTGAAAATGCCTTCCCAGAAACATACTTTGCATATATGAACTGTTATATAAAATAAATAATAATAGTGACAAAGAGAGCTTGAATTTTGCAGCAGTTTATAAATCTCTATACTCCAGTGAAGCATGGAAATCTCTATACTCTAGTGAAGCATGGAAATCTCTATACTCTAGTGAAGCATGGAAATCTCTATACTCTAGTGAAGCATGGAAATCTCTATACTCTAGTGAAGCATGGAAATCTCTATACTCTAGTGAAGCATGGAAATCTCTATACTCTAGTGAAGCATGGAAATCTGTTAAAAGGTAATCTCGTATCAACATTGGAAACGTCTGTTGACAGGAATACAGTAAAGAAAATGTATGAAGACCTTTAGGTTTAATAAAATAATATCTATCTATCTATCTATCTATCTGTCTGTCTATCTGTCAGTCTATCTATCTATCTGGCTGTCTGTCTGTCTATATATCTATTCGTCGCTAATATTGTGTCAGCTCCTTGGTGGTTAATAATTATCCATCAGCTCGATATTAATATTGTCCAGTAGTCTGCTGTTGATATTGTTTGTCAGTTCGCTGTTAATACTGTGTCAGTTCGTTGTTAATATTGTCACCTCGTTGTTAATATTGTCCGTTCATTGTTAATAAATATTGCGCCAGTTCGTTATTAATAACTATTGTAATTCTTTATTAATATTGTCTGTCAGTTCGTTCTTAATGTTATCTTCAGTTCGTTGTTAATAAGTTCGCTATTAATATTGTGCTAGTTCATTATTAATGTAATCTATTAGTTCGTTGTTAAAATTGTGTCAGTGCTGTTAATATTGTATCAGTGTTGTTAATATTGTGTCAGTGTTGTTAATATTGTGTCGGTTCGTTGTTAGTATGCAAAGAACCCTAATCCAGAAAAATTTACAAGCACAGACTAGGACGTGTAATTTCTGTTTCAGATTTGTCGCTTTCTTCAGAGGGAAAGCAATGTCACAGAACAAAAAGACAAAAAGAAATCTTATTTGGGGTTATTCTTCAGCTCTGGAACAGTAAGCCACAGGGAGTTAATGTACAGTGTATTACCAACAAACACACATACAAACACTGGGTATATTATATATCACATGAGAGAGAAAGGGAGTGAATATTTATTCTTGCTGTAATAATGTCAAAGAGTTGTCTCGCATTCTCTATGTTTTAAAATAATTGTGAAAATCCGCCATATATAGTTGTTTTTTGGTTTCTTTTTTAATATACTTGCCTGATCACTACATTTGATCCAAAGAAGAAAAGTTGTGATAACTAAGCAATATCGGTCCGATTTCGTTCGATTTTCTTTGGTTAATTTTTACTGTTAGCATTTAATTCTCTGTAGCAGACCGACCAGTCGACTCCGGAAGACTGGAAGAATGGCAAGATGGCCTTGACAGATTCTTTGATGATGGAGCGGTCAATCAACAGCCAGCTTCTGGACTTGGTGAAGGGCGCAAAGACGAGGAAAGATGCACATGTGAGTTGCAGCCCTTAGATTAGAATTTGACTGGTATTTATGGTCACTGTGAATTGCAGCCCTTAGAAATAAATTCGGTCTGTTATTTATTGTTACTTTGAGTTTCACCCCCTCCTCCCCCCGAATTTGCCCTTGTATTTACTGTCATTGTAAATTGTAAACCTTAGATATCAATTAGGACTGGTATTTATGGTCACTCTTAACGCATGGGCACGCTGGACAGTTGCCTGGGAGCCCCATGCTAATCTATGGTTGTTGTGACTTGCTGTCAAATTTTTATTCCTGTGAGTGGTCGTGTAGGTAGGGGCCTCATTGCACTGGCTTAATGCTGCTAAGTCAGCCATGCTCTGAGTCGCAACATTTGAAGGCACAATTGGTGTCACAGCCTTTTCGTGGTCTACATTGAAAATCTAGATTAACTAAAGATCAGTTAAGATGGCACAGAGTAGTGTTTGAAATGTGTGTGCGCGCGCGCATCTGTTTCTGAACATGTAAACTGTCTCAATTTACTGATTAAAAATAATATTTAAATTCTAATTTATAATACATTAAAATACGAGGCTTTTTACTATTGCATGAATATTTGTTTTTCCTGAATATATGATTATTGTTTACAATACACACACATGCTGCCGATACATTAGTTCGCTAGAGTTTATGATTCCGATGTTGGTTAGAAAAAATATTCTTTATGCAATAGTTTGTCAGGCTTTAACCGTTTAATAGTTTATTGTTTACAAGAACTCACTGCGGCAGAATTAACGTTTATTAAATTGCATTAAAGTTTAAATGCATTAGCCGTTGATTAATACATGACTTTACTGCTAGATTTTGATTGTGTCGTACTTTGGCGTGCGAGAGTCGCTTAACTTTTTAATTAGTGATTTTAAAAATTATAAACTCATTTGTGTATGCAATGGTATCACAAATTTGAATTAGTAATAGTATAACACGAATGTGCGGCGTCATAAAATGAGTTTGTGATATAATAAAATTGAGACAATGAGAGTAAATAAAGAAAACAAGCTTTCATGGCTCAACATTACGGGTTCTTCAACGGCGAATCTTTGACTAAAGCGTTATTATTTACAATGTTATATTTTGTCAGTTTCAATTACATTACAGCTTACAAAGTCCTAGCTCCATTAAAATTTTAATGCCTGGCTGCTTACTATTTACAATGTTATATTTTGTCAGTTTCAATTACATTACAGCTTACAAAGTCCTAGCTCCATTAAAATTTTAATGCCTGGCTGCTTACTATTTACACTGTTATATTTTGTCAGTTTCAATTACATTACAGCTTATAAAGTCCTAGCTCCATTAACATTTTAATGCCCGACTGCTTACTATTTACAATGTCAAAATAAATTAGGAGTTGATTACTATTTACAGTATCAAATGTATCAGGCTGTCACACGTAGGATTATTTTAATGACCCTGTTACAGAATTAATTATCCACATGATTAATTATGAATTAAATTTCAAAACTGATAACAGCCCCATGGTCTAACTTACTCTTACTGCCACTATATTGAAACCTACCACTTACGTTTTATGGGACAATTAACATTAAACACAGCAAATAAGTCAATTAGATGACGTTTTATGGGACAACATTAAGCACAGCAAACAAGTCAATTAGATGACGTTTTATGGGACAATTAACATTAAACACAGCAAATAAGTAAATTAGTTGACGTTTTATGGGACAATTAACATTAAACACACCAAACAAGTAAATTAGTTGACGTTTTATGGGACAATTAACATTAAACACAGCAAACATGTAAATTAGATGACGTTTTAATGGACAATTAACATTAAACACAGCAAACATGTAAATTAGATGACGTTTTAATGGACAATTAACATTAAACACAGCAAACAAGTAAATTAGATGACGTTTTATGGGACAATTAACATTAAACACAGCAAACAAGTCAATTAGATGACGTTTTATGGGACAATTAACATTAAACACAGCAAACAAGTCAATTAGATGACATTTTATGGGACAATTAACATTAAACACAGCAAACAAGTCAATTAGTTAACGCCGCCTTCTAATATTCGATATGGTTAACTATACAGCCGACCGCAAAATAATTTACACAGGTGATCAACAACAAATTATGTGCACCACATTATTAACAGCAATTATAGAAAATGAAAAATGAACTAGAATGTAAAATTTGAAGAAGCACGGAGCGTGATTTGACCTCAGAGGCTGTAAATCCTTATATAGGCATTACTAATTACAATGCCAAAAGACACCAGGCGTTGCATACTGCTTACAAGGTCATGTTTCAAAACGCTATTACTAGTTATTTTACTGGATCATTTTTCAGGCTTAACTCACTGTTACGAGATCACCATGTTTTGCCTACTGTTCACAATACCACAATATGCAAGGCTTTGCTTACTGTTTATAAGGTCATAAAAAGCCAGACTTTGCTTACACCTTACAAGGTCACAGTGTCAAGTTTTGCTTACCATTTACAAGGCCATTATGTTTCAGGCTTTGCTTGCCTTTTAAAAGGAGGTCACACATTACACAATGTTTTAGATTTTACTTATTACTGTTTACAAGGTGGCAGGCTTTGCTTACCGTGTACAAGGCCAAAATGTGCCAGGCTTTGCTTACCGTGTACAAGGCCAAAATATATCAGGCTTTGCTTATCGTTTACAAGGTCATAATTTGTCAGGCTTACCGTATACAAGGCCAAAATGTGTCAGGCTTTGCTTATCGTTTATAAGGTCATAATTTATAAGGCTTTGCTTACCGTTAACAAGGCCACAATGAGTCAGGCGTTGCTTATCGTTTACAAGACCAAGCCAAAATGTGTCAGGCTTTGCTTATCGTTTATAAGGTCATAATTTATAAGGCTTTGCTTACCGTTAACAAGGCCACACTGAGTCAGGCGTTGCTTATCGTTTACAAGACCAAGCCATAATTTGTCAGGCTTTGCTTATCGTTTACAAGACCAAGCCATAATTTGTCAGGCGTTGCTTATCGTTTACATGGCTATAATGTGTCAGGCTTTGCTTATCGTTTACAAGGCCATAACGTATCAGGTTTTGCTTACCGTTTTCAAGATCATATAATGCTACTTTTTCCCCCATTCAGTTGCGCAAAACAATTGAGGAAGAGTTTCTACAGCAGCAGACAAAGCGACTTCAAGAGCTTACTGAAGTCATCACTCGACTCAGGGTGTATTCAGAAGAGGAATACCCGCTTGGGGAATACATAATAGACTTGGAGATGGAAAACTGACAGTTCCTTAATTTCGTGCTGCTGCAATGTTGTTGTTGGCATTTTCTGCACAGAGAGTACATCGCAAAGAGCTCAACGATGTAAGCGAAGCATTTAGGTTTCTGAAATGAATTAGTTGTCATTTTACATGTATACGTCAACACTGTAATGAATTAGTTGTCATTTTACATGTATACGTCAACACTGTAATGAATTAGTTGTCATTTTACATGTATACGTCAACACTGTAATGAATTAGTTGTTATTTTACATGTATACGTCAACACTGTAATGAATTAGTTGTCATTTTACATGTATACGTCAACACTGTAATGAATTAGTTGTCATTTTACATGTATACGTCAACACTGCAATGAATTAGTTGTCATTTTACATGTATACGTCAACACTGTAATGAAATTAAATAAAATTGTACATTACTGGCACTCACTGAGTCGTAGAAGCAATACATTTGTTGTCTTGTGGTTGTTGAGTGCTCATCATTTCTTTTTCAATGGACTTTGTTACGGGTACTAAGTGTATTAACGCATTATTTTATTTAAAAGAAAACATTACCGATATATAATATATTTAAATAAATAAAAGTTTTATGTATAAATCATGCATAGTGTTCAAAGATTCACTATTGTCTGTTATGTAAAATGAATATAAAACTATTTAAATGAAGTTTTATTTTTATATCAAATACAAGAAAAAGGATTTCATTTTACTTTCATATTTGTCCCAAAATAAAATCAACATGGAGCATATTAACTTCAGCAATTACTTGTATATATACTTTAAAACTGATTTTTTTTTTAAAAGTGTAAATTGAACTTAAAATGTTTAAACATTAATCATATGTCCCAAACTGGTACTAAAAGAATTGAAAAACCTCAGTTGGTCTGCAATTTAACTTAAGTCAGCACGTATGGGAATATGTATATTCTCAAACTGAGTGAATTCTTACTTTAGTATATTCATGCAAACTAAGAGTTCACTTAATCAATGAAATTTGTGTAAAATAAGATGACGGTGAACACCGACGTTACTTCCGGAGTTTGCAGCTTGAAGCTTGAACGCAAATCTGCTAAAAACATGTCAAGTTATTTTTTAGGGGGTTGGCGAGCTCATTAATAGATGTAGCCATGGTTTCAGTCTATTGCAAGCCGCCACAGGATGTGGGCACGCACTACCAAGGCTGACAAAAGCACTGACATAATCATTTCTCTTGTATGCAATGAAATGTTTGTTACGTTTCCAGTATTTATTTAAAGACCCTGCTTAGGAAATTATAGAACTTTAATTTACTATTTAAATTAATTCTCTCTCGTTTAACCTAAACAGACTGGTTGCTCAAATCATCATTCGACTAAATTAAAAATGCATCTTTGTAGTCTAGATCACAGATTTACGAAACTGATAATTTGCGTACATTAGCTAGATTGGAAATCGTTAAAAACTCTCTTAGATTCATATGCATTCATTACGTCATTCGTTTAGCTCAGACAGCCCCCATCCAATCCCATTTGGTCTATATGCATACAATTTACTACAAAAGAGGTTCTTAACAAAATGAAATAGATTTAATAAGTTTAACAATTAACAGCAACGATTAATTACGACACGACGTCTTAATTCTACACAGCGTTGTTCTCTCATTTACCGTCCTGGTTAAAAGTTCTAACGAGAATTTGCTTTTCTGTTGCCAAATAGTCACTTGATTCTGGACCCTAGTAGATATACTTAACTACACTCTTGGTCGCATGTGGGGTTCAACTGGTTAGAACTGGTCCACATCCTTTGGCTCATCGTCAGTACCGCATAGCATAACAGTCAATGTCCACTCAATTACTGCATCGCTAATGTACTTGCGACGATCGTTAACCGTAGTTAACACGATGTACTTTTACGTATGGGTCCTGAAGACGCCCGAGTCGGTGTACGACTCAAGAAGTACGAAGGTAGAGAGGAATAACATAAGAAGAACCCGGCTGAAACAAAGGATTTTGGGCTCTGTAACTATTTGCGTCTATATTCGCAAAACCCAAGCACATGTTTCTTTGTTTAAGGTTCTGAATTTAGAATCTTTGACTATCGTGTCGTTTACAATTCAAATATGGTTATATTTAAATATACATTGTGGTCCACGTGTGTGTTACATATAACGTTACACGAACGTATGAATTCTCAAATATTTACAGCATTAAAAATTAGAATTCACACAAAGGATTAATTCAAAATGAAGCATGAATGCTTTACAATTTTACACGAAAAATTATATGCAAGAACAATTTGAATTACAAAGAAGAATTCACCACGTGCACAGACATACTGGCGGCACTAGTGAATTTAAGATTATATAAATTAAAGATAAGAAAAAGTTACAATAATTTATATACAATAACTTTTAGATTTGTCCCTTTACATCGAAACACGTGCTTTGGCTAAATTAGCGCTAAGCTGCACAAAATACATACATCAATTCAATTACAAAATACAATCAATAAATGCAATAGATACTGTAAGAAGTAGACGTGTTATTGTTACCTCTTCAAAGTAGATTTTACTGCTCTAGCGCGGGTTCATCTTCGACTCTGGTATGGCGGCGGGACGGAGCTAATGTTAAAGCTGCCTTGTATGTCTGCCGGTCTGGGAGTGAGTGAGTGTTTTGGCGCCTTATGAATCGTATTTATGAAACTGCATTGAACGCATCACGTGACCGCTCACGTGGTATGTTGTTGATCTCGAAGGTGCTGGACACTGGCCTAAAGTTATGCAACAATCTGACCTTGCTAGAAGCTTCTCTCGATACTGATGTATCACGGGTGAATTTCAACAAAGGTCCGTTCAAAATTTTAATTTTGAAACGTGCAATTGGGTCACGAGGTCATGACACAGAATTTGTCACACATCGTCACACCCCCTTGCTTTTGAGGCGTTTATCTTACCAAAAGATAAATGCCTCCTACAAATTATGTGTTATAAAATGTAGAAGTGCAAAATGAAGAAAAAATTTACAATTAAAAGATTTCAACATAACCAGAAATAATGTAACGCGGCAGGGAAATCAACTCTAGATTAACGGCACTCTCATACAATATTTCTCACTTCAGAAATCAAGGAAAAATGATTTAAGAAAATCAAATAAAAAATGATTTAAGAAGAACGTTCAGTCTAATTGAATAGACATCCATCCAATGGAATAACATGTTCTGAAATTCTCACTATCTGTCCCAATAATCAATAGTTCACACACAACCTAGTTTGATCTAACCAGATTATTCAGAATAGAAATCCAACATCAACTAATTCCACTGAATACGTATCCAACAATAGTGTGATCAAAAAAATTGACTTCCAATGAACAACACTATCAATATGCAGGTTATGAAAAGTTCCAGATATTGATTTCCTGTATCAACCAAATATCAGAGTCTATGAATTACCAACTCAATGAACCATCTATCAGTCTACCTGTCATATTCAGAGTTACAACACTAACACAATTCAATCAGTGTTATAGCTTGTCCCAAGTTTTTATGAAATGTCTAACATATTTACAGCAACAACCACCAACTACAGTACAACAAGAAGATAATAAAAATTCAAAGAAGGTATCAAATCATTATTTCTACTGCTGCACAATCTTCGTAGTTCTATCCCAACCCCAATACACGTCATCGTCCATGTGTGTCAACATGTCTATGGCATGACAACTGTATTCTTTCTTTCTTACTCTGTTCGTCAGAATGTCACTGTGAGGTGCAATATATTGCATGTCAAGTTTAGACTTTTCATTTCTCGTCCGGTAAGTACGTCCTTGAAGTGTTTTATCTCTTTCAAAACTCTCCAAAGTACTTGTCAAGTTTAAAATGTTTTTGGTAGTGTCAGTTTCTGCATGACTGGTCTCTACCCTGTCTAACAGTTTCAAACTTCTCGATACGTTTCGTATCCTGTCAGTGTCACTGTGGCGTTGACTATGCGAAGTCTGAATTTCAAATCTATCGCTCTTAGCCTTGTCACTGAGCTCACGCAAATGGAAATTTGCTCTCTTGGTGTTTCGTGCATTTGTAGTTACGTCATTGTGTACACATTGAACGTCTCTAGTTCGCATGCACTCAACGTCTTTCGTTGGAATGGCGTCAGATCTACTATGGGTCCATTTCGCATCAAGTCTAACGTCATAGGTTCGCAAATGTGCTCTGTCATGGCTACCAGTCTCTCTGAAATACCTGAATTGCAACATTAGCTTCCCCTCTAAATCTGGAGGTTCCGTTCTCCTGATCTTATCATAGACTGAAGTGAAATACCTCATCCCACTAGTTGTTTTCTGTTTTAACCCATTCACAACTAGGTGTTCGACTGTTATGTCTGTCAATTTGTCTCTCTCCTTGACAACATAAGTCTGTGTCTCTTTTGTGACTCTAGAATTGTCTAACTTTCCACTCGAGTATTCCCTAGTCACTGTGTGGTCAGACTCACTCGCTAGCAAGTCGGATTCCCGTGGTTGTATGAACAAGGGTTCTGTCTTAAACTCTCCAAGAGTTATCGATTGTCTCCCCTGGACCATACCGTTTATTGAACTAACATAATCTGTCTCCACTGACTCAGTTAATTCAATATGTCTTCTCATCAGGTCGTCAGAATCTATGATGGGAATTCTGTCAGTCTCAGTCACTAACTGGCAGTGAATGTTACCTGTCTCTATTACACTGAATAACATCACCATGTCTACTCCCTGTGTGTTGTAGGCTACACTCCCACTGTTTCCTCTATCATAATTCTCTGCATCTGATGTCAGTGACAGTCCTGATGCTCCACCTACTCTGGTTATCAGTCCGTCACTCCGGTTTTCATTATCTATCGATCTAGTTCTGTCACTCATTTGTACTGTGTCTTTGATCAACCAAGGATTACACTCCGCACTTATTGTCAGTGAACCAAGGAACATATCAGTTAATGAAACCCCCTCCTCCTTACTTCCACTTGTCTCAGTTTTTGGTACGTACTCATGACATTCCTTTATCTCAACAGGTGAGTCAATAAAGGTAGTCTCTGTACCGTGGCTTCTGTCTACGTCACTAATTCCGTTAAGTGATTTATCTGCAGACGGTTCTGCCATGTCTCTGACAACTGCGTGCATACACGTCAGTACACATGCATTGTTATCGTCGACCGTCCCTGTACAGTTTTCGACTATATCTTCTTCCATGTCACGTTTGGAAAAGAACTCTGTCTCAGCTCTGACAACTGTCATGTCATCTGAAGTAAATGAATTTATCATAGGCACATTGTCTCCGTCTGTAATGCTACCTATGCTGTCATCTGGATCAAATACTTCTGTTTCTCTGGCTGTCAATGTGTTAGCACTCGAAACCTCGCATAACGCAATAATCTTGTGTTCCAAAATTACGTCATGACTCACGTCAATCATCGGAGATCGAGATCTACCGATGTCAGTCTTCGTAGCGAGCACATTCTCATGACTCCCTCTTAAACTAACAGTTCGGTCAGTAGACTCAGTCAATGTGTCACTGCCTTTCAACGATACACAACTGATAGAATTCGTTTCTATCTTCTCATGCATATTTGTCCTGTCAGAAAAATCAGTCACTGTGTTGCTAGAAGTTTCATCACACCTTAACGGTACACAACCGATAGAATCTGTCTCTATCTTATCATGCGCATTCAGTCCGTCAAACAAAGTGTCACACGTACACGGCGGTGTATGTGTTTGTCCAAATTCTACACGTGTTATTAAGTCCTTAACAACAGTGTCTTTTCTTGTCTCTGTTTCAAGATCAAGCTTTGGTGCGCTAACTGTTTCTGTAAACTGGTTAGCAAGTTGAACTGTAATGGTTTCGTCAAAACATTTGTTTTTGTTTTCAATCAAACTGTCTAATTCGTCTGCTGTGTTCGGTAGCGCGACTAATTTCTGTGTGTCAGTCTCCACGCTCGCGGCGTTTGACCTCGGCAAGTCAAAGTTCACGGCCTGACCTTCCTGTCGTAATTTGTCAACAGTACCCTCACCTTTCCCAACAATTTTAGACTCTGTTTTGATTTCTGTCCACAACCATTCTAATTCTAGACTTTCTTTCCTTTCAATAAGCCTTAGCCTCTCTTTCTTCAACTTTCTAATTTCGAACGTTAAGTCTCGTATTTCGGCCTCCCTTTCCCCTTTGAATCGGAAATCTTTATCACACAGCTGTTTTGCTCGTGAGCTTATTGAAGATATCTTTTCTTCCCTGTGTTCTATTTCCTTTTCATTGAGTGCTAGCAAGATGAAAATACGTAGCGGTTCACCTTTATACCCTAGTGATATGCCTACCTTCTGTTCGCGTTTTAGAATCTCCATGAGCTGTAAGCTCCCCATCCGTTCATCGACCCTTAGATCTATTAAAGTCGTAAGGTGATCATCTTCTATCTCTATCCGTTCCATCTCTCGTTCATGTTTCTCTCTCAGATGTTCAACAAACTGTTCGAGATCCATCTTATTTATTTAGCGCGCCTGGCTACAATAAATATCTCTCGTGATTGTGTATCTAACCGTAGGCGATAAAACTCCGCTTTTATCCCACAATAACTTTTAGGCTACGACCTTACAAAAATTATTGAATTTATTCAGAACACCTTCCGAAATAAATTACGCGTTGGTTACACGTTCACCTGCTTGGCTACAAATCTGTTGTCTCCAAGGCTTTCGTAATGTCACGGCTCCGACCATACAACATTACACATTATACTTAGCACCCTAAATATAATAGTCCGAAGTCTGTTACTACCGGTAACTCTCCTAGCTGGCGGTATAACACGTCGACTTCTCACAATGAAATATCCAGTAACACAATACTAAATAAATCATCAATAGCTAACATGACATATTTAACTACGCTTAAATATATCAACATTAACTAACATGCACGCTACTCTGCAAAAGAATACATGCACATGTCACAACAAAAGCAAGATAAATATTTCAACAATCCTGAATCAATAGAATATTGGCAATTCTCAGATGTTCGTTACCTAAAGATATGATACGCCCTATGTATATAAAAATGTTACAATTTAATACATATCAATCCCATGACGAGGCCACACTTGTTACGTTTCCAGTATTTATTTAAAGACCCTGCTTAGGAAATTATAGAACTTTAATTTACTATTTAAATTAATTCTCTCTCGTTTAACCTAAACAGACTGGTTGCTCAAATCATCATTCGACTAAATTAAAAATGCATCTTTGTAGTCTAGATCACAGATTTACGAAACTGATAATTTGCGTACATTAGCTAGATTGGAAATCGTTAAAAACTCTCTTAGATTCATATGCATTCATTACGTCATTCGTTTAGCTCAGACAGCCCCCATCCAATCCCATTTGGTCTATATGCATACAATTTACTACAAAAGAGGTTCTTAACAAAATGAAATAGATTTAATAAGTTTAACAATTAACAGCAACGATTAATTACGACACGACGTCTTAATTCTACACAGCGTTGTTCTCTCATTTACCGTCCTGGTTAAAAGTTCTAACGAGAATTTGCTTTTCTGTTGCCAAATAGTCACTTGATTCTGGACCCTAGTAGATATACTTAACTACACTCTTGGTCGCATGTGGGGTTCAACTGGTTAGAACTGGTCCACATCCTTTGGCTCATCGTCAGTACCGCATAGCATAACAGTCAATGTCCACTCAATTACTGCATCGCTAATGTACTTGCGACGATCGTTAACCGTAGTTAACACGATGTACTTTTACGTATGGGTCCTGAAGACGCCCGAGTCGGTGTACGACTCAAGAAGTACGAAGGTAGAGAGGAATAACATAAGAAGAACCCGGCTGAAACAAAGGATTTTGGGCTCTGTAACTATTTGCGTCTATATTCGCAAAACCCAAGCACATGTTTCTTTGTTTAAGGTTCTGAATTTAGAATCTTTGACTATCGTGTCGTTTACAATTCAAATATGGTTATATTTAAATATACATTGTGGTCCACGTGTGTGTTACATATAACGTTACACGAACGTATGAATTCTCAAATATTTACAGCATTAAAAATTAGAATTCACACAAAGGATTAATTCAAAATGAAGCATGAATGCTTTACAATTTTACACGAAAAATTATATGCAAGAACAATTTGAATTACAAAGAAGAATTCACCACGTGCACAGACATACTGGCGGCACTAGTGAATTTAAGATTATATAAATTAAAGATAAGAAAAAGTTACAATAATTTATATACAATAACTTTTAGATTTGTCCCTTTACATCGAAACACGTGCTTTGGCTAAATTAGCGCTAAGCTGCACAAAATACATACATCAATTCAATTACAAAATACAATCAATAAATGCAATAGATACTGTAAGAAGTAGACGTGTTATTGTTACCTCTTCAAAGTAGATTTTACTGCTCTAGCGCGGGTTCATCTTCGACTCTGGTATGGCGGCGGGACGGAGCTAATGTTAAAGCTGCCTTGTATGTCTGCCGGTCTGGGAGTGAGTGAGTGTTTTGGCGCCTTATGAATCGTATTTATGAAACTGCATTGAACGCATCACGTGACCGCTCACGTGGTATGTTGTTGATCTCGAAGGTGCTGGACACTGGCCTAAAGTTATGCAACAATCTGACCTTGCTAGAAGCTTCTCTCGATACTGATGTATCACGGGTGAATTTCAACAAAGGTCCGTTCAAAATTTTAATTTTGAAACGTGCAATTGGGTCACGAGGTCATGACACAGAATTTGTCACACATCGTCACAATGTTCACATGAAAATTCTGCACATTTAATTGAAATGCGAAACTGTTAAAAAGTCTTAAGCTTGTCTCACTTCCTGCAATGATATTGTTAAAATGAGCTCTGTTGTAAAGGGGCCTCTTCTAATGGCTATATGACCTAAATACTATTTTCAAACAAACGCAAGAATAAGTGATTTACAATTATTACTAATCCCTATTATGACTAACCCCCAAACTATATCATGCAAATGTAGATTTCAGAAATAATCTTCATGTTCTTGCCTAGAGCATCGTGGGATTAAGAATTCAGTCGATATACTGGAACGTCCTGGGGGTTGAGAATTCAGTCGACATACTAGACTAGAGCATCATGGGATTAGTCAGCGGATTTTACTAACCGTGTTAAGCCATACCAGCCCTTTAAACAAATGAGTATTAATCATCTTCATCCTTCAGTGATGCTATGTAATTCACTGGCTGTTATATTTGCTTAATTAAATTTTGAAAAGCTGGAGCGTTACAGCCCTTGCCAAAATAATAATCTTTATTAAATTTTAATTATTACTTATTTTATATATCGTTCCGGTAATGTCCTGTAAAGTTTTGTAATTGATCAACCTGCTCTAAACGTAATTATTCTCATAACTGTAAGGGGGTCACTGTTTTAACATTGTGGTTAGCGGGATATGATTACTTGTAACTAAGAAAATATAATATTGCTCCTGGTTAGCGTTTTAAACACTTTTCCCTTAACATTCAGAGTAAAACATAATTTGTAGTGTGAGGAAATAAACATTGACGAGTGCTGAGGAAATGCTTTAGGTTAAGACATTTATTTAGCCATACAGCTCCCACAAGCTTTACTACCAATAGCTTTTTAAACGTGAAGATTCAGATATACCTCAATTCCGTGTGCTGACCTTGACCTCTGACTTACATGAACCAAAAAAAGGGCCAAATGGTAACAAAACATTCCTCAAGAGCATCAAAACGACGGTCATTTTCACCTCAAGTCAGTTTCTTAACTAAGGTGTACGAAACTCAGATTGCTAAAAATAATCATTTCTGATCAGAATCATCCGAGAGATGAATCAGCCTGCAGACTGGACGATCTGTTACTAGGGGAAAAAAGCTCCTTAAAGTCTTGGCAGCGTCGATTTTTTTCAATGGATTAAGTAAGAGTCTTTTCCACAATGAAACGTAAACTATCAAGTGACCAGATTCAAGAAGCAAAAATTACACATATTAAAATATGCAGTGAACAAAACAAGTTCCTAACCGTGCAACCATATACAACTTTTTAGCGGTACAAACAAAAATAACCAACAAGGGGAGTTAATGCAGGTATTTTATTTCTTTCACATTCATAGACAATCTCAACAACTCTAAGGCTTATGGTTATGTTTGAATGAATAATAAGCTAATGCACTAATTCTCAGCAAGACAGCAGACTACAGTAATTACCACTCCCAACCTCCCAAATATTGTATTAGGACTGACTACACTGATAAGTATGTAGAAGATATTTTATGTCTGAATGATTGAATCATGCCAACATAACTAAAGGTTGAAAATATTTAAAATCCATTTTTGTAGGAGCATCTTGTGTAATTACATATTTGTATGGCACTTCAACTGATTAAAGTCACTTTCGATAGGTGCATGGTTTGATTATATTCTTATGGATATTTTCTATAATGTATGTATAGAATAAAATCTACATATATCAAGTCAGATGATAGCAAAGACAACAGTGTGTGTCACCATACTCTCAACCAGAGTTCAGTTTAATCTGGTGTATACCTTTCATAATTATGTATACAAAAAAAAAAAAAAAAAAGGAAATTAGAATGTGTTAATAATAAACAGTGAAAAGTAACCCCACTGTGCAATCATTTGACTGTACATACAATGCTAAATGACTAAATATGATGTGAAGTGAAAAGATGTATTACAAGTGTTGAGAAGAAAGTTATCTGTGTTATTATATATTCACCAAATACAACATTCATGTATAAAGATATATATCACAAGAAAGAACAAATGAGGAAAATCTTGTTATACTATCATTTAGCCAAACAAACATTTATCCACAGTTCAGAGAAAATATTCAAATGGATCACAAAATAGTACATTGAATTTACTCATGTTCTCCCTCATACACAAACTTAAATGCATACATGCTCAAACACTTATATGCCGACCATTTGTATCCACATTTGGAGATATTGAATATGAATATGCAGAATTTGAAATGTATTTACATTCATATGCAGACAAGATGAGAAGGAACAGAGGTCGTTGGGGAAGAAAAGGAGAAAGATAATAGAAAAAATGTATGAGATACCAAAGCCATCACTATATCATACAATATCATGAAATATAATCTCAATATAAGGAAAAAACTATTTTGAAACAAGTCTGAAAGATCATGACTGCATACGACTGTGATCAATACAAGACATAAACAGTTAATATATTTTTGCTTTAAAACTAAATTCAAAATGTTTTTATAGGCACCCATTATCACCATTTTAACACAGAAAGTACTCAATTACAACAACGTGTGCACATAAATCTCTTTTGTACATAACAAGCATTCAATAAACAGTGGATATAAATAAACTTAACAAACTGAAGAATAAGAGCATGGTTAGACATAATAGTTATATAGTCATTAAATGTAACAAAGGCAGTTTTCAAGAAGGTTTTACAAGCAAGTACAAATGTGCAAGAAAAGTATACAAATTTTGAAACAAGAAATATCCTATAAAATGTAAATATGGTGTTACACTTTTGCAGTTTTATTTTTTCAGAATTATCCAGACTGACAATAGAATAAGTCTTAAGACAAAAAATATTTTCAAAATAAACAAGTGACTGAAAGAGGGATAAAAGCACATTTAAAAAAACATAAGTTAATTGATATTTAAAAATATTATAAACAATTGTAAATTATCACTGCTAAAGACAATGGTTCAAACTAAAAAATACTTCAGACAGAGTGAGATAGTAAGTATTTCAGCATTCTAGAAATGGCACAAGCAAAGGAAATGTGTATTTATTATTAGCATGTGTTCTTTACTTGTGGCTCAGGTGGTGATGCAGATTACAATGACTGCTGGTATCAACCAATTCATATGATATTGTAATACCATGTTATTGTTAATGTGAATCTGTTTTTTAAAGTATCATTTGCAAGGAATAAATTCAGGCTATTGTGGGCAAAGTTTAGAATTATTATCCAGTGCTCTTGCATTTGCAAACAAATTCTTTTCCTCATGAGCAGAAAAATTCCTATGTTATGATTGCAGTAACAGTACATTATTTAAAATATTCCTTAATAAATGTAATGTTTGGCAAATTGATGGTTTGAGTTTCCCGATATGGAAAAAATCCACATTGTTGGACACTAACTTGAGTAAATGTATTTTAGTGCTGGAAAAAATAAACACTAAAGTTGTCATTTAGTGATTTTCTCAAATCCTTATTTAACCTTATTACTGCTTTCCTTTTAAGTAATGACAATATGTGCTACATTGAACAGTACTGCTAGCAGATAGGATAATTAAAAGATGTAATTTAAGTCTGCAAGTAATCAAATTTATAACAAAGATTTGCGAATGGAAATTTAATAATGGGAAAAGGACAAAATTGGGGGCCATATTGGTATTGGAGGATCATGTAGATAGACCACTAGTTAAAAAAAAAACCCACAAACCCAAGCTGAAAAAAGCATTATAGACATTTGAAATAATAATTTTTAAAAAAAATTGTCTGATTATGTTTTTCGGATAAAAATCTAACTACGATCCTGCCACCCCCTTCCACTCTTTCTTACCTCCTTTTCTCATCCCAGCTGCCAAGGAATATTTAATGGTTAATTATTGTGCTAGTTGGAAGCAGTTATTTAAGTGAAGTATTACATAATGCAAGCCTAATATGATAGGACAGCAACACAATACTAATTTCAGTAATCATAGTATAAATGAAAGCAGCAGCAGTAGAAAATTAAACAAAGGCTTGAAACCACCTGAGACATTCCTACAAAGCTGCCTAACTTTGGCCAAAATATCAGCAAGATGATGGTATGTATTTATAAAGACTTTCATGGTTTTTTCCTCAAACATTTGTTGACATTTTCAACTGTAACTTTCATCAAAGAGTCTCCGGAATGTTTGTATGCTCAAAAATATCAAACCGATTAGTACAATTATGTACAAAATGTGCATGGCAGAAAGATTAACAAAATAAATAAAGATTTATTAAAATTTCCTGCAGAGCAGTCTAGGAAGAGACTTGATTATTTGATTACATAGTGCACATATATTTTAATTATATAGTTTGTCATTAAAGTGTCTACAATTGCAGTTCAAAAATACAACAAAATTGTAAGAAGGCATATAGTATATACTGGAGAAGATAAGCTTACAACAGAAGTTTTAATTTTCTTCTTAACATCAAATGAAAAATATTTGTATCATGCATAGAGTGATAGGAAGGTTTACATATGTTTGAAGAAAAATGTCACCAAAAAATATTTTGTATCATGCACAGAGTGGTTGATAGGAAGGTTTACATATGTTTGAAGAAAAATGTCATCAAGTCCTTGATTTATGAATATGATGCTTCCTGGAAAATTTTTCATCAAGTATTATTTATTATTTTTTGTGTTTGTAAAGCTGTAAATGACTTTCTTTAAACAGTAAAAGTAATTATTAATAGAGCAGCATTCCAGTATCCAATAATAATACTATTAATAGGCAATATAGCAAAGAAGGATAAATCTATTGTAAACATATTTGCATGTTTATAAGTCAAATTTAACAAACACATGTATTGTGTAGCTCATGTACAGTGCATGCAGGGTACATTCAAACTCATATTAATCTGAACAGCCTAATCTACATGCAGATCCTCATTTCTTCCACAACGGTACATGAATGTTATGCAGTGCATAGTCTGTATTGGTCACTGTAACATAACTTATTTGTGCACAACTTCTCTAATAATACAGTGATTGTATACACACTGATTCACATCACTGTACTTGTAAAATATGCACGTGCTGTACTGTATATGAAACTGTGATTGCGAATGCTACTGATGTGGTTAGCTGTGGCATAAGACTGTATCTGCGATGCCACTCACTATCACTTTATCAATTTACTGATTTTGACTTTTTCAATATGATGCTGACTGTAAAGACTATATTTTTTTATCTTTATAAAAAATACTTTAACTTCACACTTGTAAAACCAAGCCTTTAATAAATATGTTTATAAAACTGGATGTGAGCATTGTCAATATGATGTTAATATTGTGATGCTGTCAGTAAGTTATTAAATATTCACAGGGTTGTCTGTGTAAATCAGTATAATGTGATTTATTTATGCATGAATGTTTTGATAAAATGCAAATTATGTTTTCTTTCTTAGAGTAATCCACCTATTAAATCATTAACATAAATGCATGTTTGAAACAGTATAAAATGTACTTTTTACCTTAAAATCCAGTATATCTATATACATGACTTTGATAATTTATTAAATAGCTTGGATTACTGAGGTTGCTCTCTATGCACATAGGTCTCAGAATTAAAAATAAAATGTAGCCAAATGTGAGAGACACTTCAATACTTGAGAGCTTGGGAGTATTTTCAATAAAATATTTCACTGCAGATATAGTGGTTTATTTGACTTTTATACTCAGAAATATTAAATAAATGAAAGAAGTATTAATTTATTAATTACACTGAAGCAATTTATCATAACTGGAGCATTCATGAACTAGAGGTATACTGTATGTATGCATTTAAAGAGATACAAAAAATCAAGAGTTCAGTGGTTGAAAATTGTTTAAATTTCTGCTCAAGGACAGAAAGAGCCACAAAATCACACATGATAATGTCTTCTTCATGAAAGAGCACCTGAAAAGTGTACAAATTAGTATATTCACTGGGGATGATTCTGATAACAGTAAAATATAAAAACGTATGTTTCTCTGCATCACAAATTACAATAATTATTTTCACTGGGAAAAGTGACATACACTTGCAAAAACAACAGTTATTCATGAGTGAAAATAGTGACATACTAAGTTTCACTGATAACAACAACAACAAATAAATAAAATAATGATTTTTTTAAAACATTAAAATAGCTTTACAGGTAAATGTTAACATTTATGTTAATAGTATGGCTGACAGATGGTAAACTCATAAATTTTGTAACAGTGTTTAATTATGGAAAGAAAGAAGTTCATGAGATGGCTGTCAGATTTACACACTGAGAAGAACTACAAAATAAATATGGAGAAATAGTTTAACATACACAGTTAGCAATATGAAGAGTGTTTATAATCAATGAAAATAAGTCCATTACATTCTCATGATATAGAATATGACAACTTTCAATTATGTATCTGCTTCACCATTCAAACACCTACAATGAATTCACACAATAATTTTGACATTAATGATAAATCTGGCACTTAATTTTTTTCTTTATTTAAACACACAGATGGATTTCTTTTAGTCTAGAATTATGTCTCTCTTTTAAATGTACTTTTATCTAAATATCACAAAAACAAATCATAGGAACACACATCCAACCACGGATACAAAATCTTCGTCTTTGCAATGCAGCCTTATTAAATTAATACAAAGCAAAAGCACATTTACCATAATAACAACTTACCAAACAAACAAAAAAGAACATAACAATTATCAATTATAATTTAAATGGAAAAATTAAACAAGAAAAAAGCATAGATTTTTAACAAGGTTAAAATTAATGTATAAATAATGCTTAAAAAAAATGTCATTTGAGTTTATGGATATTAGTAGTTCTGGTTCATGCAACAAAAATTAAAAATTTTAAAGATTCCAAAATCCTGTCATGACATGATGAAAAACTGCCCTTTTGTAAGCTATGTGAAAGATTTAAAACAATAATGGTTCTTTTGAATGTTTGTGTAAATAAACTGACCAGTCAATCATGAATGGAAAAAACCCCAACCAAATGGGACTAAAAATGTATTTCTGCTTTGTTTATTTAATGTTGTGTTAATAATGACAATGAATTAGAAAGCAAAAATGGTAAATTTTAAAAGCAGAAATGTATTTCTTTTTTTACAATTATGATACATGATAGCCAAAGATAGATTACTACAACAACATATAAATATTATATATATTTCGAGATAAAATCACTAAGCCAAGGGTGATGCATATGACAAAGGCAAAGTGTGCATAGCTAGCGCCTTTCAAGGGTTGTGACTTTAATTATAACATGTAGCTTTCAAAGGTGGCTACAAGTAGCATTTATTATTATTTTACTTAGTGCACCCTACACAATACTAAATGCTTAGTGTACTGTACACGCAATATAAAATACTCAGTGCATTATGCATGAATATATTGCGTTCACTGCATGGAGCACTTGTGGTTATATTTAGTGTAGTGCACTTATACTGCACAATAGACATGGCCACATTTGATGGACTGTGTATGTAAAATTTAATGTTCGGGTTATACAATACCCAACATATGTTTTTTAAAAAAATGTAATGTTCGAGCCTATATATAATGTACAATGTTTGTTACATCTTTTCAAACAAAATGTAAAGCTTGGGCCTAAATATATAGCATACAATATCTGTTAAGTATTTTCAAAATAATATAGAGAAAGTATGCACTGCCAACACATCTTTTGCTCACAGAATGTACAGCTTGGGTCTATATGTAGTGAACAATTACTGTTGTCTATACACAATTCCAACATAACTCTTCAAATTTAATAAACCACTTGGGAGTGTATACAGTGTACATTTCAATTTTATGTTTAAAACAGAATATACACACTGTAACTGGAGTATTACAACAGTGCCCAATATCTTTTCAAACAGAAAGAAACTCTTGGGTTTAAATGATGCACACAATGATCAGAAACTCTTTTCTAAAACCATCCTCTACATACTTAATTTAATCCAGATTAAAACCTACAAAAAGACTACTGATAGCTTCTGCTGCCAATAAAATTAGATAAAAAATTTACTAAGTGATTAAATAATGTCAGCTCAACCTTTTCAGCACCTTCCTCAACCTGGACAACAATGAAAAGAATGTGAGCTGCTACATCAAGCAAATTTTTTTTATCTGAACAGTTGCTTGTTGGTCAAGAAGGAACTATATCTAATTCAACCTCTGAACAAGAGCACTTAACTCTGCAAAAATACACTTGTGGGTTATCTTCACTTAAGGTTCAGCACTTCCAGCATCAAGGGCTCAATCTGACTGGGGTTCACTTGCAATAAAATGCGGGAGTGGTGATCACTTAGACCCTTGAGCTCTGACAGCTTGTCCAGAACGGCAACAAAATATTCCTGTGCAAAGTCGTACGAATATTCAGCTTCAAGATAATGTTTCAGAAGGCTGATGTATTTGTCCTGAAGATTAGACATGAGCTCACGGTCAATCAGGTTATTACCATCGGGATTGAAAATGATCATGACCTGCATAAGTCCATAGAGCGTGAAATTGCTCTGAACGATTGCCTTCAGAGTGCGACAGTACCCAACGTGCAGATTGTGAATAGAGCCAAACCCTGTAGCCTCCTTCAGAATGCTGGTGGGAATTTCACCTTTTAGAGTGAGCCAGGCATCTTTCTCCACAATGTAGAAAGCCACAGAGCGCAACAGTAGTGACCGCATGATGCATGCTTTTAAAGCAGCAATCTGGTCTTCTTGGCAAAGGTTTCTAAAGTCATCCAGGCGCTTAACAAACTTGATCAGCTGTCGCACGCAGATTTCTGAGTTATTGACTAAATCATTGGCAGTCTGGTAGTTTTCTCGTGAAATCTGCTCAAGATCAGGCACTGCTGCCACTGTAGTCTCATAACAGAATCCAATGTCTTTTAACAAAGTGTGTTCTTCTGGTGTGAGTCTCCGATATAGCTGAGGATCAGAAGGCAGGCGATCACGAGGAATATGCTGAAAAAGGCGTTCTGGTGGGTCAGACAGGCACAGAGGTGCTGGCAGAGACTGCATGGAATCCACAGAGGCACAAGGACTCACACTGGATGACTCAACACGATAATCATCAGCATCTACTGGTTCAGTTTTAATGATACCCTGACAAGGCTGTTTCTTGGCTCGATTCTGAATAACTTTAGCCATTCGGGCTTTTTTCTCACCATCATCTGTGCAAAGTAGAAGTAGAAAGCAGAAATGTCAATAGCAGAGAGACAAAAGATATATTTTAAAATAACTACAACAGATTTTGAACAGGTTTTAATAAAGAGATCACCATAAAACAATTACAAATATACAACTTAAATGAAGGGATTATATAAGGAAAGAGTTCAGTTTTTTAATGCCAAAACTCTAAACAGCTATGTAGTTTGAAACCATTCAAATTGGTCATAAATCTGCAATATTTTAAAATTAACTATGAAAGCAAATGATCCTTATGGTGTATAGGGAAATGTATCATTTACTTTTGAAGTCTACTTCAAAGTTATTTTTCCTTTACAAAATCATGTTCTCATTTTGAAACATGCCAAACATAAAATTATCAGTCAATTGATCATATTCAATAAACAGCATTACTACTTCTCAAAGAACAAAAATCAACGTAAAACAAAAGAGATCAAAGAAAAATAAAACACAAAAACTGTAAAACACAGTTCACTGTGATGTGTTTCTGTCATAATATAAATGTTTTCCTGATATCCTGTTCATTTAATTCAAAAACACTGAGCTATTGATGTAATATGAATCCTGAGAAATTATATTCTTATTCTATTTAATATTTCTGGGTAAACTCCAAGAAATTATGGGAAACAAAAGATATGACTAAAGTGCATTAATTACACTGTGATAATACTATTTCTTCATGTTTATTTAGTTTTCAGCCCCTTCAAGCTGAATTTTTCAACATTTCTAGCTTCTTTCTCAAAATGTTTTCAGATTTTCTCCTCTTTAAATACATGAACACTGGTTAATAGCAGAACAGAATGGATGAAACCACGACCACTGAAGAAAGTGATATGCAAGTATAATATAATTAATCATTAATTAAAGTATTTTTACTTTATTTTTGCCATTTCAAACATGTCAGTTTGACAATTTCAACAAACAAATATGTTCTTGAATATTGCTTGTTGACTTAATGCAATTTATGAAATTTATAACTGTCTGCACAATTAAAAGAAAAAGAAATTCTGTAAATTTACCTAAATGTCAAAACACTTATAGGGGAAAAATATTTTTGTTGTTGTCTAACTTAACTGTTTTTGACCAAAGAAATCTCTGATGTATGACAATAAATATTTCTTCACCCTGCTGTACTAATTATATGGAACAATTTAAATGTAATTTTCATTTCAATCAGAATTTCCAGTCTGGCAAGACTTGTGTTTTAATGAAAAGACAAGATGTAAGTAAGGTTTTCTTTTTCCTATCAACATTTTAAAAGTGATATTACAATGTCAAGAAGTATGAAACAGATGGAATATGTGTATGCATACTTGTATGTGTGCACTGGAGATTGTTTATGGGGGTTATCATTGATAAAAATAATGTCCTGCAACATACTTATGAATGCAGTAATTAAATGTAATATAATGTTATTGAGACAACATTAGTTACTGAGACAATAAAAATGAAAACTGAAGTAGACTGACTAAAACGAAAATCAGATTACACTTATTTCTGATGAAAACCCATTTAATATCCTTGGTTGTTTATGTTTTAATTCAGGGAAGATGATGAATTGTTATTTAAAAACTAATTTTGTTTTCTTTTTCTACAATCAAGATTCAAAATTAAAACATTGTGCATTATGACAATATACAGAACCTAGCACACAGAATAACCAATATAGTAAATTTGCTGTTGATGAAATAGTGAAAGCACTATTAACATATTAAATTAAGACTGCTACACTTTCTTTATAAGAGTACTTTGTTTTTCTGCTTATAAGTTCTATACTTTTATTTTTACTTCAATAAATTTAATACTGAATTTGACAGATTCATATACCATAGGTGTCTTGGCAAGCATTAAAAAAAAATGTGATGCACTAATAATTTTTTTTTAAGCTATAATAATAAACATGGGATTATTAAATAAATAAATTCCTATTAAAATCATAAATATCATGGGACAGAAGATCATTATTTTAACAATATTAAAGTATAGTTTTACCTAGAATCATGTCTCTTTTCATTCCAATCTCATAACATTTCTTGATTCGACAAGCTGGACAAAATCTTCGTGTTCGTAGGTCAATGATACATTCACCTTTAAAAAGGCATTGCATTTGCTGCACACACACACACACACAAAATCCCTCCAAAATTTAATTTTGAAACTGCAAAGATGAAATGATATTCAATCTGTAGTGGTTTAAAAAATTCAATATTATATTCACTGCACTTGTGGCTGGGCATGCATTCACATTCAACGAATATGCATGTTTTGACTAGATCTAACCTATAATTTTTGTATGTTAACACCTCATACATACATCAAATACAAGCATCCCCTACCAAAGAACAGCCAATTTTCATTCTAATCAAAAATCAAAATGCAGTTGTCAAGCTCTAAAGGATTACTGTTATAAGACTGTGATCTGTTTATATTTTATTTGTTGTTGATGAGATAAGAGGCAAAAGTATGAAATAAACACATCAAACACATCAACACATCAATCCAATCTTTGCCTATAAATAGGTGACTAATTAGTTATTCATTCTGATAAAGTATAGCAATAGAAATTAACTATTCAGTTGCTTATTTATAATGATTGATACAATTAATTAATGCATAATATTAATAAACAAAGTGTTGGATGGCTGCAAGATCCATTGGGCCTGCAATTAAGCAAGTGAGATTCATGATCCATTTCAGCTATTATGGTAGTTTGGAGTGTTTGTTTGAACCCACAACCTCACTCCCTGGCTTTGGGACTGATGAGCTGCACTCCAACTGTAAAGTAACTAAAGATTTTAATTAATATGAAATATTCATTAAAACCTCCAAGCTTTATTCATTTATCTGATTAGTATTAAGTCTGTTCTATCAATCAAGAAAAAAATAACTCTTGCATAGCTGTACTTTCAATAGAGAAAAAATATTTGCACATGAATTTCACGAACACCATTGGTCTTGTTGCTAGTGATATGTGTCATTTTCTGAACAACAGAGAATGATCATAGTCAATGAATTTTGTATTTCTTTAATAAAATAAGTCTTAAACAGATATTTGGGCACTGCACAAATTTAATAAATGTTTGAAAATACAGTAATGGTATCAAAGATGTCTTTGTATAATTGCTTATTAGGAAATTACTCACTTTTAGTAGTACTAGTAGTATTATTAAGAAATTACTCCTTTCTGATTTTATTATTAAAGATGTAGTACTATTAAGTATTAGGCAACTATTCACTTTGTAGTCTATTGACACAGTATTCAGTGCTATTAGGAAATTGCTCACTTTATATTTAATTATCAAAGATGTCTTAATACTATTAGTTCATAAATTGCTGTTTATTATCTTAAATTCTGGATATTCCACTACACTGCCAGATACCGAGTTGTTTTTCTGATCACTTTAATTATCTTTCTGGCAGTATTATTATTATTAATAAATATTATTAATAATAATAATAATATTGCCAACTAGTTTTGTTACAAAACCAATAAGACTTTGGTATACATATAAATTAATTCTTGTATTAAAAGTTTAAAGAAATTTTTTAAAATAATGAAATTAAGGCAACAGACACTCACTTTGTCTTTGAAAGCATTCCTACGAAAAAATGCTTTGCAAGATTCACAAGTGACAGCGTTGAAATTGTAGCCTAACGCACGGTCTCCACAAACTCCACACAATTTATTATTTTTCCACTTGTGGCGTTTCTGAGGGGAAGAATCAAAATCAGGAGACATGCAATTCTCACTGGAGTTCTCGGAATCAATGTGTGTGTCAGGACTATGCTCCATCTTAGGGAAAGAGGGGATAGGTTTCATCATTTTTTCCTCCTCTCGTGTAGATTCACTCTCACATTTCTGGTTACCACAAAAGAAATTTTTTTAAGTATTTAGGTTTTATTATCATCATTACTTAATATTCACACAAATAATAAGACTGGAAATAATATACTATTAGATAAATACACCAATAGTGCATTATAAACATTAAAAACAATAAAAATATTTTATCCAATTAAGTTATAAATGGAAAAAAAAAGTGTAGCATATTAGCTTGAATTAATTAATGGCCTCAAAACAATCAGAGTTCAGACAGAAAATTTTATTATACTAAATTGCAAGATGAGATCAAAATTTCAAATGCAATAACTTCTACTATTTGAAATAAAATTTACTGCACAACGACTTTAGATAGGTTGCTTACCATTAACAATCAATCCAAATTTTACATTGCCATCATGTTGCTTTATGTCAAAGACTACTTTCATATTAGGTGAAATCAATAGCAAATATGTGAATAAAATGCAAGTTTTATTAGCACTTATGTGCTATACCTTTGTATGCTGTGCATATGAACAATAATTAATTTTATTCATAAGAATTTATGATTATCATACCTAAGATTAAAATTTTTAAATTGAAATGATATGTAAATCCACCTTGTGGGGCATTTAATTATATAAAATTATAAATCACATTGTGCAGTGTATAAGAAATAAGAAATACTTATGTACAGACCAATACACCACTTTCTGTTTTTTCAAGAAGAAATAGTTGTGGATTCCACTAGAATGTGAAAAAGTATCAAATAAGTCTTTCACACACTAGGAAAAAATAATGAATTCTGTTTAGGCCCATGACTTATTGTCATCCTCTAGGTCAGTTGGTTTATATATTTTTTCAAAATATTATTCTTTCTTTCAGTTTCAGCAGAAATAACTAATTTGCTTGGAAATATATTTTAATTTTTAGGGTTAGAATAAAAAAGTTGCAATTAGAAAGTAAACAAACATGGTGGTGGTGTCACACCAATTTTTGTCTTTTACTGCTTTTTTGTTTGTTAAACATTTCACTCTGTTCTTAGAGCACATTAAAGAGTATCTAGCATATTCTTCTATTCTCTCTCCTAAAATTGCATTGTCATTACGTATTATCCTGAATCTAATAAGTACTCCAGATATTAAATCTTTAATAACTGATGCATGACAACTGTATGGTAGTAAATATACAGCACTATTTACTACATACATGCATATGTAATTTACCATCTTTTAATTTTAATTTCATATATAGATATCCAACACTCTCTTTCTTAAATGTCCACTGAATATTAAAGGGATGAAGATTTTACAGATGAGTTGCAAATGTCTTTAGCAAGAGCATCTGGCAAAATCGCTATACAATTACCTCTACATCTACTCCAATTAAAATTACTTACTTCTGTTCTTCAATAGATACAATGAAAGTAAGAGGAGACACAAGTGTTAAAGGTATTAACTTGTTAACCAAATTTCCCATAAAATTATCCACATAATCACATGCATGGCAAGGACCCATACACTTTCCATGATTTATCATTTGTAAAGTCCCTTTCTCCATCTTCAATTTGAAAAAAAAAAGAGATTTACAAATTAATAATTTATTAAAACAATCAATATATATTTTTGCCTTTCTGAGAGACTTCAACAGGATTGTTTCTAATATTATTCGATTCAATACATGATCATAAATCTTATTGATTTTATTAAATTATAAATCCGCCAACTTGATCAGTCTAAAAAATAATAGGACAGCAGTGTGAGCTGTGCTCTTTATTATTATTTTTTACTTACTGCTAAAATTTAAATGAATGTAAACATTATAATATTTTACATTTTATAAAAATTGTAATATAAAAAAATTAATATTTTTTCTTTTAACTGTAATGCTAGCTAAATTGCAGATTTATCCTAGTTCCTACTGATTCATTTAAGTTTTACTTTGAATTTTAAAACTTTTATTAAAAAGCAACACAGAATGATAATGAATAATATTTTGAGGATGGCATTTCTCTGTTTATTTATCATAAAAATGATTATTATACACATTAATATTCATGATGTGTGAATGTCACAAACATGAGAAAAATATGTTTACTGAAAATATAGTGGGTAATAATTTGTTACAAATATCATTTTCATTGTAATTACTCATAAAAAAGTTATCATCTATCCATAATTTATCTTAATATTTTATATTATAATGTATTATTTATACAAGAAGTAATTTTAATTAAGATAAAAGTTTCAATGTATTGTAATATCTGATTAGAACTACATTGTTAAAAAGAATATTTTGTCAGAAGTAAAACAAGTAAAAAAAAAAAAAAAAAATCTTAAATTTAAAATATTAATTATTTTACTGTAATTAACAGTGGACACAATTATCTATCAAAATCAAAACAGATACATTTACAAATAAATCAATAAAACTAAATATTTTAAAAAATAGTTAGCAAATGGTACTAGTCTTGTACTAAAACAGTTTACACATCACTGTCACATTTTAATAACATTAATATATTACATATAATAGTATTAATACCAAATTACCATGTTAAAATACCATTAAAATGCTAATACAATTAAGGAAAAGTAACATTAATTACATAAGGACTGTTTTTTTTTATGTACATGAAACTGAAACTAAACCAAATCAAACCAAACTAAACCAGAGATCTTAATTAGCCTTAAGGACAGTATCAAACTAATGCCAAAAATTTTATTGTTATTTTATAATGCAGTACTACAGTTTGGCCAGAATTTCTTTTTTAAAATGCCACTTATTCTCCCAAATATAATTTTTGTTGCAATTTCATAACATCTAAGATATTCAAAGATAAAAAAATATTTTGACTGATTAAAAACAAAAAAGTCATTGATAATGATATCACTTATCAAGTTATCAGTATAAACTGTGTTTCACCTTCAAATCTTGGTGCATGCCTGTTTCCTTAATTATTTGAGGGTTTTTCTTATTCATGTCTGAACATTAAATCTTACAAATGAGTATGAAATTAATGTGATTAAGTACTGAAAATTACTGATAATCATTTAATTTACTTAGCTATAGGTCTAGCCTTAATTTTTATTTTTACTTTTTACAAGTATAAGCAACTGTAATTTAACAAAAATGCTATTCAACATGATCTAGTATGTAAAAGTTTTAAATAATCATTTCCAATTCAAAATTGCCAATTAGATTTCCACCAAAGACACACTTTTCTTTACTGTGAACCATCTAAACTGTGACTATTCAATTTCATTTCCATTTTATTTTCTTTAGAATTTGATTACTTTTTGATGGCAATTAAAAAAAAATTAGATAAAATTCTTTGCTATCTGATTGAATATTTTACCGATCTAAGAACAAGTATAAAAACATTTCTCCTCCATTAATAAAAATACCAGTAACACTAACAGTTTAAAACCTACTGCTGAAAACATTTTGGCACATTACTTTTATTGTTTTTCAAAGTTCTATATTTATATGTTGCATTTAATCAATATGTTTCATTAATTATAATTAATTTGAAACATCTGCTACAAGTTTTAAAACAATAAATGCAAAACACTGCTCAAACTTTTTAAATAGTCTTTTAAAAAATGATCATTTGCATTTTTCAGAATGAAATTCATGTATAAGTAATCATTCTGAAGTGCTGCTAGTGTTACTGTTAGAGCTAGTAGAACAATTCAATGGCTAAACATGAAAAGCAGGCAGCGACTTATTATGTGCATGATGTATATAGTTGGTGAGCAGAAGTGTTTTGATCACAATTTAATGCACATTTTCATGTATTATTAGTGGATATAAATCAAGAAGGCAACTTTTTACAAATCATGAAAGAGTTCTAAAGGAAAAGGAACAGGATCTGTGTTTAGTCACGCATTCAATTCATGCCATATGTATAACTTTAACCTCTGGCCTATATATATTTCCTATCTGCATACAGCCACTCTCGCTGCCTCGGTGCTGTGCTTGTCAACTACTGAACTAGCATTCAGTAATGACCAAGTGTACTTCCTATGACCTCATTGCTAAGTACAGTAAACTATTGTGTAAAACAGATAAGGAAATATTTCGTGTTAACTCTGTAATACAAGAACAGTGAGAGAGAGATATTTCTAAAACTTGCCGATCCTTGCAGTGTTAATATTATTTTTATTCTTAAATAATTACCGAGCACAACTACTCGCAGTTCTACATCTGAACTGATATTTTATATGCCTAGTGTTTTAATTTTTCTTGATTTTGATTTATGAAACCACCCACTAACCCATATTTATTTGATAAAAGCTTAAAATCAACTGTCCGATACTAAATTTTTTAACAGACAAGTACATTTAGTGTTTGTTCTTTCCAAATGCTTTGAGAATGTAACTGATTTTATTTTAACATACTGATAAATAATATTCATTCGAAATTGACACTCGACAGTCCTAAGTCCTTTTCGTATATTTATTGTTTATATCAGCAAGAATGTCAAGCCCACAACATTAAAACCATTCAAACAATACAAATTTGTGAAGCAGAATTACAAAATTATTAAAAGTTACAATTTTAGACAATCTAAGAAACGTTATAACAAATTCATGGCCTAGTTTCCGTACCTTGAGTTTGGAGATGTCAGCCATGTTTTGATGGTTTGTCATTCACCTTGGCCTTAGAAACAAACCAGGTCAGTGTTGCAAACAGAGTTGTCTATACGTTTATTATTATTATTATTATTTATTTATTTTTAAGAAAAGCGACTGCATAAAGTATTGCTGAGTTGCCTGTCCTTGGCTATTGAACGAAACTCAAATGTGCACGTATTGTGCAAGCATTGGCTGCGAATCCGCAATCTAAAGTAATAGTTTCCGTATCTAATGTAAGTTCTCAAACCATTTGGCTCTTAGTGAATTTTTTCCCCCCAGTTTAAAGATATATCATTAATTAGACACACCCCACTACTCCCCCCTCCCATCCCTTTTCCATTTCCTATCCTCTGGTAAGTGGTAGGTAGTGTAAATCATGGGGCTGTAACTATTGATAGAGATTTAGTATGCTCAAGATTAATTCTACATCCATATATTAAACAGTTCCACACTGTTACTTTAATAAAACAAATAAATAGCATTAAAATATTAACATAAACAAAGTGGTCTAAAGAACAATGGCCGAAAGATCGCCAGGTTATTGTATAAACTCACAATTTTATTATAATTAGACAAAATGTCATGCACGATAATATTTGATATACAGAACCATTGAAACAATTACAGTACTCATAGCACTTATATAAGAAATAGTTATGTAGGTCTTAAATATGAGCATATGTTCTGCAATATGCATATACATCTAAATAAAGCATTGGGCCACTTAATATATTATTTCCCAGCATCATACTGAATAAAATAGAACCGATGAATAAATGAAATTGTACTGAACACTTGTGCATAGTTTCTTATATTATTACATGTACCTTTAAAATGTTATGACTTGATAATGATATACAACTTCCCAAGAGATACCGCAACACATCGCATTTTACAAGTACCTTCTAAATCGCCGTATCTTGCCACAAATACAGTTCTATGTAGGTCACGGAACAATTTAATAATATGCTTTGCGTACAGTAATTCGATTTTAAAATTTACGATATAGACTAATTAATTCTCTATGTTAGCGTGACAGGATGTATTGTTTGCAGCAATTTGAACTTAACATGATAAACTGGGTGGTTAAATAAAAAAACTATGCTATTTTGTCTAGAATGCTATTTGAATAATATCACACTGCCCGGCCAGTTTAGAAACAGTTATATACCATATAAATAATGCAAATCATTGTATGGAATTCGATTACTAGGCCTATAAATTTAAATGTATATACATCTCGTAAGGGCGATTAACTCTTTTATTTTTGAAAATCTTTTTCGTAAAAAACAAAACAAAGTATATGTACGGTAAGTAGATCCCAAAATGGCGAGAGACGAGAAAACGCCTTCAGGCAAAGGCTCGGTATGAAAAGATTCCACGATTTTGTGTTTTCTGCATATTTATTTTTCACTCAAGTATTGAAAATATGAGTATAAGCATTCATTATGAATAAAATTATTATTTTAATAAAGCTCTAAAGTAATCATAGTCTTAATATTTTAATCTCGATTAAGTTCATATTGTAGCAGACGATTTTAGTTGTAACACTATAAATTGTATTATAACTATGCGAACATTTGCGCTTTGAGACAGATTTAGAACATAAATTCTACATTCTCGCATGTTTTCCACAAAATAAATGAAATATATATTTTTTTTAATGGAGCCGCGACTGAACGAGGCAAAATAATAATTAAAAAACATAACGAAGTATGTTTATTGTTTATAATTAGTTATAACTTTTTATCCCATATATGATATATCTACAAACACTGATGAATGAAAATTAGTAAAAATATTAAAAGATACATACATATTTAAAATGATAAATTCTTGAAGATACAGATAAAAGTTTATGTGTGTGTACATTGTGTATTAATAAATAATAATAATAATCTTCAGATATCGGTTTATCTGTTTGTGTAAGTTTTGTTGAGCTTGATCCTGATTTACAGAGAAATTTGAATTTATGTTTCTTGTCACGATTTTAGCATTTTCAATACTTAGTATCTACATCTTAAAATAAATAATAAGTAATAATAACAAGTAATGCACACAAAATAGAGGGACAAATTGAATGTTTTAGCATGAGATATTGTGCAGTACCAAACCTCTTTAACAGAATCCAGAAATCTAGAAGAACCAAAAATATAAAATAAGATAATAGTTTTAAACCCCAAAGACCACTAAAGCTAAGTGTTATTAGTACTGTAGAAGATATAGATTAATGCAAAGTGCTAATTGACATTCTGTGAAAGCTTGAGCAACAAACATTAAAAAAAAACCAAACATTAATTTCAACCAGATGATAGCTCTCCCATTCTCTGGTTGCTTTGATGCACTAACAAATAATAGAATAATCTCTGACAATATTTTTTCTCACTTTGCAATACATTTTTTACAATAAATCACACAATTTGAAGCCCCCCCCCCCCTCAGAATTGCAATCAGAAAAGTCATTTTCAAGTCACTTCATTTCACAGTATCATCAGTCATCAAACTGAAATTAACAAATCTGCACCAAACAGGTCAATAATAATTTTAAAAAATTCTTTTCATATCAGAGCAAAAATGCAGAACTTTGATTTTGAAGCTCAGTTGATTTCCAAACTACAAAAGGATATATTCATTTATAATTAAGAACACATTTTGTTCACAGATTTTATGTGAAAACAGCATGCCATAGTAATACTTTAGTATTAGATCAAAGTCTGGAAATTTGAAAAATTCTCAAAATCTGGAATAGTTCATAACATACTGATACTCTGTGAATAAGAGGTTTGACTTTGTAACCATGCAATGGTGGGGTCCATTAAATGCTTGCAATGCCATGTAAAGTTAGGTGTTTATGTGTGTTCTTAGTCTTAATAGTTGAAGTCTTTTATGATGAAATATATTCGATATTTTATATATATATACCATGATTGTTAAAAGGTGTTTTCATACACACACACTGTTCTGGGATATGCTAGGTTAGATAATGTCTTTATATATACAGAATATTGGGATAAATTAGATAATATCTTTATTAGTTTATATATACAGAATGTTGGGATAAATTAGATAATGTCTTTATATATACAGAATGGTGGGATAAATTAGAAATGTCTTTTTATATATATAGGTATATACACACACAGGGATAAATTAGATACTTTCTTTATATATACAGAATGGTGGAATAAATTAGATAATGTGTTTATATATACAAAACGGTGGAATAAATTATATGTCTGGATCAGTGGATTTGAAGAGAATAAATTTGACAATGCCTAATTCTATACATAGAACAGACAATTAGATAATGTCTTTATGTACACAGAGAATAGTGGTTTAAATTAGATAATACCTGGACATACACAAAATGATGGAATGTTAGGTAATGTCCAGATGTACAGAGAATAGTGAGATAGCTTAGATAATGTCCAGATGTACATATAATGGTGGGATAAATTAGGTAATATCTGGATGTAAACATAATAGTGGAATAATTTATATAATGCCTTGTGCGAAAAATGGTGGGGTATGTAATGTCTGAATGTACACAGAATGATAAGATAAGTAATGTCTGACTGCACATAGAATTGTGGGATGAGTGAGAAGTATACAATTATGTACATACAAATGTGGGAAATTTGATGAATTGAGTGTTTGCATAATGTTAGAATAAGTTAAATAGTATGTAGATTAAGCTTTTAGTGAAATGCATTGACTTTTTGTATTTGTGTCTGTCACTCTGTGTATGTGAACAATGAAAAAGAAAGTAAGATAATTTTAAGTTGAAAGAATCAGCTAAGTAAGTTTTAGAATGAATAAATGTCCAATATACAAAATAATTATAAGCTTAATCCTAGAGGCTGTGAGACTGATCACACTGCATTTGAGTAATTTGCAAATTATTGAATAAGAATTGGGAATGTGTAGGATAGAACTTAGAAGACACAGAAGTCATAGGTTATACTGAAATGAAGAGTGCATGAAATTTGTGTGGTATCATTATGTTTCACATTATGTTATATATATATATATAGAGAGAGAGACAAAGTGTTTTGTAGTTTTACATTAAGTTGTATAGATAGAAGTATTTGCTTGATATGTCTCTTAAGGAGAGAGATGATTAACTGATAGTTTCACATAATGTTATATGTGGAGAGATACTGTTTAACAGTTTAATAGTGTGAATCCATTACTACCTAGTTAATGGTTGTGATTATTATTATTAATTAATCATTCATAATTAATTACAAATGATGAGAATCTTAATTTATGTTGTTAATAATTCCCCTGAAGATGCCATTTTTAATTAATGTCCACCTTTTTTGCTAAAAATCTCATTCTCCATGTTGCATTTTCTAAAACTCATGACTTGCTTCTTTCCCTTGCAAATTGAATCATTCAACTTTTCATATTGATCATAATTACACTATCCAGTTTATTTATTTAGTTTCCACTTCCCCTTACCCAAACAATACCATTTATGATTTAGGTGTTCATCAGGTATACGAAAAAGAATGTGTCTGTTACATCCTGTCATATGACTAAATTATGTAGGTATACATGCATGCTGTACCATATTTACCATTATATCAGGAATATTGAGTACACGGGAACAGAACAATTTTAATGCAGTAAGAACATCAGGTTCCATGCAGTATCATATAAGCAATTTTGAACACATGGTATTGTCCCTGTCTTAAATCAGTGAAATAGATTATATAGTTGAATGAACAAAGTGTGTAATTGTTACAGTGAAATAGATTATATAGCTGAATTATCATAAATGAACAAAGTGTGTAATTGTTACAGTGAAATAGATTATATAGCTGAATTATCAAAAATCATAAATGAACAAAGTGTGTAATTGTTACAATGAAATAGATTATATAGCTGAATTATCAAAAATCATAAATGAACAAAGTGTGTAATTGTTACAATGAAATAAATTATTTGGTTGAATTATCATACATAAACAAAGTGTATTATTACAATAAAGTAGATTATAATTTTTGATTTGTCATACATAGACAAAGTAATAGTTTCATAATAAATGTACATTTTCTTTTCCAGTCTGCATATTTGATGTCAATTGTCAGAACTTTGTCTTCAAGGTAAGAAATGTTAACATCTTGATATTTTGTTTTGCTGTTTGTTTTTAATAATTGTACATATTACTGTTCTTTTTAACAACTGTATATTCTTCTTCTTCTTGTAACTATACTTATTAGGCTTCTCTTTGATAAATGTAAATGTTCGCATTCTCTTTCAGAACTATTCTGTCCATCCATCCATCTATCCATCCATGTTATGGTTTTAGCAAATAAAAATGATGCTTTTGATAAATGGCAGGATTTATTGTACAGTAACTTGTAATTTGTTGTGAGTGTGATTTTTTTTTTAAAGCTCTAAGAAAACAGTGAATAACACTTAACTTACAGTTTTGTTTTTAAAAATTAATCTTCGTGAATCTTTAGTGCTGATTTTGAGCAACGAGAACAAGAGAAGACACGGATTGAAAAAGCTTTCCATGAAAGTGACAAGCGCCTAGGAGAACTTGTAGCAGGTATAAGAAGAACAAATTTAAGAACAGAATATTCCTTTGTTTTAATGTATAGTCATATATACATTATATACACACACACACACACACAGAAGAAAAGCCTCTTTTTCTTAACAGTATGTAATACAAATTAGCATTGCAATTTCCATATTAATCAGATAAGCACATTATTAGTGTGTCAGATCACAAATAAAATTCCTAAAAAATACAATGGCTCTCCTGTCTCTTTACTTTAAGCTAATACATAGATTAAAAAATATTCCTGTCTGTTTACTTTCAGCTAATACATATATTAAATTGATAACTTGATGATGGAAACAATTCACTAAACTTTGATAATTAAACACCTTTTGCCTATAAAATAATGATCGCTTTCTAACATGAAACAAAATGCATAGAAATAAATTGCACAGTTGTCACTATAAATAATATGCATAGAAGAATTTAATTTTCATATGACTTCACAAACTCAGAATGAAGCTGAAGCTATTTATAGTACTGAACAAAGAAAACATGTTTGATGAAAGAATTTTCTCATTAAGTCAACTGCTTATTAACGAGCAAGAAAAATTTGAAAGGCAATGAGTCATAAATAAATACTGAATTATAAATAAATAACATAGTGAAAATACAAAATGCCATTTTAAAACACTTAAACAATCCTATTTATATTCGCATTGGAAATATACAAGCAATTTACTGATGTGATTTTGTAAGTAAATTGCGTCCCATAAATTAGTTGTTCAGAAAATACATATCACAGTATGTATTCTCAAAAGGGATGCAGCGTTTTACAGTATACTATCTATGAGCTAAGCATGTAATTGAAAAAATAAATTTGAACACCTGATGATCAGTGAATATACATTGTTATCATGTGTGGTAGTGGTTTGGTGTTAGAGGTAGTTTTGTAACTCACTTTGTATAATTAAGAATTATCTTTATAAGAGAAATTTTCTAAAATGTATTCTACTCATAGGCATAGAACAATATGAGTATCTTTCTTTGATATGGTTCCCTTATACATTCACAGATTTAATGAAATCAAACATAAAATCTCATATATTAGTCCATGCAACATTTGGGTGTGTGATGTAAATTGTCAACCAAATACTACTTAGATGATTGTGAATGGTATGGGGTCATGCAGTGTGGAGAGAGAGAGAGAGAGAGTGTATGCATCTGTGTACATTTATATCCAAAAGTGAGTATATGAAATTTATTTGTTTTTAAGTCACATGGCTCTCCCATAAAACATCCAATTTTATGGGGGAAAAACAGTCTCTATATTACCTTATGTTTTATATCTACAATCTCATATATAATTATTTGCAGAAAATGCACACACACACTCACACATATATGCACACACAGATACACATGCATAGACAAATGCACACACACACACACACACACACACACACACATGCACACAGATACATACACGCAAACACAAATGCACACCCACACACACACACATGCACACACAGATACATCTACATGCATACACAAATGCACACACACACACACACACATATGCACGCACAGATACATACACATGCAGACACAAATGCACACACACACACATATGCACGCACAGATACATACACATGCAGACACAAATGCACACACACACACACACACACACAAATGCATGAACTAGTATGATAGCAGTGCATATACTTGTAAATAAGTCTTTACATTCATAAGGTACAAAATTCAAAGTTTGAAACCTGAGCGCGCGCGCACACACACACATACACACACACATACATACACAAATGCACACAAATAATGCATGGACTCACATTGAATTTACACACACAAGAGTGCATCTGTGTGTGTGTCCCTCTCTGTCACGCACACACACACACATGCACAAAATCACAAACATTTTGTAAATGAAGCAAAACATTCCTGATAAATTTATTTCTTCTGTTTTGTCTCAAAATATGAAACTAATGAATATTTGGAGAGTTGAAAAATTGGGTTGACTTTTTGCATTTAAAACACCAGTTAGCAAGATTGTAAACTTAAGAACTTAATTGATTAAATTACCTCTTTCTTGAGTAGATTGGGTGGGTTGTTTTTTTTAACTAAAGCCCATTTAAAGAGATAGATAATGCATTCCAGAACCATGTCAACCAAATCAGTTATGTTAGTTACACAAAAGAGTGTTACCAATGACTACCTTCTAGTAAATGTTATGCAGAGTGCTTTATTTCACTCTCTTGCAGAAGGTATCTAGACACTGTTTACAGTTTTTATTTCTCTCTCAGCAAATTATCAAGATGTGACAAAAATTCTTCAGAGCTTTACCAAGATGACCAAGAGCATCAATGGTAAGTATAGGAGTCTATGAATTTTTGTTTTTTGTTTATTTTGGCGGGATCATCTCTCTGATTAAATTAATCTTGTAATTATTTGTAAACATAACATTTTTATTACAAGTTCATAATTACCAAAATGATATGAATTTAGCTGTTTGGATTTTATTTATTAATAATTTTACTCTTATTTATTTATTTAGTGCATTTAGCCCTGTTTGTCATATATGGTCAGAATGAGGCATTTGTTTTCCATTTAGCAGGTGGTCAAATATTGTGTTTAGGTGACAGTCCAAATTATAAAGGCAGAGATACCATGAAAATGAGTATGAACAACAAAATTTTGCAAAATTAAATAATTTGTGTTATATTCATATTAGCAGTAATACAATTGATTCTGTTTTCAAGCAAGCAATAACCTAAACTTTACGATGACATGATCAGTACACTGATTTCCAATAAAATGAAAGTACGAATCAGGAGCAAGACTGGCTAGTGACTAAATCGATCACTTAGAACATGGTGGATATTTTCTTTAAGTTTTAAAATAATTTCATGTAGGCCTTGATAATTAACAAGAGAATATAGATTGATATTTAAGTCATAATAAATACAGTGAAACCTCACTATAACATGATAATTGGGGTCCATAAAATCAGATTGTGCTAATAGCAGGGTCACATTAATGTGGGGTTTTACAATATTTTACTTTTTTTCAGAGAACATATATGTGTATTCATGTCTAATGTAAAAAATTGGGTTATTATTGGTTGAATATTAAATGGAATGCATTATTAAGATATATTCAAAATAATAGACGGATAATATATTTATAGGTTATTACTTTGCATTAAATAGTTTTACAAATTTTTATTTGTTTGTACAATAATACACATTGACTGATAATACTCCGACTGACATTATATCATGAATAGTGTATCAACTTTGTGGTTGTCATAAAACTTTGTACGCACTTTAGACTATGTGGTTATCATAAAATTATTTATAACACTTTAGACACATGATACACTTGTGTCTTTCTTTATGGTTGTCTTTAAACTATTTATGCACATTAGATTCATGTGTTTTACCTCATGGTTGTCTTTAAACTACTTATGCACATTACACTCATGATGCATTTGTGTTATTTCTTATTGTTGTCTTAAAGTCACTTAAACATTTTGTGCACAGTAGATTCTCATGTTAATGTTGTGTTATTCCTTATTGGAAAATTATTTTTTTTTTATATACATTAAGTTTTAAAAGTACAAATATATCTCATATATTTGTCTTTTACATGGATGCTAGACTCTCGTGATAAAATCCGGAAGATTAAAGAAGATTTATCATCATGCAAGACACTGCTGCATTTTAAACGGGATGAACTTCGCAAATTATGGCGTGATGGTGTTGAACACAAAGCAGTACTGAATATGTTGGAGCAAATGTATGTTTTGTTGTTGTCTTCCTTAAACATTTTCATTATGTTCTTTAAACATTGTTTCCTTATGTTCTTGAGACATTGTTGTCATTGTGTTCTTTAAACAGTGATGCATTGTGTTCTTTTAAAATTATTTTCATTGTGTTAAACAGTGTTGTCATTGTGTTCTTTTAAAATTATTGTCATTGTGTTAAACAGTGTTGTCATTGTGTTCTTTTAAAATTATTGTCATTGTGTTAAACAATGTTGTCATTGTTTTCTTTAAACAGTGTTGTCATTATGTTCTTTAAATAATGTTGTCTTTATGTTCTTTAGACAGTACTATCAATGTGTTATTAGACAATGTTGTCATTGTGCTCATTAAACATTGCTTGTGTTCTTTAAACATTGTCAAGCATTTTTGTCATTGTGTTCATTAAAATTGAGAGAGTTTAAAAAATACTAATTATATTTTGTATTGTTTTAATGTTGATTATTAAAGACTGTTGTCATTGCGTTCATTAAAATTGAGAGAGTTTTAAAAAATACTAATTATATTTTGTGTTGTTTTAATGTTGATTATTAAAGACTGTTGTCATTGTGTTCATTAAACATTTTTGTGATTGTATTGATTAAATTTGACAATTTTAACAAATTCTAATTGTATATACTGTTGTTGTCATTGTGTTCATTTGTTCCCCTTGAGTTCATTAAATATTTTTAGATATGATGATCATTAAACATAGTTGCCAATCTGTTCATTAAATTGGCATTGAGATCAATAAATTTTATTTTTACTGGGTTTTATTAACTTAATGGTTGTAAAATAATTATTGTATATTGTTGTTTTCATTAAATGTTTGCTATTGAGATTATAGAACAATTTGTCGCTGTGTTTATAAATTTTTGTTATAAAATAGTCTTTGTATGTATTGTTGTTGCCATGTTCATTAAACACTGTTGTCATTGTATTCATTAAACAATATCATTGAAATCATTGAGACCATTAAATCATTAAAAATTCTTGTCATTGTGTTCATCAAATGGTGTCATTGTGCTCTTTAAAATTGTCTTTATTGGGATCTGTAAACATTGTCATTGTGTTCATTAGACATTGTTGTCATTGAAAATATTTAAGTCCAGGTGAACAAGAATCCATGCCTAACATATATTTATAAAAGACAGATATTTCAGTAATGTCAGCAATTCTAAATGTCCTGGCAGAGTTTAAATGGCCAGAGACTTTTACAGGGTCAGTTTGGAATGTTTTCTGTTTTGTTGCTGACCTCTTGCAGTGTATCTCTTCTGGCAGTGACCGAGTCCTTAAAGTCCTTGTTTTGCATCTTCTATTGCAGTCTTAATTATTTTGCAGTTGAGGTGGTATTTGTTGACTAATGCTGCCTTCAGTTTTTCCTTATTTTGTGCTGCTGCTATCATTTGGCTTATTTCTCTCCTAGTACAGTGGTGTATATTAGACTGTTGGTTTCTATGATATCTTCTGTGGGAATGTGTTTTAGTACTTCATTTGCATTCTGAATTGCATTCCTTAGAGCTTTGTTGTTTTCCAGCCTTCTTGTTGGGGTTCTTATTTTTGTCCATGAAACCTTTTATGTCTTCTAACAAGCATTGTTGTTCTTCAGTGAAGTTGCTTGGAATTTCTCCAGAATGGTAGTCAACTGGATCTGACTTGTGAGGTTGTGGAATTTTTATTGTCTTCTTTTTCAGTGCAGGTTTTGGTATTCATTTGTTGCTGTTCTATGTTTTTGTAATTCTCGGGTTGTAAGAAGCCCATTTGCATGATCACTCTCTAATGGTCCAGAAGCTGCTATTCACTGATAATATCATCTGGATGCTGTTTGAGCCAGAGTTCATGCATTCTTTTATATCCTCTTGCCATGGGTTGACTTTGATAGTAAGAGACCATTATTTATATGTTTTCCTCTCTGGTCCATCTCCTCCAAGTTTTTACTTGCATTTCAGTAGCCCATTTTTCACTAGAACACCCCGAAACATCATTGACTTTGTTAACCTGAGTAACATCTGATCCAGAATTGAATCAAATTTTGTTTTTTCCATCATGAATGGGATGGGTGTGGGTGTAGTTTGCTTTTAGTCCAGAGATGTGATTTGAAGCTGTCACCCATCTATGTTTGTTGACAAAGTTAAGATAGCTTAACTTTCTGGATGAGGATGTTCTCCTCTAACCACTGGACTAGAGACACATCATCATCATCATCATCATCATCACCACCACCTCCACCACCACCACCACCACCATCATCATCATCAATCATCATCATCATCATCATCATCATCATCATCATCATCATCATCATTCCTGTTAGCAGTCCTTACTTATGGATTTGGCTTGGGTATGACCACTGAAACAGATATAACAGAGACAGTCCATTTGTTACCATGTAACAGATGTCATTCATTACAGTTACCATGTAACAAGGATCACCCATTACAGTATTCATGTAACAAACATAATCTAGTACAGTTATCAGTAATAGAGTGCAGTGGTCTTTAAATTTAAAAGTTTGCATCTGTTGGATGTATACATTAGTTCTTTATAATTGCTTTATTATTTTTTAATTATTTAAAGTTTGCTATGCTGTTTGGTAGCAAGAAAAATTTAAAAGATAGTATTCTAAGTGAAATTTATCTTGAGGCAATGCTACACTTTTTTAGGGTGGTTGAGTTCTGCCACCATGGCTATTTGTCACTTTAAACTGACTTTTTTGTCTTTATTTTTTTGAATGTGTATCTGATCTGTAGCTGTTATGTGGGGAGTTTTCTGATTTACGACCTCTCTGGAAGCACTGGTTAATAATTCTTAACTGTTGACAAAAATCTCATATGGCGACAGCATAATCACCATAGACCATGAACTAAATCAATAATACTGAGTGAAGGAAGTTCATGTCATAAAGGCTGTTGTATACTTGACATTTCATTGTGAAATTAATCAATAAAGTTGATGGAATTTGGAAAATGTTCTCTGTTACATCATTTGTATAGTATTTGAAGCTATCTTCACCATTTATAATTTTTGTCACTGTCATTATCCCTCCTCTTTTCATTATTGCTTTTTTTCTCTTGAACTTTCTGTTTTTCAGTGAGCAGATCAAAGAGGTTCCTGATAAGATGGATTCCTATATTGCTAAAAAATATTACCTTCATGCAACAGACATTATTGTCCAAGCTGGTAAATGATAAAAGTTAAATCATTAAACTTTATATTGTTTACATTATTTGTTTGTTTCTTGTTATTTATTTTTTAAAATAATAAATAATCTATTAACATTTAAAAAGAGTAATTGACCAGATTTCCGGTCTGTATTTTTCTTCAACTCAAGCTTAAAAAGAAAAATATATATATGGAAACAATTTACCGAAATATAGCTGTTGCAAATCTTCTATTTATATTGTATAATAATATATTAATATATTACTCAGTTATGTAAAATTGAACTCTTTTTGATTGCATTCAGTTTACAATGTAAATCTATTGTATATAAATCCACAACATTGAAGCTACCCTGTGTCAGTTTGCAAGGAAGATTGTCCCTTCAATCTATATGGTAATTGTTAAAAGTGATCACATCCTGTAGAATATACTCATTTTATCTCGATTTGTTATTGCAGATCTATAAACTTCCATGTTTAAAACTATAAATATTGCATGAAAGTATGTAGTGCACTTTGATATCAGGAGTAATTTATTATTATAATAATTATTATTGATTTATTGGGTTTATTAATTTTAATTGATATTGTTTTGAGTTTTGTAGCTGTTTTATGGTTTTTAATTTGAATTTTTCTTTGCATTCTCTTGCATTTGTTCCAGTTTCTCCATATTCTGCACCCTCTTTCTTTTATCTCCCCTTCCTTCCTGCTTCCCTTTCCTCTCTCACCATCATCTTAATCATGAACAATGGTTTTATGCACCAGCTGAGAGTGAATAAATTCCTGAGAAGAACAATCTTTCAGATTGTTTGGATGTATATATAAAAAAATTAGCTGAGTTAACATGTTACATATAGTCATGATAAAGTATCAACTCAAATTCTGGGACATTTTCTCATTTCTTTGTTTAATATTATAGTGTCTTAACCATTTCATTTTGATGATAGACAAGTAATCTATAGCATTGCTCAGTGTAAGATCAAATTTATTTTGTAGATGAGGAGAATGATTTATTGTTAACTCAGTAAAATGCAGAAAAGAAAATGAATTTTATAAAGCTTCTGTGTTGCAGATTTTATATTTTTCTTAAAACTACTTTCTACTGTTCTGTACTGAGATATTGTCTGACTGAGGATTTACTTTGCTCTGATGTAATGAACATATAAATTATAGTTTCTGTGACAGTTTAACATAGGTATTTCAGTTATCTAAAGATCAAGTGAAGAAGAATATAGGTCGCCTGTGGAAATGAGCTAAATCAATAATATGGGTTGTTTCTAAGTCAAGTGTAGCACATTTCACAGTCATAGCCCAGTGGATATATTCGTTAAAGGCATTTGACATGATGTGTTTCTTTGAGACCCTAGTTGTGACCAATGTGTGCAATCCCAAAATTCCCAGTAATAGAAGAGTGATAATGACATTGAGGACCATGCAGGACCTTTTTATTTTAAATGCATGCTACATGATGGAAGTAAACATCATCTGAACTCGTGTTTCTCTGTTAATGACATCTAACTTTGCATTTAAAACGAAGAAAAAATCTAGACCTTGTTTTATATCCAGAGCATTTGTAATTAGCTTGACTGCCATATGGGTTTTTCTAGTGAAATGTCAGTTTCATACATCAGTGAGAGCTTTGATTTTTTTTTGTTAAACTTTAGTCATCAAAATAACATTTCTACAAGTTGTTAGCTCATTAGATTTGATCACAATGAAAAAATATACTGATACCGAAATTGCTTTCACTGTAATATTCTCTTCTCCATATTAAGAAATGTCTACATTCAGATCTAGTTAATGTTGTCTAAAATATTCCCCTCTCTCTGAAATTAAACCTGAAATTTTGTATTGTTTTGACTTATTTTTTTAAAACTTATGAATGTTGATAACATCACTTTTGGTACTGTTTAAGTGAGAAAGAAGTGAAAACACTTGTAATAAAAGAAAGAAAATATATGCTGTTTGAATATTTTGCATTATCTCCATGACTGCATAAAGAATTTCAAACTGAATGAAATGAAATTCATTCACACACTTTATACTCTATACACTTATCTCCATGACTGCATAAAGAATTTCAAACTGAATGAAATGAAATTCATTCACACACTTTATACAGATATGAAGCATAAAAGACTATTTACTAATTAATACCTGTTTTCTCTGCTTTCTCCTGAAATAAAGTGATGCATTTTAACTTTCTTATCTGCTTCTTCTAAATCAAGTGGTATTAAATATCCCCTTCATCTATTACCTGCTCTGAGTGCAAGTATATATGCAAATGACTATAATATGCTTTCCAACTAGTAGTCACTGACTATAATATGCTTTCCCACCAGAAGTCACTGATTTTAGATATATTAATTTTGTGTGCGTGTTCATTTATTTTGTTACATGGCTATACAATAAGAAAGATTAACACTTAAATTGCATCAAAAACATATATTTTGTTTAGAATTGTACAGTTTGTTGTATCACTTTTACTATGGCAGCTTCTTAAGATAGAGTTCTGCTGTCACTTTTATATTTGCCTACTTTATGCTGGGATTTTAACAATTTGTTTCATTTCCAGACAATTTTTCTGGTTTTTGTACTAATTATCAAAATCAGAAGGGGAGGATAAATAGAAATAACTGAGCAAAATTATATTAACCATGTTTGCCAAGTGAATTCCCATAAAATAATCTTTTTATCTCACAATTAATTTTAATGATTTGTGATGTGTTACGTTGATTTCAGTTAAGGGTTAAGTTAGCTTTACAGGTAACTCTTAAATCGATAAACTAAAACTTATGCTATCTACTTCATTTTGTAATTTCATGCTTGATTTCTAATCTGTATTACACTGTCCACTTTATTTCATTGATCTATTTTTGTCCTACTGAAATTATCCACTACATTTTACCAGTCAGTAAATATTTACCCACTCTGAGCAATCCAATTTATTTTATTAGTTGATTTCTTACAAGCTTGTGTTCTCTACTTTCCTTTTTTCAAGTCAATTTTAACTGATTTAAACACCACTTTATTTTACTGGTCAGTTTTGAAAGATGAAATTGATCATTTTATTGGTCATTTTCATACCCCTTAAAACTGTCTTTTTTATTTTGATGGTAAATTTAAAAATTTTCTTAAGTAAATAACTTTTTTCTTTATGGCTTATTTGAACTGCTTTAGCTCAGTTTTTTTTACTGGTTGATTTTGAACCTTAAACTTTTTACTTTTTATATTTGGTTGGTCTTTACTGGTCAATTTCACACTGGTCACTTTATTTTATTACTTGATTTCTAATCTGCTTAAGCTGTCCAGTGTATTTTGCTTTACTGTTCCATTAAAAAACTTTGCAAATCTGACATTTATAATTCTTATTGACAGTTGCTAAACTGGAGGGACCACTAGCTGGGGTGGATGCTCTACGTGACTTAAGAGTTGAACTTCAAGGAAGGAAAGAGGTGCTCATGCTTTATTACCTTTGTTATACTCTGTTTATATTTTGTTACCTTTGTTATACTTTGTTTATATTGTGTTACCTTTGTTATACTTTGTTACATTGTTTATATTTTGTTACCTTGGTTACTTTGTTTATATTTTGTTACCTTTGTTACACTTTGTTACTTTTGTCTAACTGTAATTTTTGTTACCTTTGTTGTACTTTATTATCTTTGTTACTTTTGTCACATTTTGTAATTTTTTTGTTGCCTTTGCTGTACAAAGGGTTCCTGCCATAATGCAAATTCGGATATAATGCAGTCATGGCATGGCTCCCGAAATTTTGTATATTCATTCTCACATGAAATTTTTTTTTCAAAGTATGTGAAAAAGAGTATAAAAAATATTTAACTTCATTTTGGGGATGAGATTGCGTATGAATTTGAATATACATGTAATATGATCGTGGCATAGTTCCTGAAATTTGAAATTAATGTACGTGTATTTTTCTCATACCGGGGAAAGTACGGGAAATAGTGTGTAAAATGTTTATTATCATTTTGGAGAAGAGTTCGTGTATGACTTTTACTATAAAATGATCTGAAATTTAACAATATTGTCAGATTCTTGAAATGTTTTGCCAAAATAAACAGTATCAGAAATGTTACTTATTACTGATCCAAGAGTAAAGCAAGTAAATCATCTTTGTGATCATATTCAATTAATTCTGTATACAATTGTTGTACAAACAAGAGCCGGCATGAGCTTCTTCTTTAACTCATACACAGCCAAGCAGCAAACAAAGTGGTGGTTGATAAAAGATTCTCACAATTTAATAAACATCAAAGAACTAAAGCTGCCAACATATTGGCTGGGTGTGTTGGTGTTGTTAGACACAATCAGTTGAAAGTACATGTATCGTAAAACCCCCACATTAATATGGCCCCGCTATTAATGCAATCCGATTTTATGGACCCCAATTATCATGTTATAGTGAGGTTTCACTGTACTCTCGTGCCTTTGTTACCATATACTTAGTTGACTGTTGACATATGCTTTCTTGCCTTTGTTACCATATACTTAGTTGTCTTTGTTATACTATGTTACCTTTTTTATCTTGGTTGTCTTGGTTGTACTTGCCTTTGTTATATTTTGTTGCCTTTATGTTGCCTTTATTATATTTTCTTGCCATTGTTTGTTACCATTATGAGAAAAAGATGATATGCATTTCACTTGTTTTAGCTTTTTGTTTCTCAAATTAACTAAAATGATATTGCTATGAAATTAATTCACTCCCCCCACCTTTTTTTTTTCTTTCTTGCAGACTCTGCATGAGAAGCTGATTGAAGAATTGAACTTTCAAATATATGTGCGCTCAGTGCAGGCATCCACAATGCAAAGGACTGGATCTGCTCGACTTAGTAGAAGAGATGCTAGCGTATGGGGCTGGACTGATGCATCAAAATTGGACAAGCCAAATTTATCAGGTAGTGTAGACATTGTTGTTGACTTTTGTTAGTTATGTCAGAGTTAAAATGTTATCAGTCAAAGAGTCTGAGTCATTCTTGAATGCTGTAAATGTCACAATGAAGTGTTATGGTCATTCCTGAATGCTGTAAATGTCACAGTAGAAGTGTCCTTGGTCATTTTTGAATGCTGTAAATGTCACAATAGTATCATGGTCATTCCAGAGTGCTGTAAATGTCACAATGGAGTGTCATGGTCATTCTTGAATGCTGTAAACCTCACACTGAAAGTGTCAATTGTCATTCATGAATGGTATAAATATCACACTGGAAGTGCCATGTCATTCCTGAGCACTGTAAATGTCATAGTGGAAGTATTATAGCCCTTGAAAAGATTTAATGTATAATTTCAAAGAGAAAGTCACTTGAACAGAATAAGTACTGAAAGTCATTGTAAAAGTGTTTTAATTACATAAAGAAAGAATATTAGTGCTAAAAGTAACTATAACAGTTTTATAATCTCTTTAAAATTGAATGTAGGTGCTAGCATTTACTATCTGACAGAGCTCCCCCTAGCCTCACTTATCAAGAAATCACTTTACTCTTTAAATTTTCATTCTAAGAGATAATTTAACTCTCTTCCATTTTCAAAGGTATTTTACTCCTCCAACTTATTTTTTCAAGATGCTCTCCTGTTTATATTTCAAGATGTTCTCCTGTTTGTTTATATTTCAAGATGCTTTCCTGCTCATATTATGCATACATCAGTATGGGTGTGTACATGTGTGTGTACATTGTGTATATGCATCTGTGCATTCATGCATGTGTGTGTGTGTGTATGTATGTGTGCATGTACTCTTCTTAAATGTGTATTTCATCAATGCTTTCTTAAGTACACATAGGAAAATAAAATTTTAACACAAACATTTTAAATTTAGCTAATAATTGATAGTTGAATTGTGATGTTGCTGAAAAAGCAAGCATGACATAATTTTAGATTTTGTTACCTAGTTGAAATTGTGCCCTTTTTTTAATTGAGAACTTCAGTATCGTCTAACATTATTCCATGTGGAAAATACTGAAATTTTGAATGTACTCATATTATTTTTATTAGGTGTAGTTTTATTCACTTAAATGTTCAGTTTAAAAAATATATGTAATTATAATATTCTAAATTTTGTTTTAAAAAAAGTAAATGATCACGCATGCACTCATTCCATTTTTTCCAAAACTCAGATTATAAAGAATCAAATATTAAGAATCCTAATTCCTTATCACAGTTTCCATGTAGAACTAATTAATAAAGAATATCTCAATGCCCACAACATTGCTTTTTGTAAAATGTCCAGCCAGTATTGTTATAGATATTGATTGGTCAAATATTTATTTTAAAAGAACATATTTCCCAATTTTTCTTTAGCACTCTAAGAGGCAACGTAGCAATTTATATTATTACATTTATGTCAATTTTAAGACAACAAAAAAACATCTTTGGTATAAATTTTGGCTTGTGGTTGTTTGTAAGTTATTATAGACTGCTTGAAATAAAAATAACTCAAAAATAAGTCACTTTGGAAGAGAATTTCACATCTTTATTTTGTAAACTGATTAAAATTAGAAATACGCTTTTATTCAAACTGCATGCATAGAACTTTGGCACTTTAATTCTGATGCTTTTAAATTCTCTAATTTTATCTTGCTTGTTGATTTGATTTCTTCAGATTCAAATAAGTCTGGAAATGGAGGGCGAATTCTGGAAGTGACTGAAGATTTGAACAGCAATCCTGCAGAAAACCTTGAACGTTTCATAGCTATTCTTGCAGAATCTCTGTATGTGCTGCGCAAATTGCCTGAAGCTATTGAAGTATGGAATATTTTTATTTGAATTTCTTTGCTGCCCTTTGTTTCCTTGAAAGAAAGCTAGTAGAAGTAGTAGTAGTAGTAGTAGAAGAAATAAATTTGTTAGTAAATTTGATTTTTTAATGATGGTTTATGCAAAACTACATGTCTAAAATTAAAGGGTGTTTGCATAAGGTATAGATTGGTCTAAATTTACTGCTATCTTCAACAACAGCTGTATAAATCTGGCTCATAAATAAATATTAGAATGTTGATATTGCATGCTAGACACTGAGGTAATAAAGCTCACTACATTCTATGTTTTTCGGCTTATTATTGTTTCAAGTTAATCAGTTAATGGAAATATAAATTTAAGACTCGTATATTTAGTGGAGATGTCTCACTGGTGAAATACATTATTAATCATCTTGTTGAGAGTTTGAGGCAATTATTTATTTTTTTTTTGTTTAGTAATATTGTATTGTTTTGTTTGTTACATTTTTAGCCATAAAATTGATTTTTATACTAGGTAATTTATTTATTATATGAGAAAATTTATAATTTCAGGCATAATACTCTTCTCTTACCTTTAAATACATTTGCTTGGTCTGTTTGACACTGCTTATTGTAATACAGATAACCAAAATGAGGATTGAACCCGAACTGCTGCGCTTGGTTGCGAAGGCTACTCAGCAGGTTGCTGAGAGGTATCTGATTTTTAAAAATTAAATTTATAGAGGTATCTTTCCAAAGTAATATAATGCTACTTGTTATATTTTGTCATTGGCTTTCATTTTTAAAATTTATTTTCTTCCTAGTAGTGATGCAACCAACAGGTTACTATATCTTGAAGATGTAAACATTTTTATTTTAATTAACATTTATGGAATGAAAGAATGGGCTATGACATAACACAGTAATATCATTCTTTATTTTGTGTTTTCATTCATTCCTGCATTATAATTATCTAAACTGAAAAACTGAGACACATCTATTTAAATTTCATTTGTTCTTCAATCTTCCTGAAACCCCCTTTTATTATACAAAGATCTACAGTTGTTTCACAATCTTTCTGAAACCCCTTTTCATTATACAAAGATCTGCACTTGTTCCACAATCTTCCTGAAATCCCACTTTATTATACAAAGATCTGCAGCTGAAGAAAGGAAATGTTTTCATGTACTTCCATTATTTGGAATGTCATTTAAATGTCTTTAAATATTTTGTGAAATCCTGTTTATTAGCTATAATATTTTTCTCACAAATTGTACTTGATGTTTTCCTTTCTGTAACAAAGGCATTTTCATGTGATCACTGCTGCAATTTTCTGATCTGTGATAAATATTCTCAGAAGTGGAATATTTTCAATCTCTAAATTTTAATTATAATAAGTCTGTATGTTACTTTCATATGTAGAATTTAAATTTGTAAATGGCTAATAGGATATGTGTGATGATGAAAGACAGACAGCTGTAAGAAGAGAATTGCTAGTAGGATATACATGAAGATGGAAGATAGACGGCTGTAAGAAGAAAATGGCTAGTAGGATATGTGTGATGATAGAAGACAGTAAGCTGTAGTCAGAAGAAAATGGCTAGTAGGATATGTGTGATGATAGACAGTAAGCTGTAGTTAGAACAAAATGGCTAGTAACATATGCATGATGATGGCAGCTTGCTGCCTTGAGACCATGCACATGCAGAATATTGCTTTGGTTTCTTGAGACCATGCACATGCAGAATATTTCTTTGGTTTCTTGAGACCATGCACGTGCAGAATATTGCTTTGGTTTCTTGAGACCATGCACATGCAAAATATTGCTTTGGTTTCTTGAGACCATGCACATGCAGAATATTGCTTTGGTTTCTTGAGACCATGCACATGCAAAATATTGCTTTGGTTTCTTGAGACCATGCACATGCAGAATATTGCTTTGGTTTCTTGAGACCATGCACATGCAAAATATTGCTTTGGTTTCTTGAGACATTTTGTCTGAACTACTGGCAATAATTCTGTATTTTATGATTTTTTTTTTTTACATTTTGTTTTAATTACTGATTGATTGCATTATGTATTTTGCATGTTCATTTTCTTTTGCACTTACTTATTCAATAATTCTTTTTTGCATTTACTTATTTTTAATATAGCACTGAGACATTTATTTTGCTTGAATCATTCTGTCTTTCAAACAGTGCTTCATCAGACAATACTTCACAATGTTATTTCTGTTATGATGACTGCTTGAATCATTCTGTCTTGAAACAGCACAATGTTATTTCTGTTATGATGACTGCTTAAATCATTCTGTCTTGAAACAGCACCTCATCAAGCAATACTTCACAATGTTATTTCTGTCATGATGACTGCTTGAATCATTCTGTCTTGAGACAGCACATTGTTATTTCTGTTATGATGACTGCTTGAATCATTCTGTCTTGAAACAGCACAATGCTATTTCTGTTATGATGACTGCTTGAATCATTCTGTCTTGAAATAGCACAATGTTATTTCTATTATGATGACTGGTTAAATCATTCTGTCTTGAAACAGCACAATGTTATTTCTGTTATGATGATTGCTTGAACAGTGTACCTCAGGAGTGGCACCATTCTGTAATCTGATAATTTCTGTTGATGTTATTTATCAAAATCACTATAGATTGACATTATTCTGTAATCTGACAATTCTACACATTTTGTTTGTCATGAAAAGAAAAATGTAGTTCAAATGACACCATTCTTTTTTTCTGAAAGTTCTGTACAGTATCATTTGTATCATGATATTTGACATCATTCTCTCATGAGATAATTCTACACAATGTATTTATATCAAGAGGATTGCTTTAACAGTGGTGATTTCAGTATTGACATCATTCTGTCCTCTCAAAATTCTATAGTAATTTCTCTGATGATACTATAGACAGTGTAGGCTAAAAATGACATCATTCTGTCATCTGATAATTTTATGCAGTTATCACACTTTTAACAACTATGATAACACTGTAGGTCAAAAGTGATTTCATTATCTGATAATTCATTTTTCATGTTGATTGTTTTAATATTTTGTAGGCTAGCACAGTGACAGCATATCCAGTCATTTCATATATCTCTTATCTCATAAAACATTGTCATTTCTGTTATAATATGTGTTTGCTTTAACAGTGGGAATAGTGCAATTTCTGTTAAGGTTTTTGCATTAATAATGTGTCAACAGATTGATATCTGATGAAACTGTCATTTCTGTTATAATGATTGCATAAATTGTGTGTCATCAGATTGATATCTTCTAAAATTTTAATTCCTGTTAGGGTGATTGCATTCATAGTGGGTTCTTGTCTGATTTAACTGTGTATATATATTCCTGTTATGGTGATTGCATTAATAGTGTGTTCTTGTCTGATTTAATTATGTATAATTCCTATTATGGTCATTACATTAATAGTGTCTTCTTGTCTGATTTAACTGTGTATAATTTCTTTTATGATGATTTATTCTTTAACAGTGTAGGTCAGCAGAGTGACAGCCTAGCCAGCCAGTCAGAACCCAGACATCTGTTGGATCTCTTGCAGCTTATTTTTAATCAATTTCGCCTTGTGGCCACTACCCATCAGATCATCCTTAACAATGTGCAGAGACTTACCGTAAGTTTTCTATTTTCTCACAAAAATTCAAAAATGCTAAATTTATCAGTGCAGTAGAACTGTGTTGAAGTGTGGTAGCTGTTTTATTTGTAACTAATTTTGCTAGCAAGAATTTTACATTTGACGTTGAATGTTTGTACTGCAAAGTATAATCATTGGTAAAGACAGTGCTGAAGTGATTTGCTTTAATCTTCTGATTTTACATTTTCTTGCTTCCAAGTTGTGTATATGTGTGTGTGTCTGTGTTTTGTTTGTTTGAAGTGTGAGTTTTGATAGCTTGCTTATATTAAGTAACAAACCTTCAAAGTTTATTTGTACAGTTGTATTTAGATTTGATGCATTTAAATTGGAACATGTCATGTTGCGTGAAAGTTTTATAAAACATTTATTTTTTTAATGGTTTTAATTTACAAATTTAATAAAATTAACTTAAATTTTTGTGGAAATGTGCAAAACCTATTTATGATGTTTTTGTACAACACAACACATTGAAATATTGTGCATTTATTTATTATTAATAATTATTGTTAATTATATTGTAACACTCCTTGAATGATATCTAGTTCTGTTACAGGTAAAGTTATCTCACATAAATTTAGTTATGTCACTAAAAGTAGTGTCAGAAAGAAACATCCTTGAGTTTATCTCACTTATAAATTTTGGCTATGGCACTAAAAAGAAAGAAACATCCTTGAACTTATCTCACTTATAAATTTGGCTATGGCTCTATAAAAAAAGTGTCAGAAAGAAACATCCTTGAACTTATCCACTTATAAATTTGGCTGACTCTAAAAAAAAGTGTCAGAAAGAAATATCTTTGGACTTATCTCACTTACAATCATAACTTGATTATGGCACTAAAAAAGAAGTGTCAGAAAGAAACTTCCTTTGAATTTATCACACTTACAAGTTCACAATTCATAAAACCCAACCATTATGATCTCATCATACTGAGTTTTTTTTAGATTGCTCAGTATTCATCAGAATTGACCTTTACCTAAACTTCAGCTATGGACCTAAATTGAACATGGAGTTCCAAATCTCACTTATTAAGTTTGAATAACTTCATTCAAATTATCATTTATGATGAAACTCCACTTAAAGTCAATCATAAAAATAGCTTTTACCTGTTTCTCAGAGGTTACTTCTTATTCACTTTTTCTTGGTAACAACTGCCATTGGGACATATTCCAAAGAGCAACTTTTCATTTAGCTTCATCAGACCTCTTCACCAGATTTAGCAAATACCAAATGCCACTTGGTTAATCACATTAACCATCCTTTTAGATAAACCAAGAATTTTACCTCACACAAATTAATCACAAAAACATATCACTTCAGTTTATTTCAGAATAACTTTTGCCTAGTTAATCAAATGTGTCATTGCCTGTGAAAACCTGGCTAAAGTAGCTCTAATTAATTTTGTGCTACAGCCATTTGTAATCATAAATTTTAAAAAAATCAATTTTGGGATTACTTTAAAAATCACTTTATTAATCATTATTTTTCAATAATCCAAGAGTTCTTTGCTGTTTGAACTCATGATTATAAAATGACTACTGGGGGTGGGTGAGTGGGTCAGCTCTTTGATCCAGCATGGGACTACTTCATCCCTATTAACACATGACGGTTTGCATGGTATTTTTAGTGATCAGAGGTGCACACATGTCACTTTGAGAGAAGGCTCTTTGTTTCTATTTATAATACATGGGTCATGTGGCTGTGCATGAATTGGACATGAAATCGCCTAAAATTTATTGTTATGGTGCTTCGCCTTCTTCGTTCTGGCTTTGGCCGGGTGTGTTCTAAAAATTAATTTTAGGATTGAAACTTTATTTTTTAATGGTCACATGTGATTTATTTATAGTAGTGCAGAATCTATCTACAAACTAACATTATAACTGTGTAATGTTGTGCTATTTGGGGTGTAAAGTAATTCGTTTTAGAAGCTATGTATTCGAGTTGATACCTACCAGAAGTAAGCTTCAGTGGTGTGTACCACTTGTGTGTTGTCTGCTGCATTAGCTAGACTGCTGAACAGAAGTGTTTTAGACAATAATATTGACATTTCTGATGTAGCAGCAGTGACGATGAAAATTTTCAAGCAACCAATGAAGCAACAGATTTGTGCAATTTTATGTTATCATTAGATAGAACTACACACGTCAAGAACACTTGACTCAACCTTGACATTGCCTGCTCAGCCAGAACTGTCATTCGATCAGTTTGAATTATTTGTGTGTTGTTGTTAACCTACTTAATTTTATTATATCTCAAGATCTGTTTTTCAAAGGTAAATTAAAGGTATTAAATAATGCTTAAATGTTAAGCAGTAGGCCTACAATGATATTCATCGTTCAATGCAGCCCAAAGCATAGGCCTACTTAATACCTTAGTACTTGTCACATTCTATCATTTTTTTTGGTGTGTCTTTATGCTACAATACAAACCAAGATGTGATTAAAACATCATTTTAATACTTTTTAATATTTTTTGTAGGATAATATTTGATTAAATTGATATAGTAAAGTTGTATATATCATATGCCTACAAATGGGAAAGGTTTTGCTAAATTTCATTTATAGTATAACTGTATATGTGGAATCAGAAGAAGGAGGCTTCGGCTCCCTCCCCCCCACCAATGGAGGGCGGTTGAGGGTGTGTACCAAACTAGGTGTTACCTGTTTCACCCCCTTCCACCAGCCCTCCTTCCCTCCACCTCAGACGCACTGCGAGGCTGTGGGGCTCCCCTAGAAGCAGCCCAAGACTGAAAGGTCTATTGCAGCTTCTGGGGTGAGAGATAGCATAACACACACACATACTCACACATTATGGGTAAATGAAAATTTTCTTCTAATATTTCATTCCTTGAGGACGTAATTCAAACATTTTTGAAGTTAGTAGCACCAGTCAGTTTCCACAGAAAATTCTAGTTTTCATTAGAAAGCACATAAATATAATAATTTTTGTTTGTACAATTTCTCCCCTTTGATAGTTCAGGGGGTATGTACTTAAAAAATGTATAGTAAAAAATCTATCTGACATAAATTAATTTTTTTTTAAAAAAACAACAACATGAGATTCTGAATTTTAATAAATTAGAAATAAAACAATTTTGAATCTTTTTCTCTTAGCCAGGTTTTCAGGCAATATACCATTCTTTTAGTTAAACAACAAAAAAAACCTTTCATATTTCTGAAACATTAAAAAGAAGTAATGCTATTTTTTTATATTTGACATCTTTAATATCACATGTCATTTATTCACTATGATGCTATTTAATTTATGCCATTAATATCATGTCATAGATATATCATTTATCACAATAATGTTATGTAATTTATGTCATTAACCTCATATGTCATTCACACAGTCACTATAATGTTATTCAATTTACATTGTTAATAACACACATGATTGCTTCACTATAATATTATTTAATTTAAATTATTAATATCACAAATAATGAGTCATAATTTACATCATTTATATGACATTTCATTCATTTACTAAAATGTTATTTAATTTATCTGCATTTCAAAATATAAGTAATAAATCCATTCTCATAAAGCTGACTGAAAACTCAAATGTGGCTACAGAGAAAGTCTGTTTGGGAGTAGGCTGTTCTCTTAAGAATTGTTCTCGAACATTAAAGTTGAAAGCAAAGATTTTAAGTACGCAAATTGCTAGTTTGCCCTGTGTAGTCACCTTCTGGTTTCTATATTTAAACATGATGACAACTAAACTCCTTGCAGGTGGACTTTTTTAAAAATTAAATTTTTAATCATGTCTACCTAAGTTTATATCATATTCATCTGGACTGCCCTACCTTGAGACAACCTACACAGTTGACTCAGCATAAAAATACAATCATACAAGCAAACAAACAAGCAAACATACAGATGGACTAGATGCCCCATATAACTTATTATTCAATCTTGGATCCTGACTCATTGGTTCTGCTCACACCCGTTCATTCATCACTTTCAATTTAGCCCATTTGTTCAAATGCATGCTCTCACCTTGACCTACATCTTCTCTTATATAACATTCTTCTGCCTTCAATCCTCACATCTCCACCATCTTTGCAGTGTACATTTATTGACATAATTCTTGATAATTAATATTGACAATAAACATAGTAATAAAAATACCACACTTGATTTTTCCTGTTTTATTTAAGCTGTTATAATGCATTTATTTCAAAAATAATAATGATAGTTGTCAGTATCCAGGAAGATGCCTCAAAGCATCTCTTTGATTATAGTGTCTTTCAATTTTACTATAAGGAATTCCTCTGCAACAGGTAGGGTCAGTTTATCAGCACTGGGTAATTGTTTCCATTAACTCTCATTTTAAAATTTAAAAAAAAAATTTGAATTATTACCTTGAATTTGTGTATAATTTCATGTGTTTAGAAATATTTTCTATCTTTTTCTTTTTTCATATTAACCTTTGCAGACAGTATAACATTGTCCCCAGCTCCTCTTCCACAACTTATTACACACACACACACACACACACACAGCTCTCGTCATACACACAAACATGTACACCTAAGCATATGAGATCTTGTTGGACACCATTAGAACAGAATATGTTACCCACAAGAACATAGCCAAACCGTCATATTTGATATCTACAGCAAATGTCATTATTGACTGCTTGATTTGTTAGTAGCCTCATTATAAGTAGCTTCAATTAGGCATCCTTTTAATTGCATGACTCTCATATTTACATAAAGGAGAAATTATAGTATAAAATACATGTGGAATTTAAATTAGGCCAACAAATAAAAGAACAGATTTTATTCAGTGGGTTTATTTTAAATAGTCAGTGCACTTTTATACATGAAATTCGTACAGTATACCAATATAGTAAATGGGTGCAGCTCATGACATTTTGAATCCATAGATCAGCCAATGAATCACATTGTACAAGTTTGTGCATATAAAATAATTAAAGTTTATCTATATTTATTTATGAAGATGACATTTTTGCATAACTTCCATGTCTGCAAACTGCTCGCCAGTAATTTTACACATCAATACAGGCATTTAAATATGAGTTATTTCCCTCTTTTCTATCAGCAAACTGTTCAACTAATTTTACACAGCAGTATGTGCATTTAAATAAATGTGTTATTTCCCTCTTTTTCTGTCTGCAAACTATAAGTAATTTTACACATCAATTTGTGCATTTGAAAAGAAGTTATTTCTCTCTTTTCTATTTGCAAACTGTTTAGACTATGATCTCTTAAATGTTAGCAACAGAATTATCTTTCTTTGGCTGATTGATAGATGTAAAGATTAAATGTTACAATTTGAGGTTTATTTATGCTACTTATTTTCCACTTCACAATTTTAACCCAACAAAATAAAAGTTTTATTTCTCATCTGTTTGATTCTCTCTCTCTCTTTTTTTAATAAGTCAGAGAACGATTTATCCTTTGACAGACTGACTCACTGATATGTTGCTTGCAATAAGGTGTAATAAAATATACTTATGCTGAGAACATATTTCTTTTCAGCATATACCAGATCCACATTATCTAATTTAAATTATTTATTTTTGACCTTGTCATATGTGTTCAATTTTCTTTTTATTTCAAGCATTTCTCTCATAAGGAGAATGAGGTAATACCCTCAGTAATGTCATTTGTTTTGACATGTAGTGGTTGATCTCAAACATTCTCATTCTTGTCTAAAACATCTTCAGTTCTGAAATGTCTGCAATATTTGCTGTCTCTTAATGCATTTTTAATTTATTTATTTTAATTTATACTTTGCATGTGTCTGACATAAATTAGGATATTACTTTCTGTGCATGTTAAAGACCTTTTGTGGATGGTTTTGTGGTATTATTGAATAATTAATATTGTGTACAGTAAAACGTCTATCTGAATGTCAATTATCCGAACTGTCAATTAACTGAACCATCATTTATCTGAACACTGCCATCCCATGCATCATTGTTTTATTTACTGTTGATATTTTTTTTAAAAAGACCTTTCCTAATATTTGTTATAATCTTATTTGTCAGCAATGTTGTTGTTTTAGTATTAAAAAGAATGATTTATAATTGCAGCCATGTTAACAGTTAGGTTAAGTGCAAAATAAATATATTATTGTGACACCAATGCCACTTAGTTAACGATTATAATTATTATTATAATTAATATTTCATAATTAATTACAAGTGATGAGAGTCTTAATTTATGTTATTAATAATTCTCCAGCAGACACCACTCGTCTCTCTCTCACTTAGCGGATATGCAGGCACCATAAACATTCTCTCTCTCTCTTCCTCAACATTAAAAGATAAACATTTACTGTCACACAATATTCCATAGATGGAAAACTTCTTAGTAAAGGAGAAGACACATCAGTCTTTAATCTATAATTAGCAAGCCCCCAAGTCCATTCTCTCTCAATCAGTCAGTAAACTCACCATCAAGCTAACTTCTGCCTTTCAAGCCGGACTTCTTTGCCACTTCAAATTCAGATTGATTAGACAGTAGATTTCTCTACAGCAGTTAAACTTTTTTTTTTATCTCAACCCATTGTCTGGCCTCATTCTCATAAATCATAACCATTGGATAATAAAAACTACTCAATGGTTTGCATTACATCAGCATTTTCTAGCACATTCTCGATTCAAATTGTTTACTTCCAAATCTGACACTTTCAAAAATACTGTCATAAGGAGTGCCCAAGTTTACTCTGACAATTTAACAATTTAAATTTTAAAAATAGGGGTAGGCAAATTTACTCTGCCACAAATATACATTGCTGTTTCAAAACATTTTGGTTAGTATTATTACAAACCATTTCTTAAATCTGTTATCTTTTTTATAATACTTCACATTTAAAAAAACACATGAGTAATAATTGTAGTCTAATTACTCTTTATTTCATATAAACTGGGTATTCTCATGTATGTTTGATTATCCAAACTATTTGATTAACTGAACATAGTTTGATCCCATTTAGTTCGGATAATTGACATCCTACTGTACATTACTACTCCAGGTAAGTCGATAAATTCATTTTAAATGGTATTTATGATATACTATTAATTTTTTTTTTATTTTAATTTTTTTATCATTGTTCCATTGTGGTTGCACCTGAAATTTATTCCATAATGTGCAACCTGATCAGCCTTCCAACTCACCAGTCCTTTTCAGTTTGATAAAAGTAATAAAATAATAGGAGTGTATTTCAAATGTGTGATTGTATGGTATTTGATAGAATTATATTAGGCAGAAAAATATTATGAATGTGTTTCAAATGTGTAAATGTATAGAATGTTTTAATCTTGTGAGTGTACAAATAGGGGCTATGGTGGCTGTGAAGCAAAATTTCTAGCCTCACATTCAGAAAGTTGTGGATTTTAGCCCAGTTTAGGTCATTATTCTTTTTCTTGATCGATCATCACTAGCTTAACTTGTGAATGTTGAGCTGTGTGGCCACGATTCTTAGCATTTAGAAGCCTATGGAGAATTTGCACATAAACAAATCTGCTATTATTTATCATGAGTATTCACCATTAGAACACCTGAACAGTGTGGTCTGAGGCTATTGAACAAAAAGTGGTTGCCTCAAACTTTGTACCTCAAAACACTCACATGCAATATATATACATAGAATATGCTTGCCTTTCAGTTGACCTACTTCAGTTGAGTTAGTATTTTTGCAAATGTTTAATGTCATATGATGAATGCCTTCACAAAATTCTTACAGGATAAACAAAAACAGGATGAAAGTCCTCAAACACAGAATCTGTGTGAGAATTCATGTGATTCGCCCTGTGACACCACTGGCTATTTTCCTTACTTCAAATATTTCCATCACAAGAAAAAGACGAGGAAACATTTAGTTCAGTTCCTTGTTTAAATTGTTCTGAATAATTTTATTGTTGAAACTGCTCTGAACTGTTTCATAGTTTAAATCAGCCTTTCTCAACCTTTTGACCCTGAAGGAACCCTTGAAATAATTTTCAGTCTCAGGGAGCCACTGCATAAAATTTATTGTATCTACAGCTCACAGTTCATTAGTGTAATCAGTAGTAGTTATAATAGTCTAATAATAATTGTATCTACAGCTCATGGTTCATTAGTGTAATCAGTAGAGATATAATAGTCCATTAATAATTGTATCTACAGCTCACAGTTCATTAGTGTAATCAGAAGAGATATAATAGTCCATTAATAATTGTATCTACAGCTCATGGTTCATTAGTGTAATCAGTAGTAGTGTAATTATAATAGTCCAATAATTAAAATTGTATCTACAGCTCATGGTTCATTAGTGTAATTAGTAGTAGATATAATAGTCCAATAATAAAAATTGTATCTACAGCTCACAGTTCATTAGTGTAATTAGTAGTAGATATAATAGTCCAATAATAAAAATTGTATCTACAGCTCACAATTCTTTAGTGTAATTAGTAGTAGATATAATAGTCCAATAATAAAAATTGTATCTACAGCTCACAGTTCATTAGTATAATCAGTAGTAGATGTAATAGTCCAATAATAATTTGTATCTACAGCTCATGGTTCATTAGTATAATCAGTAGAAGATATAATAGTCCAATAATAATTTGTATCTACAGTTCATTAGTGTAGTCAGTAGTTATAATAGTCCAATAATAATTATCACTGCACTTTTGAGTAGAGAATGCTATTTTCTATGGATCTATTTATTTTGACCAACTTATTAGCCTACTCTTTTTGTTTGTTCCCCCTTCCCCAACAAAAGATATCAATTATAATGCAAGTCAGTTATGAGGTAAAGGAAACTTCAGTTTTTCCTTTTTAAAAAATATTCCTTATTTGATTTTTTATTACCTTATCCAAATAGGACTAAAAGTCTTATAACAAATTTCTACAAAATGTTAATGAGGTATGGTATGTGCAATATGCAAGAGCCTTTATTTATTTTTTTAAATGTTTTTTTACTATTTAACATTAAAAATTACCTTTTTAGTAGTTTTAGGGGACCCCCTAGCGAATTCTCAAGGAATCCCGGTTGAGAAACCCTGATTTAAATGATTGTGCATCATTTCATAATTTAAATCATTGTCACAGTTTCATTTTAAATTGTTTAAACCTGTTTTATTATGTAAACTGCTCTTAACAGTTTCATTGTTAAATTGTTTAAACCTGTTTTATTATGTAAACTGCTCTTAACATTATTCATTGTTAAATTGTTTTTCTTCTGAACCATTTGAAAAATTAAATTGTTTTGAACATTTGCATTTCATTGTTTAAATTGTTCAGTTATAATTTTAAAAAAATACTAAAAACATTTGCATTAAAAAAGACTAAAATTCTTGAATAAATTGATAGCTGTTTATATATTTTTTAACATTCTTCCTAAGCATAAAATCTAGGCTAAATCTTTGAAAGCAGCAAACTGCAGTGACTGTAAACAAGTTTTCAGTTAAACCATTCATTTGTTTATGGGTTTTTTCTTGTTTTTCTTTAAAACAAAATTTCTTTGCAATTTAATCATATTCACTTAATACAAAACTTTTAAACACTATGATAAAATATAACATTTTAAAGATTCAATACTTTATGCACATGTACATGTGCATATATTTACTGGTTCACTTATGAAAATGTATTTACATGAACAACTCATGAATATATATTTACTGGTTCTCTTGTTATGTAAACAGCTGATGCACATATATTTACTGGTTCACTTGTGAACATGTGCTTTCATAAACAACTCGTGCAAAATCAAACATTTATAACATTATAATTTTTATAAAATAATGAGGACTAGCATCTATCAAAAAACTGATTGTTTTCTAATTGGTTATTTTTATGTAAATCCTGCATGACTATTGTTTCTTAATTAACACATAATTTTGTATAACCAAGTTTTCCATGACAAGGAAATTTTATACTTTTATCAGCATTTAAAAGTTCTGTAATTATGTTTTTCATGTAAAATTCTCCTTTCTTTAAGTTTGGTTGTTTTCTTTTCTGTTTTTATCCTATTTATCTTGTTGCACCTCATTTAAGTAATGCTAATTCTCTTCTTTATAAATATAAAGAATCTTATAAAAAGTGAGCCCAGAAATGCTGGATTTCTACAGTCATTCTCACTTCTAGTTAATATGATAATCATATTTATTGGAATCTAATTTCTGTGACTTAAAAGCAAAACTTGTATTAATTACATCTTAAAAGCAGGTTTTCGCTCACTGAAACATATCTTGTTAATATCCTGTTAGAGAAGAAGTCATATATTAATAGACAAGGATCTTGCTAATTAGTCATGTTTTATCTTGTTAGTAGACAGGGATCTTGTAAATTAGTCATGTCTTATTTTAGTAGACAAGGATCCTGTCAATTAGTCATGTCTAATGTTAGTAGTCAAGGATTTTGCTAATTAGTCATGTCTTAGTAGACAAGGATCTTGCGAAGTGTCTAGCTCTAGCACAGAAATCTTTTGACATTAGAAAAATATTTTGTTAATTAGTTTAGACTCTTACAAAGAAGTTTTATGATAGTAGAAAATTATTTTCTTAATTAACCTAGCACTAGCAAATAAGTCTTTGATAGTAGAAAAGGATCTTGTTAATTTGTCTAGTTCTAGGAAAGAAATATTTTTATATTAGAAAATTATTTTATTAATAATTAGTCTAGCACTAACAAAGGAGTCTTTAGATAGTAGAAAAGGATCTTGTTAATTAGTCTAGTTCTAGCAGAGAAATATTTTGATATTAGAAGACGATCTTATTAATAATTAGTCTAGCACTTGCAAAGAAATCTTATGATAATATAAAATGGTTTAGTTTATTAGCTAGCTCTAGCAAAGAATCTTATGTTAGTAGAAAAGGATTTTGTTAATTAGTCTGTACCAGTGATTCCCAAACTTTCATGGTACTCTTAGTGTATCAAGATTTCCATGGCGGAAGTCAGAAAACTATTTGCATTTATGTTAGTTGGATTAGGTATATCTGGTGGCACCCCTTCGAGGTAACCGTTGCCTGCATTGTACACTTTGAACTAGCAATGAGGTCTTATGATAATAGAAGATGATCTTGTTAATTAGTCTAGCTCTAGCAAAGGAATCTTTTGATAGTAGAAAAAAGGTCTTGTTAATTAGTTGAGATCTAGCAGTGAAGTCTTATGACAGTAGAAAATAATCTTAATTAATTGGCCTAGTTCTAGCAATGGAGTCTTATGATGGTAGAAAATGGTCTTATTAATTAGTCTAACTTTTGCAAAGAAATCATACAGTAATACTTTGTGTTGGAAAACACTGCAAAATGATTTAGGGATTCTCCAAACAGGTGAGAGAATAATGAATAATTACAAAATATATATCTGAATTTACCACTGTATTACGAAATAAAGGCCCAGCCCATTCTTCTTCTCCATTCTTTATTAATTACTTGTTAGATTACTGACATTTGTGGTATAATATTTTATGCAGTTTTTCTTTTCTAATGGTATTTTAAATATTTATTCTTCTTTGAGTTCATTTTATAACTGGATTTATGAGACTAAATCATTTGATCTTACTCTGTGACAATGCAGTGAAACTGTTCAGATAGTTACAAATGAGGTCCTATAATTATAACCTTTGAGTTGACAATGCAGTGAAACATATAGGATTCTACATAATGACTCTTGTAGTGTATAATTTTATTTCACAGACAACATCCATAGCCACCCCCTGACTACCAGTTTTTAGCATATCAGTCTAAATCTTGTCTAGAGGCAGATATAAATCTTGTCTAAGGGCTGATCTAAATCTTGCATAGAGGCTGATCTAAATCTTGCATAGGGGCTGATCAGAATCTTAAATAAGGGCTGATTTAATCTTACATAGGGGCTGATTTAAATCTTACATATGGATTGATCTTAATCTCAGATATATGGTCTGATTTTTTTTAAAGTTTTACATAGGGTCTTATCTAAATCTTACATAGGGGCTGATCTAAATCTTATATGGAGGCTGATCTAAATCTCATATAGGGTGTGATTTAATTTTACATAGGGACTGCTCTAAATCTCATAAAGTCTGATCTAAATCTTGCTTATAGACTGATCTAAATCTTGTGTAGAGTCTGATCTAAATCTCAAACAGGGACTGATCTAAATCTTGTATAGGGACTAATCTAAATATCATATAGGACTGATCTAAATATCATATGGGACTGATATAAATATTTCAAAGGGACAGATTTAAATCTTGTATAGGGACTGATCTAAATATTCTATGGGACTGATATAAATATTTCAAAGGGACAGATTTAAATCTTGTATAGGGACTGATCTAAATATTGTATGGGACTGATCTAAATATTTCAAAGGGACAGATTTAAATCTTGCAAAAGGACCTACTTAGAAATGGCACATATATCCATACCTATTGTTAATTCTTTGTAGCATCCAAATCCACTTAAATCATAGTTGTGGAATGGATCAAAGTTGTTATTTGGGGTTGGGGTGGGTCCACTTGTAACATTTTTATTTTAGAAATCAACAAAAAGACAAGATTAATTCACTCATTACATGATGAGCTGATAAGTCTGTGCGCATAAGGAATAAAAAAAGAATCTTTTATTTTAATAGGTACCATTACCCTCACTTAAGCAACACATCATCAAATTTCAGTTAAGGAACTTATCATCAAACTTTTGTATACTTTAAAATTATAAACAAATTTAAAAAATAGAAAATATTTTAGATAATATTAGATAAATTATTCTTTGTTGATAAAAGCAGTTGACACTATGTATTTCTATCCTTTTGAATTGATGCAGTTTTGAGTCTATATTCTGTACAATTATGTACTTATTATGTCATTTTTTATTTAATCATACATGTTTACCAAGTGCCATTCATTATTTAATATGGGACATTGGTTTTGAAAATGTTAATTTACCACTTTTATAAATTTCCATCTTTTTATTGTGTGAAAACATGCATGAAAGATTGAATGAAAATGTAGGAGGAAGCTTATTATTATTTATATTATTTTATGTAGCTAAGCATTATAGTTCTACATTGATGTTTCTTTAGATGTCATTCGAATAGTGCTGTTAGATGATCTTCAGAAAATACTTGTGCTTTTAGCGACTGAAGAAAATCTGATGTATTTCGAGAGGAATTAAAGATAATGTCTAAGCCACATCAGTGAATTCATCATGAATGAAAAGTCTTATTCAAAATTAATGTTCACATTTGACCTCAGAATATGTTTTAATATAGTGTTGTGTACTTGTTTGTTATTGTCCCAGCAAAACTAAATGGATTGTGAGGACTGTCAATGTTGGGTGTGTATAGAACCATAGAAAACAATTCAGGTGATCATTTTCAACAGAGCACTGTTACCTTCATAACCAGATGTCAAACTGTTACCTGTCTAATAATCATTGAACTGTTGTCTGTATATCAAACCAATGAAATATTACCTGTACAGTAAGACATTAAACTTTTATTCGAATAACAACACTTTGATACAACAAGACAATGAATTGCTGCTTGTATAAGACATTGGACCTGCTGTTACATGTATAATATGACATTGAATATGTTGCCTGCATAACAAGATACTGCAAGTAACTAAGAGATATATAGAAAAGAATTCAGGGACAAGTGGATATAAAGAAGATGAAATACTAGATACTTTCTCAAATGACCAGAATTTTTATTCCTGTCAGGTTGAAAAGTGTTTAGATGATCCTCACTGCTCCCTATCTTGAAACCCTAACTATTAGCAGTCTTTATAATGAATGAATAAATTGATGATAAGAATAGTGTCTCCTGAATTTCAGCAAGCTGCAAAGCACAGAAGTGCAGATGTGAGTTTTTTTTATTAGTAAACCATTGACACATGCACAAACCCTAAAATCTGACAACAGTTTGAAAAAAATAGGAAGGCTGTATTTAGTATCATTAGCAATTGTTTATTTTTTTTACATAGAACTATTTTGTCAGGCATCCTTATTCTGAAATTAAAATGATACTGAAAGTACTTAGAAATCCAATGTGCCAATAACATTTTAAAAAAAGAAGAAATTAATTGAGCAAGTATGCAAGCGCATATACTCTGCTCACTAATGTTCTTGAGTATTTAGTGCATTTCTTCCATAATGTTAATCAGTGACCAGGCAGAGACTAAGAAGTGGCAGAGGAATTGAAAGTACTTACAATTTCCTATACATATATTGCAAAAGGAAGTTGCATGTTTCACCAACTTAACTGTGTGTTTTGCTCAGATTTTGCTGTAATTGTTTGATTTAGCTTAATTATTATCTAAACTTCTGTTGATTTCTTTGCTTATAAAACTGAATGCTGTAGTCCATTATCTGGACACACTACTTGCATGGACACTGTTTTCTCTATTTGTTCTTGTTATTGTTCAGTTGTTTTTATTTTGCTTTTATATTGTGCAAAAATAGCATGAGTTAAATACAAGAAACGATTTTATATAATTAGCATGAGGTAAAAGTAAGAATTGTTTCTAAACTGTTGGCATGAGGTTGGCATAAGAAATGATTGTTACTGAGTTATATTGGCATGAATTAAGAGTATAAATTGTTGCTAAATTTTATTGGCATGATATGTAATTGTGTGTGTTTATGTTGCTTGGGTTTTACAGACTAAATAATAATTTTCTTTCAATATTTAAGTTTTGAACAGATTAATAAATATTGATTTTTAAACAACCCAATGGATATACCTTTTCAACATTATATGCATCTAATTATTCGGTTATACAATCCAGATGCATGTAAGAATTGATTTCAGTTGCATTTCTATTTAAACTTTGTCTTTATTTATAAATTATATAATGTGACTATAGCCATTTTTAGCTTGCTCTGTTTAAAAAAACCACATTGATTGGATAGGACAGAATAGACAAACTGACGGCTTTAAAAGTATCAAATTTCTTCTGTTTTATTATAGTATAATGAAAAATGTATTAGTAAACAATAATTTTGTATTTTAATAAAGAACTCATGTATAACAAAGTATTCATTGGAGGTTTGTTCCTCCAAAGAAATTTGAAAAAAAAAATACCAAATGCATTTTATTATACATTTCTGAGTATGTGTATATTGTGTATATGCATATAATGATATATACAAAATAAAATGCAATGAATATGATTCTCTTTGTAGTCAAATACTTTGCCACTGCACACAGAGGTTGTCTACGACATGAAGGATGTGTGGTCAAATATCCAGGCTGTGGTAAGATGATCCTTTTAAAACAATTTGAATATCTTCTGAATAAGATTATTGTAGAGTTTAAGCTATTGAGTAATGAGTAAGGCTGTGGTAAGATGATCCTTTAAAAAAAAATTTGAATATTTCTGAATAAGATGATTGTTAGAGTTTCAGCTATTGAGTAATGAGTAAGGCTGTGGTAAGATGATCCTTTAAAAAAAATTTGAATATTTCTGAATAAGATGATTGTTAGAGTTTAAGCTATTGAGTAATGAGTAAGGCTGTGGTAAGATGATCCTTTAAAAAAAAATTTGAATATTTCTGAATAAGATGATTGTTAGAGTTTAAGCTATTGAGTAATGAGTAAGGCTGTGGTAAGATGAATCTAATTTTTAAATCAGTGTTAAATTTTGAATGTCTTTAGCTCATCAGTATACTGAGTAGTGGTTTGCTCTAAATGCTAGCCTTTTTTTATAACACGTGTATCATGAATATATATATTGAAACATTTCTTCTTTTTAATAATGCAAGAAATCAAACCCAATGAAAGTGTGCAAGCTAGTACACTTGGGTCTCTCATTTATGGCAGTCTCATCTTATAGCAACCTGCCAATATGAATGAATCCATAAGATCCATTAATTTTCAATTTTTAAAGTTCAAATTAAATTTCAGTGACATTTACATATAATTGTAGTGGCGTTCATTCATTGCTACTTGTGAACGAAGTGAAGTAGTTCAGATGTAGATGAATAGCTCATGTATGCTGGTTGTCACTGATGTGTCATTAACTTGTGTATGTTCTCTACACTATTTGAATTATTGATGTTTTGCAATTTACTGTATGCTACTACATTGTCATTACTAATGAGCTCTAAGGCTTTCTTCCAGTGAAGGAAGGCATATTTGCTATTGTTCCATTTAACACATGTAAACATTTACATGCAAATTCTGACTTGCATACTATATCAGATTACAAGCATCCATACGAATGAAACTCATTTGTAACCCAGGTCCCAACTGCATATAAAAATATGGTACTTGCTTGGTTAAATATGCTGTGGTCAGATTTGTTTTGTTTTGTTGTAAGCCTTACATTATAAAATTAGCTTTACTATCTTTAAGGTTACATATTTAGATTTAAAATTTTTTAAAATAAAATGTCATATGAGGCTTGTAAAATTAACTGTATTTTTTTTGCAAGTGAATATTATGACTGATTTAATTTAATTTCTTCCAAATAATATAGGTTGATTTTTTTGGATCAGCCTTATATTTATTTTATTATTAATCTTAGTTGGATGAGCTTCTGTTTGGAAATGGACTTAATTAAAATAGTAAAATTTAGAAAGTGTTTATTTAGTTTTTAACTTAGCTGGACTAAGACATTCATATATAATCAGAATATTTTCATTTCATTCTCCACCAACCCCCAACCTAAGAAAGATCTATTATTTTTTCAATGATCTTTTCAGCTACAAGTATTGCTAAGTGAATACTTGGATGTCCGTAATACAATGTCATCCAGGCAGCAAACACCGAGTGATTTTGATGAACCGAGCATGGACATTGGAACATATTTTGGCAAAAAGCAGTCTAAAAGACCCAGAAAGGTAAAGCTGATACCTTTTATAAGTTTTTGAAGACAGAAATTCTTATTACAAGTTGTTAATTATTGGGTTTTGATATAAATGTTTGTTGCCTTTTAAAAAAAATTTAGATTAGTAGTCTATTAAAAAAGCTGTTTGAACAGAATATTTAGGTTTCAATTTTTACTGTTGCAGTTGGTTTACTATTAGAATTTCCCAAGATTAATATTTAATTTTGTATAATTTCATACATTTTACACAAAAGTAAAAAGAAAAAATATAATTACTAATGTATACTTAGAATACTAGTAAAGAAACTTTGTTTTGATTTTTAAAAAAATAAATAATATCAACAACAGTTTGTATCATTTGAATCTGATGCTGAAATTAAAAAAAATTCTTTGTGATTGATTACATCAGGCAACTATCTCTCAGAGAAAAGGAAATATTGGTTGTAATATGGAATGCTTAGTTTTGTTTGAATACTGTTTTAAATAAAATTATTAACTTCTTCAGCATATCAGTACATTTAGTCAGAACTTCACCATGTCTTAACTGGGCAGATTTGAGGAGGTTAAAAGTTAATCTTGACTTCTGGATTTTAAGGAACTGCAAGGCATTCACCTGTCCTACTTTACACACATACATACAAAAAATAATTTGCCTGATTTGCAAACATTGTCATGTATAGTGTTTCTTTTGAGTTTATACTTCACAGTTCTTTTCCACAGTGGTAAGGAAAGAATCTCCTATATTTTATATTTCTAGTTTCCTTTCATTTTATTTGCTGTTTGAATTTTAAGATGTGATGTTCCAGTTAAAAGATGTATTTCCAGCATACAACCATATACCTAAGGCTCCTGTTGCAATGCATTCAAGCCAGAACCCATACGAGGCCCATATAACCTCTCAGAAGGAGGTAAACAGAGCTTACGGAGTAGTGTGTCTCATGAGTGATGGCCCTTTAGTATATTTGTAATTTTTTGCTCATTACAGTAAGTCATTTTAATAAACCAGAGCCACCTGTTCTCCAGTTCTCTTGATGGCCTGCAGTATAGGCCATTTGTTGGTGTTGTATAAATTCATTGCCAGGTTCAAATAGTTTGGATATTTGGGATTGTTCATGAAAAAGATTTCTAAGTGGGTGCCTTTTGCTAGTTCTGAGTATTGATTTTATCTATTTGTTTTTGTTTTCAAAATATTCCTGTGGGCTGTGGGGTTGGTGAGATGTAATTATGTCCATAATCTAGAGCAAATTCATTTTTTACTAGTCAATCACCTTTTTCATTGCCTGGTATAATAACGTGTGATGGTATCCATATTATTTTAATCTCATTACCTGAATCCTTTATGTTTAAAATTTAGTTTAGTACCAGATAGCTAATGTTTGGTTTTCTCCACTATGATTTTGGAGTGCATCTACTGCCAAGAGTGAGGCAGTGGTTATGAGACATTTACTATAATCAGGTTTGTTTTTCTTTGTCTCTGTGATACCATCAGAATAGCCATCATTTCAGCTGTGAATAATGAAGTGTTATCCCCCCCAGTCTTAGACTAGTGTTTGAGTTATTAGTTATATACCCCCATTTCAGTCTTGCCAATCAGTGGGTCATGTATACCTTTGTCCAATCTGTATATTTGCCTTCTATAAGTTCAATAATATATTTTCGAGTAGTTATGAGAACTTGCTTTTGTCTTTGCTTATCTCCTCCTACAAAGATACGTAGGTCTCTTTTGAGCTCTAGCTTTTAGGCAGTGGGAGTCCATATGATCTTCTTAGGTATGCTTATCTTATAAGTATTAAGGAAAACTTTGTTTTTAAAAAAAGTCCTTTATTTAGGCCAATTATTTCCTCAGTAAATATTTAACATTTCAAAAAAATATTATTAATAGTCTTTTATTTTTCTTTTTAAATAATTTTTAAAATGTCTTTTATTTTCCTTTTTGATAATTTAAAAAAAACTACAAGGTTCCTTTGTTCCGTTTTGATGCTTCTCTGCATGCCCTGAGTACCAACAGCTACATTGAAGATACAAGGCAGTTTGAATCTGTAAGAAATTTCATTTAATTTAATTTTGTGTCAACAAATGTAAAGATTTAGAAATGTACTATTTACTTACAGTGACAACATAAGATATTCAGATCAATAAGATTCACTTTACATTGACACCTTTATAAGATTAAAAGGTTTATTATTCAATATTAATAGTGAAGATACAAACAGTTTAAATCAGTAAGAACATTTTTCTGTTCAAGCCCTTGAACAGTTGCATAAGTCTAAAAGTTAGGCAAAAACTGTGTTAAAGACACAAGGCAGTTTGATTACATAATTTTAAAAATCTCTTAACTTCTTGTTGTATTGACACTTAAATTATTAATGCTTATGATTAGTTTAAAATAGAAAATAATTGAGGACACAGTATATTAGTTTAAGATTTTTAATTAATAGGAAATATGGAAAAGAATTAAAGTATATGCCAGTGTTTTTTTTATGAATACACGAACTTTTACATGCACACATGCACATACAGCAAGTACTCACATATACACAAGTGCATGCACAGATTTGCATGCATGATCACTTACATACACGTATTTATGTATAATATTATATTTGAAAAGTTACTTTTATACAGTTTTATTAGCATGTAAGCATATTAACATCAGAATACAAGAGTAATACTGTTACTTTAAAAATGGAAACAATTGCAAACACCTTATTAAAGAGCTATTTTGGGGTGGGGTTGGGGTGGAGATGATTTTTTTCTTTTACTATATAAAACACAGTTTCATTTCATCTAATAGTTAAAGTGCTTTTTGATTTATTCCTGCAATTATTTATTAATTTTATTTGCTCTCTGTTGACATCCATATGAATTATATTTATATTTTAAACATTGAGATTTCATGGACAGGATAATGATATGTAAACTATTCATGCATTTTTCTTCGATGTAAGAAATAAAGATCTAAACAAGCATAACATAGAATTTCAGACATCTTACTTTGCTGCAAGATATAAATCTCTGACAGGCAATGTTTTATGCATTAAAGTTCTTTATGTTTAAAATATATAAAGATCTAAAAAGAGAGTTTAATGCTTTGCTTTGTTTGGATTTGTTTAGTTTTGCTAAAAGTTCTAAAATTAATCCAATCATTATTGCATTGTTTTGTAAGCACTATCACTAAGTAAATATTAATTATTTATAAAATATACATTGATTCAAGGTACCTCTAATAATTGTGTGAATTTAATTATACATAAATCTGCATGCAATGTAAAATATTGTGTATATCTGTTTCCGAGAAAATATGCTGGTGTCTTGATTGTATATCTGTTTCTGTGAAAATATGCTAGTTTATATATATCTTGGTTGTATATCTGTTTCTGTGAAAATATGCTGGTTTATATATCTTGGTTGTATATCTGTTTCTGTGAAAATATGCTGGTTTATATATCTTGGTTGTGCATTTGTTTCTGTGAAATATGTTAGTTTATATATCTTGATTGTGTATTTGTGTTGTGCGATCCATGTGTTGTTATAAAGCATAGAAGTCCATGTCTTATAAAGTTACATGTTTTTAAAAAATAAAATATGGTCCATGTGTTGTTTTAAAGTATTATCTATTTGATGTTATAAAGTATGATACATCTGTTGTAAAGTATGGTGCATTTTGATACATAGTGTGATCCATTTGTTGTAAAGTTTGATCTGTCTGTTGAAAGTATGATGCATATGTTAATATAATCCATGTGTTGATACATAGTGTGATCCATATGTTATAAAGAAATGTTATTTGAATTTATGTCACAACTATGTGTTTTTAATCATAGAAGTAAAAGAAATGTTTGCATTTTGAGTTTATTTTGACTCTGTTTTAAGTCTGAGCTAGGACAACCTAGTTTGCTTATTTTGACAATTTTACCTAGGATATCTAAGTTTACTTATCTTGATGATTGTACCCATATATTTTTAGTCTGAACTAGGACAGCAAAGCTTGCTTACTATGATGAGTAAACAACAGAAGATTTGCAAGCCATCTGCATTCAACATCACAGGTACTTTTTCAATGTCATTTTCTTTAATAAGTTGTTTCTCTCATTATTTCTTCTTCACAGCTTTTTATTTATTATCATAACTCCATTTTCACCTTAAGTCCTTATGTCTCTCATTTCCTGGGGACTAATGATATATAAACATACTATTTCCTTATAGATCAGAAATATAACTGGGGTTTAAAATCCCCCAAATGAACCTTTTATCGACAACAATGATAGTATAATATTCTAACTGAAATAACAGCATAACAACCAAAGAAATACAGTTAATGTGTAATGCAAAATAATAATAAATATTTGGGGAACATAGAGCTTTGCCCAGAAAGCCACATAATGAAACATGACAGGTGTCAAAGTACTGTACTTATTTTTTATGACATTTATGATCAGTACTGAATTTTCATTTGTTGAAGAAACTATCATAAACGTCAGGCTGTCATTTTTGTAAAGGTGTATTTCTCGGTAGTATTGTTGATATTAATGAAATGAGCTGGATTTTCTTAGGTTGTTTATTTATAGAGTTTTATTTTTTTATTTTGCTCTGTAGCCATTTACAAACCTCTCAAGATATTTATCCATGAGATAGAAGATGCTACAATGGAATTACCTGCAGCGTAAGTCTTCTTACTGTTTGAGAGTATAGAGTATTAGTCTTGTGTACACTAAACTGAATGAGTGTTTCACACTTGTATGCACTATATTAAATGAGAATATTAACCTGTACACACTAAACTGAATGAGTGTGTTAGTCTTGTACACGCTAAACTGTATTAATGCATTAGTCTTGTTAATGCTAAACTGAATGAGAGGAAAATTAATTTGTTGATTTTGTACACATTAATTGAATGAGGGTTTTTACATACAAAACAGGAAGAGAATGTTAGTTGTACACGCTAAACTGAATGGGTGTGTTAGTCTTGTGCACACTAAACAGTATTAATGCATTAATCTTGTTAATGCTTTGTACACACTCAACAGGATGAGTGTGTTAGTCTTGGGCACACTAAACAGGATGACTGACATAATGTTTTATTTTTGTACACACTAAACAGAATGAGTATATAGGTCTGTATACATTAAACTAAATGAATATATTAGTCTTTCATACATTAAACTGAATGAGTAGTCTTGTGCACATTAAACAGAATGAGTATATTAGTCTAGAACACATTAAACTTAATAAGAGAATGTAATGTGTTAGGCTTTTGCATACCAGACTGAACAAGAGTGCATTAGTCTTGTACATATTATGCTCAACGAAAGCTCACAGTGAGTTAGTCTTGAATAAATAGAATGAGTTAATGTAGTGACTTACTCTTCTGCTTACTATATTGTCAGAGAGAGCATTGTGTATTAGTATGATTGAGGGAAACTTTGACAGTGTTAGTGTTTATTGAATTGTTACGAGGACATTGTCAATGTTAGTGTTGTTTGTATAGAATTGTTGCGAGGACATTGACAATGTTAGTGTTGTTTGTACTGAATTGTGAGAACATTGACAGTGTTAGTGTTGTTTGTACTGAATTGTTATGAGAACATTGACAATGTTAGTGTTGTTTGTACTGAATTGTTATGAGAACATTGACAATGTTAGTGTTGTTTGTATGGAATTGTTGTGAGAACATTAACAATGTTAGTGTTGTTTGTACTGAATTGTTGTGAGAACATTAACAATGTTAGTGTTGTTTGTATGGAATTGTTGTGAGAACATTAACAATGTTAGTGTTGTTTGTATGGAATTGTTGTGAGAACATTAACAATGTTAGTGTTGTTTGTATGGAATTGTTGTGAGAACATTAACAATGTTAGTGTTGTTTGTATGGAATTGTTGTGAGAACATTAACAATGTTAGTGTTGTTTGTATGGAATTGTTGTGAGAACATTGACAATGTTAGTGTTGTTTGTATGGAATTGTTGCAAGGACATTGACAATGTTAGTGTTGTTTGTACTGAATTGTTGTGAGAACATTAACAATGTTAGTGTTGTTTGTATGGAATTGTTGTGAGAACATTAACAATGTTAGTCACTGTACTAAATTGAATGAGAGAACATAGATAGTGCTAGTGCTATTTGAATGAGAGAACAAAGTGAGATGATTTTCTGTTTGCAAATTGAATGAGAAAGCATATTGCATTAATCTTATCAAATGAGAAATCACTTTACATTACACATCAATGCAGCTTGAAAATTCAGAATATATAATAAGTATTTAATACAAAAACAACTACAAGCAGTAATATTTCCACTTAGTAGTCTGCATCAGGACAATACAATTTTTAATAACAGTGCCATATGAAGAACAGTGAATTGAGTCCACCTATTAATGCCTGATTAACCTATCTGAACAGGTGGCCCACATCATTTGAAGTGTTCAGTACGCACTAGTTTCCTCTAAGTTAAATGAGAGGTTACTTTTTGTATTTACTAGTTTGATGGAGAGTACATTGTTTGTTAATATGCTGTATACTTAGATAAATATATGAAGCTGTATAAGACAACATAGCAGCATGTCTCCAATGTATTGATTAAGTTGGATGTAAATTGTAGAATAAATTAATTCCTTACATATATATTAGAGTAAATTAATTACTTACATGTATATTAGAGAGTTCTTGTGTAGAAATCTCTTTGGGTATATAACACGCACACAATACACATTGGGTTTGTAATAGATTTAACTTTTTATAACTTTTTGTTGTTGTTTTGACAGACTTCAGGAGTTTATTACTGACTTTGTTCAGAACACTTTCTTGGGACAAGTACGTCAACGGGTACTTCAGAGCATTGAGGCAGCTACCAGGGGTAGGTAATTGAACATAGTTAATATTTTACTGATGACTTTGGTAAAAGTGGGAAACCAGAAGTTCCACAACATAGTACAGGTGATAGTATTACACAATGCCTGGAGTAGTACTTTTATGAGCTTTAGTTTTGACATCCGTTAAATGGAACATTTCCACATTTTATTGTTACCTGAAACTTATATTTGTTTGATCTGTGTGTGCTTTTAAAACTTTTCAGTTTTTTAGTACAACTTTATAGACTTACTTTGAAATTATTAAACTTGAAAAAGAGACTTATTTGTGTGAAATCTGTTTTGCTTGATTACATGTTCTTTCATGTTATTATTATTATTATTATTGTTATTATCATCATTATTTTCATTTTCAAGTACCAATAATTCACTCATTTAGATTTTACCAGTTCTTCAAAAAGCCAGGCAAAGATTTTTCTTTTGTTAATCAGTTTTGTTGGCTGTTTCTGTTCTTATAATCATTTGAAACAAAACAAAATTTACTTTTGATAAAATCTATTTAATTTGTTTTGCATTCTTCATTCACTTCACCATGTTATTTGCCTGCCATTATATTACAAAACTTTGTTTGACATTTATATTAAAATGTTATAAATTCCTAACCACTCCATTAATTAATAATTTTGTTATGTTGTATAATGATGTTACAGTGGTGGCGTCTACAGGTGGAGTTTTATTTCAAGTTTTTAAAAATCTTTTCTTGTGCACTAACACTTAAAGAATCATTGCTCATCTCTCAAATACACTTTTTTTTAGTTTATTTTACTTGATATCATTTTGTTTGTTTGTTTTTTGCACGCCCTATTTTTATTTTTTTGTACTGAAAAGTATTCTATCATACATGAGTTTGACATACGTATCACTGCACACCTTGATGTGAGAATGTGAATTGATGAGCTTGGGTTTTTTTTTGTGTGACTGAATGAGCATTTTAAATGAAAATGTTCAGTTTAGCTAGCATCCTATTCCACTCACCATTGCTGCATGCCATGTTTATTTCATTCCTGATACAGCTGCTGTTATAGTAAAAAGTAGGGTCAAAAGTTCCTGTTACATGCAGGATTAAGTCTGAAAATTTGTTAGATGTGATTACAGCAACAGCCCTTTTCCTGTAAATTGTCAGCAAAGATCTTTATATCACAGAATCAATGCAAGAAAAATTTCAAAAATGGTCGTGGAGCTGACTGGAAGAAAGCACACCATATAGTACATGGTAGATCAAGGACCTGAAATCTGGAAAATTCACAAAATATCTCTTCAGAACTCTTTGTAAAGAAATCATTTTCATTTGGATGATTATGCTAAAAACATTAAAGTGTTAAAAATAAAGTAAAATTAAAAAAACTATTAACAAAAACAATCCCTAATTGGTCACAAGTTGCTGATTTGCATAGACTTTCTCAGTGTCACTCTGAAATACCTCTGAATGTTGCAATTGCTGATTACCAGAAAAACATTTAAAAAAAATTTATCGTTCCCAATGCCTCTCTTTGAATGTTGTAGTTACTGATTTGCATAGACATACTGTTTACAGTTCGTAGTGCCTCTCTGAAATACCTCTGAATGTTGGCTTTCATTTTCAGAATCTGAGTTCTCTTCTACCTATCATTCATATTAGTGACTGTTTCCTTTAAAAGCAGTTTTGGAAAGATTTAAAGAGAAGGTATTTCGTATCCTATTTGATATTAATATTTCTCTTTAAAACATTTTTGTGCCCACTCTATGATGTTTGAAACTGACCAACAGTTTTTGAGTTGTTTGCTTGAGTTTGTTTTGATTCTCACCAGTTCATCAGTATACTCTCTCATTCACCCTAGGAACTACAGTTTGATTTTCTCACCAATTCATCAGTATACTGTTTTTGATCTCCCAGGGAACTACAGTTTGATTTTTTCACCAATTCTTCAGTATACTGTTTTGATTTCCCAGGGAACTACAGTTTGATTTTCTCACCAATTCATCATATACTGTTTTGATTTCCCAGGGAACTGCAGTTTGATTTTCTCACCAATTCATCAGTATACTGTTTTGATTTCCCAGGGAACTACAGTTTGATTTTCTCACCAATTCATCAGTATACTGTTTTGATTTCCCAGGGAACTACAGTTTGATTTTCTCACCAATTCATCAGTATACTGTTTTGATTTCCCAGGGAACTACAGTTTGATTTTCTCACCAATTCATCAGTATACTGTTTTGGTCTCCCAGGGAACTACAGTTTGATTTTCTCACCAATTCATCAGTATACTATTTTGGTCTCCCTAGGACAGTATTTCCCAGTGTGAGCATCATGGCACCCTGGGGTACCAACTAACTCACAGGGGTGCTACGGGATATTCCTCATAACTGCACTAACAAATGCAATTTATAGGTGTTTTCTAACTTTGGGTGCTGTAGAAAAAATTGTTGCCATGAACTGAGTCAGTCTGGGAAGCACTGTCCTTGGAACTACAGTTTGATTCTCTCACCAGTGCATCAGTACACTATCTCAGTTTCTCAAGGAACTACAGTTTGATTCTCTCACCAATGCATCAGTATACTGTCTCAGTGTCTCTAGGAATTACAGTTTGATTCTCTCACCAATGCATCAGTGCACTATCTCGGTCTCCCTAGAAATTACAGTTTGATTTTCTCTCGTCAGTGTTTCAGTATACTGTCTGTCTCCTAAAAGATTTGATTCTCTCTCTCATACACACTTGATCTCCCAAAAGTTTATGCATTCCTCATTTCTTCATTGATTTGCGACCTTAATATAAATAATACTGTGGCAAAGAATTTACCACATATCAAATATTGGGTTGTTTGGATAATGAATGCTGTAATAATTATTTGACCAGACTATAAATATATTTCCTCAGATTATAAATACAATCCCCTTGAATGTTTATTTACTAGGATTATAAATACAATGCCTATTAAATTTTTTCCATAGGATTGTATAAATACAATTCCTATGAATGTTTATTTCCTAAGATTATAAACACACTTCCTGTGAGTGTTTATTTCATAAGATAATTATAAATACAGTTCCAATGCATGTTTATTTCCTAGGATTATAAGTACAATTCCTATGAATGTTTATTTCCTGGAATGAAAATATGTCACCACCTAACATTCATATAGTCAGATTTAGGTATTTTCTACCCTTGTGATTTGAATATTTCTTCTCTTTTTTTTTTTTGCTTGTTCATATTTCTTTAATAACTTCTTGATAGTTAATCATTAATTTAATATTCTTTAATTTTAGTATAACAACTCCCAATTCTTTATAAAAGCAGACAGATTTAACATTTTAAAAAATGTTTTGTTAACTTAACCCTCAATTTTGCCATCAGTCATGATTACATTTGAAACATTCTAGCTCTAATACAGAGTAACTGAGAAATAAACAAACACTAGAAGCTTATATACTAATTTTGTCAGGACACTCTTTGCAAATAATTAGTAATAGTATATTAATTTCTTGTGTGAAATTAGTGAAGTTAGTAGTTCACTAAAATACACTACAAATAAATATTGCAAATTGTAACAAGCATATTTCCTAACACCGAAAGGTATGTGAAATGCTGTTTGCATCTGTTTCTATCTGTACGCTAGAAACATGTTTTGACGTAGAACACATCTTGTCCAAAGCATGTACCATTTAAGTGCAAGTATATTTATTATCTTATAAATTATATAATGGTTTTAATACACTTTCCCTGAAACATTTCTTTTTATCACTTATTAATATTGGCTCTCATGATAAAAGTGTGCATAAGGGGGTGAGGGAGGGGTTTAATGAAGCAAGATAACGATTGCAATTTTTGGCGTGGCACAGATCTTGAATTTGGTAGTCTGCACATGCTCTTTCATGAACACCCCCCCCTCTCCCCCAAGTGAATAATTTTGATTCATGTAGGCATGGAGTCTAACTGTCGCATGTTTTGTCTCTGGCTGACAGTGGATGAGGAGGAGGAGGGTCACAAGTGTAAGTCTAGTGTTTTGCTATTGACATGCATCCTAGAAGTCAGAATGGCCTGCCCTTTTGCACCTTCATCTTGTTGTTACTGTGCTGTAGATTCTTACTTCCTGAGTTGGTTTTGTCACTGTTTGGTTCAAGTTTTGAATTTCATGTGTTTGAGTAATATATTTTATTTTCTTTCAGTTGTTTTGATAAAGTGGCTTTAATTTATTTTGTGTTTAAAAATTTAAAAAGTACATGATTGTTATTATGTGAATTATTTTCAGTTTACTGTGGGTTCATTGCTTCTAATTTGAATTTGCTTGAGTGTGAAGGCAATTGACAGTTTTTAAGCAATGAAAGCTGTTTCCAAACACATTTCTAATTTTAATCAGTTTGTTGGAAATAGAGGTTTTTTTTATGCAAACAAATATGCAGAAATATTGTTTATTTATGTTCTGAGCTGGCATGCATAGTTTTGTCATATGCAAATTATTTATTGGTGTTTGACAGACATTTGTATGTGGATTAAGGTAGAATATTATATAAACTAAACTGAAATACTGCTAGTTTCTGTATTTCAAAGACATGTTCTGACTTCAAAAACAATTTCTGACATCAAAGACACAATTTCTGCCTTCAGAGACAGTTTGAGATAATTATCATGCTGATGTGTTATCAGCAGTGTTATAATGGATGAGCTTGATTTTGTGATTCATAATTGTCATATTTTGATTATACGATGTACTATGTGCCATAAAGCATTGATATCCAAGTTAGACACATCAAAAGGAATACTTATTTGAAAGATAAATAATATACTGTTTATTTATGGCTATTGTTTGTTTTTTTTTAAATTTACTATTCTACCTTTGAACCTGTCTATAGGGCTATTGGGCCTACTGAAATGAATTTTTACTTCAATGCTTGCTGTACATTCAGCTTTTTTCAGTTCATTCAGTGTGATTTTATTATTAACTCGTATCCTGCTCAGTGATTTATTACTTTAAATAAACAGTGATGTAAACACAAGAAATAGATTTTTGTTACAATGAATAAATGTAGTTGAATCAAGTACAACAATGTTTTGTCACATGATATGCAGTACAGTCTTTGCTCTATAGGTGTTATTTAAGTTTTGCATTGTAACAAGGAAGCAATTGTTTTTTAAAATAATGTACTTTTTAAAAATAAAACTATCTTATAGCTCTTTTTCAATGCTTGTCTCCTTTGACATTTTAGTCCAGACTATATTGTCTATGCTAACATGGTCATGTTATTTCTTCCATGCATGGTATTGATTTTATGTTAGTTCATTCATTGTATTTTTAAATGTAAGTGCATTGCTGAGTTAATCAGTCCTGCATTGAGTCATAAAATAATTCAGTGTACAAATTTTGAAATTAAACAAAGCAACAAATAGGCTATTCTTAACTTCAGGTAACTGATGTGATTTGGCCATTAGCATTCTTGATCCCACTAGTGTACTTTGTTTTAAAATCTGTTTGCTGTTTTATGGTCATACAGGTTTTATATTATGTTTTACTTGGAGAAAGAATTAGTTATGCCATTATTAAAATCATAACAATATGGCTTATTGCATACACAACATTTTTCTTACTCATGAATTTTCATTGCAACAGGGTTAAACTGAAACCGAAAGGCAACATTTTTGCAATTGAGATTTCTATGGTACAAACATGTTTGCTTTTGACTCCTTGTCTTATCAGACAGTTATACCACCTGGACAGTGATGTTCTTTCATTTCTTATCAAACTTGGTCACCTTTCATTTGTGAGACTATTGCACACATTTCTGTAGGCAAAGTATTTTCTTAATGTTAGAGAAATTATAATACTTTTTGAAACTAGCATTTCGCAACTTGTTTCTGGCCAAGACAATGCCAGGGTTTTCTGTTCAGTACTATTGTGTTGTGCTTTTGCTTATTCAGTAGCTGAGCAAATATGTATGCTAGCAAAGAAGGGGTTAATGAGATTTAGTGCAACTTTCATTAATACATGATGACATTTATTAGTGGAATTTTGGACATTTCAGATTATCAAATTTCTTTGTTTTGTGAAATCATAAACTTATGTGGTGATGATTCAGATTCATGTGTGAAGTTTTGCACTAGTTTGGTGAAATTATAGAGTGATTTAGTGTTGACATAAACATATGGTGAGTTTTACACTTGTTTGATATGATAAATTTATTTGATGATGATATAGATGAATATGGCGAAGTTCTATGGTGAAATTGTAGATTGATTTAGTTTGATGTAGACTTGTATGGTGAAACTGTGCATTTATTCGATGGTAGTGGTGTAAATTTACATGGTGAAACAGTAGAGTGATTTTGTTGGATATTAGACTCATATTGTGTTATTATTCGTTTATTTGGTGAAACTGAATTTATGAATTTATATGGTGGAGCTATACATTTATTCAGTGATAATACATATGGTAAAGCTAAAATTTCTGTCTGTTGAAACTAAAGGATTATGTGATGAACTTATTATATTTAAATTATAACTTTAAAAATAATTGTATTAACATTGATACTGTACAGATGTTTGTTGACAAAACACAAACATTTTTATATTTGTCTTGGACAAACTTGATGAGCTGTGAGAGAACATCTTTATTTTTGACACTGTCTGCAATGTGTTAAATCTGTATGCTGCTTATTGTGGAATAGATATGGTTATAAATTGTTCTAGGCACCTTGAATGAATTTAATCATAATTTACTCTGTGTACTATGAATGTAGTGGTTGTGACTGCATAATTTGCTGAATGCACCTTGAATGTTAAAGTTGTGGATATGACCTCATAATTTACTCTGTGCACCTTGAATGTCTGTATAGCATGTTTGTTGGTTAAGAATGTCTGATGCATGTTTTGTTTGACCTTGTTTAGTAATTTTAATTCTTTTTTTTTATTTTTTATTTTCCATTGCCAGAAAAATTGTATATATGTTTAATTTGATATATAAATAATGTTTGACTTAACTTTAAAAATGAAAAATTTCTTACATTATTATTACATGCTCTAGAAATTAATGATTCATTAGCCACAGCTCTGTATAGCAATTATACTTCCCTTTGTTTAACTAATTCTGTTATGTGACACTTCTTGGCAATATTACTCATTATTCTTAGTGTTAAAATGTAACTCAGACTTAGTATTGAAATTGCTGTCATATGAGATGAAATTCTGACAGTGATCATACTTTCAAATATACAGACATAAATTGTGAAAACTTCAGTGAAGTTCTTTATAAAATGTAGCCTCTACATTAATTAAAATCAGTACATATTGCATCAATTAAATCAGCTTTTTACTTAATATTGAATATCAGTTCAGTGTTTTAGTAGTTTGAATTTAACATATATGTGACTCTTTCGCAAAAAATCGCCTATAAGTTGGAAACAAGCATTCTGAGATATCGGGTTTGTAAGGCATGAGGGGTCAAACACTTTTTACTTTTTAACAAAAATGAATTCAGTAGCCATTCATCTATCATTATCTACTTGGATTTATTATCAGAAAAAGTTGTAATTAACAGTAATTTTCAGTTTTTCATGCCATACCCCTTCTGGTTTGTCAATATAATGGTAATCTTTAAACTTTGTTTTCTCAAAATGGCTGCTACACCACTTACCAACTGAAAAAAGACATTTCTGTCAATTTTTGGAGTATTGTTATAAAACATATACCATTTTAAGTATATTTTTTGCACTTTAAAAACACATATATATATATTGTCTGAAGTCAAAATTTTACCTTATGGGTGACTTTGTAAAAATGGGTCACATTTTAGTTTTACCATGAGAATACTTTTGTTGTTTCTTTTTAACAACATTAAATTAAAATAACTAATAATTTAAAAACTGAAATATCACAATATTGATGATGCCCAAATGTCATCATTGGTCCAATCAGAATTCTGCAAGACTTCTGAGCATTAAAAAATAAAGTGATAAAAATATGCAACATTCATAATTCTGATATATGATATTTATAATTACACAAGGTAATAGTACTAGCCTAATACTAAAAATAATGATAAATTGTATTAGCCTATTGATGTATAATTCATGTATCTCTCTATGTATTTCCACAGCTGCACACACACACACACACACACACACACACACACACACACACACACACACACATGCATGCACATAGAGAATCATTTGAATGCAAAGACTCTTATCTCAACAGTGCTATTTGGGTCTTTTATGAGCAGTTTTGATTTATAATAGATTAAATTACTTACTTTAAAAAATATTATTATGGATTTAAAAACTTAATGTTTCATTATAAATGGAAACACTTCTCACTCTAGTGTCATTTACTGCATTTAAAAAAAAATCACATGTAAGCTGTAGAAATGTGCAAAACATGATTGATTCTAATTCTTTATAGTCATCTATAGGTTTTTGTCATGGTTAAGTAATGTTTGTTACATAATTTGGTAATTTTTTGCAGGAAGTTAAACTTACATGATTGACATATTAATAAATTATACAGTATCAAATGATTCATACAATCACTTAACTATATGTCATATTGCTTGTTTATCAAAGAAAGTAAATTTATGAACAATTAATAAAGAACAACATACTATAAAACTTTATGTTTTATATTTTTAGTCTTTTTACCTAAATAAAATAATTCATTTCAATGAATCATTACCTTTATTTTTAAGGTCTTATTAGCTTTTGTGTTTGTAGGTTTTCCTGCATGTATATTCTTCCTTCCCCAACATTTTTCATAAATTTATAAAAATAATTGTTCCCAGGTTTTGATGCTCTCCGTAATGTAATAGATGAGAAGGTGCGACGAGAGCTTGGTGTTCCAAGACCATTACTGCAGGTAAAATATTTGCAGTTCTGAATTATTTCATTTATAACAATCATTGTAGCATTTCACCACATTAAAAATAATAGAGCATTTCATTGCAGTTAGTTTAATCTGTGCCTGCATGACCACTCAATATTATCACAAAGTTATTGGTAGCTGTTTAGTGCTATTTTTAAGTTAGTATTTAAATCTAGCATTACATGCATATGAACAGAAATATACCATACACTAATTTATATGCAACTCATTCATTTGTTGAAAATTACTTTTATTAATATAATATTGAATATCTCAAACCTTAGTTTTTATTATTATAGATTGTAATCACCTGTTTCCACTGTTTTCTTTTCACCACTTTTAAGCAGTTGATTACATATTTCTGAATAAAGAAATTACAAGAGTTGTGTGTAGTTTTTGTAAGAAATTTCTCCTCTTGCATACACAGAGTAAATTGACTGAGGTCAGCAGCTTGAAAGAACTATAAGAACTATGTGTGGTCTTTGTAAGAATTATATTGTTTCGTGCGCAGAGCACAGTGAATGTGGATGTGAGTGTAAAAGATTTGTAAGAGGTTTGCATGTTTTCTGCAGAAAATATATTTTCTTGTACAAAGGTACATTGACCATAGATGTGAGTGTTAAAGAATTACAAGAGCTACATGTAGTTTCTGTAAGAAATATATTTTCATATACAATAAGTGACCCTGGTCGAGAGTATAAATAGCAACAGTTGTGCATAGAGCCTGTAAGAAAATATACTCTTGTTCACAGAGCACAGCAACTGTGGACAGGAGTATTAAAAAATTAGCAAGAATTGTACATAGATTCTTTAAGAAATATATTTTCTTGTTCACAGAGCACAGTGACTGTGGATGAGAGTATAGAAGAATTACAAGAGTTGATGCTTGCATTGCCTGATTATGCTGACCACTTCTTAAGTATGGTGTGCAATGTCCTGCGAGAGTATCGTGACAAGTGCCACTCTGCCTATCGCGACATTGTGCAGCACGGTTCTGATGAACGTCGTGTTATTTCGGCAATGTGGGCCAAAGATGAAGATATCAGCAGATTTCTAAGGTATGCATTTATATTTTCTCAATTTTAATAAGTGATTTATTTTTTAATCTCAAGAGTGTAAGAAATGTTGAAATTAAAAAAATATGCTTTTTGTTTGTCTTCTTGCAGTTGAACAGCTTTTTTTTATAAATTAAAATGAATAAATAAATTAACAGATAAACAATTTCTTTCTTTAGTGAGTTAAAATGTTCATCCCTTTACAAGGAATATTGTAATAACTAAGATATTGTTGAGTGATGTTGTTTGGTTGATAGACTGGCATGGTCTAACAATATTCTAATAATGAATGAATTAATAGTATTGGTAGTGACTTTTTTTTTCAGGCCTCTTTACACAGATTATTGTCAAATAAAGTCTATTATGAAATCATTACACTAGATCTTTTATTATATTTTGCTGCATTAAAACACTTAAAAGGCATAATCCAACTCTAACAGGAACAACTGTAGTTTTTACAGTTTTCACTATCACATGACCATTCAAATAAACAGTTGGAGAATTAAACATTTTTATTTTGTATGCTTTTAGGTAATGATAATTCATAATTCCTTTTAACATGCTTCCCATTAAGTGTAACTATTTCATAAGTCAAATACAGTTGAACCCGGTTATGTCACCAGCCTGGGGGTTTGCCAAAAAGCGTCGAGATAACCGATGATCGAGATAACCGAAAACCAATATGGCAGCAATATATTAATATGTGCTTGAAATTTCTTTATGTACAAGATGTGCGCTAATAAATGAGAATGTACATTTTCGTGTTTTGGATGATTTTTTACACAACAGCGTTTCACGATTTGTTTGATGACACGATCAACATGCTATAAAAATGTACATACATGTTTGCTAAAGTGGGCTAATTAACATAAAATAGGTGTGAGCCAGTTGAAGGGCATCTGTATGCTTAGTTAACCCTGGCAGGATTGCGGCCGATGGGAGAAACAATGTCCTTAAGTTCAAGCTGCAGGTTGTTAACAAGCCGTGGCCATTTATCGTTAACGAGATGGCGAAGTGGCATCGATAACTAACATTTTCAAAAGCCAGCAATTAGTCATGGGGATTGAGATAACCGATGTTAAGAGGGTGATTTTGGCCCTCTTTTGTGCTTGAGATATTAGGGTTCGGTGACATAAAAGAATCGACATAACCGAGGAGAAAATGCTAAGACAAAGAGATAATTTGGCAGTTCCACTTCGAAAACATCAACTTAATAGGGTTGGCAAGTTAACCGAGGTCAAGATAAGTGGGTTCGACTGTACTACCAAAATTTGCAGCCAATTTGTTTAAAGCAGTAATACAGAATCTGAAAATATTAAGTATATCATTATTTTCAGTTGAGAAATTGTCGCATGATAAATATGCAAATATTTCCCCAATCCCCCTTCTAAGGCATAGTGTAAATAACTTCATAGCAACAATAGCTGATATATTTGTTTCAATCTTCGGATGAACAGATCATTACCAAGCTGGCGAACATTACTACTTAGTGCACAGGGCAAAGAGTTGGATGGAACCGTATGCTCTGAGCAAGAGATGCGAGCCCTGATTTCCAAAGAGCCTGGCATCCTTGTCTCCAATCTTTCCACAGAAGAAACTTTGATTCCTCAGCAAGAAATAATTACTGATGTAACACAGATGCGCACAGTTGCTAATGTTCACGAAAGTCTGGTGTGTGGAATTACTTTTTAAAATAAGTTTAATCAAACAGAATAAGGGGAGCTAATTAGTCATTTGTATTGAGCTTTGAATTGCTTCCTCATTTAAACTGTGCTAAAATAACATGAGATGTTTGTTTTAAACCATATAACATCATGAACATGTCCGTTTTCAACCATGCGTGTATACCATCATGAACATATCTGTTTAAACCATGTGTATATAACATCATGAACATGTCCGTTTTCAACCATGTGTGTATAACATCATGAACATATCTGTTTAAACGTGTATGCATAAATCAGGAACATGTCTGTTGTGGACCATGTGTACATACCTCAGGAATATGTTTGTTTTAAATCGTGTGTACAAACCATCAGGAATATGTGTTTTAAACCATGTGTATATATATATTATCATAAATGTGTCTGTTTTAAACCATGTTTGTATGCATGTACATTCTGTTTTAAATCATGTTTGTGTACATTCCTGTACATTCTGCTTTAAACCATGTTTTTTATACTATCCTGAACATATCTATTTGAAACCGTGTTTGTGTACCATCAATAGCTTGTCTGTTTTAAACCATGTTTGTATGCTATCATGAACATGTGCATTTTAAACCATGTGTGCATAACATTAGGAACATGTCTGTTGTACCCATGTGTACATACCTCAGGAATATATCTGTTTTAAATCATGTGTACATATCTCAAGATCATGTCTGTTTTAAAACATGTGTACACATTCATGTACATTCTGTTTTATACATATTTGTATACACTCATTCCTGTTCAAACTACATTTTCAAAAATGAAGAAGAATGTTTGTATACATTCATATACAATTCTGTTTTATACTATGTTATACACATATTGTGTATATGCACATCTGATTTATTATAAATTGTTAGTTTAATGTTTGAATCTGATAATGTTTCTTGTCTTGATTCATTATTTAATTGTTTTTTCCAATCACAGTACTATATCAGATGCATCATTCCTGTTTTAAACTATTTTATATACATATATATATATATATATATATATACACGCACACACTATGTTGCATATTATCTGTGTTGGAAAGTATGCATGCTTGAAACTGAATTGATAATTTGTTAAATATATTATCTTTTTTAGGAATGGTTTGCAAGTCGGTTACAACAAATGGTAGACTCTTTAGCTGAAAGAAGTAAGACAACTCTGGTTCCTGAGAGTGTCCCTGGTGATCTCCCTGTTCAAGTTCCTCAGGTAGTAGTTTCATTTGATTTCAGAGGCTAAGCAGTTGATTTATTTTTTGTTCCTTAATTGTGTAGTATGCACATTTAAAAGTACATTATTTCCAATTAGATAAATTCATTTTTGAAAAAAAAGGACATTTGTTGCTTAATATAATAGAATGAATGTCTCTGTAATGATTGTAATTGTGTGTAAATGCATATTGATATAGTGATTTTTGAAAGACCAGGGCAAGTAAGAATTTCAAACAACTTGCATGCCTTTCTCTTTGTTTCTGTTTTGATATCATAACATCAAGACATGTATAGGACACCAATTAATATATTTTGTTTGAGAAAAGTAGCCAATAGCAAAGATAACAAGATTTAAGATGAGAAGGGTTTGATTAGATTAAAGGAAAGAGTAGTTTAGAAGGATTGGTTTGTTAGAAAACTAGTTTAATGGAAACGTAGCATGATATAAGTTTCATGTACTTTTATTTTAGGGGTGTAAATAAAAGATAGAAGAAAAGGAAAAGGAAAAAGAAAATGTATTTGTTTCTTTTAACTTGGTATTATGACTTTGACATTGTTCTTTCCTCATCCTTGGTCACCAGTTGAACCAGTGCTTAGCCACTATATCACAAGTATAATTTTGTTTTTAAATAAAGAAATCTTATAGTACAGGGGTGCACAAACATTTTAGGCCAGAGGGCCACATTTCCAATTGATAGTGCGTAGAGGGCCGCCACATGGATGGCTCAGTAGAAAAATAAAGACAAATAATGAAATAATGTGCTTTACATTCGTAATAATGGTAACATCCAAAAGTCCTCCGGGAGGTGCATAGAGCCCTTTCTCAGGCCACATGTGGCCCATGGACTGCAGTTTGTACACCTCTGTTATAGTACATGTTGAAATCAAGACTTCCAGAATCAGTATACTTTTGTCAAGGTGGAAATAGAAAGTTATGCTAGTGTCTGGAGGTTGAGGATGTTGGCTTTATTTGCATTTTAAATGCAGTCTGTGTAAGTTTTGATGGTTGGGTTGTTTTTTTCTGTCTTAATTTTCAGGATATTGTACCTGTATCACCACAGACACTAGAGTAAGTATTATTTCAGTTTAATTTAAATATACAAAATCCCTTATAAAATGCTAATGATCTTTGTTACTGCTGATAATTGTTTGCAAGTGTTGGGGTAGAATAGTTTTTAAGTGTGATCCAGATAGTATATGTTCTTTTGTTTCATCCATGTCTTGGCAGAGTCTGCATTTCAAATTATTTGAGATCATCATTGTTGTCATCATTGTCGATATCATCATCATCATCATCAAGTTGGTTTGGTTTAACCCAGACTTGGTTGTGATTTTTCTCAATTCTCATAATTCTACCTTCTTCATAAATGTTGAAATTAGTGGCTGTGATTTTTCTCAATTCTCATAATACTACCTACTTCATAAATGTTGAATTTAGTGGCTGTGATTACATGAGTTTAAATATTATTTGAAAATTAGCACAAATTAATACCTATTAGTATAATTATAATTGCTGAATTACCTTGCCCCTTCTATTAATATACCCCCTTTTCTGCTATAACCTCTTTTTTTTGTTGTAATCTCTTTTCTATTACAATTTTTTTTCTCTTATGCCCACTTTTGTGCTATACCTTCTCTTCTACTATAACTTCTTTTATGCTGTACTTTCTTTTGTGCTATATCTTCTCTTCAGCTATACCCTCTTTTCTGCATTAAAGTCATCCAGTCATATTCTTGGTGAAATTACTAAAGCAAGCAGCAACATGAAACATTATTTTGTAATTATCTTTGAAAATTAAAGTAAAATCATGAGAAAATTTGTATTATTGTTCCATATTTCTTACAGGGCAATGAGAAGTTTGGTAAAAGACTTCCGTGATCTGGCAGAGGTTTGTTTACTCCTTCTGCACCTGGAAGTTCGTGTTCATTGTTTCTACTATCTGCTGCCTGTGGCAAAACAGGTACATCCCACATTCACAAGGAAGTTTATATAGAACTTGACTGTTTGATAATCTGATGGACCAATAAATTTATTTTAAATGGATGGATCGGTTCTTTGATATATATATCTAAATAATAGTTATATGTGTTCAGTCAGCCATTAACAGTAATGTTTGAAATGCATTAATGCATTCAATATTTTAGTAAACTTAAACTCTTGCACATTTCAGTCAAACTATGCAGGCCCTATAGATGACTTGGATCCTGATTCCAATGTGTTGAAACTGAATAAAGACCTTAGCAGCATGGAGGAAATGCTTTCGCAAAGTCTTCAGCCGAAAAAGTTCAAGTGAGCCTCAACATGATGTTTATTTATATCTGGCAGTGTGACCATTAGATATAAATGGCACTGTAGCGAAGTGAAACTTTATTAATTAATTATTAATTCTACATATTCTCATTTATGCTTGTCACTACCTCCAGCACCTATGTTGTTGGAGATACATTGAAGGAAGGCTTTGGTTTGTTTGTCTGGTGTACTTGTAAGTTGTCTGGTGTACTTATACAGTGTGTCTGTTCAATGTATCTGTCCTGTGTATTTGTCAGTTATAATTATTCCTTATACTTGTCTGGTGTGTTGTACCCTCTGGATTATTTGTGCAATGTACTCATCCAGTGGATTTTTTTCTTAATTACAGCATGACATATACTGCTTTATTGTTTATTTTATTGAGTTCTGTTTTGCAAGATGAATATGTTGTATGGGTGTGGTAGGGTTAAGGCTTATTTTATACATTACATGACTAGCCAGAATGCATTTAATTTGAAAGCTGAAATAATGGCATAAGCTTCATATATGGAAGAACCAGGGTTTAAATCCTGACTTGGTCATTTAAATCTTTTTCCATCTTTTACCCTCACCCATTCCCTAGGTCTTGAACGTTGAACTTAGTAATAATGATTGTAAGAGCTTAGAATTCAATTTAGGAATGAGTGCACATAAATACCCATAAAATTAATTAATATTAATTCATATAATTTAGTAAGTTTAAAATCAATCAACCACACCTGTTTTAAAGTAAATATAATAACACTCACTGTAGAATTGCATTTCCTTGTCTTGAAAATTTTATTTTGCCTCATTGTTTTGCTTCTGATGATTATTTATAATGCATAATTATTTAATTGTTATTCCAGGTATATTTTTGACACACTTGGTTACCTTGTAGCATCCATTCTCATCAGTAGTGTACAGTACCTAAAAAAAATCAACGAGAATGGCATTAAAAAAATGTAAGAAAACATTTGCTACCTCACTTTTGTCTGTTTCTTTTCTCTCTCTCTCTCTTATTACATTAATTTTTTTGTGTGTGTAAGAATTCTGTTGTTACCTCACTTTGTTTCTTTTCTTGCTCTCTCTTATTACATAAATGCTTTTGTGTGTGTAAGAATTCTGTTGTTACCTCACTTTGTTTCTTTTCTCGCTCTCTCTTATTACATAAATGCTTTTGTGTGTATAAGAATTCTGTTGTTACCTCACTTTGTTTCTTTTCTTGCTCTCTCTTTCTCTCTTATTACATAAATGCTTTTGTGTGTGTAAGAATTGTTGTTACCTCACTTTGTTTCTTTTCTCACTCTCTCTTTCTCTCTTATTACATAAATGCTTTTGTGTGTGTAAGAATTCTATTGTTACCTCACATTTGTCAATTTCTTTTTTTTCTATCTCTTTCACACACACACACACACATGCACACACACTACATAAATAATGTTCTTTGTGTTATTTTTTATAATTGTAACTGTGAAAGCTTAACATTTCAAAGGAAGACTTTTGAATTCAAGTTAGGAACAGTAAATATAAATAATTTTATATTTGTTTGTTGTTTAGTTTTTGATTTTTGTTTGCTGGTTTTTTTTGGTTTTTTGGTTTTTTTTGGGGGGGGAATGTAAATTAAAATCCATTACTCAGAATTTTGTTTTAAAAGTAAATGTTTTAATGCTTTTCATTTGTACTTGTCTAATTATAGCTGTAATTTATGTAATGTGTCTGTAATATAACCCAGTTATCTTTTCTAAACCCTTGCAGCAATTTAATCAATAAACAGAAAAAAATGCCTTAGATAAGTGTCTGTACAAGAATGAGGCTACTAACATTGGAGATAGTTGAGCTATTAAAGTAAAATAATAATAAAGTAATCAAGAATGCCCTGTAGAATGCTCCAATTTGCGTTTTTGAGGACTCTGATTCGCTGATGTTGACCCCTCAAGTGTTTGGATATGATAATGACAATGATAATTCATTTTCACTTCATCTTTTCTTCTGAGAATTTTATAGCTCATTAATTAAATTAAAATGTATTAATTTTTTGTGATGTTTTTATGTAATTAATTTCCAGGCTTAGCTTTGATTTGTTCCACATTATAATAATGTGGTCATATTGAAAACCATTGGATTGATTCTTTGGACTTGGCTTGTGATATGTAACCTGTTTGTGAGCTGCAGGTGTCGAAACATATTAGCCATCCAGCAGAACCTCACTAACATTACCCAGATGCGAGAAACTGATCTGGATAGGGCTCGACAGTTCTATGAGCTGCTATATCTCAGTCCAGATGTAAGTTTTCATGTTAATTAATGTGCTGTGATTGTTGATGTCAGAACTGTCATTAATGAATGTACTTGTGGTGGAGTAAATTTGCCTATCCCTATTTCTAGTCTTAATTGTTATATAAATTGTTGAATTGTCAAAGTGATCAGGCCTTGGCCACTCCTTAGGATGGTATATTTTGTAAGTATCAGAGTTGGAGTAAACAACTCGAGAATATGCTAGAAAATTACTAATGCAATCTGAACCACTTCCATCTGGATGAGTAGTTTTTCTGACTAATAGTCTCACACTTATCCATATCAATTTCATCCAGTGGAGATGGACTTGAAGTTTCTTTGTTGAAGAAGTACTCTATTCTATCACTTTGAATTTGAAAATAACTTGAGTCCGGTCATAAAGGCAATCGTTAGCTTATAGTAAGTTAACTGACTGATAAAGAAAGAATGGATTTAGAATATTTTGTACATTTGCTATTGATCTATGATTTGAATTGGAGGATGCTTATGTAATTGCACCATTATTTCTATGTTCACTAATTTGACTATGTTGTACCTTATACTTGTGAATTTTGATTGATGCTATGTTTCTCATGCTGTGTGTATCAGGCTAACGAAATTGTTGCAAAAGATTTGTAAGTTGAGAATGTTTGTAAGAGAGAAAGGAGTTTAGAGATGAAATATGCCTGAAATTTAGTGCTCCCATAATTTGACTTTTTGCAAACAGAGTAAGCCATTTTTGTTGTCACTTCATGCTACAGTGACTACCGTACTCTTCTTTGGTACATTGGTGTGTGCATCCAGCATTGTCGTCAACTTATCAGTAAAAAGTGTTGCTGTAAGTTGATTCCTGTGAATTCTGTTCAGGTGCCAATACAGCAGAAATTGTGGGTTTTGAGTTTGGTCTTGAGAATTCACAAAGATTATTTTGAGTGTTCCTTGTGGTGTGTTGAGTAAACGCACATGGAAATTCAAGAACATTCCTTGTGCTTGATAGTGCATGTGAAATTCAAGATGATTCTCTACAGCATGCTTAGAGAATGCATCATAGATTCTGGAACAGTTGTGTAATACGCCTCTAGAAGGGACATGCCTAAATATGAAAGGCAGTGACTTGTTACAAACCACATGACTGTGATACCCGTGCTGGTGATAGCCACAAATTTTGTAAAGGTTATGTGCTTTGACTTTAATTATTTCCTCAAACTCTACTCTTATTTTCGTGATAATAACCATGAACTTGATTATGTATTTATGTTAATTGACTGCTTATGTCTATAAACTGAATATTTGTCCAGCATTAATTGAACATTGTTGTGAAGTGATGTAAATATCAATGCTCTTTGGTTATATTCATATGTTACATATTTGATGTTGATTTAATAAATTTATTGTTAAATTTATTAATCTTGTTAAACATATTGAATACCATATGTTGGAAAGACAGTGGGTAGAGGGAGCCCACTAAATATAGATTAAAGACAGATTTGTATTCTCCTTTAGTAAGAAGTTTTCCACCTAAGAAAATATTGTGTGAAAGTAAATGTTTGTCTTTAGTGTTGTGGGAAAGAGAAAACGTTTACAGCACCCGCATATCCGTCAAGGGAGAAAGACGAGTGGTGACTTCTGGAGAATTATTAATAACATAAATTAAGATTCTCATCACTTGTAATTAGTTATGGATGATTATTTAATAATAATAATCATAATCATTAAGTAGGAGGCATTGGCATCACAGTACTTGTTGGTGTAAATTTTGCCATTAATGAATGTATTTGTTGGTGTAAGTTCTCCTATGTACTTGTTGATTAAATTCTGCCACTAATTAATGTAATTTACTCATTGATGTAAATTTTGCCATTAATTAATGTAATTTACTCATTGATGTAAATTCTGCCATTAATTAATGTCCTCTACTGGTTGATTTATGGATGCAACTCTGGCAGTTTGAATTTGTTCATTGAAGAGATTTTATTGAAAGCTGCATGATATTTACTATATACTTCAACCTCTGGCTTTAGCTGTCAGTTACTAGCATCTCAGAAGTACAAATCCCAGTGTCTAGATATGCGGATATTATTATTTTTGTTATGAAACAGTTTGCATGCCTGGTAGCATTGTACTGTATTGTCAGTTTGCGAGTGAAAGCATACAATACGCTTTATTCAGTCAACCAAGTTATAAAGAAAAGGTGATTACTTTCCTCTTTTTTTTATTAAGTGTCACATGATCTCAGTTAAAATTTCTATTTTAGGATCCTGTGAAAAGGGGATTCTTCTTTAACTTACTGCTTTTCTGATACAATTCATTATTCCCACAGGTGCATGAATTTTTAATCTTACTGCCAGTTTGTCTTCTACCTCCCACACAGATGCACAGATTTCATTTCAACTAGTCAACATCTTTATAAAACTGTTGCTATCTAGAATCATATGATAAAATTTGTTACTTTTTGCTGGCTATATATGTAGGATTGATATGCAAAGATAAGATTTTTGGGATTTCTTTGTCAAAAGACTCTTGATAAATTAATAGAAATCTGCTATTTTGTTCCAAAGTACATTAATTTAAAGTGACATCTGATTAAAATTGTTATAATTTAGGATTTTGTGATAGAAGTGAAGAAAGTTTTGCTGCTTATCACCATCATTTTTCAAAACTCAGTTAGATCCTGTGTGTTAGTTTGCAATATTAATTAAAGAAAGAGTTACACAGTTTTTTTTCCAGAAAGTCCATCTTTAGTCCATCTGATTAAAACCGTTCTAAAGTAGGACACGTTCTGAAGATACATATATTTTTTTTTTATTAACCAAATGATTTGTACTGTTCTGATAACACTTTGTGTTGCAACAGTAAGGCAGGGGTGTGTTTTATCCACTGATTCAAGATAAATTGAAAGAGATTTATCAATTTGTTTTCAGAAGTCACGGAAGTAGTATTCTTTATTCAATGCTATTGTACAAGTGACCTGGATAACATGAGGAGGCCTCTAGTTCATCTGCACCAAAAGATAATATTATACCATCTCCTAACAATTTCTTTTAAAGTTTAGTAACAAAATTTAATTTTTAAATTGTTTTAAAATCATAATAATCTTTTCAAATAATTAACCTAAGATTTAATTTTTTTATTAGAATAAACCTGATGATGTTAGATGATCATCAGAAAAACCTGATACCAAGGTAAAACATCAAGAACGAAAGTTGGACTCATAACAATTGTGAACATATTGAAAACTCATTGTTTATTTACACTTTGTCAATTGTCCACACACAAAAAATTACTAATCTTGAAGTGAATTCTTGAAAGCATTTTTCGGTAATGCAGATATATATATATATAAATTGTTTAAAATATCTGCAGGATGTTTTGAATGGAATAGCAGAGAGGGGACCACACTTCACTGGCACCGAATACACCCAGCTTATACAACTGTATCATTGCAGTCACCCTGGGAATCCAGTTGCTGTACAGGATGCTCGCATGCAGCGCTTGCTAGAAATTATGGAGAAAGGACAAAGCGAGACTCTGTGATTTGTTCATAAGCTCAGAATTCTCTTAGTTGTTCCACCAAGAGTTGTGGAAACTTCAAATAATAACCCAAGCCTCTTCCTGTAGGGTCACCACTGCAAAAAGAATGGTTCAGACAAATAATCAGACTATTGAGATGTTCATAAATTTTGTGATTTTGCAAATTTAAGAATGTGGAGCTGGCTGTTTTCTGACAAGATCTAGGTCTTGCATTCTCCCTAGCAGTGCACTTTGACCCTGTTAGACGGAATTGAATATGTTCATCAAATGTTGGCAGTTTGTTTCACCAAACTCTAATGTCTTACCTAGGCAATGCACTTGGAAGATGACCCTGTTAAATGGAATTGAATATGTTCATCAAATGTTGGCAGTTTGTTTCACCAAAATCTAATGTCTTACCTAGGCAATGTACTTGGAAGAGGACCCTGTTAGAACAGACAAATTTGAATGTGTTCATCAAAAGTTGACAGTTTGTTTCACCAAAATCTAATGTCTTGCACTTTGTGGTAGAATTTAATGCATTTTGTTTCTAATTCCATGTTGCCATTAGAGTAATTAGTGAAAGTGAAAAGCAGATTCTTATGGATGAGAGAAAGAAAGAGAGAGAGACAGAAAGGGAGAGAAAGAAAGAGTGAGAAAGACAAAAATTCATATCCTTTGTACTGTGCTTTGACAAAACTTAATGGGGTGTTAAGAGTCTAGTACAAAAAAGATGTACAACTACTGTGTGTTTATAGCGCTAAAAATATAAAGTATGCTTGGAAAGAGATAATAAGTCAAGTAGCACAGTGCTTGTTTCACACCTCTTAGATTCTCCATTAAAAAAAAAAAGTCATGTTTGCATCATTCCATTATTCTGTTAAAAGTTATTGAAGTTCAGCATTTAAATGTTTAAAAGCTTTGTCGGTATTTGTTCCTACTTTCGATTTAATTAAATGAGATATGGCAGTGGGTTCATTCTAGATTAGGACGATTAAAGTATTTTGTAAAGATATTGGGAAAAGGATATTCTGTAAGTCAGTATATAGGAATATGTCTTGTCATGTGTACAGATTTACAGTTCTGTCTGTCATAGGTGCAGATATATTCTGCATCTGTGTATTTTGCATGTTTCATGAACAAAAATGTAATTATCTTCTGTGTATTATCATCTGTGTATTTTGCATGTTTCATGTACAAAAATGTAATTACCTTCTGAAAGTCAGAAGAACAAGACTGTAATTATCCTCTGTAAGTTACAAATAAAAAATATATAATATTTATTATGTATACCAACTTTAAACCTATTTGTCCACATTCGAGATATTCACAATTCAAACAAAATTTTATATATATATATATTGCTTGATTTGCAACATACATTGATTCTTGAGATTTAATAAAAGAAATTTATAATAATAATAATAATAATAATAATAGCATAATAGAGAGCTTGTTATTATAAAATTAAAATCTCTTGTATTTTACAATATATACAGCTAAAGCTTACAGCTAAAACTTTCACAAAAACTGCTGAAGACAATAAGAAGACAGAAGAGAGCACAACATAACAAATTCATGAATCCTCATAAAACAAGTGTTTACAAAATGAAACAAAACTAAAATGTATTGAGAAATGTATGTATGCTGACGAAAAGAAGTCTTGAAAGCAACCACGGTCTCTTGAGATCTCAACATGTAGGTTGATGGACCCAGATAAACAAACAAATGCTTACCATACATCTTGTATTCCATTTCAGAATGTGATGTTTGATGGTGACTTTGAAGGGATTTACAATAGATTGAAAATAACTATTGTAAGGCTTTTGTTGCAAACATTGACCCGTGACTTGCATTTATGTCAAAAGTCCTGTCCTCTGAATCTGACTTAAATCAAAATAATCTTTTTCCATCTGCTTACCTGCTTCATAGCTTCCCTTTAAAAGTTATTAATGACCTCTCTGCTTTGGATGTATAAAAAATTCACTCAACGAGGAACCCATGGTGTGTTGAGTAGCACACACAAAGATTCTAGAACACTCCATGTTATGTGTTTTTGATAGTGCATGCGAAGTTCTGGACGATTCTCCATGGTGTGCTTTTGAGTGCATTAAAGATTCTGAAACAGTTGTGTAATGTGCCTAGAAGAGGTACATTGGACCATCATCTAAATAAGAAAGACATTGACTTGTTGCAAACCATGGGATTGTGAACACATGCTAGTGATAGCTCCATCATTGAAAAGATTATGTACATTGACTTTAATTATTTATCTAAAACTCCACTCTTATTTCTTTGATGAATGATATATATATATATATATAATAAATTTATTGACTTTCTTACACATATTGATAACATTATGTTGATGAGATAGTGGGTGGATGGGGGCTCGCTAAATATAGATTAAAGACGGGCTTATCTTCTCTTTTGGTAGGAAGTTTTCCACCTACGGAAATATTGTATGACAGTAGATGTTTGTCTTTAATGTCGTGGAAAAGGAAAAACGTTTACAGCGCCATCGTATCCACCAAGTGAGAGAGACGAGTAGTGTCTTCTGAAGAATTATTAATTATAAATTAAAGATTCTCATCACTTGTAAATAGTTATGGAAGATTATTAATAATAATAATCATAACCAATAACTAGGGTGGCGTTGTGTCAGACTGGATGTTCAGTGTTGTCTGTTTCTGACAGTTCTTAGGCTGATACAACATAATATTTATATGATTCAATGTGAAATATCGTACGAGTCTCTGGATGTTCAGTGTTGTCTGTTTCTGACAGTTCTTAGGCTGATACAACATAATATTTATATGATTCAATGTGAAATATCGTACGAGTCTCTGGATGTTCAGTGTTGTCTGTTTCTGACAGTTCTTAGGCTGATACAACATAATATTCATATGATTCAATGTGAAATATCGTACGAGTCTCCTATCGAATTTAACCCTAGTTTGTTTCTTCTTTGTATTTGTACAAGATGTGTACAAAGGGCTTATGAACGTGTTTGGGTACAGAGTCGGATAGAAACGCAAAGGAAGTATCCTCCAAGCTCCACAGGTGAAGCAAGTGGAGTAATGCAGTAATGTTCAAGTTCCGCAGGTGGAGTAATGTTTAAGCTCCGCAGGCGAATTAACTAACAGCTATGCTTTATAGAATGAATAGCCGTTCACACTCCTCAATCAGAGCAATCCTTCAATGTCCAGTGGTGAAGTAGCCGTCCAAGCTCTTCAGGCGGATGCTATAAGTGTTCAACTGTTCAAGCTCCACAGTTGGAGTAACATAACAGTTTGTGCTCCACAGGCGCAATCAAATGGTGTGACTGTTCAAGCTCCAACTTGTTAAATGGCCTGTCTATGCTTCACAAACGCTTCAGATCAAGAGTAACCGCTCATGCTCCACATATCTTGTATACGTTCAAGCTTGACTAGTGAATTAAGTATCCCATGCTTCACGAGTAGAGTATCTTTAAAAGCTCCACAAAGTGGAGTAACCAAATCAAAACGCGCCAGGACTTTGCTTGGTTTTAGTCAACAAAGTGTTTGTGATAATTCCTCCATACTGCTCAAACAAAACAAAGTGTTTGTGATAATTCCTCCATACTGCTCAAACAAAACAAAGTGTTTGTGATAATTCCTCCATATTGCTCAAACAAAACAAAGTGTTTGTGATAATTCCTCCATACTGCTCAAACAAAACAAAGTGTTTGTGATAATTCCTCCATACTGCTCAAACAAAACAAAGTGTTTGTGATAATTCCTCCATACTGCTCAAACAAAACAAAGTGTTTGTGATAATTCCTCCATACTGCTCAAACAAAACAAAGTGTTTGTGATAATTCCCCCATACTGCTCAAACAAAACAAAGTGTTTGTGATAATTCCCCCATACTGCTCAAACAAAACAAAGTGTTTGTGATAATTCCCCCATACTGCTCAAACAAAACAAAGTGTTTGTGATAATTCCCCCATACTGCTCAAACAAAACAAAGTGTTTGTGATAATTCCTCCATACTGCTCAAACAAAACAAAGTGTTTGTGATAATTCCCCCATACTGCTCAAACAAAACAAAGTGTTTGTGATAATTCCCCCATACTGCTCAAACAAAACAAAGTGTTTGTGATAATTCCTCCATACTGCTCAAACAAAACAAAGTGTTTGTGATAATTCCTCCATACTGCTCAAACAAAACAAAGTGTTTGTGATAATTCCTCCATACTGCTCAAACAAAACAAAGTGTTTGTGATAATTCCTCCATACTGCTCAAACAAAACAAAGTGTTTGTGATAATTCCTCCATACTGCCCAAACAAAACAAAGTGTTTGTGATAATTCCTCCATACTGCCCAAACAAAACAAAGTGTTTGTGATAATTCCCCCATACTGCCCAAACAAAACAAAGTGTTTGTGATAATTCCCCCATACTGCCCAAACAAAACAAAGTGTTTGTGATAATTCCTCCATACTGCTCAAACAAAACAAAGTGTTTGTGATAATTCCTCCATACTGCCCAAACAAAACAAAGTGTTTGTGATAATTCCCCCATACTGCCCAAACAAAACAAAGTGTTTGTGATAATTCCCCCATACTGCCCAAACAAAACAAAGTGTTTGTGATAATTCCCCCATACTGCCCAAACAAAACAAAGTGTTTGTGATAATTCCTCCATACTGCTCAAACAAAACAAAGTGTTTGTGATAATTCCTCCATACTGCTCAAACAAAACAAAGTGTTTGTGATAATTCCTCCATACTGCTCAAACAAAACAAAGTGTTTGTGATAATTCCCCCATACTGCTCAAACAAAACAAAGTGTTTGTGATAATTCCCCCATACTGCTCAAACAAAACAAAGTGTTTGTGATAATTCCCCCATACTGCTCAAACAAAACAAAGTGTTTGTGATAATTCCTCCATACTGCTCAAACAAAACAAAGTGTTTGTGATAATTCCTCCATACTGCTCAAACAAAAAGTGTTTGTGATAATTCCTCCATACTGCTCAAACAAAACAAAGTGTTTGTGATAATTCCTCCATACTGCTCAAACAAAACAAAGTGTTTGTGATAATTCCCCCATACTGCTCAAACAAAACAAAGTGTTTGTGATAATTCCCCCATACTGCTCAAACAAAACAAAGTGTTTGTGATAATTCCCCCATACTGCCCAAACAAAACAAGCCTGTTAGCTAGTTTTAACCGACAAGTGTATTTGTAATAATTCCTTTACATTAAACACACATGCTATCTGCTTTCAGCCATCGAGTGTGTTCGATAACATGTTATCTGCTTCAGACTCTTTACACACATAGGCCTAAGTGTTAATTGCTTTTAGCCAAAAATTGATTTTGTAAAAAAATATTTCGTATAAACTGCGCATGTTATCTGCTGAACAAGTGTGCCAGCATGCTACTGATAAAATTTGTATATCGAATAGTTAATGGAAGATATATCGTCTGTTTGAAATTATGTCTTGCTGAAGTCAAAGACTGATTATTTTTACTAATTGATTATCCTTTTTAAAAAAAAAAGCTCGTAACTTTAGGTCAGAAAACTAAAAATAACTCTACAGAGAATTTGTTTTAACCTTCACGTCACTTGAAAAGTATACAAATTACGTAAACGTAACAGATTGGTCACGCAGCTTACAAATCCGACTCAGGCTTGATACCCCGACTCCACCCACATATTAATCGAAGAATATTCATTTCTACAAATTCTGTCCATCGGTTTAACAGCAGAATGCATGTTACGTCACAAGACAAAGTGCTCCCTTTCGACTTGCTCTTATTCAAATACGTGCAAGGAACGTGTATACGCATGCGTGAGTGTGTGTTTTGCTAAATCGCGCGCGTGTAGCATGACTCCAGCAAGCGTGTGCCATCATACATGGGCTGTATATGGAAATGTACAGCTACCATCTGCTGGTTTCGCTGTGTCTGGCATCTCGGAAACCTGTGTGCATGAAGCGTGTGTGCGCGTGGCTGAGACAGAAAAAGCCACGAACTAGAACCGGAACCGGAAGCGATGCTGAGAGGTGGTAAACGAAACTGGTGAAGGACGAGCTAGTTCGAGGGCTGCAACCACTGAGCTATATTTAAATGGAGAGGACATCCAATGATAGCAAAACGCTGCCGATGTGTCCCTAACGGAAGTTTCAATGCGACCGTTTTGAGAATACCAGCCCCCCCTCATAACAGTACTAAAGACTACGTATTGGAAAGCATTCATTACTTTAAAAAAAAATATATGCCTTAGTTAACATTGTAACTTTTCTAATCATATTTAAATCATTTTATTAGAATTTATTATATTAATTTTTGCTTTTAGTATTGGGTAAGGATAAAGTCCTTAAATAAATGATAAATGATTAAAATAAATATTCTTGAAAAAATTAAATTGTAACATTACATTTACAGAATACAATCATTAAATGTTGTCAACAATAGTTTTCCATCATATTTAAAAACAACTTTCTTGAAAAAATTCAAATAACGTTTTTGTTTCAATTTATATGTATTTCGGGTATATAATTTTGTTTTTCAAAATCAAAGTACGTACTGCCCAATGATTTTTAAAAACCCAACTATTTGTGACAATCAACTTTTGCTTGGGTGAGATACGATATCATTTCATTTAAATTATGGGCCTTGTTTTGACACACTTAGATTACCTTAATCATATATTTCTTCTTTGATTTAGTGTGAATGGATAAAGATAACAATTCTTAATTATAATTTGAAATAAAGTTTAATTAATAAACAGATTTATTATCCTTTTACATTTTCAACCATGGATATGAAATCTGATTTTTCACTATACTTTTTTTTTACTTTTCTTATCTACTTAGCTTGACTGACATATCACTTTGTAATGGTAGGACTTATATCACTAGTACAATTACATAGATCTGATAAGATAAATTATTGAATCATGTCTAATACGTTTATTAGACATTTATTATAACTATTTTGTTTTTAATATTCAGAAGTAAAAAAAATAAATATATTTTTAAGTGGCCAAATTAAAACATTCTTGAAATCTTTTGGAATCTTAAACTTGCAGAGTACAATCCCCTAATGTTTCAAGTTAAGTATATTCTGTCATCACATTTAAGAAAAAATGTTTGTGAATAAAAATATTTAAACAAATCTAGTCACACTAAAACAAATTAATCTGTATATATTTAAGAGGGTATCTGTATTTTTCAAAATCGAAGCCGATACTACATAATCTTTATGATAAAATACCCACTTGACATTCGTCATGGGTGAGTGCGGAAAGATAATATACAAAACTAGCAAAATATCTGTTTGTATACACTGGAACTGAAGAAAATGCTGGTGTAAATGAAACTGGTTTATTTTTAACATGGATGAATTTTGGCAGCACTAATGTAGAGCTTGCTCTCACATTAACGATTGTTTCATAAATAATACTAATTAAAACTTCTTTGGTAGAGTTATCTCTATAGCCCTCAATGCACAGTTGAACACTAACTACAATGTAAAGAAATGGGCTATATCGATTCGGTTTTTCAAATTCAGACAAGAATTGCAATTACAATCTACATATAATTTAAACAATTTTTCCAAATCTTTCATAAAATATAGAATTTTAAAGTAGACTGAGTAAAGGTTTTACAACATAACGCTATCGCTTTACACGTTTACATTTCATTGATAATTATTATTTGGATAGGGCTGGTGGTCTTTTCTCTTCTTGTTAGTATTGTGTTGTAAATTTAATTATACTTTTTTTTTAATTGAATTATAGATTTATAAAATTGAGTATAAATATATTGAAAACGGTCGATGCCAAACGCGGTTGCCAAAGAATCTACAATGCTTTGGTCTTTTCAATATGGCGGACGTTTTGGCGACAGCGAATTTTCCTTGTGTCCTTTCCATATATAGAGCTCAAAAATTGGCTGCAACTCAATTATTAATCCGACAAACGCCTTAACATTCCTCAACTTGACAATCCTTAGACTGGCTTCTGACGAGAACACATTCCAACATGATTGTCGCAGGGGAATAAACTCACTAATTTCTGTCAGTCGTAGTTCTGATGCATTGTTTTAAGATCGTAATCTTGCGCCCTAATTAATTATCATATCTCGCGGTCTCATATCCTTTTAAATTATAGGCCATAGCGTCTGTTCTCTTATCAAAAGATAATTTTGAAAAGTAAATGAAAAATAATTATATTGTACGATTTTGTTGTTGTTGAAGTCGATGCTGTTGTTTTGTTGTTGCTATTGTTATTGTTTAGTTCATTAAGTTTTAAGTTTTTAAAAATTGTTCAGTTCTTAAAAGTTAAAATTTAAAAACATTTTTAACTAGAGTTTTAGAATTGAAACTTTTAATTTCTTTTAAAAGTCTAAACAGTTGAAACTGTTCGTTTATAAGAATGGTTGTCTTTGCTTAATTTTAAAAACTAAAAGATAATCAACTGTTCACTTTTGAAACTTTTTACAAGAATGAATAAAAGCTACGAGTTCTTTTCATTTTGTTCAGTTCTCTAAACGCTCTTCAACTTATTTTAGAGCCACAATAAAGTTGATAACCGACAACTATTCCTATTCTGTGTGTCAGATAAACTAGACCTACTTAATAGTTTTAATTTAAATATATTTAGCTTTTATCAAGCCCAGTTTCAGAATGAGTGACGCCATAATGCTTTTCCTTAACAACTTTTGGTCTTACACTGAACTTGTTTCAAAGTGAGTTTAAAATATCTCACATTATCCGTCCGCAAGTTCAGCTGATAACATATATGAATCGTTGAGCAGAAATTATGCAGTCACTGCAGGGGTGATCACTACTGTAAGCTTTTGACAGACTTTTAACCATTGTGAAAGTTTATTGTACTGAAAAGAAACATGCCGTTCGACAAGATCAATTGCCACATGTGTTTTTATGTTAATTTTTGATTTGTTGGATTTCATTAAATCCCAAAGCATATTAACTTTCTCATGTGCTTACCTGGCAAATATTTCTTTGTAAACCACCTTTTAGTGAATGTTAAATCTTTACCAATTCACCAGTTTTCCCTGTTTCGATCCATCAATAATATTAATGTTGACATTTCATGACCATCATACCCATGGCGACATACTTGATCATGGCTAAAAACATGTTTAGAGAGATATATTCCAACCTTGAATGGATTGTACACTAAATATATTCAGAAATAAGACGGATATAAAAATTGTAAGGTAGTGGGTAAACAACCCACTGGAACAATAATGTATTCAGAATGATACCCCTTGAGTGGCAATTAGAAATGGGGTAAACCTGATGTTGAACAAAGATGTTGAATGACTGTGCATATCGGTCTCCTAGCGAATTTACTATTATCACATCTTTAATTTTTTTTAAACGAAGATAGGTCGTTTTGGGGACAGTAACTTTCGGCAACCAATGTCGATAGCTTGCCACACCACCGCTTCCTTTAACAATGAAGTTTTCTTCAAACCGAGCCAGCGGACGATGTAGCATTTTATGTAGTAGGATACTGAAAATACTACAGTGGCTTCATATTTCGTATGAACCAACAAAATGTTAATTTAGCACAGAGCGGCAATTAAAGTCAGTTAAGTCAAATGATGAAAAGAAGAAAAGAACACACTGGATCACAACAACTGTAAGGATCATTAACTCAGTTCTGAGAACTATTCAAGGAACCTAGACTCTGGTGCATCCTTCAATTAATTTCTCGTTGCTAAGCAACAGGCAGTTTCATTTAGTGTTTGGTAACAAGATTCGAAGAGTACTGCGCTATTCCTCTCTCTTCTCCCCGTCCCTTCAGCAGATTAACTGGAAACCGTTACATCTTTTTTACAAAAAAAAAAAAAAAAAAAGGAATTTACCGTAAATGAACAATTTGCATAAGTGTCAAATATGCCATCAAGGGAATGAATCGTTAGTGTGTGTGCGTGTGTGTGTGTGTGGTGCGTGCGTGTGTGTGGTGCGTGCGTGTGTGTGTGCGTGCGTGTGTGTGTGTGCGTGCGTGTGTGTGTGTGCGTGCGTGTGTGGTGCGTGCATGCGTGCGCGCGCGCGCACTGACTGCTATAATGTCTTTTCGAATCGCAGGTGTTCAAACTGTTCAGTTTCATTCTTTCCCTACCTCTGTATCTCATCTTCCAACCTTCCTTCCTTTCCCCGTTTTTACCATCTTCTTCTTATTCCTCGTTTTTTGTGTGTGTGTATTTCGTTTTCTCTTCTACTTATGTTTTCTATTTCGTTCTTCGTGACATTGTCTTCAATATCTTTTAATTATGTGTCTTTCTTTCTTTCTTTCTTTCTTTCTTATTTTTTATTTCCTCTTTCCCATGCTTCTCCTTTCTCTGTTTCCTCACTTGCAAGTTATGTGTTATAGTCTGTCACCTGTACTTACCATCCTGGATGCATGTATAAGGGGCTCGAGCTGTCTTCTAGAAATATCACTCTTGTTTTCTACATTATCTATCATTCATCTTTCTAACACGTGTGGCCAGCCAGAAGATGTGTTTTGGGGATCAGTCTAAAGTTATGGGCAGCCCAGGATGGTGGAGAACTAACATCTTGCCCATCTCCCAGCAAAACGTCACCACCACCACCACCACCACCACCACCACCACCTCCACTACCTTCTTCTTCAGTTCATCATCGTTGTAGTCATCATATTATTGTGTACGAATGGCTCAAAATGTTTGAAGAAACGAATTTATGCAGATTATTCAACCTTATCTCAATTTTTCAGTTAGCAGTTTCCACTTTAAAAATTTTTCCTCGACGAAGCATAGTTCCCTCATTACGGTCTCTGATTGTCATAAAAGCTATTTTTTAAAAAGTGACAACCCCTCCCCAACAATAATCAAATCATTTCATAACAATAAATAATATTGCCTTTCTGAGATGACCTGCTTTAGTCTCATCTTCCCATCATCCCCCAACCACCACCTACACACTCACACTCCTCTCCCGCCCCCCATACCGGTATGAGTCGCTGCACCAATAATACCAGGAAAAGATTCCCGTGTGCAGAGGGCGCCGTGCCGTCGATAATGTACATAAAAAGCCGCATCTGTGCTATGAACCAATTCTTTTCACTCTGCGGCTTAGGAAATAAATATTGCCCTCCTGTCGTCATCAAACTTTCCAGTATGTAGCTATCGACTATCCTCATGACTTTACAGTTTGCAGGTACGTCCCAGATAGATACAAGACAACATTTGGATTGAAGCGGTTGTTGAAAAACTATATACAGACCCGTTTGACATTCACCTGTGTTGGTCGCGAGCATTATTATAGTATCAGTAGTGTTGTTGCTGTCTAGCGTGCGTGGTGGGGCAAACCAGCCATCCAAGCTTTACAAAGATTAAGACTAAATACAACACTACGACTAATACAACAAAATGGACAAATAAATACTGCCCCCCCCCCCCATTGCCACACAGAAAATACAGTTACACACCTCTTCACCGTGTACCCACAATTCCTCAAAGACAAACTGTTAAAGAAACAACCACCACACTCACCCCTACCCTTCACTACAAGCACACTACTCTACCCTACCAAGCAACACGAAATGGATTTAACAACAACAACAAAAAAGACTGACTACGGACCGACCCCCCTCCCAATCGTCCCCGCTCCCCCCCCCCCCAAAGACCATTGAGGAGAGGCAAATCCCACTAGAACAATACAGAACAGAAAACACCTCATGGTGAAATGCTCCATGAACGTTCTAGTGATGTCTTTAAAACCACCACCATGAACTACTTGGAGAAGATACAGAAAATTATCAGTGTGATAAATGAACTTACTTTGAACGGGAATCACAGGTGGGGTGAGGGTGGAGGTGTCACGGTTAGAGACCAAAGGATAAATGAATTCAGGTCGTCTATAAATATTTCTAAGAAACACATACGGTGTACTAAGAAGTAATTTCTTTTTTTTTTTTTTGTTTGGTGCAAAGTCCAGGTCAGTTTTAAGTAGCCATCATCTTGGCAGATTGTTTTTATTGTTATTGCTGTAAACAGTCTATCAGGAGAACAAGGTATCCAGAGAGTATATTAAATCGCCATTCGGGGTGCTACTTGGCCTATCATGACAAAATGGCTGAAAGATTTTTTTTTAAAGAAACAAGGTCATAGCTTGCTGATTGTCTTTCTGCAGTCACGTCATGCAACTGACAGCTCGAGACACTAGTGCAGATGACTTTGTGCCCCATCGATTGTCAAACCTTTAATTAACTATTAACAGGAATGCTGGTGTGGCTCTCTATGCCGTCATCAACATACTGTGTTAATGGGTACCATTGAAAACTTCTCAGAAATGTACATATGATTTATTTTGTTTGTTTTATAAAACTCTTTTTAAAATATATCTTGTGATTATGACTTTGAAATTAGCTTGCATACCTTTAGAAAATCACTTAACATTATATTTAGTGGGTTCCTCCCCTCCCCTCCCTGTCACTGGCAATTCCTCTTGTCTTTACGTGGTCTTAATACTCAAGGCAAATTTCGAGCTTGGTAATTTTTATTCAGAAAATATTCGATCATGGATAAGTATTGTTCATTGCAATGCAGATTCCTTTTCCTCACGCCATATCGGTAAGGTGACACTAGCTGCACACTTTATATCGGTTAAGAAGCAAGGACGATGGTTGTTCAGTGAATTTGTTTACTCTTATTAACAGCTGAATTTATTATCTACTAATTAGCCATTTCGGAAATGGTAGCTTCCAGTCATTTCGAAGATGTGTCAGACACAAGGCAGTCACAGCGAGAGGCCGAATGGCGAAGTGGATGGACCACTTGGTCAATTCATCATCCGTGAACTTTAGGTCACTGACTCAGTAAAATTGTGATGGAGTGTAATACATATATGCACGCACGCACGCACACACACATGCCCGCATATACACACACACGCACACACATACTCACACATAAGGACGCAAGTATGCGTGCACATGCATACGCACACATACGCACGCAAGCACATGGACACACACACATTCCAATGCAAATGCAGTTATATATGAATGTTGTATTCATTAATTCATTAAGTTCATTCACAAATTTGTGCACTTTCATTTGTATCTTTGTATGTCAGTATGTGTCTATGTATGTGCATCTATATGAGTGTGTGGCTATGAATGTGAGTTTGGCTATACATATGAGTGTGTGTTTATTAAAGTTTGTGAATAATTGCTTATATATATATGACGAGTGAGTGTGCATCTGTGATGGAGTCTATGTTGGCAAGCTAGTGATTTTTGTATCTGTGAGTGAATTTATATATACATTTAGACTAAAATCCCTAGCTTGCCAACATAGACTCCATCACAGATGCACACTCACTCACTAACATCCAGAGATATATATGGATGGCGACTCACTAAATATAGATTAAAAGACGGATTTATATCTTCTTATTTAGTAAGAAGATTTCCACCTATGGAAATATTGTGTGACGGTAAATGTTTGTCTTTAATGTTGTGGAAGAGAAGAAACGTTTCCAGCACTCGTATATCTGCCAAAGAAGAGAGACGAATGGTGTCTTCTGGAGAATTATTAATAACATAAATTAAGATTCTCATCACTTAGTTATGGATTATTAATTAATTAATAATAACCATAACCATTAACTGGGTGGCGTTGACACCGACGTTAGTTTATTAACTGCGATCCGAGTTCTAGCGAGTTTGTTTCAGGATTTCCCTGGAAACCGTTATCTGCCGTTCTTCGTTTGAAGAGCTACCGATTACTCGGCATATGGAGCCTTAAACAAAGTCAGTTCTTTTTTTTTTTAAAGTGCCCATTAACCCTTTCAATAGAAAAGACATGCATTTAGGTTAGCTTTTGCTGACGTATTATCGCAGTTGTCAGATAATGTCTAGTGATGGTTAGTTTAATAAATTATCAGATAATAATAATAAAAATTTATTATTTTATAGTTATTCAAGTATCTGTTTTCAGTGATATAAAATTATATGTTTTTGAAATAATTTATTTGTAAAACATTACTTCAGATTGAAGATGAATCTGTTTCAATGTACATGATAAAGGTCATCCAAATATTCAAACAAAACTTGAAATATAGTTTTCTTTATATATGTGTCAGAGTAGGTCACCTTGAACTTGCGTTGTGTCCTTCACTTGAGTACGTTTAAGATACACAATCATAGCTAACTTTGTATCGTTGAAATATATTTCAGCTGAATAAGTTTAATTTGACCATCAACTCCTCTCCCTCTCCCCCCCCAAAAAAAAATGTTTTGACTATATATAAGATATTTTGGATCCAAACACTTATCTCTGTTTCACCATATTACGTCACATCTTAACAATGGACACCTTAACCTGGTCAAATCATAACAATTGGATATCTAAACTTCTGAAACTGGTCGCATCATAACAAATGGACACCTGAACCTGGTCATATCATAACAAGTGGACCTCTGAACCTACCTATTTCTAAACGACCCATTGACTTAAATTACATTCATACTGTGTACAAGAGGCCCGAGGCTGGCTAACATACTGATCCAGGCTGTTATCAACACAGTTCGCTGTCGTTTACTGCAATGATCTACCTGAATTTAAGTTACATTAAGGTAATTTAAGTCACAACAAGGTATCCTGATGCTAGGGGAACCAAACAAAACACATCCTAGCTAAAGGGTTAAGGCGCCGAGCACACCGAAAAGCGACTAGGAGTATTACACCTGCGAAGTTACAGAGCCTGTGAATGAACCCGACCACGGAGTGCATGTGCCCTTTCCATAAAAGGTTCGCCTTCTTCAGTCGCCATCATCCGAATCCCTGGAAATCTGAAGGCATCCTTCCCCCACCCTCTCCACCCAATACCGTCTGACTAGGGAGCTTTTTTATCATCTTTTTCGTCAGTGCTATCTCGCTGTTCTCTGACAAGCAGCCTTTCTGTGCGAGCGCGCCAAGTGAGAATAGCGCGATTGCTTTTTCACTGCTGTGCACGTTCGCTATTTCGAACAAGCTTTCTCTGTTGCCAAGAACATCTACCGTTGCCGCAAACTTCTCTCCCCCTACTCTTCGCGGCAAGAAATCTGAAGGCTTCTGACGCTATCTTTCCACCAAGAGGTCTTCCAGGCTCTTGTTAGAACCCTATGTATACTACCGTAGGGCCCGATATGGAGGAAGGGGTTGGGCGGGGGAGACACACGGCTCGTGACGTCATTAGTGGGGGAGAGGGGTAGCATCTTCGCATAAGATAGAGAGAGCACAGTATCTCACTTTCGCAGCACAAGTCAGCTTGCCCGGTTGTGGAAGTCAGGCCGATTGCCGAAAGGAGTTTTGGGACCCATCGAGTTAGCAGCTCTCTCGAACAGGTACGGGCCTAGTCTGAAAGAGAATTGTTTCTTTCTTTCGAATGTTGTTGTTTCGTGTTAGGAACGATTTTCTGTGCGTCTGATTTTCGTGTTCTGCTGAGGAAGGGAAAAGTTTAAAGGCAAACTTATCGGCAACTATAGGTAAGAGTACCCAGCCGCAGGTCGAACGGCCAAAGAAACTGCTTGTAAGTCGTTTCTCAATTTCCCCGGGGGTTAGTTTTATTTTAAAACATCTTAATCTGTTTTAAAACAATTTTAATTCTCAAGGAACTTAATTAGAGGTATGCAGATCGACTAATGAAGATGGGTGAATTGAATTTCCGTCAGTTTCCTTCAAGTTCGTCAATCGGTTCAAGCTAAAAATAGATTCACCCATAAGGATGAGATAAACATGGCAGGCGTTCCTGGAACGAGTCAATTTATCGGAAGAAACCTAGCATAGAGAACTCACAGTAAAGCACAAGTCACTACGTGTGCGCTAAAGCATTTGGATTTTCTTATTTGTTTGGTATGAAAACGAACGTACATGTACATATTCCCCTTCCTTCCCCTCCTTCCCAACAGTGAGGTCGCTGGACTGGTCAGGCCTAGTTGGAACGGGTGATTTTGTCAAGGTTTCAGAAAACGATTATGGTGAAGATGACCTGGCTTCATCAGTCCACTTAGCTACCTGTTTTATTGAGTAGATGTAGTTGTCACTTCACAAAATCGGATCTGTAGACTCAGCGAAACTCATGTTTTTGGTCGTCCACTCCTCCCCTTATCGAAATCTGTCCCTGTGTCCATAAATTTCTTGTGCCACGCACGAATTGGTTGATGGACGTGACAGTGGATATCTTTCATACTTAGTTATGAAGTTTCGCTGAGTCTGCAGATCCAATTTTGTTTCAATAAACCATGATACACACTGCGACTTCTCTTGAGGAGAAGCCATTTTGTACGGCGTTCATTTCACAGTGCCTCATTCATCAACAGGGTACCTAAAATACACAAATGCAATGTGATAACAAACTTTGATAACCACTGAGTACATAGAACAAATCTGATGAAGATATCTCATCAGTTGTCTTTGTAATACATTTTTGAAATTGTAAAGAGAATTTATGGACACCCTCTATATTTAAAGTTGGAAAATAAACAAAGAATGTTTATATTTCATTTGGTATATTGCTCCTATCTTTTCCTTAAAATTCCAAACATAAAATTAACTAAATTCCGATTTCTATTATTAATAAACTGCTCTCGTCAGCGATGAAATCAGATTTCTGTAATCTGCTCTGCTTGCAAAATGCGAGAAATGTGACCTTGCAGCTGAATCCAAGGTCACGACCTGGCACTACTTTAGAAAGAAAAAACACGTAGGTGTGGCTGAAACCGGAACCGGAAAAATCATAGTGTGTATTCTTACTTGGTTTAATTCTTAGAATGTTAATTTTCATATATTTTATCCTTTCTTTATAAAAATAATAAAGTAGTAAGAAATGTATTTGCTTTTAAATCATAAAACTATTTTTATAATGATCTTTGCGCGTTATCTGTTTCATTTTTCACATTAATAATTTATAACAGTTGTTTTTTCTTAATTATATCAATGATTTTTATTTTGAATTCGCAATTTGCATGTAGTTAATCAATTTTGTTTTTGGAGACAGTAAATGCAATGTGATTTCACCAATATAACTGGAAATAAATACTGAGCTTTCATTTACCAGTCAGTCATTCAGTCAGTAAACGATCAACTAAATTAGTCTTTTAGTTTGTATTGGCTAACAATTTTCAATGCCTTCTTCAATTTAAAACAATTTAAAATGATCCAGTGAACTTGTCCCTTTTCCTTGTCATCATGTTGGTGTTGCATTCTAATATAGCGATATTTCGAAATCTTGTATATTATTAACCTTATTAGTGTTTTCTGACTAAAGACGACTTTCAGGAAGCCCTCGTCAAAGACAAGAAGTCACGCACACTAAACCTCTAGTCGTGACTGATGTCTACGTGTACTACTTTGCTGACTGGCTAGTTTACGCTGCAAAACTGACATTCTATTTCTAGTTCGTAAGGTAATTTTTTTTTATCGATCAGCGTGCGGCTACAGAACATTCTAGTTAGTACGGTAATTTTCTATCGGTCAGATCACAGCTGCAAAACACATTCTAGTTAGCTCGCCAATTTCCTATCGGTCAGATTACGTCTACAAAACACATTCTAATTAGCGTGGTAATGTACTATCTGTCAAAATACGGCTGCAAAATTTGCATTCTAGGTATTCCGGCAATTTCCTATCGGTCAACGTACGCTATAGAACTTATATTCCAATTAGTGCAGTAATTTCCTATCGGCCAGTGCATTGAAATAGGTGATTTTGTTTTTGGTTTACCCAGAAATTCTTTTGCTTAAGTTTTGTAGACCAGTGATTCCAAGTCGCGGACCACCAGCTCAAGAACGGTAGGGAGTATCAGAGCAAAATCAAAGCACTTACTACCAAACCGATAATGCAGCAACAGACCACGTGCTAATGTGCCGCGGCCCACATATTGGGGAATTTGTTATGTAGGCTAGAGTATCAGGACATAGAGGTTTTTGTATGTGGTAGAGTATAAAGACGTAGAGTTTATCATGTATGGTAGAGTATCAGGACATGGAGGTTTTTGTATGTGGTAGAGTATAAAGACGTAGAGTTTATCATGTATGGTAGAGTATCAGGACATGAGGTTTTTGTATGTGGTAGAGTATAAAGACGTGGAGTTTATCATGCATGGTAGAGTATCAAGACATTGGAAAGGATTCAGCGAAAGCAATGCGCTTGTTTCGCGCTCAACCAGTGCTCTGATTATTAAGGAGAATTCACAAACAAACAGATATACAAACAATCAAACAAAATGATAGACAAACAAATCAACAAACGGAAAACAAAAGAGAAAGATAATTTTACACTTATCAAAGCATAGCACTTATAATAATACTTGCAAAATGTCATTGTACTATGAGTTTTAAAAAGACATTTGCTCAGGAACTAAGCCACCTAGTCCAGTCTAAAACTAGTATGTCAGCGTTTAGTCCAGTCTCATACAAGTTTGTGAACATCTAGTCCAGCCTAATAAAGTATTTGAACGTTTAGTTCAGTCTGATACAAGTATGTGAACATCTAGTCCAGCCTAATAAAGTATTTGAACGTTTAGTTCAGTCTGATACAAGTATGTGAACATCTAGTCCAGCCTAATAAAGTATTTGAACGTTTAGTTCAGACTGATACAAGTATGTGAACATCTAGTCCAGCCTAATAAAGTATTTGAACGTTTAGTCCAGTCTGATACAAGTTTGTGAACACCTAATTCAGCCAAATACAAGTATGTGAACGTCTAATTCAATCTAATACACTTTACAACAAACCACATTTTCTGATCGCAAGATCCCTATCAGTTATCTTTTTTGACCCTAGACACACATTCAGCTATCGATGCCAAAAGTACCGATTTATATGGATTATCAGTCAGTTAACTTTGCCATCACCCATAATTCGTCGCTCTCACTTTTGCATTCGAATGGTTAAAAACAAACAAACACACACATTGGGCAAAGAGACGCGCATTATTTACTGAGTTTGAAAAAAAAGCACCTTAACATATTAAGTTCATTTGACAGTCGCTTTGTCTGTCACAGTTTTTAACGCAACGTCACTGTCGTAGTCTTTAGCGCAACGCCATTGTCGTAATCTTTCAACCGACGGTGTCATTGACGTCGTCACTCCTGTCTACAGTCCCTAGCACAGTCATTACTTTTAAAGCGTCACCAAGTCTTACCCAAAACGTCACTTGGCACAAATATTACTCATAAAGCGCCATCAAGTCTTACCCAAAACGTCACTCGACACAGTCATTACTCTTAAAGCATCGTCTTACCCCAAAACGTCACTTGGCACAGTCATTAGTCGCAAAGCATCATAAAGTCTTATCCCCAAACGTCACTTGGCACAGTCATTAAAGCGTCATTAAGTCTTACCCTAAACGTCACTCGACACAGCCGTTACTCTTAAACGTCATCGTCTTACCAAAAACGTCACTTGGCACAGTCATTAGTCTTAAAGCATCATCAAGTTTTACCCCAAAACGTCATTTGGCACAGTCATTAAAGCGTCAATAAGTCTTACCAAAAACGTCACTTGGCACAGTCATTACTCTTAAAGCATCATTAACCCATTAGTCTTACCAAAACGTCACTGACAGTTACTGCCTTTGGAAACACGCATGCAATCCAGCTTGTATAATAAATCGTCACCAATTCTAGCTGCTAAACACATCAAAAATCATGTCACCTTGTCATTTAAAACATATTTCTTTTCACTGTATCAAACGTTCGGTCTCATCAACCTATTGACTGATTCACTCTTGTTAGCACAAATCACTGATTAGTCTTTACGACACAAAGCTTTCAGTCGTTTTCACTTAACATCACTGCACGATTCATTTTTACAGTAAAACATTGCAGCACAGCGCTTTCAGTTGTTTTCATGTGATATCACTGTGTGCTTCAGTCTTTACAGTGCAACGTAATTGATTCAGTGTTTACAGCACAATGCTTACAGTCGTTTTCACGTAATATCACTGCATGATTCAGTCTTTACAGTGCAACGTAACTGATTCAATCTTTACAGTGCAACGTAACTGTTTCAATCTTTTTAGTACAATGTAATTGATTCAGTGTTTACAGCACAACGTAATTGATTCAGTATTTACAGCACAACTTTAACAGCACAACTTAAACGCATGTTTTCATTTCAGTCGTTTTCAGAGTAATATCATTGCATAATTCAGGTTTTACAGCTAAACGCTACGGCACAATGCTTTCAGTCGTTTTCAGAGTAATATCATTGCATAATTCAGGTTTTACAGCTAAACGCTACGGCACAATGCTTTCAGTCGTTTTCACGCAATATCACTGTATGATTTGTCTTTACAGTACAACGTAACTGATTCAATCTTTATAGCACAACGTAACTGGTTCAGTGTTTACAGCACAACGTAAGTGGTTCAATGTTGTATATACAACATAGTGTTTTCAGTCTTTTTCTCGTAATATCACTGCATAATTCAGTCTTTTCAGCATAACACATCTCAATCAGCGTTTTTAAAACGTCACTTAATTAATGTCCTTGTCAGCACAACATCTCTAGCACAATCTGGCTTCCTAACAAATCACCTATCTAGTTTAATCAGTACACTCTCGCTTCCAACACATCAATGATCTGGTTTTATCTGCACATCTCTAGCACAATCTGGCTTCCTAATTTAATGTCGCCGATTCAGTTTTTCTAACATCACTGCAACCTGCAGCATTCCCAGCACGCCACCAATTCAATCCCCAACTGGACAAAACAGACTTGATAAGAAATATTGAATTAAATCCCCAACTGGACAAAACAGACTTGATAAGAAATATTGAATTAAATCATAGGAACAGCATACTTCACTAAACGAAGCACACTCATGATACATGGTTTAGGAATATGTTGCTCAAACTTTTGTGTACTGATATTTACTTGTTGATCTCTCATTACACACAGATAGGCATGGTAGAAATTTTCATTTCTGGTAATATGCATATAATACTGAACAGTTTATAAAAAAATGTTATTTTTAAATCATCAGAATTCTAAAAATGGAAGAAAATACTGGGATCACTGGTAGACAAACTCATGAATAATAGTACTAAATAAAATACTGAACAAAATAAATTAATGAAATAACATATTTATTTTTGTCTCACACACACACACACACACACACACACACACACACACACACACAAAATCGAAAAATCGAGAGTTAGAGAGAGAAAATTTAATTAGGTCTCAGTCTGCTTTTCAGATACCGGATTACTGACTGAGTTACTTCCCAGTGCCCGAATAATGGCGGCCTAGTTACTCTGATGTCGGATGGGAGCTCACTCAGTTACACGAGTTATGCTAGCTTATACGGGCTGGATTTTGATCCAGTGCCAAGTGAGTTACATCTGAGAAATAAACATGTTCATTCCTCGCGCAGCAATATCTTATTACATTTGCACGCCTCTTGCAAGCGCGCTGATGTTGCTCATGCGCAGTTGCCTAGGAACTATTTGCCAGGTTTAGCAAAACTGTTTCTTCCCTCGGAATGTGTTTCGATTTACCATGTACGCCCCAGTGAGACATCGTTGGCACAACCGTATCATTTCTTGATCTTTTTGCGCTAGAAAACTATTTTTGGAGCAATTTAAAGTTACATTTAGTGATAAAACTTTAGAAAAAGAGAAACCAAAACAGCAACCTGTTTTTAAAAAGTCTAAATGAAGAGACTGTTTAATTGCGCAACAGGAATTAAAAAATATTCTTTTCTAAATTGTCACTTTCAACAGTATAATTTATAAGACTAGAGAAAACAAGAAATGTAATGAAAGTGAATTGATCACATAGTGTATTGTGTCTGGTATAGTGGTAAAGAAATCATAGTTTTAACATACATTACTAAATTATTTTGCTGAGTAATTTAAAACCTATCTATCTATCTATCTATCTATCTATCTATATATCTATCTATCTATCTATCTATCTATCTATCTATCTATCTATCTATCTATCTATCTATCTATCTATCTATCTATCTATCTATCTATCTATCTATCTGCTTTCTGTTTATGCTAATAGTGCAAACAAACAAACAAACGACAATCTCACAGGATTCAATCGAGTTTTGTGGGAATTATTATTTATTAAGATAATTACAGTGGTTATCTGTAGTCCACATCTTTCGATGAAATTGCTAAAGACTGAATTTCTTTGCAGCAGACTGAGATTTTTCCAATACTGGTAAGCTCTTCACTTCTTCAGGCTCCATGAAACAGAAATTATTCTCCAGTAATGGCTGGCAGATTGATCTTTGCTTTCGAACTGATTAAATGAGAATTGTTTATTTGAATACAATATTCTTTTGAAGTGAATGTTCTCGAACCATGGTGCTCGTAGGTGCTCAGTGGGAATTCCTGTACTCTGGCATTCTTTGACGGTAGCTCCGTCGGTGATAAGAGTTTTTTTTTCGCTGCTGACTGCGCTTACTTTGCAGGATTCTTTGTTGCGCTTACTTTGCAGTAGTCTGTGTTGCGCTTACTTTACAAGAGTCTTTGTTGCGCGTACTTTGCAGTAGTCTTTACTTTGCAGGAGTCTTTGTTGCGCTTACTTTGCAGTAGTCTTTGTTGCGCTTTCTTTGCAGTAGTCTTTGTTGCGCTTACTTTGCAGTATTCTTTGTTGCGCTCACTTTGCAATAGTCTTTGTTGCGCTTACTTTGCAGTATTCTTTGTTGCGCTCACTTTGCAATAGTCTTAGTCTTTATTGCGCTTATTTTGCAATAGTCTTTATTGCGTTTACTTTGCAGTAGTCTTTGTTGAACATACTTTGCAGTAGCCTTCGCTGTTGTTGAATTAGATATTCGTTGCCTTTAACGTAAGACAGTTTATGCTTTTGAGAAATTAGTCTTTAGTGTACTACAGAGGTTTGGGGCGGTTCATGCTGACTAAAATATCATTTTTTTTATTGTGTGTGTGAGTGGGGTGTGTGTGTGTATGAAACAGAGAGAAATACTACATTACTGACATTTTTGAACCAATAAGAAACCTTTATTATTCCAGAGGAAGTTGTTCATTGTCGTAGTTAGTCTGATTATGTAAGCCTTTCCCTCGATTGGTGCAATGTTTGTTTCTCGCCTCATATTACTGATGACTAAAATATTATAATAACATATGATGACTAAAATATTATAATAACATATGATGACTAAAATGCTACATTACTGATGACTAAAATATTATAATAACATATGATGACTAAACTGCTATATTTTAAGGACTAAAATGCTACATTACTGATGACTAAAATATTATAATAACATATGATGACTAAACTGCTATATTTTGATGATTAAAATATTATATGTTATTGATGACTAAACTGCTATATTTTGATGACTAAAATATTATATGTTATTGATGACTAAACTGCTATATTTTGATGACTAAAATGCTATGTTATTGATGACTTTTATTCATGACTGAAATGCTATATCATTTATGACTGAAATATTATTTTATGCATGACTAAAATGGTATATATTGATGACTAAAATGAAATATTTTGACAACGTAAATGCTACTTTATTCTACACTATTAATTACTTTTACAAATTTTACAATGCTATATTACGGATGACCAAATTCTATATTATTAATGATTAAAATGTTATAGAATTGATTGCTACAATGCTATATTATTGAAGTCTGAAATGCAGTATTATAGTTGAGTAAAATGCTACATTATTGATGACTACAATTCTATATTATCAATGTAAACAATGCTATATTATTAATTATTAAAACGCTATATTGATATCAGAAATGCCTTATTATTCTGATTAAAATGCTGTATTATGGATGACTAAAATGTTTTAGTGTTAATGACTACAATGCTGATTTATTGGTGATTAAAATGCTGTATTATGAATGACTAAAATGTTTTAGTGTTAATGACTCAATGTTCATTTATTGGTGATTAAAATGCTATATCACGGATGAGTAAAATGCTATATTATTGATGATTAAAATGTTATATTGTTCACTGGTATGGTAATTAATTTTAAGTGTTGCTGATTGAAATGATATTTGTTAATGACAAAACAAGCCTGATTAAGTTCTTCTTAGTGAATGACGCAACTTGTCACCGTTAAAGAAACGTTAATTACTTGTTGACATACCGTTAGTTGGTGATTTAAGTGATCTATTGTTTGATGATTAAAGAACTTTTAATAATTAATAATTCGTTGATCATCAGAAAAAAAATTATTGACTGATACTAGTGAATAAAAAAAATATATTATTGACTGATACTAGTGAATAAAAAAATATTATTGATTGATACTAGTGAATAAAAAAAAATATATTATTGACTGATACTAGTGAATAAAAAAATATTAGTTGTAGGCAAAATTAGCTTTTGCATAGTCTTATAGAGTGTGATATTATTTTTATTAAAATTCAACCAAATCAGGAGTCAAAAGCACACACACAAAATAATATTAATTAAAAGTTGATTTTTTTTGTTGTTGTTACATACATATTATCATTAATTATTTTTACTTTGTTGTTTCTTTCCCCAGATAAAAAATGGCAGAAGAAGTAAGTACGACTAGATTTATTTTCTCAGCATGCACCACGTGACCGGCTTTCATTGGACAGTTCTCATTGTTCATAGTGATATCTCAGATAGCATGCCAACATTAGAAATACAGAGCATATTAACGTATTAATTTTAGAACTTTTATATATTTTTATATATATATGCATACGAACCTTTACTGACTTGTAATATTTTGTCCTTAGTTTTAATGTACCAAAAGTGTGTCTATAATCAGATCTTAAAAAACACATTTTCGATATCAAGTTGACAGAACTTTTTAGAAAACTGTAATAGTTTGCCACTGTTCCCCCCCCCAAAAAAAAAATAAATAAATAAAAGGTCTCAGAGTACCTGATCCACTGAACTAGTTTATTTTTTGCACATAGCAGCATTAGGAAATATGGACGCTGATTTAAAAAAATAAATTCCAGCATCCTTCACTTTTAATTTTGTTTATTTATAAAGGAAGAATACCTAAAGATTTACAAGCTGACGACAATCTCCGATGTCAAATTGCAAAAAAGGATTAATTAAAAGAACCTTGCAACCATTCTGCGACAACGAACTACTTCTATTTTAAAGAAAATGAACTAAGAAAAAAAAGAAATGGGACCTGACTTGAGTTCATTCGCAAAGAGTACCCTCTTCCGTTTTTTGTCTTGGGTTCATTTCTCAGACACAGTGAATTTGCATTCTCCCAGCAAGAGAAATCTGAAAGTAACTTTTGTTTTCCTTCTAATATTCACCATTGTTTTTTTTAAGAAGATTAGTCGCGTTTACTAGTTTTGTGACGGTTAATGAGAATTTCACTCAGACTCACGAAAAAGACGTCATCATTGATCAGCCTTCTCTAAGTTTTGTCTGGCGGCAGGACTACTAACAAGGTTTACGTCATAGTTGTTAGCTGTTTGACAGTATTCATGACGTCTGGCCCAGTGATGCCATAGATGTAAACTGCCTGGCAGTTTCTCCGATATCTCTGCTATTCACATAAGCTGCGATAGTTATATTAGCGATACAGAAGCTGCCATGGTTATGGATATATCTAGGTCCTAGTATATTATCTTTGCTCTAGTATGTACGCCTGGTAGTAGATAAGAGATAATTATGCTAAATATCAGCTATAAGATAATCATGCTAAATATCAGCTATAAGATAATTATGCTAAATGTCAGCTATAAGATAATTATGCAAAATATCAGCTATAAGATAATCATGCTAAATATCAGCTGTAAGATAATTATGCTAAATATCAGCTATAAGATAATTATACTAAATATCATCTATAAACTACTCTTGGCTCTCTGTGTTGGCATGTTATCAAGGGCAGTTGCACGACTAGATACTGTTTAAATGTTGACCATCAACAACGTTCGTTTAGATGACTGTGAATGTGGCATGGTAGACAAATGTGCATCACGTGATCAAAAGTCACGTGATTGTTTTGATTATAAAGCAGATATTTGGAAATAATTCAGTTTAGATATACTGATCTAATTGAAATTATAATTGCATTATTTGTCGTGAGTCGAGAATGGCACTTGGTGTGTTTCAATGAGAAAATTTTGTTCGATAACAGCTTTTTAATTTTTTTTTTAAAATAGAAAATACTTTATCAGTTATTCTGTTTGTTTTAAATATAAACTTTTTAATAGTGATACTTATTGCCACTTAACAGAATATGAATAGAATAGTGCGTGTATTTAAATCTATTTACATAATTGAAGGCTAACTACACAGAAGTAAAGAATGTTCAATGCAATCTGTTTGAAAGTTTGTTTTTCTTTTGTTGAATTTTTTTTTTTATATATATATATACATGTGCTAGTCATTGTTCCTATTGCAAATACATGTAGTAATTTTATCCACTGTGAGAAGTATATTCTTGACAAAAGTGCTGAAACTTAATGTCTGAAATATGTGTTTCAGTTTGTTTTTCTTTTTATTTGTTTGCAGCCCTAATCTCATATCATGTTGAATGTATATGCATTTATAGCAACCCACCACTCTTCGCTGTGATTTCTATACGTGAGACGGTTGTTTAAAGTAAAGAATGCCATTTATCTATATCTTGTACACATATTGTTTGATGTCTCTTAAAGTTTGTGTGCCAGCAGCACGTATGTCAATAGCCTAGCAGGTTTCAATGTAAACATACATATTACTCAGTTTAAAGGGGCTTAATTTAGAGACACCGTTAGCACTTTAATCGTGGCTGTGCATGTTTAACGTAATTGAAAGCTAGTTTATCAGTACAGTATGGCTTAAATCATATCTACTTAGGCAGTTGAAAGATTCACTTTATCAGTTTGTGACTTGTAGGTTAGTTTTCAAATTTTGCATAATGACTAGTTAGATTTAAATTACAGATGAGTGTATTCTTATTGAAAGATGGCTTAGACCAGTATAATTTATTTCGAGATCCCTGCATGACTTATGCCGGCTTAGATTTTAAAAAAATAAAAAATAGACTTGTATAATTTAGATACATATTTAGCATAGTGCGACTTACTTTTAAAATAGTCTTAATATAATGTGGTTTAATTTAAAAACCCATGCACAAATTACTATGGTTTAGAATGAAGACAGTGCACAGTTTAGTATTGTTTAGCGACACATATAAATTTTATAATTTGTGTTTTATAACACAACACATTTATAGCTTAGCATAGTTTATTTAAAACAGATTTATTTGGTTAAAGACACATGCATAGTTTACTGTGCTTTAGTTAAGACACATGTATAGTTTAATGCGGTTAGAGACACGTAGAGTTTAGTGTGTGCTGAGTGGATGGCCTCTATTACCCTTCACTGCGCTTTCTGTCTTCTGTCTTGAACCCACAGCTTTTCTCTGGTCTGGGTGCAAACCATGCGCGGATATTATGGTTTTCTACTGCAAAAAAATACAGTCATCTTGCAACTTTTAGCACTTGAAATCCAAATGTAACATTTAACGATACATAAAATCAGTTCCTGAGTGACTTTTATAAAATCAAACCACACACACACACATGCGTGTCAATTGCAAATTCCATATATAAATATGAACAAATTTGTTATGTCTTGATACTAGTAACAGCATTACAATTATATGACATAAGAGAAAAACAGAACATTTTGTCCACTACAAAGTAAAATGTCATTTCTCACGGAAAACGAAATTTGCCAAATTATTATATAAAGGCGTTACGGTGTTTATATTTTCTATGGTCCTGTCTCTTGATTTTAAAGAAGCCTTTATGAGAGGCGCTGTGGGTTGTCACCCCTTTCGTGTAGCATTTCCATGAGTAGAACGCGTGCGTTAACTCTTTCTAAACTGGCGCATAAGGGACGCCACTGACATTGTCCCTAGCCTTTTACGCCTCCAGTTTTGAAAGAGTTACTCTATGCGATGCTATTTTTAAAAATTATTTTTTTAAACCTTATATATATATATTTTTTTTGTATGATGAATTTCGACGCTAGTTTGCCGCGTGTGGTGTGTGATGACGTTGGCGATAGGCGTTTCATTTTGTTCACATTATATGGTCCTTGTAGTGTTCCAGTTTAGATGAAATCTTTTTCATAGCATTGGAATGTGCATTTGAATGACTATATGTGTTTTTCTTTATTGCTTTTGTTGCAGCTTTTGATTACACGTAGTTCTTTCCCCTTCCTAGGAGTCCTACCTTTCCCAGCGAGAAAACCGGAAGTAGATGGCAGTGGACTTGACATGCGTATTGGTGTGTTGCTTCTAGACGAATGTGCTGGTGGTGACTAGACCTAGTCTGTGTTACTCTTACTGACGGTCATGAAAATGCCACTGTGACGATCGTAACTTTCAACTTCAATCATGACGCTGGCTGGCATTTCAGTTGTGGGGGTGGGGTATATACAAAATTGTTGAAAATCATCTCAGAGAAGGAGAGAAGTTATAAAATCTTCTTTGTTTAACTGCAGCATTTGAAAACAAAATTGTTATATCCTTGTCTGTATTAAAAGAACAAGAACGAAGGAGAGAAGTTTACGTTTTTTGCCTCATCTGTCTCCAATAGCGAGCTTATGAACGCCTAGAATGGCAGTGACGGCCCGAAGCGGTACGTCGTTCTAAGTGGGGGCTTGAATGGGCAAGCCAGACAAAACGAAAACAGTGGCATTTTCAAGGCTTTGTCTATGGTGCTACCAGCAGAACACTCACATTTTTTTTACTTAACTCGCAGGACGAGAAGGGAAAAGCTCGAGCTGGCCGCGCGACATCCAACGTTTTTGCTAAAATGTCCAAGAAGCTTATGCAGGAGATGAAAGAGGTAATGGCGCCCTGGGCGTGTATGTGTATTGGTCAGTTTACATCTTTTGTCACCGTGCCGACGTTTTTATCTCTTCCAGGCGATTAAAGCCAAACAGGATGAGCCTAAGCGGGCTCAGCGTGCCACGTCAAACGTCTTTGCCATGTTTCGTCAGGCTCAAGTCCAGGAGTTCAAAGAGGTCTGAGGTTTTTTGGGAATTTGACACTTTTGCGGACACTTCCATCTGAGAATGCCCTCTTCCTTTAACTCACATACCAACTGCGAAAAAAAAGATAACCATATCTCACACCTTCATTCCGTTCCAAACAAATACTGATATTATCCTCTCCCTTTTATTTTTAAATGTTACTTTTTGTTTCTCTTCCTTAAAATTTTTTTTTGTTGGTAATGTTTAACAAATTAAACACATTTTATTTGTTTATTCCATTCTGGTTCAGACCATTGTTTCATTTATGCACTAAAACTAACACGCTAACAGTTAATAACTAATAAAATAACAATAATTTTTTTTTAAAATAGCTTTTTTTCTAAAAAGAAACCCAACTAATACACATATTTTAATAAGCTTGCTTGTTTATGACAATAACTACACTTACAGTATGTATGGGTGGTTTTATGAAATCAGTAATTGCTTACAGTTAGAAGGGTTTTTAAACTTTTATTTTAAATATTAGTTAGTTTTAAATACAGTTAGTTTACAAGTAAGATCACAGTGAATTTATTGAAAAAGTGTTGGTTGATGTTAACGTAGGGGGCGCTTCCGGCTTTCGCGCTGGGTGAGGGGGGGGGGGGGTAAGGAATAGGAAAAGTGTTCTAACGTTAAGTTCTTTGGTCTACGGCAAATTGCTTTCAAAGTTGAAGTTGTATGAAGGACTATCGGTACAGTTGTAGTTTCAACAATAAAATATTTTCTCACAATTTTTTCTATTATCGAAAATTACAGTTAAAAAGTAAATAAATACTGGGCATGCTTTTCTTTTTGATCTAAGTTAGTACTACATCATTTGATTAATTGAGAGCTTAACACCAGATATAAAGTCAGAAAGTTAACATCATTTGATTAATTGAGAGCTTAACACCAGATATAAAGTCAGAAAGTTAACACTAAATCATTATTTTGATTAATTGAGAGCTTTACACCAGATATAAAGTCAGAAAGTTAACACTACATCATTTGATTAATTGAGAGCTTAACACCAGATATAAAGTCAGAAAGTTAACACTACATCATTTGATTAATTGAGAGCTTAACACCAGATATAAAGTCAGAAAGTTAACAAATACATCATTTGATTAATTGAGAGCGTAACACCAGATATAAAGTCAGAAAGTTAACACTACATCATTTGATTAATTGAGAGCTTAACACCAAATATAAAGTCAGAAAGTTAAACATTGAAAGAAGTGACTGAATTCATAAAAAATAATTTGGGTACTGAAACTAGACTTATACACTATTATTGGAGAATGCGTTTAGTGTTTAAGTGATTTTTTAAAAAAAATTGTCAGGGAGTAGTTTGAATAACTCTATAGATTGTTGTGTAAGTCTGTAGACTGCTGTGTTGTAGCTTAGTCACTAGTGGACCTGCATATACTGGCAGTAGATTTTAGCTGCAGATTATACCTGTAATGTAGAGAATCGTCTTAAAAGTAATCCCATTAGAGCGGATCGGAATAAAAATAATTGAAGACTTAACAGCAACATAGTGCACTAGTTTCACCCTGCTAATGTGGGAGCTCCCGACAACGTTTATTCCTGTTGATGCAGCAGAGACATCGTCCGTGTCATCGAAGTATTCGTCCTGCATCCTAACTTCAACAGTAAACTGTCACGTAGGAGTGTTGATGTTATGGCTAAGTGCATTTCCTCAGTAGATGTAACGAAAAAATTGTTCCTGGAATAATTTGCACTCTAAATTTCCTTCTCTTCCTCAAAATCCAGGAACGTTATTCTCTGGCTGTGCGTAAAATTTAAAATTTACGACACTTGGTTAAGTCTTCTTATTCCCCCCCCCCATCCCCCTATACACTCTGGTTATTTTGGTAACGGTTGTTTAAACAGATTGGTACATCTCTCAGCAGTAGTTTCCTGTGGTGTCTTGTATAGAACAGATTAACGGCACCGCGTCACGCTACAAGGAACACTAACTCTACAGTTTATTTCACGAGAACAGTTCGCGGCACTGCGGCACGCTATTTGGAACTCTAAAGTCTAGACAATCTCGTTTTCAGCTTGATATTATTACTTTTCAGTACGTCATTTTTCTCTCTCACTCAGTCACGTGTATAAGTGTATTTGTTTTGCTTTTTTTCCACCGTGTCTTTAGTCATTATTGCCGTTGCTTGTCTCATTTAGTTTTGATTTAACTCACATTATTTCCGTTACTTCTTCTTTAAATTGCTTAAAATTTTTGAGTACAGTAATTTATTGTACCCTATTTACATCTTTCTGTCACTTCCTTTTCTTCTCTCCCCCCCCCCCCTTGTCTGTCTCGCATTTTTCGATCATCATTGCTGTTTCTTTATGCTATTACTTCTTTTCATCTGTCTCGTATTTAGAGATACATTTTTGCTTCATTTCACTTCGTGCTAAATTTCTTAACGTCTGTCGTACTTACGGATAACATTTACCTAATTTCACATTTTAATTACTTAACGTCTATCTCGTATTGTAAGATCATTTTTGCTCCATTTCTCTATAACGACTATTACTCCATTTGTATCACGTTTTTTTAATTTGGACATTGAAAAGAAACCCCTACAAATATTTTCATCATTTCACCGTTTCTTCTCCGCAGTCTTGTATGTTACAGCATATTATTTTATATTGATTATATGTGAACTACTTAACTATCATCCATATTTTGTTTATTTAATTACGTCGCGGAGGAAAGCACATTTGTGAAAAATTTTAAATTAGTCGATATGTAACATCTTATTTCCGGTTTCATCCCGTTGCATAGACACTGCATCATAGTTTGATGACGTTCATTCTCACTGCGGCAGGCAAAACGTCATTGCACGTGGCCAACACCTGTGCATCCCATAATTAAAAGACATCAATTTCCAACGGCTTCCTCTTCCCGTTAGCTAACGCCAATAATTCGCACCTATCAAAAACTGATGTCGGTAAACATTACTAAACTCAGTTAATGCATTTTACTTTATCGATCGATGTAAGCTGGCCATTTCACTTTTAACGCTTTCAACACACACACACACACACACACACACACACACACACACACACACACACACACACACACACACACACACACACACACACACACACACACACACACACACCACCACCACCACCACCACCACCACCACCACAACCACCACCACCACCACCTATCAAATAAGTTCCTTTACAACGAGTAAGCTCAAAAGCAATGAACGTCTACGTGATTATCTACCTTTAGAACTTTTTTTAAAATTCGGGAAGAACAAGTAGGCCTACACAGAAACTCTTTTGCTTATTACACACGCCGATTAAAAGGAGAACACAATGTCGCTTATCAAATGTAAACCCCAGTTGAAAAGGAAAAACAGATTGGTGTCAGGGGTGGTGGTTATAATAGTGGGGATGGGAGACAGGGCGGGCAGTTAAGCATGGGATTTTACTTGTTGTGTGCATCACTTCAGAGTTAACACTGGGCCTTGGTTGTCCTTTTCTTTCACGTTTGCTTTTATTGTCTGGTCATGTTTTGGTATTTTCACGCAACTTTATATTGATTAATTGTCTATGTTAACAACTGTTTCACATATGAAAATGCATAATAATATTTGCAGGTTTAATATATGCACACGTTAGTTTTCGTTTTCTATTTTTTTTTTTTTTTTTTGCTACGTATTAACTTTTGTTGCAAGAGGTTTTGTTAGTGCTACATCTACACCGACAAAAATTAAAATAATACACATTAACTTTTTGTTTTGTTCTGTTGGTTCGATGGCTGTTCGTTTGTTTGTTTATATTTTGCAGTATTTGTGCGTTTTTCGTTTATTATTTACATTTAAAGGATAATAAAAGAAAGATGGACGTTAATATAAAACATACAGAGATAGATAGATTGATTGATTAATTGATTGACTGTTGAAATATTAGACGCCAGCGGACTGAATATTCTATTAGCTAGTATAAATACCACTTTATTTCTGTTTAAACTGGCATACATGCATGATGTCTAGTATACTGTTGCCCCCGTACACTCAGTGGATCGCAACCAGTAGAAAAATTAGTGCAAAACTACGTCACTGGAGGGATGAGGTTACTTAAGCTATTTTATCTCACTCCAATTAGACCCCAAAGTTTGTACCGTTATTTCCATGAGGATGATTGGATTAATAATGGGAAGCGCTCCCGGCCTGGGCCTATTTCGCGCTGTTGAAAGGAAGCTTATTAGTTCATGTGTCTTGCACATTTTTCATTTAACCGCAGCCCGTCACATGATTTCTGGAGGACAATTCCCGAAATTCAGTCCCTTTGAATATATTTCCCAACTAGAGTTTTAGAGAGGGAGAAGAAAATTGAGCAATATTAAATGAAAGGATGCTAATCTAATCGGGTCTAGATGTGAAGAGAGAAATTATTATATTACAGTGAAACAAAGTCACGCAGAATAGATAAGATTAACCAGCCATGGTTCACGACAAATATGCTTATTCTTATTTGCATATTTCTTTAGCGGAAAATGTTTGCCCATTTTTACATTTCCATTCTTGACACTTTTTGAAAGTGTTTATCCCTTTTTAAGTCTAAAACTTTCTACCGTTAACGCCTTCAAAATAGTTATATATGTTTAAACCTATTAACTGTTTTGTGTTGAAAATGTTTACCCATGTTTCAGTCTGTTAATCTTAATGTGTCTAAAATCTTTATCGATTTTGTTGGTTTTTAAAAAAAAGAAAGAAAGAACTTTTAATTATTTTGTGTTGAAAATCTTTACCCATATGTAACCCTCACGATTTCAATTTGTGCTTAAAAGAAAATTTAGTCCTTCACTCGTTAAAAATATGTATTCAACTTTCTTCCTTCAGTTACTGAAAATGTTAAAGTCCGCCTTTAGTATTGCACCTATTTCAGTGATGCTTTTTAGAGCTCCAGAATTATTGACTGTATGAAACGTTTAATTAAATATAAGTAAATTAATTGTTGTTGCGCGTGACACGTAATTAAATGTAAGTACTTAAGAGAAGAACATGTTGGTTTACGTCCAGTTTGTTTTACTGTGCTTGGACGTAACACGTTTTTTAATGACCAGTTCTAATTATTTTGTGTCTGCATAGTAACATTATCTCACCGTAAGTACAGCTTCTTTAGTTGTGCAAATTAGCAACACTGTTTAAACTATTTAATCAATTTGTGTCTGTAAATAGACAAGAGTGTTCGAATAACATAAGCACTCGAGTTATGTAAATAATAATGTGTAAATAAGCAGTAGCTTTTGTTCGTGTAAATAAGCGGTAGCTTTTGTTCGTGTAAATGTGCTCACGTTCGTGCTTGTTATGCATTTTGTTTGTTTGTCTGATGTTACGCGAATATTTTGTTATGGCCTCTTGCATAGAGAAAATCAAGTATATAACCGTGCATTTGACCAGGTTATTGTATGTGTGTGTTTTTTGTTGTTCGTTTTGTCTGTCTGCGTACGAATTACAGCAGAAGCATCTAGATGTATGTAAGTATTTATAAAAATGTGTGTACGTTTGCGTGCGTGCTTCTGCGATTGTGCATTCGCGTGTTCTAGAGTGTGGCCTATGTATAACTGTTATTTAACTATACAAATATCTGTAGAAGAAAATTATCTTTGCCATGATTATATTCAGGAGATGAATAGATATGTCTGAATTGTACACTATAGATGAATATCTATGTTAAGATGATCAGTGTAAATGAATATCTATGTTAAGATGATCAGTGTAAATGAATATCTATTTTTAGATGAACACTGTAAATGAATATCTATGTTAAGATGATCAGTGTAAATGAATATCCATGTTAAGAAGATCAGTGTAAATGAATATCTATGTTTAGATGATCAGTGTAAATGAATATCTATGTTTAGATGAACACTGTAAATGAATATCTATGTTTAGATGTACACTATAGATGAATATCTATGTTAAGATGATCAGTGTAAATGAATATCTATGTTTAGATTATCAGTGTAAATGAATATCTATGTTTAGATGATCAGTGTAAATGAATATCTATGTTTAGATTATCAGTGTAAATGAATATCTATGCATGGATTAAAAATCACACTGTCTAGAGTGGAGATTGCAATTATTATGTTCTGTAAGCGTACGTCACGAATAAACACTTACTTCTCTCCCCTCTCAGGCGTTCACGATGATCGATCAGAACCGTGACGGTGTCATCGACATTGAGGACCTCAAGGACATCTACTCCAACTTGGGTTAGTAACACTTTTCTCTTCAGTTTGAACTCGTAGGATCTTCAATTAATCGATATACACATCTTTTTCAAACTTTAAACATTCGAAAATTGTTTATGTTTTCCTTAATTTTTATACTTTAATTTATTAAGGCACTAGGTGAAGTGTTTATATATTTTTAAAAAAAAGAATTCACACTTTCTTGTGAACTCTCCCGTGACCTTACCCCTTAATCAAATTATCTGTTTGTCAGTATTTATGAATGAGATGACTGAGCCATGGAAAATGCGATCGACTGAAAGACACTCTTTGCAAACGAGTAATAATTTAATATTTAAAAAAAAGAGGAAGTGAAATATGCTTTCATGTTCTACTGTAAATACATTTTTTGAGATAACCATGGCAACCGATATGATAACTTTGCAGGCCGCATCCCGCCCGATGACGAGTTGAAGGAAATGTTAAAAGAGGCGCCGGGACCCTTGAACTTCACCATGTTTTTGAACCTCTTCGGCGAGAAGCTCAGCGGTGGGTAATCTGTGGGGTCTCATGGTCTTGTAGGACGGGGGAGCAGCAAGAAGTTATTTTAGTGTAAAAGCACGAGGATCGGGTCAGAAGTTCAGTGGTCAATATTCTCTGACTCTTGTTGTCTTGTGTCCGACGTAGAATGTAGTGTATTTTTGTTTCTGCTTGTATTGTTTTGCCCCCTCACCCTCGGGAGTGGGTAGGGGTGGGGAATGGGGAAAAGTTAATGGTGGGAGCAGGCGGGTTTCGGATTATGTGTCATTTACTTTACGTCGGACGATTCTCTGGATGCCTGTCATTAGTTGGATGACGCTTGTCTGTGGCCTGTTTTCATTGTGGATATCTGTCATCAGTTTGGATGACGCTTGTCTGTGGCCTGCTTTCATTGTGGATGTCTGTCATCAGTTTTGATGACGCCTGTCTGTGGTTTGTTTTCATTGTGGATGTCTGTTATCAGTTTGGATGACGTTTGTCTGTTGTCTGTTTTTATTTTGGATGTCTGCTATTGGATGATTTCTAGTTGTTTGTTGTCAAGATAAAATCTGTTAGCATGTTAATATCTAGAAAATATTATCACTTAGATTATATCCGTTGACTGAAAGCACGTGGATGATTTTTGGATGCTTCATATCAAGTTGTATATACGATATGTGGACGTATGCTGTCACTTTAAATGTTATCTGGATGCTTATTGTTAAGTGTTATCTGGATGCTTATCGTCAAATGTTATCTGAATGCTTATTGTTAAGGGTTATCTGTATGCTTATTGTTAAGTGTTATCTGGATGCTTATTGTTAAGTGGGATGATATTGAACTAGGCACTGAAATGTAAGCTAGTGTGATTAGTTCGTAATGATTATTATTTTTGTACAACGCTGGCTGAATAATTATATCAGTCAACATTATTTTATAGGAGAATAATATTATTAAATATTCAGCGCAATCTTTCACAAAATTTGAATTCTTTATGAGTGTTTCTTTATCTTTATTATGTTCTCTTAACTCTTTTTTCTTTCTTTAATTTTCTAATTTTTGTTTATTTTGCATTTTATTATAAGTACAATAAGAGACAAATTTAGTTCTTAAATGTTGACCATAAATAATTAATAAATAAATAAAAAGTTCTCTTTAGTTTAAAAAAAAATGGAGTTACAGATTTGCTTGTTGTTGTAGTTTGATAACTTGTAATGGATATTCATAAATATTTGTTGCTTTTGTTTTGATGTTACTACAGTTAATATACTGACACTCTTGTCAAGGTCATTTCAGCCATTGTTTTTAATCATAATATATATATGTCGAATTTCTATAGCGGACATTAACCTTTACAGTCACGTTTAGATTTACACTTACAGTAACATTTAGATTTAAAATCACATTTTGATTTATAATCATGCTTAGATTTATAATCACGGTTAGATTTACAGTCACGTTTAGATTTATAATCACGTTTACATGTACAATAACATTTAGATTTGCAATCACGATTAGATTTACATTTAGCTTTAAAACACGTTCACATTTACAATCACATTTAGATTTGCAATCACGATTAGATTTACATTTAGCTTACAATCAGATTTAGACTTACATTTGCAATTACATTGATGTGTTATTTTAGTGACTTTTTACATGATTTTCAGGAATGAGTGTCATCGATATACATGTTTATTGTAGATGATGGTTTAATTATGATTCCTTGACAAGTTTTAACAAACATTCGGTGACTTAAATGTTGACATGGATGTTCAGGTACGGATCCTGAGGACGCCATTAGAAATGCATTCGCCATGTTTGATGACGAAGGCAAAGGATTCCTGCCGGAAGAATAGTAAGTGTAACTGTCTTTTACCGAGCTTGTACAGACTTAGAGGAACTCGGTGGGGTGAAAGCAAATCCATTGTAGGAGTTATGTTCTAGTCTAAGTAACTAAAGTCACGTGATCATGTTAGTGCTTGTCTAAAGTTACGTAAACATGTCAATGTTTGTTCTTAAGTCACGTAATTATTTTAGTGCTTGTCTAAAGTCAAGTAATCATGTTAGTGCTTGTCTAAAGTCAAGTACTCATGTCAATGTTTGTCTAAAGTCAAGTAATCATGTCAATGTTTGTCTAAAGTCACGTAATCATGTCAATGTTTGTCTAAAGTCATGTAATAATGTCAATGTTTAAGTCACGTAATCATGTCAATGTTTAAGTCATTAGTGGTTGTCTAAAGTCACGTAATTATGTTAGTGCTAGTCTAAAGTAACGTAATTATTTTAGTGCTTGTCTAAGGTCACGTAATCATATTAGTGCTTGTGTAAAGTCAAGTAATCATGACAATGTTTATCTAAAGTCACGTAATCATGTTAGTGCTTATCTAAAGTCACGTAATCATGTTAGTGATTATCTAAAGTCACGTAATCATGTTAGTGATTATCTAAAGTCACGTAATCATGTTAGTGATTATCTAAAGTCACGTAATCATGTTAGTGATTATCTAGAGTCAAGTAATCATGTTAGCGCTTATCTAAAGTCGAAATCATGTTAGTGTTTGTCTTGAGTCAATTAATCATGTTAGTTCTTGTCTAAAGTAAACGTAATCGTGTTAGTGTTTGTCTTAAGTCAATTAATCATGTTCTTGTTTAAAATCACGTAATCGTCTTAGTTTTTATCTAAAGTCACATAATCATGTTAATGTCTACTTAAGGACACGGAATATCAATTAAATTCAGAAAAACAGTAAGAAATTCGAAAAGAACTGGATTTAAACTTTAAAGATAGATCATCATCTTGTTTAAGATAATTAGTTCTGGACTTATGAAACCTGGTGACGTAAGAACCGCTTGCTAAACACCCTTCTTAGGACCCAAGTGTCAATCCATAATTATGAATTTTAATAATTAAGACCCATAGATTCCATGAGATTTTAATGAAATTAAAGAAGAGACACTGGTTTCTTTATTTCACATTGCTATTATTCCAGTAATGATGTCGAAGGTGCAAATATTACAATGTTATATTACTGTATTATAATGCAATTTTATATTACAGTGTTATAATTCAGGTATTATATTACAGTGCTGACTTTTGTGTTTTCAGCTTGAAAGACTTGCTATCAAATATGGGAGATAACTTCACAGCAGACGAGGTACATGATAATCAGATTAATAAACATAGATACATACACGCACGCATGCGTACAAGTTCTCGTATGTCTGTGTTGTAAAAATACATAAGAAACACTAAGCTGTTAAGTTATCAGAGGTAAGCCAGCTGTATGGCTGGTGATTTTGACTCGGGACTGATATACTCCGTTCAAAAGAGTAATCACTATTTATAGACATTCGAGTAATTAGAATTGCGCAGGTATAAGTTTGTTAAGCTAAAGAATAATGTTAATTCAAATAGAAAAATCTGTTGTACCTAACCCCTCAGTACTATTAAGTCTACTGCTAATACTAAAAAATACTACTACTTCTCTCTCTTCTAATACTGCAAGTACTACTGTCACTCTCCTACTACAATAACTACATATTCTACTTCTACGTGTTCTACTACTATTTGAATTACTACATATACTACCACTACTATTTTATCTACTGCATTCTTACTACTACTACAGGTACTACTATCACTGATAGTGAGTGTAATTGTAGTGAGGATTGAATGTGCTGATGAAAATGGTGGTTGTGATTGCGAAGAAGTTGACGATGACTGGTCTTGATGTCATGTAGAATTGTGCAGCATTTTCACCATTTACACATAAATAAATAGAAAGTATTTGTAAAACTCTTTCTGCAGATCAAGCAGACATGGAAAGAGGCACCTTTGGAAAAAGGCAAATTTAACTACAACGAGTTTGTCTCCATATTGAAGGGCAAGCAAGAAGATAATGCACCAGCCTAATTCATCAGATTCACCAAACAACCCCACCACCAAATCCACCACCCCTCTTGCTTCAAATGCCCTCTCAACAAAGAGGATCGACATATGCAATTAACAAAACCCAGAAACCGTGTAGTTTTGTTTCCCTAAGATCAAAATGATGACATTATCACCATTTCTTGCTGTACAGGGTGATGCGTTAGTTGTCGGAAGTAGGTTCTGGGCTTAGAAACAACATTGGGTGGTGACCTAGTGTATTAACAACATTATTATTAGAATTATTATTTATTTATTTTAAAAAATTATTATTGGAGGCCCCATATGTGAATTCTGTTTCCTGGTAATATCCCGGGCCAAAGAGTGTTTAGCATTCCATGTACCATCTTTTTTTTGCAAATATGTTTTACTCACACAATTAGTGAATATCACACAACCGTACCTTTGACGTTAATATCCTTCTGGGCAACTAGCTAGATAGTATTATATTGCCGAGGCGCCCATACATAATATATATTTTTATATATATATATATAATCTTGAGAGTTTCTCTTAGAAGACCGATAGCAGTGCTAAAGCCAGAGCTCTTTATATTCAGTACTAAATCAAATAAATAACAAAGTTAAATCTGTTTGGCTAACGAGGTCCAAAGTGTGCTTCAATCAATTCACGCTTGCTGTGTGCGTTACACATTTTGAAAATTTCTGAAGGAAACCTACGTAACCTCAGTGATGGATTCGGTCACTTTCTTACCCCCCACCCCCGCCCAGCAATGTTAACTCTTGAACAGGTAATTACCTTAACCGTCCATGCTGAACTGCGTAAACTATAACTGCTGTAATCTATCGTCTACTCAGGAGTGGGATGGTAAATGAAGAATGGAAAAAAAATGAATAGGGACAGGTGTAAAACGCCCACTCTCTGCTGAAAGAACATGTTCATGTAACCCGTGCAGATATGTACTAATGATCTGACATTTATTTTCTCCCTACCTGCCAAAATTGTACCATCCTCGATGTTAAATAATTTACTACCGACATAAGCGGCCTATTTTTGTTTTCCATGAACAGAGTTGTTCCCCTTATGATAGTCTGGCAGTGTTTAGCGCGGTGTCTGTAATGCGAGCTATGCAGGGGAGGTCAATTGAAGCTGCGGTATTCACCGGCAGTGACTTTCGTAGTGTTATCGGTCCGCTGAGAGGCAACTTTAGTAGTCGTGCGCGAGCACGGCGCGCGTAAGGAAAAGAGGTACGGTAGTCAATACTTGCTTAAAATAAATCTGTTGGCCCGGGAAGCTGCCGGTAAGACGACTCCACTGACTCAACAGGAAAACAAAGCCCTCCAAGAGAAATAAACACCCCCCATCCCAACAACAGCCACTTAAACAATTTTCTTATCTCCCTTCCCCCCCCCCCCCCCCCTTTCCGAGCTGTTACCATATTAAGTGATATGCCAGTTTCCTTGGCATCTCGGCCTTAATTCTCTTCTCCCTTTACACTATTAGATTCAGTTTTCTCTCCAGTCCAACCTGTCGGCGCCAAGGGGCGCTACTGTCAGTGTACAGGCTTCTCTTTTTGTGCTGCTTACGATGAAATGACAGCAAGTAGTAAGTTGTCCCCCCTTGCAGACATTGTAATTATAATTATTTCTTAGATGGAAGTTGTAGTAGCTAAACTCATTGTTGACTTGTGATCTATCTCCATTCACTTATATTGTTTATTTATTCACATAATTATTTGTTTGGGATAGGCCACAAGTCTGTGTCCATTTTTGAAAAAGAACTGGCTGGTAGACCTTTGAAAATTTAAATTTTAAAAAATTTTATTGCTTATTTTAATCATTGTACTTTCATTATTTTTATCAATATGAATTAATGATGTGTGAGATGTGTATATTATGTGTACGAGTCTGACCTTATCATCGTTAAACAAAGTAATAAATTAAGTAATTTATTTATAAATGAAAAATCTGTAACGGGCGATATTTAGGCGAGGCATGTGCGACAGACTGGACGAGCAAGTAGACCGAGTACTCTTTCTACTGGGGGCCTTGGAATACCTCAACACCGGTTTCATGGCCTCTTCCTTATTTAATTTTTTTTTCGGCCTGAGTTTTATACCTACATGGAGTGTTTACTCGTCCTATTTTTTTTTTTTTCAATAAAAACTCTGTGCACAGACTTACTGGTCAAAAGTGGTTTCTTTGTTGTTACTTATTTTCTTTTGTCTAATTGTGCCCTATCAAATGATTCATCCATCTTTCTATCTATCTGCCAGTACATCATCAGTATATTCATCTGTCCATCCTACCATTCATTCATTGATCTATCCAACTATCATTTCTTCTGTCCATATATTTTGCCACTTATACATCTTTCTTAATTTCTTCTCCGCATCCGCTGGCTAATTTGTTTTTGTCGGTCTTGTGATTGTATCCTATCCGTCTGCGCGTTCTGCCCCGTTTGTTGTCTACAGCAGTCCGTCCATTATTATTTACGCAAGTTAGTAAAACATATTCCTCTGAACGAATTTGTTGTGGTTTAAACAAAACAAAAAAAAAGTGTTTGCTTTATTGTTCAGTTGTTTCGACTTTGTATGTGTGATGTCTTAAATTCTCGTCTGATTTATTTTGTTCAGTTTTTGGAGCAAGTCACGGCGCCAAACAGTACTTAATAAATATACATAAGTGCACAATGCCAAATGAACACGTATGACTACAAAAAACGCAAGATGAATACTTACATTTGTCATACAGAATGCTTTAAGAGATGGACCAAAGATGAAAAAAGCAAGCAAACAGAATTGTCATAGAGAATGCTTTAAGAGATGGACCAATGATTTAAAAAAAAAAAAAACAAGCAAACAGAATTGTCATACAGAATACTTTAAAAGATGGACCAAAGATAAAAAAAAAAAAAAAAGCAAGCAAACAGAATTTCACAGAAGTAAGGTTTTCAGTAACCCTTTCATTTTTGTGTGTGTGTGTGCATCCTTACATTCAACGTCTCGCTGTTATCACTGCGTGAAGAGATTATAAACATGTAGGCTTTTTTTTTTCTTCTCGCTGATATTTCCCCTCAGAGACCGCAGTACACTTTTCATCGTTAGATGTTCTCGGTCTTGGGTTACTTCTGAAAGGACTTCCTCTCCTCACTGTTTTCTGGAGAAAGGAGAAATGTTGGTGTTGCATTGATTGTGGTGGTGTTTCATCTCATGCCGTTGGTAAAGGTGGAGAGCTGTGGGTGTTTATTTAAATTTTATGTCGTTGAGATAGTTGCTTTCACTTGTAGTTATGTTGCGATTCGTCTTGGAGTAGGTGATTCTTGTTTCTGATGGTTGAGGAGGAGGTGTTGCTGCTGAATGTTGTGGATGTGTTGCCAATGCAATTTTTCTGTTTTGTTGCTAAAATATATTTGAATATAACAACATATCAGGTCAATTAGTGAACCAATACACACCACTAATTATTTATGTTTTCATTAATATTAGTGTTGAATTGCACACATTCGGTTTATTGATATAATTAGAAGTATAATGGGTGTTACTTATTAAGAGTAGTAATGTATTATTAAAGCTCTGCTAACAAAACTAACATTTTTATGTGTATGCAATAATTTTTGAAGCACCCACAAATATAAGCATAAATACTGATGTATGTGTAAAAACCTTATAAACATAATATTCATGGGGCCGTTAGAAAAGAAACAGAAAGTAACTTACTAAAAATAGATATGTTTGCTACATAACAAGTTACACATTAGTGGTTTGATATGTAGGCTGGTAAGCTACCTCAATATCCAGTGCTACATTTTGTGGAGTAACTTTTACATCTGAACTATGGAAATGTTATATATAATTTACGCCTTTATACCTGTCGCATTAAAAAAAATTATGATCGAAGGATTCATTACACATACATTGTACAACAATATACAGTTCAGACAGAAGTACATTAATTCTAAATAATATATATATATTAATTCTCTGGGGAAGTGTACCATTTGGTACACGAAGTGAAAAAAATAAATAAATTTATTTATTTTATATGTTAAAGTGTAAAACAGGGCCCTAATGCTCACATAAAAACATAAGAAAAGATAAAAATTATAAAAATGTTGCTGTTATAAGAGTTTGAAATCCGTAAAAAGCACGTGTTTTTGTTGAAAACTTAAAAAATAAGATTTTACCAGAAATAGAGATTTTTTTAAACCAGGAAAATATTTTAACATAGTGATATAATTATCTCATTACAATCAATATTGTTTCTTTATTAACTAAATTATTAACTTAATCTGGAAACATTTTTATTTAAAATAAAACTTCACATTATCTCATTACAACGAACACATTTTGTTTATTAACCTAAATTATTAATTTAATCTGGAAACATTTAAATACGGTATCCAACTCTGACTCCGCGAAGTGGAAACCATATTAACAAAATTATAAATCATCATAAATGAAGCTCTATTTTTCTCTGCTAAACTAAAATGGTCTAAGTTATTATGCTGCAAAGATAATATTAAGTAATATACAAAGCATTTAATTAAATATAATGTTTCTTAAATAAAATAATAAGCCTAATATTTCTATTCTTGAATGTAATTCCAAAAGGTTTTTCTACTCTTACTTGCTCAGATTTAAAACATACATACAGCTATGTGAAACTTTCAGTGCACAAGAAGCCACATGGGTATATATGTAAGCTTTTTACGATGTTAATGAATTTAATCAAAATATATCGAGATTATCATAAATAATAGTTTTAAAATGTTTTGAAACGTTGATGATTCCGAAAATGTTCCCGTCTGCGCTGTTGCAACCATTTGATTTGAATGAGAAACGAAAGTTATTTTCCTTATTTGGTACTTAACCTCATTACACCAAAGCAAAATGACATGAGAGTTATCTTTCCGGAATATGGCGCCTTTGAAAAATGTAAGTAGTTCGTGATATTATCGTCATTATTTTATATTTACAAATTTATTAGTTCCATCATAATGTAATAAAGAGGAAACAAAGTCAAATAATTTTCCTAAAGCTGAATATTTCTGAACCCAGCTAATAAATTTGAAAAAAAACATGATCATATGAATACTTCCGGTTTTAAAAAAACCCAAATTAAATCCACATGGCGCGTTCGCGTGACAAATCCCGTGGTTTGGGCAAAAGAATTAAAGTTTTGGATTCAATTTATGTGGAAAATAAGTATTGCAAAGAATCTGTCTTTTAAAAATATTATTTCTTCCAAAATTGACCTTTTGCAGATAAAAGGAATATTGAATATTGCTTTAACCTCTTGCCTGTCACGTTAAAAAGTTACGCTATGCACCACCATGGCAGGTTGTTTTGCCGCTCAGCGATAATTGGATGGGTTAGCATACTAAAAAATTAAAAGCGACCGTAAATCTCAATGGATTTTGAAAAGGTAAAGCGTAACATTTGCTAAACTTACTAGAGAATTTAAAAATTATTGTTTTTTAAAATTTTAAAATTAAATATTTAATAAAAAGTCCCCTTACCTTTCGTTGATCTTGAATGATGAGTCTCAGTGTCTGAATCTATGTACTCACAGTGTTTCAATTGTTTATAAAGATTATTATAAAAATCTACCTTGACACCCCAAAACAGTCAATTTTTAAAAGTCCGTGTGTTTGGGGGTATTTCTGCGGTATTTAGGATAAGAATCCTGGGTGCCGCTTCATCAAAGGTTCACCCATTACACTAGATCAAACTAGATCAAAAGTTCGAAGCACAGAGCGTCAAGCAAGCAACCACGAGTACTGTTACTCAATGGCTACAGCGCCGAGATGTGCTGAAAGCTTCAAAATCTAAGGAAACAAAAATCTCATCCTGTTGTTGATTAGATACAAAAGTACTAGTTTTTCTGCATAATTTTTAGTCTTAATATTTTTTTCTAAATGAAAATCATTTCCTCATAGAATTTTTGTCCAAATGTATATATTTTGCAGTCCTTGTGAAAAGTACTTGAGTAAACATGGTAGGGAAAGGAATGATGAAGCCAAAATCACTTAAATTTATTTGTAAAAATGTGTTTTTTTACAGTACACATACAACTGAAATAAATAAATGTTAATTATAGCACTTGCTGCAAGGCATTGCACAAAATAGCTGGCCCCTAGCAAATACACAGGAGCTCATTTTCTGTAACACTTTTTGTGAAAAATCCATATAGTTTGCACATCCAACTGAAGTACAGAAACACAGGAGTACTACACATTCTTCAGAAACAGTCAATTGTACACATCCAGCTGACAAAACGAAATACAGTGTTGTCCGTATGTCCCAACAGAGGAGTTCAATGCACAATTTAAAAAAAAATCAATTATAGTGATAAGTCCAGTGAGTAGAAAGAAAATGTTTTTCCCAATATAAACAAACTCCATTACAGTCCTGTTGAATCCAGTGGAGCACAAATCCAAATGCAGAATGTTTTATAATAAAAATAATTTAGAAATTTTGTATACTCTGAGAAAATCTGTATCGTACAATGACTACTGAGATAAATTGTCAGGTACAAATAAAAGCACTGAACATGTATTCGATTTCATCAGGAAGAAAAGAAGAAAATTATAAAGTAGACCCTACCTAATAATATATAAATGCACTGAAGAAGACATGCATGTACAAAATTGCAAATGAACAGTAAATAAATTTTGAATATGATGTTGCTGAATTATATGTGTTGTAAAGTATGAAATTAAATGTTAAAACAAACTGCTGATGTAATGCATAGAAGAAAATAGACAAAATGAAAGAAGAATTATAGAAGGAATAATTTACAATTTCATTTGTGAATGAAATATTCGAAAGCAGGGGGTTACACACAAAGCAACTTGGCATATTGGGCAGTAATAGTATGTCTTTTGTACAATTTTTTGTTTTGCACAAATGCGACATCTTTGCCTTGGCTTTGGTTTAGTTTGATCAAGGTGAGGATGAAATTCAAGGAAATGTTGGCCAAACAGCCTAGATGATGGTAATTCAGCAGAAGGGTGACCACCTTTAGAATGATTGACATCAGGATATTTTTCATATATTTGCCTGATTATTGCTGATCTGAAATCTAGCAGTGAAGTTGCTTTATCTGTGTGTTTTTTGTAAACAACACAGGCATTGTACAGTGCGATATCAAGAGAGTGAAAGAAAACTTTCTTGTACCATTTTACTGTTTTTCTCATGCTAGGATAGGCAGTCGTTACACTGTCACACAAATCCACCCCTCCCATGTATTTGTTGTAATCACAAATGCATGCTGGTTTCAAAATTGGTTGTTGTGTTCTGTAATTAATTTTGCCTGTATTTGTCATTGTTCTGTCATGATGAATTGTGCTAAGCATGAGAATTTCTTTCTTGTCTTGCCATGCAAAGCAAGAAAGGCCATCACAATGGACAATTGAAAGTTGACCTGGAGTGAGTTTAGTGTCTGGAAATGGCTTTGGCATGTCTTTTCTGTTCCCCATAACAGTTCCACAAATGTATGTGCTCTTTGCCAACAGATTGCGTGCAAGGGTGGGGCTAGTGAAAAAGCGATCTGTGTACAGCTTGTAATATTTTCCTAGTAGTGGTTCTAAAAGTGTTAAAACCACTTTCTCACCCTGATTTCCCTCAGTAGTAGTGTACTCGGTGTCTTTCCCCGTGTACATAATGAAATCGAATACATAGCCTGTTGTACTCTCGCAGATTTCATACGATTTTATGCCAAATCGCGCACGTTTAGATTTTATGTACTGCCTGAAGCCTAGACGACCTTTCCAAAGCATCAAAGATTCGTCAATACAAATATTTTCACCAGGCACATAAACTGATGAAAACACTTGTCTCAAATGATCAAGAATCAATCTGATTTTCTGAATTCGGTCTCCGGCCACAGGGATGCTATTGTCTGAGAAATGTAAGCAACTCAGCAGCAAACGGAATCTACGGCCTGACATGACTTTAGGAAAAAAATTATGAACGTAAATTTCATCATTAGAAAAATAATGATCAATAATAGGTTTCCGATCTATCCCCATCAAAAGGATAAGCCCTAGAAATTGATAAATTTCACTTACGTCAGTATCATGCCACTGACTGATACGAGATTGTCTAGTATTTTCTGGATCTGCCAGTAATGCAGCCGCATATATATTTGTATATTCTACAATTTTTTGCACAATATTCTCAGAAAGAAATGCTTGAAAAACATCAAATTCTGTACAATCTTTTGCAAATGGAATTTGCACTCCACTGTTTCCAATAAAAGCATGCGGTGATGTGTGTGCCAAATCAAATGCACCACGCCACGCTACGCCATTTTGATCTAAATTTCGACCGGCTGCAGCATCTCCTCTGTCATCAGTTTGTGGTAAATCACTCGGGAAAATAAAATTTTCATCTTCTGATGAATAATTAGAAGTATCTGCTTCATCGATATCAGATTCAGCAGTTGGTTTACAGAGCGAATCAATGAAAGCGAACGCATTTCGAGATGACGAAGCCATAGTTTGCAATGTTGTCTCAAGGGATGCAGGCAGCAGACAGAAAAATTAAAAAAAAAAACTTTTGGATCTAATGAACAGTTTATTTTTAACTATCCAATGGTAGAAATGATAACAAATGCCTTCTAAGGGAAATTCACACTTGTTTGACACCAATTAGCTTAGATAACAGACTACGAATGCGCGTGCGCTGAATTGTGACGCCGGCGTCACTGTACCATAGTGATGCATTTACGTTTTGTGACGCTAACGGCACTGTGCCAGTCAACAGGTTAATTTATTATCGCTTCTAAGATAACTTTGATACCTTAAGTCTGTTGGATTATTTATTTTAATAAAAATTAAAGAAAATTGCTATATGTATCCAAGTAACAAAATGGGGTGCTATTTTTCAGTTCTAAACGACTTTTGTTTTACAAATAATTACAAAATTAATAAACACGTACTCACGCAACTATCTTATATATATCTCACATCAATTATGAACAGATAGAATATAAACGCATGATATTTCAATGCTTTATTTTTAAGAAAACACTTCAAATGGACCCTTCAGGGTACACTTCCCCAGAGAATGAGCCATATACATTATTCCTATAAATTTGCTAATTCAGCATATGTGTGTGTGTGTGTGTGTGTGTGTGTGTGTGTGTGTGTGTGTGTGTGTGTGTGTAATGTTTGTCTTAGTGTCATTCTACATTTAACCTATTGCTATACAAAATAAGATGAACCTACCACTTGGTGGTGACCATCACAACACGAGCTGTCTCACTAAAATTATCACCGTATATCAAATTATAACACATTTTAAAAAAATCCAACGATTATTGCTGAGAACATAGTAAAAATGCTTTTTCAAGATGTAATTTCAATATCAAGATGTAATTTCAATGTAATAATATCAAGATGTAATTTCAATGTAATAATATCAAGATGTAATATCAATATATACATATGTAATAATATTAAGATGTAATTTCAATATATATATATGTAATAATAATCAAGATGTAATTTCAATATGTATATATGTAATAATATCAAGATGTAATTACAATATATATATGTGTAATAATATCAAGATGTAATTTCAATATATATATATATCAAGATGTAATTTCATTTATATATGTAATAATAATCAAGATGTAATTTCAATATATATATATATGTAATAATATTAAGATGTAATTTCAATATATATATGTAATAATAATCAAGATGTAATTTCAATATATATGTAATAATATCAAGATGAAATTTCAATATATATATATATCAAGATGTAATTTCATTTATATATGTAATAATAATCAAGATGTAATTTCAATATATATATGTAATAATATTAAGATGTAATTTCAATATATATATATGTAATAATAATCAAGATGTAATTTCAATATATATATGTAATAATATCAAGATGTAATTTCAATATATATATGTAATAATATTAAGATGCAATTTCAATATATATATGTAATAATAATCAAGATGTAATTTCAATATATATAAATATGTAATAATATCAAGATGTAGTTTCAATATATAAAACAAGATGTAGTTTCAATATATATAACAAGATGTAGTTTCAATATACATGTATATAACAAGATGTAATTTCAATATATATATATATATGTGTGTAATAATATCAAGATGTAGTAAGTTATTGTAAATTCTTAACACCAAAGCAACTCTTACAATAAAAATAATTTTGTTACACAACTGTGTTTTAAAGCTCTCCATTTATCATTGCACTTTCCTGCTGAGTACTGAGGTCCATTTTTAACCAAAGTCAGAGATGCTTGCCCACATTTTAACCCTCTTGAGTGCAAAGTTTGAAGTGTCCCTTAGCAATGAATTCACTCACTGTTTCTACCAAAAGCATAACTGCACTGTGACTCCAATTAAATGCATCTGAAAACAACAACAAAAAATAATTAAAAAGCAAAACAACTGTGAACAAGCATGCATATTTAGCTGGCCAATTAAATACATTGTTTTCATTAAGAATATTCATTTTAAAAGAAAAACTTATAAAAAAACATATTTATGTTAACTTTTAGATACACCATAAAACCAATTATTTCCTATTGATAATAAATTTAACTACCTTTGCTGACATCTTGAAATGATGAGACTGTTGGCTCCACAACACTATCCTGAAGAACAGCATTTGAAGCACCACATGGTTCCTCATGTATCCTGTAAAGCTGACCCAAATCTGCAGCTTCAGGATAACGTTTCAACTTTTACTGAGTGAGGGTGGTGTCGGTCAAGTTCAAGTTGAGTTCCTGGGCCTTTTCATGAGCAATGGTCAAGCACATAGTCATTCTTAGAGCTGGAATTTTAATACGGTATAATAAAGTATATAATGACATTATTAACAATTAAATAGACCCGGGTCTGCTAATTTTAGTACGGTATAATAAAGTATATAATGACATTATTAACAATTAAATAGACCCAAGTCTGCTAATTTTAATACGGTATAATAAAGTATATAATTACATTATTAACAATTAAATAGACCCAGGTCTGCTAATTTTAATACGGTATAATAAAGTATATAATGACATTATTAACAATTAAATAGACTCAAGTCTGCTAATTTTAATACGGTATAATAAAGTATATAATTACATTGTTAACAATTAAATAGACCCATGTCTGCTAATTTTAATCAGAAATTATTTTGTGGCTTTGGCTATTATTGTTATGTTCATACACATACTTTATTATAGGTATACAGCAAAAATTAGTAAAGAATTTAATAGAAGAATAAATCATGTCATTTTATTTTCCAGTTAAATTATTAAATAAAACAAACATTATTTGGGTGGAAATCAGTTAAAACATGTGAGAAATGTATTTTTATTAAATCAATCAGTTTAATTAGCTTTAACACCACTAGGCATTTGTTATTTAGGCCGAAAATGAGCCAGTGATCAGTTAAGTTAGCATTGTGTATAAATGAATGAATAAAACATATTTACAAAAACAAATAATTAATACAGTTATTCAAACTCTTATATCAGTTTTAAAAAGATTATTTTGTTCAGTCATTGATTCAGACCAATTTTTAATTACTTTATTAAAATAGAAAGATTGAGCGTACTTACGTCCTCGGAGGCGATCGTATTCATCTTTGAATAGTTCAGCATTAAGGAAAGTACCATCTGCAAACTTAAACCCGACCAAGTAAGGCGCCATTTTGTGCTGCGCGGCGAACTACCTCCGAGAACCGTTTGCAAACTTTTGCTAACGTTACAAACCGTTAGCAGGAAACGGGTCGTTTCAAAAGTGCGAACGGGCCTAACGTTGAGAAACAGCTCTGTTGAACGCAAGGCCGTTTGCAAAAGTTACAAACCATTAGCAGGAAAGGGTCTTCATTAGCGCCTAACGTTACGAAACGCAGGAATGAGAATGGCGGTTGTAAACATGTAAGTTTATCAGCAATTATATTTAAATCTAAGTGCAAGGACGCTAGGCGTTTATAATTGAGGGGTCACGCAGTGTTCAGGATTCTTACAACAGAGTGCAAGTCACTATTGTGCGGGGGGAAAAGAAAGCATATATAATGAAATGAGGATTTCATTTCTTTTATAAATTATAAAATTTAAACAGGTTAATGATTTATAATTATTATGTGAATGCTGTAACTTGTAATTGTATAAATTTATTTGTAGTCGATTGTTTAAACTTAATGTATAAACTTATTTGTATCAATTGTTTAAACTTAATGTATAAATGTATTTGTATCAATCGTTTAAACTTAATGTATAAACTTATCTGTAGTTGATTGCTTATCGTGTTATGAAAGGAAACACAGACTTCCGGATAGTGAGTGAATGTTTGAAGGTGTAAAGTTGTGATAAAGGGGCGATGACTGGGATTAGGATTACGTCTCACCGCTTTGCTGTGCAGTCAAAAAGGTAAACCGTAGGTCTGGGTGGACAGGAAATAATCATAGGGGATAGAGTTAGCACACCACTTATGTCCAGCTGTCTGCAAAGTTTCGGGAAACGTGAGAGAAAAATTACTAAATTTAATTGGTAGATGAGTTAGGAGCAAGGGAAGTTGGGCGGGGTCGAAGCTAACATGGGTTTGTTACCGAACCGAAGTCTGGAGCCGGATGCAAGGTTTGCCTGAAGGAAAGTTTTGTTGTAGAGTCTTTTTGATGGCTAGGAGAAGCCGATGATAAAGTTTAAGTTTGACCCTTTTCAATGGCAAACTGAGTGTCTGCAATTGAAAGAAATTTATGATCTAAACTGTATTCTTCTTCCCTCAGTTCGACAAGGTGTGAAAGAACCCTTCCTCTCGATAGCCATCTCATTTCTCCTTGGAGAGGTAGATGTTGGTGTTGCGAGTCCATACTCTCACACAGTGTCGAGAACAGCCTGAAGTTCATCGCTAGTCTACGAATTTCATTTATGATCATCACCGCGCCATTCATCACAGTGTTTAGTTCAGTACAAAGCTTCTTTGCAGACAGGTGCTCCCGTTGGATCATACGGTGAGTGGACAAAATTTCTGGATGAGCAACGTCCTTTATTTTCACAACTACAACTGAGTGAAGTCCTGTCATGCTCACAGCACCGTCCGTACAAACTCTAATGTATATGCCCCCTGTTTAAGTCCTGCGCTTGAAAATACTCATAAAGATAACTAAATAACTGAACTAGTGGTCCTTCCAGATAAGTCAAGGCACCAAAGTTCTTCCCTAAAGTATTCATCTTCACTATACCTTAGGAAGCAAAGTAGAATAGTATGGTTACTCACGTCAGTTGACGTCACAAAGCAAAGTAGAATAGTATGGTTACTCCCGTCAGTTGATGTCACAAAGCAAAGTAGAATAGTATGGTTACTCACGTCAGTTGACGTCACAAAGCAAAGTAGAATAGTATGGTTACTCACGTCAGTTGATTCATCAAGTTGAATTGCAAAACACATCGATTTCTTTATTCCCTCTATAATTTGCTCTTCAGTATGTGGCCATGTCAACAATTCTCTTCTGAATGGTGGTGTCCGAATGTGGTATAGCATCTAGTTTTATATATGTGTTAAGCGGCAATAACCTTTGCACGGGCCGACAGGAAATTTCTGGTAAATTGGAAGATTTGAAACTAAAAAATATTTTATTTACTTAGTTTATTTATGTTTCTTTCAACGGAAATATAAAATAACATTTTTATGTAATAAAAAACTCGTCCTAAAATCTAATACAGTAACCCTTGTTCTTATTGCTTTCGTTGTCAACACTCAGCTTAAATGTTCCTTTCTTATCGCCTTCTGCGACGTTAACAAAATAATATCAGAAATAGGTTGTGTACCCCATCATAATCATCCGCTGACTCGGACCTGCGCGCTACCAGGTGTTGTTGACAGGTCACATGTAAACTGGCTCTCACTTTCGTGATGGGAGATCATTTAATCCAGCAGTGGTAAGTGACATGTTGATGTGTAAGACGTAGAGGCATTATAGTGTAGTGTCCTTACATGATGTTAGAATGTTTTGTAGGCTCCGTGTTTGCGTTGTTTTGAATATTTAGATTGTGCTTCAAACTACATTTATACGCCCACAATACGGTCGCTCACGCCGTGAATTTTATCGTATTAGGTAATTAGGGCAAACTCAGTCACTTTGAAAAGACTGTCCACATTGGGATTTATTTAATAGACACAAGTCCACATTGGGATTTATTTAATAGACACGAGTCCACATTGGGATTTATTTAATAGAAACAAGTCCACACTGGGACTTATTTAATAGAACAAGTCCACACTGGGACTTATTTACTACTACTAGGAATAAGACCACACTGAGATCTGGAAGCCATAGTACCACTACTAAGTCCATAGGCTCACTCATTATGCAAAAGTTACATTAGTATTGCTAATTTGAAACAGTCCATTTCACTTTTTAGAAACATCCATCCCCCCACCCCAACATAATTATCATTCCACAAGCTAGATCTTTAATTCTGGTGCCATCTCTACAACCACTACCATTACCATACGTATTACTCTGTTATAACTCAATCAAATAGCAAACGATATTGACCAAATAGCAAACAATATTGACCAACTAGCAAATGATATTGACCAAATAGCAAATGACATCGACCAAATAGCAAATGACATTGACCAAATAGCAAATTATATTGACCAAATAGCAAATGATATTGACCAAATAGCTAATGATATTGACCAAATAGCAAATTATATTGACCAAATAGCAAATGACATCGACCAAATAGCAAATGACATTGACCAAATAGCAAATTATATTGACCAAATAGCAAATGATATTGACCAAATAGCTAATGATATTGACCAAACAGCAAATTATATTGACCAAATAGAAAATTATATTGACAAAATAGCAAATTATATTGACCAAATAGCAAATGACATTGACCAAATAGCAAATGACATTGACCAAATAGCAAACGATATTGACGAAATAGCAAATGTCATTGACCAAATAGCAAATGACATTGACCAAATATCAAATGACATTGACCAAATAGCAAATGACATTGACCAAATATCAAATGACATTGACCAAATAGCAAATGACATTGACCAAATAGCAAATGATACTGATCAAAATGAAGATTAGTTTGTACAAGGCTATGTGTGGTGTTAACGCCACCTAGTTAATGGTTATGATTATTAATATTAATTAATCATCCATAACTAATTACAAGTGATGAGAATCTTAATTTATGTTATTAATAATTCTCCAGCAGACATCAGTCGACTGTCTCACTTGGCGGATATGCGGACTCTGTAAATGTTTTCTCTCATCCACAACATTAAAGACAAACATTTCCCATCACACAATATTTCAAAGGTGAGGAGTGCACCCATGGTTTGAATAACGTTGGTCTATTGAGACTGTGATTGGCTCATGGCTAAATCTGTAGTAGGGATGATCAGTCTTGTGCATTATTTCCTACCCACTATGGATTATTCATAAATGTATATTGGCACTGCTCTTAACGTATCTCATGAATAAATTAGTTATAACTGCACTTAAAATAAGGAATAAAACAGAACTACACCTATGAATATTAATTTTAAAAAAAATAAAAATAAAAATATTGATTAAGAAAACAAAACGCGAAGGCAAGTGGCATATTATTGCAACATTATTGATTTACTTATAAACTATTTTTAGATTATTAATAATTTGAAATTATTTATCGATTAGCTTGCTTATTTATAAAAAAAATAGTTTTTCAATTGATTTATTTGCTTAAAAATACTTGTTAGGTGGGTGAAGGCAGTATTATACATAAAAATGAACTGTCTGTAATTAAAAAAAGCATATGCCATTTTGAACTACTGAATGATTAAATTGGAAAAATGAGCAGTGAATCATTGGAAACGAGGTAAGCGTTAGCGTTTTATTTCTAAATATAGATTTGAAATCTGTTGTAGAAAACGTTCAATGTGGGGTCCTGTCCATGGCAATGTCAGAAAAACTGGAAGAGGAGTACCTTACCTGCTACATTTGCTACGAAGTCTTCAAAGAGCCCAAGATTCTGGCATGTCTTCACCGGTTCTGTGAAGCATGTCTTCAGGTGATATATCTCATATAGATAGATGGCTGACTGGCTAGGTAGATAGCTAGCTAGCTAGATAGATAGATAAGTGCTAAGAAAGCATTAAGATAACTTGTTTATTAAAATATTATTTTCTTCTATGAATTTACTCATTTCTGCATAATTAATTAACTCTTTAGCTGAGTGGCATAATTTGCAAACAGGGAGTGTCCAGAAATTCGAGACCATTGAACACAACTGACCACTCTACTAGGACAGGTCAGGACTTAGGTTAAGACTGGGTGTGGAGGGGATTTAGTGTAGACAGGAAGGACATAGGGTGATTCATGTGAGAAGCGGGGATATAATATCCACACTGTTTTTGACTGAACAGGAGGTTGGTGAATTTAAGAATATCAAGGATAACTCTTATACATAGATACTGTCAAAAGACTGACTTACTAATACAGCCTATGAAACTAATTAGAGAGAAATGAACGTTGCTTAAATATTAGTGCAATTTCGAATTTTCCTAAATTGGAAACATTTCTGGTCGAGTCTGTGTCAAGCATCATGATAAGATGGTAATTTGCTTGAGTGATGTGAGAATGGAAATTTGGACTTAGAAGAAATTTGTAATTTGTAGTATTGAAGTGTAGTTAGAACAGTTGCAAAGCTCACGACTGATTTGATTCTAAACTGAATGTAAAATAGGGATGCATTTTCCCTTGTAGTTGTTGTGGATGAATGAGGACTAACAATATTGTATCTAGGTTGATGAGAGGGAAAGAGAAAGAGAGATCGTAATATTTTAACTATCCTGGTCACAGTTAAAAGTCATTCCTTAACTATCCTGGTCACAGTTAAAAGTCATTCCTTAACTATCCTGGTCACAGTTAAAAGTCATTCCTTAACTATCCTGGTCACAGTTAAGAGTCATTCCGTAACTATCCAGGTCGTCATAGAAGATTACCTGTGGTCGATTGTATTTTAGAGTTCTGTGAAAGATTCTAATCTAATTCTTTTCTTCTAAATGTAACAGCTGTGTTTAACGGCTTTAGAGACAACGGCATTGCGTGGGTGGTTGTTTTCAGGAAGGTGTAATGAGAGAAACTCTGTTTATGAGACTCGTATAATTTCTCGGCGCCATATTTCGAGGATGATAGTACTAACGAGAATGTATTTATACAGGGCGAGATATATTCTGTATGCTTAATTATCCTTATGAAAAGAAGTAAAACTATTAATTCGTAATAGGTCACGTGGTCCATGGTTATTATTTCAGGCGCGAGATCAATGTCAAGTGTTTGTTTCATTAGTTTCGATGCAACAGATGATTATCCCGCTTTGAAGATTACTCGTGACTGTGTGAATCAGTGCAGGGCCTTGTGGGCGAGCGCCATCAGAATGCGGACTACTACATCGGAAAACTTCAAGCGAAGCCGATAATTAATGATAGCTGCAGAGATTGCAGCTTCTAGTAGTGTCAGTAACTCATGGTTTCAGAAATGAGCGGCGTTTTGTGCGGTGTTTCAACCACCACATCCCGAATACTTGTTTTGATGGTTACATCACGTATGTTCCAGTGGAGTATAAGTATAGATTAAATAAATAATTGCTTTGTTTTTTCAATCCTTTTTGGACATTGTTTTGTAATTTTGAGTGGGCTTGTCTGTTCGGATTAAAGTTAATCACTTAAATAAAACTCTTAGTATTTACTTCATAAATAATGTAGATATTAATTTTTTCAAAAACGTCTACCTCCTTTCTTCCTGTTAGAAGATAATATACGTAATTAGGTGTCTTGTAGCAGACAGAGACAGGGTTATTTTAAATAGCCACCACCATCCTCAAAAGCAACAATAACATCAATAGCCTATATCATTCATGTTAGCTTCAGCTGTGGACATTATTATGAATAGTATCTCTGTTTTGATTTACATGTACATACATTAACCGTTACATTACTACTGTCATAAAAATATAAAATTAATAGGTTTGCAATCAACTTTGAAAGGCTCACGAACAGCATTGTTAACCATGCCATTAAGGATAGACCGTTATTGCAGAACTACTTGAGTGGTCCCCAGATGGGCGAGTCGCCAAAGAAGGGATTTCCGTGTCCAATATGTCGAGAATACACTCCAGCGCCCAATATCAAGCGCCCCCCTCCGGACTGGGCAGGTCTTCTGAAGACCGACTTCCAGATCAAGAATCTTATACAGGCTATTCAGTCCGATGAGAACAGACAGGTCAAGGTCAAAGATAAGGTGCTGAACCCGTGCCAAGTGCATTCAGATAAGGTTCGAGACGTATTACATAATATGTTGTGAAGTCTTCGTGGCTTGTACCGTATACTATAAAGTCTTCGTGGCATGTTCCAAATATTGTGGCTTGTACCGTATACTATAAAGTCTTCATGGCATGTTCCGAATATTGTGAAGTCTTCGTGGCATGTTCCAAATATTGTGAAGTCTTCGTGGCTTGTACCGTATACTATAAAGTCTTCGTGGCATGTTCCGAATATTGTGAAGTCTTCGTGGCATGCTCCGAATATTGTAAAGTCTTCGTGGCATGTTCCGTATATTGTGAAGTCTTCGTGGCTTGTACCGTATACTATAACGTCTTCGTGGCATGTTCCGAATATTGTGAAGTCTTCGTGGCATGCTCCGAATATTGTGAAGTCTTCGTGGCATGTTCCGAATATTGTGAAGTCTTCGTGGCATGCTCCGAATATTGTGAAGTCTTCGTGGCATGTTCCGTATATTGTGAAGTCTTCGTGGTTTGCACTGTATACTATGAAGTCTTCATGGCATATTCTGAATATTGTGAAGTCTTTGTGGGCATGCTCCGATTATTGTGAAGACTCCATGGCGTGTTCTATGTACTGTATAGTCTTTGTGGCATATTCCGAATATTGTAAAGTCTTTGTGGCATGCCCCAAATATTGTGAAGTCTTCATGGCGTGTTCTATGTACTGTAAAGTCTTTATGGTATGTTCCATATATTGTGAAGTCTTCATGGCGTGTTCTATGTACTGTATAGTCTTTGAGGCATGTTCCGAATATTGTAAAGTCTTTGTGGCATGCCCCATATATTGTGAAGTCTTCATGGCGTGTTCTATGTACTGTAAAGTCTTTATGGTATGTTCCATATATTGTGAAGTCTTCGTGGCGTGTTCTGTATACTGTGAAATCTTTGTGACATGTTCCGTATATTGTAAAGCCTATATGAAGTGTTCCTCATATTGTGAAGTCTAAGTGACGCGTTTTGCATATTGTGAAGCCTTTGTGACTGTTCCGCATATTATGATTTGTTCCGTATATTGTGAAGTCTTTGTGATGTGTTGTACATATGCTGAAGTTTAAAAAAGTTTTCAAATTATGAAAATCTAATGCTGTAAATTTTAGTATCGTGTACTTCCTTTCTTGTTTATATGGAGAAGGTTGACTTATTTCTACTTGAAAGCTGTAGCTGATTCTGTGGAGCGAGTATATCATTAGGAATACTACGAGCAGTTTCCATTTTCTGGACATAATGTGCCATTATTATTTAGAAATGACAAGACAGATTAACATTTTAACGGTGCTTCCAAACTAAAATAGAAAGGTTGTTTGGTTCCACACTCTCCTTTCCTTCCACCCTTGTGTTTGCTTTCTCACCCGTTATCCGTCCATCAATTCACCGCCCCCCCTCTCCTATAAAAAATCCTCCAACTAATCTGTACATGAATCCATGACTATATTTCCTTCCATCAGGTTCAATCCATCAATCTATCTTATAACTATCAGTCTAACCAACATTATATTTTCTATATTCAGATTGCATCCATTCATCCATCAGTCCACCAAAGAGACATCAATCCATCTTCTTCAGTCCATCCTTCCATCGCTAGTATCCTACCATCCATTTCTCTTTCCCATTCAACCGTCCTCTGATCCACCCATGTATCGAGCAGTTTTCAAATGATTGAATAAAATACAAAGAAAATGCAGATGGAACCGGTCGATCTGTTAAAGTCGTTGATAACTCCGCTATAGAGACTGACAGATGTTGAATTCAACGAAATGCTTTGATGACGAGTGCACACGTATAGAAGTCCTCTTCGTGCAGGAAATGGATCTCTATTGCTTTGACTGCTCGGCGAGCATCTGTCACCTGTGTGCCGGCATCTCGCACCGCTCTTGCTCCCACGTCCTCACGCTTGCAGACGCTGCCGCAGACCAACGCGCGACGTACGACATTAAAAGACGTGAGATGAACGTGCAGCTGCAGCTCATGCGAGACGTAAGCGCAGCGCTGAACAGGTAGATTGGTGCGCTGTTTGTGCATGCTTTGGGAATCTTGTCTGTGCGTGTGTGTGTATGAGCGATTGCGAGTAAATGTGTGTGTTCCTGCGCGAGCGTGTGTATGCTCTCTCTCTCTCTCTCTCTCTCTCTCTATATATATATATATATATAACACGAATGTGTTAGTGTGTATCTGTGAGTGTGCCAGCATGTGGTGATGCAAGTGCGTTTGTGTACTCTGTGCACGTGTGTGTGAAGGCGCATCTGCGCATATCAATGCTTGAGTATGCTTATATGAATTGTTGTCATGTCATAAAATTCTTTGTGTATCAGTCTGAATGCACGCAAGATTTCATATGTGCGTGAAGGCGCGCGCGCGTCGGTGCGTGTGTGTGTGTGCGTGCTTTCTTTGACGACCATTGTTTATGAATGTATTAGGGACGTCCAGTATCTGAAGTTTTGCTGCTCTTAGATTCACGTTTGATGTCATGACGTGCGGTATTTGTTGTTTATTTTTAGTTTGATATCATACCCGCTTCCAACTTTTCACTGATTTCGCATACGGGTGCAAATGTTTTTTCTAGCAAGGAGAGATGTAAAAGTTATGAGAAGAGAATGAAGGCAAATAACTTGGTGACTGAAAGCATATTTCTTTCAATTTTCAGCTGACAGGACAGTCTTGAATGTGCATAGTTTGTAACCCACGAGACCCACTTTAACGTCCACTACCACGAACACTGGGGGTGTGTGTGTGAACATTAGCTCATTGCTTCCATATGATGTCCATAGTTCGATCCCAGTTAAGGACTGTAGAGAAGATAACTCTTAAATAGTCCCTAACTCAAGAGATGGACTTTATACCTAGAATGCTAGGTGAGATGATAAAGTAGGTCCTAAGTACTACTTTGTAATCACAGCGCAGCAATCCTAACGTTTGAAAACTGGAAAGGGCAATAGGCATCGTCCTCTTCCAGAAAAAACTATCCCACTCCACCAGAAAAAAATCTTATGCTTTCACAATTTCTACCCACAAGAACACACCTCCTTTATTCCAATCTTAGTTCTGTGCAAAGGTGTTGAAGACGTCTGGAAATTTAGCAAAAGTTGGAAGCGGACAATAAGAAATAGCAAATCACTGAAGAAAATTTAGACCCATAACGTTTTAGCGCATGTGATTATACATAACAAAATATTTTTGTGTTTTTCTCCAAGTTTGCTGGCAGACTTATTTACGCAACGAACAACGGCGGAAACAGAAATCCGCAAAGCTTCCCAGAATGCCATCGTGCTCATTCAGCGATTGGAGGCCGAGCACGTGGAGGAGTTGTCTCACAAGTACGAGTCGGCGAAAGGCTGCGTGATGACGAGCGCGATGACCTTGGACCAGCAGATACAGACTTGCGATCAGTTACTGGACGTCGAAGACGAGAAGATCGCCAGAGCAGCGGACTCGGAAGTCATCCGAAACAGGTCATCTATATTTAGCCAGGATGCATTCAAGTTCGACACAAAACACTTTAATGCCTTGCTGTCTAGGCTGAAAAATGTTCGCCTGGAATTTATGCCCGCCGAATTACTGACAGTTAACCTCGGTGAAGTTGTTATTAACTTACACAGACCAAGCATTTCGACTGAAGATTCGTGCCCGAAACCAGTTTTACCTGTAAAGCCGCGACCTCGTTCTAAAACGATGGGTGCTGCGGAAACAACCAGCGCATCGCTTTGCACACCAGTGATTCTGAAAACCATTTCAGGCAAATTTCGAGAGGACCAGGTTTTGCCCAAATTACGTGATATCCTTGTGATGCGCCTGGATAAAGTTGTGCTGGCAACTGACTGGGCAAATCAGTGTGTTAAGGTAATCTTGAGTCTTAGAGGGTTCTTGGATTTATTTTACCAAAATATTTATTCCCAGAGCAATAATTTATTTGACAAAAAGCAGTCTTAAACGCAGTTTTTGTAGTCACGTGTATAGTCTTGTCAGTAGCCAAGAGGTTGACCAAATCTGTGGGTAATAGCTTAGTGACAAATTCCAGAAGTGGATGTTTTTGTCTCCATTGTTATGTCTGCTCTAGCTGCAACTCAGTATTTGAATAATCTCTCTCTGCCTGTGTGTCCGTCTGTCCGTCCATCTATCTATCTATCTCTCTATCTATCTATCTGTCTGTCTGTCTGTCTGTCGAACATTAGAATCCATAGACAGGGAATGACCTTTAAATGTGCATACATAATACTATTTAAATTATACAAATTTTCTTTATTTTGAGTGTATTACGATACTCCTCTACCTCTTCACATTCAAAGTGGTTCTGCCTATCTGAATATGTAACATTATGAATGCATACACATGTCTGGTGGTGTGTTGGTATATGTGTGCGTGTGTGTGTTTGCGTGTATGTCTGCACGCCCAAGTGTATGTATGATTATATGTGTATGTATGCTTGCGTGTATGTGCGTGAGTGTATTTGCGTGCGAGTGTATATATATATATATATTTGTGTGTGAAATGTGTGTATGTGTGCGCGTGCGTGTGTATATGTGAATATATGTATATTTATATCTGTTAGTGTGCGTGTGCGTGCGTGCGTGCGTGCGTGCGTGTGTGTGTGTGTGTGTGTGTGTGTGTGTGTGTGTGTGTGTGTGTGTGTGTGTAACCAGTACTTCAAGTATAACATCATTTAGCGCAGTCCATTAAAATTTTCTTTGGTGGGCACTTTCAGGCTTTCCACGAGAGGCGTGATCGGGACAATAGGCTGGAAGTCGGAGGAAGGCCTTGGTGTCTAGCGCGCATTTCGGATGCGCAAGTTGCTGTTAGTCTTCCGGTGTCTTGTCAGATCTGTCTGCTTAAAGTTTACCCGCGTTTATCCCTTAGTTCTTCCTTCATTACCCAGGTACGTGCTTTTGATTTGAGTAAATTCAAGTCTATGGATTTTTAAAATTCATCTAAAAATAACTCAAAGAAAGAAAGAAATAATAAATCAGGTATAAGTCATGACTTGAGAGACTATTTCTCAGCTCTGACGAACAGAAATGTAGACGAGAAATGTGTGATGTATCACAAAATGTAAATAGTTTTGGATCCTCCTTAGAAACATGCTGCCACAATATACAACCTTTGTGTGCTTGTAGCTTATTTCGTTTGTTATTTTCACTATTAGCTGAAGAAACTACTCAGCCACCCAGAAGTATGAAGTTAATAACAATGTGTACAATCTACAATTAGCTTTTTATGACGATATTTCTTAACTATTTGTATTAGTAATAAATTCATAACACTACATTTACTAAAAGAATGTTGAAAACAAATGATCAAATATTAACAGTCTTAAGCAAAAGAACTTACGCTAAAAGAACAAAAGAAAAATATAAAGAAAGAATAATAACTGAGAAGTAAAATAAAATTAATATATTAAATGGAGAAAAGCTTTGTTTAGACAATTAAATAAAAGCAACTATTTCAACAAATACGTTTATCAATACGTCAGTTACTAACACAAGCACACACAAGCACGCACGCACGCACGCACACACACACACACACACACACTCACACTCGTATGTATATGTACGTGAGTGTGTGTGTGTGTGTGTGTGTTAGATCTTGATTCCTTTCTTCCTTTTCTATCCATTTATCTCTGTTTTCTCTCTTTGTCACTCTAAAAATCAGTTCTATCCTTTCTGTTTCTGTCTGCTGCCCTCTGTTGTCCTCTCCCCTTCTCTCTCCCCCATCTCTCTTTATCTCATCTCTACACACTGACTATACAGAACACACCGAGTATATATAGTAAAGATGTATCAGACTATAAAGTAAGTCTGCAAACATGTTTGGTCATCAATAAAATATCTTTACATAGTAAATATTTTATAGCAGATAACATTTACTTAGTTATTATTTAGTTCTGTTGACTTGCATTGTATATATTTCAACATGTAAAACACTTGCATCAATAACATTTGGTCATGTTAATAACTCTATTTACTAACTTAATGTTTCGACATCTTCGTATTTGTACCTTTATTTTTTGTTGTCATCACATATGGTAGAATGTGCGTATCATTAATTGCGAAAATGTTCTGTTCAGTGAATGGTTTGCTTTCTATGTATGCAGAAAAGATATTCTGGACTGGCTGCCCTAAGACTAGACACACTTGTGGCTAGTGGCGGTAGCCACCCGCCTAGCGTGGATATAATAAACCTTGGTGGTGATATTCTCCGCTCTTTCTCTCTTGACTCAGGCAAAGAGCTCTTTGACTACCCGGGATACATAACTATGGTACCAAACAAAGAAGAATTTATAGTTTCGGACCGCCGGAAAGGCGCTCTCGTTTGTCTTGATACTTCCGGTCACTTGAAGTATACTTTCCGACCAGAAGGGAATATGAGGTTACATGAACCCAGTGGAGTGGTGACTGACGTCTCTGGAAGGGTGTATTTGGCCGAGAGTCGAGGTATTGTGAGGCTGACCCCACAGGGCAAGCTTGATCGGCCTATAGTGCGGTCTAATGAAGGGATAGTGGACCCCAGGGGTCTTGCACTGGACGTGGATGGTCTGCTGTATGTCACCAGTAGAGACGGCGAAATTGTTGTGTTGAAAGTGAGCTAAAGTAACGCTAAAGGGTTTCGTACATTATTGAAAGTGAGCTAAAGTAACGCTAAAGGGTGACGTACATTATTGAAAGTGAGCTAAAGTAACACTAAAGGATGACGTACATTATTGAAAGTGAGCTAAAGTAACGCTAAAGGGTGACGTACAGTATTGAAAGTGAGCTAAACTAACGCTAAAGGGTGACGTACATTATTGAAAGGGAGCTAAAGTAAAGCTAAAGGATGACGTACATTATTGAAAGGGAGCTAAAGTAACGCTAAAGGATGACGTACATTATTGAAAGGGATTCTTATAAGTAAACGTGTGTGTCAATAGAATGATTACGAACATTCCTGAAATTTAGTTCAGTGCGTCACCACTAGGAACAGAGAAATCGATGTCTTCAGTGTAAGTTAAAGTTTGTATGTATAGATGATTACGAACATTGCTGATATAGAGTTCCTTTGGAATGGTACTATTCTGTATTTAGTAAAATAGAGAAATGAAAGTGTCTCTTCGGAATGAGCTATTATTGCACTAGAATGGTGATGTATACCAGAATGGTGATATTTATTAGAATGGTGACGTATACTAGAATGGTGACGTATAATACAAGGTGACATATACTAGAATGGTGACATAGAATGGTGATTTATAGAATTGTTAAATACAATAGAATAGTGACGAATTCAAGAATCTGACGTATAATAAAACGGTGGCTTATACTTGAATGATGACGTATAATAGAATGGTGACTTTAATAGGATTGTGACGTATATTATAATGGTGACGTATAATAGAAAGGTAACCTAATTTAGAATGGTGATGTATATATTACTGAGATGGGCTCTCGCACATCAATAAAGAAATTGAAATTGTCAAGGCGTGCTGGTTTAAGATTGGAGTGATGAAAACCTCAGATTAGTGGCATCATGAATTGACGATCCTCGACCTCACAGAAAGTCAAGTAGTTGACTTACTGGTGAGCTAATGTGATATTAGACTTCAATCGACTATTGTGTGTAGTTGAATGATATGGTGTGGTTGAATGGCTATTGTGTGTGTTTGAATGGCTATTGTATGTGGTTGAATGGCTTTGGTGTGTGGTTGAATGGCTATGGTGTGTGGTTGAATGGCTATGTTGTGTGGTTGAATGGCTATGGTATATGGTTACATGAATATGTTTTATGGTTGCATGGCTATGGTTTGTGGTTGCATGGCTTTTGTGTGTGGTTGAATGGCTATTGTGTGTGGTTGAGTCGCTATGGTGTGTTGTTGCATGGCTATTGTGTGTGGTTGAATGGCTATGGTGTGTTGTTACATGGCTATTGTGTGTGGAGAATGGCTATGTGTGTTGTTGAATGGCTATGGTGTGTGGTTGCATGGCTATGTGTGTTGTTGAATGGCTATGGTGTGTGGTTGAATGGTTATTGTGTGTGGTTGAGTGGCTATGGTGTTCAGTTGCATGGCTATTGTGTGTGTGGTTGAATGGCTATGGTGTATAGTTGCATGGCTGTGATGTGTGGCTACATGCAGATGGTATGTGGTTATGACTGAGTGTGGTTGCATGACTATGGTGTATGTTTACATGACTATGGTATATGGCTACGTTACAGAGGTGTGGTTACATGACTATGATGTATGGTTGCATGGCTATGGTTTGTTGTTTGCTATAGTGTATTTTTACGGTTTAGCGAGTTCGTGATTGCCAGCTGGCTCGTCGCCCGCACGGGATTAAATAATCTCGAACATTTAATGACAGTATAAGACATAATTACATTATGACAGTATAAGACATGATTACATTATGACACTATAAGACATGATTACATTATGACAGTATAAGACATAATTACATTATGACAGTATAAGACATAATTACATTATGACAGTATAAGACATAATTACATTATGACAGTATAAGACATGATTACATTATGACAGTATAAGACATGATTACTTTATGACAGTATAAGACATGATTACTTTATGACACTATAAGACATGATTACATTATGACACTATAAGACATGATTACATTATGACACTGTACTTATTCCCGAAAGAAAGAAATAAAAATAAGGAAATTATATAAAATCAAAAGAATTCAATCGGCTATTTTAAAAACATTTCAACAAGTTTCAAAACAAAGTTTTTCATTAAATGCATTCGCGCAGTAAAGTTACTATATTACACTCAGTATCACTGTAAAGAGAATAAGATTTCAGGTCCCTGGTAAAGAGAATAAGATTTCAGGTCCTTGGTAAAGAGAATAAGATTTCAGGTCCCTGGTAAAGAGAATAAGATTTCAGGTCCCTGGTAAAGAGAAAAAGATTTCAGGTCCCTGATAAAGAGAATAAGATTTCAGGTCTTTACAAACAAATCGTTTAGAAGTCCTCTCAATAACATGTACTTTCATATCAAAATATCCAACGTACACATACACAAATACAATCACACCAACCAAACACATTTATGAATTATCCAAATGGTCTCTATAACTCCGTGTCAAACGCACACACTCTCACGCCAATGCATATCAAATTCTCGGAACAATCTCAAGTTAACGTGCCAAATGCACAAACACAAATGCACAAACACAAAGGCACACTGATGCATGCACTTATCTGTACTCATGTGACATATTGCCTGCATGCACAAAGTGAAGACAGTTGTCGCAAACAAAACTTTAATCATTTTGAGTAATAGTAAGAAAATATATGAAAATACATCCAACATTTCAAATTAGCAAACACATATATATTACAAGAAGTAAGCCCTTGGCTTCATGTTGTATTAACTTATAACTGTGCACTCATGTAAATGTTATAGTGTGAGTATATAAGTGTATTTTGTCCAAAACAGTTTGTTTACCTGTATCGGGGTCCGTTCAAATTGTGAATCACGATTTCGTAATTTCATAGAACAAAATCAATCGATTTCCATTTAACTGATTGAAAAAAATCACTAATTCATTTCTATGACAGGCACTTTATATTTTATTCATGATTTTATTCGTAAATTCGAATTTATGACATCATAAAATCAAACAATCAGAACAGCTTAAATTTGTGACGTCACAAAATTAGTGAATAAAGATTAGAAACACCATCCTATTCTTGAACCCTCAAAAATTACCTTACTTCATCTTATTATGTGCGCACATCTCACACGAATTAGTGTATTCGTTAGTGTAAACATTATTGTATTCATTATTACATTCATTAGTGTATTCATTATTACATTCATTAGTGTAAATATTATTGTGTTCATTAGTGTATTATATATTAATATATGTCAATCTAATATTATGGAGCTAAATGTCAGTGTAAAATTATGGAGCTGTGTCAGTGTATTGTTAGGGAGCTAAGGGGAGTGCGTGTGTCATATTACAGATCAAAGTGTCAGCGCCATAATACGGGCTAGATGTCAATGTAATAATATTATGAAGTAAGTGTCAGTCTCATATTATGGAGCTAAGTGTCAGTCTCATATTATGGAGCTAAGTGTCAGTCTCATATTATGGAGCTAAGTGTCAGTCTCATATTATGGAGCTAAGTGTCAGTCTCATATTATGGAGCTGTGTCAGTCTCATATTATGGAGCTAAGTGTCAGTCTCATATTATGGAGCTAGGTCTCAGTGTATTGTTATTGAACTAAATGTCAGAGTATTGACATGGAAAATGTGTCATTGTTACATTAAGGAGCAATGTATCACATAATATTATGTAGTTTAGTGTCATTGTAATATTATGTAGTTTAGTGTCATTGTAATATTATGTAGTTTATTTCAGTGTAATATTATGTAGTTTAGTGTCAGTGTAATATTATGTAGTTTAGTGTCATTGTAATATTATGTAGTTTAGTGTCAGTGTAATGTTATGTAGTTTAATGTCAGTGTGATATTATAAAGCTTAGTGCCAGTGTAATATTATGAGGCTAAGTGTCAGTGTAATATTATATAGTTTAGTGTCTGTGTATTTAGTGTCTGTGGATCTAAGTGTCAGAGTAATATTATGGAGCTAAGAGTCTGTGTAATATTATAGAGCTAAGTTTCAGTGTAATATTATACAGCTTAGTGTCAGTGTATTACGGAGCTAAGTATCAGTGTCATATTATGGGGCTAATTGGTTAATGTATTGTTAGCAACTATGTGTCAGTTTAATATTACGGAGCTAAGGGTCAGTGATAAAATATGGAGCCAATTGTCAGTGTAATATTATGGAAGTAAGTGTCAATGTATTGTTATGTAGTTTATTGTCAGTGTAATATTCTAGAACTAAGTGTCAGTGTCATGTTATGGAAATGGAGCGCTAAGTATCAATGTCAAGGAGAGATAAGTATTAGTGTCATATTATGTAGTGCTAAATACCACTGTCATATTATGGAGCGCTAGATGTAATGTGTTATGGAGCGCTATGTATCAGAGTCATATCATGGAGCGCTAGGTATTACGTGTTATCATGGAGCATTAGGTATTACGTGATATCATGGAGCGCTAAGTATCAGTGTCATGGAGCTCTAAGTATTAGTGTCCTATTATGGAGAACTATGTAATATCATGAAGCGCTAAGTGCTAGTGTGATATTATGGAGCGTAAAGTATTAGTGTCATATTATGGAGAGCTATGTATCAGTGTTTTATTTTAAGGAGCGCTAAGTATTAGTGTCATATTATAGAGTGCTAAGCAATAGTGTCATATTATGGAGCGCTAATAATTAGTGTCATATTATAGAGTGCTAAGTTTTAGTGTCATATTATGGAGTGCTAAGTATTAGTGTCATATTATGGAGTGCTAAGTATTAGTGTCATATTAAGGAGCACTAAATGTCAGTATCATATTATGTAGTGCCAAGTATCAGTGCCATGTTATGGAGTGCCTAATATCTGTGCATTAAAAATGAATTAAACTCTGAAATGTTTAGAATTAAATGTTTGGATACACTTTCAGTGAAGGCGTTATCGAATTGTTTCAATGAATAATACTGCAACGACTTGATTCACAATTATGCATCACTTATTTGTATCGAGTACGTGTCAATGCATTACTTATTTATATCGAGTACGTGTCAATGTATCACTTATTTGTATCGAGTACGTGTCAATGCATTACTCGAGGTAAGTTCCAGTAATTGTACCAGAGTTAAGCGTTAACGACATATTCTGTAACTGTTTGAAAGTGAATTTTTTTTTTTTATCTCAGTGCTGAATAACTGCCAGAGTTATAAGCAGATTAAATCAGCCGATCTATCTAAAAAAAAGCTTCAAAAACACATATTCTTGATCAAATATTGAGAAAATACAAACTATAATATAACAAAATATACATAATATAAAAATTAACGACCACAAACGCAATCCAAAATTTTTTCTTTTTTTTTTTTATCGAGTGTGACATTCGATCTTCGGAATACGTGAATGTAAATTAAATGATTTTCTCCAGAGCGAAAGAAAAATACAAACAACGTAAAATCAAAAATAAAATAATGTTCATCAATTAAAATTTTCTGTTTTAGCGGCCAGAATGCAAATCTATGCAAAGAATTGGGAATTGTTGCGTTCTTATGACAGTAGACTGCACACATACTGGCGAGGTTGTCCAATGTCTCATCAAATTGTCCCCCTTTGCTGATAAGTCAGCACGTCGCATCAAATTGTCCCCCTTTAGCCGATAAGATTGTACATCTTCTCAGTCTCGTTTCAGGTGATAAGATTTCAGAGGTCTCACTCCCCAAAATTGTCTCTCTATATAAGAATGCGTTTGCTTCATCAAATTATCTCCCTTTGTTGGTAAGTCCTTATTATTTTGTCCATCATTTTCCACCAAACACACACACACACACACACACACACACACACACACGCACGCACGCACGCACGCACGTATGCATGCACACACTTTAGGGGTAAGATTACATGTTTTAAACATTTTCATCTGAGCGAAGCCATTCAAGATGCATAAGATTCAGTACTTCTTGTTGCGCTCCAGCGTTCATTTTCGCTATATTTCCAAACCAGCTTCCAATCTCAAGTTTCTATGCAACATTTACAACATCAACTTGCTTCATTTTCACAAACACTGCGCTTCACTCGGAAGCTTGTACAGTACAGATCTCGCTTCGCCGTTCTTGAACAACAGAAAGTCTCGTTGATTAACATATTTATAAGTGTTCACCGTGGTGATGATGATGTCGTCGCTTGCGCATGCGCCGAGAACTGTTTCTGGACAAAAAGGAAAAATGGTCCCAGTTGCACGTGCGCATGGTCCCACAGAGCGTTTCCTGCTGAAGGAGTGGACAGCTGTAGCCGCCATTTTTCGAGTGAGAGATGACGTCACGCAGTCTAACACGTACGCCAAAACCACACGTCTTGCTGCATGGGCCCCATTCTCCCCATTCGCTCACCTGACAGTCCACCATTACTGAAACAGTATACAGAATATTTTATCCACCATATCTTCCATAAAAAGCAAATTCTAATACAGCAGATATACACATATAGCAAATTCTAATACAGCAGATATGCACATATAGCAAATTCTAATAGAGCAGATATACACACAGAGCAAATTTGAATACAGTAGATCTACAAACAGAGCAAATTATAATACAGCAGATACATACAGAGCAAATTCTAATAAAGTAGATATACACAGTACTAAAGTTATTTATAGACAATTTAGTTTTGCTATTTCTCGGAAATTATTACGCATAATTAAAAGAATTATTCTTCATTCACTCCAAATATCAAATACATATACTAACCGTCATCGCTGAAAAACTTATCGTCTGCAACTTTCGCTGCACGGGGCTCATCAGGTTCTTCACGTGACTGAGTTGCTGAAGGCGTCGTTGCTGCTGCTGCCTTGGCCGGACCGTTGACCTCTCGCAAGTCTGCTTTCTCCGTATGATCACGCCTGCCATAGCTGCCGAAAAGTTCACCTCCTGATCTAGACTTTGGTCTGTTCTCAATGACTTCTGCTTGCTTCAGTTCTGCAGGAGGCCATGACTGAAATGGCCGCAACGTTTCCATGAGGGCTTTGGCGGTTGTAAATGTTCCTGGCCATTTAGCGACAGCTGGACTATGAGATGGATTAGGGAGACCTGAGGCGATCTGACTGTCTAGGGTAACAATTGGACTTCCATTGCTGGGATAAGAATCTGTTTCTTGCAAGTCAGAAGAAAATACGGGAGACACGGGTTCTCCTCTACTTCTGTGCTCAAGGTGAGAAAGAGCTGAATATTTTCCAGGTGAGACTGATGCTGCACTCTCGCCAGAAACGTAGTTTGGATAATGAGATATCTGCAGCTTCGTCTGATTAGGTTTCAAAGCTGGAAACGTCTGAGAAACCGAGGCCATAGTTTGGTCAGTGTGTGCAATATATGGGTTAGCACCCTTTTCTCCGTTCAGCACAGCATCCGCCTCTTCCTCTCCAGAATCTCTTGTAACTATGGTTTCATTAACTCTGATGCTAGTTGAAGGTTCAGGTGAGGGTAGGGCAGGCGTCGCGTTGATGTCTGGAATTTCAGAAATCGCAACGTCTGTTTGCAGATTTGGGAGATGTTGATTACGTGACAATTGACCTCTTTGCTCTTGATCTCCTTGATCTTGGTCACTTTGGTGCTGCTGTCGATCGCCTGCAGCAGGGTCTTCGGACTGCATCAACTGTTCTCTTGCCCTAGAAAGCGTACTTTTGGTGCCAGCTTTTGCAACTTCGTTAGACGTTTCCGCTGTCACGTCTTTCTCCAGCTGAAATGTGCCCAACAAAGGCGTCGGTGTCGTCGTTGTTGGTGTCGTTGTCGTGGAAGCTGTCGTCTTTGGAGAAAACATCACCATGTTGGAACTATCTTTGGTCCTGGCCGCAGAAATGGGTCCTTTTCTTTCGTATTGAGCCACCCGCTCTACATCCACAAAAGCTATTCGAGGTAGCTTTGAGTATTCAGGGTATAAGAAGGCACTGGCTGGATGGTCAGGGTATGACGACGTGATCTCGTAGATATGCTCCTGTGGAAACGACGGCCATCGAGGAGACGTGAAGGTGTAGCCCTGGTCGATCCCAGCGTCCATCGGCCGCAGGTTCAGGTGAGCTCGGCGACGCCATCGTCCATTGTGGCAAAGGTCTAATCTGTCCACCCCTACGAACCAGTCAGGACTTGGTACTATCTTCACCACGAACGAGACCTGACGACCAGAAAGATGAACGTCACTAGAGGTAGTTCTTTTACGACTGGTGACAGTTGTCTCAAGTTAAAAACAAATGTTTATGATGACTGCACCAGCAAGATTTAAAATAAAGTGTTTAAACATAAATTAAATAGAGGCGCTGTGTGTGTGTATCCTGTTATGAACGTATTCTGTAAAGGTTGACTACTGAATAGAACTAAGCTTAAACTAAATTAAATTAAATTAAATTAAATTAAATTAAATTAAATTTGTTTTTGATACAACAAAGGCCTGAAATTCTACCTTGGAGTGCAGGCCATCGGCCAAGATAATAGAAGATGTCCTCCCTTCACCGCTTCTGATGGCTTCGCAGTTGAAGGTGTCGTAGACGCCATGATAACCTTGTGCTTCCATGTCATAGAGCAGAGAGTCGCTGCTTTCCATGAATCGCCGAAAAGCGGGGCTCGAGAGATTTCCCTCAGTCCACATTTGGTATTCTCCGCTGTGTGTTCGTCCTGAAATGGATCAGAGTGATTTAGACGTTATTTCTGTTCATACCCAATGAGCACAACACTCTAGCACCTTTGGCTGTGTGTTCGTCCTGAAATGGATCAGAGTGATTTAGACGTTATTTCTGTTCATACCCAATGAGCACAACACTCTAGCACCTTTGGCTGTGTGTTCGTCCTGAAATGGATCAGAGTGATTTAGACGTTATTTCTGTTCATACCCAATGAGCACAACACTCTAGCACCTTTGGCTGTGTGTTCGTCCTGAAATGGATCAGAGTGATTTAGACGTTATTTCTGTTCATACCCAATGAGCACAACACTCTAGCACCTTTGGCTGTGTGTTCATCCTGAAATAGAGCATAGTGATTTAGAATGTTATTTATGTACATACCCAAATGAGCAAAAGACAATAGTGAATATGGTCACTGTTGCTTGATTTATAACAGAATCTATGTGGCGTTTGATAATTGTTTTCTTCTTTGCGATACAGCATCTGTTTCCCTAATAGTGGCTTTATTTTCCCTTCATTAATGCACTGACAAGGTGGCCATTTAAATCATTTTATCATCGATCTCAGACTCGGTAATATTATTGGATGGAATATGACATCAAAATATTATTGGATGCGATAATATCTGAAATGATTTATTAACGTGATAGTATATTGCATGATAATATTGGATGAGGTATGACACTGATAATATTATTTGCTACTATTTAGCATATTATTGGACATAATAATATTATTTGGCCTGATTACATTGTTGGGCATGATAGTATTATTGTGCACTCATAACTTTTGCTCGAGTATGATAATATCATATATTAGTATCCAGACATGACGTCATTGTTTACTGATAATGTTTTCTGCGGACGTGGTGACGTTGATGTTTACTGTAGCGTTTTCTGTGGACATGATGACGTTATTGTTTATGAAAGTGTTGTCTCGGACATGATGATGTTGTTGTTTACTGATAGTGTTTTCTGTGGTCATGATGACGTTATTGTTTACTGATAGTGTTTACTGTGAATGTGATTATTTTGTTGTTGTTGATATTACTGATTTTGTTTTCCGTGACTATGATGATGCTATTGTTAACTCATAGTGTTTGTCTGTGGACAGAATGTTATTGTTTGGTGCAGCCATTATGCAACCTTATTACATACTGATAGTGCTGTCTGCGGGCACGATGACATTATTACTACTTACTGATAGTGTTTTCTTTGGACATGATATTGTTGCCCAGCGTTAGTTCTTCCTGCGGACATACTACTTTTCTTGTCCTTTCAATATGACTAACGTTGGGCATGCCTGTGTGTTAGTTTTCATGACACTGAATGTCACCAGGCCTCACTTTCGTGATTGGCCAATTGTACACATCCTTCAGTTTCTACCGTTGCTAATGCTTTATTCCTCAGACTGCTTTAGGTAAGTGACAGCATATTTTCTACCACAGCACATCACAAAACGATCTTCATTAATTTGAGGATGTTTTCTTTGACTGACACCCTACTCGCAGTAAATGAGTGTTTTCTCAACGGACGCGGCACATGGAATAAGCCTGGTAAACACTGGCCCATTTGTACACACTCTTAGTGTTTAGCCATATGATTCGCAAATATTTCCAGTCCCCACGACATCACCTCACCTAAAAGAAAATAACAAGCTTATGGCAGTCTACTTTATGGTGAATATACACTTGATGGTAGGAGCAGCGTACAGCCTGTTTGAAAGCCGACTTCCTTTCAGTGATTGACAATGTTTGCTAGAAGGTCACATACGTTCACTTACATAAACATGCACGTACACACACACACACGCACACACACACACACACACACACACACACACACACACACACACACACACACACACACACACATACAGAGCTAAATGCATGAAAGTAAAATAATGTTAATGAACACTGTAGTTAAAATTAAACTTTTATAAGCACATATACACGTTTGTCTCACATGTACAAACTAGTGCATTAAATGACCACACATAATCAAGGACCTCATATATATATATATTGTGTGCGCGCCTTTGTGTATGGATAAATGTTATGTATGTCTCTGTGTGTTGTGCGTGGGTGTGTGGACAGTTGGATAGGTGCTTGAGCGGTTGGTGCATTTTAAATTTTGTTTTAAATCTCTGATTTCCGTTTCAAATCAATACTACTTTCCGAGTTTCCATGTGCGTGCCAGTATGTGTGTGTGCTTGTGTGTGTGTGTGTGTGTGTGTGTGTGTATGTGTGTGTGTCTGTGTGTTTGTGTGTGTGCATTTCTTTCTTTCTTTCTTTCTTTCTTTCTTTCTTTCAAGATGTGGTACAGAAGCAATTTTGTGAGAATTATCCAACTTTGAATTTGTCGGACGCGACTATAAGGGTAAGTGAAGTTTTCATGTCGATCGTGATAATAAAAGTAGGATCTCTGGGCCCATGAGTTGAGAGGAAGACAAATGGCGATCCTTGTTAAGATGGTCATTTTGTAAAACTAGAAAAAAATATAAAACCGTGACAGATTAAATTACAGTATGGTATATTTTTCATTGTTTTAATCGTAGACGTTATTTGCGAGCATTTCCATTCGACTGACGTTTGCTGGCAGTATTTCAAGACTTAGGTCTTTGAGCAGCGTTTTGTGGACAGTGACCAAGACGGGTTCCTAATTTACAAAGACAATTCTGTCACGTAACTCATAGTTTATCTCTTGGCTAAGTTTCTTTTCCTGTCATTTATAGGTCTGTTTGCGTGTGTAGATTGTAACTGACATCCATCTCGACATTTTTGTTGATGGATACGCATGACTGATTTGTAATCTACGCATCTCCAATCCACTTCCGTAAATTATTCAGCTTTTGCACGTCAAGGCCATTATCAGTAGCTAAATCAAAAGTACTTCTCTTCTCAAGTCAGCAGCACACTTAATGTGACTTCGAGTGAGTTTGCTTACTCGAACAGCTGGCATACATTTAGAAAATTCCGAAGTATCGTTTCTGGTAATTATCCTACAACCTTTCTGCCACATATATTCTTTAAAAGGTAGGGGCTAAATTAAATATTACAATGATCAGGGAAATCATTGCAGTCTGAGAATCTCTATTGGCTGTACCTACATTTAGATATTTTGCGACTGACGTTTATTTTCAGTATCTATATTTAGACTTTTTTTTACTGACATCTATTGGCAGTATCTATATTTAGACTCTTTTTGACTGACGTCTATTGCAATAGCTATATTTAGACTCTTTTTGACGGACGTCTATTGGCAATAGCTATATTTAGACTCTTTTTGACTGACGTCTATTGGCAATAGCTATATTTAGACTCTTTTTGACTGACGTCTATTGGCAATAGCTATATTTAGACTCTTTTTGACTGACGTCTATTAGCAATAGCTATATTTAGACTCTTTTTGACTGACGTCTATTGGCAATAGCTATATTTAGATTCTTTTTGACTGACGTCTATTGGCAATAGCTATATTTAGACTCTTTTTGACTCCCGTCTATTGGCAGTAGCTATGCTTGCATTCTCCTTTCGACTGATGTCTATTGGCAGAAACTATGCTTGCATTCTCCTTTCGACTGATGTCTATTGGCAGAAACTATACTTGGAATCTCCTTGTGACTGGCGTTTACTGGCAGTACTTACACTGAGGATCTCCTTATGACTGACGTCTGTTTACTGGCAGTACTTACACTGAGGATCTCCTTATGACTGACGTCTGTTTACTGGCAATACTTACACTGAGGATCTCCTTATGACTGACGTCTGTTTACTGGCAGTACTTAACACTGAGAACTGAACTGTTGAAACCGGACTTCAATACACCATTTCTCTATCAACGCGAAGATATATATCATATTGTTACACTCTCAAGCTATACACGTATTTCGCTTTTATGCTTTCAGTCTGTGTCTTTGACTATTTGTTAAACCTTTCTTTCACCGACTTCGCAGATATATACTTTCAAGCTATTTGTATTCAAGCCAGCCAAGACACGAGAGATGGGATAAATACGCAAGAAAGAAGAAGTGGGTTGAACTAGGAACAAGGGCTCTTGATTTGCACAAAGCACCGCCAGGTGTACTAAGTCAACACCGAGAGCTCACTTAATAACGTCTGTCATTCATTTCCAGTTGGAAACTTTGGAGGCAAGGGATCCACGCATCCCCCGTTTCTCCAAATTCTGCTGGAAAATTTGCTAACGATTCCCAGGAACCCGAAGGATGGAAAGAGAACTTTCGCTTGCATCGCGATTATACGCGTCGTCAGCGATTGTAATCATTGTGTCGTCATTGCTGCCGTCATTGCTATCATCGTATTTTGCTGTTGTTCTTCTGCTTTCTGCTTGTTCCCGTTTTTCTTGTTTGCCCTTTTGTTTTCTTCTCCTGTTCTTTTTAATGTATTTGTTGTTGTTTGTTGTTCTTGTGCTTTCTGCTTGTTCCCGTTTTTCTTGTTTGCCCTTTTGTCTTGTTTTCCTATTCTTTTATTTTTATTTATTTATTGCTGCTTGTTCTTGTTCTTTCTGTTTGTTCCCGTTATTTTTGCTTGCCCATTTGTCTTGTTCTCCTGTTTTTCGTTTTATGCATATTTTGTTGTTCTTGTCTTTCTGCTTGATCTCGTTATTCTTGTTTGACCTTTGGTTTTGGCTCTCTCCTTTTATGCATTTTGTTAATTGCTGTTGCAAACTTTTCTTCTGTGTCTCTCTCCTCCTCCTCCTACTACTACTGATGATGTTGTAATGGTGGCGACGATTTTAATGATGATGCTAGTTTCTAAACTGATAGGCTTAATAGAAAACTAAGTAATTCACCGACAAACAAAACATAAGAGGATAAGGGGAACTAACTGAAAATGATTGACAAGGGGAGCTAATCTAAACATGAATTATTTTCTTTTTCTATTCAAACAGATCGAATGCCGATTGGGCTTCACGGATGTACCAAAATACCACAATGCACGGCAAATAGCCTCCCAATACAGTGATAACTTGCCAGTGACTTCACAGAGCAATGCTAGACACGAGCACTGCAATCAACAAGAGTGAGTGCATGCGTACTTACAACAACCAGACCTTGAGCGGAAGCTGCAACGGCTGCTAGATGTAGTGACTGGTCTGAAAGGCAGGAGTTCTCTGGAATGATGCATAATGTATTTTATTGACACCCCGACGCCTCCACCCATCCCCAAGGATCCATGACCACTTCAGATAATCAAGCAGTGTTTTGGGTAAACAATGTGAGTTCATTGTGACTTGAAATTACATAAGCAATGTAAGAAACTTAAAATAATAAGTGAATATTGCAATTGAACAGGTCGTCCAGGATCCATAGGGATACAAATTATGAATAATATGTTTTGATGAAGAATCTGGATTTACAAGTGAATTGAAGGTGTGGGGGTGGGTGGGGGTGGCAGAGGCTACAGTTTTAAGATGAACACTATGAATATATAGTGGCTGATCTGGAATGATGACTGCAGTATTTTGATGAACATCCTAAAACCTAACCATAACAATTACAACAGCAACAATTGCATTTAAGAAAACCCAACAATTATAAAGTTTTATTTACGATCAGCAGATTGACTTAATGCTGAATTGCATTTAAGAAAACCCAACAATTATAAAGTTTTATTTACGATCAGCAGATTGACTTAATGCTGAATTCACACGATCCCCAACTCCTTTCGATTAAACGGACACCTTACATATTTACCCCAGTCGTTGCACGCACTAACTGACATGTAACTGCAGCATGTAACACGTTCTGTTTAGTCTTGGAGCGTGCAACAGAGAAGTTGGAAAGGGACAGAGGTAGGATAAAAGCAAGGTGTGTGTGTGTGTGTGTGTGGCGTAGAAGAGGGAGATCTGTGCCGACTTGGGAGTAGGGTAAGGGCTCAGATTGAAAGCATGATGAGTCACTATTGCCAAAATATGTCTCGTCTTAGAAATAAGGGATTAATTTCGCCAGTAACCAAACAACGAAAAAAGAAAAAGAGGCAAGGCAAAGTGTACTGGTTACTGAGTCACGAAATGACAAGGCCTTTCACAATATATCCAGCTAATCTCTTACAGTCGCGGTTTCCTTCTTAAACTATATGGAGAAGGCTTAAAGAGCATAAGTGTGGGAGTGTATGTTTAGTCTTCACGAGTGTGAAGGGGATTTGAACCAAGTCACCATATGGTTGTGCCATTAAACGAGCGTTGAGTCACGTGGGTGTTGATCTCCTGTTTGATACCACTGCCCCCGACCTTTTAATAGTTCCTCCAAACTATTCTTGGAAGGTTTAGGATTCGGTTTATTGCGTCATGATGAGATCACCATTGTGGTTTTCTTTTGTTTTTTTTTTCTCTAAGATTTCTCTCTGTTTTGCTTCCCCCTAGCTGGTGTAAATATATACCATTTCATTTGTCACTTAGTGCACGCTTAATAAATCACTGAAGAAATATGTTTTTAATCATACACGTTACAATGCACAGGACAAACATTAAAACATACCAGATTTGTGTACAAAAACATTTTATTGTTTGAAATTATGTAGGTATTTATTTCGGTTGTTAGCTAATTCTTGGCTGGTATTGGTTGGTTATTGTTGGTTTGGCTTTATTGGTTGAAGCTGGCTGATTTGGTTTTGAATGGCGTTTGTCCTGATTGTTGGCTGATGCTAGTTGGTTGTTGTTTGGCATGGATTCGTTGGGTGGCGTATGTCGGATGATTGTTGCTGGCATATTCGTTGATGACTAGTTGATGTTAATTGGCTGCGAGTTATTAATTTGTTTATTGCTATTAGATGATTGTTGTTTATTGCAGACGATACTTACAAATTCTAACATTAAAATTATAAAATAATAAAATTATAATATTAAAGTAATAAATAATATAAAGAAAATATTTTATTTCTCATAGTTAAGCGTACCTGAACGTCTATAACAAATGTATTTAATATTACATGTGCATATCATTCTTTCCTTTTCAAATTATGTCCGAATTAAATTTTGGAATTAAATAATGTCGTTTCACAAAGATCTATTTTAATTTGAATGGCTAAGAGTCTAAGAGTCCGTTTTAATGTTCTTTGGGTAAGGAGGGCCTAGTATTGTGCGAGCAGTTTTCTTGTTTTCCTGTCCAGTTATTTATGTCGCTTGAGGTTCAGTCTTTGAAATCCATGTATACCCGTATTTTGTTTGTGCCATTTAGTTTTGAACTGAGGATTTTTTAAGATTCGTTTTCGTATTCTCTTTTAACCGTGGTCTTTACTTTGGCCTGCAGATATAAAATCCTAATTTGCATCTTTTATCCACAGAAACATGTAAATTGTACATCTGATGTATCTTCTCTGGACAACAAGTTCTCTCCCATTTTAAGTCTAAATTTCGTCTGAATATCCTCGTGGAAAACCTTGGCAGTACTATTCAAAGAAATTACGTCATTTCGTTTTATTTTACCTTTTGGAACTGCATTCGCAGACGATGGTCTGATTTAGTGTTCTACTTGCATTTTGTATCCCATCTCTTCACGACTAGACAGACACTTGCATTTTGTATCCCATCTCTTCATGACTAGACAGACACTTGCATTTTGTATCCTCTCTCTTCATGATTAGACAGACACTTGCATTTTGTATCCCATCTCTTCATGACTAGACAGACACTTGCATTTTGTATCCTCTCTCTTCATGATTAGACAGACACTTGCATTTTGTATCCCATCTCTTCATGACTAGACAGACACTTGCAATTTGTATCGTATCTCTTCATGACTAGACAGACACTTCGCAATGGTAACGTAACGAGTAGTAACGAGGCGTACTTTTGCTGTGCATTGCATGCGAGTGTCATTGGTTGTCCTTGAGACACTACTGGCATGATCTTTTATTGCCTCAAGTGTCCATACATGAAGAGATGGATTGTGTGTGGGATGAAATCGCTCATTGTTTCACGGTCAAGTGTTCACTATTGCTAGATTTCTTCTCCATTTCTTGCTGTCAGTACTTTCATTATTATTATTATATTTTGTAATAGTTGGGAAAATCTGCATATTGAAACTGCTGTGGTTATTTCTAATACCAAAACGAAACTATGAGAAGCTTTAAAAAGGCGCCCACAAACGTGAGTTCACTTACACAAACATTCTAACATTTGTGCACAATCAGTACACGCGCACTCGAAGGGACGCTCTCTAAGTGCTGACTGGTGGTTGAAATGGAGTCTTCTCTTCTGTCAAGAACCTGCACTTCGGTTTGTGTCAGAACTAATCACATGCCTAATTCGCTGACGGTGATTTTTTGCACGTGACCAGCCAGACAGTGCGTCACCTCATCCAGTTCAAGGCAGGCCCGGCATCTTTCACTCATATTCCAAACTGCTCCGGCGGATCTCCCACCATGCAATTCAAGACACGTGTCGGTGTCCTCAGGCAATTAAAACCTCCTCGTTCCACAACTTATCAGTGGAGCGGAAATTGACGAATGGTCTGGGAGTGCAAACAAATCTTTACGTTTCAGCAAGACTCGAATTCACTTCAAGGTAAACCAGCACCTGATGATGACAGCGTAGTCTTCATTTACGTAGGTCAAAGTTCAGACCTACTTGTTGGAGGCTGAGTAATCAGCCTGGTGGTGGTCGGGCAATCAAATGGCGCTGCCTTGTCCACTCAGTGACTGCTTGCATGCACCCCACGTCACTGCTCTCACAAAGGAAACAGATTTAGGGATGTTGTCGGAGATTGTTTCAGAGTACTGCGAAGGGTAAATGTCAAAATGGGTAAAAATAGAACTGCACAGCGGTTCCGAAAACAACCGTAATGACCTAGTTAAGTTTCCCTCACCTGCATTTTTTTGTCCGACATGAATAGAGTTATTGCTATGCACTATTTGGAGTATGAATAGAGGCCGTCAAGATTTTTTAAAAAAAAAGAAAACTATTTAACTACTTTCCAAAACTAACAAATAATAATATAAGGAACAAGTTAAACTTACAGATGATGTTTTTATTTTAGCATACAAATTCCGCAACTTTTAAATGCAGTGAGTGAGTGTGTGTGTGTGTGTGTGTGTGTGTGTGTGTGTGTGTGTGTGTGTGTGAGTGTGTGTGTGTGTATGTGTGTGTGTGTGTGTGTGTGTGTGTGTGCATGTGCGTGCGTGGTAATGATTTTGTTCAGGAGTTCAGAAGTACATGCCTCAATGACCATTAAATCAAATTTTGCTTCATTAATTTCTGGATGCCAACAGTAGTCGTCTACCTACTCAAAACCAACCAATCAATCGTGGTCTTGCGTTTCTGGGCGGTCGTGAGATAGTTGTGATGACGTATTCACAAATTTTCCCACAAATATGTCAAGTATTTTGTTGTTGGGCTCTCCACTTAAATTCTCATTTCGAACTCACTGTTTGGATTAGTGCTGTTTTGCCTGGCAGTATGTAATAAGGCAGACTCCATCAGAAATGAAAGTACTACACATGGGTGTACTGATTATATTTATTAATGTAACACATTCCAAAGTAGAGGATTGCAGACACTCCTTTCTTATTCGAATCCGGAAGTTCAACACCAAACTGTAGTGGCTGCACCCACCGAGGATCACGTGCACTCTCAGAAAAGTCGCAAATACAGAATGAGTGGTTGTGACATATAACACATTTACTTAGGGAAGTAATTTCTCTATCACTCTCCCCACCCCATCCCCACACACAAAACAACAACCACACACACACACACACACACACACACACACACACACACACACACACACACACACACACACACACACAAACACACACATACACGCACTAATAAGATTATTAATAAACATTAACACTATTTCTTGCATAACAATGCACTGAAAGAGATATAAATAACAATAACCGATATCTCTTACACACAAACACACTAAAGGAATATAAATAACCTTAACATTAGGTGCCATGCAACATCTATAACATTATTTCTGAGTGCAGAGTGCAATGATTATTGGATGTAATTGTCTGAGAATGGGTGTGAGGAAGAAAAAGGGTATTTTCGTACATTAAGAATGCTTAATTTTAGGAACAAGGAAAGTTTGCAAAGCTGTCTCCATACTGCCACCGCCTCTGAATAACAATAAAGGCCAGACGTATATTTATGCAGGAGCATTACTTCCCTTTCATGCCTGCAACTTTAGCTCAAGTCAGGGCGTTCAGCGGAAAAAGAGGGTTAAATCATTTAGCCTCACCTATTTTGGGGTAAACGCAAAGAACAACAATAATAAACCAAAAAAATCTTTACTTTATCTTAAAAATAAATTTAAAAAATATGGGTGCAACTAAATGCCACGATCTGACGATGCAACCCCCAGCAAAGTACAGTATTTCTGGTCACACCATATTTCGCGACACCTATTTTCATTTACTTCTTAACCAGCGTGTTGTCGCAACCGTTTGGCTTTATTCGTTCTGATTTCTTTGGTGTGTGATTAATTTTGAGTGAAACGGGTCTTACAGTGCATGTTTGATATAACATCCCACACACACACACACACACACACACGTTGTTTTTATATTATTTTAAGAATATAATGATGCATGCTTATAGATTTATTTCTTTATTTTCATGGTTGGTATGTTTACCTTGAGTCTAATGGTACGTATTTGAGAGGACAACTCTAGCAAAGACTACGGAGCATAAATGAAGAAAGGAAAACTATCTGGAGGCACCATAAACATGAAAGGTAATTGGAACATATTCAAAAGTGATGACAGAGCTTTGAAAGAGACTGGAAAATGTCGCAATGTGGCTGCAGAAAGGAGACAGGAAAACATCCCAATGTGGCTGCAGAAAGGAGACAGGAAAACATCCCAATGTGGCTGCAGAAAGGAGACAGGAAAACATCCCAATGTGGCTGCAGAAAGGAGACAGGAAAACATCCCAATGTGGCTGCAGAAAGGTGACTGGAAGACATCCTGTGGCTGCAGAAATAAGCAAGACCAACTCTGCACCAAAATTACTTCAAAACAGAGCGAACTACAATCACTTTACCAAAAATCATGAATTTTTGCTCTAATCCAACTCTGGAGTTTGAGCTATACTGCCGTCCAACCCAGGTAGCAGGATCCCTTAAGCAATTCTACCATACGCCACAAGAGGACAACCCAGGAGAATTCAGACATCCTACTTTAGTCTGGCACTAAATGGGTCACTAATTAATGACGTGAAGAATGGATCCTCCCCGCATGTATTTCCCCATTCCACAAGCATCTTGCCTAATGGCTTGCTGGCTGACCACACTTCATTAACCCATTCACTCTCAATTCATGCTCACTTTGCACCTTTGCGCATCAAAACCAAAAAACCACACAGACATTAGAAACAGAAAAGTTCATCTTAATTAGAGTGTGCACTAAATGCCCTCAACCTTCTCACATGCAAAATAAGGCAAAACATGATTTAAAGTTTTCTTTTTTAAAAATAGAAATTATTCAAATATTATGAAATGTGCAATTTTTGTTGATCATTATAGATGTTTAAAATATTACGTAATATGTCTATTTTTTTTAAAATACAGCAAGGGTGAATAATTTTGTCACACAGAATAAACATACGACTACTGAACTCTGAAAGAGAGTGGAGGACATCTAAATGTGGCTACAGAACACTACAGAAGACTGAAATATGTAACACAATGTCTACAAAACTTTACAGGCAGCTGAAAGACATAAGACTGTTGCTTCAAAACGTTAAAGGAGTCTGAAAGACATAGCAATGTTGCTAAAAAAAAATGTAAATGAAATTGAAAAAACATAATAATGTTACTAAATATCTGTGTGTGTTTGGTGTGTGTGCTTATATGTGGTTTTTGTCTCTGCTTCTACGCGTGTGTCTGTATGCTTCTATGTGTGCCTCTTGTGTATGTGTATTTGTGTGTATGTTTTTTGTCTGTGTGTTTGTGTGTGCATGCGCACTTCCCACTTTGCTTTCACGACAGGTGCACGTCAGGTGCCACTCGGAGTATCGAGCAGACAGCGAATGTCTGCTTGAATCCCACGATCCCAAATGCAGCGGCTGTCAGACCACCCGTGCAAATCCCACCCGGTACAGATTCTCTTTGAAGTAAATATTGCACCAATCTGTCTGCAGACGCCTGCCAAAATCTTCTTCAGCATTTCTGTTATAAGCATTTTTTTAAAAATCCCATTGCCTTAAGCTGCATTGTTAAAATTCTTCACTGTGTGCATGTCCATTCCAGCAGCTTATTGCACCCGTCTGTTTAATTTACGGTCTCACGGAGTCAGTAGAAAAATGGTGAGATAATGTTTACAGCACAAACAAAAAGAGGAATGTACAAGAGAGACAAAAGTCTTCTTCAATAAAAGGAAGAAAAAATATACATGATGGCTAGATGTAATTTTATGCTAAAGATTTAATTATGCAGTTGAGTTCGTTAGACTTTGTAATTCCGGGTGTCCTATACTTTTTAAACCTAACATGCGCAAGCACAGACTGACACATGTACACATACGCACACATACACACCAGTTAGAAACCCGCATATATATTACAAACAGGCTTAAACACACTTAGTAACTCACATAAAACAAACACACACATACCTACACACCACTCAGAAACTCATACATAATATACATTTCAACAAAGTAGCGGGAGACAACTTGTGACAAAGAGGTCAAATTCTAATCCAGTAATTCTCAATCTTTCGTGGCCAAGGTCACATTCAAAGTTTTAGAAGAGTTTGGCGGACACCATCAATTTTTCAAAGCTTATTTTTGTACTGGACATTAATTAAATAATAATTAAGCAAATCATCACATTTAGTAATACGTAATACATGTATCTATACCATTCAAGCGTGATTACTCTTTCACTATTACTGTGTGGATTTGCTCTTTGTGAATGTCTGGAAGATGAATTAAGTAGCTTTTACAAAATAGATACCATAGGCAGGCAGTTTTAATCTTATTTATTTTTAAAAGTACAATTAAACTAGTGGCCGAAATATATTTATTATTCTTACTTTAGAAGCCACTTATGGTTAATTTAAATATTCTTTCTATTTTCACTTGTATCAGGATTTCGACAAGTAAACATACAAATATATAAATGAATAAGTAAACATATAAATAAATAAATAAAACGTTAAGCACAATTTTTATTGTTACATTTATCTGGACTTCTAGAAGCATACAAATATGAATAATATTTATAAGCGCTCACGTCTGAAGTGAACAGAGAAAAGATATTATTAATTCAAGTGCTTTTTTTTGTAATAAATGCTTAGTTTTAAAAAAATTGCAGCTATATGAAGAAAAAACAAAAACTAGACCGAAAAGGACAACACAAGAAAATGAAGATCGAGAATAAGAACAAAAAGAAAAAGAACAAAGAACAAAACTAAGAACAAAAAGTAAAAGAAAAACAAAAAACAAAAAGGAAAAATAACAAGAACAACAAGAAAATGAACAGAAATAAAAATAAAAATTCACAAGGTGATCGAACAACTTTAAGAAATTACTGATATTGCTGAATATGATCATTATGGATATAGGTGCAACTGATGATGATGATAATGATGATGATAGCAAACAACGATGTGATAGTTATTGAGGTAAAATTCACGATGCTGAATTTGAGATAACTTTGACATTCGATGCTAATAATATCTTTTAACAAACAATACAGGTTTCAGTTATTAGATGATAATCAGCGCTTTAAAAGCCAGTTCTTGCATTTCCCTATATTCCTGCGCCCTTTCCCCACTCAGTATGAAATGCAGGTTACAAGGATCTTTGTTTATTTACTAATTTTCTAGACGTACCCTACAATTACCCTAATTACCAGCACGTAGCCACCAACCTACATCTTCTAGAGGAGAGGTCTCGCTTGTTTATGTCTGACTGCAAGGAACAGTTCACCTGCCTGAACTAAGGGAACTGTGCCCCGTCCTTGACCTCCAGGCGTGCAGACCGAAGTGCTTACGTCTGCATACGTGCAGGCGTAACAAGCAGGTGTCAGTAAATTCGTCGTTGTGCACTGTGTAGGTCATTGGTGGGCATCACCTGGGTAGGAGGAGTGTGTAGTTTACCCACGATCATTTATCAGTTGGCACACATAGTGCGCACATGCACACATACACACACACACACACACACGCACGCACGCATTCATGCAGAGTCGCTTGTGTTCTGGCCAAGACTTAGACTCAAAGCTTCACAAAAGTGGACACCTGTTCACGAATAAAAATTACGTGCTAAATAATATAAATTTCACTGGTTCTATATTGGGTATTTTAACTTGCGAGTCATACTTTCAAAGCAGCTTCATATTTCCGAATGGGCAAGACGATCGAGAGTAATGTACCTTCCGGAAGTTCTTTCAGGAAGAGTTTTTTCCAGGAACTCCTTTTGCCTCCAAATAAATACATGTAACATATTACTGAAAGAGAAATTATGCGTATGTAATTCGGATCACTTTTTATTCGCATAGATTATTCATGATAACCTATAAAGTATGTAATGAGATGAGATGGGATTCATTAACCGCGCGGATGTGCACACAAAATGGAAAACTAATGTCCATATACGATATGTAACGACGATTAATACGTCACAATTCACAGGCAAAAATGTCTTCCTTACTGAACTGTAAAATACCCTGTATTAGTACTCAGTGATCTTCAGGAATAAACAAGACATTAAAACTGTACTTGCAGTGGGTTAAGAATAGGTTTAGGGATAGAATTGCGGTTAGAGTCTTACGTTTATATTTTGTTATCTATAATATATTATATTTTATATTTTATTTATAGTATTTTTGTTTATTTCTTGTTATCTGTGGTATCTTTTTATATTTTGTAACCTATAGTATCTTATATTATATTTTGTAACCTAAGGTATCTTATATTATATTTTGTAACCTATAGTATCTTATATTATATTTTGTAACCTATAGTATTTTATATTATATTTTGTAATTTATAGTATCTTATATCGCAAATGTAATTTCTATATACTAGCAAATGGATGGCCTAACGATGAACAGATGAATCGAAATGGTCCCACTACTCTTTTCACAGAGAAGGAAATATATGTCACTCTTCCTTCCAGTCATCTGTCGAATTTTGACAGCCTGCCATGAGTCATACAATGAAAAAGTGACTAGGCAGCAATCGTGACACACACTGTCTTCAGTATTCATTTGGTGTTTTTAACTTGCTCGTTTATCGGAGACAGCACCTCTCAGGCATAAATACACGTGTTTGCAATTGCCACATACGAATTAATTTATTATAAAAATTAATTGTATTAGTGAATACATGACTAATAGAAGAAATGATAGCTACATATAGATAGGGTAGGTAGGTAAGTAGATATATAGATGGCCTAATTAAAATAATACTAGAGAAGTCATTGCTTAATTTAAATTGTCAAACAGTGCGGTTTGTTTTGGTGAGTTGTTATTTTTTTTATTTTTTTTTGTTGTCAGATGAGTAGCGAAACAACTGTGGCCGAATAATGAAACACAATAATAATAGGAGTTTGCACTGATCACAATATTGTTCAACAATTATATCGAGGCATGAACTCGATAAACATGGTATGACGTCATCGATTAGATCCAAACAGATGAATGGTCTATATGTCTAGTATAGCTTTATAAGGTACTATCACCCGGAGACGAAATGTGACTGTTGCACTTGTTATAACAAGAATATACATTTATATAGTGACTGCAATCATTTATTTTGGCTTACTGACACGCCATCGACATTTTTTTTTTTACTTGTTTGCCCTCAATACTGATATGCCAGTGAACCGTTCTGAGACGACGCAGCGACAGCTTTTACTGCCTTGAACGTTAGATCTGGATCCGGAACTTTTCGATCACTTTATCAAATGCAAGATTTAAAATAATCCATTCTTTTGAAAAGATTATTTCCATCAGGATGCGGATAGACTATTTATATTGACCATAAACTCAAGTGAGTGACCTATATTAGTGAGTATTGCGCATTTAAATCTAGTGGTGGTTTCTAGAAAACCAGTTGGAGAACCACGAATTTGTGATGGTCATTCACGTACAATTAGTGAGTATTACGCCTTTAAATCTAGGACAGATTTGTGGTGGTCACTCGCATATTCGATTTCACGGGCAACTTTAATGCTAAACTCGCCTGTGCATATTATATCATTTTGAAGAAGACTTGTGTACAATAAATTGTCTAGTGGTAAACTACAGTGTAGAATTACAATGCATGCGTTTAGGGAGGAGGGGAGGGGCGGGGGTGGTGGTGGGGAACTTATGTAAATGTTCGGGTGGTGGGGAACTTATGTAAATGTTCGGGTCTATTCGTTCCGAACTTTATTTCTTAAGCTTGCTCTTTTATCGTCCCATTCGACGACAAGACTCACTAAGCGCACTATTTCAACTAGGTCGCACTACCTCAACTAGGTCGCACTATCTCAACTAGGTCGCACTATCTCAACTAGGTCGCACTACCTCAACTAGGTAGGGCGCAATTAAACGTTGCCGGTAGCTTGTATTTTGCTCCTTTCAACGCGAACCGAGTGTGATCTGGTTGTCTTTGGGAAACGCATCCAAATGAAACCGGTTTCACGCTGCTAAGTTTGAATCGTTTGAGAGAGACTACCGTTTTACATCTGCGCCACCGTGTCTCGTCTGTCTCTCCATGAAACAGGTTGTGACTTTTGCTTGCTGAGTTGTCTCGTGTGTCTCTCCATCAAACAGGTTGTGACTTTTGCTTGCTGAGTTGTCTTGTGTGTCTCTCCATCAAACGGGTTGTGACTTTTGCTTGCTGAGTTGTCTCGTGTGTCTCTCCATCAAACAGGTTGTGACTTTCGCTTGCTGAGTTGTCTCGTGTGTGTCTCCATCTAACAGGTTGTGACTTTTGTTTGCTGAGTTGGCTAGTGTGAACCGCTGGAGATGGCGTTACGACCAATGTCCAGTAACTTGGACAGATGACCAATCAATTGGACTAATGACCGATCAGTTAGACTATATTAACCAAAATCAACTGGTTCTCCAACGCGCAGGCTAAATCCCAAACATAATCTACATAAGCACGAGGACCATTTAACAAAATCTTGAGAGACTGATTACCTTCCGATACATTTTGATTAAATCGTGCAGATGTTTTCATCTAATAAATGCTTTATTTTAATTTTATTTTTGTATATTTTTATTTTTGGGTGTGGTGGTGGAAGTGTTGGAAGTCGGATATATTATTTCAGTTACATTCTAAGAACCAAGAAGAATATATTATGTCAGTTAGATTCTAAGAACCAACCAGCATTAACTGTATAAATCGCCATGGGCTAAATTGACCTGGGTTGGAAGCGCTTCTCCTATTGGACTGACTGAGATGGATCATAAAATCAGAAATACAAACCTGTACAAAGTTTTATGCCACTAAATATGAAGATATTTGTCCCTCTAGGACATATCATAAAAGCAGAAATGCACACCTCTGCAAATTGTCACTGATTATGAAAATATTTGCTAAATACCTATGAACAGTTCGAGCAGAGCTAGTATTTGCCCAATCCATTGGATCCAATCGGTGGCGTCAACGATATGAAAGAGCAGTAATCTTGACCGATTGTACAATTCATTGGCAAGCGCGCAATCTTCATTCTGGTCAAAACGATTAATTTGAAGTCGTGTGTGATAAAAACTGTTGCTTTAAATACTGAATGAAGAATGTTTCACCAATGCAACCACATTGCCCATCAATAATACAGTGGCATTCTCTTTTATAAAATCTCTTTTATTCTGAGATAGATATTTTTCTCTATATATTTGTGCGTTTATTTTCTCTGTGGAAATATACCATTACATATATTACAATGCAATAAAGCGTATGTGACTCACTACATTACAAAGTGCAATTATAAATTAATCATAAGCTAAGGCTAAGAAATACTTTTATTTATCAACACGACTGTTAAAGCGCTCAACAAGAAACCATTGCAACGTGCACGACCAACAATTGAAGGAACATCCTGAGAATATTTTCATTCAATAAATCGTATTATTACAACACACATATCGACCGAGTTAACAGAGTCAGCTCGTGAAAACGAGTCCCGTTTTCGTTTCCAAGCGATTACGACGTAAGCGTTACAACAAAACAAAACAAAACAAAACAAAACAAAACAAATTCTGCTTACCAATCAGCTTCGACCACTGGGCATGAGGTCGATACAGCGGATACATTTTTGGGAATTTTTCTGTGGACCACGCCCCGTGAAAAGTTAGTTTGTACTCTGCGAGGGTGTCTGAAGAGCAAAGATCATTCCCGCGTTTATTTCGCCGACCGCGCACCTGTTGTTTGCCGTCCACCACCACCAACGACGCAACAATCAGCACACCGAGCAATATGACAAACGAATAATGCAATAATCCAGACATCTTGCCCTATGGTGTGAACTTACGCAGATTTATCTGCACTTGAGGGTTGCACTCTGGTGATCGAGAAGATAAAGATGCGTGTATTTCAGGTCGCGTAAAGTTCAGGTGATTGGCGAAAGTGCAATGTTCGATTGAATTAAAAACTTAATAATTATATTGCATATTTTGTCGCTTTGTGTAATCAATATTTAAACACTAATTTATCAATTTCTGTTCAATATATCAGTCTGTAGCTTACTTGGTTAATTACTCACTTATAAATAAAAAGATTTACTGATTGTTATTTTGTTTAATATCAAACTGTGAGAACAGATTTTAGCAAAATGAAACCCGAATGTGCCAAAGTGCTCTGAGATTACGTAGGGTAACTCCTGTTATTATGACGATAGTATTGTTGTCCCCTGAATTGTTTGGAAATAAATCACAGATTTTGCGGTTTTGCGGCATTCAACAATTGTTTCGACTTCATGAACCATACGAATGTGTGAGTGCGACAGACTTTGTGGGGATATATAAAAGTGTTTGGATCAACTGAAAGAAAACAGGCGAGGCTTCTGATTGGTTGGATTGCTTATTCTAGGAGAAAGAGAGAGAGAGAGAGAGAGAGCACTGGCCAAAGGGATTGGGGTGTAGAGCGTCTGCTGAGCAGTGACTGGGGAAATAACGAGCGAGAGAGAGAGAGAGAGTGGATGGGTGGTTTAGATAGGGGCAAACTGAGAGAAAAGTAAGGCAATGCACCTAAGTAGGCTGTCGACATACGTTGACCCTGTATATATCGACGTGTGCTGTTATCGATGTAAGTTTATCCTGTATATAGCGATGTGTTTGTGTCCGTGTACGTTTGCACTATATATATATATATCGACGTGCGTTGCTGTCAATTTATATTGACCCTGCATAACCCGATATGATTTGCTGTCGCTGTACGTTGACCCTGAATATACCGACGTGATTTGTGGTCGATGTAAGAGTACCCTGTATATATCGACGTATGTTTATGGCGACTCTCTGATTGTGGTTGGGGGAGGGGTGGTGGTACCTGCTTGTGTGCAACTTTACGTATGACTGACTGACTGAGACTTGAGATCGAGATGTGCACACAGAGGAATTATAAAAGATAGAATGTAGAGGCAGTGATAATTAGAGAGAAAGCGTTCGCGCGTGTGTGTAAAAGAGAACCGGAACAATTTTTTAAAATTTAATTTGATTGTTCTCTGTTTCATATGACAGAAAAATGTGTGTGTGTGTGTGTGTGTGTGTGTGTGTGTGTGTGTGTGTGTGTGTGTGTGTGCGCGCGCGCGCGCGCGCGTGCGTGTACGAGCGAGTGAAAGAGAGAGACGGAAAATAAGCTTTTAATTTAATTCATTGTCTACTGTGTCATATGACAGAAAAAAGTGGGGGGGTAGGGGATATGTTGAGGGGCTGAGAGAGAACAGATAAGAAAAAAAGAGGAGAGAAAGAAGAGATCGAATATAAAAATAAAAGACAAGAAGAGAAAGAGGAGAGAGAGAAAAAGCGAAAGGAGCCATAGAACAAACTAGAGGAAAAGAAATAGAGAGCGAGGAAATGAAAGAAAACATGTCCAAGTGCCTGGAAAACGAAACATTTTATTTACCAGTCCTACGTCATAAAGAAATGCTTATCTTCTAAATAAAAAGATGTGTAATAGTTTAGTAAATCTGTTTTCAGATTTTCTTGAAATGTTGAAGTCTAATATCATGCGTTAATCTTCAAAATCAAATACATTTGAAAAGAATCACAACAAATATTTTATTTTAGATGCATTTAAAAAAAAATTCTGATGATAGTTTGTGTGATAGGTTTCTCTAGTTCCAGACATTTCATGAAATAACCAAAATGTTGTTAAAATTCAGTGGAAGTTGGTTCGTTTCTTTCTAATCTTTCGTAATGTGGCGGTCTTAGCATGCTATTCATTGCTTCTGTAAGAAATCAAACTGTGGTGAGTAAATTTGCCTCTCCCTATTTTAAAATGTAATTGTTATATAAATTGTTGGATTGTCAGAGTAACCCGACCTTGAGCACTCCTTATGATGGTATTTTTGAAAATATCTGAGTTGAAGTAAACGCTCGAGGCAAGAATATTCTAGAAATGCTGGAGTCATGCAAACTAGTGAGTAGTTTTATTTACCCAATGATTATGATTTACGAGAACGAGACCAGCCAATGGTCTGAGATTAAAAAGTTTACTTGCTGTAGAAAATTCTATTCTCTGATCACTTTGAATCTGAAGTGGCAAAAGAAGAAATTTTGAAAGGTTAGCTTGGTGGTGAGTTAGCTGACTGATTGGAAGAGAAAGGACTTAGAAATATTTCATGCACTTTTGCTGATGATATGATATACTTGTGTTTTAATAAGATGTACTATGTGAGTAGACTATTATTCCTACAAATGTTCGAACTGCGTGTAGTATGCTAACAATTACCACTGTTTTGTTATGCTGTATTTATTATGCTGTGAGTATGTATTGGGCTAATAAATACCATTGCAGGAAACTGTAAGTTGAGACTGGAATGTAAGATAGAATGGAGTTATAAAGTGATAGAATGGAAAACTTAGCACTTGTCCCTTGATTATGTTTTTCAGAGAAGACTGGGAAGATGCAGGAATCATCTGTCACTGTGTGTGTAAGCGTAAAGGAATATGCTACACACTTTTAATGTATCATGGCAAAGTATGCTAAGTACATCAGGAAAATTCTAGTAGAGTGAAGTTATCAGAATTACTGTAATTGTTTCTGCTTGAAGGAACTGACACACCAAAGAGGGTGCTTAAGATGGTTTCAAGAGTATAATAGCACATCAGTGTTTTTCACTTGTGAGGAGGGAGACACATGTTGATGTGGACATTGTGACAGTGTGACATTGTTGCAAAAGTAAGTGAAAGACTGTTGAAGAAGCGTTTATCCAGGTTATGCAAAATTATTATTGATTATCTCTAATAACTCCATTTCTGTTCTTTACAGCGCCTGCATATCCACCAAGTGAGAGATGAGTGGTTTCTGCAAGAGGATCATTAATAAAATAAGACTATCCTGCAATTTGTATTGACTCTAATGTTGAATTGTATATTTAGTGATATAGACTGTGTAAACATGTCTGTAGAATATTGATGTCAAGTAATGTATTTCATTGCATTTGTCATATGTATATTTGATTGTTGATTTAATAAATTTATTGACTTTCTTATGCATATTGATAACCTTATGTTGGTGAAGAAAGGTGGTGGATGTGGGGCTAAATATAGATTAAAGACATATTTGTCTTCTCCTTTAGTAAGAAGTTTTCCACCTACAGAAAGATTGTGTAACCGTTAATGTTTATTTTAAATGTTGTTGAAGAGAGACGTTTACAGCGCCTGCATATCCACCAAGTGAGAGATGAGTGGTTTCTGCAAGAGGATCATTAATAAAATAAATTAAGATTCTTATGACTTGTAATTAGTTTTGGGTAATTATTTAAATATAATAATATCCATTAACTAAGTGGCGTTGGTGTCACAATTACCATCCATCAGTATTCATGGCTTTTCTAAGAAATCATACCATCCATTGCTTCTGTAAGAAATCGTTACCTACATCAGCATTCATTGTTCTGAAAGAAATCATACCATCCATCAGTATTCATTGCTTCTGTAAGAAATCGTTACCTACATCAGTCGGACATGGGACAAAGCTGAGATGAGAGGTAAGTATTATATTCTGAAGAGTCTCCCTCTCTCCCTATCTTCTTTAGCTCAGTAAACTCAACTGTATGTCAAGGGTCAATTAAACGTATTTTTCTTCCCCTCAAAAGAAATGGGGTGGGAGGAAGCCAATGTGGAGCGAGAGAGAAAAATAGTTAAATACCCCCCCCCCAATCTGTTAATTAAATAGATTTACAGTGAATGAGAAAAACAGAAAGGATTCGGGGAGTGATGAAACAGAATAAAGCTTCAACTGGAAAAATCCCAACATTTGGCTATTTCTGATAATTTTACCTTTGAACATTTGATTCAGTTGAATAAGATTTGGATTTTTCTAAGACTCCACACGAAGACGGGTATGATTTTCAGATTCCTTCTTTGACGTCCTACCGTGCACACAGTGACAGATAATCACTACCTTTTACATATATTCACCTGCTCTTCTGCGACATCGGTCGTGTCGATATAGAGCCACGTTACACAGCTCGAATGTCATATGTCGATATAGAGCCACGTTACACAGCTCGAATGTCATTTGTTGATATAGAGCGACTTTATACAGCTTGAATGCCGAGTGTCGATATAGACTTTTATAGAGCGACTTTATACAGCTTGAATGCCGAGTGTCGATATAGACTTTTATAGAGCGACTTTATACAGCTTGAATGCCGAGTGTCGATATAGACTTTTATAGAGCGACTTTATACAGCTTGAATGCCGAGTGTCGATATAGACTTTTATAGAGCGACTTTAGACAGCTTGAATGCCGAGTGTCGATATAGACTTTTATAGAGCGACTTTAGACAGCTTGAATGCCGAGTGTCGATATAGACTTTTATAGAGCGACTTTAGACAGCTTGAATGCCGAGTGTCGATATAGACTTTTATAGAGCGACTTTAGACAGCTTGAATGCCGAATGTCGATATAGACTTTTATAGAGCGACTTTAGACAGCTTGAATGCCGAATGTCGATATAGACTTTTATAGAGCGACTTTAGACAGTTCGAATGCCGAATGTCGATATAGGGCCACTGTACACAGTTCGAATGCCGAGTGTCGATACACAACAGAGCTGCTAGATATATGTGTTGATATACTGCCACTTTACGCAATGAATGACGACATGTAATAATGCAGTAATTAACTCCTACAAATTTAAATAATATTTTATTTTATAAATAAATTACTGAACCATGAAAACTGTTAAAATTAACTAGAGTGAACTGAACTATACATTTTCCCCCTTCAGATAAGAGTGACTAAAATATCGCCTACCCGACCGAAAAGTGAGAACTTCAAAAATCAGGTAACAAGGCAGTAATATTATATTCGCCTCGATTTTGTGTTTACATCTGAACAGTTGGCACACTTCGCCACATTCTGTCATGTTCAGCAGACGTGCGATTTTGCTAGTCACCAGGATTTTCTATAACTACTAAATATCGACCAAATGCAATTCTCAAATGTATACTGTGCTTACATTTCAAGCCACTTATTTAGTTCTCCAACATAGAAAAAGATGGCCGCCTGAGACTAGAATACACAACATAGAATACTATGCAGTCCTGTAGAAGAGCTATTCAGGGTCAATATGTATTTAATAGCATGCCGCTGTCCAGAGTGTTGAGGCATTCATTATTCACGAACTCGTAAACACCAAGGTATTATTATTATTCTAAACCATTATAAAGCCGCCATTTGCCGCTATTTTTGGGATGGGTGGATGGGTAGAATTCATGCTGCCATTTCCCGCATTCTGGGGGAAAATATCCGACTTCATGTTGCCTACTATCATGCGACAATACTCCTACATTGGGGGGTCGGGGAGGTGGCAGTTTATGAAGTTGTTCGACTTCTATGTCCGATTTTATATTTATTTCAATTATTTTACACAACTAATTACGAGATTTTTCTATATGAACTGTCCTTATGTGTCTTGAAGTGTTGTGTATGGGGACAACCTAATATTTCACGACTCCTGAAATTACAACAGAGCTCTGGTAACTGTTTTACTAATTAAACACAGCTAATTAATGTCACTGTAGCCCACCAGAACAATATAATGTGGAATATTTGATTTAGGGAACTTGATATCGTAACCATTGTATTGTCATTTATTGCATGTGATATATTTTTTAAAATTGGTGATTAATTAATAATTACGTGACTTGCATGACTGTTGTGGTGTGAGTTGAGTTGTGAAATAAATTAATGAATGATATTTGTGTGTCTGCATGTTTGTACGTATTAAATATAAATAGTATTTAAAAAACGTTTGTTGAGTTTATTTGTTTTGTGTGTGAGAAGAGTCCTAGCAACCTCCACCCCACTTTTACCTTCCAGCTGACCGGTGGGAGGTTATGTGTAATACAATACCATGGAATTTTTAAGAAATAATAATAATTGCATACAGTATAGTGATAAATGGACCAGTGAGGAGAATAATTTAAAATGACAGTAAAGCCGGATTTCTTATTATAAAATTCTACAGTTAGGGCATCTACAATTTTTGTTTTGTTTTCTTTCATCAGTTAGGGTTTACTGTGTTTGTTGTACATTTCACTTCTTTACATTTGTTTAAATTTAACTTTAGACTTTTATTCTTACCATTCCTGTTTATAACGTACGATTAAATATTACTGTTGGACAAGGTACGAACATGCAGTCACGAGGTGTTTTAAATAACCAGACGAAAGCAAAAGTCTGTCTCCTTTGGTAATCTCGAGAACTGGGCTTATAAAATCAGCGTGGAAAAGGTTCATATCTTTCATTTCCATGTTCACGTTCAGGCCATCCCTCCAAGCAACTCATTAATGGGATGAACTGAAATACATGTACAGCAGTCAGTTCTGTTCATTTTTAACGTTTGGGTGGGGTCTGTCACTTTCTGCTTACGCTGATTTCATGCCGTTGTAGGATGGGGTGTGGTGGGTAATGTAGAGTCCGGAGGGGTGGGTGAAGGCAGGATTATGGGCTAATCGTATATTACATGTGGTAATGAGTTTCTTGGATTTAATACAGTTTGATTTATTATTTTTAAAATGAATTTTGTGTGAGGGGAATACGTTATATGACCTTCTTTCTTTTCTTGATTACTTAATTTCTGGAATGTGCAGCTTCTCAATTCTCAATGGGATTTTGTTGTTGAATTTTTAAAAAAATTATGTTGCTTTTGTTTTTCAACTACAGTTGCGGATTTTTCTTTCTATCGTCTACGTGGGGGAGGGGGGGCTGTCTGCCTGTTTTCAGGACTTAATTGAACTCATACATAAGGCACATAGGCACACATTTATTCATGGCACAGTCGCACTCACAAGATATATCCAGCAAACATTTCATGACACCACCACCACCACCCCATATATATATATGTATATACATGCACGCACACATACATACACAAATAAAATCATGGCACACAATTACACATACTTGCAAGAAACACGTGCATACACCAAGAATATTCACACAAATATATATTATCTACAAAGCTGCAAGGTCAAAGGATTACAGCTATACCAACAACGACAACGTGCTGAAAACAATGATAGCCGGCGTTTCTAAAACTGCAACAAGATGCCGACTTCCGCCCTCGGTAACTCTCGGTGTTTGCAAAATGTCTACCGAAATCGTACAAGCCAGTTTTCGAGTCAATATTTAAACGGAGTAGGCTTCTTTTCTATAAGCTGTAGAGTCTCTTGTTGCCTTTTCATTACTGAGTTATTCTTTTTTAAAATTATTATTTTTTTTTTAAAATGCCTTGGGGTGGGGTGGATGTCTTTCAATTGAGACAAGTTTTGTATATTCGGGTTCGCAAGATAGAAGGGAAGGGCATTGTTCTGCGGAGACGGTCCATCCAAGGGAGACAATTACACACCGGATTAAAACATGAAAGAAACCGCTATGATAAGTTGGTCTCTACGTAGGTTAAGACCTCGGAAAACTAGTGTAGACAACCCCTTTAAAAATCTACAAGCAACCTCTCTATAAATATCCAGGTACATGTATGTCTCTATGTAGGTTAGGACCTCGGAAAATTAGTGCAGGCAACCCCTTTAAAAATCTATAAACAAATTCTCTATAAGTATACAGGTAAGTCTCTATGTAATTTAAGATCTCAGAAAACTACTGCATGTAAATCTTAAAATAACCTCCTGAATATACTGTCACGTTTGTTGTCAATAATGTATACTCTAGATACGGAATGGCCCACCGTGAATTAGCTCCCCCAAACATGTATTCGGGTACCAGACCCGAGAGTGGATTACAGTATGTGGGTAACCAATATATTAAATCTCAGTCCACCTGTACATCTGCAGGAAGCTCTACTTAAATTTCTAGGCATCACCGCAGTCAATCTTTGGTCATCTCTGTGAAAATCTATTGGTAAATTTAACAGGTAGCACTGCAAACCTCTTCTTAACGGAGAATTCGATTCGTGGCTGTGAGGACGAAAGCAACAACCTCGTATGCAGAAGGTCTTGGGTTCGAACCCGTCCTTGGGATTTTTTTCGGTCGATTCTCACACTCCATAACGCATGAATGTTGTTGAATTGTGTGGCCTGATTGTAAGTGCTTACAGCTGTGTGGAAGAATTAGCCTGCAGTAGTAGTAGTAGTAGTAGTAATAGTTTAGTAGCTATGATTTCATATAAAATACACGTGCAAAGATCTTCTAAATACTGAGAGCAAGGAACGCCATGTAGAAAGTATTGCTCCGTGATCATTGATTACCGTCACAGTGTTTCCTATTCACTTTTCCTTTTGTACGCGTCCTTTTAACAGTCTTTAACGTTGACTCCGCTAGAAGAAAACAGCCGGTATTGGCACCTCGAGTTGGACGGCTGATATTTGTTGCTTATACTGCTACCTTTGCGGCACAGAGCAGACGCCAGAGCGATGGAGTTCATTGTCCTGTTGCGTAGAGCAAATATTTAAAGAATGCAGATTATTCATTGCGTAAAGTAAATATTTAAAGAATGCGGTTTATTTATTGCGTAAGGTAAACATTTAAAGAATGCAGTTTATGTTTGCAGTCACCGGGAAGGGTACTTCATCATCAGCGACTGGGTTCACGTTGAAGATGGTGCGTGCTCTACATTCTGGAAGCCAATGGAGGACCCGAGCTGTGGGTGATTCTAGGCCGTTCTTACTTCCTGTTGCATTTTCGTAGTGTGAAAATACTGAGTGAGCACAGAGCTGTGTGTGTGTGTGTGTGTGTGTGTGTGTGTGTGTGTGTGCATGCAGAGTTGTGGGGAGGAGGATTTTTGCTAGATTGTACATATCTATTGCAGCAGTTTTCTTTTGGTGTATAATTATTCTTTGGCTATCTCCCCACTCACCCACTCACCCACTCACCCCTACCTTTTCTTTTTAAATCTTAGAGGCAAAAGAAAAAGGTGTCACCGCTGTACTCTGGGGTGACTTTACAAAGTCTTGCAGACAGCCAGAAAGCACCAAGGAAAAGTTTATTTTCTAGTGAAGAGAGGTGTTAGTGCCGTGGGTAGAAGGAAGGAGTGGATTTAAGGAGAGCAGATGTAGATGACTTGCTACTCTTTCTAGTCGTTGTCTGTTTAAGGAATTGTTAGTGCACACGAGACCCGATTTATCGTTCTGTCTAACGAACTAGATTGCAGGTCATCACCACGAACTAGGAATCAGAATTTCCTGTACTTTGTTCAATACCCCCCCCCCAACCCCCCCCCTCGATAAGAGATCGAACCTGGGTTACTTGAGCGACCAGCTATTGTCCTACTTTGTAAATTACCTCTGCTCACTGTTCTACAGTTATTTTGTTGTCTGTGGTACAAATTAAATATGTCATTGATTTACCAGATGTCAGCGCTCATTAGCTACTGCTGTTGATGACGATGACTGGTGGTCAAATTATTTATTGATTGATATTTCAAAACCAGACTTTGTATTTCGTCAGAATTGTGTCCTCCGCCCCCCCCCCCACTTCCCTTCCCACCACATGCACCATTTGTTTCTTAATAAACATGACGGATATATAAGAACTTGATCTTCTGATATGAATAATGTGGTGGACAGAATGAACCTTTGTGTGGGGGGGGGAGGGTGTGTGTGTGTGTGTGTGTGTGTGTGTGTGTGTGTGTGTGTGTGTGTGTGTGTGTGTGTGTGTTTGTGTGTGTGTGTGTGTCTGATGGATATATCGACCTTGTTCGTATTTTCTTAATCCTGTCCCTGGCGCTCATGTCTAGCTGGTAGAGGCTTTTATTAGCTCGGTAGATTGTGGGCTAACGTCGTGGTGGTTGATGATGTTGATATAGTTACAGTCGCAGTCCCCGATGTTGGAGGGGAGAGTGTGAATGGGTGTATCTTACAGAGCCCAGACTAGTAGTTCACCAAGTCTGTACCTCGTAAGTATACATGCCCGAGATGTTCACTCCCCCCAGTTCTCCTTACTATTGTTGTTGTCGTCAAGGCTGGCCCCAGTGTCCGTTGGGATAAGCGTAGAGGGTGCAGGCGGCCAGTAATGGTGGTCGAGCAGAAGTTGGATCATGTCCGCAATGGGGTAGTTAACAAATCCCCACTGCGGATATTGCTGCTCTCTGTACTGATGTTGTCGCTGTCTTTGGTGGTTGTGGTAGGTGTTGTCCTTTTTGTTGTTGTTTGTGTCTTTCTGACGCTGTTATGCCGCACCTTCTGAAATATTCTTGGCTCTCCTGATTCCAGGGGTAGGTCGGTTTCTCTTTTTCTTTTGTTGTTGTGTTTTCTCTATTTCAAATAGCTGTTCTGTTTTGTTGTGGATGGGGGCTCCGGCAAAGGTGAAAGAGGAGAAGCCTTGAATATTCTTCGACGGCGGCCTCAATGTCCGGCATTGTAATAGTTTTGAGCTCAAGTTCGATTTGGTTGATTTTGTTCTTCATCTTTATTTTGCTTGTCTGTGCGTTGGCTATTTTTTCTTTTCTGTTTTCATTCTGGTTGTGGTTTTCTTTTTTCTTCTGTTTCAGTCATTGTATTCTGCGAAAAAGCCTCCTTAACTGGTTGCTCTATTATTTGGGAGGAGTTGGTTTTAGTGTTTGGTCCACATTATTTGCGTATTAATTTCTTTCCTACAGGTGCTGATGGAATTTGTTGGGGTTCTTTGTTCGGTTCTTGCTGGCGTGGTTTGTGTCCCTCATTCTGTAGCTGCATGTTCTACTGACCCTTGTAAGTATTTTTAGAGGGGGAACCACAAAGCACTGTATGCCTTATAAGTGATTCATTTTTTTCCTTGGAAGACAGAGAGGAGTATTACATTCCATGTCCTCTACAACATTTCATTTTTGGATTTCATTTACAGGCTCTGTGGTGACATCCGGAATTTTCGTAGTTTAAAATCAATATTAAATTCAATTTAAAAAAAAGTAATATCGTGTCGTGAAATCTCGTTTTGCTTTTCCATCCCTGAAGAGGGCACGGGAAGGGTGGTGGTAGTTATTCGGCTGTACCGCCTTTCCATCTTCACCTTGATAATCCGTTGGAGCGAAGGTGAATGCGACCTATGAAGGCACTGGGTCGAATCTGTTGGGGGGTGGGGGGGCATGTCTATGCACAATTTCAGCTTCCTTATTTGTGCAGAGGAACGCCCAGGAGACGGGGACAAGCTCTGATTCCACTATGTCCGTCTCATGAGGTAAACCATGCCTCACTTTAAATTTTCAACCCACATCTTATGTGTTTGTGAGTGGATGTGGGGTCCCCACATTTTGACTCCTTCATGTCAAATACAAATTTTCGGCTTTCTAGCTCTCTCACTGCGGCCATGAATCAAACACATACGGACACATAACACATAATTTCTGCTTTATTAATTAGATTAGCAGCAAAAGACTGCATTGCCCGAATATTGTAAAACACGATATAATTATAAAAAATTTGTATAAACAGTTAGGCCCTCATGATTTAATTACAAACAGTTTTATAAACTGTTAGGCTTTCTTCATATAATTTCAGTTTTGTAAACTGTTAGGTCCTCATGATATATATAATTACAAACAGTTTTATAAACTTTTCGACGCTCATGATATAATTACAAGCAGTTTTATAAACTGTTAGGCCCTCATGATATAATTACAAGCAGTTTTATAAACTTTTAGGCCCTCATGGTTGGTGGGTGGACCCTGACCGTTTTTACTTCCCGTGGTGGTGATGATAAACCACGCCTCAAAGCAAAATTTCAGCCTTCTAGCTCTCTTCCTGCGGCCGCGAATAATATTAAAGAGTCTAGCTTACGTTTGTGGGTTGGGGGGACGCTCCTGGACTATAGCATTTGCCTCCATGCAAAAGTTCAGCCTTCTAGCTCTCTTTCTGGGCTGTGAATTGACACGTACGGACACAGACCAACCCATTTTCTGCTTTATTTATTAGATTATTAGGATTGTAAAACACCGAGTTTTTTTGCAAGAAACTGTGACACATAGATTGATAAACAGTGAACACAAAAGTGAGGAACATGAACACTGACACATAGATTGATAAACATGAACACTGACATATAGATTGATGAACTTGAACACTGATACGCAGATTGATGAACAATATACCCATATATAGATTGAAGAACAATGAATCCTGCTACAAAGATCGATAATTATGCAAAGAGGAGGGGGTCTTCTGTCAACTTATATCAGCCTTCTAACCTATCTAGTTGATCTCGATAATCATTATCAATACTGTGACGCATGCCATGTCAAACAAACTACAGCTATATATACCGGAACTGCTTCTTTTTCAAATTTAACACCTTAAACATTTGGTCTGGTTCTATCTTTGCTTTGATATATGAAGATGTGTTTTAGAGTTTCATTTATATATGTGGTTTTGTATGTGTCTCTGTGTGTGTGTATGTGTGTGTGTGTGTGTGTGTGTGTGTGTATGTGTATGTGAATGTGTGATGTGTTTTATTTGGCAATTGAGTCCGTTAGGTGCTCTTGGAGCAGACGACATCAGTCCCGATGAGAAGCAGACAGATTACTCGCCATGGATGAAAAGGAAAAGTAATGTATACATTATAATTATGTTTAGGCTGCCAGCAACAAGAAAAATAAACACAGCAATACAACTATATTCCTTGCGCCTAAAATGTCTGCAAAAATAAGAATACTAGTGCCCCCCCCCTCGCCCCCTACAGCTTCTATAAGCCAATGCCGGTGAGGTCAAAAGGAGAAATGTCGTAAGCATGGACGCCACATTTGTGACTGTGATTGGAACAATTCCGCCCACCTGTGTTCCTGGGACATGATTATGCTCTCGCAATTTTGCAGACTTAAAAATTGGTCTGCGCTTAATATTCTCGCGTAAACAACCTTCGTCATTTACTTCCTTAACCTTACAGGACGACATTTACCAGCAATTATACAATGCCTGCGTACGAGGGGTTAAAGCGTGAGGGGAGATAACTAGAAACTGTTTAGGCTTTAAATAGGTCTGATATGAGAGTCAGCCAGCAGATATAGTATTTGTTTACGTGTTGGCGTCAGAATAAAAACATCAAGGACAGTCTGTGTTTACAAAGAGGAAGACTGGGTTTGTAGAGTGTATTTTGTGTGTGTGTGTGTGTGTGTGTGTGTGTGTGTGTGTGTGTGTGTGTGTGTGTAAATGCATGATTTTACTTTAATCCTCCGCTACTAATTCTATCCCATCTTCCAAACTTTCTTCTCTAACTCTACCGCGTCTCTGTCTTCTCGTCATTTTGTTCTAGACTCCTCTGCTTCTATCCTGATGTCTCGCTACCCTTTCTTCCTCTCTATCTGACCTTTCGTCATTCTGTTCTCAACTCGTTTACTTCTATCGTCATGTCTCACTACCTGCCTTTTCGTCTCTAAAACGTTTTGCCCCAACCTGAACGAACAGGGATTAACAAAATTATTCTCCTGATTCTCACAGTATACTACGTGCATCTCTACAATCTATACCATCTGGTCCCTCTTCATTCTATACCATCCGGTCCCTCTTCAGTCTATACCATCCGGTCCCTCTTCAGTCTATACCATCTGGTCCCTCTTCAGTCTATACCATCCGGTCCCTCTTCAGTCTATACCATCTGGTCCCTCTATAGTCTAAACCAGTGGTTTTTAACCTTTCTTGCGACACGCACCATTTTCACATACGTAAGAATGTCATTCCCCCCCTTTCCATGATTATCTGACTGAAAAGATGCATTCCAAATAAAATGCAGTTTGAATCTGTGGTCCATCCCCCCCCCCCGAAACCCTAAAATTCTTTCCCCCCGGTTGAGAACTATATTATCTGGTCTCTTTACCCTACCCTCCCAAACCTACCGACTCTGCCGACTCGTCGTATTAAACCATAATCTCGGATATTCAAATTAACTGTGTATCTGTTTTTGTTTGTTTGTATTTAAGTGTTTATTTGTATGGGTGGGTGTGTTTGTATATGCGTGTACGTGCCCGTTGTATGTGTGTGTGTGTGTGTGTGTTTGTTTGTGCGTGTGTAGTGCGTAGTGCGTAGATGTTGTCGGTTGATGAATGCAACCTTCCAAGTATTTATTTTATTGTCACGTACAGTTTTCAAACTACGGTTCACGATGGCCGATGTAGGCCCTACACGCACTTTGCATTAGGGCTGATTGCTCGTAGATTTAAACACAAGACTAACCCTTCCACTGCAGGAAACGAGGAGGAGATAGCTCAGTTGGTGGAAAAACTGGACAGGACAGCTACTGCTTTTGGTATGGAAATCAGTGCAGAGAAGACCAAATTGATGACCAACAACACCAGTGGCATTGGCAATGATATCATGATTGGTGATCAGAATTAGGAAATAGTTAATAAATTCAATTACTTAGGAGCCATCATGACAGACGAGGGATCAAAACCTGAAATATTGTCCAGGATAGCGATGAAAATAACAGTAATGGCAAGGCTGAAGACAGTTTGGAAAGACAGAAACATCTCAGTCAGCTCAAAGATCAGACTGATGCGTTCCTTGATTGAATCTGTGTTCGTATATGCATGTGAATCATGGACCCTCACAGCGGATCTCAAAAGGAGGATTCAAGTTTTTGAAATGAGATGCTTTTTTAGGTTGCTTGGCATTTTGTATAGAGATCATGTCACGAATGAGAAAATGGGAAACAAAATTAGGCAAGCCCTTGGGCCCTATGAAGAGCTATTGGCCATTGTGAAAAAACGCAAAATGAAATGGTATGGGCATGTCACACGATCAACAGAGCTTGCCAAGACAATCAAGCAAAGTACTGTGCAAGGAGGGCGAAGGAGAGAAAGACAGAGGAAATGATGGGAGGATAACATCTCAGAGTGGACAGGACTGAAACTGAACAATACGGTAAGATTAGCAGAGAACAGAATGGAATGGAGAAAACTGGTTGTCAAGTCATCTGTGGTGCCCCAACGGTCGTCAAGACTAAGCGATAGATAGATAGATAGATAGATAGATAGATAGATAGATAGATAGATAGATAGATAGATAGATAGATAGATAGATAATAGACAGACAGATAGATAGATAGATAGATAGATAGATAGATAGATAGATAGATAGATAGATAGATAGATAGATAGATAGATAGATAGATAGATAGATAGATAGATAGTGTAATTAAAAACCCGCAGTGCCTTCAAATTCCAGTCGCCGGTAAAACCGGCCAGTTCCTATAATATAATCCGCTTTCTACCTGTCGTACTGTCTAGTCATCGCAGTCCTTGGTTGACCACTAGCTGCAATGTAAGTAGGTTTCGTTATAGCGTTCAAGCAAGCAAGCAAATCTACGAGTCTCAACTAAATCTATGAGATTTCAAGTGCAGTTTGTCTGGTTGAATAAGCTTTCTGTAATTTCAGTCATCAGTCAGCTCTGAGATATTTAAACTCAAGACTTCTTCTGGTTGATATAAAGTGATTAGATTTAACCTCTTATAAACGTTAGATCATTACAACATATGTCATATTTAAGCCGCAGAATAAGTTACATTAAATCATATTTAAACCGCAGAATAAGTTACATTAAGTCATATTTGAGCCGCAGAATAAGTTACATTAAATCATATTTAAACCGCAGAATAAGTTACATAAGTCATATTTAAGCCGCAGAATAAGTTACATTAAGTTGAAGGCTATTTCATATTTGTGTTTACATTTATTCCAAAATCTACATTTATTTAAGCTATAAATTAGGGTAGTTATGAAACTATAATTATAATTCATTATGAAACACAATCGGAACTTGCGTGTGGATGGTAACGGCTCCTAGATTTTTAATTTGGCCTAACTGATACAACACCCCCACCCCACCCCAAGAAAAAAAAATTACAAAAGCACGAAACACTTTATTAAACTTGGAAAAGAAATTCGTCTAGACGGCTTGAATAGCAAAGGGCAACATCTCTGCACTTAATGTAGCAATATTTAGTCGTATTTTCTTTCTTATTACATCAGCAGTCCGAATGTAGACGACGTGGATATCCTATTGTTGGCTTTGCTGGCGCTTCGGGTGTTCGTGTTTGCAGAAAATACCCCGTAGCCTTCAATTCACCTTTGGTTGGAACATCTCGGCTCATATGCAACCAGATTCAGCACTTCTCAAGTCAAACATTTATCTCTCGACGTCGTGGGCTCAAAACGACGAGCGCACGTGCAACACACAAATGTCATCGTCTTAGATCTGCTTTCAGGCCTGCCAAGCTCGGTCGTCGTCACATAAAGAGCAGTACTTAGCAGGCTAAAGTTTAGACTTACGCAATGATCTCCCTTGGTTGCTCACTGCAGATGCTGCCAAGACCTCTTGTTATGTGTGTGCTTCAGACAGTTTGCGCATTTCGATAATTTCATATATATTTAGATATTACTCATTTCCTTTCGATTGTGCACGTGCGAATTCAGACTAAACAGCTAAAGGGAGATCACCTTTAAGACGATTTCATAATCTGTCAATTATCATCCTGTGTTAACTTTACAGAGGTGAAATGTTATATTCTAGTTTGTAGATTACCTGTCAGTCTGGGATAATAATAGTGTAAGGTCAGTTTTGGCAGCCATTCTCGAATACCTTAATGGTAACTAAAAATAAGCAGTGAATAATATTATATTATGAATGTTGTTAATGCATAAGAGTGCTTATCTTTGAAAAGATTTTTTTTCAAACTAAGAGCGGTACATATAGTATTGAATTTAAATACATAAAATATATTATATAAAACATGCCAACTCACAATAATTAAAATATACAGTATAATATAAATATGTACACATGTGAAGAGAGACGCACAATAATAAAGGCATAATGTAAAATGAGCGTGTAACACACAAGAGGCTTATTTACAAATGAAAAATTGAATACGTTGATATGTGAAATTAACAAAAGCTGAGATCGGGGAAATAACATCTGGTGTTCGTGTGTGTGTGTGTGTGTGTGTGTGTGTGTGTGTGTGTGTGTGTGTGTGACAGGACTCTGAAGTGAGAATACAAAATGTTGACCATAATCTTCGGTTTTCAAGAAGGGCACACGAAGGACGAAAGTGTCAAAAGAAAAGATTATGGTCAACATTTTGTATTCTCACTTCAGAGTCCTGTCACATGGAATGAGCTACCTTAATCACACCTTAGCACCTGTCCAGAAAGCTCTTAAAACACAAGTGTTATTGATAGGCTTACAAAAAATAACACACGATTGGAAGTTGTTTTTATTGTTTTTTAACAACCCAAAGAGATTCAATCAATTTGTTTTCCTGATTAGGGGTAGGACTAAAATAGAGAAAGAAACTGACATTTTTCTGCTAGGTGAATGGTGTTAACTAGGCCATGTTCTAAAATATAGTAGGCGTATATAAAAGATGGCTTAAAGGTGAAACCAGAAAATACTCGTCTTTGCTAGAATGGCAGCGATGCTTCTTGTTGACAGCCGAGGGACTGACTACAGGTGTAGCGAACAGGTGTTGTTAGATCAAAGTATTTAGGTTCTTCACCTTTCTTGAAGTCGTGCCTCAGTCCGAAAAACTGTGTTGGTATTTCTTTTCTCTAGGATGCAACTGAACTCACATTATTTCTCTCTGCTGATCCAGCAAAACGGACGTTAAACAAAGCAATGGAAAATTTATGAGGTAGTTTTAAAGCTGCTAATTGTATAGGTATGTTGATTAGGTTGGTGGAGTTTACTTTTCATGTAGTCATGCTATAAAAATTGGAAACTAGGGAATTTAATGTAAGAGAGATAATTGGAATTCTTCGTCCATGTTTCTGCCTGTTGTCTACACGAACGATTTTATAAGGTTCTCTCATGATTTTGTAAAGTTCTCTCATGATTTTGTAAGGTTCTCTCATGATTTTGTGCACGGAAAGACAATGGAAGATGCAACCAAAATCCTTAAGCTTCGGACACAATGCCGGACGGAGCACTAAACCTAATCATTTAAGGAGTGTAGATTTCTCTCGTGCATTCGGACAGTCACGTGGTGAGCGAGGTTTCCGCATCAAACATGGTGGTTGCACATAAAGGACAGAAGAGCTCATAAACTGACAAACAAAACAATCAAATTTTATTTTTTAAAAATGGAAAGTTCTAATATGATTGGAAGGACACGCTGACTGCAAACGATGATGAATAATTAGTTATTAACACTTTTACATATTTCTAAACAAACACCTTTATATATTTTAACAAACATCTTTATATATTTTAACGAACACCTTTACATGTTATCGATATAAACAAACGCCTTTACATAAGTTAACAAACACTTTTACATAATTTATGTAAACAACCACCTTTGCATATGTTAACAAACACTTTTATGTTTGTAAACGAACACCTTTACACATGCAAAGAATCTCTTTTACATTGTAAAGAAATACTTTTTATATGTTAGTGAACACTTTTACATATGTTAAGAAGCACTTTCACATATGTTAACAAACACTTTTACATATGCAAACAAACACTTTTACACATGTAAAAAACACCTTTATTGAATAACAATCATGTCCGATCAGCTGATTAAACTTGCTCGGAGACGGCGAATCAGCACCGGAAATCCAGATATCACAAACGGAAATCCAGATAAGATTTCTTCTCTTGTCTTCATTGTGATGTGAAAACTTTTTCGGTCATGTATGCCTCTTCTCTTTTCCTTTATGGGACATTGGCATTTTCATATCCATATATGTGTCTTTTCTTATCTTTATGAGACATTGGAAAATTTCATATCCATTATGCAGTGGTCTTCCATGGTGCTTCTTATCACTAATACTAATGTTACTATTACTGCACTGATGTAGTATTACTTACTACTTCTACTGAAGTACTACTGCTAGTAATAGTACTGAAGCAGTGCTCTTATTACTACTGCTAAACTACGTACAACTGCTTTTGCTAAACTGCTGTTACTTCTAGAACTATTGTTATTGCTACTTTCACTACTGCTACTACTGCTATTTTTTCTTTTTCTTGATGCTTCATACTCTAGGAACTCTGTGAACTTCAAGAGGTTCAAATGTGGTTATGGTTGCTTCCTCAACTACTCCAAACTAGGGAGAGGCAGTGTTGACTTTAAAAAGTTCTTCTTTACCCCCCATTCACCACCACACACTCACTCTCTCTCTCTCTCTCTCTCTCTCTCTCTCTCTCTCTCTCTCTCTCTCTCTCTCTCTCTCTCTCTCTCTCTCTCTCTCTCTCTTGAGTAAAAATTGACTCGTTGACTTATTAAGAAGTCTATACAAAGCTAGACAGACTTTTTCAACCATCTCTTTCTTGTATACTTCCAGGACTTTGCCAGGATGAGCGACTAGATGGCATTTTTCGCACACGAGACTAGAGCACACACCCTGCAGTGACTGGCTGGCATTGTTTGCACTGCGAGGCCTAAGCACAGATCTTACAGCGACTAGCTGGCATTCTTGGTACTACGAGGCCTGAGCACAGATCTTACAGCGACTAGCTCGCATTCTTAGTACTAGGAGGCCTGAGCACAGATCTTACAGCGACTAGCTCGCATTCTTGGTACTAGGAGGCCTGAGCACATATCTTACAGCGACTAGCTCGCATTCTTGGCACTGCGAGGCTAGAGCACAGATTTCCCGCTTTCCGAGAGTGAAGAAAGCCCCTCTTCCCTGGATACTTTTATCTTCGAGTGCAGCCTCTTGGCACTGCAGGAAGACGCCATTTTCTCCCCAGAGAGGGCCTGGGTGGCCCGCAAAGTGCTGGGCTTAATGCATGCCAGCAGAATCCTTGAAATGTCATCAATACACTCTCTCCATTTAAGTTCTCTGCCGTCTGTACCGTTTGGCGGTACTTACGTGTTTGTCTGTCTGTTGTTAGCATAGGTTAATAGGATGTATTTTGATGGTACAGCAAGAAGTGCGCAGTATGTTGACTTCAGCACGTCGTTGTTTGTGTGGCCGCCAGACGGAATGCTGGGTGTAGGACCTTGTGTGCCAGCGACAGGGAACATGTTATGTACTTAGACGGAAGTGTGACGTATGTATGAATTGTAGGGAGCAAGACGGAAGTGTGACATATGTATGAATTGTAGCGAGCAAGACGGAAGTTAAGTGTGATGTATGTATGAATTGCAGGGAGCAGGACGGAAGTTAAGTGTGATGTATGTATGAATTGCAGGGAGCAGGACGGAAGTTAAGTGTGATGTATGTATGAATTGCAGGGAGCAGGACGGAAGTTAAGTGTGATATATGTATGAATTGCAGGGAGCAGGACGCAAGTTAAGTGTGATGTATGTATGAATTGTAGGGAGCAAGACGGAAGTTAAGTGTGACGTATGTATGAATTGCAAGGAGCAAGACGGAAGTTAAGTGTGATGTATGTATGAATTGCAGGGAGCAGGACGGAAGTTAAGTGTGACGTATGTATGAATTGCAAGGAGCAAGACGGAAGTTAAGTGTGATGTATGTATGAATTGCAGGGAGCAGGACGGAAGTTAAGTGTGATGTATGTATGAATTGCAGGGAGCAGGACGGAAGTTAAGTGTGATGTATGTATGAATTGCAAGGAGCAAGACGGAAGTTAAGTGTGATGTATGTATGAATTGCAAGGAACGTGACGGACAGAGAGCATGCTTTGTACTTAGACGGATGTGTAAGTATGCTGTAAGTATGTATGTATTTGTAAGTGTAAGGAATGTATGTATTTATTTGTATGAAAGTATGTATTTGTAAGTGTAAGGAATGCTGTAGGTATGCATTACAGAGAGCATGAATTGTACTTAAGTATGGTGTAGGTATGTGTAACACCTCAGGGCACCATTCACTCGTTATGATTATTATTTATTAATTAATAACACGTGACTAATTACTAGTGGTCAAGAATCTTAATTTACAGTTATTAATAATTCTCCCACGAAACTAACACTGTCTCTCACTTGGCGGATTATAAGGGTGTCGTAACACTCTATACTTTACACAATAATAAGATAGACGTTTTACTGTCGCATAATAATCTGCAGGCGATTAACTTCTTACTAAAGGAGTAATCAAAATCCGTCTTTTATTTATATCGAAACCAGTTTGTCTTTTGGCTATATAAGTAATGTATTTATGACTTGGCCATGAAGCCAGTTTGTCTGTTGGTTATATAAGTAATGTATTTATGACTTGGCCATGAAGCCAGTTTGTCTTTTGGTTATATAGGTAATGTATTTATGACTTGGCCATGAAGCCAGTTTGTCTGTTGGTTATATAAGTAATGTATTTATGACTTGGCCATGAAGCCAGTTTGTCTTTTGGTTATATAGGTAATGTATTTATGACTTGGCCATGAAGCCAGTTTGTCTGTTGGTTATATAAGTAATGTATTTATGACTTGGCCATGAAGCCAGTTTGTCTTTTGGTTATATAGGTAATGTATTTATGACTTGGCCATGAAGCCAGTTTGTCTGTTGGTTATATAAGTAATGTATTTATGACTTGGCCATGAAGTCAGTTTGTCCCTTGGCTATATAAGTAATGTATTAATGACTTAACCCTAAAGCCAGTTTGTTTCTTGGATATATAAGTAATATATTAATGACTTAACCCTAAAGCCAGTTTGTCCCTTGACTATATAAGTAATGTATTAATGACTTAACCCTAAAGCCAGTTTGTTTCTTGGCTATATATATAATGTATTTATGACAGTTTTGGACTCGATTTATCCCTTAGCTGCATACTTAATATATTTATGATTTAACACTTAAGTCAATTTTTCTTAGCTGAATACGTAGTGTGTTTTTGAATTTAACACAAGTAAAGTTTTCTCAGCTGAATATTTAATTTATTTATGACAATACTTAAGTCAAATTTTCTCAGCTAAATACTTAATGTATTTACCATAGCACTTAAGTGAATTTGTCTCAACTGAATACTAATGTGTTTATGGCAACACTTAAGTGAATTTGTCTCATCCGAAAGCTTAATGTTTATATGACTTAACACTTAAGTCAGTTTGTCTCAGCTGAACGCTTAATGTTTATATGAATTAACACTTAAGTCAGTTTGTCTCAGCTGAACGCTTAATGTTTATATGACTTAACACTTAAGTCAGTTTGTCTCAGCTGAACGCTTAATGTTTATATGACTTAACACTTAAGTCAGTTTGTCTCAACTGAACGCTTAATGTATTTTATGACTTAATACTTAAGTCAGTTTGTCTCAACTGAACGCTTAATGTTTTTATGACTTGACCCTTAAGTCAATTATGTAAAGGATCTAGGTTACTGTACTTATAATAAAGGAGCCAGGTTACTGTAGTCATAAAAAGGAGCCAGGTTACTGAATTATAAAAAGGAGCCGGGTTACTGTATTTATAAAAAGGAACCATGTTACTGTATTTATAAAAACGAGCTATGTACTGAATTATAAAAACGAGCCATGTTACTGTGCTTAGAAAAAGGAGTCAGGTTATTGAATTATAAAAAGGAGCCATATTATTGTATTTATAAAAACGAACCAGGTTATTGAATTATAAAAAGGAGCCAGGTTCTGTATTATAAGTATAAAAAGGAGCCAGATTATTTTACTTTTAAAATGTATACTGTACTTATATAAAGGAGCGAGATTAATACGAACTTACAATACTGACAACAAATCACTGTATCTTAAACGCAACCCACTCTAGAATCAACAAGTCACAATCAGAACTAAAGTAATGATCATGGAACATTCACCAGCTTGGAAAGGGTGAACGGTTGCTTACAGAGATTCAACGTTACTACGGTCATCTGATGACGTCAGAAGTTGAAACAGAATTGTGCAGACGCCTAAACAATGTGACAGCCTCGTGCGTATACTGAGAAAGTTTATTTCTTTCTATACTATAAACTTGTTTTCGACAAAATTCCGTACATAACATGGCGATTACAGAGCCCTCGAATCACTGTAAATATAATTCTAGCACTGGCAGACATCTGCAAGAGTTCCTTATCCTACAATGGCCTGGTGGAATCTGTTTTGAATCGCGTGCAGCAGAGGGTAGTGTCCTAGACCACAGATGCCATGGAAGTCGTCCATGTCGACGGTCCAGACCATGACGCCGCCAAGCTGGTTGTCCACGACGTAGTCCACCTGCACATCGAGAGAACAATTCGATAAGCAATGAAATGAAAGCGAGACCGGTTTGTTTACACGTTGCTAGGTTTTAGCACATTTCATTCGTTCACTGAAAATGTTCTCGTCTTAAAAACTAAACACCGTTAAGGGACCAGACCTTGCAATAGTTAATCACTGAAATCTTCAAGGTTTTGTAAGATTGTTGTCATCGTCATCACCGTCGTTATCGATGTCGTCATCGCCATAGTCGTCTTCGTCATTTATTCTTGGCTAATCTTAACGTGGGAAGGCACAATCAGCCTAACAGGAGTAGGATGTGTGCTGACCTTTTCTTGGACGCTGTTAACGTCGTCATATCCGATCCAACTGTTTCTGTACACGACGTAAGGAGCGCTAGTCCCAGGAATGCGACGAGAAATGATATCCGGATTTTCGGAAAGAATTGTACAAATCTGTAAAAATTAATTCAAACAATTTTAAAGAAAATAATAAGTGTAGTATATAAAATATATATATATTTTTTTTATAAATCCACGCATCCATCACCCCACTCTTTCTACATATATTCTATATCTGTCTATTTGTTTATTTTTCAATCTTTATATTAATCAATCAGTCTGCCTATCTGTCTATCTAAATATATTTCTTTCTACCTGACAGAAGTATTTAATTTTAAACTGATTTTTCGTCTCAATGAAACTTTTACAAAATAAAACACTTAAAAAAATTGACAAAATTTTCCTCTAACCCTTTATAAGTATGCATGGCACCACTGATAAACTTACTTCATAATAAGCTAGAGAGCCCGTGTCCCCGATGAGTGGTCCTCCGACCCCGTCCCCAAGAATCGGAGATCCCAGATCTGTCTGAGACGGGTCGGATAGATTTAAAGATACTCCGTAGAAGGGTATCCCAAGGTTCATCTTGTTTGGTGGAATTTGCGAGCTGACCAGCCAATCAATCAAATAGTCCTGGACAGGATTTAAAAAAAACACCCTTAAATGTGACATCAGCATTAAGATTGATGTAACCATTTTCTAAAAGGAAAATCATAACGAAATACTGCCACCCAGCTCCTACCATTCATCTTCACCATCGCATCCCATGTCCAGTAGGAAATCAGCATCTTTGCCAGTAAGTTGATGATTGTCTTCATCATCGTAGTTAGTACACCGTCCATTATTACCACGAACAAAAGAGCATTAATACGACCACTCCAACTGTGAGACCACAACTCATCATGAATGTCACCACTAGTCTTCAAATTTTCATCGCTCTCCTGCTAGCGATGTTGGGGAGTAAATCCGCATGACAGCCTGGAATACCATAACTCCTGTAGACAGCTATAGTTTTCCACAGAAACGATCTTTTCGCTTATGAATTTCGTGGGTAATAAAATGGTCATGTGTCACTGATATGCGTCATGTTTCATCGATGTGTCATGTGTCGTTGATATGCGTCACGTTTCATCGAAGTGTCATGTGTCATAGATATGCGTCATGTCTCATCGATGTGTAATGTGTCATTGACATGCGTCATGTGCCAAGCAGCACACGAACTATCGCAATTATTGAAAGGTGCGTTCTACAGCATAAATCGAAGCCTGTGCATATTATAACTTTTGTTGTTTTTTTAAAGTCGTAAATGGACGATTGGTCGTTGTATAAATAAGAGAAAAAAGTAAGAAGTCGGCGATTTATATGTCTGCCAAACGAGCGGCTATAAATTCAGATTTTACCACATAGGTAACAAAAAAAATTGTTTTTCTTGCAAGCTGACCACTTGGTATTTCTGAATGTCACCCATTGGATGGGTCGATTTAAGAGACTTGTATTCCACCGATCTGTCAACAGTCAAATCCCGACCATCTGCAACTAGGTATACAAAAATTCAACCAACTACCACAACAAAGCAGCAAGAATAACATTACAACTAACAGCGTTTTAGAAGGACAAACTACCAAACACGCTATTGTTAACAAAGCTTAGGGGAAACATCAGAACACTACTACTAAGAAAAAAATTAACGCAGTATTACTAATAACAACATTTTAGAAAGCAAAAAATTAACTCATTACTACTAATGGTGAGCTGTTTTTCTTCTAAAACGCTTTTAGTGTTTTAGAAGAAAAACAGCTCACCATTAGTAAACAGTGATACAGAAAAAAATCAGCGTAATACTACTTATATTATTTTAAGAAACAATGGCAACCTCTAAACCAAGTGTCTCTTACTCTCCTGTAACGACCAAATCCACGTGAACTCGCAATGGCTTCGTCAACGACCTGTAACGCCTACCACAGTGTTAAATACTTTCTCAGGAAAGGGGGGTGGGGTGACATAGTACAAGGCACTATGACGCTTACGACTGAATCTAAGGCGTTCTCCGAGGAGGAATACAGGGCACTAACGCTTACCAATGTGTCAAATATTTTCTCTAGGGAGGAATACAGGGCACTAACGCTTGCCACTGTGTCAAATATTTTCTCTAGGGAGGAATACAGGGCACTAACGCTTGCCACTGTGTCAAATATTTTCTCTAGGGAGGAATACAGGGCACTAACGCTTGCCACTGTGTCAAATATTTTCTCTAGGGAGGAATACAGGGCACTAACGCTTATCAATGTGTCAAATATTTTCTCTAGGGAGGAATACAGGGCACTAACGCTTATCAATGTGTCAAATATTTTCTCTAGGGAGGAATACAGGGCACTAACGCTTATCAATGTGTCAAATATTTTCTCTAGGGAGGAATACAGGGCACTAACGCTTATCAATGTGTCAAATGCTTTATCTAGGGAGGAATACAGGGCACTAACGCTTATCAATGTGTCAAATGCTTTATCTAGGGAGGAATACAGGGCACTAACGCTTATCAATGTGTCAAATGCCTTATCTAGGGAGGAATACAGGGCACTAACGCTTATCAATGTGTCAAATGCTTTATCTAGGGAGGAATACAGGGCACTAACGCTTATCAATGTGTCAAATGCTTTATCTAGGGAGGAATACAGGGCACTAACGCTTATCAATGTGTCAAATGCTTTATCTAGGGAGGAATACAGGGCACTAACGCTTATCAATGTGTCAAATGCCTTATCTAGGGAGGAATACAGGGCACTAACGCTTACCACTGTGTCTGGGGCGTTCTCCGAGGAGGAATACAGGGCACTGTGGTGACCGACTTCTGAGTCCCACGGTCCATGTATGTCGTACGTCATCACGTTTATGAAGTCCAAAAAGCTAACGACAAGAACGACATCATCGTCATCATCATCAGTGTTATTACATTATCAACGTCAATGTCAGAAATAGTAGTAGTAATACCAATAGTAGTAATAGTAGTAGTAATAGTAATATTAATAGTAATAGTAGTAGTAATAGCAGTAGTAATAGTAGTAGTAATAGTATTATTAGTAGCAGTAGTAGTAGTAGTAGTAACAGCAATAGTAATAGTAATAACAGCAAAAGAATAAGTAGTAATAGTAGTAGTAGTAATAGTAGCAGCAATAGTAATAGTAATAGCAATAGAAGTACTAGTAATATTAGTAGGAGCAATAGTAGTAGTAGTAATACTAGTAGTAGTAATAGAAGATCCAGTAGTAATAGTAGTAGCAATAGTAATAGTAGTAGTAGCAGCAATAGTAATATTAGTAGTTATATTAGTAGCAATAGTTATAGTAAGTAGCAATAGTAGTAGTAATAGTAGTAGCAATAGTAGTACTAGTACTAGTAATAGTATAGTAGTAATAGCAATAGCAGTAGTAATAGTAGTAGTAGTAGTAGTAATTTTAGTAGTAGTTGTAGTAATAGTAGTAGCAGCGGCAGTAACAGTAGTAGTATTAATTGAAGACGTCACAGATATTATATACGTGTATTGCTGTTGTCAAAAGTCGTCGCAGTCATTAATTCCAGAAATTGTTTTATTAACCTCTTTTATTTTTCTGTCTCCCGACTGTCCCTGTGTCTGTCTCGTTCCTGATGCTTTGGTATGAAGCATTGGTTGCTTATATTTGAATATTAACTAGAATAAAGAGACATTTTCCACAACTAAATTGTTTTTGTAATCTATAATTAAGTCAGTCAACTTCAGATGTGCAAAAATAAATGACAGTTCTGCGCAATTTTCAGCTGGTTTACAGATCTTCCGGTTATTAACTTTAGATCATCTGTAATTTACAGTAAATAGAAATCACTAAACATTGATATTGGTATTCTGGTCAACCGTTATTGGTAAACAGAGGGTTTATGACATAACAATAATAACAATAACAAAAATAATAACATAAACAATAAATAATAGCAAAACGAACAACAATAACAAATAACAACAATAAAAACAATATAATAACAACAGTACCAACAATAAGAACAATATCAATGTACCAATAACAATAACACAAATGTAACATTAACAACAATAATAATAACAATAAGAACAATATCAATGTAACAATAACAATAACACAAATGTAACATTAACAACAATAATAATAACAATAAAACCAACAATAACAATAATAACAATAACAATATACTAATAACAAGAACAATAACACAATAGTAACAATAGCAATATTAATAACTCCAATAACAATAAGAACAAGAATAACAACAATAATAATAATAATAAAAACAATAACATCAACAATAATAACAATCACATTTCACCTCTATCCATTAATTCGCCTCATGCGTGGAGGCTGGCGATCACATTCGATATTATACAACTTTTAATCTGGTTGTAATAGTTCGCCTGATATTTTGCCTGACTGACCATGTGATCGACTTGGTTTATCTTTGTGCACACAAAAAGAAATCAGCCTGAAAGACCAGAGTCCTATGACACTGTAGTAGTTATTTGGTTCATTCGAATGTTTGTGAGTAAAGTCTAAAATAAGTCTGAGAGAAGTTGACTGAAGCTGTGATTGTTGACTTTATAGTTACATAACTTAGTATCCCCTGAGGTGTCATCTGTGTCCCAGTTAATGTAGTAGCAGACACACACGTGGTCTGTTGAACTGGTCTTTCACCAGCGGTTTTGCTTTGCAGTTCAATACTCATCAAAGTCAACATCCAAGAGAAAGTGGTTCCATTCTAGCATTGCTTCACAGTTCAGACCTCTTTAAGTTCAATGTCTCAAACAAGGTGCCAATCTGCTGGTAAAATAACATGGGCTAAGAATTCATCACCATGTGTTCTCTGACAGAACACTCATACTTACAAGGTCATCATACATTTTAATATCATTAGCAAAATATAAGAATATAAAAAATATAGTTAATGTCAAGAGATAAACATGAATATAATATTATTTAGCCAAGCAAAACCACATACCTTTGGCAGTAATATATATAGAGGATAGTTTCCTGCTGCTGTTGATAACTGGCAATTAGTAATATGATTCTAACTTATTAAGGCTGGGATCCAAAATACATGTTGCCCCAACAGTCAGCTGCATTTGACTAAAGAACGTACAGGTAGATTTCTGGCACATTTCATTACATGCAGTTGAGCTGTGGATTGACTGGTTAATTTAGTGAGTATCTGGAACATTTAGGTATGTTTCCAGCCTGGGGATAAGGGTCAACCTTTCTGGAAAGTAGGTTTGCATGTAGTCTATTTTTAGAGGAGGGTGGGTGTGGTCTACAAAAGCCATTATGTCACACACCCCAACAAAAAAAATAAAATTGGGGTTTCAAGTTTATTCAAATGCACACTAACATCGATGATAAAAATAGCTACTCATACACGGTTAGCAATATATAAAACATTAGGTTCATTATTTTCAAATAGTAGTCATACAGTAAGTATTCATAATAACTCCAACGTGACAATTAAACACGAATTGCAATAGAATTAAAATATGCATTAAAACTGCAAAATAGTAATGATCACAATGAACTCAAATAGGAAATATCAAAATAACAGCATACAATTCTTATGTATCTTCCTTTCACATACGTGACGAGTTCAATTATTCTTTTTAGAAAATAGTGCTTATGAATGAATACGGTTTCTTTTATATATCATAAAAAGCAAAGCATTTAGCTTCTGAGGGTCAAATAATTAAGAATATCAACTGAGTTAATGAATAGTTAACACCTGGGCAACAGTCAAATTACGAAATTCAAGTGTTGACCGTATGAGGCAGCAAGTTCAGTGGGTCAGCGGTCTGAATTCTAAGGCCTTAGCTGGGTAACTGGATGGGGTGCATATGCAGGACTGCTTGCTTCTGTGATTCCTTCAGCGGCAATACGGCGACTAAGAAAATCTGCATCATTGTTGTTTTTTCCCCCTCGATGTATTCTGAATGAATATTGCTGCATTAAAAGTGACCAATGTATAGTGCGCGCATTTGAGTGTTTAGTTCTGGATAAATAAAGGAGTAATTGGTGTTCTGTTTGGAGTACGAACTTCGGACCTTACAAATAGGGTTAAATTTCTCTGTGGCTTAAACCACTGCCATACTTTCAATTTCTGATGTGCTATAGTGTATCTCTGCATCAGAAAGTTTACAACTAGTATGCATACAAATACAGCCAGTCTCAAAGCAGGGCCACACTAGTCAAGCCTATACATAAATAGTGTGCATACAAATACAGCTAGTCTCACAGCAGGACACAGTAGTCAAGCCTATACATAAATAGTGTGCATACAAATACAGCTAGTCTCACAGCAGGACACAGTAGTCAAGCCTATACATAAATAGTGTGCATACAAATACAGCCAGTCTCACAGCAGGACACAGTAGTCAAGCCTATACATAAATAGTGTGCATACAAATACAGCCAGTCTCACAGCAGGACACAGTAGTCAAACCTATACATAAATAGTGTGCATACAAATACAGCCAGTCTCACAGCAGGACACAGTAGTCAAGCCTATACATAAATAGTGTGCATACAAATACAGCCAGTCTCACAGCAGGACACAGTAGTCAAACCTATACATAAATAACGTACTCAGCGATGTCCGGTAATTCATAAGACTCCGCAGTGCGGTAAGGCATTGGAGCGATGGCAGCAGACAGCAGCAGGCGGGTACGATTTGTTGAAGTATGATCGGCCCTGAAAGCCCTGAATAAAATCTGTTTAAACACAGTCATTTATTTATGATTTGTTGATGTGTGATCGGCCCTCAAAGCCCCGAATAAAGTCTGTTTAAATGCAGTGTCATTTATTTATGATTTGTTGAGGTGTGATCGGCCCTCAAAGCCCCGAATAAAGTCTGTTTAAATGCAGTGTCATTTATTTATGATTTGTTGATGTGTGATCGGCCCTCAAAGCTCTGAATAAAGTGTCATTTATAAAGTGTTACGACTTGCTATCCTTCTTGTCTTGTCACGTTGTGAACTTCCCATTTTTCTGTCTGTCTGTCTGTCTGTCTGTCTGTCAGCACCAAAGTTGGATAATACGCGTACGTTAAAAATGGCCTAATCTCTAATCTACAGTTTACAAACTTACAATAATTAAAATATGTCTTTGTTATATTTTTATATCACTGCTGGGACGTAAGCTATGGCCATGTTATATTATCGAGAGCGTATTTTATGTCTTTAAATTTTTGTTGTTGCAGGTTTGTGCTAATTAAAACTATTCTTTAATATGTTTAATAAATGTGCGGGCAAATTTGCGCTAATTAAAAAATAATCGTTTGACACTGTTTCATCTTGATATTGCAAAGACGTACGTAAAGTTAAAATATACAAATAAAAGCAAATAAGAAACCAATCTTTTTATCACAAACTGCAGGCTGTTCATACTTAAATTGAAAGACGACCACTGCTCACTATATAGAATTTATTTTGTACAGATTTACACTAGATAAAATGTAAGCAAAGCATTTTATATCGGTATCCATGTGGTATAGAATTATAGCTAAAATATTATTTTGAACGTTAACATCAATGGCAAAAAGTCGACTTTATATTATTTCAAACAATTTATTTGTAAACGGTCTGTTATAATAGTCTAAAATATTATGAGTAAATGTCAAGATGCTCTAAGTAAATGTCAATACACTTTGAGTAAATGTGGAGATGCTTTGAGCAATTGTCGGAACACTGAATCAATGTCTAGATATATTTTGAGTACCTGTCGATCATGATACCTTGACAACCAATGTCCAAATACTCAGATTAAATGTCAAGATATTCTGAGTAAATGTTTAGATGGTTTGAACAAACATTAAGATGACCTTTGTAAATGTCAAAATGACCTAAATAAATGTTAAAATACCCTAAGTAGATATCAAACTACTCTGACTGATTTTTGAGACATCTTGAATGCACGTTACATCTTAAGCAAATATCCAGACACTCTTAGCAATTGTCAAGATGTCCTAAGTATATTTATTTATTTATTTATTTATACACCATTAATAAATATACAACTACCCTTAGTAAATGTCAAGATATCTTATGTATGTGTAAGTAATATGTCAAGATGACCTAAGTATATTTATTTATTTATACACCATTAATAAATATACAGCTACCCTTAGTAAATGTCAAGATATCTTATGTATGTGTAAGTAATATGTGAAGATGACCTAAATTAATGTCTAGAAAATTAAGTAAATGACAATATACCCTGATAAATGCCAAAGTAACACAAAGTATATACCTGGATACCCTTAACAAAATTACAATGATACCTTGCATTTCATTCCAAAATACCCGACATTTCATATCAAGATACCCTGAGTAAAGTTGTGAAGGCTTGTTTGTCTTCCGCTGGGCTGCCTCTGGCAGCGGGGTACTCCCAGTCAATGTCGATGCCATCAAAGTTGTAGCTGTGCAAGAATTCGATTGCATCAGTTGTAAACGCGTGCATGTTGCTTGTGCTGGAAACCAGCTCCCTGGAAAGAGTGCAAAAAATGCCGTACCCACACACATACACACACACGCACATACACACACGCGCGCGCGCGCGCGCACACACACACACACACACACATATAAGTGTGCGTGTGTAGACTCGCGCATGTCAAGCGAAGACTAATATAAGTGTGTAAACAGTGACCGCTCTTATAATACACTGTGTCACACACGTCTTGGGTATTAAACTATTTCATTTGTGTCGGGATAATTTTTGCGAAGGACAGCAAACATTTCATTTCTACAGAAATGTTTGTAGAATCTTTAATTTCAATTTATTTCTTCATCATATTTCTTTCAACATAGGTTGACACCCTTCACTTGTGTTCAATTATTTAATTAGTGTGAACTGCCTTTTACTACGAAAAATAGTTTATGTCCAATTATTTAATTAGTGTGAACTGCCTTTTACTACGAAAAACAGTTTATGTCCAATTATTTAATCAGTGTGAATTTCCTTTTACTACGAAAAATAGTTTATTTGTTTTGTGCAAAAATGATACCTGTATTACTCATTTTCAAATGTTCTAATTTTACGATCATAATGTGCTTGTGTAAATATAAAACCATTCTGAAATTACAAAAAAGAAAGTGTATGAATTTTTTCGTTGAGTACCTGGACGGTAGTTGTTTGTTTACAGTTTTAATGTAGTGCTAATGCGGAATTTACAATGGAAAACTGACCATGACGTTTTTTGACTCCATAAACCAGTTATCCGATAGGTTGTCCATTTCATTCACAGGTGTGAATTTCGCATTAACCCACCCCTCACCCCACCCACAAAAGCTCGGTAGGTCGGATGTGTAGAACGCCCTTCTTGAATTCAATGCTTTGTTTAAGCTGCTGGGCCTTCAACCCCCTGAATAAAGACGATTTTATTATTGATAGATGGAGTTTATTGATAACGTCTGCAGTATTTATCTCACTACGGTTTGCATTCGACTGATACAAATCGTATGTGCGTTACTTTCAGTCGTCCTCGTTGGCATGGATCACAAAATCATTTTTGGTGTCGTTTTATCGTAGTTCCATTTAGTCTGTGGTTGATGTAGACCCACGTCTATGCTACGCAATGTGTGTGTGAGAGAGAAAGAGAAGTAATTTAAAATAGTCAATATAAAATTAATTTAGTACTTAAGCCACTTCCTCGTGTCTCTAAAATTAAAATTTCCTTTCCGATACGCGTTAAATTAAAGTAGCACTTTCTCCGATACTCGCGAACGTTGCCAAAAGTCAGTTAACATACATTCCACAAATATACGTACTCGTATTACCAAATCAGTGGAATGCATTTTACAAGCACGTGTATTTTGTTGCCAGGTTAAGTGAAAATACTTTCTGCTACTACATGTATTTTCTGTTTCCATTTAATTTAAGGTAGGTAGACTTTCTAATACAAGTACACTTAACTTGAGTGTGTCTAAGTTAAAGTAGAGTACTCTTTAACATTTGCACTATAGGTGTTGTCAAGCCCTCGTGTTTTTATATTCAAAAGTACTCTGAAAGTTTTAAATGTTACAGCAGCCAACAAAAGTTAAAGGCAAAGTAGATCTGTGAGCTTTAAGTGTTAATATATAACAACAAGTTAAAGGCAAAGGGGGTAGATCAGTAAATTTTAAGTTACATATATCAGCATAAGTTAAAAGCAAAGTGCTTCTGTAAACTTTACTTTTCTTGTATGCCAAGATAAATTCAATTGAACTTATAGGAACATCTCAGATAATGTGTAATACTTGTATTAATTAAAAGAAGAATTTCAAACACTATATTATAGGGAGCATAATTGTACCAAAAGATCCAATAACAATTTCTATACCTCCTGTTCCTCCAGAAAAACTTCTGTAAAGTGAGGTCAAGGCTTGACACTGACTGTCCTTGTCTTTTTTACTTCTAGTTCCCTTCTTGACCAGAAACTATATACAATAGGCGTGGAAACACTTTGATTGTCATTACAGTGAGTGATTTAAATAAGAAATAAGAAATATGTTTACGTGAACTCCTCTGAACCCATCTCCCATCCGCCTAATGCCAACATGACCTTGAGGTTGGGCCTCTCGCGCTTCAGATTGGTTAGTCTCCGGTACCTTGAACATCGCGGATCATACAGAATGTTACTGAATTAATTAATCAATAATGTTTCATTATTTTATGTTTACTGTACAGTTTTCATGAGCTTATAACAAGTAATGAAGGAAAGAGAGGGACAAAGAAAATTATAAACTAAAATTGGAACTAACACAAGGGGCTAAAGTAAAATTACTTCATAATCAGAAAGAAAGAAAGAAAGAAATACCATTGATGTGTTGCTCATTGAAATGAATTTTTTTAATTGAACTATTTCTTACAGCTAAAAATTAAGAAATAATTACTTTAAAAAAATCTGTTACGTATAAACTCAGTGAACTTCAGAGAATCTACAATAGGAAAATAATAACAAAACAGATTTAGTAATGGCTGTGTTAAATAAATAAACTTATTTTTCAATTAGAGCAGCCATAGTCAATTTACAGCACAGAACAAATGTTCTACTGAACCATATTATAGATAGATAGATAGATAGATAGATAGATAGATAGATAGATAGATAGATAGATAGATAGATAGATAGATAGATAGATAGATAGATAGATAGATAGATAGATAGATAGATAGATAGATAGATGGATGGATGGATGGGTAAGAGATTGAGTGTGTGGGTGGGTGGATGGATGGATAGAAAGATAAAACAAAACAAAACAACCAAACATACTTAAACCGAACATTATTACATAAGAACAATTTCTTTGACGTCACAAATCAAGAGATCAGTTTGAAGTAATCTTTTGATAAATCGTTTTCGAGACGGGCAGTTTGTCAGTTGCTGTTTCGGAATGAATGAATATAAAATTTTAATAAAAAAACTGGTTAGGACATCTTTCAAAGTTTGTGTGCTATTTATGTAAAGTGGAAAGGTAGGGCGGAGCTTTTATTCACGCTTTAGTGAACCGGTAAAACGTTTGAGTGGGTGGGGGAGACAAAGAGTACAGAACACGACGATAGAGCAGGATTAAAATACGCATGCCATACTAAGAGTGCCTAACTCCTGTTGTTGTCTTCTGTTAAACTCATCGTCAGACATCATCCAACATTTTGAATGCAGGCTCTCCGGTGTCTGCAGCATCTTAAGCAGTCCCACGTTAGTATATCAAGGTATCCTGTAACCATTATATTAATGCCTCCTGCGACCCTTATATCAAGGCGCCCTGTAACCATTACACTAATGCATCATGCGGTCCTTATATCAATGAACCCTGTGACCATTATATCAGTGCATCCTGCGATCCTTATATCAATGAACCATGTAACCATTATATCAATGTATCCTGTAACCGTTATATCAATGAAGGCTGTAACCATTATATCAGTGCATCATGCGACCCTTATATCAAGACATCCTGTAACCATTATATCAATGAAGGCTGTAACCATTATATCAGTGCACCCTGCGACCCTTATATCAATGCACCCTGTAACCATGTGGAGTCATGCGGCACTATGAGAATTCTCGTAGCCATTATTTAAAATAAATTCATCCAGAGTGAAATCTACTTACATCCGGCTCTGTGTGAAGTCCCGTAGCCATTATTTAAAAAATACAACCAGGGTGCTAGCTACTTACATCCGACTCTCTGTGGAGACCCGTAGCTATTATTTTTTTTTTAAATACTTCCAGTAAATATATTCATAGTGCTGGCAACTTACATTTCAAGGTCTCCAGGGTCATCCGGCACTATGTGGAGTCCGGTAGAGTCCAGGAATCCGAATGCAAAGAGAACGTGCGTGCACAAGCTTGTATCCACATCTTCAGGGACAAAGGTCACCGGATCTTGTCGATAGCGTGCCCAGCTCGCCATATAACAAACCGTGCGATATGCAGCTGTAAATAATTTTGTTATTGTTGAATGAATAAATTAAAAACACACGTTGCAGTCGTAATGGAGACAATAGCATAAAGTAATTGTGCACACGATGCTATTAATATTGTGTGGCCTGCCATCGTATTGTATCGCGTGTATAATTACATGTGTGCTCGCTACCGTTATTTCAATTATTGCATACACGCACGCATACGCCTACTTTTGCATGACACAAAATTAAATAACTGGCATAATATAAAATCCGATAACTGTGTCCTAATGTTGCATGACACAAAATTCGATAACTGTGTCCTAATGATGCATGACACAAAATTCGATAACTGTGTCCTACTGTAGAATGACACAAAATCCAATAACTGTGTCCTGCTGTTGCATGACTCAAAATCTGATAATTGTGTCCTACCTTTGCATGACACAAAATTCGATAACTGGCATAACATAAAATCCTATAACTCTGTCCTACTGTCACAAATCCGATAACTGTGTCCAACTGTTGCATAACACAAATCCGATAAATGTATCCCATTGTTGCATGACACAAAATCAGATAACTATCTCCTTCACAATTGCAAATGATTAGAAAACAGAAAATGCGCGAAAACTTAGAATTGTTTCTTCATGAATGTTGCCTAACCGCTGCTATTTCAAAAAGAGGAAATAAAGAATTATAAAATAGATTATGTTGAATCGAGATCTCTGATTTTGTATGTCCGAAGATACTGTTTGTGCAGTAATAAGTAATAATAGTAATACAGTAGCTACTCCAACGTTATGACAAAACAGAAAACATTAATATGAATATCATAATTAAGGACGGATCGAACAACACAAAATGTGTGTGTGTGTGTGTGTGTGTGTGTGTGTGTGTGTGTGTGTGTGTGTGTGTGTGTGTGTGTGTGTGTGTGAGTGAGTGAGAGAGAGAGAGAGAGAGAGAGAGAGGACGTGATAAATTGGGTACTTGCCCGTACAGGAGTTGACAAATCCTAGTATGGTGAGAAGAAGCAACAAGGAGTGACGTGCAGTCTGTCTCATGACTTAATTCTGTGTACAATCTACTTGCAGAAATGGTGACGTACTGGTGTCACTCTGAAAGTTTTTTGTTCTAGTAATGAAATTTCACGAGAACGTTCGTCTTTGATGACCTATCTCAATGAGCCGTGCTTGTTGTTCACAAGAAAAATGTTTTACAAGGGGAACTAATTATCTTGAAATACCACCTATCTCAATATTAGAGTCAATGATCAGATGCTGCGCTCTGTACTTTAAACTAAATTATGTAGCAATCGTAACATACTGCATCAGAAACAGTGTTTAACTTGCTAAAGGAAACCTTACAAAAATCTGACTAATGTTGTGTTTGTCACGTATGTTTATATTAGTGTTATTTTCAAAATATTTTTCTTTGAAACAGTATTTATCTCTCAGTAAGCTTAAAATAAATTAAAAGATGACAATTTTTCTCATTTAGTTTAAAATAAAATAATAGATCAAGGGAGCTAATCCAACTACAATGCAGCGTCATGTTGAGTTATCCGATCCTTCATCTATATATTTTTGGCTTCCCAAAAGTCCCAGTTGACTACCTTTGCTAATCCAAGGTCACTGATACTTTGGGTAGCTGTCCGGTAAACTAACTAAATGCAAAGGAGTAATCAATACCACTCAAGATCATGCAGCGTTATACGGAAACTGCTGGTGCTCCCTACCGACAAGCATGAGTACAAATAAATTTGAGGGTCGGGGTGGAAAGCTAATGAGAATGTTGTCTTTTATATTTATGTGCCATTTGCCGTCTGCTTTATCACGCACTTTTTCTTTCAGTCGTCATTGTATCGTTTTGGTGACCCTTGTTCTCTTTTCTCATTGTGTTAAATGCTTTAAAAATTGGCATTGAAATTTTACAGATACTAAAATAGAGGGTCAGTCTAACTCTAGACTCTAGAGGTGACATATGATCAGGATTGGCGGTATACATATATTCCCCCCCCCCTCCCCATGTTAGAATTGTCAGTAGTAGTCGGCTTTAACGAGGTAACTCCTGCTCCAAATAATATATTACATATTCTAAAATTAAACAAACGAGACTGCGGATATGCAATATGTAAGAATTAAATGTGCAAAGTTAATAGTTAATCTCTTTCTGGGAGTGAGATCACTTTTGTCTGACCATTTTGTTACAGTGATAATTGTTAACTATCAATTTCTATTTCAAATAGGAAAGAAAAGGCCTTTAGCTCTACAATTAAATTAATTAATTAATTATAATAAGAAACTAAAATAAATCCATTGCAATCAGGCAGAAAATATTTATTTATTTTACAAATTCAGGATCTTAATATCCAACATTTATTATGTCAGCATTAACTGCGCTACAAGTTGCTGTCTTTTGAAGTTCGCCGTAAGCACTTTCATGAGTAAATGTACAATATGTAGCAATGTATGTTTCATTTAAATACTGTAGCAATGTATGTTTCATTTAAATACTGTAGCAATGTATGTTTCATTTAAATACTGTAGCAATGTATGTTTTATTTAAACACTGTAGCAATGTTTAACACTGTATGGATCATATAACAGTATATGCTTTAGCAAAAGTGTTTGTTTCACTAATACTGCATGTTTTATAGAGCAGTGAGCGTTCAGTACTGTTGTATGTTTCACTATAACAGCTTTTGCTTCATGAACATTGCACATTTCGTGTAAAATATCGTAGTTCGTTAACGTCTAAAACATTCATTTTTCGTTAACGTTGTGTATGTCCTATAACAGCTATTTTCATATAACAGTGTATTTGGCGTATGAAAGAAAGATAATTGTTTTTTCTTGTAATCACTCTTATGTAGTATTTTTTTTTCCAAATTTCATCGACACAAGACTGACAAGATTCAGAATGAGCATAATAATAATTATTAGGCAAGATTATTCGAAATACATGAACTTCAATTTTAAAAATATTTTAAAGCAATTCATATTTAATTAAGCTCAGCTCTTTAGACTCTTTAAAAACGTTTCATTAATTTTAACAGTTAAAATAATAATATTTAGGCAATGAAAACGGCCACTTCTACATTCTATTCTTCATTACCTTCCAAATGAAGTTCGCTGAAACAATAGATCAAGGATTTTTGCCAACAACCAATAGCCACTAAAGGGAGGTAACTGTGGGACAGGAGAGTAGTATCTTAAAGTCACTTGGTTACAATCATCAGACCAAAGATTAAAAAGATCTAGTGCATACATAACATTTGCTTGGCATATTCAAAACCTTCTCGTTCCAACTTTCTAACGGGAATAAAACAGATGGCAATAGTTAGATTTTTTTTGTTTGCATTCTTATCATAAAACTAAATCGGTCACGTCACTTTAACTTTCCCGACAAAAGCAAATGTAAAACTGTCAAAGTAAATTATTCTTTTAACTTGAAGCGGTTAATACATTTCGTAATCTAAACTGCTAAAACAATGATTGTCAGCTTTCAAACGACGCCCTTGCTATTTATTTTCATACATTATTCAATATGGCTCATTATATAATATTTTTTGTACAAAACTGAATTACTTATCATTTACTATTAGACACATCAGATTTCTAAATAAGAGTGAATAAATTCTTTGTTTCGTATGACCTACCAACTCGTATTTTGGACAATCCACGGACTGTATCAATATAAATTAACGTTTGGTAATGGCCTACTCTCTAGTATTTTGGATGATCCATAGACTTTATCAATATAAATCAACGTTAGGTAATGACCTACTCTCTAGTATTTTGGACAATCCACGGACTGTATCAATATAAATTAACGTTTGGTAATGACCTACTCTCTAGTATTTTGGATGATCCATAGACTTTATCTATATAAATCAATGTTTCGTAATGACCTACTAATTAATATTACGGATATTCTATGGACTTTATCAAAATAAATCAGTGTTTTGTAGTGGCTTACCAATTATATATTGGATATTCCATGGACTTTATCAATATAAACCGATGTTTGAAAGAGGCCTGCTAACTCGTACGTTAGATAAGGGGTATCTCTAACAGTGGCAAAACTTCATTATGCAATAAAGTTTATTAAGCGACACTGACATCTTTGTAAATTAACGTTCTCTACGTGACTTTCAAAAATTTAAAATTTAAAATTTCTTTGGAATACACACATCACTGAAGAAAAGGGTTCTCTAATGAACATACACAACAATAATAAATAGGGTTCTTCTAGGAACGCACACATCCTCCTTGATCAACACACACATAATTAAGGAATACGACTCCCTGAAGGACACAGACTTCCTGTAAAGAAAAGGTTTTCTAAGAGATACACGCGTCCATAAAAAGGAGATTTTCTAAGGTGTGTACACGTCCTTGAAGAGTAAGGTTCTCTATTAAATACACACATCATTAAGGAATAACGTTTACTAAGGTTCTCTGTTAAATACACACGTCATTAAGGAATAGAATTCACTAAGGTTCTCTATTAAATACACACGTCATTAAGGAATAACGTTCAATAAGGTTCGTACGCTTCATAAATGAACAAAGTTCTCTAAGGGAGACAAAATGATAATGATATAGCTTTCTAAGGGAGATAAATTATTGGTAATAATCTTTTCTAAGAGTCACATGTTATTAATGATATTGTTCTCTAAAGATCACAATGTATTAATGGTGTAGTTCGCTAAGGGACACAAGTTATTCATGATATAATTCTCTAAGGGAGACAAGTTATTCATGATATAGTTCTTTAAGGGCCTGAGCATCTATCTGCCTTATAGAACTATATCATTAAAGAACTATTTCATGAATAATGAGTCTCGATTAAAGAACTATATCATGAATAATTTGTATCCGTTAAAGAACTATATCATTAATAACTTGTCCCCATTAAACAACTATATCATGAATAACTTGTCTCCATTAAAGAACTATATCATGAATAACGTCTCTATTAAACAACTATATCATTAAAAACTGAGAGTGGGTGTGTCCAAGAAAAACACATTTGTGAAGAATAAGATTCTGGAAGGAACATGAATAATGAATAATAAGTCCAAGAATGGGTCTACGGGGCACGAAATCCTAAAACATAGGTTTTATAATGTACGCACGTATCCTTAAAGCACGGGTATCTGTAAGATATATGCACGTATCCTTAAAGCACGGGTATCTGTAAGATATATGCACGTATCCTTAAAGCATGGGGTTTTATAAAGTACGCACATATACGTACAGCGTGGTTATCAGAGACAGTCGTCCTTGAAAAATACGCCTCTACCAGTCAATGATAAATATAATGTAATGTGTACATATGCATCAACTTTTCCAGTTTGTTTTAAGTGGAGGTGGGGGAATTTTATTTTATTTTTCCAAAAATTATTTATGCTACTAATCTTTTACTACTACAAACACTATTTTATAAATCTGTTGTCTAATTGTACGAAAAGCGAAGTTAAATCCATTTAAATTAAATATGTTATGTAACTGTTACGAAAATTTGTAGCAGTAGAACTGTTGATAGAAATTAATTTAAAGGAGACTAGGCGAAAAATGTATTTCTCACATAAAATCTCTTTAGCTTGCTGCAAAAGGGATATCGATCTTACCGGCATTAAATGTTCACATTTATTAAGTAATGAGTGTTATAGCTGTACACAATGAGTGTTAGAGCTGTACACAATGAGTGTTATAGCTGTACACAATGAGTGTTAGAGCTGTACACAATGAGTGTTAGAGCTGTACACAATGAGTGTTAGAGCTGTACACAATGAGTGTTAGAGCTGTACACAATGAGTGTTAGAGCTGTACACAATGAGTGTTAGAGCTGTACACAATGAGTGTTAGAGCTGTACACAATGAGTGTTTGACCTGTTTATAATGAGTTTGACCTGTGCATAATGAGTGTTTGACCTGTGCATAATGAGTGTTTGACCTGTTCATAATGCGTGTTTGACCTGTGCATAATGAGTGTTTGACCTGTGCATGAGTGTTTGACCTGTTCATAATGCGTGTTTGACCTGTGCATAATGAGTGTTTGACCTGTTCATAATGAGTGTTTGACCTGTTCATAATGAGTGTTTGACCTGTTCATAATGAGTGTTTAACCTGTGCATAATGAGTGTTTGACCTGTTCATAATGAGTGTTTGACCTGTGCATAATGAGTGTTTGACCTGTTCATAATGAGTGTTTGACCTGTTCATAATGAGTGTTTGACCTGTGCATAATGAGTGCGTATCACACATATTAGTAAGTTTCTTCAAACTAGATTTTGTACTCGTACATAAGAACGAAGGGAACATGAAAACGGCCATACTGCCCAAAGGTGTAATTGGTGGATGTCCTGGACTGACTCACACAGCACTAAACAAAGAGGATTCAACCATCTTGTGAGTAGACGACAGGCTCCAGACTTATGCACAATAATCACAGATCATGTGTGACAGTAACCGTATCTGATATAATGTGACAATATTCCAAGACCATTTGGCACACCAGAATTCACTCAGTGACTGAACCTCTCTCTGACTCACACAGTACTCAAAGACCATATGTGATTAACAATGTGATAGTATTTGATTTAATCTCATTCACACATGAATATCATTTGTGATACAAGCTTAATGACACGTGTATAACAAGCTATGACTTGTACATAATACTCAAAGACCATTAGGAACATGGCAGTCTCTTATATTCACAATAGTTACATACATTTATAATTTAATTTGTAACTTAAGTATCAGTTAGCATCTCATACTCAAAGATTGTTTGAAATTCTCGAGCATTGTGTCAGTATCTGCTTACACGCAACAGCTGAATATATTTATTTGCAGTTAAAATTAGGGACATTCGAAGCACAATACCAGTTGTTATGTGTCCCCCCCCCCCCCATCTCCAAATAAAAAAGTGTAGGTAAGCGAAGACATCAGCTACCCGATAATGGCTTCCTGGAAGCCGGTTTGAATTGTATGCAGAAGTGGAAAGTTCTGCTCACTACACAGACCCGACGGGTCATCCATGTCAATGGACCAAACCATCACACCTCCCAAGCCGTTCTCGACAACGTAGTCCACCTGGGACAAGACAATCGTCAATAATAAATATTTAATAACACATTCACAACGTAGTCCACCTGGGACAAGACAATCGTCAATAATAAATATTTAATAACACATTCACAACGTAGTCCACCTGGGACAAGACAATCGTCAATAATAAATATTTAATAACACACTCACAACGTAGTCCACCTGGGACAAGACAATCGCCAATAATAAATATTTAATAACACTTTCACAATTAAGACATTTGGGACAAGACAATCGTCAATAATAAATATTTAATAACACTTTCACAATTAAGACATTTGGGACAAGACAATCGTCAATAATAAATATTTAATAACACTTTCACAATTAAGACATTTGGGACAAGAGAACCATTAATAGTAAATACTAAATAACATATTCACAACCAAGACATTTGGGACAAGAGAACCTTCAATAGTAAATAGGTCATGCTTTTGTAGAACAAACATAGAAACTACAGTTTATAATTGTCCACATAGGACAAAACCCCGTCAACAGAAACACTGAATAACTCATTTACAATCACGACCTAGACTGAATAACACATTTGCATCAAGACCTACACTGATTAACAGATTTACTACCAAGACCTGCACTGAATAACTCATATGCAATGAAGACCTACACTGAAGAACACATTTACAACCACGACCTACACTGAAGAACACATTTACAACCACGACATACACTGAATAACACATATGTAATCAAGACATATTTACAATATATCATAAACACTAAAGCCCTCACGAAACATTTACAACCAAGAGCTATACTGATAAGCATATTTTCAATCCTCTGATAAAACACACTTAAAACTCAGAACTCATAAGAACTCATTACTGGTAAGGATGTTTTAATTTTTTGTTTAACTCACGATTTTCAATCCTCTGATAAAAACACACTTAAAACTCGGAACTCATAAGAACTCATTACTGGTAAGGATGTTTTAATTTTTTTTTAACTCACGATTTTCAATCCTCTGATAAAAACACACTTAAAACTCGGAACTCATAAGAACTCATTACTGGTAAGGATGTTTTAATTTTTTTTTAACTCACGATGGAATTTATAGGCGCACGTGACTTGGCACGTGATTTATGGCCGAGTTAAATATCTCCACATTAACAAAAGGAAAACGGTCTCTTTAGTTTTGACAAACACGCACAGAGCACAGACGCACAGAAAAACCACCCGACACAACTACATTGAGGCAATAAAAAATATACATGCACTCACATCCTCGTACACACACACACACACACACACACACAAGCTCGCTTGACTTTAAACGGTTAACTTTCTGACCCCAACAAAGCTGTGACACGAATGTAGCATGGACAATTACATAGTGTCTTGAAATAAAATATTAAAATATTTGTGTATTATACTCATATAACAAACACATAAAATCTAAAACATCGACATTTGTTTGAGAGTTACCTTTTCTCTTATACTGATCGTGTCGTCATATCCTATCCAACGCGTGCCATCCACAATATACGGAGAGCTGACTCCATTAAGGCGACCAGACACGATCCCCTCTGGATTATCAGCCATCAGTTTGCAAATCTGCAGGATAATAGTTTAATGGCAGATTTGCATTTAAGCAGGACAGGAATACAATTATTGTACAGTTGAGTTGGCAAATGCGCAAGATAGGGGTTCAAATAAGGAACGGTTGGTAAATCAGCAAATTAGATGAGTTAATAATACACCCGTGACAAATAAACAAGACAAACCCCCGCTATAAATAGTAAACGTTTTAGTACATTAAGGTTTGATAGACATATTTATATAAATGTGTGTGGATAGATAGATAGATAGATAGATAGATAGATAGATAGATTAAATAGATAGATAAATAGATTAAATAGATAGATAGATAGATGGATGGATGGATGGATAGAAAGATAGGCTGGCATATAAACAACATGTCTGCCTTTATAATACAAGAATGTTTCCCAAACATGTCGGAAATTCACTGGTGATCAAGATGTTGTTCTAAACTAAAGGGTTGCCAACCGGTAATGCATGACTACTAAGTACTGCTTGCACAGCCTGTAGAGAGAACATCATTCGTGTGGTGAGGGGTAATGACAACACGGCTGTGTGGGGCTGACAGATTGGGAGGAATCGCATGCGCTGGAATGGATCCTGAATAAACTGTACCTGCAGTAACAAAAGGCATCATAAACTTTTCTGCTTCTGTCTGGGTAAAATCCTGATTCGTCATTCCCTTGCAGACATCCGGGTAAAGTACACACTGCAAAGACCTTTATAACCGGTGCAAGAGTCGAAAATAAAATATCAGGGAGAAAGCCCCAAACAGCGTCGGTCTTTTTCTGACGTAATTAAGTTATTCTTACGGCTTGAGAGAGTCAGAGAGAAAGAGATTGACAGGCAGATAGAAAGAGAAAGAGAGTTCATATTACCACTGTATCAGCAGCGTTCAGAACACATTCCCCTTTTCTTTTCCACTGACTGTGTTGATTGACAATTTATTTCAGAAATGATGAGTGTTGTTGACTCCTATTGATTAATATTAACTTTCTAGTCGGTATCGGTTATTTAAGTGAGTTGGAGCAGCGAATCGTATGTCTGAATTCATTCTGTACAATAAAGACAAAGTACTGCTGCGATTTCAATGTTTGTGATGACCGTTTTAAGGTGGTCAGTTGATTTATTTTTATAGAATACTTTTTCTAAAGTTTAGACAAGAGTTAAGGCCAAATGTAAACTTGTACAGTGAGTGAGTGAGTGAGTGAGTGAGTGAGTGAGTGAGTGAGTGAGTGAGTGAGTGAGTGAGTGAGTGAGTGAGTGAGTGAGTGAGTGAGTGAGTGAGTGAGTGAGTGAGTGAGTGAGTGAGTGAGTGAGTGAGCGAGCGAACTATCATACCTCGCTGTACACGAGGACGCCATCCTCTGAACTTGTTGGCCCCGCTGCCCCTGGTCCTTGGTGTGTGACCCCTATATCAGCGTTTGCAGGATCGCTGACGTTGAAGGTTCGACCATAAAAGGGCAATCCCAGATTCATCTTCTCGCGAGGGACAGTGGTGTTAATCAGCAAGTCAATGGCATAGTCCTGCGATGCAGATCGCATAAATTTCAAATGGACATGCGCTGCGCAAGTATGCTTGCTATCATGTATGCCTTTTAACAGCCTGTCAGAACACACATTTATCCGCTAGTTTCATGTTATTATCATTGAGGACATTGAACTGGATACAGAATTCACTTTTGACACGAAATCAATTTTTTTTTTTTTAAAATCAGTATTGATGATTATCATCCACTTTTTTTGTAAGCTTTCTAGCTTTTTCTTCCAGTCATTAAACTAAATAATTAATTTTCCTAAAATACTTATATTTTGAATGTAACTATTTTTTTAAAGGCTGCTCACAATACTATCAGTGACGTCATCCGTAGGAGAGTACAGCGAGCTGTGGTGTCCTATGACGTCATCCCAGTGCCCGTGCAAATCGTATGTCATTATATTCGCAAAGTCCAAGTAGCTGATACAGATCAAAGGAAATATTACTCAAGTTACTATAAGATAGATAGATAGATAGATAGATAGATAGATAGATAGATAGATAGATAGATAGATAGATAGATAGATAGATAGATAGATAGATAGATAGATAGATAGATAGATAGATAGATAGATTCCTTTTAAAATTTGCATTTCTTCATTTGTGTGAGAGCGCGCATGTTTATGAGTGCGCATGCTTGCGTGCATTCGTGCGTGTGTGTGTTGAAACATATATCGCTGTCATAAATGGTTGCTGCTTACTCCATGATTGTCGGCATTTCGTAAGCGCTTTGCAGAATTGTTGGAGACGAAGAAATGGCAGCGGACAGAATGAGCTGGGAAACTCCATCACGTCTTTGCTCTTGAGCAAAAGCAGTTTTTACTCCCTGCAAAAATAAAGTCGGTGCTCTTTTCTAATAAAGATAGGGATGAGTGATCGGACAGGCGAACACACACACGCACACACATACGCGTGCCCGCAAGCTTTCTTCTTTTAACGGAAACTTTAAGGATATCAACGATGATATGATATGTACACAAAGGTACCAGTAGCTGTCTCTCACAGGTTCAAAGATAAAACTGCTCAGAGCTGAGTAAGTACTCAGACAAAATTACAAGGAGGATTATGTGGCAGGTATAGAGACGATAATCAGTGTTGTATCGATTGACCGGCAATAAAGGGATTTAGTTATTTAAAGGTCTTAGGCTCGTACTGATCCCTACATTCCAGTCTTCAGGTCGGATAGAAATGCTTTAGTCTACAAGTCAATTACGGGAGTTATGAAGTATAAAGGTCGGATAGAAATACATTAGTCTACAAGTCAATTACTGGGTGTATGAAGTCTGCAGGTCATCTAGAGATGCATTGCTCTTAGATCTCACGTTAGTTAAGGGTGTCCATTAAGGCAATAGTTCCCAAACTTTCTCGGGTCACGGCGCCCTTAGTGTATCAGAATTTTTTCAACGACGTCGAAAGTCAGAAAACACCGACCAATGGCGTCAAAAGTCAGAAAACACCGACCAATGGCGTCAAAAGTCAGAAAACACCGACCAATGGCGTCGAAAGTCAGAAAACACCTGCCAATGTTTATGTTAGCGTTTTCGTTTATGTTAGTGAAGTTAGTTACCGCGGTGCACACTTTGAAAAATTACTGTTATAAGGCATTTACAGATGTTTGGTGTTTAGAGTAATTAGAAATTTAAAAAAAACACAGACAACATATTAGTTTAACATTTCATGTGTAGGTTAGTAAGAGATGTATAAGATAAACTGATCATTTAGGACTGCATCCCTATCAGGTCAGTTAGATATGTTAGGACTACTGGTCAATGTATAACGTGGATTTATGAATCTATAGGTCAGTAGGAAGTGATAATGGACAAAAAATGTGGACATATGTAGAGCACTTATGAATCTATAGGTCAGTAGGAAGTGATAATGGACAAAAAATGTGGACATGTGTAGAGCACTTATGATGAACACATAACCTTCATAGTATATCGAGTGTAAGTTCAATCAAAGAAATGGATATGGAAATTATTTTTTTTTTAAGGAAAGCAGTTTACAAATACCTGTTTAACAGGCCTGTATATAGTCAGAGAGAGAGAGAGAGAGTTAACAGGCCTCTATATATACAGTCAGAGAGAGAGATAAAATTAGTTTACATACAAACATCTAAAACTGTTGAGCAATTTCAATTTTCAATTTGTAAAATATTTACTTTTTAAAAATCAAATAAAAACTATTCAAATTTCAGACTGAGTTCGTACCCGTAAGAATTGTGTGAAATGTTCTCGGTCTTCCGGCGGGTTCCCACGTGATCCTGGGTATTCCCAGTCGATGTCAAGGCCGTCAAAACCGTAAAGGCGCAGAAAGTCGATAGTACTCCTCGAGAATTCGTTAATGTTAGTAGGACTTGATGCCAGCAGACTGAAATATATGTGAATATATAATTTTGAAAATACAACAAGAAAAAATTCTGAGTGCCGTACAAACCATGCCTTTACACGCGAGAAACGGGCTTAATCTATCATCATTATCATCATCGTCATAAAGGTGATGATGAAGAAATTACTCCTCTGCATTTCATTGTTTTGTTTTTTAAAAGTAGTGTACATTTGTACAGGAAAATGTACTCCGCACAAATACACACTCGTACCCACACACATATTGCACACACACACGTAGACTGAATACACACAAACATATATATATATATATATATATATATATAAAGCTTTTGCTCATGACTTCGCTCATTAAATGTCAGTTTTCAGAATATGTTGCTTACAGGGAAATTATTTTATAGTACTGTTTTTTTCTATTGCCAGATAAAAACCATAAGCATGACACAAAAATTAAAAAAAATAGAGGGAAGGAAAAGTAAAACATTAACAGAGAGATGAAGTGGGAGAAATAAATGAATGAAATACGGGAATGGAAGAATTGATAGATTGAAAATAAAGGAAAAAAGAGAATGTGAAAGTGGGAGAGAAAGAGTGAACATAATCAAGAGAAAGAGATAAGAGAGAGAGAAATACAGAAAAGAAAACGTGACTTGAACTCTTTCAGAAAGGCATTGTAAAATTAAGAGCTAACCACACAGCTTAATGCAGCCTTCTAAAATCCAAAATCCAATATTTACTACAGTCGAAAATTTAATACCCAGAATGGTAAGCACAATCTGAATGAAACGTGTATTGTCTGCTGTCTGGAGGTCGCAACAATGTATTAGCCAATCTCTGCACGCATGCATTTTACTTTTAATGGGACATTTTTCGTTGTTTCAGGGGCTACTGGCGAACTCCCTTATGTGACAGTGTGACGTAATACAACCTATCTTCATTCAAGGTTACTAAGGTTTACAACAGAAATTGTCTGATTAAAATCTGTCTAGTACTTTTTATTTATGCCTGCACAAACCCACAATCATGGTATTTTTATTACACACACACACACACACACACACACACACACACACACACACACACACACACACACACACACACACACACACACACACACACATCAGAATCGCTTACATTTTTATTACTTCAACTGTAATACTACTGAAATGAGTGGTGATGAAATATACTTAATTAAAGTATTCAAAGAAAATTCTTACCTGAATTCTTCCGTTCCCACCGCCCACCCTCCTAAGGATAACATGACCTTCAGATCGGGTGCACCGTTCTTCAAGGCAACAAGGCGACGATATCTAAAAATAATCAAACGTGACTGATTTTTATTTTTAAAAAAACAAAACAATTTCCCAACTTCTCTCCACTTTTTATTCTTCTTTTCATTCTCTCTCTTTTTCTCTTTCTCTCTCTTTATTTTACTCTTCTTTCTCTCGCTTCTTTGCATCTCTATTCTTATTCTCTCTCTTCTTTCTCCATATTTTCTGTCCTTCTTTCTTAGTCAATGTTTCTTCCTCCCTCAGAATGGAAGCTACATTGCCAGGAAAGTTAACTATTTGAGAATGAAGATGAAGTCAAAAAAACATGGCATGCAGAACTGTTGCTAGCTTAGAAAATGCATGGCAAAAAGTTAACTATTTGAGAATGAAGATGAAGTCAAAAAAACATGGCATGCAGAACTGTTGCTAGCTTAGAAAACGCATGGCAAAAAGTTAACGAGGTACTATCATCACCTCGAGCACACAGCAAGTACACCAGACAGCACATTCAGGTGTTTGGTTGCTAAGGAACTGAATTGATCATCTCGCTAGTTACACCCTATGCTTCACAAGATATGTGTGAGAAATAAATTGGACTGAAAGCAAAGAAATACCAGGGGGAACAAAACACCAGTTCATGCACATTAATAATTGAAAGATAGAATGTAAGCAATACATAGGCCTATAACCGAAATTGAAATTGCAGATCTACAGATGTATAATAAAGAATCCTTTTGATACACTAGAACTAGATAAGCCATGTGGCTTCGCACTTTCGAAAAAGGATTTGTAGATTTAGCACAACAGCTAAAGGAGGGAAAGGAGGGAAAGGAGAAAATAAAGAAGAATTTCTAATTCATCATTTTGATTGTTTGTGATACAGAATAACCCCAGAAGGTAAGCATGGTAGTTTACTAAGAACACAAGAAATCGTTATATCTTTATTATATATGTGTGCGACTATTAATATAATTTGTATTAGTGAACTGTATGTTTCAAAGTGTTTGGTGAGGCCCTGTGTCTAACTATTGTAAAACTAAGATACTTAAGAAACTGTAAACTTATATTCAGAGGATTTTAAGTTCCACGTTGAGAGCAATGTTATAAGTTTCAAATGGGAGCCATCCTAAGTTCCAGGTAGAAACAGATCCCTAGTAATCATGTTACCAGTGGGAAACAATATTCCGAGTGGAAAGAGTATCCTGAGTGAGAGTGACAAAGCCTACCTTAGACAAGTTGAGATTTAGTACTATTAAGTACTCTCAATCCATACAACGATGAAAGAATAAGAAGTATAGTTCCAGTGGAATTTAGTAATTGGTGTTCTCATTCACCTTTATATTTGTATCCTGAAATATGAAGTATTTGTGAAGAGGAGCAATAAATAATAGACGGGCAAAGCAAATGTAACTTAAATAAATAAACAAGCCACTACTCACAGGTCAATGTCCTGCTGTGCGTCAGGAACAATTTTATGTCCATTCTCATCCAGTTTTGCAAACGCCATTATGAGGTGAGTACACAGCGAGGCGTCAATGTCTTCTGGTTGGAAAGCGTCCGAACCTGTCCTCTTCATGGCCCAGCTGGCCACGTAACACACAGTGCGGAACTGGGTTACCACTGGGGGAAAAGATTGTAATTCAATGCAAATATAAGGTACTTCCATTTAAAGCTAGTTTGTAGGATGAGTATTAATTAACTGCCGTTACATTTAAAGCTAGTATATAATATGAGTATTACTTTTAAATGCCGTTACATTTAAAGCTAGTATATAATATGAGTATTACTTTTAACTGCCGTTACATTTAAAGCCACTATAATACACGAATACGATGTTGGCTGCTACTACATTTAAAATCAGTATACGAGTACTACTTTAACTGCCTCTACATTTAAAGCCAATATACTATACGAGTACAACTTTGGATGCCACTACATTTAAAGCCACTATATGAGTAATTTTGGGGCTGCTATTATATTTGAAGCCAATCTATGATTATTACTTTGGCTGCCTCTACATTTAAAGCCACTGTATGAGTATTTCTTTGGTTGCCACTACATATAAAGCCACCATTTGAGTACCACTTTTACTGCCACTATATGAGTATTACTTTTACTGCCACTACATTTAAAGCCACTATATGAGTAGTGCTTTGTTATGCCAGGAAAGATATATGATATTCACTTAATTAAATTTATTACTTTTCCAATATCTTACAAATTTATATTTCTATGCCATGGATACTTTGAACTCTTAACTGAGCTGTGGCATGTTTATGCTGAGCTCTGTCATAGCCAATAACACGGCCGGCTGATCTTAGCCACCCGTATTCACGGATGTAACATACCGCCTAGATCCTTAACATAAATATTAGGGAAGAGCAGGAACATACGAAAGTGGTGAGAAGTGACGTCATGCTTAGGCCTCTCTGCTGAGATGAATCAAGGAAGCTATTGTATCTTAGTCCATGGACCACAAATGACCTCTCTAATACGTCAGACGGGATATAAGCTAGGACAAAAGGAGAGTGAGACAGGCAGAAGGACTGGAAGCGGATAAACAACCAACATTTACTTTTAAGAGATTCAGGAAGCTGGGTGAATTGAAGCTGTCTATAGATAGATGTCTTTATAGATCTTCATTTATAGAAACTAACCAATGACTAACCTACTACCTAATAACGTATCAAACTAGTTAGAAAGAAAATTTACGTCACTTCAATAAATATTATTGCTATTTCGAATTTCCCTCGCTGAAAAATGCTCCTATTTTGGGTCTTCGTGAAAGGTCATGGTAACACCAAGTGTGGGCAAGTTGTCTGGGAGGCGTGTGACTGGAAAACCAGGCTCAGAAGAAGTTTGTAATTGTAGTACTGAAAAGTATTTAGAATAGTTAATAAAGATCAAGACTAATTATATCGAAGAAAACAATAGCTTGGAGAACGAGAACATTAGCAAGGGGCAAGGAGAACGTTAGCTAGGCAAAGAAAATACCACAGGACAACGAGAACACTAGCAAGGACAAAGAGAACATGACAGCTAGGACAACGAGAACACTAACTAGAACAAAGAACACTAGCTATGACAATAAGAACACCGCAGCTAACACAAAGCGAACACGACAGCTAGGACAAAGAGAACACGAAAGTTAGGGTGAAGAGGTCACTAGCTAGAACAAAGAGAACATTTGCTAGGGCAAAGAGAACACTAGCAAAGACAAAGAGAACTTTAGCAAGGGCAAAGTAAACACCAACTAGGACAAAAAGAACACTAGCTAGGACAATGAGAACATCGAGAACAGATCGTAGCACGCATTCTCAAATTAAAATGTGTGTGACTGGATTTCAAAGCAAGCCATTCTGTACGGCAAGGGTACGGCTTCACCTCATTGCCATCGAGCTCGATGGTACAAGGAGCCGGCCATCTTAGTTCATATTTGGTGTCTTTTCCTGCTTCTTTCATCTTCTTCTGGCCGCAGAGTGTATCGCTAAAAGGACAGGAGGTTCTTGACTCAAAGAGGCTTAGCAAATTGATTAGAAAGTTTGTAGTGTTTTATTACATTAATGTATTTTTTTTAAAATCAAACATCACTTCCACTCTCCATTGAATTAGGTACAAGAAATAAAAGTGACGTCACTAGCTCCCCTGTAAAGTGAGAAGGTTATTTCAGCCTTACAATAAATAGACTAAATATAGATCTACAATAAATAGACTAAATATAGATCTACAATAAATAGACTAAATATAGATCTACAATAAATAGACTAAATATAGATCTACAATAAATAGACTAAATATAGATCTACAATAAATAGACTAAATATAGATCTACAATAAATAGATCAAATACAAATGTCAAGTGCGTAAAGGTCTGAACATAAAAACAGGAAAGATGAAGATTAACAAAAAGCTGTAGAAGATACAGAGAAGAGAGTGACGCAAATGAATCGGGAAATAAAGACAAAAAATATCAAAGATGAAAACAAAGAGAAAAAAGAACAGATGAAGGAAAAAAATAAAGCTGGTAGCATTTTTTTTTTAAAGAGAGATACTCATAAAAAAAGAAAATGATTTACAGACACTGCACAGATATTGAAAGAGACAAAAAAAAATATACTCAAACCAAACTTAGACGACAAAATGTCAAATCAAAATTTTATAGACGATAATAATAAATAAAGAATGGTGACTTAAAAGAACGAATAATTTTTAACAAAAATCATAAATATTCTAAGCGCTTTCAAATGCATAAATAAACATACAATAGCAGAAGATATTATGCAATAATACCGGCAAACAATAACACATAGTGGTGTGTGTGTGTGCGTGTGTACGTGGTATGGAGTAGGTGTGTGTGTGGTGTATGTGTATAGTATGTGGTATGGGTGGGGTCGGTGGATTATGGTGTGTGTGTGTGTGTGTGTGGTATGTGAGGTGGGTGGGGGATGGGGGGTGCGAGCGAGCACCACATATAAATATATACAATAACACAAAATACAAAAATAAACATAGCACAAGATGATTATATACAGATTCAACATAAAACTCTCTTGGTAAACCAGACATGAATAAAAGAAATAAATAGAGAAGATCCAGAAATTAAAGACAGGTGTTCAGGTAAAAATATAAAAAATAAATGTTACACAGTGGCGTTGACTACGTCATGAGAAATGTTATGGTGCAACCTTGCCCGCGTCATAAAAATGATATGGAGTGAATTTGTCTGAGTTCTAAAGGCGGCACAGTTCAAGTAGCAGCTCCCTGATATAAAAATACAAACGTTGACCATATGGTGTGATTTCCATGATGGTTTCTAAGGAAACGTATCAGAACGTGGATATTGGAATAAGTACTTACAAGAGTAAGATCAGCCAGATTCTTAGGGGGGAAACAGTATACTTGGTTGTAGAGTAATCAGGCGACCAGTTTAGCAACCAGACAGCCAATATAGTGACCAGGCAGCCAAAGTAGTGACCAGACGATCAGTTTAGTAACCAAGGCAGCCAGTATATGGAGTGAAGAGAAGTAGCGTGTTGAGTTATAATATTTTAGACTGATCTGAGAGCGCGTTTTGAACGTATGCAGGTTTTTACTGCAAGCTTTGTGTGATTGGCCAAAAGGGCAGTTGCAGTAATCAAGTGTCGACAGCACACGAGATTCTTTTGTCCCTCCGACTGATAAGGCTGCAGAATATTATGTTTACCTCATATCTATGTACTTTTGTCCCTACGACTGAGAGAAGGCTGCAGAATATTATGTTTACTCATATCTATGTACTTTTGTCCCTACGACTGAGAGAAGGCTGCAGAATATTATGTTTCCCTCAAATCTATGTACTTTTGTCCCTCCGACTGAGAGAAGGCTGCAGAATATTATGTTTACCTCAAATCTATATAGGCCAGTGGTATCCAATGCGTGGCCCACCAGAACCATGCCACACGACAAAGAAATTGACTTTGATTAGAATAAATTCACGCACACGACTATTTTCCTTTGACCATGGACAAAAAACAAAAACAAACAAACAGTGGCCGTGGGTGCAGGTGGAGGGTGTTTGCAGCAACAAGCTCAAAGAGACTGAAGCTATTGTGCAACTGCGAAGATAGAGACAGGATGCGCATCGCGGATTTAAACGAATAGAAAGGGGAAAATAACCCCCAACCAGTCAGCCAGATATCAACTTAAGCGGACTTCAGGTGGATTGGGGTGCAAAGGAAGCATCGGTACAAGACTGAACAATTTTCTTGTTGTCCTTTTGGACAAAGGCCATCCTTTCTGGGGTGTGGGTAAGGCAGTACCTGGTAAATTAACTTACTAGAAGCCTTTGTTCTCTCTGTCTACTCACATATTACATCTCTACGTAAACCGCGAGTATAACATATCAATCTGAAAATTCACGAAGTATTTCTAAGTCCATTCTCTCTAAATCAGTCAGCTTACTCACCATTAAGCTAACGGTCTCCTTTCATGACCGTACTCTGCCACACCAAATTCAAAGTGATTAGAAAATAAATTCTTTTCAACAGGTAAACTTTTAACTCAGCACATTAGTTGGTTTTGTTCTTGTAAATCTGAACCATTGGATAATAAAAACTACTCATCCACCAAAAAGCTGATTTAGATTACATCAGCATCCACTAGCATATTCTTTACCTGAGTTGTTTACTTCCAACTTTGTAACTTAAAAGTATCAACCCAAGGTCGGGTCATATTTTATACTGGCAACAAAGATATAATGATTAAGTATAGAAATAGGGATAGGCAAATATACTTCGCCACTCTGAGTTTGGGACCTTTCGAAGTGAGTTGGTTTATTTTTATAACTATGACTTCATAATCAAGTTTTTTAAAAAGTTGGTGACGAATGCAAAACATTTCAAGCAAAGTGAACATACGTTAAACTTTAAAAAATATTGTAATGAAGAATAAGCCAAATGTGTTTGATATACAACGAGGCGGTTTCAGTTTTTAAAAAGTGTGACGGGAAGAAGCAGTACTTCCTAAATATTCATCTACATTTGACAAATTTAAAAAGACAATTTCACCAAAACAAGATGTCTGAACTGAAAAGCAAAATGTTTGGACAACATTTATTTTTCAAGAATATGTCATCCCAGACACGCCATTTTCATTCTATTTCTAGAAAATATTTATGTCAGCAAGTATTATCCAGGATGAATAAGCGAAGTGCATAACGAAATCACAAATCGTGGACAGTCATCCGAGAGTTTCTTTGTATTGGTACTTCATCCGTCACGCCTGATACTGGAAGTTTTGAAAAGCACTGCCAAGTCTCGCATTCAACATTTTGTAGTTAATGGTAAAATAAAATGTATGTTTTAGATACAGGATGTTTAATCAAGATAATATTATTTTCTCTCATTATTATTAATTAATTAAAATTGCACTAGATCATATGTCTAATTGAGAGTCTTGGGTAAGTAGGGTTAGAATCGTTAGATGTGGGTTTTACATCTGTGGCCCGGGAACCAGTCCACAATAATGGTCCTGTATGTTTATGACGTGTGTATTCGCTTCACAACTATATAAGCTGTCCTGTATGTTTATGACGTGTGTATTCGCTTCACAACTATATAAGCTGTCCTGTATGTTTATGACGTGTGATTCGCCCCAATTCTGTGTAAGCTGTCATGTATGTTTATGACGTTATGACGTGGTGTGGTGCTCTAAGAAGCCAGTACTGTTCAGTATGATGCCAATATTTCTCAATGTCTAATACAAAAAGTGATGGGGGTGTCACTGACGTTAATTGATTGTGGAAAGTAAACAGAGTGTGAAAATGATAATCGTGTGGCAGTAATCACTACAGCGTAAATATGATCAGTGTACTCGAGCGTTACACTTCATGCTTGACTTAACATCAGAAGTGCAGTCCTTAACACATTAATAGAATAGGAATCAAAGAAAATAAGAACGAGAGAGATATACAAAAAGTGTTTAAACAAATCAAAATTCAAAAGATAAAAATATCCAATCAGAATTATGATAAATAAATATTATAAAAACATTTTTTATTCATTCATTTTTATTAATGTATATTCACAAACCTCTTACTGATATAGGTAAATAATAATTTATATGTATGTCCATGAGATACATAGGTTGCATTTAACTCTGTAATAGTTATGTCTTCTCCCAATGTGTGTATTTTATTATATAATTAGTACTAATGTTTATAAATACAGGTATTAATAAATATACGTGCTGCGTATTTATTCACTTGTATAACTGTTGTATATAAATCTATAGTACTTTGTCGGATGTAAAAATATTATATATAAATCTATTAGGCCTACTTTGTCATGTAATGTATACTTTAAACAGATAAAGGTAGAATTAACATAATATTAAGCTCCGTTGTACCTTGTGTGTACGTCAAGCTGGCAAAGATTACGACCAACAGGATATTTAGAATTGATGTCTTCATCTTTTCTCAGTCTCTTGTCTTCCAAAATGTCCTACAAAAAAACACACACACACACAATATATATATTTCAAGGTGTATCTGTTGATTACATAATATGAGTACAACGTTCTGAAATGTTCGGGAAACTAATTAAAGTTTTAAACCATCGCAGGGAGATATTTAGATTCTGTTTCAAGCTACGTCATGACAGACCAATGATACGACAGTTTACAAAGTGAAACAAGATCATTCTGTTTTAGTCTGTATCACGAAGGGACCAATCACGACAGGTTACAAAGTGAAACACGCTGCGTTGTGATTTAGGCTGCATAATGACGGACCATTGTTACGACAGTTTACAAAGTGAAACAAGATCATTCTGTTTTAGGCTGTATCACGAAGGGACCAATCATACGACAGTTTACAAAGTGAAACAAGATCTTTCTGCTCTAGACTGCATCATGAAGGATCTATGATGTGACAGGTTACAAATGTGAACAAGCTCGTTTTGTTTTAGACTGCATACCGAATGACCAACGATATGACAGGTTACAAATGTGAACACTCGCGTTCTGTTTCAGACTTCATCATGAGGGACTAATGATACGACAGGTTACAAATGTAAACAATAGCATTCTGTATAATCGCTTTACAGTGCGTGGATGCTTTGCACTTTAAAACTGTCACTCTACAGTCATGGATACTCCCTCCCCACTAATACACACTTACAAAACATTTAATTGGACGAAAAGAGATACCGCAGACCATCCATAAAGCCAAACACCAAACAGCGGGGGAAAATGAGATGAAATTAGACCACTACCCTACCAACTTATGAAACGACTGATAAAAACATAAAATCAAGATAAATTTAAGACTGAACCCCCTATTACCCCTCGACCCCAGCCCGTGGACATATACCCCTTCACACACAAACTTTACACTACTTCAAGACCCCCTCTTCACAAAAACGTAAACCCCCTCAAACCCCCTCTGAAGCACATAGTATATCCTTACCCCAGACACCAGATATATACAGATGGATCCAAACAAATTGTGGGACAGGGGAAGCTGTACACACCCAAACAGGAACGTACACCTACAAACTAATATTTTTAAAAGCACTCGAGCACGCACAAGACACAATTCAACAAATCCTCATACGGACTGACTCACTAACATCACTAGAATGCCTTTAAAAAGGAAACTTCCTTTCAATGACAACACGAATCATGACCCAAATAAACACCGAACTTGACAAGCTCCAAGCGAAAGACATTGAACCAACACTAATGTGGATCCCCAGCCACTGCAAAATAGCAGAAAACGAAAATGCAGACAAGGGAGCAAATTTTGGAGCAATACATGGCAAACAGCTAAAACAACCACACCACAAAACAGAAATGTACTCACAAATCATCAACATATTTAAGAAAGAGCACACGCACGCTCATAAACACCAAACGCCCGAGACTCAACAGGCTAAGACTAAACTCCACATAACACACCCATAAGTCAAACTATCAACCTCATCAATCTAAAACATGCACTCCTGCAGATCAGACAACACTATAGAACACTTCCTTTTACACTGCCGTACTCACCAAGACTACAGGGAAATAATGTAAACAACAATAACATTACTACAGCTATCCTTCACCACCCACTCCCTACACCTCCCACTCCAAGGAAGAGAGGAAATGATTCAGACTGCACCTTTCTTATTGGAAACAAACACATTACACCTACTAAAATCAAACACATTACACCTACTAAAATCAAACACATTACACCTACTAAAATCAAACACATTACACCGACTAAAATCAAACACATTACACCTACTAAAATCAAACACATTACACCTACTAAAATCAAACACATTACACCTACTAAAATCAAACACATTACACCTACTAAAATCAAACACATTACACCTACTAAAATCAAACACATTACACCTACTAAAATCAAACACATTACACCTACTAAAATCAAACACATTACACCTACTAAAATCAAACACATTACACCTACTAAAATCAAACACATTACACCTACTAAAATCAAACACATTACATCTACTAAAATCAAACACATTACACCTACTAAAATCAAACACATTACACCTACTAAAATCAAACACATTACACCTACTAAAATCAAACACATTACACCTACTAAAATCAAACACATTACACCTACTAAAATCAAACACATTACACCTACTAAAATCAAACACATTACACCTACTAAAATCAAACACATTACACCTACTAAAATCAAACACATTACACCTACTAAAATCAAACACATTACACCTACTAAAATCAAACACATTACACCTACTAAAATCAAACACATTACACCTACTAAAATCAAACACATTACATCTACTAAAATCAAACACATTACACCTACTAAAATCAAACACATTACACCTACTAAAATCAAACACATTACACCTACTAAAATCAAACACATTACACCTACTAAAATCAAACACATTACACCTACTAAAATCAAACACATTACACCTACTAAAATCAAACACATTACACCTACTAAAATCAAACACATTACACCTACTAAAATCAAACACATTACACCTACTAAAATCAAACACATTACACCTACTAAAATCAAACACATTACATCTACTAAAATCAAACACATTACACCTACTAAAATCAAACACATTACACCTACTAAAATCAAACACATTACACCTACTAAAATCAAACACATTACATCTACTAAAAACAAACACATTACATCTACTAAAATCAAACACATTACACCTACTAAAATCAAACACATTACATCTACTAAAAACAAACACATTACACCTACTAAAATCAAACACATTACACCTACTAAAATCAAACACATTACACCTACTAAAATCAAACACATTACACCTACTAAAATCAAACACATTACACCTACTAAAATCAAACACATTACACCGACTAAAATCAAACACATTACACCTACTAAAATCAAACACATTACACCTACTAAAATCAAACACATTACACCTACTAAAATCAAACACATTACACCTACTAAAATCAAACACATTACACCTACTAAAATCAAACACATTACACCTACTAAAAACAAACACATTACACCTACTAAAATCAAACACATTACACCTACTAAAATCAAACACATTACACCTACTAAAATCAAACACATTACACCTACTAAAATCAAACACATTACACCTACTAAAATCAAACACATTACACCTACTAAAATCAAACACATTACACCTACTAAAAACAAACACATTACACCTACTAAAATCAAACACATTACACCTACTAAAATCAAACACATTACACCTACTAAAATCAAACACATTACACCGACTAAAATCAAACACATTACACCTACTAAAATCAAACACATTACACCTACTAAAATCAAACACATTACACCGACTAAAAAACAAGTAAGAGTCCCAATCATCCACACGCAAAAAATTCTTGTATACCATTACCACCCCTAGAAACGAACTCACCCCACCCACCTCGAATCAAAGCTAACCATCCACCCCACCCACCCAAAATAACAAACAAAACAAAACAAATTTAAAAAAATAAAATAAAGCTACACACACCCAACTAAAAACGAACTCACCATACCCACCTTGAACAAAATCTACCCTCCACCAACTAGACACAAGCACATTACACCACCATAAAAAGAATAATAATAAAACTCAGTAAAACAGATTAAACCGCACATACACACTGACTTTACTGGGAACAAACACACTACACCGACCCCAATCAAAAACTCACTCATACACACTCACAACTGGAAACAAATACATTTTATCCACCCTAAAACAAAGAGGTAAGCTTAAAAGCAAAACAAAAACTAAAACACACACACACACACACACACACACACACACACACACACACACACACACACACACACACACACACACACACACACACACAAGGCATCTATCCACGAACACCGGCGACCGACCTAAGTACCACCATCACCACCGCAACACCAACTACTACCCCTCTCCAGAACAAAATGAGGAGAGGAAGTCCCCACAGGAACCAACCAAGACCGAGAACATTCCGGATGAAAAGTCTAATGTGCCTCCTGTGGTAAAAAGACAGCAAGGAAAACAAAATTCTTTAGAGTCTAGACTGTTCTGGATGACAAAAAAAAATTGCAGAGTAACAACAAGAAAAAAATAATTATATACTACCTCGTGCTGGCGACTCCTATTGGAATGAGCTGCCAAAATAATCTGACCGGCACAGTCTCCCACGTTTATTTAAATGAGCACAAAGATCCAGTGGGTTTACAGAACGGAGTGGGTTTTTACCTTTCTTTCGTTTGTGTCATAGTTCTGGGACAATGGATTTGAACGCGTTATCGCAACAGATAAGCACGTGACCTAGCTCAGGAAGTAGTTTGTTTACACAGAGGGCGATTTTAAGTTCCTAGTTATTTTAATTTCCTGTCATGCCACAATGTAATGTCACGCAATACCATAAATCACGCCAGGCCAACTTGTCAATTAAAGCTCTATGTCATGCCAGGCCAACTTGTCAATTAAAGCTCTATGTCATGCCAGGCCAAACTGTCAATTAAAGCTATATGTCACGCCAAGACAAATTGTCAATTAAAGTTATATGTCACGCCATGACAAATTGTCAATTAAAGCTATATGTCACGCCAAGACAAATTGTCAGTTAAAGTTATATGTCACGCCATGACAAATTGTCATGTAAAACTGAATCTCGCCAAGCCCAATTGTCACAAAAACTATAAATCACATCAAATCAAATTGTCACATATGTCAAGGCAGAATGACACGTCAAGCTATGCATAGCACTACGTCGAATTGTCACTATAGGTCACGCGATTATCATGGCGCGTCAGAGCAAGTTATAGAAATGAAAATATGCAGTCTGTTTTTGAGAGCTTGACATTAATTGTCATTAAGAAATAAATTATCAGTCAGCCTTCACATAATATATTGATAAATGAAAAATTCTTTTAATGATTTTGCTTTATAGTATTTTATACGACAGAGCAAAACAACTTCGACGCAACAGTTATAAAGATGTGATGAAATGAAAGGCACTTACTTTTTGAATTCATGTGATACTTTGTTGCGTGCAACTAAGTCTATTTAAAGTACAGTTAGCTACTTTGGATTAAAATAATGTTGTCAACTCTATGATTAAGATTATTATTTCTATTTATTATTATTTATCAGTGTCAACTTTTATTGGGGCTTTTTATGAACAGATCACTAGATGTCAGATTATTGCTATTGACTGTAGATCTCAATAATCGTGTGCTAGGGAGTAGGGGAGAGTATCGACTAAAAAAAAGAACCATCAGCCGAGTAGATCTTGAACCTAAAAATGTACAACTTCCTGCATGGAATTCCAGATCTGGATTTACAACAGAATGAAGTATATTTCAAAACTAGAGATCAAATAAGTCTAACCCTAGACTTTACATTATGTCTAAGATTGCTCTCTGAATTCTCTGTTCTGGACTCTAGATCAGAACTAAATATAACTCTGGACTTTTGAACTTCTTCTATTTGTGCATTCTACACAACTAAATATAGATCTTGACTATACATCAAAACAAAGTATAGCTTCACGTCATAAATATGTATAGCTCTATACTTTGCATCAGAAGTGAGAATATATTTAGGCTGTGAATCAAACCTAAGTTTAACTAGGATTAAAGAAAAGCTAACTGAAAAAAAAGTTCTGGACTACATCAGAACTACGTGTAGCTCTAAACTCTTCATCAGAACTAAATACTACTCTAAACTCTACATCAGAACTAAATACTACTCTAAACTCTACATCAGAACTAAACACAACTCTAAACTCTACATCAGTACTAAATACTACTCGAAACTCTACATCAGCATTAAATACTACTCGAAACTCTATATCAGAACTAGGTAAACCCTAAACTCTACATAAAAACTAGTATAGTTCTAAACTTTACCTCAGAACTAAATATAGCTCTTAACTCTAGATCCGAACTAAGCATAGCTCTAAACTCTGCAACAAAACTATGTATAGCTCTAAACTCTACATCAGAACGTGTAACTCTTGGTACATCAGGACTAAGTATAAATCTACGTTAGGACTACATAAATTTTATGTCAGAATTTTATCTAACTTAGACTACATCAAAAATAAATCTAACTCCGAACTGCATCAGAACCAAATATAGCTCATTCATCAGGAATGAAATATATTTCTAGATCCTTCATCAGAACTACATCTAACTCAGGACTGCATCAGAACTAGGTCTGCCACTGTACTTAACATTAGAACTAAATAAAATTCTGGACTAAATCAGAACTAAATGTAGCTCTGGAATTTACTATATAACTAAATGTTGCTCTGGACTAAATCAGAACTAAATATAGTTCTAGATTCCTTATCACAGCTAAGTTGGATTCGGAATTTTATATAGACTGTATCAAGTTTTAGATTCTTCTTCACTTCATATAGATCTAGACTCAGAACAGAACTAAGAAAAACTATGGACTCTACATAAAAACTACGTCATATTCTGGACTACTTCAGAAATGTATCTGGATTATATCAGAACTATATCTGGACTACATTAAAACTAAGCATAACTCTGAATTATATCTAGCACTAAATTCTATGTCAGAGAGATGTCTAGTTCTGGATTCTACATTCTAAACACGTCTAGATCTGAATTATTACATTGTGGTGGAGTAAATTTGCCTATCCCTGTTTCTAAACTTAATAATTACATATTTGTTGCCAATGGTAACGTGACCCGACCTAGAGCACTATTTATGGTGATACTTTTGTAAGTACCAGAGTTGGAGTAAATAACTCAGGTGGAGAATATGCTAGAAGTTGCTGATGCAATCCAAATGAGTTCCAATGTTTATAACAATTTCATCAAATGGGGATGAACCGAAATTTATTTTGTTGAAGAAAGTTCTATATTCTAATCACTTAGGTTTTGACATAACTCGAGTCTAGTCATAAAGGGGATCATTAGCTTATGGTAAAGTAATGACTGATAAAGAAACAATGGATTTAGAAATATTTCATACATGTTTGCTATCGGTCTATGATTTGAATTGGAGAATGCTTATGTAATTGAACCATTATTTCTATGTTCATTAATTTGATTATGTTGTACATTATACTTGTGAATTTTGATCAATGCTATATTTCTTATGCTGCATTTGTATCGCGCTAATGAATATTGTTGAAGGATTTGTAATTTGAGAATGTGTGTAAGGAAGAAAGGAATTTAAAGATGAAATATGCTTAAATTTAGCGCTGCCTTAATTTGACTTTTGCAGTTTTATAACCTTGTATCCGCTTCAGACTGCAGTCACTACTGTACTCTAAGATCACGTTGGTGTGTGTATCCAGCATTGCCATCTAAATTATCAGTAAACGTGTTTACTGTAAGTTGAATTCCTTTTGAGAGCCAATATGGCAGAAATTGAGGCTTGAGTTTGGTCTTGAGAATTCATTAAAGTTTCTTCAACATGCCTTGTCATGTGCACACACAAAGATTTAGGAACATTCTTCCTGATGTGCTTGATAGCGCATACAGAGTTTTGGATGATTCTCCACTGTGTGTTTTGTTTGTAGGCACATTGAAGAGTCTGGAACAGTTGTGTAATGTCCCTAGAAGAGGTATGTTGGACTGTCATCTAAATAAGAAAGACAGTGACTTGTTGCAAACCGCATTATGTACATTCACTTTAATCTCTCTCAAACTCCACTCTCATTTCTAGGATGAAGCCCTATCTATAACCCTACCCACATAATAAAACTTTGTTGTGAAGTGATATAAATGATTATATTTGATTATATTTTCATTATATTCATATGTTGTATATTTGTTTGTTGATTTAATCAGTTCATTGTTAAATGTATTAACCTTATTGCACTTATTTTAAAACAACTTGGAGAAATAGTGGGTTAATGGGGCTTGTTAAATATATGAATAAAAGATGGATTTTTATTGCTCCTTCAGTTAGAAGTTTATACTTGCAGAACATTAAGCGACGGTAAAACGTCTATCTTATTATTGTATAAGAGTTTTACGACACCCTTATAATCCACCAAGTGAGAGACATGTTGGTCTTGTGGGAAAATTATTAATAACTATACATTATGTTTCTCGATCACTTGTAATTAGTTATGTGTTATTAATTAATAAATAATAACCATAACGAGTGAAGGGTGCCCAGAGGTGTCAATTACATCAATACCTATAATCCTAGACTATACATCAGAATTACGTATAGCTCATGACTTTAAAGTTACAGCCGGATTTAGATCCCATTCTACTGTCAAATTCCAAGGACGTGTGTGTGTGCGCGTGTGTATGTGTGCATTGTGTACATTTTTAAAATAAACAAAATACATACCAGCTTCTAAGACAAAATATACACAAACATATAAAATAAAATAAGACTTTACACCATCTTCATTTTATATACCCAGAGAACACCGATGAATTATTTTAATTAGTTTAAATTCAGATTTGCATAAGGAATAATTCCTTTATAATTTTCAACAACAAAAAAAAATGTTTCGTATTATGTAAAAAAAACAACAACAAACCAATTGTTTCGTTTTCTGTTTTATCTTTTGAGTACTAAATGTTGGATATTAATGACTGATTTATTTAATTACAGATATGTACTATTTGAACTTGTGTCCTAAATGAGAATAATAGTGCAGCCTGTTATCTTATCTCTAGTACTTATTATTTTATCTTCCAGTACTTACTTAGTCTATAAACTGTTGCAGTGTTATTTTTAGATATGTCTAAGGAGATTATATTCACTCTGTGCATTAAATACGTGTGTGATTGTAACACTTGTGAACTGACGCTTGCAGCTGCAAGTAATACACGGGTCACGCGCAAAGTCTAATACATAGATTAAGGCAGTGTAGATAGCTCCCGGCATGCACTTTGTGACATGTGTGACTAGACCCAAGGAGTCGTTTCTATCAATCAATGGACTGATTCACCCCTGTATAGTACCCATACATTCTACAGAATCGTTGCCTACATGATCACCAGTCTGTAGCATCACTTCCCTACGGAATCTCCACACTATAGTACCAATGCGTACATTACAATTGCTCTACAGAATCACCAGTTTAAATTATCACTCATCTACACAATCACTGCTCTACAGAATCACCACTTTAAAATATCACTCATCTACACAATCACTGCTCTACAGAATCACCACTTTAAAACATCACTGTTCTATAGAATCACCACTTTAAAATATCACTTTTCTACACAATCACTGCTCTACTGGTTTATAGAGGGTCTCATCTCTAAGAGCCATTCTATGTTTGAAGACTGCTCCACATTTTAGATCATTGCATTTAATGGTCTCCATTTTAGGGGCTCACTGCTCTAAAGAATTGATTTCCATCTCTCTAATACAGTGACCAGAGAAAGCATGAGCTGCAAGCACAATAGAAATTAGCTCAGTTATTTCTTTGTTTGCATTAATGAAGCTGTCATTATAATTTTTAAATGAATAATATTTCCCCGGCCTGTAATAAAGAAGAATATGACATTAGTGCTCAGGTTTCTAAAGATGGCTTTAGAATTTTGTTTAATTTAGGAATACGATATTAAAAGTTAAATATACAATGTTGTAAAAGTCAGTTTTTACTATTAAATCTGGTTACCAACTTTTGTTGTAGATTTGTCAGTCAGTCTGGGAAGACTGGAATATCTCATACGTGCAATGAGTTGAGATTGAGGTTGAATGTGCATTGGTGTAGCTGCGAAGGCCATATGAAGTTCTTTTTTGGTCCTTCAGAGCTTGCATTAGATTGCCTTTGCCAAAAATCATTACTTGCCTTAAATGGAAGTCAGACACGACACATGGTTTGTCCTAAGTCAGACACGACTAAGCCAGTTTGTCTGATTACTTTTTTATGTGGTAGAATGTAGAATGATCCTGTAGAAAATCATGTTATGTAGAATAGTGATTTTGTAGAGTTGAGATCCTGTAGAAAATCATGTTATGTAGAATAGTGATTTTGTAGAGTTGAGATCCTGTAGATCGATATAATCATATGAAAAGCGATCAACGTAGATCAATGATTCTGAGACAAAGCGAAGAGAGAGGGATTTTTCTGAAGTATTTTTCCACAAATTAATTTTAACGACTGATGGAAAATACTCGACTTAGAGGACAAAACGTTTTCGAGGGTGACAAGACACTGTAATTTTTATTTGTTGCTTGCCTCACTACAGTGAAAGCTGTATGGTCTCTCACTTCTTTACAATGTGATGAGATACCAAAAAGCGAAGACAACTGACGATCTAGTCCTGCTTAAGAACAGCAAAATATTAAAAAGAAGCAGTCTAATTTTGTTGGATGCCAAATCAGAGAATATAAGGTTTTCAGGTAAATAATTATCTTTTCCGAAAGAGAAATTCTCTTAAATGTATTTTGTTTAAAATGTGTTGAGATAAATAATTATTATTATAATTATAATTATTATAATTAGAATAAATGAAACGCCCCAGTAGGGACCCCAGTGCACTACTTTGCCCGTGGGCCTATAATCATGCTGTTAAGATGACCCTGAACATACTGTAAGTCTGTTATTCCAGAATCGTTGTATATTGTTTGTTTATTTACTGAAAAAAAGTTGTTATTCCAGAATCGTTGTATGTTGTTTGTTTATTTACTGAAAAAGAAAAGTTGCTCTTTTGCAATAACTTCATCTTGACAGTTGACTGTTTAATTCTTTATCTGATGGATATCCAATGTGTACACGTCATGAAAACCAAAAATTACGATCGACGTTCTTTCTCACATCAAGGTCGTATCAACGGAAATGGACAGCCTTTAAAACTCAGGACTTACCTACTCTAAAAATAACAATATTTCAGAAAAGCTTTTTCAAACAACACCAGTCTTTACTATTCTAACTTTCTGTATTTACTTTTCTTTATTTCATATCTTTCCACCTGTGTACTTTCTACGTTTCTTCTGTAAGTATTTCTCTTCTGCGTGGGTCATGATCAGCAGGATCTTTCTAGACTCGTGTACCTCAAACCATTAATTAAATATAATAGATAATTATGAAGAATAACATCAGAAACAACACTTCCGGGTACTTAGCAACATTGAGAAAAATCTCACGCCAAAAACTAAAAGCGTAGCCAAGACATGTTGCCAGACTTAAACTTGCCCACAAAGAGAGCTGTCAGAATAAAATGCTAAAAGTGAAAAAATGTGCTGACGAACAGCCACTTTCCTTGAGACAGGCGTAAAGACTTCATTGAGACATGTATAAAGACTTCATTGAGACGTGTATAAAGACTTCATTGAGACAGGCGTAAAGACTTCATTGAGACATGTATAAAGACTTCATTGAGACAGGCGTAAAGACTTCATTGAGACATGTATAAAGACTTCATTGAGACAGGCGTAAAGACTTCATTGAGACGTGTATAAAGACTTCATTGAGACAGGCGTAAAGACTTCATTGAGACATGTATAAAGACTTCATTGAGACAGGCGTAAAGACTTCATTGAGACAGGTATAAAGATTACATTGAGACAGATGTGAAGACTTCATTGAGACTGGTGTGAAGACTTCATTGAGATATGCACGATTACTTCACTGAGACAGGTGTAGAGACTTCATTGAGACAGATGTGAATACTTCATTGACACAGGTGAGAAGACTTCGTTGAGACATGTAATGACTTCACTGAGACAGGAGGATGATTAATAAGTCATTCTTACAATATGCTGAGCGAAATGTAGTTCTGTTTGTCTCCTGTGAAAGAATCCAATTTATTAGCATAAATGTTAAAGCAAAATAAGGAAAGAATTATGCAAAAGGAATTTCTAAATTCTTCTGAGTAACTATGTGTAGCAATAATAATCCACTATAAAACAGTTTATTGATAAAATGTAGTATTATTCGGGTACACGTTTAATTATTATTTTGTCTATGTATACCTGTATAGATTTAGACATTCTCTGGAATGTATTGTGCGTAAATTCACTTGCTCTTCTTGTGTAAGCATTGTGAAGGCCATATTATGTCTGCGCATGGATGAGAAAATATTTCCGGCACGGGTTTACCCTTAGGCGAGTATGCCTGCTCAAGTATAACTCAATTGTCTAGTGACTTAGGGTTTCCCCTGCTCAGCGCTGGTTCACTTCTGGAAAATCGCCTTTGACCACAGGTACAACTAACTGTCCAAGTCATACTTCAATCAATAGTCGAAATTCCATGTCTTTCTTACTGTTAGAGTGTCAGGTGCCATGCTGTGTATTTTTATATGTCATTGTTTTATAGATTGTGTACACTAAATATGTGTATGATGTGTATGATGCGTGTGTGTGTGTGCGTGCATATGATGTAAGTGTATACATGCTGCAGTCACGAAAACAAAAGCTGCAGTATTGTGGAAACTGCCAGGCTGCAATATGAGTTTAACATATTATTCCCTGACATGGTCTGATAAAGATTTATAAACGCGACAAAATGCCTTGCTAGCAGGTGGGACCACCTGCAGACACAAAAACAGAAGTGGGGAAAAAATTATTGTTGATACAAAAGAAACATTGCAAGAAAACAAGCACAGATCGACATCAGACAGACCGCTCTTCATCGAAGAAGAAAACAAAAAAAAAAGGGAGAAAAAATTAAGAAAATAGCCAGCAGATTTTATACCAGTTGGAATTTTTTCCACCATCTTTTGATCAGTTGTGTATCGCTTTCATATGATGAAAGATACAATTCACAGCATGGGAATACATAATTTCAATTTTCTCACAATTTGGGAATTCGGCAATATAAAGTTGTTTCAGAAAATTTAAATGCACAATTACATCCCATTCAACGGCAAAATTCAATGGCACAAAGTCAAATAACAAAATTCAATAATACAAAAACATGTCCATGTACAAAATAAACTACATAATTGACTTTGATGCCAACGCCACCTAATTAATGATTATTATTATTATTTATTAATTAATCATCCATAACTAATTACAAGTGATGAGAATCTTAATTTATATTATTAATGATCCTCCAGCAGACACCACTCATCTCTCTCTTGGCAAACTCAAATCACAGTCTATAATCAACCAGAGGGACAATGATCAAATAAACAATCGCTAACATTGGGACAGTAAATAGAAGGTCTCGGTTGACCTGCGTTTTTGGAAATCAAATGTCATTGTTTTCTTTTTATTGTTATTATTAAATCTTCTTTGTTCTTCTTATCTTAAGCCCACGTTTTGGTTAATGTGTTAGTGTGCTTGAGAAGAGTTGGCTGGGGGTTCTGAGCCACAAATATGTGAATGTTATATAAGTCATAATTAATCAAAGGGGAAAATATTGTTGCCAACTCAAGGCATGATAGCTAAATTATCTGTCACTATGTTAGATGAATAAGGATCCCAAAGAACGGGTCTGACATAGAAATTGAAGGATAGATTAGGCTGCCTGGGGTGTTTTCAGTATTAGAGCTAACAATAACTTTAACAATTAATAATTTTGAGTCTGATACTGCAACAGGGTCAAAACAGGGTCATCAAATAAAACCCGGCACGTGACACTGTCCATTAACAGCTTCTTTTTAATTACAAAATCCTTTGAAAGTCTAACAACACATTTAATGACGCATGTTAATGTTCTGTTGCTTTGTCAAAATCCTTCTGATAGTCTAACAAGGCCTTTAATTGTTCATGTAAGTATTCTGTTATTTTGTCAAAATCCTTTCCATAGTCTAATAACGCCCTTATTGCTGCCTGTAAGTGTTCTGTTGCTTTGTCAAAATCCATCCCATAGTCTAACAGGTCTTTTAATACTGCCTGTAAAGTAATTGATCTGTTTTTAAAATGTCCGGAGTTGTGTTTGTAATGACTGAAAAAATGGGACAGATTTGATTCTTAAAGAAGGCTGTTTTAAGTGCACTGAAAAAATGGGACAGATTTGATTTCTTAAAGTAGACTGTTTTAAGTGCACTGAAAAAATGGGACAGATTTGATTTCTTAAAGAAGATTTTTTAAATGCACTGGAAAAAATGGGACAGATTTGATTTCTTAAAGTAGACTGTTCCAAGTGCACTGAAGAAATGGGACAGATTTAATTTCTTAAAGAAGACTGTTCCAAGTTCACTGGAAAAAAATGGGACAGATTTGATTTCTTAAAGTAGACTGTTCCAAGTGCACTGAAGAAATGGGACAGATTTAATTTCTTAAAGAAGACTGTTCCAAGTGCACTGGGAAAAAATGGAACAGATTTGATTTCTTAAATAAAGAAAACTGTTCCAAGTGCTCTGCTAGCACTGAGATCAATTCATTATGAATGAACGGGCTGACACTTTCGTTTATTTTTTCTGGTTTTGCTAGAAGTTATCTCATTACAGGATCAAATTCAGCTAGCAATTCTAACTGAGATAGAAAGTTTCCATTGTAGATAATCACCTATCAATTCTTTATGACCCTTAAATGGTTGAGAGTTTATCGCATCTTTCGGCACAATTTTTACCAACTTTTTAATGCTCCACCCAAAATGTTTCTCCTTTTCTTACAGTTGATTCAAAATTTTCGTGAAATGTGCTATCTTTTCCATTATTCAAACATTATTCATGAGATAATGTGAACATCTGATTTGATGTAATCTAAGCATGGCATTAGGAGAATAGCACAAACAAGAAACGGGTATGATTGTAGAGAAAAATCTTCGTTGAGGGGTGTTTTTCGGCAGAGGACTTTAGGATCTGCATGAACCAGGTTCGATAACAAGTCTGTTTTTGTCATTTGACAGTACGTCACCAGAAAAAGTCATGTGTTGGTGGAATATTTTCCTCGTAAAAAGCACATTTACTATATGATTGCTGCTGTCAAAGGTCGCACGCAGGAACATGAAGATTCTGAGAGGTCACAATGTGCTGGGGATCAAGTTTAGTTCTCACAGACATCATTAAATTCACTGCGATTTCTTAGTATAGGCACTGCTACCCATTCACTTTGCAATCCTTCATGCATAAGAGCACTCGTTATTAAGAGTGTTAATTTAAGTTGTTTTTTAAATTATCCTTAACAAATTTTGGAAGTTTCTGTTATTCTCTCCCCTCTGCTTTTTTTCCTCTTACATGAACTACTCGTTGTACTGCTCATTGAAAAAAGTAATTAAAAACTATTATACTTGAACTTTTTTAAATTAACAAATTTTCTTTCCCGTTAAAGACTTGTATAAGTATAAGGTGATTTAGAGTTGGTTTGTACTTGCTTGGTGCCTATGTCTCAACTGTAACCTGATCAGCCCCCCCAAATTGTTAGATTTTACTATTTATAAGTTGTGTTACCCTTCAGGTTTTAAAATTTCTGATGACGCTGTGTGTTTCGGACCTTGGAGAGGCGGGAAAGACAGGGTGGTGGGGGGTGAGATAGTTCTTGATACCTGCTGCCTGTGTGTGTGTGTGTGTGTGTGTGTGTGTGTGTGTGTGTGTGTGTGCGTGCGTGCATGTGGTCTAAGAGTTTTTCGGTTAACGTCACCTTAAGTGCTTTAGTTCGTGACGCACCGCGAGGTTGTGGGGATCCCCCAGAAGCAGACCAAGACTGAGAACATCATAAAGATGAAAGGTTTCTTGCGGCTTCTGGGGTGAGTGTGAGCAGAACACACAACACACACACACACACACACACACACACACACACACACACACACACACACACACACACACACACACAATGGCCAGACCAGGTGATGATGCAGCTGTGGGACCCTATCACTACAATTAATCTAATTCAAACCAAGTAACTTCTCTGCACTGTGACAGGCACGTGATAAACCCGACTTTCCCACTGCAATCAATAGAAGTGAGAAAAGTTAAATCTGTGCATAGTATCACACGGATATAGACCTATTTTAATAACGTCAACAGTAGCTAATAATTTTTTTTAAAATCATTTTATGATAGGCAACAATTTAATTGCTTTAATTAACACACACACACACACACACACACATTTACAATCAGCTTGTCTAGACATCTGTCGAGTTTTGAAATGTGCCAAGTGAAAACTTGACTCGAGTATGTGTATATTTTTCAAATTTCAAATACAATTTTCTTTTGCGGGGTTTTTTTTGTGTGTGTGTGTTTGTTTTTTTGTTTGAAGGCATAAATTTGGGCTCCTTCTGTTAAAAGCTCCCCAAGCACTGCAGGAGAGCAGGGGCAATAGTTACACCACTGCCCAAAAGGTAGAATGTTCAGAAGTGTTGTCCTATAAGAGTACTGAGAAGCCGGGACCCTAAAGATATTGAGAAGCAGTGTCCCTAGAAAGCCGATTACTAGCCTCTCGTTCGTTGGGTTCGATTCTTGTTCGGGATGAAGAAAAAGAACTTACGGTTGACTTTTGTCCTCCTGGATTAATGTGTATGTGTGTGTGTGAGGGGAACTTCATGTCTATTTCGTCGGATGGGACGATAAATTAAATATCCGTGTGCTGCATGACTAGGCCGCGCACTAAAAGACCCATTGCAGTGGACAATCGGACTGAATGCCTAAGAACGACTGCATCCGCAATATTTATTTTTTTAAAATCCACTTAAAAACGTCATTCTTTCCATCTTTAATACTATGCCTACCCTTGATTCCAGAACATAAATGTCCCTCGGCACTTGCCGGTGTATTTGAATGTGTGTGTGTGTGTGTGTAATGATTGTGAGTGTCTGGGTTACGTGCATTTCAATGTACGTGTGTTTGTGAGTGTGTATTTAATATGTTTGAGTGAGCATGTACAGTGTATGTATATAAAATACAGTGGCCTCTAGGAGAGCCGCAGAACGCACAAGTAACGAAATACACAACTGTCCTACGCAGGGACTCTTCTATTCTCGCATACACCACACCAATGTTTATTTATATGCCCAGACGTTCAGCCCAGCATGCTATATTTACTCAAAGACAAACGGGGAAAAGGGATTTCGAAGCACATGGTACTACCATGGCAAATCTGTTGATATTGTTGCTGTTTGTTTGTTATAATAGTACGTTTCGCGCACACGTTTATAACTACCAAGGCCTGTGAAGGCTGCGATCAGCAGACGGCAGTGTGCGGCACCAGACAGCGTTAAGAACGATAACTGTACATTTTGCCCAGAGTTCAGCATCCTAGATACATCTGCAGACTGTTGGCGCCGTCTGGACCCGAGCCTGGATCCGTTTTCTACAAGAAAATGTCAGAATACTCAGAAATGGAAACAGCATGACGTTACCCGAATTGAATAATCTAGTAACAACACATCATCAGAAAAAGGTTTTCCCAGAAAAAAGAGTAATTTTGCAGTGATGTATCGGTAATTTTTTTCAAAGAATTTTATTTCAAATAAATAATTATATTTTTTAAATTTTAGTTCTGTAGGCCTAATAATACTTTTAAAAAATAAAATGATTATTATTTTGTATGCTCTTTTAAAATCATTATGACATTGAGTTTTACAATATTTTAAACCGAAGCTTGCATCATTTGCTGACATTTTGTGCCCGATTAACGACATTTTCAAAAACAGAAGTCTGGGGGACGAGTTAAATCGTTTAGTTGCATTAGTAAAATATATTCACTCAAGTCTTATTCTTAAGGCATTGGAGTATAATACAGTGTGTTTGTATGTGTGTGTGAATTATATTAGCTATGTTCGCTTAAGTATTAAGCAAATTAAGGCATCATGACATTACAGTTTAAATAAAGTATAATGCATTTGTGTGACAGATGAATTATATTATTAGCTGTCTGCTTAAAAAGGCATGGCATTACATTATGATGCATTTGTGTGCGGGATTAATTATATTATTAAATAATTATGTCTGCTTAAGGCATGTTCACTTAAAAAAATATTAGCTCACTTGATATAAAGAACATATTTATATGGATGGAATATTTCATATACATTAATGGAACACATCCACCACATAAATAAAACACTCAAACATAAATGGAAAACACTCCTTCACATAAATGTAATTGTAACACACACACAAATGAGACACTCATATATACTCACTCATACATAAATGGAGCACGATGATTCACACATAAATAACACAGTTATGTTTGTATGTGTGTATTGCCAACCACTGTTACAAACACAAAAGAGATAAGAGCAAAAAATGTACCTCTTCTTCTGTTCAATCAGTTTATTTTAAATATTAAATAGAACAACAGCTATACATCAACAAGACCTCAGAAATCTAGGGATTTTATTATATATATTATTATTATATACATATAAATACATAAACCCACTTTTATTTTAGGTATAAAGGCTAAAACAACAGCTATTATTTTTTTCTTACTTTTCAACATATACACAAAATACATTTAAAACATCTGTATAAAAACATACTAAATGCAAATACAAAATGTTCAATAATTCAATGTTGATCCTGGCCAAGTCAATTGCATGTACTGAACAGGAATATGAACTCTTGAATAAAGCTTACTGAGTGATGATATCCTAAAATAGTCACAGCATTTTCTTTAAAATATTTAACTCAATCAAACAGCTTGATTTCTATCCCTAGTCCCAGAAACTGGGGGGTTGGGGGTTGGGAGGCATGCTTCAAAATGCACTCTAACAAGTTTTTGAAAAGTTACATGTAAATAAGCAAGCAAACTTATTCTAAACAGAGAAAAGATATTTGTTATTTAATTTGCCTCAGAAATGCAAAATTTCTTAATAATTAATATTTAAATATATTTTTCACATTTTTATTATATACCCACACTTTTCTTCATAGATTAGTAATGCCTTATATTTGAAGTACAAGTTGCCTTTGCCATGCTACAGATCATAAGTAATCCTGGATATTTCTTTCAATTAAAACACATTATAATTATAAAGGAATATTTATCTTCTTTCATCTCAAGAAATCTTAGATTTCTTGAAGCATATTCATTAGTTCATTGTCCTTTTCAGTTCATAAATACAAACATACATAAATACAGTTCATAAATACAAACACTTCATAGTAAATCCAATAAAAAAAATAATCACTACAACTGAAAAACATTTCTAATTTTACAACACTGCATTAAAGCTATTTCCCAAAAGAAAACTAAAAATAATCCCAAGCTATATCTACACCTATCTTGAATTTTAAATTTTAAATTTCCAGATCATGACTGAACATGGCAAATCTACAAAAATCCAAAGCATCAAATCAGTTAACACCACCTTTGTCAAACAATGCAAAAACACTGAAAAGCAATTTGCATGGCAAAAGAAATCAACATCGTCATCAACAAAATCTTGATGACAATTGATGGAAAATGTTCACACCCTATTTTCTACACATAAAGGGCTTTTGTTCCCTCCAATAGAACAAAAAAGAAAGAAGAAGAAAAATGACAGAGATTAAGCACATGATTGTGTAAAGTCCAAACATGAAAGACAACCAGAAGCACCGATGTGATGATGATGTGTATAACTTGATGTGCACAACTTGATGTCATGCACAACTTGCTCAGGCACAACAGAATGTTTACATAATGGCAAGCTGTGGACACTTAAACAATAAGTGATTATTCAAATCCTCCGAATACAGAAGGGTATGGAAACAATCACAGTTGAGTCAGAGAGTTTTTTAATGTCAGTGAGAGTTTTTTAATGCCAAAAAACCACAAGAAAACCAGACAATTCTGTCAAACAAATATTACCTTCCTAATTCTCATTATTATTACATACTTTCATTCAGCTATCATGCACAGTAATAGAGATAAATTACAAAACCCTGTAAAGCTTTCAACTTGATACACTATTGCATTTGCGGCAATCACACACTATTCAAAATGACTGATAATGTTTGCATTTTGCAACATCTATGCACCATAATATGACTAATAAGGCATGCAGATTTTAAAATATACAGTAAGATAAAAGATGAACACAGGCTGTGTGAATGATGGTGTGAGTGGGTGAATATTTTCACTAATTTAAATTATTGTGACTAAAAAAATAATGTTTATTTTTAATAAGTTCCTGTTAGTAATAAGGGCATGATTAAATGTATTGCTTCGTTGTTTATCAAAAATGTTATGTTCTTACCTTGTTTTGTTTTCTGGTTTAATAAGAATTATTATCGTAAATGTTTAAGCATGCATTACCTTGTTTTATTCTGTTTGGAGTTTTAAAAATTTATATTTTGGGATTAGTATAAATATTCCTACAGTTTTTTTTATTACTTCACTTTAACAACTGAAAAGAAATAAATATATTTATTCGTTTTGATATAACTAAATAAAACTGGTAATATAATAATGCTTATTAATCAAGCTGATACATAATTATACATTATACTAATCAAAGGCAAAATATCTAAGCATGCAAAAATAGAACAAAACTTGTCAAAGAACACTATTTCAAGACTCAAGAATTATTCAAACTATAAGCACATCAAGACATAATTCAAATGTAATAATGGCTTTTATCGCTGTAACAAAATGGAAATGTTTGTTTAAAGTAAACATACATTACAATCTGTCACTCAATAAAAATAATCCATTTGGACCCAATCTCTGATATATTCTCAATGAAAATACAGAAATTAAAGGCATCAGAAGCATTATAAAATAATTTATAAAATATATTTTATTTACTGAAAGAAACAAGCCATAGCCCTCAATATAAATATGTGAGCAGTATGAGATATTCTAATTCAGGAAAAAATCAACAACAAAAATATCTCAAATGAGTAATCCAATTCATAGAATTAAAAAAAAAGTGCGCAAATTAAATAATTTGGGGATTATATCATATATCTAAGTCACAATATAAACTAATCTTCTACAATTCAAGCATCCTCAATGCATATAACCTTAAAATTAAACTCTGTAGTTTTAAGTTTGGAATTATCCAATTATAATTAAGCTTATTTAAATCAACGATACATGATAATATTTCTTCACTGTACCCAAAAAGGCAATTATCACAAAGACAATTAAATAAAAGTGATACTATATCAAAATGTGGATTTAAAAAGTACACAAATAATTTTCTTCAAAGTCAACAACAAATGTATTGCTTCACCATACTCCTATGATCACTGTATAGTACAAATAACACTTCAATAATTATAATCATTGCACATGTAAAACAAAAATAGCAAAATGTAAGCTTAATAGTATGCAATCAGAAGCCCTTCAAAGTGCATCACATTACTTTATAAATAATTCAAATGGACAAACCCTTTTCATTCCCATACAATTGGTGTGTGACATCTGCCCAGTTATGGTAGTCAAAGGCAAACTTCATATCATTTATCAATAGAACATACATCTAATACTTATCACATTAAATTGTATGCTTCATGATTCTGCTTCATATTAACATTCCATCAGCTGAATTCATACTTGTTAAGAAGTATGAACTATTGGCTGAAAGAGGATGGCAGCAATACAGACCTCACTGGATCCCTTAGCTGCAGTCATTTTAACCCTTTTTAAACTTTTGTGATTCCTTTCACACATATTTGCCAGTAATTTTATACTATCATTAACACTAGTACATCTGCTCAGAACCAGACACAGTTGAATAAGAATAATAAATGAAAAAACAAAAACTACTCTGTGAAGTGTTAATAGCGGTTTGAGCAGAGTTATCTCCTTTCAATATGATGTGCATGCATCTAAAACTGACACCCCACTCTTAAAGTGGTGGCTGTAATGGCACTTAAAGAGTTAAGAAACCCAAAACTAGACTATTTTGCTTCAGTCACTCAATATAGACTCAGAACCTAGTTCTACCAGCACTCTTTCCTGTGATTCTATTTATATTTGTACAAAACGTTTCAGTACCTTAGTTCAGAGATTCCAGTGAGCTTCAAATCTGAAAGCAGTTATTTACTAATCTTCAAGTGTTTTTTTAAGTTTAAAAATGTGTATTTATTTCTAACATAAAAATAATTTATTTATCTTTAAAATTATACAAGCACACACACACACACACACACCAAAAAAAATTTCAATAACTAGGTCTACTTTCAATGTACTTCACTTGTGGGATACAAGATGGCATTCATACATTTCATATAAATTATTTTATCTACAACAAAAACAAAACATTTTCAGATCTTCATTTGTTGTAACTGCTGCTTATATCCAAAATATACATTTCTTATAATCAAAGTTTCAAAGGTGAAGTTTAATTCAATTTAAAATTGTAGTAGTCAAAAAACTTTATTAAGATATATCAGAAATGATGTATAATATCATTTTCTTTAAATTTTTCATCAAAAACCCTGCATTGACAAATTATTATAACTGAGCAGAAGTAAAGTTACTGTTAATTTTTAAATAATTTTATTATTGCCACTTTCACATATATAATTAAAAATCAACAAAACAAATATAGTCTTCACCCTATCTGTTTTATTTGTTGAATTATAGTGATAAAAGTCTTTTGTAGTTTTTTTTTTTAAGTGTTGCAAAGCAAAACTTCTGAAGTCAACATACATTAGAAATACATCTCATGCCAAAGTACAAACAACTCAATCAAGTATGACAGTAAGAAAGGACTTCAAAGAATTCTCCTGGGTACTTGCTATTGCACCTATTTGTAATGCTATAAACAACCTATCTGTGATATTAATGACTATAATGGCAAATAGTAATAACATATAACAGTTATTATTATTATATTATATTATTATTCAAATCTTGTTTCAAAAAGAACATCATTAATGTCCTATAAACAGTAGTCACTTTCACAGAAGTTTTGGCTTGACCCTGCAGATTTCATTTTGAAAAACAAAACAACAGAGATATGTATTTAATTTTAAATGCAATGATCACATAAATGATCTTAAATACAAGAGGTATTCTGACAAACAGTAGCAAAATGACTCACAGTTTTAACAAGAGTTGAAAATTTAGAAAAAAAGTTTTGTCTTTGCTGCTTCTAACCAAAACTCTAATTCTATACAGTAGGTGTCAGAATGAGTGCTCATTGTCAAACACAAAGCATGGATTTAGTTCTGACATCATAAAAATTAGGGTTTTGCAGCCAAGGAGATTATGATCCTGCTGCTCTACATGCTGCATATGATCATAGTTGAGATTTAAAAATACATTTCTCTCATCACACTGCTTTGTCTCCCTTCTTTTGTACTTTTTCTCTGATATCATTTGTTAAAGTCAACACAAAATTGGAACCATATCAAATCAAAAAACTATCTAAAGCAATAACTTTGTTAATGTTTATAGCTGAGTACAGGTCACAAGTTTTAGAAAATAAATAAATATAGTCTGGATAAGAAAATTATACTGTAAATATTCAGAAGTGATAAAAATACCCAACACTTAGCGCGAAAGCGGCAGAAGCTGGAAGCACCCCTACACTACGACGACCCAGCACTTTTATAACCTCTGTAAATAAATCTCCATTGTGCATCCACAAATGAATACCAACAACATTCTTACCTCAAATATTTTTAACTTTTTCTTGCTTACCTAATGAAATGACTAAATATCAATCAAATTAAATGTAAAATAATGTGCACACTTTCTTTAGAAAAAGCTTCAACACCAATACTCAATGTCATACTATAAATCAGTACCAAATTATTACTGCTAAGACACTTATTCTAACTAAATGCTAAACTACATGCTTAACTGCTAACATACAATATTACCATACTTGATATATGCATACACGCCCATCTGGGTCCTCAGCTGAACACTATAAGGTCTCCTGATGTATCATGTGGCACTGTGTAGCAATGCACTGAACACCTCAAAGATATGACCTCTTCACTATTCAGGAATGCTGCATTAACCCTTGCAACAGGATTTTAGTTGGATTCACTGTTATTGGTGGAACACTCAGATTCATCAGAGTCGAGATCTTCATCATGCTGGTGGATAGACCTGCGAGGTTTGTTGGCACGCAAATGAGGAACATGGTCATAACCGTCATTCTGTTTTCGGCGCTTAGGGCTTGGTAAGTCTGTTGGAGCATCATTCTCACCGCATAAACGCACTATGGGCACTTTAGTATATACATTGCTCATGTCTATAAGGGAACTGTGGTCTACTGTTGCCTCATGTGGCATCTAAACAAATGAAAAATAGGAATATTACTCTAAAGTTGCTACAGAGTTACCATTCTTTAAACATTTTACCAATTGTGATTTAAGGTTTTTAACAGAGTTTTGGAAAATAACTTGGTGTCCTACAAACCAATATGCCTCAGGAGAAAATGGACTAAAAATTAATGTAATGTGAAGGAAAACTAAATTAATATAAAATGATAAATGTAAATAAAGAAATCAGAAAAATGAGAAGTCTACTCTTCTCCAGTTTTGTAATGAAAGTTTAAAAAAAAATTTAAAAAGCTTAAATAAGTTAGTTCCTAAAGTATCAAGGACTATACTTAAAAATTGTGCACAAAATCTACAAAACAGATCTCAGAAGAGAAAAACATAGCTTTCTGAAATAAATAAAAACAACCAGACTAATCAGCGTTGAAATACAAAGCATTAAAGGAAATAAGAACAAAAACTACAACAAAACATTTTTTGAAAAGAAATGCCATTGGCACCTTTCCTATACCCCATCAATGCAATTTAACTGATGAAGACTTTGCAAGGTTCTGTGAATACCCTTGAAATGACACAGTTGTTTTATGCCAACAATCAATAAAAGAAAACTTACCAGCATTGCAGGGGCCCTGAACATGTAACACAATGGGTAGTGCAGCAAATTCAGAAAGGAAGCAGCATAAATGTCAGCATAGCGAGTAACTTGTGATGCAAAAAATGTCTGCCGTGATCCTATCAAGAAAAACAATAACAAGCCACTTTATTATAAATTCTGCAATGAATATTTTCCAGAAAGTATTATAATAGGTAGTCCCAACGTCGCTGTTTTACAGGGGACATGCACTTTCGCACGCAAATTTACTGAACTTTATCTCACAGTAGTTTTCTTCACACTAAACCTGGACTGACCATTTATAAAAAATAAAGAGCTATGTTTCATCTTTTAAAGTATGTTCTTGCTTTTCATCTGAACTTTATTATTGTATCCGTAAACTTTGACGAAAGTACCTTAGGGTTACGTAAAAAATTTCTCATCAGTAGCGTCAGCCGAAAAAGTCAAATTCGTGTTCTCGGATATTTAAATTAACTTAACTTAAATTTAATTAAATTTATAATAATAACTTTAAATTAAATTAACTTACCACTTCGAAACAGGCTTCCCAGCAAACCATAGGACATATCCAACTGATGGGCAACATGCTGCAAACAGTAAATTGTGATGTGTAGAATTTCAGTCTTGAATGGTTATCAACAAATTCTCTACAGAACATCATCACACTTAACTAAAATATTAAAACCATGCACCAACACTGATGGAAATTTATAAAAATTTTATTTTTTTCCCCTGAAGATTCTTGTGAAAGTCAAATCTTACTCAATATGAATTTACTTGTAATATAAATCTTGTAATTCACTGATCTCAGGCACTTAAAATGAACATTAAACCCTTTATAACATGACTGTCCTTACCCCTAGAGAGTGCTGTATTTCTGTGATGTCTGGTTTTTCCACACAACTGCTGTCAAGAAATCTGTAATATACAAATGTGTAATCTGCAATATTATACTGAAAAAATTAAATAACACAAATGGTAACATAACTAGTAATCAAATATAAAAGTAATGAAAAACAAATAAGAAAAACTGGTGTTCATTAAAAATTTAGCAATGAAGCTGAACTATCATCTGTGCCATTAGCTTTAAGTAATACAAAATTTTTACAGGTATAAAAGTAGTTAAAGATTTACTGATAAGTTATAAGTGTGTACATGTGGTGCATTTTATATTGTTGATAGCCCTTAGTAATTTTATATTGCTGATAATAATCACCTTTTATGCATTTTTTTTTACATTCTTTACAGCCCTTAATGCAGACCTGCCTACCCCCCACCTTAGGAAACCAGAAGATCACTGGTCCAAAACCAGAAGATTTTGAATGGAAACCAGAAGATTTTATGCGGAGTCTGGCTTTTTAATAGAAATACCAATAATATAAAATAAATGCAAAATAAAAAAAATAATGTTAATATTTGTAAATAAACTTACCAATAATGTAATGATTAATGCAAAGCACAACAATTTGTCTACATTTTGTCTAGTCTCCATTCCACTGTTTATTTTAGATGAATTTTTGTCAAGCACACCAAGTGTTAGGCAGTTTTATTTAGATATTTCTTTAGACTTCATTTGAAGAAGGATGTTCACATTTCAGAATAATGGGCCATTGAAGTACCGCATCATGATTTTCACTTTTACAGAAATTCATTAAATATTTCATAAATGGATTTTTTTAAAAATATATATTTAACTTTTTATTATCTAATGTACAAGCCACAAAAAGGAACATGTGCCTATTGAAAAATTTTAAGAAAAAAGTTATGATTTTTTTTTATTGTACCCATCTAAAATATATATTTTGGGAGAACATGTAGAATTTAAAAAAATAAAATTTACTTAAACCTAAAGCATATAGGCTTTCATCCATGCACAACCTTTTAATTTTATGTATGAGAAACTAGTATACCAAATTTCAGGGACATGGAATAATTACAACCATTCAAAAGGGGTCTTAGCATTTAGTTCAACAGAGGAAAAAAGTCATTTTGAGAAAAACACATTTCAAGTAAAATAAAGACTACAGAACTTTAAAAGTGTTCAAGTGGTTTATTTTTTTAAAATAAATATACCCTATCCTTACTACATTGGACTGCTCTTAGTCATTTAGCTCTCTCAGAATTAAATATACTAATACTATATATTACTATCCTTTACATCCTCAGTGTACAGTCTTTTTATTTTCTAATACTACATAGAACCAGAATATTGCAAAGAAATTTTTTTAAAAATATTTTTATCAATCCACATTAATAAAATTTGGAATATATGTTGTCTTTGTTATGAGAAAGCAATACCAGTTATTAGTTTTAGAATATCTGGTTCAGATTTTAATTTATAAATGATTTAAATATATAAAACACCTGTATTTTTCTAAATTTACATGTCCATTAGACTAGAGAAAAAACAGTGAAAGTCTTCCTGTAACATTTAAAATGTTATTAAAAAGACATTATTCTTCAATAAGCATGCTTTGTTAATTAAGAATTGGATATGTTTAATATTATTATTTTTAATGTTTTAATTTTATGCATTTCTTTTGTCTTCAATATATGTCATGTGTATTTATTATCATGCCTTCTAAAATTCTATTATAATAATGTGTGTACTGCGTAATCACAAAATATCAACGGCTAATTTACAAATACATGTATATATATAGGCCTATATATATTTCTAATTTTTTATTATTTTTTTAGCAGAAATGATTAAAATAAAAAATTCGACTAAATCAAAATGTTCACAATTCCGTAAATTACTTTCAAACAAATATGACTCAGGATCATTTCTTTATCGCCGATGATCTTTTGTTTTAAAACTTGTGTCACTTTTTTTTTTAAAAATAAATTTTGAAGCCTTACATATTATATAAGAATAATTACAACGGATTCTAGAAAAATGATTATTTGAACCTCAATGCGGTTTTAAACATAGGTCTACCGTTATTGAAAACGCCAATCCTTTTCCTAGCATTGCAATATAATTCGTCAAAGTAGCTCGTTTTGGACGGATAATTTCTGAAGAAAATTGCATAGACTGTCTTATATGTAAGTTGAATGTTATTTATTAAAGAAAATATTTCGTAATTGTCACGCATATACTATCGCTACGCGGCCGCCATTTTGAAAAAGCGAACTTCGTCTATCGGTCGAACGGGCAGTAAAAAACGTTATGAACCGAATTTGCTTATCCCGCTATGCTCTGACTTCTCAACATAAAAAAATATTTAAAGAAAATGTTTATTTCACGAGCGAAATTCTGTTTTGTCAACTAAAATTAATAACGGCCGACGAATAAGATTCCGGAAGTGTTAGAAAAGGACTCGTATGCTGAAGAGCTCATAGCAGACGACAGAGAAGCAGTTAGAGTTACGCCGCCGTTAGCTCTATTGAACGCACGGTAAGTTTTTCGTCCTGTCATAATCGATCGTGAAAAAAAAAATTGAAAATGAAAATGAAAGCGGAAGATTTCTTTTGGAAGCGGAAGAGCGGGAGATTCGAGGTAAAAGCGGGAGATTCTTCCGCTAAAAGCGGAAGGTAGGCAGGTATGTTAATGCATTTATATTGTTGATAGCCCTTAGTACGTTTTATACTCTTGACTCTTGCCTTTAGTGTACTCTGTATTAGGTGCAAATGTCATAAAGCCTTACTACATGTGCTAAAGTGGACAGCATTCTGAATCTCCATCCTCTGTGGTTTTATCATTTTATCTGTTTCACATTGAAGAATATCTTCTTCACACTACTTCATTCACAAATTTAACTTAAGAGCTAGCATATACAGAAGAGTCTGAAGAAATCAGAAAAATCCAATTTTAACCAAATGCTAGTGGGGAAAATAAAAATATTTTTTTTAAAATCACATAAATCAAAGCACAGCATTTGAGTGTATTCTATTAATTAAACTGTGTTAATTTATTTGCACATTAAAATTATGTACTTATCAAGTTAATTATGAAAGTAACTTGTAAAAAAACTGGTATTAAGATTGTAGAAATGAATAACAACAACAAAAACTGAAGACAATGGCAAAGATGACTACCAGAAAAGACACTGACCTCATTAGCATAACACATGATTTCATTCAAAATAAATACTTTGGGTGCATATTTCTTAATGCATAAACCAATAATTACTTTTGCAAAATAAGGTATGACTGATATGAAAATGATTTTTTAAAAGTTATGTTAAGCAATTTAATAGAAACTATTTCCATTGATCACTGATGAATGAAATTCCTTATATGTTACAGAATAGAATTAAGTGAACAAAGCAAATTTCTACATCATCTTGTGCCTAAAAGAAAGCTGAAACTAAAATTATTAGTGCTTGTTAAAAATTGATGCAAAAACTGCATTTATAAGCATTTATGGCAGTATATAACTGTACACTTACTTGTACATATTTGAGAGAGTAGCCTCAAGTTGTGTAACCTGATTAAACAGGTCACGTTTTTCTGTCCAAACACGAACTTCTTGCAGCAGCTCTGGAATCACAAGAAATGTGCGCCAAGCACGAATTTTCTTAGACTTCAGAATGTCACCAAAAATGTGGTCACCGATATATAAGACATCTTTTCCCTGAGCACCAATGAGACTGGAGAGGACATCACAGGATCCTATTTAAAAAAACAAAAAAACAATCAAAAGTCACTAATATATATTTTGTTATAATTACATATGGAGTTTTGCTATTCAACTTAGTCTTACTGCAAAGACTATGCTCTTTGTAAACAAATTGGACCTAAGTATTCTAGAGATAATTAGACATATCTTTTTCTATGTCAAAACTCTATTTAAAATTTTGTAAAACTTTCTTTCATATTTCTCATCAGTATAGTTTTCTTTTGATTGTGTATGAAACTGATCAGTGCATTTACCATTTTGCTCAAAATTCTTAGCTTTTTGTTTTAAAAAAAAAAAGTTTTAGATGAGCTATTTAAACAAAGAGTAATTAAATCTAAGACATTTCTATTTTAAACTGTAAGTACACATTTAAACAAAAAAATTATTATGTATACAAATCCTTAAACTAGAAAGAGACAGATAAATCTTAAATTATGGTAAAAAAATTCTTACATTCTGCCAGCATTGTAACTTTTATCTCTAACCATGACCTAAGTGTAAACATCTGTTTACATCTGAACAGCTTATAATTCATAAAATTATACTACATTCAATGATTTTGTAAACAGCAACAATATATATGTATATAACATGTTTGCACCAATTTTTTCCCTTTAATTATTTGATTGGGAAATCTTTAGTAAATGTAATCTGTCTCTGAACTCTGTCCAATCTACTATATTTTCCTAAATATACTTTTAATGTTACAAAATCCTGTCTTGTTAATTAATATGTGTACACATCATGACAGAAAGAAAATATTGAACTGAATTAAATGATTTTATAAAGATCTGAATACAAATACCAAGGCCTATTATTCTCAGTCTTTGTTAGCCACAACAATAATGCAACGAGGGAGACAGAGGAAGAGAAAAGGAATATTTTTATTATACTAACCTCCAGAATACACATCTCCTTGCTGTATGGGCCCTGTATGGTGGCCAATTTTTAGAGCTCCAGTTTTCTAAACAAAGAAAAGTTTGAAAAAGGAATAATGATTGAAGTAACAGAAACATAAAAGAATAGTTTTGTTAAATTGAATGAAACAATCTTTTGAAAATCTCAATGTATTGAAGTTTTCACATTTTTCCATAGAGTGACATGAAAATTTTACCTCAACAACCATTCAGTTATTCATAAAAAAAAAAAAAAATCACTAACCACAACAAAATGATTTCAAAATATGAAAAATATACTAAATTCCAAAGTGAAATGTATCTGAACAACAAAAATCAAAACATATAAACAGTCCTTGATTTTGGACTTATTTTGTACATTATACATGACACTAATAAATTGCCTATTTTACCTCAAATTTGGTCTTTCATGCATCAGCAAAGAGAGATCAATGAACATTTCAATCTACTATTTGCTCCATCCACCTACATTTTTGCTAAACCCAGACTTTCATACATCATAAAGATGACCACATTTTTTAAATTTCTTTTATTGTCTATACTTCATGTTACATCTATAGGTTAAATAATTATGCATACACTGTATGTTATTCATGGGTAAATAATCTGAACATTTAGATAGATAGTGTCAGTAATACTGATTCAGTCAAAAACACTAACACTGTTTTATAATTCACTGATTTACAAATGATGCAGTACTCAAAAGAACTACTTCAAATTGCATTACATAAAGAGTTTTTTAGTGTTCATACTATAACAAAACCACAAATAACAGAAATGCACAAAGTGAGATCTAAGGTTGTTTCTGACAGACAAGTGAAACAAGTAGCCAGTTCCAGTGAGCAACAAAAGTTAATTTGTTTTTCTCTACTCCAGCAAGTCATGATCACCAGTGATAGTAGAAGTAGTATGGATAGTACTGTGTATATTATGGTAATAATGTACATATGCTAATTTATAAAGTGTTCTATAAAATTAATCATTATCAATTTTTAAAATTCTTATTATCATTAATCAACCTACAAGAACACCAAACATACATAACATAAAAATGAAATAGGTGATTAAATTGATTAAAACAAATAAATCAGTGGATCTTCATTCAAATATGGATTATTAAAATTAGTCCCATTTTTATTACTATTTTATATAGTCAGAATGTGGTCAATTCAAACATTTCTCTAGGCTCTAGTGTAAATTTAAGATAACTTTAAATAAATCAGCAATAAAAATGGATTCTTACTCGGTCTACTCGTCGTAAAATAGTACCATCAGAAAAGAAGAGTGGTTTCTTGGCATCAACAACAATACAGTCCCAGTAGTCAGACCATTCCTTCTTTACACCATTCTGCAATACAAGAACACATTATATATACATACATGCATAGTCATATGCAAATACACTCAAACAAACAAAAATTTCATAAAAATTTTACTAGCAAATCTCTAAGATAACCCAGCTGCCTGACATGCTTACCAATCAAAAACCATGAAAATCAACCAAAATCAAATACTTCAAAGTTAAATCACTTGTCTCTATCAATAGACACTCACACACACATAAACACATTCATCTTTTGAAAGATAAATAGTATTGTTACCTTCTTAACTTATAAAACTTTTTTTTTTTTAACTTTTAATTGATTAAAAATATATTTTCATCTAAGCAAAGTTATATATATCAGATGCTAAAATACAAAATAAAAACTTGGAAAATTCAATCTAAGGCATGTCCAAGCAAAAAAAACCCAGCACTGCTCAGATTCAATGAGCTGAGAAAGCTGACAGAACCATAAAGTCAGGGTTTGATCAAACAGAAGAATCCAAATTTAACCCAGCAGCCTAAACAGAAAACTATGCATCACTGGCAAATGGAAAAAAATTAGTACAATGTCATCTTGCAACAGCCCTGATTATGTTAAAATCAGTTCCTTTGACTATATGCCTATATCATTTAATTACTGCAAGCATTGCTTTCGTGCTAAGGGAATATTATTTAAACATTAACTGATTCAGCAGGAAAAAAGTCTATAATTCTTTCTTCATTGAATACATTAGAGATGGTGTTATTATACTGCATGCAAACAGAAATAGTGTAAAATGGAGTGATGTTAATTTCTTTCTGAATAGAAACTCTCACCTCAGTTGGGAAGTCCAGAAGATAAGTCATGATTTTCTAAACAAAAGAAAAAGATTTCTAATTACAACAGTTCAGAAATAAAATGCTTCAGAAACATAAATACATGTATCTATATAATCAAGCAAGATGAATTTTCCAATATATTAAGTGGGTTATTAATTTTAAAATTTGCAAACATTTAAAATCTTTACATCTTCTCCTCTATTTTTATTATGTCTGTCCATTAAGTCCCTGATGTAAAGATAAAAACCAAATAGTCATTAATGATAATTAAAACTGAATACCAATTCAACTATACAAGTTACTCTGTTAACATTACAAATTAAACTAAAATTACTTATATGTAAAATAACCTTTGAGCTTATTCTGGGATTTAAAAAAAATTATGATAATAATCAAACATAAAATCCATATTTAAATGAAGGATGCAAATTTTAAATTATAAAATGTAAATTTTATTTTTTTTAAAAAAACAACAAATGTAGAAAGATAATGGGAATTTTTCTATGTAAAATAAGATTTTCTAAATAGTACCTCATGTATATAAATGAGATCAAATGGGTTACTGTGCCATAGCCAAGGTCAGGAAGAACATGTACCCTCAAGAAGAAATAAACAATAAAGAACTTACCCAGTAACATGTCCCATGATTAAGATTTCTTAGTAACCCCTGAGCAAAGTAAAGGTATAAAAGTGTGGATGCTATAAGGGCCTGTGTGTATACACATCCGGTAAGTATTTAGGGAAGTTTGATTTTACAGAGAAAATACCCTTCTCCATCATATAATCAAATTTAGTACACAACAGAGGAACAATGAATTAAATAACGCCAATTCCATACGAAAAAAAATCAATGTACTAAGTATGAAAGAACCTACTCAAAAGATCAAAAGCAAAAAGTGGCAAACTATTACTACTGCACCCATAAGCAGATTAGAGGCTAAAGTAAACATCCCTCTGATAAAAGCTGGAGAAAGATTTTCCATCTCATCACCACTACAATCTCTTTCAAAGCCAAATTCCAACAAATTCCAAGCTGGATTAAATGGCTCTAATTTTGTGGGCATTTGCAGAATTTGGGCAGGTTTACATTTATAAAATGTTAATACAGAATGGTTATGTCTTGTTTTAACCATGAAGATCAAGTCTGACACTATATATCTCTAATTCTGGAAGAGAAAGAGAAATATAGTCTAGATCTATTCTCTCTACAAAACTGGGACTGACATATAAATGTTTCATGACTTGACTGACTTAGTAACCCACGAATGTGTAATTGATTGCACTACCCCAAGAATGTGTAATTGATTGCACAACTAAAATATTCTTATTAATACAGTGGACATTATTTAATATTAACTGTTATGACTATTTTAAATTTCAAAAGAATTTATCATACAATTAATGTGACCTGTGATAATAGGTAAAAAGATTACTTACATCTGAATACTCATATTCACTGTTGGTTAAGAGGACAGTCTTGGCACCATGTGTTCGCATTCTGCAGAGATATCAATCAATACACGAGAAAATGTATTCATTCCAACTGTCATTCGATGAATTTATGAGAAAAGTTATTTCCTCCAATCACACATAAGAGCATGAAAAAAGCACTTTCTTTCTTTCCTCTCAACCCATCAATAAAAGTATTAAAAATTTCTACTTTCCTTAAACTATTATGAATTACACTGGATAAACAATCTAACTATACACTGAAATTAGTTATGCATAAGTAATACAAATATCTTATTTCTGACAGCATTTTTGTATCATAAATTTTATCACAAATCTATTTGTGCATACATTCTAACACTTAATCACATTAACGTAACATATACAAACATATGCACACATATGCATACATCTACCCACCCAGCACCACTTCCACAACAGTGTCCTTATGATCTAACCTGTTTAGCAAAGCAGGAAGTCTTTCATCACGATGCACATATTTCTCCAGATTCTTGATTGTTTCACTCTTCAGATCTCCCTTTAAAACAAAAACAAATATAACATCAAAAAATAATTTAAATTATATAAATATTTTTATTAGTTTAAGTCATGTATACTGTATTACAAGTCATGACATATTACAACAAAGAAAATTCTACCGTGTCATATGATGCAAACACAAAACAGTTCATATTAGTGTTAATATTCTTAGGAGGAGAGAATATGAAATATAATACATTTTTGCAAAAGTATCCTTAAAAAGGAAAAATTATATGGTGTAAACAGTAATTTAAAAGATAAAGGATTATTACCATCACAACAATTTTTTACATACTGTTTACTTAAGTTATTAGCCGTCTCAGTTCAGCAAAATGGTGGTGCCAGAATTTACTTAACAATCAGAATGGTATTTATAAATTTCTAAATATTTAATTTTCATGGAAATAACAAATGAACAAATTTGTTTCATCCTCTAAAATTTTACAGACACATTCCACTGATCTTTCACACAAATACTGTTTTCACCTTTATTCTCTACCTCATCTTGATTTCACTATCAAGTGTAGTTAATTTTGTGTCAAATAATTTCACCCCAAAATACTTTTTCCAATGAGCAGGAAATAATGCAGCAAACATAATTACTATCCAATATTTCAAATTTAGTTTCCAGTCAAAACTAAAACTTTAATTAAAACTTTGGAAGTCATCAGGTAAACAAAAAAAGAAGATATCTTAATTTAAGTTACACTGAATTCTGTCAAATAATTAAATTATATAAGTGTGTTCATGATTCCACATTTACCCTTATTACAATAAAGAAAAATATATAAAGGAAAAACCCAGTTTGAATGCAATAAAAACATGAGATTCTTTACAATATTTATGAGTTCCATTTCACAGAAAACTAGAAATTCAAACACAGTGAATAAATAATAAGCCTACTCTATGTACACATATAGAAACTGTTAACAGAAATGCAAACATGAACAAACACAGCAACATGCCATCTTCTGATTTTCTTAAAAATACTAAAGACAAAAAGATGAGAAGTAGTTTTCAAGCCAGTGTGAATAAAGACTGATGTTCAGCGAGAATGATTCTGAGATTGGCATTAAGTGAGAATGATGCTTGATAAGAATGATGCTAAATGGAACTTGTGAAACTGAGACAGATTGAGGCTGATACTGAATGAGATCAATGCTGGAACTGATTTTCATGGTGTGTGATATTAGGTAAGATATGCTAAATGTGACTGAAACTGACACAATGGTATTAAATGCTGAGGTTTATTCTGAGTCTGATGCTAAAGGCAATACTAAATGATACAAATGCTAACTGTGACTAATATTATGACAGATATTAAGATAACTATTGAGACATTACACTCACATTAAAGTGGACCCAGTCCATAGCTGATCGCACATCCTGGAAAATGGATTTGTATGACATGTACAAATCTCCACAGTCAATGCCTTCCAAACGTCTGCACAAATATACAAATATCAAACTAGTTTTGCCATGAAACATACAGGTAACTTATCCAGACAAGAAATAAAATGAATCAACAACACACACACACACTCAAAATATACTCCTGTAGAATTCATGCTGAATCAATGAATATATAATTAAGATAATCAGAAATAAAAAGAACAAATAAGAAAAAATAGATTTATATGTAATCTTTTATAAACAAATAAAACACATTTATATTTAGCAATGTTTTGTGTCAAATTTTCAACAAAATAAATAGTTTTAATTGTTTATGTAGCACAATGTCAAACCAAAATATAAATGATACCAAGCAAAGTAAACTTACGATGTATATTCACTCTTTGATGCAAAGTAGTCAATAATGCAAGCCAACATATATGTCTCTGTGATTTGAAATAAAATTAGTTTGTTATTTCTTACACTAGGTCAAACTTGGGGAAACAAAATAAACACTAAATTCATATACACACATATTTATAATGAAAACATTTTGAAAAGCATCCATAAATATTCTAGTTATTTGGCATTTATTTTAACTCTAATCAAGTGTTTGAAAAATGTAGAAAATTTATAATCTGACAAATTTTGTTTTCAGTGCTGCTGCTGAAAATTTAGAACCATCAAACTTTTTTAAAGTACTAAAATGAAAAGTATATGATTAAATTTATTAAACTTCAAAAATCCAATAAACACAATTTATTAATAAATGATTCAATTTGCGAATCTAAAGACACACTATATTTTCAGTTAAAAGCACATATAAATAAGGGGAAATTGTAGGTTTAGGAAGGATAATTGATTAATTCTAATAATGTGTTAAATTGCTTTTGCATCAAGGTTAAATTGATAAATTGGTGCAATAACACATTAAATAAATATTATAGTTATGATTTTAAAAAATATATTATCTTCTATTTAAAATTCTGAAGCAACTTTGTGACTGCCTTGATATCCAAATGCTTGATGGCTTTAGAGTTCATCTTTGTAATAGGAAATCATGTAAAGTAAACTGAATGAGGGTGAGACTCATAGATCAATAATGGAGAGAGGGATTAAAAATTGTACTTGTATTATGGATGAAGATGTTGAAAAGATTACTGATGTGAATGTTTAGGTTGCAGAGAGAGATAGCAGGATGATAACATGTAAGTTCATTAGTAGACATCAGTAAGCTGTGTAGTCATTCACAACAATTTATTTAAGTGTTTATAATAATCAAATTAGTCCATTAAATTGGTTAGCAATGTTTTGGTGAGAATTTTTCAATTTTGTTTTTTTTTAATGGAAACTTTGTAATTAGGCAAAAAAAAAAACCTATGGTGAATTTCAAGGTGGATGGAGGCAGGTGTGGAGAAAGTGATTAGTTCATTAAAAAATGTGAATCTAATGAATACTTTTAGAGGACCCCAAAATTACAGTAAATGTGGTCAATCAATTAATTTATTAATAAAAACAAAGCTACAGTCATTTAAAATTTTAGTTACTCTACAATAATGCACACAAAATATTGTAATACAAAATTATGAAACAAGAAGATAGCCAATATCGCTTTAAAATCTCATAAAAAGATGATGCTAATATCCACATAGTAACTACATACTTTATGATATAGGCAAACTCAATAATGTACCTGGCAGGTTGAAAAGAGTGTTCAGAACATATAGGCGGTTATCATCCAACTGCAAGAACTTGTTTGGATAGAGTTCAGCTATTTCGGTGCTGCATCGTTTATGAAACAAAAACAACTTTTAGGGTGCTTAAAAATTAAAAAAACAAAATGTATTTGCCTACGTAACTCTTTACTCAAAAGGGTTAACATATCATACCCTTAACAGCAATGGCTTTTAAAAAAATAAAATTATGATGAAAGATTAAGAAACATTCCCTCAAAGGAACTGACCTGAAGATATGAAGATGTTTATGATCACTTTTTTTAAAAAGTAAAAAGTGTATTCAGAGATTATGATCAATTTATAGTTTCAAAAAAAAAATACTGCTGCTACTACTATCAAACTTTGATCAGAAATGCTTTAAGTTTCAGAACAATCTTTAATATGTCTAACTTCGAAACTTACATTTTATTTATACATATAACAGTATAGCAATCACATATAAAAAAGCATGAACACACTTCTAAACAACAATCATAAACTTACATTTTATTTATACATATAACAGTATAGCATTCACGTATAAATAAGCATGAACACACTTCTAAACAACAATCATAAACTCACATTTTAAGAAATCTGAACCCATGGACACACACCAAGATGTTGCCGTATGCATCAACCTTCAATAGATTCCCATACACCTTATCAAACCACAAGCCCCTAAAAATATAATATATTCAACCAATAAAAATCAAGATATTTATTCTGATATTCTTAATACATGTAAGTAGCATTTAAAGTTATGAGCAGAACAAACAGGATGTTTTTCATTAGAACTGTGTATGTGATAAAAGGTTAACACAAGTAACTATCTAGATTGGTTAGCACTAAAGATGAATTACAGGGGAAAAAAAATCAATGGTAACATTCTACCAGTGAGCATAACAAAATTCACTAATGTATGTGTTATAAATTCTTAAATTATTGTGAATGCATGCAATAATCAATTTTATCAAGGTAGCAAGCTGTGTTCTAATTCTGAACCAAAATAATCTCTATTAATTTTATATTTTGAAAAATCCTTGTTCAGGATTAAATAAAAAATTAAAATTTTTTGCCAAATGACTGGTCCTCAGACAAACATGACTGTACTTTCATAAAAATGAAGATACACACCATTTCTCATGTTTATATAATCAGGGATTCTGCTAAAACAAAAGGTAGTCATTATTTACTGATGCACAGTTTTCCTAAGGGATTAATCCTTTAAAGAAAAAAGATTTAGTTTGTCAGTTCCAGAGTTCTTATAAACTGTAAACAATTTTCAATGCTCTCTCAAGTTTCATCCTGTAATTAGTTCAGAATCACACTATATTCAGAGGTTTCAAAATGATGTTTTTCTTGTTTAGTTCTATTTTTCTGACACTCACTAAATGTCCTTTCATGACTAATTGAAAATGAATGATAATAACCAAATCTTAGTCCTCAAATGAGTCTGATTTAAATAATTAACAGAATTAGTCCACTAAAAAGCACCTCACAAAACCAGGTTTAATTTTTTATACTTAATATAAATATGAAAAAAAAAAAGATGATCCCATCAGTTATACTAATGACATGTTCTTGTAACTCAATTTCTGGTACTTTGACTTCAAAGGTTTATATGTCATACATGAAAACAAGACTTTATATGCCAGAAAAATGTGAAAGAAAGATGACATTTTTACCATTTCTTTTAACTTTACAAATTTGTTATTATGAATGATGTAATGAGGCTTGAATTTATCCCAGTTGCAAGCAGAACCTTAAGGACATTAGACCTTAACAACATTAACATAAACACATTTACTTTTTAGTATATTTTGCAACAGGGCTGAAGTAAACAGTTCATTGCAGTAAAAGAAGTTAACAGCTGCTACTTACAAACTAGTAGTAATGAACAATGCTGATCAGCAACAGAACTATCATAAAAAAATTTCTTGCTATTCTGCTACTACCTCATCAATTAAGGACTATTTCAAATATGCTTTTTGTAAAGATGAGAAGCATTCTGTTGCTTACATTCATAAATAATAAATATTAGCAGTTTATCAAATGTTATCTACATTGTGGCCTTCGTAAATTATCTGTTATACTACTATAAAATCACTCTGTTGACTGCACAGTATCTGTAAAATATTACTTGTACCAATTTCTCTCACTTCTGCTTATAACTTTGTGGAATCCCTGCATATATGCAAGAACAAGTGTTTGCATGTGTGTATGTGTGTGTGTGTGTGTGTGTGTGTGTGTGTGTGTGTACAATTTGTCATTGCCTACGTACGTAATGATATATAAAATAATTAACTTTTACAAACTAAATATTTGTTCAGAATAACTGAGTCTATATGAGAAAGAAAAGAAAATATACTGGATCTAATCTCATATCACTCTAACCAATGTTTTCATATTTTAATCAGCTCAAAACTTCATGCTAAAATAATATTCAGAAAAATACCCTGGTCTATATTTATTAGATAAGCAATTGAAGGCAACTGTACTGGCAAAATGTCACCTTGCTTTACAAAAACTAGACATCACATCAACTTAGAATTTATTGGGGGGGGGGGGGGGGAAGTATTTTCTTTATGTTTTTAAAATGTTTCCATCTATAGACAGTATATTTTTTTTACTTTACAAGAACACATTAGACAAGTAATTAAGGGCTTATATATAAAGTTTAATATACTGCAAAGGTTATTATTATATTAATGTTATAATAATTTTGTGTTTAATGTTATAAAAGTATGACAAGATATAGTTTGTTAAAATAACAACGGATGTTTGTCATGTTGAACTACAAAATTCCTATCAAAATTTTTCACACTGAAGATATTACCTCTCTTAATTATACTTATATCAACTGTTTTCATGTTAAAATAATTTTATAATTTGATTTATATAAATAAGTATAAATAGTACTAAAATTCAAAATTAAAATGCAGTATAAACATAAGTTCTCTGGTTAAAAAAAGAAAATGGACAAAAGAGTGGACTGAAACAAGAGAAGTGACTGCTGGCTAAATATTAATGTCAATGGCATCTAACAAAATTTTGCACACATCTATTTGTTAATGATCAACTCCCACAGAACAAGGGAAAATAATCAGATTTTAAATTAAAAGAATCATAATTTTAGAGAAAAAATATTTTAACGTGTATATGACATAAAATATTAAAATGTTAACTTCATCTACTGTTTCACACCAAATGGAAAATAAATAAACCCAGCTAGATTATCAAGGCTGGTACCAAAGACCTTGTGGTACAAAATGGCGGACAGCCCTGCGCTGGCAAAGGTCACTCTTGCAGGCCTGGCTGGCTGCCTAGGACTAGTCAGGGGACATCTTCCCGAGGAGCCATGACCCCACTGAGACTCTCCTGGCAGATCATAGATTACTTATAAGAGCATTGCTGCCCCCAGAGGGCCCACCACACACTTAGGTATGCTAGCATAATTTATGTATAAGCATACTAGCATTGATCTGAGACAGATACATCAAACAGCCATACGTGTATATATATATGCACACATGCACATTTTCATTTTCATTGATTAAACATATTTGCTTTAAAATATAAAGATTTGGTGATAACTGATTTACATGCTGTTTTCACTTGCATATTTCTATGACAATTACTCACTTGCAAATACACAAGCATACAATCTCCTTCACAACTACCTCAACCCTAATTAAAGTGCAAATAAAAAAATAAAATCTAAATAACTATATTTTTTTAAGCTGTTTCTAATTTCACTTAATTTCCTCAATTTAAAAGAGAAATAACTATTAAGCATTTCTTAAGACAATATCAGTCTTCAATGCACATTACAGAATATCTTAAACAAAGAAACATTAATCTTTTCAAGAAATCTGAATAGCCCAAATAAAGAATAATGTAACTGAAAAACCTGTCAACATTCTACATGATACAGAGACAAGTTTGCCATTATTCTAAGATTAAAATATGGAGAGAAAAAAACACAAATCATTCTGAGCTATAAACATACAAGTATTAACAGATTTTAAGGAAGAAAAAAAAGAGCCCTAGAAGTCAAACTTAAGAGGATACAGATCTTAAGGATAAAAGCCAGAAAATACTATCATAAATAAATGAAATGATAAATGTGCATGTTAGAAAAAAAAAGAAAGAAACATGAAGCCAACAACAAATGGTAAAGAATAAATCTTTTTTCTTAAAAGAAATCATCTTTGCTATGACTCTAAGATATTACCTATATCAGCTACGATAGTTATAAACACACAACCAAATCCAGAATTATCAAAAACATTACTTTTACCTGAAATTTTCTGTATCCGTTCTTAGTACAGTATATGTGAACAATTTTCTAACATTTTTCCAAAATAATTAATGTAAACTAATAGATATGATGACTTTAGATCCTGCCAAAGTACCAGTGGTGCTTGTAGGCCTGAGAACAAATGTATATATAAGCAATAAAAAAAAAAAAGCAAAGGCAATTAACACTTTTTCAATTAAGTTTAAAGAATCTATAATGGAATTAGTGAACACTTCTTTAAGCTTTTAAACTGTAGGTCAGAAGTGAAAAATATAAAACAAACACAAATTATTTCTTAAACCAAATGATTCACATCTGGAATTGTTTAACCTGTGAGAATAATATATTTAAAAAACAAACTGCTAAGAAATTTTGTAAACATTACTACTGATAATCAGGATTAAAACAATTATGCCTTTGATTTCTGATATGATTGTTGTGTGTATTTGGAGAGGAAAATCTAACCTGTTTATGATAACTTGAATACACCTAAATTAATAATAATAATTTTTATTATTTATAAACATTTAGCATAATTAAGTATGTGATATAAAGAAAACATTTTTCAAAGAAGTGCACACATTAAGACAATAAACAAATAGAGGTAATGCAATAATTATTGACAATCCTCTGGAATATGTGGCCTTTCAAAAAAGGAGAAAAACAATTAAAATTTCATATTTGTTTCTTTTATGCTGTGAGAGGATGTGAAGATTAAGCTAATGAACTTAGCTTAAGTTTATTTCACCTAATGATCACAGAAACACAAACTACTAAGAAAAAATTACTAAAAAGAAAAGACAAAGGATTCCTCCTAATACGAACCAATACTGAGAATAGAAAACTGTAAATAATTATTTAAATTATCATACTTTTGACAGAATACAGGCAGAATTAAAATGCTACCTTTTTTAATAGCTAAAGAACATACAATCATTTATAATGCTACTATTTCCATAGGCATATATAACACATATTATATACATTTTAAAATCTACTGATGATAAAATGTATTAAAATTGTATACTGTGAAACTGAATTGAACATTTAAAATTTACTGCTGACTTAAAAACTCAAATTCTTTTACAAAGCTTATTCTTCTCACCAAGCACAGATTTTCTATTTAAAAATATGATTGCTTATTGAAAGGACATCCAAAAATTCAAACAATTTGTAACTATTTCTAAGTAAATAAATTTTTAATAAAAATTAAATATTATATCTGTGAGAAGCATAGAAAAGCATGCAACCATTCAAATAACTTACACACTAATATACATGTACTAATTAATGTAAGGGAAACAACTAAATCATACTGAAATAAACTTACTAATGGTACCCACCTGACAGCAAAAGTAGGATCATATTCAAATTCCTTCAATGCATCTGGGTAGCCAATGCAAACTAGACGCTCCTTCAAAAGATTGAATCCTAATGATTCATATGCAGGAGACTTGTACACTATCCACAAAAAGTATACAATGTTCATGAGATTACATTTTTAAAACAATGCACATTTATTTATTTTTTTTATAATAAAACTGAAAAACTGTTGTTTTGGTGAGGGGATTGCAAATGAAATATGTATATTCAACCTTAGTCCGTCAAAGTTTTCAATATTACAATTTCTTTTACCATTTCCCTGGACATTAGCATTCATGACAATTATCCCATTTTTCTATCAAATAATATGAATATTATTGAAAAGATTACTCTTGCTGGTAAAAGTGGTATATTATTTAACACTAGATAGTCTTTGCTATTCATACTATTCACATACATATATTTGAATTTCGTTCAGATTGTGTACCATGAGTCAAATTGAAATCTAAGTTCATTGTTCTGAAATGGAAAATAATTTGGATAATAATTTCAAATTATGTAAATTATTACAGAAGATTTACAGCAACATTTTTATTTTTTAAAACATATCTGTGAAATACTGCTAATGCCTCTCTTGAGTGTCAGTTGAAATATTATTTGAATTAAGTAAATTCTTATTTTAAAAATATATAAACTAAGCATGTCTTACCACTTTAGAATACACTAATTCTGCAATGGGCTTCAAATGGTGCTTTTAATTTTTTCCCCCAGATCTAACCTACACATAGAGTTCTAACGATGTCACTTTTAGTGGGTTTCATATATCTCATTTCAGATTTCATGAACAAAACTTTTAATAATTATAAAAAAACATCATTATCACAGCAAAAAAGCAGTATGACTTCTGTGCATAGAAATGTTTGTAGAAAGTGTACATGTCAGTTTGTCAAAATACAATGTAGAAGAGCAAAAGTCTACAAACCAGCTAATGTGTAGTCCATATCAAATCCAAAAAACTTGATTTTCTGTAAATGCAGACTGCGATTAACAAAGATCCTGTCAGACAAAAAGTAAATGATTAATTTATTTTACTAATTAAACAAAACCTTTCTTTGCGAGTGATTATGAGAACTCTGCATTATAGAGATGCAAAGTAAACAGGTGTGGTCGATGAAATAATACTCACATCACCTACATACTGACTTTCCAAAGCTGGTGGCCCATCAGCCACCATGAGGCACAGTGTGAAAACTGAAACATAATATGGAATCATGCATAGCACCAACAAATAATTTATGGGGAAAAAATAAATAAATGCATTTAAAATCCTAATCCTACTTTCGAAAATGGAAACAGGAAATACAAATATCTAAGCATTATAATTTATATACTGTTGGCAATGAGTACTCTAAAGAACCATGCAATAATTATTGAATTCTTAATTTTAAGCAGGATTGTATCTGTTAAATAACTTTTAATAAACACATTAAACTTATTAATTGCTTTAAAAAAAATTTGGGTAAGTTATTCTTTGATAATCCATTCCAGCAGGAACTTGAGGAAGCTGCCATGCTTCATGCTGCCAAGCCCTAATACATATTTATTTAAATAATCAGTATTTATAGTGTTAATTTATTAATTTAAAAATAAAATACTTTATAATACTTTACTATATCAGGTATGTTAATAATAATTTAAATATTTAGGTACAAAAACTACAATATACATATATTTTAATTTTTGTAAACTATGGATGCTATTCTTATCATTTTCACATATTAAGAGAATCAATCATAACTTAATAATAAGAGAATCAAACAACAAAGAAATTCTGTTGTTCTCAGTAAGCTGCACCCATTGTAAGACAAACTGATTGCATAAATTGTTGTATTGTAAAGGATGAGCAAACAAGATAAAAAAATATAAAATGTGTGCTTTTAAAATAATGCTTTTAATGAGGAGATATTTTTTAAATAACGCTATTAAACAGGAAATGTGTGCTTTTAAATTAATACTATTAAATAGGAAACATATGTTTTTAAGTAACACTATTAAAAGAAGATGTCTGCTTTTAAAATAACACTATTAAAAAGGGGATATGTTTTTAAAATAATGTTATTAAATTGAGGTGTGCTTGTAAAACAGTGCTATTAAATAAGAGATTGTGTGCTTTTAAAACAACACTATTACACAGATGTCTGTTTTAATTTTTCAGCAAAGTAATGTAATTAATTAATGTATGCAAATTGTTTGCAAAAAGGAAAGATTCCAGTAGATAAGCAATACATAACCTCAAACACATCATCCAAACAAACTGCTACTAGATAGATTATTTTAATGTTTGACTTAGAATACACACTGCTTAAATAAGGTAATAACAGATGGTTAAATTAATAAAAATAACAGATGGTTAAATTAATAAAAAGTAATGCTAACTGAGTGCTAGATCAATTATCAGCTGCACTGTCATAATAAAAAACAGCCGCTATTATGCTGTACTTGCCTTAAATCAGTGTTTAATTAGTCCTATAATTTAAAGTAGAGTGTTTATAAAAGCAATTAATAAATAAAATCTTTTAAAACTGAATTAAATTTTGAATCTGATTTGCGATAAAGTCAAAAGAAAGAATAAGCACTTCACTAGAATAAAATATACTTCAAGAAGTATACAACATATATATATATATTAAAAAATACTGAATATGTGTCAATTTCAAATTACCTGTTTTGAGGCTCTCTTTTGTACACCTTTACTCCCCCAGACTTGGGCAAGATATCTCCATTGACAAAACCTTTAATCATGCCATTGCTTGGTACCTCTGTGTTCATGGTGCTGCTATTCTAATTAGCCAAGCTTTATAACTTAAAATAAAAGATATATATTTCTTTTTGCTCCTTCAACTTGTCTGAAACCTGAAACAAAATTAGAGACAGAATGTAATATGGTTAGTTAATATAATAGTACAATAATTCTACTACTGTGCTAGTAATTTAGCAGTACAAAAAATACTCCCCCTTTATAATTTTGTAATTTAAATTAGCACTAATGAAAAACCAGTCTAATTCAATTTCTACAATCTAAATCCAACAAGATAAATTTGATTCAAGCATTAAAAAATGCAGACAACTGTTAAGTTGACTTTAAAATGTTTTAATGGAGAAAAGAAAAAATAATTATATATATTATTCATATTTGTTTATTAAAAGATTGTGTTCTAAAGAAATTTTATCAAAAATTATTTCTCCACCACCCTTTCCTAATCAAACTCAATACAGTTAAATATATCAAAACAATTTTGTCTTTTGATTAAATGCTTTACATATACATTTTGATATTTTTAATATGATTTCTTTTACAATTTACAACCCAACTGCTTTTGATCTTATAAATGCTTTTACAAAATAAAATATTAATCAATCTAAAATAAATTCATTTTCAGTCTTTATATCATCACTATATTAAATGATAGTATACAATAGAACTGAAATTCACTGTAAATTAATGAAACATAATTTACAGTGACAATACAAACTAGGATGAAAGGTAAGACTTTTCTTAGGATCAACAAACAAAAGCCCATCTTTTAAAAAAAATAGGTGTAATAAAATAAAATTAATAAAAACTAGACTGAAAACCATTAATGTTAAATAATTTAAATTTTAGTTATCATTAGTATCAATATTGAAATCTATGTTCAGTTTTAGAAGCTGAAGAATTCCGTTGCTACTGTTGTTTTATTTTTAAATAGATATACCATAAAACTTAAAAGTATAATACTAATAAAGTTTTTTTTTTTAAAGTATAACTGATATTAATAATAGACACTTCTAGTTGTGGTAGTTATTGTTAATTTATACACACAGGTAGTGAGAGTACACAAGTGTGTGCATTGCTTGTGTGTGTTGTGTTTGATGGCACACAGAGAGACTTCCTTTAATTTTTTAATATGAATGACAAACATTTACCAAATTAAGTTGCTTCTTATAACTGCAAAAATAATAATTCAATTTGTCTATAAAAATTATTAGTTTTGTCCACACATGCGCATGTATTTTTCACATTACAGATAAATGCTAAAGTTTAAATACTCAAAGAGTAAACAGTAATGTACATTCACTTGTTTCTTTTCTGTGAAAAACACCCCTTTTTACCTAAAACTTTTAGGTAAAACAAAAATCTAATTTACCTTTCAGGAAAAAACCAGATACTTTCAGTTAAATCTCATCATATATTTTCAACTTCACAATCCAAAAGCAAAAGAAATGTAACTCCTTGGATATTCAGGTACATGTTTGGTGAAAGCTGAATGTGATGTACTTATATACACATATAGCTGAATAAGACTAGAGTCTGATGTCATTATTCAAATAAAGGAACTTGAGCTGAAAGTCCTGGCCCATGACAGCTGAGTGTAACTTACATGCTGGTTTTGTGTGTGTGTGTGTGTGTGTGTGTGTGTGTGCGCACGCGCATGCATGCACATGGAGGGGAAAATAACGGTGAACTGGAATTAGTTTTACACTGCATATACAGCTGAGCAATTATTGTCACTATAAGTGCTGACCTACTTATTTCATCAGAATTTGATAAACAAACAGTAAACAAAACATCAACATGTCTTAAGATAAATACAGGCCAAATCTCAGGAAAGTCAGATTTTCAGCTATAACCTTAATAATTTCCATTCAAAGTATAAATGATGTTTCTGTAATTTAATAATGTGGAGAGGATTCAAGAAAAAGTGCTATGTGTATTCATGTGCTCTGTTCTCTTTATTCATCTTTGTTTACCTAAAAATGTGTGTACTTTAAAAAAAGAAATAATCAAAACAAAGAAACAAAAAAAGAAAATGTAATTTGTCAGCATCAATATAACCACTTTTCTACTGATCTGAATTATATGTTTATCTTAAAAGTGAATGTATACTTATTTATATGATGTGCATTTTTCTTTTTCAATGACCATACTAAAAACTGACAACTTTAATTTTAAGAGGTATGCCTATATAAATAATTCAATTGTGTACTCAACACTAAACTTATATAATAAACCAAAGTGATATCTGACAATGAGTTATATTTCATATTTCATAATCATATAGAAAATGCTACACCGCTCAAAAAAGGATTTTTAAATATTAGTTTTTTTGTTTGGAAAAAAATATGAACTGATGATAAAAGTATTGAGCCAAAAAGTATGTTCTTGTCAGTGTCACTTTTATTTTTTGTTCAATGCTTGAATTTAAAATAATGGCATACATCATTGTAATCAAGCAATATTTCCAAAATAATCATTCAGTATTTAAGTAAATGAATGGGACATGAGTATATATTTTACATGAAAAATTAATTATATCATTCTGCATTGTACACAAGCATATACTTGTCTGCTTTGTTAATAAAATCAAACCTATCTATACATCTAAAACTATTCAAAATGTGAATGTATTAATGCAAAACTAAAGGCATGCTGAAGAAATATCTTTATGATACTTCTAATAGTGAAAATTATTTTCTTGAAACCTATATAAATTGTAAATTGTATTTGGGCTATTAAAAACGAAATCATTATCCAGTCATATAGTATCAAATAAAATAATATTAAATACTCAAAATATGTTTTCATTTATTAATAAAAGTGACTGTCATAAATAGTTGCAGTTATCTTTTTTTTTTTAATTTAAACAATGTAAATTAGTGTTAATGATATAAAATGTATGCTTTTAATACTAAAACAATTAATTTATTAAACATAAATTCTTTTTATGCACACCTAAACAGTTATAATTGATTGTCACTAGTATCCTATGAATCCCTTCACTTTAGTTTTAAAGAAAACTTTAACAATATAACTCTGGGTGGGAAAGTTTACAATTATTTAAAATTAATAATAAATGAATATGAAATACAATAATTATTAAATTTTATCAATTTAACTAATTAATAATATAAATTCAAAATTGGCACTCTTACTAACATAAAAGAACATAATGCTGCCATTATAGTTTATTTGAACTTTAATTTTAACTGAAGAAATCAAAAGCATATAAATATACTGTAACTGTAAGTAGGCAGGACACTTATTAGGCTAATTAAAAATTATTATGAACATGAATAATAAATAAAGTCAATTGATAAGAATTGTGAAGAAGATAAATACATTAAAATAAAAATTATAGACCAAACTATGACAAGGTATTTGTTAACAGTCTTTCAAATGCTAAGTAGTCTAGACGATACAACATTCAGAGAATATAACATTAACATAATTTACTAAAATAATAATAAAATTAAGATTGTAAATTACATCCTGTAATCGATCCTGATAAGTCCAGAATAATTAGTACTACCTAGTCTAATGCACAACTGCGCAACAGAAGTAACAAATTTCAACTCAAAACCTAAAATTGTTGAAGAAATATATTCTTTTTTCGTACTCTTGTTACAATATTTAAATAACACTAAGCATTTTTATAAATACAAAGTATCAACGATCAAACTTACTTCCGTGAAATTTTGATTGGTATAAAACAATTCAACAGCGTAATTCTTCTCTAACAGTAACACAAGTATATGTCTAGACTAGCCAGAGCGACAACAACGCGAAGTACTACAGCTGATTTTGGGTATGAATACACTCTCAAGGTGACCAACCTTGAATAACTATAAATGAATAAAAACAGCCCACAGTAAATAAAAATATAGTATTTTCACTCCAAACATTAAATATTGAAACAATATAATGCTTTTCAAAGAGACTGAGATTAAATTCGACCTGAAATCGTAGGAACTTTTTCTGCGAAGGAATAAAAATCACTTCTCATTTTAAAAAAAAAAAAAACTAAATGTGCTATATTTAGTTTGTTTTGGCGTTATAGCTGCTGTACCCGGTACTCTTTGAAATCTTATGTACTCGAGTTGGTTAATGAAGTGAGCAGGGTTAACTCTACAATTAGTGAGGAGGATTTGCATGGCCACAACTTTGTAAAACAGGATAGCTCTATACAGATACATGTACTAATGTGTTGGTTTCAGTGGTTCGTTTGATAATAGATTCCAGTGGCCAAAAAATGGAAGCAGTGACAACAGTAACCAGTTTTGCGTGTGGTTTTCAGTCTTGTCGATATTAAACGTCCTTGTTAGTCTAAATAAATACAATAAGCATTAGGTAAGAAAATTAGCGCTATTATCTAATCGCCCACTGACTGATCAGATGCACTGTATGATACTCATTTTTTTGAAACCAAACTTTAATTGTTTATTTGCTTGACCGACTTTGGGAGCGGTCCAAAAATAAGGATAGTGGAAGAGGTGGATCGGGGGGGAGGGGGGAGTGTGGTATAATAGAAGAGAGATAAAACTTTTAGGCTGCTTATCTTGTTACACCGTCCTATTATGAAATTTAATTTTTAAAGTCATATACCTCCCGTTTCACCACCCCCCCCCACACACACCCTCGAACTGATTCTGATGTTTATTAATATATGCTATCGAATATATATTTTGGGGAATTTTTGTTTTCATTTTCTTTTCAAGTGTAAAACCCGTGGCCAGCTACCTGAGATGCACGTCATTCGTTCACCCTATCCCAAGAAAGGTTGCCGATCCCAGGCATTCATCCAGTTTAAAAAAAAAAAAAATCGAAGACAGTCTTTCAGAGGGTTATAATGTTACAGCTGTCACATCCTGTCAAATGTTTAAATTTGCATAGCATTTATTCTTAATAAAAGAATGGAGATGGAGAATAAATCAGTTTATATGCACCAAAAAAATTTTTTTAATGTGAGGTTACTTCCGCTGAGTAAGCACAGGATTAAATGGAGTGTAATAAAGCACGTAGGCTTATGTCTAAACAACACATACACAACAAGTTTTATTCAGGTCAGAGGACGACCAGTGCGACATAGTGTGACAGCTAACCCTGCAGTCGACACGTTACTGGGAGTGTAGCAAACCAGTGTGTTCAGTGCAAAGTTAGTCCCTTATGCGTCACACACACACACACACACACGCGAGTAAATTATGGTTATAAGTCATGATAATGAATAAATGGTTAACGTTATAAAAATGCAATATAAAAAGAAAATCAATACAACCAGCATCTTCACTCAAATATTTGTATTGTCTATTTGTCTTTCTTAAAATTTTAATGGTAAGTTATCTATGGGTTTCTCTTGAGCAGAATGTATGTATAAGATCCCTAGTGTAGTGTATGAATTATATAATTACAAATTCAATAGTTCAATCTCCAGACAAGATTCCAAATATGTGAATCATACAATTACAAGTTTAATAGTCCAATCCCAAGACAAGCTTCCCAAATATGTGACGTTTTGCTGGGAGATGGGCAAGACGTTAATTCTCCATCACCCTCTGCCACCCGTAACCTTAGACTAATCCCCCAAACACACCTGGCTGGCCACATGTGTCAGAAAGATGAATGATAGACAATGTAGAATAGAAGAGTGATCATTCTAAAAGATAGCTCAAGCCCCCCCCCCCCCCCCCGATACTTACAGCCAGGATAGTAAATAAATACAGGTGACGGACTACAACATATAGAAGTGAGTCAAGTGGTCTATGTATCAACAAATAACGTATTCAACAAGAAATAATATAAGACAGCATGGTTACATCTAGCAAATAGATAGTTCAACAGTTATAATTAGAGTTTATCAATGTTTATATTGCATTATCATGACCATGTGGCATCATAAGAGAATAATCTTTTTGATTACTATGGCACTATAGTAGTTATTGGATTTGTTCTTATGAGTGAACTATAAATGAGTTTATAAGAGAAAACTGAATTTTTCTGAGTGAACTCTAAAAGTACTCTACAACTTGACTGAAGCTGTTCAGCTTGTTAACTTTATAGTCACTTAGCTTTGGTTCTCTGATGTGATATCTGGGGTCCCATTGTTGTATATATATGGTTGCACACGAGGTCCGTGGAATTGTGTTTCTGGCCTGTGGGTCATTCCATGAGATGTCTGAACCGAATTACCCAATGAGACTGTTTTCAAGAATGTACACAGCAGACCAAAGGTGAAAGGTTGACATCTGCAGAAATTAACGAAAGGATGGGGAAGAATGGGTACAGGGTGAGCAGAGGTCAAGTGCCAGGGCGAGAACACAAATTTCCATTAGTCTCTATGCCTGAAAGGGAGCCAGCTCAATCTTTATTATAATTGGTCTATTAAAAGTGTTTCCATTTACTGATTTAACTTCAATACCTAATGGAATTCTTTGCTTGTTTACTGCAACAAATCCAGTCCGTGTTCATGTTTTTTTTTTTGTTCATGTTTTTTTTTGTTCATGTTTTTTTTATTATTCCGTGGATGGGGATAATAAATTTTGTTGCAGACTTGTAAGTTTGAGAATGAAAGGAGGGCAGGAAAATGTGAAAATCTTCAAACTCTATATTTATATGTTTCAGAGAGGCATGTTTCTTTGTTGTTGTACTAGAACTTTTATAGGTTCTAGACCTAGTGTTTCGTAGATACCTGTCGTCCTAGTTGTGTGGTGAAATTCCTATAAGCGAGAGCCATGTTGAATTTGCATTGAATTCACTAACTGTGCAAGGAGGTGGATCCAGTCTCCCCTCAATAAGTAGTAAGATACAGTGTTATCCCAGCAAAGTAACCTTGAGTAAGAGTTGTTTTCTTTTATTATCTGATGTGTCTTTTGGGATGTATGCACATGTACTTTATGAACAGCCATAGAACAGTGACTTATTGGTTCTTCTCTGCGAACTGTCTTTTTTCAGCATAGAGTGACGTCACCGGCCACACTGCAAGCGATGAATTCCATGCAAGACACTGAGTAAATGAGTCACATGTCACCCTGAGAAAGTTTTGGTTATACCTATAAATTATTCTTTTCTCTGACTAAATAGAGCTTTTCACATACTGGTAACTTTAAATGCACAATGCAAGTGATATAATACTTTTAGTCATAAATTAATTTTGAAATACCAACTCGTTCTCCCAGGACCATCATTAATTAACTCACCCACCAACACACACACACTTACCTCTAGTGATACCTGTTGAGAGACCTGCCAAATTTTAATTAAAGAAGACATTTGTAGTGTAACCGTTATGACAATTTTTTTCCTTCTGCAATATTTTTTTTTAAAAACAAAAAATAAACAGTGATGTCGTACGTACAAGACGCCGAGCGAGAATGTAAGAAATCCTTGTCCAATTATCGAGTACATGCGTACGCTGAGTGTGTGTATATATGTGCATGCGTGTTTGTCTAAGTTGTGAGTATATGCTTGTGTACGAGAATTGCATGTAGATGTGTGTATATGCTCTGTGTTTATTCGTATGCTTGTTAGTGCCGTGTGTGTGCGATTTGTTTCCATTAAACAAGACCGTATCTTAATTTTTATTAATTTTAATTGTTTATACACTGTACTATTTTTTAGAATAGCTAACTAAAAGTCAACAGCGTGAGTCGCGGTTGAGCGTCACAAAAATTACTTAAAACAAAAACATTCGTGAGAACACGGAGCCCTGCAGATGGCAGTTGAGCAGAAAGCGTATTCTTTCTGTGAAATACGTGCGCGGTTGCAGACTACGTTCAACTATGCGTATTCACTGACGGGGACCACTGTATAGTGTAACCTATAGAGTTCACCTTGAAGCTGTCACGGGTTCGTTTCAAATTTACAATGGAGTAGTAAACTTCCTCATACAAAAGATTTTCTTTCCTGAATTTATTTTTTTTTTACCAAGAGCCATTTACAAATAAATACGGAAATAAGTGGATTATTGTTTTAAAACACATCTAGTAGACAAAGAAATACGCGTTTGCTTTAACAAACTCACCTACACCTATTAAATAAGGAAATACACGGGGGGTGGGGAGTAACTGTAGACATTTATTTACCATTTAATGGGGAAACATCGGGAGCCTTTTAAGGGGAGTCATATGTGAGTTTGGGAGTGAAAAAAAAAATATATATATAGTAAGTGAAAGAATTTAAAGATTAAATAGATTAAGGTTTCAAAAGAAAACGCACACTTTGAACTCTGGCTTTCGCTCATAATGTCATAACCTACAATCTAAAATAGTCCTAATGGCCAGACACAACATCAAAGAATTAAGTGGGGTCAGTATTATGGTAAATAGTACTGGATCAGTTAATGATTGAATAAAAGTGGCTAGCTATGGAAGAACCAACACCCCAGCCACCCCACACTTCTAACAGAAGTGAATACAGTCGTGAAATAAGACAAAAGAATCAGCCTTGAAGACCATCAGTCAATTTGCTCAGCATACTCAGAGAAGAAAAGAGCAATGGTTGCTACGGACGCTTTCGGACGTTTTGCCCTTTCGGTAGGAAAGACGTTTTTGGCCGCTCTGCCCCTTAAAGGGCTAGTAACAACAGTTTTCTAAACAAAATTTAAAACATTCAAAAATGTTCACGATTCGTATGAATCCATTTCACTTCGATTGGGTTCACCTTCTTTAATTGTCTTGTGAACTGTCGAGTAAGAGGCAGTGAACTATGTAACTTATCTTCTCATGAACTGAAGAAGACACGCGGGTTTTTGTGGGAAATCACGTCTGCTGCGTGCTTCTCGGAGTATCTCACAGCAATAGGAGGAAACAGAGACAATGCAGTCTTTAGCTGCCGCTGATGTCACCTGCCTCAACAACTTTAAAAGATTAGATTGTCACTCGTGAAAAAGCTACCTAGCATCCATGAGGGGAAGTGAAGCCCACAGCTATCACGCTCACAATCGTGATGAGCTCTCAGGAGAACTAATATTGTAGAATGTAGACATACGTACTTCTGAAAGCCGTCACTGAAATATCGTGAATCCCAGCTTTACTCTCCTAATCCATTCTCCATGCTCAGGTCAAATATAGACAGGTGTTGGCCCGAATTTGATTCAATAATTCTGTGCCAAACCCAAATTCTTGCCGTTGAAAGCCAACCATTTCCCAACCATGGCCCAACAAAACGTGCTACCTATAATTCGATAGTACTGCTTGCCTAAATGTACAGTAATCATTATAGTTCGGTTACACTGTGCTATAAAGTACAGGTTTTATAATTGTGTGACATTGCTTGCTATAAAGCACATGTACGTGTATTATAATTCAGCGGCACTGCTTGATTATAAGAACAATAATTATTGCAATTCGGTGACATTGCTTGCTGTAGAACACACATATAATTCAGTGGAACTGCTTGCTATAAAGCACACATATAATTCGGTGACAATGCTTGTCATAGAGCACACGTATACTTGTATAATTCAGTGACAATGCTTGTCATAGAGCACACGTATACTTGTATAATTCAGTGACAATGCTTGTCATAGAGCACACGTATAATTGTATAATTCGGTGACAATGCTTGTCATAGAGCACACGTATCATTCAGTGAGACTTCTTGCTATAGAGCACACGTATCATTCAGTGGCACTGCTTGCTATAGAGCACACGTATAATTGTATAATTTGGTGACAATGCTTACCATAGAACACATGTATCATTCAGTGGCAATGCTTGCCATAGAGCACACGTATCATTCAGTGGCAATGCTTGCCATAGAGCACACGTATCATTCAGTGGCAATGCTTGCCATAGAGCACACGTATCATTCAGTGGCAATGCTTGCTATAGAGCACACATATAATTCAGTGGCAATGCTTGCTATAGACTATAGAGCACACGTATCATTCAGTGGCAATGCTTGCTATAGACTATAGAGCACACGTATCATTCAGTGGCAATGCTTGCCATAGAACACACGTATCATTCAGTGGCAATGCTTGCCATAGAGCACACATATCATTCAGTGGCAATGCTTGCCATAGAGCACACGTATCATTCAGTGGCAATGCTTGCTATAGAGCACACATATAATTCAGTGACAACGCTTGCTTAAAAGTACAATAAATATTACAATTCGGTGACATTGCTTGGTCAACATTGGGTTTCTAATTCCGAACCGCACTTAGCAATGAGGAGAGTTTATCTTGATACCAGCCAGCCTGTAAATCAAATGTTGAAACAGTCAAAGAAGTAGAAAGATGTGTTGTTGACCCAGACGTGTATGCTGTTATCAGCTGCAGTTATTTCATTTTGTTTTCTTTTACTGAAAGGAAAATTTGCCTGTCATGATTTATGTGCCATTGTAAATATTCTTTTTGTGCTTAAGGGAAATATTTAGACATCTTGACTTATTTGTCATTGTACTTCTTTAAAGTGCTATTCGGATGTTAGCCTGTACTTTAATCGGGATTCAATTCAAATTTGATTAAAGCGTACTTGTTGCCTTTTCAAATATATTATTTTAGCTTGCTAAATGCAACATTAGTCTTTGCTAAATAATTTTAAAATCCGAGTGTTTTAAGCATAATTGCACTCACGATGGACTTTAGGATATTTCTACTAAATAATGTGTGTGTGTGTGTGTGTGTGTGTGTGTGTGTGCGCGCGCGCGTGCGTAAATCCCCTTTACAGTGTAAAATTACGTTTGGGGTTTACTGATCTAGTATCAAAGAGAGTTTTTTAAAGGGCTTATTTCACTTATATATATATTAATGGCTTGCGTCACTTATATTATGGCTTGTTACACTTAGATAATTTAATCACGAGTATTCATACAATTGAATATTATTTACTGAATTCAGATCCTTCTTCAATCGTTTCAGTAACAAATTAATTTGTTCTGTAAGTCTTGTACAGATCAGATGTTTAACTTCTGGTTAAGTCACCCTTATTGTCACACAATCAAGCTAACATCTCGAGCTTCAAAAGCGAAAGGAAAACTTTGATATGATTCAAATACGCATACTAATTAATACTCCCACAATCCCTCCCTTCTTGAACAGAAAGATATTATTTAATTTTTTTTTTTAAGTATTGGGGGTTTCACATATAAGATTTTTAGACTACGCTGACAGCAGAGAACATTGTCAAACTCAGAGAAATACTTGTATTTATACTGTCAAATAACAATGCAGTCACAACAAAAAAGAACACACCTTACTGCATTCAGTAATTTCAAGTGTTATGGCAGATAAAATTCCCTTCACACCGCCATCATAATGTGCTATCATCAGAGACCTTATCAATACTCTATCGATAACTTTTGATACTTGATGAGATATGTGTAGCCTTTCATAGGATGTGAGATCGGCTGGGGTCAGTGGACGGGGAATTAAAGTCAGTTTTGTTGATTTGAAAAAAAATATTTACTGTTTGTGACATAGTTTTCACAAATGGATTTTTCTATATCTGTCATCTTGTTGTGATGCTTTTCAATCATTAATGAATTTTACTGTAACTATCATCAGAACTTGTTTACATGCACGCCGACTTGTGATGTTTTTCAGTCAGGGGTGGAGGTCACTGATACGTCGCAGGACTGTGACTAAAATGTTGTTCTTTCCCATCTGAGGCCACAGCGAAACAACATGAATTTTCCATTTTTATTGTGTCAATAATCGCCCATTGTAAAGACTTCATGTTTTATGGAGTTGCTTTGAATTGTAAAGGATGAACTGACATGCTTACTCATTCCCATTGTTCTTAGTAGTAAGAAATCATACTTGCTTAAATCATTTTCAATTAAACGTTGATAGTATTGTAATGAGTAATGCTATTATTCAAGACTAAACGAATGAAGGCATGAGAGAATGTTAGGTCTGATGCTTCTTTTCCTATTCTATGTTCTCTAGTCAAAGTGTGAAGAATAGATTAGAATAGTTAGGTTGAATTTCAGATAATGCACTTAATTACAATGATAGCGAGTGACAAGCAGTGTTTTCCTAAATTGATGAGAGACTCATCTGCATTAAGTCCAAACTGCCTTTTCTATTTCCCTCTTACATCTGAGAGAATGGTTCCAGGATACACAGCAGACGTAATTCCCAGCCTGAACTCTTTGTGAGAGAAGACATTCTCCAAGTTAATGGAAAGATAACTCTGATTTTAGTTCAAGCTTCTCGCTCGACAGTTCATAAGACAATCACTGATGATGAGAATCAAGTGAGGAGGAATAAGCTCACAAATTAAAATAATTTCACTATTTCCTTGAACTTTAATTAAGAAGACTGTTGTTATCAAATGTTGAAAAAACCGACATTAATTGTTTTGTCTCGTCACGTTGCTGTTTGTTTATCTTCTATAAGAAGGCGGGATCGATGTTTTCCATATTTAGACTATCCATTTGAACTCTCTCAATAATCGAGCCATGTTAATTGCTATAATTTTCCATATTTAGACTATCCATTTTAACTCTCTCAATAATCGAGCCATGCTAATTGCTATAATTTTAAAGCCAGTTAACTTTTTAGAGTGTTGTTTGTAATAGCGTCACTTACTTGGTATTTCTCTGGGTCAGGAGGACAAAGGTCGCAGTTCACAGTATATGTGTTTCTTCTAAAAGCTTTATTTATTCTTTGGATTCAATACCTTTCCCATCCTCACATTCACCATCTTAAGCTAAGGGGTGGTTAAGGGTCACCCCTGAGCTTTTACCTCGACGGGGGTGGGGTGGGGAGGGGGAATCGAACCCCGTTATTTGTGGATTCTGTCATGCTTACTGTATCGATTGTCCTTCGTGATCAAGACTTAAGTTAGACTACAACATTGTTATTATAGTCACCATTAAGAATATATCTCGATCTCACTGGGGTTTTTGTTTGTTTGCTTGTGTATTATTCGGCTTTTGTTTACGAATAAATATATAACTGAGAGAATTAAAAAAAATAATTAACTGCTTATTCCGTGGATGGTGTAATAAAGTCGATATCGGTCATATTGACTAAAGCGACCATATAATTACATTCTGCGCTTGCAGAATTCTCCTTTAGACATACAAGAAAACAACAAAAATCAGAAATTAATCTTCATGTTAAAAATCTACACACAAATAAATAAAGCACACACATACACACAAACAAATAAATTGCTTTTTGTTTTATTTGTTCAAAAACCAAAAAAAGTACGCGTTTGTTCTTTATTATTTTTTTTAAACCTTCTCTTTTGCAACGGGAACAGCTCCTACAATGAGCGGCAAAGATTCAAGATCCGTCCCTCTACAGACACACATTCGAACTTCGAGCAGATCAGTCGTCTCTACATTCTGCTCCACACCTTATTATTCAACGGTTCACCGAAACAAGGATGGACAGAAGACGCACCCGTGCCAAGGGATTGTCCGGCGACACTGGGATAACTGCTCTACTGCCTACTCCCAAGCCCTTTTCAGGGCAGGAAAAACAGTATAACCAGTCACGATTCACTCTATCCCGTGACTTAATAACAAACAGTATAACCAGTCACGATTCGCTCTATCCGTTAATAACAAACAGTAAAAAAAGGCTAAGAAGAGGCAAGAAGATGGGCAATCCGGTTCTAGTCTACCCGCCTCCTACGAAATTCAAGGTGTCGAAACTAACGACGATGGAACCACCCACACATGCTCAACGACACCATATGACTATGAGCTAAAAACATAACACCAATCAACAACGCTTTCAACACTCTACCCTTTTTACAAGAACACAGACGGGGATGAATCAGACCACGAGAAAATTACGGAAGCTATTGTTTGTACTTTATCACTGTACCAGGCTCTTGAAACTTACCTCCCTTCATCGTGCAAACCTACATTGAAGTTGAGCGAAATGCAAACTGTCAGCCTTAGTACAGGAGAGCAGGAAACGAATACACAAACTGTATGGAAAACTCCACCAACTACAAAAAAACAAACTTTACACAGAAGACAAAACAGGAACAAAGACAGGCGCACTCTCAGACATCGACAACTACTGCTCGACACCCTTATTGACCACCAGCGCACTACCTTCATTCATCCCAACGGACACCGGGGACAACCACAACGCCACCACTGGTGAGGAGGACGGGGAGGGGGTGAACATCCCGGGCGTACATGCCCACTAAGTACAGATTTGGCGTGCTACTATCCTGGGCTCTGTAAAACACCCCACCCCCAACCACAACAAAAATGGTGGCAACACATACAACAGTGCTAGAGTCCACGGGTTTCCGAACCAAAGCCCGCCTTTACCGACCAGACTTGCTTTCGCAGCGGACGAGCGCGCTACGCAACCACTTCCACAACGCAGCGCCGCATAGCCAACCAGCAACACATACAGACACCAACGCCGCACAGTCAACCAGCAACACATACGAACAACGCCGCACAGCCAACCAGCAACACATACAGACACCAACGCCGCACAGCCAACCAGCAACACATACGGACACCAACGCCGCATAGCCAACCAGCAACACATACAGGCACACACATTCTACAGAAAGCACGAAATCTTCATCAACAATTTTCAAAACAAGGACTACACAACTCCCAACACTACAATCACCGGACCCAAGTAATACAAACTACGCTATACTACATTCGACAAAAACTTTAAAAAAAAAAAAAATCAAATTTACAACGACATGCTACAAATGCCTCCAACACCACAATGCCAGTCTTCCCTCTCCAGAATCCAATGAGGAGAGGAAGTCCCCCAGAAGGAACCCAAGACCGAGAATATCTCACGATAAAAGTCTAATGCGACTTCTGAGGGGAGATGTCAGCAGGGCTGGGTGGGATTTGAAATCATGAACCATCTCTTTCGTAGCCTACAATAACAACGAAGAGCTTAATGACCTCAATATTCTAATGCACTAACGCACTTTTGTTTGTTTTAATTCTCAGGCCTTAGGTCGATTTTGCGGAAGATCCCGCTTACCTGTCCTATCTCTAACACTGTAATAGCAGATATTTTTAATTTCAAATTTTGTCACGGCAGACTCGACTCCATTTTGAGGACGCCGGGCACTGCTTTCACAATCAGTAATTCGACCCTGTCATGGTCCCTTAGAGATTTGTTTAAGCTTATAGTATGACACTTAATGGGCTGAGCAGACTTTATAGCTACATAAGTTACACCACACTGCAACCCGGATTACTTGCCCTTGCAATACACTCTTGTTCGACCACATGTATTTCATAACTTTGTTGAACTTAAAACAGCAATTTATAACCGTCGTGACTGCGGCGTGTCACATGACTAAACAACATGGCGGCTACCGACCAGCACAGCAATTGCATAGACATGGTTGATAGAAATCAAGATAAAAGTGTTTCTCCCGAGCTATCGCATCAGAAAGAGTATATTATTTATAGTCGTAGATGGCTGATAGTTATAATCGTTTGCATTATCAATATAACCAGTGGAATGGTGAGTAATAAACTGACTAAAACACACCTGTACTACACTAGCTCAATAGCCTGTGTACAGACTTTGTGGTTTAGATATAGAAAGAAGTAGTTATTTCCCTTAATATATAACTCTCTTATCTTTTTACTGTTGTCATTAGATGATTAGTAAAGGGTGTGTCTACACTGGGCAGGCAATCAGCTAAGGTTACACTGTATACATAAACATCAATGTACTTTTGTAAACAATAAAAATGCATTGCTCATTAAATGAAATTAATATTTTGTGTAAGCCTGTAGTTGGTGTTAATTGCTAACCCTCACGCAGATTGCTGCACGAAAAGGGATTTTCACAATATGAAAGTAATTATTAATTATCTGTACAATAATATTTAAAATCCTCAGCTTGTGGGCTAACCACTGTAGTTCTGCCGATAACATTTCAACTCCCAATCCTTCATCGATTTTCAAAACCCAATATTTTTTCAATGATTTTCCAATGACTTTTCTAGTATTTCATGATCATGTTCAGACCTGGTATTATTTTCTCTCTCCATGTTCAAGTCCCTGGACAACTAGTCAATGAAGCCTCCTCAAAATTCCTAGAAAAACCCACTTTACAAGCACAACAGTCCAAAGAGAATTATACCAAATTCATTTCCAGCTTTTGCACAAGAAATAAAAGATGAATTTTCAAAAGATTTGCTCTTGGGGAACAACTCTTTTATGCACAGAAATCAAAATGAGAATTTTCCAACAACTCACTTTCAGAGGAATCTGACAGGGATTTGTATGCTATGACTGAGCTGTCCAAAGAGACTGACCCATTTCGCTTTATTTGGGGTGAGAGCAGCTTCCAGTTGCTGTCTGTTTCACTGCTTGGCGTGAAATGCACCACTGTGTGGAGGTTGCAGATGTAGATGGACAGAGTGAGAGGATAGGATAGAAGAAAGGCTGATAATGAAGTTGTTTGCTGGTTTCCTAATGCATGCTCACATTTATTGTCTGGTGGTTGAGTATTGCAGTTAATCCGATAGTCTGTGGATTATTTTATTATACTTCCTTTTTGTGATGGATCATCTTGTCATCTGTTTAGTTGTTATAGTCTATGTTGTCACTGGTGCTGTTTCCGGTTTTTCCCGTAGGGTTTGTGCCTGAAGGCAGGAGGTGGTGTCGGTATAGGTGATCCAGCATTAGTTGTATCATGTCTGCGATCAAGTGGTCGTAGTATCCCAACTGTGGAAAATGGTTCCATTTGGTTTCCTTTTGGTAGCATTTTGGGGGTTGTTGTTGATGCTTTTGCTGGTCTTTTTTTGTTCTTTTCCATCTCAGATTGGTTTTACTGATTGTTTTCTTTGTTGGTGTTTTTTTTTTTTATGGATCTTCTTATGTCTGGTGGTCTTTTCCTTCTGTTCTTCTGTCTGGTGGTCTTTTCCTTCTGTTCTTCTGTCTTGTGTGTTCTTTCTCTTGTGGATTTGTTGGGTCAGCTGTCATTATTGTTTTGTCTTTCAGAGGATTCTCTGGTCTGTTCTCTGAGGTAGCTTTTTCCAATGACATTTGGGTAAGTAGCAAATATGTTAAAGAGGAAAAGCAAGTGTCTTTGTGTAATTTTCCAATCTTTATCAAGTTTAGATGCTGTTGTTTCATTGATTTGTCTGCTGGTTCTTTTGAAGTTTGGTTTTGCTTGTCTTTTGTAGTGCTTGTATTGCCACTGCTTTTGGTTTTGCTTGTCTTTTGTAGTGCTGTGTATTGCCACTGCTGAGATTCTTTTTGATCACCTGGGTATTTGTGCTTCTGCCTGTGGTCTGACTTGAATATCAGCTTCTGTCGTACTGGTGGTTGGTGTTTGTGAGAAAACTTTAGTTCTCTCACTGTTAGTTGTCTGTGAGAATTGTCCACTGTACTGTGGTATTAGTTTCCTTTTCAAATTTCAGTTGTAGACAGAGGTGTTGTCTGAATCGTTGAGTTTTTATATATTTGTGGTCTGGTTTTTGCTTGCATTTTAGCAGACTGGCTTCTAGTATTGGGGCTGACTTTATTGATTCTTCCAAATGTGACGGTACTAGAATAGTAGATAAGTTGAACAATGATGACAAATGATGATGGTAAATGACAGCCACTGCAACAGAGATGGCAACATGTTTGGTTGTTTACATTGCCTTTATGTCAACTCATGTAGACACCACACAAGGCAGGAATCACGCAGACACCTCAGAATATGGCTCGTGCAGACACTCCCCATACACATCTTTCATACCAGTTCTATTTTGAACTCGCAGCCCCAATCAAAGTACGACCCTTAAGACAGGAAGGAAAAGACCAATAAAAATAATTTTTGTGTTTCCAACCCGTTCAGCGTCCTTGGGATGAAATGGATCACGCACACATGCAGGCTTAGTTTTAGCATGCTTGCCATTCTAATTTTAACAATCAGTCTGAAGTAAACATGTGTACTGCCTCAACTTTTTAAATTAATCAATATGTCTACAATAAGTAGTAATTTAAAATTTTAAAATCCATTGATAATTACAGTCGGTTTTAATTTTTTAGCACACTGACCCATTCAATTATCGCTTAGTGGCAGATCAGTGTGGACGCTGAACGGGTTTTGCTTTCACTTCTCAATTACAGTTAAGTGGCTAAGAGTTATATAAAGAATCAAATATGTAATGAAACTACCGTGATTACGCTTTAACACATAACCTTTTCCTAATATATAATGTGTTGACAGGCTGTAGGAAAAGCATTCTCACACACAAGAATCGTAAAATACTATAGCAATATTCATCATATAAAAATAAATATATTAAAAATGTAAACAAATTCAATTTTAAGAAATAAACTGCTAATACAATTAACAGGTACATCAAACAGCATATACAGATAAAAGTATATATTCTCGCACTGTACGTTAGCTAACATGAGCACAATGCACGGGGCACTGCATGGCCGTAAAGCGAACTTCTCGAACCCAACTGTAAATCTAGTCACCAGTACCAGAGGTCAGATTTCAGGGATGGGCTATGCAGGCCGCAGTGAACACACACAAAATGTCTTCTAAATGCACAAGAAATATTTCATTGCAGCTTGCATTAATCGCTGGAATGTGACTGGTACATTACAGAGCCTGAATGACATTCTAGTGTACTAAGATAATCCAAAGCGGGTAATAAATGCAGCCTTTTGAAGGTCTCTTTCCTCCATTGCTACCTGGTGGTAGTTACTTGCCAGGTCAGGGGTAGAAAAGAATTTGGAACTTCTCAGTGCATCTAAAAACTAATCAGTTCGGGGTAATGGTTGCCTTTCTTTGTTTTTGCATTCAGCCATCTAAAGTCAACACAGTTTTAAACTGCCATCTTTTTTCTTAATTATAACAACTGGTGATGCATACGAACTGCTGCTCTCTTTGATTATTCCTTTTATAGCAATCCAATATATATGATCTATTATTGTTCATACTGTATAGGGGGCAGTCATCGGAAAGGTTGGGTAACAGGCATGTCATCTGTAAGAGTATGTCATACTTTGTCGGTGTATCCCACATCACTTTCTTCGGTAGCAAATATATCACTGTATACTAGTCTCGGTTGTAGTTGTTCTAACAATCACTAATCCGGGATTCTAGTTTTCGATGCTTCTATCTTTTATACACTATCTTCTTTCAAGTGCAGCTTCTCGCGATTAATTCTGTGGTGAAATTTTAGATCTTTACACTTTATTTTGAATCTGTTAAACTGTGATTCGATATATTAAATTAGTATAATCTATCAAAGTATCATCCATCAATATATCCCTATGACCCTATCTATCTAAATGTCTGTCTATTTCTCTCTCTCTCTGTGTGTGTGTGTGTGTGTGTGTGTGTGTGTGTGTGTGTGTGTGTGTGTGTGTGTGTATTCAAAATCCATCCTTATTGTTTCAGATATGGATCTGTTTCTCTCCTATTACAAATTATACAACATTTTATTATAAAATCTCAACCACGGAAGTCAATTGGCTCTCTCTCACATTCCCCATAGTAGCCGTTCCTTTTGGCTTTGTTGCTGCCTGGCTCTTGGATACAGTGGGACTGAGGGCAAGTGTAAGTGTTAATATTATATTCATTAGCTTGCAATAGTATTTATCAGTATTTTACAGTCTGTTCAACATCATAAAACTGTAGGCAAGCGTACGTGTTAATATTACATTTGTTAGCTTGCAGTAGTATTTATTAGTATTTTACAACCTTTCAATATCATAACACTGTAGGCAAGCGTAAGTGTTAACATTGCATTCATTAGCTTGAGGTAGTATTTATTAGTATTTTACAACCTTTCAATATTATAATACTGTAGGCAAGCGTAAGTGTTAACATTACATTCATTAGCTTGAGGTAGTATTTATTAGTATTTTATAATCTGTTCAATAATAATACTGTAGGCTTCTCTTATTTTATTTGATATTTGGAAGCTGAATTTCCTTTCCTTAATCTGTTCAAATGAATGTCTTTCAGACCTGCCAACCCTCATGAATTTAGGGTAAATATTTCTCCTATTCTTAGTGATCATCCTTTCTCAATTCATAAACAAAATTCATGATTTTCCAATAGACCAATTAGAATTACTTTAGGAAAGTCACTTATATATATATATCATTTTCTGTCGCAGCCATTTTAAAATTTGGACAAAATATAAATGAAATAAAGAAATTTTGAAAACATGTTTGTTGCTATTCAGTATAACAACTTATATTTTATGTTAAAAACATGAAGAAGTCACATCGGATGGTGGAAAAAATTAATGTGTGGCCATCATTTCTCTTGCATTCATTTAGATGACCAAATACAATAAAATTTTCTCCATGAGAAAAATGTCTCATTTATTCATTTGTTTGAAATTCAGGAATGCCTTTGTTTAAGAGGGAGACAAAAAAAAAACCATTATAACTTGTGTTCTGTCAGACAGATCATCTTTGCCGCATGGTTAAATCTGATTGGATCATTGCTGCGTAACCTAACAACACTAGATCTGATGCCCACTAATTCCCGGTATTCAGTCCTGTTGACGGGCCAGTTTCTTGCTGCATGTGCTCAACCCTTTATTTTATTTGTTCCGACTAAACTTGCTGCCATTTGGTTTCCAGACTCACAGCGTGCTGTTGCTAACACATTGGCTTCCATGGGTGAATACTTACAAGTCTCCCTCTAATCCAGCCTAAATACACACTTTGCAGAGAGCACTCTGTCTGCTTTATTATTATCTGCTATATTATTTTATTGGTGCATTTTAACTCTTTCCCTGACGGCCACTATTTATAGAGCAGCTTTCTCAAAGACACTCATTTAGGTCAAAGCAGCTTTCTATTGATCAATTTGATTAGATCTGACACCCTTTTATGAAATGAGAGCAAAAATGGATTATCATGTTTGAACTATCACCTACAAAACGAGCCCTAATCAAGTTATAATAGTATTAAAAGTTACTCAAAAATGATTTTATCATTCAAAAATATATTAAAAAATATCCTGGTTGAATGAAATATTTAGAAACCCACTTATACATTTTTTTAAATCTAAAAACTGATATGAAGAAATACAAATATATTTTTATTTTAAAAACTAAATAAACGATAAATGGTGAAGATTCATTGCTTTGATGACGGAATTAATTAATAATTAACTTTGCACATTCAAGAACAAACATTCTTGCAAATACAACACAAACAATCTAGAGGGGCATGGCTGTGTAAAAAAATAAAATAAAAACAGCAACATATATTTCATTTAATTTAGATCTAAGCTATAAATAAATAAACAGATCTTGCATTTGACTACTTACGCTGATGTAAATGTAATTATTATATTATTATGACTGCTCGTAAAAGAAACAAATTATCTCAAAACAAAGAATATATCTTCACTTTCGGAGTGGGTCTCTCTCGAGCAAATCTCTTATAAGTTTTGGAGATGTAAAAATGTTGTAGAAGAAAATAACTGTTTTGAAGTCTAAATCTGCTGACAGCTTTGTGACAACATAATGGCCAAGTCTGTTAGTCATTGGCTGGGGATTTTTATGGCAAGGGTAAATTTCAAACTTGCACAAATACTACGCAGTGTCACTGTCATAGTACTTTGATACCACGCTTGACTGGGTTTGATGGCATGTACTGTAGATACGCAGTGTCGCTGTCATAGAGCATCCTTACTTTGATACCCACGCTTGACTGGGTTTGATACGCAAGCCGCCTGGTAAAACGAATTTATTGCCAAATGACTCCCAGGTATGCACCACTCATACAAAGTGAAAGGAGTGATGGATACTTAGCAACATGGCGGCTATGTATCTTTTGATGTTACGGATGATGTCTACCAATAGCACGTCAGGAGAAAACAAAGAAAAATAATCCAATACTGTTGCAGTCATAACATCAAATCCATCTGGAAACACAGCTCATATACTAGGCGAATTAAAATCATTGACAAAAATGGTATATGAAGATGTGCAGTCCATTCGTTGTCAGTTTGAATCCGCCGGTCTGGATCTATTTCATTGTCAGAGTCTAACTGGCTGCTATCGCTGTCCTGGTTAAAAACAATATCCCGCTTTCATTCTTAGTATCATCTGCCTGCATCTGAAACCCATAAAATGATCTTTCTTCAGTGAATTGAAGAAAAATCGATAAACTGAACACTTAGCATCGCTTGACTGAGAACCGCTATGACAAGTGTCTGCCATTCCCGATCAACGCTTGGTGGAAATGAGTCCAGCTTGGGTAAAATAATAAGCAGGTTTAGTAAGCAATGCCGGTTGGTGTCATAAATTGATTTGAAAATTGGCTTCAAAATCAGCCTCAATTGGTGTTATGTAAAAACTGCCTGCTTTTGAACATAGATGCGCTTACGTCATAGTGAGTGTAGTGCAGTGCAGAAAAGGGCACTTTATAATCTACCGAGCAGTGCGGAATATTACGCTTATATAATCTTCAGAGCAATGCAGAATAATACACTTATATAATCTACAGAGCAGTGCAGAATAATATATAATCTACAGAGCAGTGCAGAATAATATATAATCTACAGAGCAATGCAGAATAATACACTTATATAATCTACAGAGCAGTGCGGAATAATACACTTATATAATCTACAGAGCAGTGCAGAATAATACACTTATATAATCTACAGAGCAGTGCAGAATAATACACTTATATAATCTACAGAGCAGTGCGGAATAATACACTTATATAATCTACAGAGCAGTGCGGAAAAACACGCTTTCAGGGAATGGGTTACGGTGCAGAGTGTAAAGTCTGTTTACAGTGTTTAAAATTTCATTTGTAAGCAGTAAGAGAGTGCTTCTTTTATATCGGTTTTGGAAGCGTTGCTTTTTAATACTAGTTTTGGAAGCTGTGCTTTTTTATGCTGGTTTTGGAAACTGTGCTGCTTTATACTGGTTTTGGGAGCAGTGCTTTTTTATACTGGTTTTCGTAGATAAGGGTGTTAAAAAAGAAATGCAACCCATATATATTATTAGTAGTATTGAAATATAAAATGAAATGTTGAGAAATTTGTTGGATAATATGCTGCATTGAATATAGTTATGTGCCTAGCATGCTTAGTTCTTCTTAGCTACATAATAAGTTACTACATAACAATTTCCTCTGAATTTAATTTTCTTCCACATTAAAGCATACAGTATATCTGTTCAGCTTAAAATGATGAAATAATTCGATCTACATTGCATGTATTGTTTGCTGTTCTTAGCATCTGAAAAGTGTTAAAATATAGGATAGTGCAAAAGTAATTTGTCAATAAGCGACCTTTGTATTTTAGTAATAAATTCAATATATCCTCATTATATGAATTACTATTGAGAAGTAATATCATTTTTATTTATTTTATTTATTTATTTTTTAGCAAACCCAATAGGAATTCTTGCAGCCAATATTATAGCTCCTGTTTTGGTCACATCTCCAGAGAAATTGCCTAGACTGGTATGTATGGACATTCTTGTTGTATTATCTAGTTATATCTAAAGAGAAAAACTTCAAGATTATTGCAAAGAAAAACACATCTAGATCATTCCATGTAATCTTTCTTTTGTTATTGTCTAGTTAAATCTAAAAAAAATGGCTAGATCTTTGTGCTAAGACTTCTTTGTGGTCACTATAAGATTATTTCTTAGAAAAACATAGCTAGACTTTTGCTTCAAGTTAGATATGAAAGAATATTTGACCTGACTGGTATATATAATTTTTCTAGTGGGCATAAATTTAGATCTCTACTAAGGAATGGTTTGACTAGCATCTTCTATCTTTAGACCTTCTAATTAGAACTAAAAAAAAAATGCAAAGGAATGCAAGTCAGTATTGTTTAAATTACTTTCAACAGCCAAGAAATTATTATTTTTTATGTGGTAAATGATCAATGATCATTTTCACTTATAGTACATATTGAGGTAGTCTAAACTTAAATTGAACTTTGCATGAATGTTAGTTAAAATTATGGGACTATATAGGTACTGTTTGTCAGTGCATAAGTGTATCAATAAATGCTTTGAAAGAGGATGTTTCTCATCCCATTCTCCCAGTTCTGTATTTATAGCATCCAGTGCATAACTTCTTTTAAGTGTTTTATTCCATTAGGTTTTTTGTTTTGTTGTTTGCAACAGTGTTGTAATCATTATTGGTACAGGCATGATTGCAAACTTGAGTGTAGTGAAAGTGACAATTCCCTTTAGCTTTGTTTTGCATCAATGATGTAATCATTATTGGTACAGGCATGGTTAGCAAACTTGAGAGAGAGAGAGAGAAAGAGAGAGAGAGAGAGAGAGATGGTTAGCAAACTTGAGATAGATAGATAGATAGATAGATAGATTATGTTTTTCACAAGTGAGAGAATTTAAATTCAAATTTAGAAATGCACACCTACCAGTCCACTGATTTCCTAGCACAAGTGAAATTCTTTTAAGGGCACGACACTTCTTTTCTTTGGAATCCATATTGTTTATGAAACATCAGAAGACATTGAAGTAGTAAAAAATGTTCAGCATCAAACCTCAAGTCCTCATCCCAAAATTCTAATACAGAGAGGGTTTCAGCTGATGAAGTTTCTCACCCACAGGATGTTGAAATGCCAAAATCTACAAAAATAAAAAAACAAAAATCTGATTCATCTTTTAGTCAACTGGTTGGAATGGTAAATTCTCTAATTGAAATGAGAAAGGAAAGAAAAAGAATTAGTCCTGCAAATGAACATTTTTTCAAAATGATGGGGGGAAGAAGCAGAAATGTTTTCAGAGTGGAAACAAAGGGTAGTGAGAAGATTTCTTCAGATCATGGCTGACATGAATGAATCTGATGATTAAATTATATAAATTAACCTGTGTGACAAGAGTTTTCATGACGTTTGTATTTATTTTGCTATCTTGTCTACATGTCTACACATGTTTATGATTTTACATTATTTTTATTAATAAATAATTCTCTTTATGCAATTTGATATGAATATATTTTTTATTCAGCTTATATATTATTAAGAATAAATAATTTTCTTTGTGCAAATTGAATTGAATATATTTATTTTGCTGCTTACTTTACATTCTATTTGAAGCTGATGCTTCACAAACCCTTTATTTTATTTGAAAAATGTATTTTTAAAAAATGACTTTGTAACTTTTGGCAGAATTAGCAGCTGTAAGCTAAGGTTAAATTGGGAGCCCCTTCATTGTATGGATGGCTTCCCATACAGAATTGTAAATTTAAGTGACACTTTGAGGTTGTTGATCTCTTAAATTCTATTAATTTAATGTCTTCAATTTAAAAAAATAGTTTTGTAATTTTCTTAGTTGTGGGTGTGTACCGGAGTTGCAATATTAGGTGTCATCACATCATCTCTTGGTGTCTGCAGTAGTGCACCCCCTACACCTCCCAGTGCTAGTGCTGAAGAGGGCACCAAACCATTCTTTTGGGGATTGAAAGAGGTACATTTTAACATGAGTGAATTTTGTATTTAAGTCTTGTAAGCTTAAATAAAATTGTCAGTCATATGGAAATAAAAGGTGCATGAGTTAGATCAATATTCATTCTTCCATTCATATTCTTTAGTTTTTAATGCTAATAGAACTTCATTTATTGCTGTAGTTTGATTTTTTTTTTGAAAATGGAATTACTCATCTTTGCTTGCTGGCAAAACACCCCCCCCCCCCATTTCAATAGTGCAACTTTGAATGCTGGGCCCCATGAAAAAACATGCCCCTCCTCCATTTCTCTATACACTCTCTCTCTCTCTCTCTCTCTCTCTCTCTCTCTCTCTCACTGCTCCATAGAGAATCAGTTTGCTGTGCACCCCACAAAAACTTGATCACATGTATATATTTCAGATTTCAAGTACAATTTTTTATTCGAAGGGACAAATATTGGGCCTCTTATGTTGAAAAGCCCCCCCCAAAAAAAAAAAACAAAAACAAAAACTGTGGGGGCCACAGGGGCAGTACCCAGGCACCTAAAAAGTACAAAATAAATTTGCCATATGTGGTGCCAATGCCAAATAGTAATGGATATGAAAGTAACTGAGCATTATCTGCCTAAGACATGCACATACATGCAGATGCATACATTGTTAGGGGTGCACACTTGAAATATAATGTAAAGTGCAGCTATATATTAATTAAAACCATATAATAAAATACTGTCATGAATTATGTGGGGATTTTATTTCTCTGTTAAACATTTACTGTCACAGTTACTTCAGCTTCTATTTGTACTAATCTGTAACATGCTTATCAACTGTTGTCCATGATTGTCACTCATACTACCAGTATGCTGCACATATTATCAACTATATGTCTGTAGAATATCTGTCATCATTTGTTCATGATTACAACTGTTAATTTATATTGTACCACCTCTGTCACAGTTTGTCCATGATCACCTCTGTTTAAGCTTCTTATTGTGTAATAAGTCATATATTGCCCATGAACACAACTGTTAACTAATTGTAATACATCTGTCAGTTCTTGTCCATGATCATCACTGGTATTTTAGTATAGACTGTAGAAGACCTAGCAACTCCTATTCATGATCATCACTATATATATCAACCTTTTTCCATGACCACCATTGTAGCACAGCTACCTGTCTTGAACACATCCATCGTCCTTCCATTCCGTGTGTCTTCTGCCTATGGCACATATATTTTCTTTTGCCCATGACAACCATCATCTTAGTCTGTATCACTAATATATGATTGTATTACCTGCATGATTGATGTTCTACCCAACTGAGATTGTAGTGATTATCCTTGTAATTGCAGTCTTAATATCATTTATGACAAATTATTAGTTCTTGCTCTCTTTCACTAGTCACCCTTGTTAAACCAAAAGCTGATGATTTTCTTCACATTTCTCTTTCTGTACCCAGTGTAAATTTATCTTGGAAGAAATGTTGATAAGGATCATATAAATATAATTTAATAAAATATTTTTAAGATTATTTTATTAAAACCAATAGAAAGACACTTGCAATTTATAATGTGAAACATTTTACTACTTTAAAATCTCGTAATATAGTAAACACTGTGTTTATGTCAGTAACATAATTTTTGTGGAGCATCTGTCTACTTAAAAAATAAATTAGACTTAAGAAATGCAGCCTTTGTTATATTTTACAGCTGTTGAAAGTGAAATCATACTGGGTTCTGTTTGTGGTGTTTGGAGCTGGCCTAGCAACCTTTACTGCATTGGCCTCTTTTCTGGCACAAATTCTCTGTCCTAGAGGGTACAGTAATGTAAGTGCTAGCAGTATTCTTCTGACTTATCAGATAACATTCACCTATATGTTTGTTCTTTGCTCTTATTTCTCCTCTGGTTTAGTGCAGCATATTGTGTTCATAATAAAATTAAAAAACACTTTCTCACACATCTGCTAAGTAGACTGTTTAGTTACATCTTATTTTGACAAATGACACTGAGACTGGGATGTTATATATATAATTTCTCTCAGTTTTTCATGCATTAAAGTAGATTTTATTTGTATTAGAATTTCACATGTGCCCCCAGTTTTACTGATTTTTTACAAATAGGGCACTAAATGTCTAGGGAAGAATTTTTCAGTCTTTTAGTATAGGAAAGCTTAGAGATATTGTCTTGAGTAGGGAGATGAAGTTGTGTTGCATGGGGAGAACAAAGTTGTCTTGAACGAAGTTGTTTTGAGCAGGGATAGTGAAGTTGTCTTTTGAACAGGGAGAGTAAAGATGTCTTGAGTGGGAGAAAAAATTGACTTCATTAGAGAGATTGAAGTTATTGAAGTCATAGAGAGTGTGATGTTGACTTGAGTAGGGAATGTGAAGTTGTCTTGCATAGGGAGGGTGAAGTTGTCTTGACTGGAGAGAGTGAAGATGTTTTGAGTAGGGAGAGTGAAGATGCAAAGATTAAGCTTTCCCATTTTTAACCGTGCAAATAATTGACTTGTTTTTTGGGGGGAGGTAAATAACCTAACAGTTTTATAATTTTCATAGTTTTTATTAACATTTTGCAAAGGACTGAACATCATTATGTCAGAATTTTATTTAATTGATTTATGATCTTGTTACAGAATTTACTGATTATTTCACATGTTTTAGATTCTGTCTAAATTTGCTTAGTGTTGCAAGCAGTTGTTCTGTAGCCTCAGAATTCTTGATTATACTATTAATAGTTACCCTACTCAAAGACATTTTAATTAAAAATTTCACTATAGTCACTGTTCCTTGGAGTTCTTTATAAAAGTAGATTTTCACAGATTTCTTTATTATGATTTTGCTTTAGCATTTTGTGCATCTTCATAATTTACTCTAAATTTTCAAAATATTACTGAAAATCTTATCTGTGATTTTGGATTGAATGAAGAGAAAATTGTAAATGAATGTATTCATTTAATAAAAAATAAAACAATAACAAAATTAAAAAGGCCACCCCAGTCTTTTTAATATAATCTAATTTGATCATTGTTATGGGCTCAGTAAAGGTACATAACAACTCATCACAGATGTTAATTGTATTATTTTCCCTTCAGCTTTAATTAATTGAACCTGAACTAAATTATTTTCTTCATATGTATTTCATTTAGGGTTTTTCTGGTCTTTGTGGAGCATTGATGATTGTTGGTGGGTTTCTTGGCGCCATCACTACTGGGATTATCGTAGACAGAACCAAACGTTTTGAGGAGGTTGCAGTTGCATGTTATGTCTTTGCACTCCTAGGAGGAATTGCTTTTACAGAGGTTAGCTGTCAGGTTTATTTAACTTTTTGAAATTTCTTACCATTTTCTTATAAATCTTGAAAAGGCAGCAGTATAATTTTCCTTTATAGTAAGTATCTAAAACTTAAAAATCAATTTAATCTTAATGTTTGGCCTGGAATATACTGCAGTATTTGGCCACATAGTTGCACATGATTCTAAAATCAACCATCTCTGCACATTTTGATGAAGGACCAGCACTAAAATTTTGGTTCCAGTTTGTTTATTTAGAAACATTTGTTTACATAGAAGTCATACAAAATTTGACTAAAATTTCTATCATTTGGCAGGAAAGCAGTTTGTTTGCAAAGAAGTCATAATTATGCTAAAGTAATATCATCATTTGATTGAAATTCTTTGTTTTCAGGTAAGTAGATTCAGGGACCAGCAAATCATTATAGCAGTGTCCTTAGTGCTTTTCGGCTTCTTTGGTTTCGGCTCCTATCCAGTTAGCTTGGAGTTAGCTGTGGAGATTACCTACCCAGTTGCTGAAGCTACAAGTTCTGGGCTTCTCTTCATATCTGGGTATGATGTTAATGGCATTAAAACAAAATATATGTACTTTTTTTTCAAATCAGTGAATGTTTAATTAGTACTTACAAAAGCATGTAAATTTTAAGTGAACTGAGAAGCATTAAAGTGTGCATGTATTTGTATTTTTTACAGAAATATTAAAATAATGTTTTTTATTGTATATCAAATGCACCTTTAAAATATAATATTTTTGAATGGCTTTTGTGACACCAATACCACCTAGTTAATGGTTATGATTATAATTAATCATCCATAACTATTTATAGTGATGAGAATCTTAATTTATATCATTATTAATTCTCCAGCAGACACCACTCGTCTGTCTCACTTGGCAGATATGCGAGCGCTGTAAACATTTTCTCTCTTCCACATTAAAGATAAACATTTACCATCACCACAGTATTTCTGTAGGTGAAAAACTTCTTACTAAAGAATCCATCTTTTAATCTGTATTTAGCAAGCCTCAATCCCCCACTTTCTTCTCCAGCATAAGGTTTATCAATATGTGTAAGAAGGGCAATAAATTTATTAAATCAACAATCAAATATGCATATATCAAATACAATGAAAAAGATTACTTGACATCAATATTTCCATGAAACCAAGTTCAAATAATTTAATTAGAGTTTATCTGTCACAAATTTGGGCCTGCTTATTCCTACAGACAGATTCAGAGCCTTGTGTACATGATGGTAGCACAACTAATCAGACAGCCCTTGCCAGCCACAGAGCGCAGCTTGCCAAATAACTGTGGTGCTGGTGAACACCTTTTTGATTGGACAGGTAAATATTTGCTTATAAACTTTTCATTCTTTGTTTATTGCTTGCACTTAAGATGATATTTCTTGTCACACAATGATATGATCTCAAAATTATTCAGTGAATGGCAAAGACATATGAGTGGAATTTGACAAAGAGTATATTAATGAATTGTTTATCTTACCACAGTTGGTGATTTAGTTTGTTGAACTTCTTTTCTTTTTTAAAATTAGAAAAATATTTTGTTTCCATTTGAACTTACAAACCAAATTAATATATTTTTTTTATATTAACTCTCTCCAACCAATATATATATATGCACACACCTGCCTATTTACACATATGTACACAAATAATCAGTGAGAGTCAGTAATGAGTCATAGATTTTATATTTTTATATTTGACTTAATGAAAATTGAGAAAGTTTATAACTAGTAATCAATCTTTCACAAATCTTATCATCATTTAATTTGTCAGTGATTCAAACTTTCACATGATCAAATCTTATCATTTAATTTGTTAGTGATTTAAAATTTCAGACAATCAAATCTTATCATAATTTAATTTGTTAGTAATTAAAACTTTCAGATGATCAACAAAGATGAGTAAATGTTTTAGTATTTTTTTCTCACCAAACGATTCTGAAAAAATATTAGCTTTAAAAATGTTTTTATTAATTAAAACAATAATTCTGATGAAGATACCCTGAACTGTAGTGAGGTATTAATGCTTCTGTATTGTATTTGAATACTTTCCACACTCTATTTAATATATCTCTTCCTTTATTAAAGACTGTTGAATTCTGTTTATGTGTGTGCTTGTGTGTGTGTGTGTGTGTGTGTGTGTGTGTATGCACTATTCTTTTTTCTGTTTACAGTTCCCAATTTATTTCTAAATGGAGTGATGACATTTTTTGCGATTTTGCTGATGCTGTTTTTTCGACCAGTGTATCGACGACTCATTGCAGAAAAAGTATCTCCAGTAGAGAGTAACATTAATGTTATCACCATCAGCACTAGTTTGTAAAACTAAAACTGTTGGGTTTTTCCTAATCTGAATGGTAGAACTAAGTAAATTTTATTTGTTAAAATATTTACCATCAGCACTTTTAAAAAATTCAAAGAATTTAATTCAGAAATTTATTTCTTTTACTTTACTGTCTTGACAATCAAATATTAAATGCATAATTGTTTATTATTAAATTTTTAATTGTTTATTTCTTAAATTTGCCTTATAAATGGCCTGACAAAGCAGCATAACTTGCCCTTATAAATGGCCTGACCTACACTTAGAACAGCTTAACTTGTCCTTATAAACGGCCTGACCTTCACTTAGAACAGCTTAACTTGCCCTTATAAACGGCCTGACCTACACTTAGAACATAATAACTTGCCCTTATAAATGGCCTGACCTACACTTAGAACAGCATAATTTGTCCTTATAAACGGCCTGACCTACACTTAGAACAACTTAACTTGCCTGTATAAATGGCACGTCCTAGATTTAGAGCAGCATAGCTTGCCCGTGTAAATGGCCTGACCCAGACTTAGAGTGGTACAGATTACTCAGGTACATGGCCAGGCCTAAGCTTTGGGCAATGTATCTTGCCCAGGTAAACCTTGTACTTTGTAGGTTCTAGTGTATTTTAATTCTTCAGACATAAATAACTGCTGAAAAGTAATAAAGTAACATTTAGCAGTTATTTACTATTTTTTTTTAGTAAATTGTTTGCTTTAAATAAAAAAGGAAATCAGTGTTATGTTTTGTTGTTATGATCTATGCATGAATCATTTGCTCAAAGAAAACTTAGGGTTTTTGCAGTTTAAAATCCATTATACATGAACCATATTCATTTGAAGTAATTTTGTGATTTATATTTTGAGTTGTTTATTTATTTACTTGTTTACTTATTTTTTACACCTTTTGAGCTGTGTATTTTTTGGTATCAGATTTTGCGGATTATTGCACATGTTATTCTAACTGTTTTTGGTACCAAATTTGTTCATTTGTTTCCCAGATATATTGTTTAAATGAATGCATTTCATCTAATGTGCATTAATTGCATTTACACTTTTTTAAAAATAATTTGTTGGAGGGAATTTGTTTGTTAGTGAAAAATTGTTATACTATTATCACATAATATAACAGGGTTTTAATCATTTTAAATATAATTTAATAACATTGAATCGTTCAGTCTTCACTGTTTCTCTTGAATGGTTTGAAGACTTTAAAAATAAAATAAAAGCTACACTTGTATTAAATTGCCTTATAAAACTACTGCCAAAATTTTATTTATTTTATGATTATAAATATTGAACATGTGTTAATTATAATGGATGCCTAATATATATTGTATACACTTTTAAATTGCCTTACTGTATATTAAGAAAAAATGCCCTATTAAACTTAACTTTGTTTACAAGTATTTTTGTTTTTTATTTTTTGTGTTAAATGTGTATAAACTACAATTTTCTTATTTCATTACTGCCCTATCAAATGGAATATTCTAATTAAGGAAAATATTTTGTATGCATATATTTGGTTACATTTTCATTTGTCTAATTTGCACATAGCACCTTGTTTGATTTCTGTAATACACTAAATGGTGCTTATTATTATCATCAGTTCTTTATAAAAGCAGGATTCAGATATTGGATTCAATTAATAAGCAATATATATATATTTATATTATATTTTGTGTTTTTATTAAAATCAGTTTATAGTTAAAATATTTTTCAAAAGTTATTTCTTACAATTTCAGACATAAGTGCAAAGCTAGACAATTTTATTTAACTGATTCTGTTTTTAAAAACATTTTTTTAAATTTATAAATAACTTTCATAATTACAAAATAACAGTTAGAAAATATAATGTTTGGTGAGTTAATTTTTTTAATCACTCAGCTCACATAGGAAGCTGTCACACTTCCTGTTTACAAAGGTCATTTGCAGTGTGCCAGACTTGAGTAATGAGATACTACATTACTGTGCTGTTCTTGTACATCAGTAGCCTATTTTCAAAACTCACCCAAGTAGACTTTGGTGTGACAGTTTAAAGAAAGCAAAAATAAGTGATTATTTAAATAATAACATTTACAAAGTATATTTTAATACTTAAACATGTTCACACAAGTACATAAAATAATTCACAGTAATGGTGAACCTGATTGAAATAATCAATATTCAGTTTTAGTTTAGTGATTTTCCTATTTTTAAGAATACTTATGTAAACATGTATATACAATATGTGTACTACTTATAATGCTGTGAGGTCCAAGTGCTGACCTTGCCTATGGGTGACCAAGATCCAAGCCCCACCCTAACAATCATGGTTGTTGGGAGTTTTCAACCACTACTTTTGGCCTCGGATTGTTGAACTGAAACATGATTGTAAAGTGCTTAAAGATTTTAATTAATTGAAAGCATTAAGAAACATCTCCTTAATTATTTATTTGTTATTTATTTAATTTTGCAGTTTGTTTCTTTTACAATATACTTAGGTGTTTTTCTTATGATTTTTCACTTATAAGAATCACTGCTTAATAGAATCAAACTGTGAAAGAACAAACATTACAATAAACAGCAGATACTATATATAATTTTTAAAAGTAAAATAAACACTCTTTTGTTTGCAAAGATTATAGAAAATTCTTTCCTTCATAACTGCAATGAATTTATTTAATGGGCAGATCATATATGAAACTAATTTCATGTCAAGTAAGCAGAATATTATTATAAATACATTTTATATAGCCATTGGAAATTGTATACATTTTCAAACTTGATTACTGTGATATTGTGAGTTTAATCAAAGAAATTGTCTTGCTTACACTATCATGACAGATATAATTTTATTTTTTTTATATTTACACAAGTTTTGTATTTACTTTGGGCAAATACAATTTGTCAATAAATGTTAATAATTTCTAATAGCTCTTGTGTTTTTTCTTTTTAAAATGTAAATGTCAGTCTTTTACTATATAACTCACTCCTTATGTAACAGGTAAGCCAGTTCATATTGACTAATTCCGCATGTAGGGCCTATTACAGTTGATGTGATGGATGATGATACCACAAGTATAATGCATTAAATGATGTCCAAACATCGCTTTAGAAAACTCCAATCTAGTGAATCTAAGCTGCTAATTACTGCATCAGATTTAATTAAAACAAACTGATGCTATTCTAACGGATTTTTATTAGGCATTCAATAGAATCACACCATCAGAGCCTGCTATGCATTGTAAACCTCTGTGGCATAAGGAAAGTATCTGCAGAAAGTGGTTAATCCATTCTGTATAATAAGTCTCTCTATAGTAGAAAGGGTAACTGCTTAATATGGAAGAGGTACTTCTTATATAATAGTTCCCAAGAAGTTGTGGTACAGGGCCAGGAATTGAAGAAATCTTTGCCATTTAGATCTGGTAGAGTTTTGGGTTCTCTGCAGTTTTTAATTTATATTAACGATCAGCACCCAAAATTTCAAGAGGTTCTAGAATCTTTGCTGCTAATTTGTCACACAGAAAAATAAATAATACAAAGGAACATTTTTTAAAACAAGATTTGAATAACCTACAAGAATTTTAAAGGAATTGGAATATGAAATTTCATCCTTAAAAAAAATCTGTTGCATTATTAGAATAACCAACAAAATATCACCACTCTTAAATGATTCATTTATTCCTAATGAAAAGCTCAAGGTTACATTTGAGGCTAAATACCATGGAGCTATTCCCGATTCTTTACACATAATGGGGAAAACCAATGATTAAACTTGCAAGAAAACAAACAATTTCTTGGTCTTTTCATGTTCAATACCTGAGTGCATCCTTCGGTTAACCAAGAAAAATTTTAAAATCTCAGATTTATGCTGGAATATGATTATTCTGTGGGATCCATATGCAAGTAAAGATTTTTTTAAAATCAAAAGAATGCTTTAGATTTGTAAAGATTTTTTAGATAAATAATGATGACTCTAGAAGTGGTGTTGCTGTTTTACTTAGCAATCAATGGATCCCCTTTCTAGAACAAAGAGCTAATGTTAGTTTCTTATTTTTTAAAGGGAAGAACATCTTTAATAAATATTAAAAAATATAAATAAATATTTTATCCCATCGTCATCTTCAGTTCAGAAACTTGGGACAAGATCTACATTATAGCATACTTTCTTCCACAACAAATTGATACTCATTAATATTTCTTATTATTAGGTTTTAGAATTTGTTGCTAATGGATGCCAGATTATGCAATTTCTGAGCATTTAATTAAAGGAAAATCAAACTTTATCTTACAATGAAATATTAATATATCTTGACACTTAAATTTACATCAAATTATAATAGTTTGATTTTTCCACAGGTAAATCACACTTCAATGCACATTTGTAGAAGCTCCTCATTTTATAGGTTACTATTTTGACTGGGCTGTCAGTAAAATTAGTAGAAATGTGTGCAGTTTCAAGAGTCAATTTTCTTGACAGTTATTGCATGACATACATTCATATCCTAATTTTACAAAGCCAAATACTACCACAGCAAAGTTATTTATATATCTTTATTTGTAACAAATAATACACTTTTCATTCTTAAAGTAGGCCCAGTGTTTTGTTTCCCAGTCTGTACCATCTGCTTTTTGAGTTTGTTTGGTTCACTTTTTGTTTTGATTTTCTTTGCCAGCTCATTTACATATCTGTCAGGATAGGTCTACATTCTTTTATGGTTTTAATTGGCAAATTATATAGTTTATGTTTTAAAGATATACGATAGAAAATTCTTTATTTTATATATATTGATTATAGCAGCATTGTAGGTAGTCCAGTTTGTGCAGTTCATGGTGGTCTTGTTTTTGTTCTTTTAAAATCAGAAAACTGGTTTGGTATCAAATGTAACTAAAGAGCATGCATTTTGGTTATATTGTATATATACAAAAAGTTTAAATGCAAAAATTATGTTGCTTTATCATAGACCTTATGCATTTTGGTTATAATGTATATATACAAAAAGTTTAACTGCAAAAATTATGTTCCTTTATCATAGACCTTATGCATTTTCAATGCATTCTACTGTGAATGCCTAATGATAAAGTGAAGAATGTAGATCTATCAAAGGATTTCTAATTGTTATATAGATTTTATAGATGTTGTGATCTTTAAAAGTAAACTGATGACACTATTATTGGTTCTTCTTAACGATCGATCAAACACTTAAACATTAAAAATAAATAAAACATTGGTCACTTCATTTTTCTGGCAAAGAAATGAGTCATTGACTGTACAATGAATTGACCTGTTATAGAATAAATATGATTACAAATGAAAAGATATTTCAAAGTGGGTTAAATTTGACACATAATGGAAATGAAATGAATGAATGCAAGTAATTCGGCAAGATTCAGTTATGTCGACATTACAAAAAAAAAAGTAAAATCTGAAACAGAACCGAACATTATGCATACAATTAGATTGCTGTATTGACAACTAGTAATAAAATTTGCGTGATATAGGCCTAGGCCTATAGTAACAGATGTACAATGATTCTCAGTATGCATTCGAAAGTAATGACATTTCCACGATCATTAATCGAGTTTGTATTGGAACAGTAAAATTTTATTAGCAATATTAGCTGATACATGTACAAGCAAAAAAATATCTTTTTTTTTTATTTTTAAAGGAAAGAAAATACTTTCAATTATAAAATCGACGACACCGAATGCAATAGTAAACAACTCCGACTACTTGTAAATGCTGTTTAAAAAGAAATAAGGTGTAGAACAGGGGCGGGCAAACTCTGGCCCGCGAAGCATTTTTTTTTGGCCCGCCAAGCTATTCACAGTTAACATTGCTTTTGGCCCGCCAAGCTATTCACAGTTATTGCTTTTGGCCCGCCAAGCCATTCACACTTATTGCTTTTGGCCCGCAAAACAAAAGTCACTAAAACAATTGGGCATTGTTATACGCTGTCAAACAGCCAAGGCTAAACTAGTCTTAAGACTACATGTAATTTTAACAGTTTGAATTACTCACAGAATTGTGTGCACATGTACAATTTATGCCTTTGGTTATATATATTACACTAGCATCTCTTTATAGTTCGTTGACTTTTGAACTCTCCCAGGCCTAGGACAGATCTAAAATAATACCTGTATGTCAGCATCTGTACTCTGCCTCAGTCGTGACCTGACCTTCACCACTATAATTGGGTGAGAGGAAGGAGGGATGGAGGTAAACAGAGGTGCGCGCGAATTTGAAACTCAGTCTTATGCCATCACAACCGAACTGGTTGTTGCATTTCTGCTATTTCTTTGCCATTATTCCCCTATCCCCACAATCATGTCTGCAACCCTGCATCCTAAAAAATTTAAAGTGGATATGGAAAGTCGGACATTTAACTCTGAGCGGACGGAGAAGTACTTTTTCATAGAACAATTTGGACAAGCTCAGTGTCTGATCTGTTTGAAAACTGTTGCTGTCTTCAAAGAGTTTAATGTGCACTGTCACTGGGAAACAGTACTACTTTTATGAAGTCCGCTGGCTAAGTCGTGGAGCCATGCTTTCTCGTGTGTGGGACCTGCAACAAGAAATTTTCAACTTTCTTCATGAAAAGAACCTCCCCTATGCTGATAACTTCACTGACCTAAAATGGCTTGCTCATCTGGCCTTTCTCACGGATATCACCACACACCTCACATCCTCAATGTCAATTTGCAAGGTAAGGATGTTCTCGTTCCTGAAATGTATTCACACATCACAGCATTTGAAGTGAAACTACACTTGTGGGAATTCCAGTTGTCTAATGGTCAGTTTCAGCATTTTCCATGTCTTGCTGCTTGTTCCATAGCAGATGTCGATTTGGAGACTTATGGTGCAGTCATTAACTCACTGAGGGAAGAATTTTCCTCACGTTTTGGGGGTATCAGACCACTCTCTGTAGATTTCAAGTTGTTCAGTGCCCCTTTTGAAATCACAGTGGATGACGCTCCAGCTTCCTTGCAGATGGAGTTGGTAGATATGCAATGCAGCGATGAGTCAAAAGCAAAGTTCAGAACTTCTTCTCTTTCTTTTTTTCGTGATGTCATCCTACCATCAGGCAAGTTTCCACATTTTATTAAACATGTTCAGCGCATTGTAGCTATGTTCGGAAGCACATTTAGCTGTGAACAACTGTTCTCAAAGATGAAATATACAAAGAGTCGCCTTCGCTCTCAACTCTCTGACCGTCATCTAAATCGCTTGTCAACCTCATCAGTTCAGCCAGACATTGAATCACTTATTCATTGTAAGCAACACCATCCATCTCTTTAATCTTTCATTGAAACAGAGTTAGTTTTTTAAAAATTACTTTTGTTCTCATTTTATATTCTGAACTTGCTGGACTTGTGATATTTGGTCGTCTATCCGGCCCGCGAACTGTTCCAACAGTTTTATCTGGCCCGCGGTCTCAAAAGTTTGCCCGCCCCTGGTGTAGAACAAAGAGGAATCAGAGAACGAATTAGCTTCTCTCACTCACTCTCAGATAAATAAACGATCCTTAATACTATATTTTATATACAATAAATGCTTTGTGAAATAAAAGCCAACACAAGATCAAATCTTTTTTTTTTTAATTTTTTTCTTCTGTTCTTGCTGGCATTCTCCAGAGGATGCAGGAAGCCTTTTATCTGGGATATTATCAGCTTTGGTGGTCCCCTGGAGGGTCTTCCTCTCCTCACTTGTTTCTGGAGAGGGGTAAGGGTGGCTGCTTGGAGGTGGTATTGATCTTCATGCCTGTAATGGTTGGGAGGCGGGTGCAGGAGGTTGGTGGTTGTAGACTCCTGTAGCAGTCGCCGTGTGGAGTAGTGGCTAGTAGAGCGCTGGAGGAGGAATTTTTTTTTTTTTTAAATATATATATATTTTTTGTTTTTTGTTTTTTTTGATAAGCCTGCCTCTTATGTGGGGGGAGGGGGTGTTGGTTGCAGTTGAGTGTGGATTGTAATCAGTTTTCCTGTCTGCTTCTGTGGCTGTATTTGTTCTTGTGGGAAGATGTGATTGTTGTTGATATATATATTTTTTAATTTTTAAATATCTATCAAATATTGGTGTGGGTAAACAAATGTGAAGGGGAAAAAACCCACAGAAAAATTAAAAAAATGTGATGGTGATAGTGAGGACAGTGGATTAGTTCACTCAAGCTACTGATATCTTTTCTTTTTTGTTGTTAATGTGGGGAACGCTTCCGGCTTCCGCCACTTTCGCGTTTTTCTTTTTTAAAAAAAAATTTCGCTATATATATAGATGCTAATGGATCATGTGGCAAAACACGTGATTTGATCACATGAACAAAATATGGCGATTCTAGATGAGAAAGAGAAGTTACTGAAAACTGTATACGAAGACGATCATTATCGACCAAACTCACACAAAGAATATGTTGTCTATACGCGACGATGGCTTATGGTTCTCGTTGTATGCCTCATCAGTATGTCCAATGGCATGGTGAGGAAAGAAAATCTTTGGTTCACAATAGTTTATAACAAACTTTTTAAGTATTCAGGTTTGTTGTATTTCTATTGTATATCTAAAACAGCTATATAGCTATATAGATTATTTCATTGCAGTAGATCAGATAGATACATTGAAGTTTTTACAGATATATGAGTGGTGTGTGTGTGTGTGTGTGTGTGTGTGTGTGTGTGTGTGTGTGTGTGTGTGTGTGTGTGTGTGTCATGTGTGTGTGTTACTAGGAGCGACCACAAGCATGCGATCTCACAGATGTTTGCAATTACCCTTAAAAGTTAAATGTATAAAAGCCAGGCTTCGGTTGTTGGTGATTTCAATGGGAAAAGGAGACAAACGTTGGAACATCTCTTAGTTACTGCTTAAATTATTTCTTTACTTTTTAACATCTTTCAAAACTTTGTCTTATCTCATGTTTTAACCACAATGAAGGAATTGTCTAAACTAGACGAACTTTAAAAAAAAAAAAACCCACACCTACACCTTTACAGAAATATTATTTTACCAGGCAGTATTCTTGACTCCAGTCTCAAATGGAGTGTCACATTGGTTGATCATACTTACAACTACAAGAAAACAAATCAAATCTTGGCCTTTTTTAAAATTTTTTTTATGTCACAATATCTGAGGATGAATCTGCACAATCAAAGAAAAATGTTACAAAGTCTTAGTTAGACCCAAGCTAGAATATGGTTGCTCTTTGTGGGATCCTCACATTAAAAATTATCCAAATAAAAATGAAATTAATGCTGCAAGATTTGTTAACAAATACTATAACCTTAGAAGGAATGTTAGTGATATGCTTAGAAATCTGCAATGGACTCCCTTTCAGGAATCTACAGTTCAGAATAAGGTTAGTATCTTTTTTTTTTCTTTAAGGGAATAACATCTTCAATAAATATCCCTCTTTATCTCACTCTTCACCTGCATGACAAAAGTCTATGAACAGCAGATCTCACTTCCATATATGCATTCTTCCAAATCTGATAATGTTATATTAATTTATACCCTAATAATACTATTAGTATTATAGGTTTTAGAATTATATGCCAGTGGATCTCAGATAATGCAACTCATTAGAAGAATTTAATAGAAAACATTGGTAAAATATTAGCTTTCTGTTGCCAATACTAATAGAGTGTGTCTATGCACTAAGTTTTATTTTAAAAAAAAAATGTAAACTTATTATAGTTTGATTTTAACCCATGAGCTTTATGGTGAATTGCACAGTTGTACAAACCCTCAATTTTTAAGGTTACAACTTTTAAGGAAGAAGAATTGAGTAATTTGCTGTAGTGAACAGATCGTTAATAATACCCAGGAATGGCTTCCCGTGCATCATGAGCCATAAGGTCATAGGGCGAGCTTTAATCGGCATTTTTAGTGATGGAATTCCCTAATTCCAAACAAGACATAATGTATGGTCCTTATCCACATAAATCCTAGTGTATGCAGTTCTAATGTGTATTCAACAAACTTAATTCTGTCGAATTTGCTTCTTTTGTTTTCATTCAGTTTAAATTACACTTACATTCTACCACTTTATAGTGTGCTTTTTAATTACGACAAGTACATTTAGAATATATAATAAACATGACAGCTTTCGAAATTAGAATAACAGAAACACAGACATAGCAGAAATAAAATTCATAGGAAAATAAATTGTAGCATCTTAATGTTATATCATTAAAGGTATAATCAATAATATGCCATGCTCATTTGATAAAACAAATAAAATCCCTATACCTGTATTACACAAAAAATGTAAAGGCCAAGCATAATGAATGATAAGCTGTACCAGCAGTTGAAAATGTCAGGTAGTGTTATTTTTTATGTTCTGATTTTAGAATCATCAAGTCAGTGATAAGAACTAAAATCTAAAGAATTGAATCAACTATTGTGATAACTTATGGGAATTATTTTCAGAATCCATAAGAAAAAATATTAAACCACATGATAATTGATATTATGAAAAAGAACACTTCTATCAAAAGTAACAAAACATCTATAAAATTAAGCAAAGAGCTGGTTTTTAGTTACAAATTCTTAACTATCAGGGATTAGAACATCAATTTTAAAACAGAATTACTATCACTCTATCAGTAGCACTGAAAATTATTATTTTTTTTTTTAGTTTAGTCTATCTTTATTTATTATCAACAGCAACAAACAAAAATACCTATTACTTGTATTAGTAATTACTTAGAAAAGTGTAGCATATCTTTATTCAGTTGAAACTTGGATCAGATTAAAAGGTTAAACTAATATAGTAGTTTTAGTACATATAAATTCTCCTTAATTCTAATAAATTTAATTTGTATTTTTAGTCTCTCCATACTATAAGTAAAGTCTCATCTCTCCTTTTTTTTGTTTTTTTTTGTTTTTTTGTTAGGATGTCATCTGTGTATTCTTGTGCCAAATAATAATTCTTCAAAGAAATAAAATAGTTTCATCTATTAGACAGCTGAGCATTTCCTATATTTAATTTTTAACACTATCCATGCTTAGAATATGACTATTGGTGCAAGATGCCTTTGCATTTGTGGTTAAAACCTTAGAAATTAAATGGTCAGAACACTTGAGTAAATCTGTTGATTCTACAAACTGATGAGACTTGAGAGAGCTTAAAATATGTGCAGATTTGTAATATTTATCCTCTCATAGAGCATGCCATATTTACTGATGTGTATACTGAGATGCATAAAAGTTGATAAATATAGTTGGTAAAAGTCTTCAGAACAGAGGTTTATCCTCTCATAGAACACACCATATTTACTGAAGTGTGTATACTGAGATAAATATAGTTGCTGGTAAAAGTCTTCAGAACAGATGTTTAGATGGACATTCTTTTGGATTTTATTTCCATGCTAATGAGTTGTGGTTTTGTTGCTTGGGTTTGTTTTTGTTTAGAAATGCTCAGCTATTCCATCTTATTTATTATCTATTGCTTTATGGATGTTTGTTTTTTTGAAAATTTTATGCATTTTCAACTTATTGTTTATTCTTGTGTTGTTTTATTGTTTGAAAGTGCTTAACTATTCCATCTTGTTTATTATTTATTGTTTATGGTGGATTTTTGCATGTTTGTTTGAAAATGCTCTACATTTCCATTGTGTTTATTCTTGTATTGCTTTGTTTATTGCTGAAAGTGCTTTAGTTTACATTTCCAGGATGTTTATTCTTATATTGCTTTGTTTGTTGGTTGAAAGTGCTTTATATTTCCAGCGTGTTTATTCTTGTATTGCTTTGTGTTTGTTGGTTGAATGTGCTTTACAGTTCCATTGTGTTTATTCTTGCATTGCTTTATGTTTATTGGTTGCAAGTTCTTTACATTTCTATTGTTTATTGGTTGTAAATGATCCTCATTTCCATCTTATTTGTTTATTTATTTACTGCTATATGTTTGTTTTTTGTTATTTTTATCTCACAGTAGTTTGTGTATTTGTTTTTAACAAATCAGTTTGAAGTTGGAGTATTTCTGTTCTTAGTTAAAATGCTTTGCTGAATTTATAATGCCAGTATAATACTATACTGTAATCTTGTCTAATCTTCCTCCTTGCAGTTGTACATTTTGTTTTGAAAATTATTTCACCACCATTCTCATCCTCTTCTGTGCTAGTTTCAATCAATATTTTTACACTAAGTTTCTACTATGTGCACTATGAAGAGATGAGTTCTAAATGTTAAAGTGAGATGATGGTAGTTATATATACTAAACACAGATGTAACTTATGCAGTTGGTAGCAATTTCATTTGTGCACATATTGTCTGTTCCTGTTGTGTTGCAGTTGTGGATTTGCTTCTCACCTGTCACAAACTACACTAGTGCCTACTACAACATTTCAAATATGGCGGTGAACTGGCTTTCACTTGTGTATGTTGTGGTGTCTATTCCCTTGGGTTTTGTTGCTGCCTGGTTGTTGGACACACTTGGATTGAGAACAAGTGTGAGTAATACTAATTATAACTGCTAGCATGCAGAGTAATCTTATCTTTGCAATAGAACATAATTTTGTTGCTCATCTCATAAAATAATGAATTGGGCCGGCTATAGAATTAAAAGAATTTTGAAGTAATGTCAGAATTGTTGGAATCTTACTTTAATTCACATTCTTTTGATAGTCTTTTTTAATTCTCTCTCTCTCTAATATCAATCTTTCTATCTGGGTTAGTGGGTATCTCTCTATCAGTCCTCTAGATATATATCTATCTATCTTTCTACCTATTTGAGCATCTCTCTATCCATCCATCCATCTTGTCTTTGTGCATGCATGATCACATTTGAAGGAATCTAAAGCATTATATTTGAGGACTTAAGGTAGTTGTGTAAACATGCATGATGAACCAAGTATGGTTTTGTCTGACAGATTATCTTGGCAGCTTGGTTAAATTTGATTGGCTCATTCCTGCGTAATATATCAACATTTGACCAAATTTCAAATACTTCACGTTATCCAGTTCTGTTGACTGGCCAGTTTCTTGCTGCATGTGCACAACCATTCATTATATTTGTTCCAACCAAACTTGCAGCATTATGGTTTCCAGACACACAGCGGGCTGTTGCAAACACTTTAGCTTCAATGGGTGAGTAATTTCTAGTATTCATTCTCATGTAAATATAGTTCAAAACCCACTTTTAGAAATAGTTACATGTATATAGACTTATACTTGATCTATTCTAGCCTTTGGCACCCTCAGTTTGTGGAGTCAATGTTGCCAGGATGCACAAGTCTGATTAGCAAATGAACTTAGAATGATGACATATAGATCTGTTGATTTGCACTGCAATGATCCCTTACTTTTCACTTTAAAATCATCAGGAATACTTTTTAAAAAAATCAAATCACTAATTTTAATTAAAAGAAAAAAGAAGAATTGTTTGCAGTCTTGATTTTGAACTTCATTTGGTTCTTAATTTGGCCTTGCTCATGATATTTTAAAACTGTAGGTTGTTTCAACAAATATAACCTGGCTCATTGCCAAAGCATCTTGCCTTGACCTACACAAATTCTGAGACTTCTTTATTTTATTGTCATAACAGAGAATGCACAAAAGTGTATCAGAGGTTTAAAAATTGCAGACACTATTTTCTGTTGATCAGGTAGTTTTAGATTCATGTAGATTGATTACAGAACCTTATAGATTATATTATAAATATAGAAGAGCATGATACAGTCACAGAAGACACAGTATAATTAATTTAAATATATTTATGCATAGACTATAATTTTATCCACAATACCTGTATTATATTTTTCAATTTGTATTAGTGATATTTTATTAAAAGGTCAAGGTTGTCTCAAATAAATGAACTTGTGATAACAAATTATATTATTTTAATATTTATTTTAATATTTTATTTTAAACTTATGGTGGAAATAGATTTATTTCTCAAATATTTTTTTAATTGCTATCATTTGTTTGAACATGTTATGCATTTTTGCTCAGGCCGTTAGTTTCATTTGATCAACAAAATTCTTTCACTTCAATGATATGTTTTTAAAAGCATTTAAAAAGAAATTCTGATAATTTTTCAACAATATTTATTACGTTTTAAGCCAAAAATGGATTGCTAGAAATCAACAATGAATAAAGTGATATTGCTGGTAATTAGTTTTAGCAGTGAAATCTTCTATTGAATTTGGATTTGAATCTTCTATTGCATAAACAATTTTATCCACAATATATATATTTTAAAGAATGGACATATATATTACATAGTGAAAGAGTAAATTTTTTGTATATAAATATTAAAGTTAATGATTGGGAATGGTATATAAATAAAAAGACTTTGCTTATGCAAAGAAAAACAATCACTCACACAAACAAAATATGGATTTGAACTACTGTTTGATAGGTTGGCCAGATTTTCTGTATGAGTGTACCAGAAATCACCATTTAAAAATATATAAATCTATTATGTTTTCCCTCAGTTAGTCATTTAATATATAATATTTTGAAAAAAGATATATTATAATAGTGGTGGGGAAGTCTAGCTTGAAATAAATTATTCAAGGAAAAGGGTAAACAGGTACAGAATAGGTGCTAATTAAGTTCCAATTGACCACCAATAAATCCCCTCACTCAAGAGTGTTACTAATTGAAGTTTCTATTTTTAGCAAATCCCCTGGGGATTCTAGTGGCCAATCTCCTTTCACCTAGACTAGTCACATCTGGAAATGACCTACCAAAACTGGTTTGTCTAACTTTGTTTATCTTTCTGTTTATCTCTCTGCCTGTGTACTTATCAGTATATCTATCTATCTATCTATCTATCTATCTATCTATCTATCTATCTATCTATCTATCTATCTTGTTTTTCTTCCTTCTTTGCAACTTCAGTAGAATAAATGTCAGACAAAGTGTCTCTAACCTATCTGATAAGACAAATTAAAATATTGTCTAAAATGTAGCTGTATTTTATCTAATTTTATCTAATAATTATATTTTGATATTACATTATAGCTGGTGTATATTGTATTGGGTAAGTTTAGCCTTGAGAGAGAGCAGACTGTTTATAATATCTTAATGTCACATGTATCGGAGAAAGAAACCATCTCGACACTACACTAGAATTCACTTAAGTAATTGATAAAAGGTTGAAAAACATTATTATTCTTGCAACTTTATCACTTTGTCTTTCTGCAAGAAGGGATTTTAAAATTTTTTACTTCTGTTGCAGTTGCATGAAGTGCTATAACTATAAGATTCCTGTATGAATGGTTGTGTCTGCTACTTGTGCTAGTTCTTTGTTTAAATTTGTTGTGAGGCTCACAGTGTTTGACCAGACACCTTAACACCTATTGTTTTTCTTAAACTGGCATTCAAAAATGTTTGAAAATTGATTTATATTTTGAAGGCAGGCAACATGTTGATGTAAATTTCTGTTCCACTTGTTGAAGGATGGATTGATAATAGTGATTTTGTTGGATCCTGTTTACTTCTTTTTTTTCTTTTATTGTCCCTTCCTTTCTCCCTTATAAATACTACTATCATCTTTAAAAAGAATGGAGTGATATGGCATGTTCAGTGGTTGTGAGGTAAGGGTGCTAGCTTTACATGCAGAAGGTTATTGGTTCAAGACTTTCATTGGTAATTGGGAGTTTTCTTAATTGATTCTTGTCAACTCTTAGCTGTGTATGTTGAGTTTATCAGCCATGATTGTAAACACTTTGAGCTCTTTGGATAGTTAGAAGAAATAAATATCTACTTTTTAATTTATATATCACACACTAGAGGTTTGAATGGAAAGTATGGAGACAACTAATATTTAGGAAATTATTAAGAGCTTATCATTTATTTGGATGGATTTCCTTCAAAATACACTGTAACACTGTAACACCAATTTCAACACTTCTTGATAGGCTTCATCAGGAATTCTAATTTTTCTTGTAGGAGGTCTCATGCTGAATAATTTCCTGATTGGTGCCTTTTCAAGGGAATGTAAAGCTGGGGGGGGAGTCTACAGGAGGTAAATCCTAGTATGCATGTCAGAGGGGATCACAGTGATAGAATGCTCCATGTTGCTGCTTTTCAAATTTTAGTTTTCATGTCAGCTTACAATTTCATATTAGTGCAGCTGCCTAGGGAGTGATAAGTGTTAGAAGGAAGACATATAGTGCTGTTGGTGGTGTTAGTGGAGATTGTGAAAGGTTAAGTGGATGGAGAATTGATATTGTGGATTTTTAATGTGCACAGCTTTGCAGCATACAGAACCTTCTTTACTGTCCCATTCAGTGGATATTAAGTCATCATCTTAAGTATGGAATGGTTTTAAGTTATGTTTTTCAGTCCATAAAGATAATGAACTTGGGCCTGCAGGGCAGAAGTCTAGTGCCCTTTATAAAAATATGCATGACCAAACAACAGGATGTTCATTCTCTCATGTCTGTTGTAAATTTAAGTTGAATATGATTTTAGCTACTGTCATCACTTTTAAAATTTGATGGACAACATATCTTCATGTATGCTTCATTTGAAAGTCTTTAACAATGAAAAGGTTTTGTTGATTTAATCTGGTAATAGAAACTAGAAGTATGCACCTAATTAGATTTGCACGAAACATATTTATTAATTTTTGTACTTTTTTCTGCTTCACATTCCTATATTTAACTTTTATTTATATTTTATATATTTTAACTGTTAAATTTTTGAAAATTTTCTTACAAACTAGGTATAATGTTACTTTTCATATATAAAAAATATATATATATATTAATATTTCTATTAATAATTATATTATGAAATTAATTGTTTTAATTCATTTTATTTTAGCTTTGGGTGTGCACTGGGTCTGCAGGGTTGGGAACCATTCTTTCAATAATGTGCATTTGCAGTAGTCTTCCTCCCACTCCACCCAGTGCCAGTGCTGCAGAGGGTACAGAGCCATTCTTTTTAGGATTGAAAAAGGTACACTGAATTAGTGTCCTCATTAAAATATATATATTATAAATACATTACAGCATTTTTCAAATATTTATCACCATTAACTTCTTAAACGTCTGCTCTTTTTTAATACTTAATAGCTGCATGTTCAAGAAAATTTTGTACAGTTTTTTAATGTTTGCATTACTAATATTAGCTTTTAAAAGCTAAAGTAAATAATTGACAGGACTAAACTGATCTGAGTTACTGTCCCTTGAATAATATTCACATTTACTGACCATACCCTTATATCATTTTAGCTATGATTACCTTTGGACAGGCATAAGCTTATGCATTCAGTGTTTCATTTCTGGCAAAATTAAACCCAGCATTCATTTGTTATTTCCTTATCTTCAGTTTTACTCAGCTTTTTAATATTTTTCATTTTCACAGTTGCGGAAAGTAAAACCATATTGGATCCTCTTTTTGGTGTTTGGAGCAGGACTAGCTATATTTACATCAATCACAACTTTTTTGGAGCAAATACTGTGCCCACGTGGGTACAGCAATGTGAGTATGTATAAAACAGTCTGACCTTGGCATGTATAGGTTCAATGTTGTATGCAAGACATCTAATCCATAGTGTGCAAGGATTAGGATATGTAAGGACTCTCTGTCTTTTGTATTTGTAGTTACAGTGTCGTATATATGTTTGTAAGACATCTAGCTCATTGTGTGCAAGGATTAGGATATGTAAGGAATCTCTGTCTTTTGTATTTGTAGTTACAGTGTCATATATATGTGTTTGTAAGACATCTAGCTCATTGTGTGCACGGATTAGGATATGTAAGGAATCTGTCTTTTGTATTTGTAGTTACAGTGTTGTATATATGTGTGTGTAAGACATCTAGTCCATTGTATGCAAGTATTCATCAATGTTAGGATATGCAAAGAATCTGTCTTTTGCATTTGTTACTTACAGTGTTTGTATACATGTACATAGAAGAAAGCTAGTCCACTGTGTGTTCACCAGTGATAGGATATGTAAGGAATCTGTATTTTGCATGTGTAGATACAATATTGCATGTATGTGTGTGTAAGACTGCCAGTCCATGTGTGTGCAAGAAAGCAAAAACTGTGTGTCAGTTTGGGTTCAGCATTATATGCTGTCATATTGAGATTTTCATGTCATTAAAAATCCCCATTGATGCAGCTGTTACAGATTTTTGCTAAATTTTCAGGGGTTTTTTGATAATAAAGGTGACATCTTATATTCATTTGACTTATGTTTACATTAAGTGGCCATAAATATATAACACAGAACTACATCTGGCCATAAATATATAACACAGAACTACATATATACTCATAATTATATATATAAAAGAATATCAAATCTTTATTACTTAACACAGCAGCCCTATTGCTAGGGCTGATCTAGAATAACCAAAAATCAGTGTATATGGGAATAAGAATTTTTCTAAGTAATAACAAATTTTCTTACCTGATGAGCAGACTGTAGGATAAATCATACAGTTCTAAATACATTAATAAGCCAGAGCCCATTTGAGGCTCACATACTCTTCAAAGGGGAGATAATAAAGACTCTCTGATAGTCTGTCCATTGATGTCCCCTTAGTACCCCAACAAGGAACTGAACCCAAATCAGAACCAGGCTAGCTGAAGGGAGGATGTATTGGTCAGCATGGGTAGTCCAGATGCATTTTTCAAAAGCACTGGTCTCAGAAGAGGCCTGAGATAGCAAGGTAATCCAGGTCAGATGAGAACTTCTCACCCTGGGAGGAGAGGTGTTCAAAACTTGGAAAGTGACATAACCAAGCAGACAGACATGCAGGCTTGCCACAGACCTCATGATGCTCAGAGCTTTTGTAGTTCCTCTTAACATAGTAAAATAGAGATGTATAGTGCAACAACTACAGATATTTTTTTTTGTCTAATCAAAATGCCCACACTCATTTTCTTGAGGGAGTTGGGAAGAAGAAAACAAGAATGGGGTCCTACAGTATTAATTATTTTTTTAAACTGTGAAATTTTTTATCTCTATTTGCAGGAATTTTCGGGTCTTTGCGGAGCACTTTTGATTGCTTGTGGAGCTGTTGGTGCTATTATTGCTGGAGCTATAGTAGATAAGACCAAACGCTTTGATGAGGTTGTAAAGACATGCTTTGCCTGTGCACTGCTTGGAGGAATTCTCTTCACAGAGGTATGGAATTACTTATTTAGAATAAGATAGCTATTGTAGTATAGAGGTGATTGTGAGAGGTTTCATATGGAATTACACATTTAGAATAAGATAGCTATTGTAGTATAGAGGTGATTATGAGAGGTTTCATATGGAATTACTTATTTAGAATAAGATAGCTATTGTAGTATAGAGGTGATTGTGAGAGGTTTTATATGGAATTACACATTTAGAATAAGATAGCTATTGTAGTATAGAGGTGATTATGAGAGGTTTCATATGGAATTACTCATATAGAATAAGATAGCTATTGTAGTATAGGGGTGATGATGCAAGAAGGAGTTTGGCTTACATTAAAAAAAAATAATTACATACATATATTTTCTAGTGTTTGGTGAGTTTGATTAGATAAAAGTCAGTAATCAATGCTAGATTCATATTTTTAATTAATTAAAAATTCACTTTCTCAGTAATGCACCCTTATTAAGCTGGTAAAAGTTAGGGTGTTTATGTCATTTAAATATTGCACAGAGCATACCAGATTTAGCAGACTTTAAGAGATTTAGACTATGAATGTTGTAAATTAAATCCATTAACAAGAAAGAAAAAGTTCTAAAAGGGTGCTTTGCTGTCCTGTTTTCTTTTTCAAGAATTCAGCGAGTGGTAACTCAAATTTATTTAACTCTTTAACTCTACATTATTTTAGATCTATAATCATATTGAGTGTTTATCTTTTTATAAAAAAAAATATGTATACAATAGAAAAACTATAATAATACTCATAAATGATGTGTGACATTAAAAGTTTAATTGTACTTAAATATAACAAATTTTGATCTACAAGGCCAAGATGTTTTTGAGAATTACTGTTATCTCAGTAATTCACATCAAACAGACATGGTAGAACAGCTGATTTAGGCAAAGTATGTTACAGAGAGTATTTAGTCTCTGCCACTTTGACAGATTTCACCAAATTGAAATAAAATATTCTGAAGCTGTTCTAGATCATTAGCCACCTAGGATATTTTTTAAATATATATTTACTGAAAACTTATTAAATATTATGAATTTATTTAACTACTTGTAGACAACCAAAGGTACATAACTCAATCAGTCAAAAGATTGGCCATGAGCAAAGTCCTATCATTGTATGCGCATGTTTTCTATAAATGTTTAGTTAATTATTTAAAAATAATTAAGTTAAATTAGGTCAAAATTTTAGCATGCTGCTCATTGTCAGTACAAATGAAAAAAAGTTAATACAGGCAATGACACAACTATTTTATTTTCCAAATCATATTCCTTAAAAAGCCAGATGAATAGGATTTTAGTTCAAGCTTAGAAATTTATACAAATGAAATAATTTCAGAGTCCATATTTCAAAGGATATTTTATTGTAAGTGATTTAAACAAACATACTTCCATTCAATTTTGCATGTTGACAATAAACGCAAATTTAAGTGTGTTCACTCAACAAAAAAAAATAACAGCATAAGTGTGACTGTTTTCTGAGCAACTTGGATTCATATTCATTTAGTCTTTTTTTTTATATTTCTTTCATTTATTATTTTGTTTTTTACATAATTATTCATATACTTCTGAAATAACTGTGTCTGAATGCATGTTTGGTCTCTTTTCTACTGGAAGAGGTAATCTGAAAGAAATATTTTTTGTTTGGTACAGCTACGAAGATTAAGAGTGCTGAAGTAGTTTTGTAGAACAGGAATGTTTTTTGTTTTTTTCATAGATTTTTCAATAAGTACTTTGTATGTCTGTTGCCAGTTTTGCCGATACAGGGATTTACAAGTTCCCATTGCTGTGTGTATTGGGGTGTTTGGATTTTTTGGGTTTGGCTCCTACCCAGTTTGCATGGAAATGGCTGTCGAGATTACCTACCCTGTTGCTGAGGCCACAAGTTCTGGACTTCTGTTTATATCTGGGTAAAATGAATAATACATTTTTTTGTGTGTTAATTTTTGAGGTGCTGATTCTAGCAAGAAATATAAATTGTTTCAGCTTGCAACTTACCTTAACATTGAAATTGTTATAAAACATATTTTTGTATATTTGGGGTGCTTCTGAGATCATGTTTTTCAGATGCAGAATGCTAGTTTGTTGTTATTTCATCTTCATAATGTAATTTTTGTACTATAGAGAGTGAGAACAAAATCCTATATTAGTGAATATTTTTTTACTTTTTTCTTTCAAAATCTGTTGCTTATTAAATATTTTTTTCTCATAATTTGCGAGAGAGATGAAGTGAGGTGTTTGTAAAATGTTCATTATGTCACTCAGATGTCAGACATACAGATAGTTCATTTTACATTATAAAATATTATGCAAGCAGAAAGGTGAGTTTTTCATTTTTAATGTGGTATTATACCAATCTAAACTCATGTTATATTATGAGATATTACTTCAGCAGCTAGTTCAGCTCTTTATGAGATATTACACAAACAGAAGTTTAAGTCACATTATGAGATATGCAAACACACCAAGATAACTCATGTTATATTGAGATATTATGTTGTGAGATACAGCACAAGCACATAACTCTCATTTTAAGTAATGAGAATCCCATAGATAAATATAGTTGCAATTTGACATTGTGGGAAATCACACAGGCAGATCGATATCATATCGCACTAGTAATCATGTAAGCAGATTGCTATCATATCACACTAGTAGAAATCACACAGGCAGATAGATATTATTTCACACAGGTAGATGCTATGTTGCAGTAATAATCACAAGCAGATAGATATTATATCACACTAGTAGAAATCACACAGGCAGATAGATGCCATGTCGCAGTAGTAATCACACAAGCAAATTGCTATCATATCACACAAGCATATATGGCTACTGTCATGTCACTACACAGGCAGGGAACTATCATGTTTTATTATAATTAGACATCACTCTAGAGAGGGCAATCTTGTTACAGCATCAACTTTATTAAGATTACACTAGCAGGTGCTATCGATGATCTATCCCATTAAATGTTCCTTTTTGTTATTGTTTCAAATGGTGCATATAAGAAGTATATGTCCTTGAAGTGTTTATTTTAATTTGTAAGACTCAGAATGATTTCACCATAGTATTCCTATTTTTAGCACTAACCAGCATTTCAAGACATATCTCTGAAGTCGCAGCAACTTTTTCCACTTACAAATAATTTTTTCAAACACTTTCTAGGCAAATTCAAAGTCTAGTTTACATGGTAGTGGCCCAGCTGATTACTCAGCCTATGCCTGCAGCAGAACGTGACTTGCCAAATAGTTGCAGTACAGGCAACAGCACAGATGACTCTGATGATATTCAGGACTGGACAGGTAAAAAAGCATGCCATCTGTAGAAGGCAATCTCTGCCTACCATGTACAGCAAATCTCATTCTTATGCATGAAACAAGTTTGATTCGTAGTATCTCCTATGCATGATAAAATCTCTAAATTAATAAATTTGGAATTTATTCTGGGTTTATATATTTCAGATCTGTCTTTTCTAGACTTCTGAGTATTTTAAATGCCACTTTTCACTTGCAGTCAGTGTGAACAGTTATTAAAGTGTACATTATTTTTTTTAATGTAATTACATGCATCATTTCCTTTCAGAAAATATCCTGTATTATTTAAAGAACACAGTTAAGTACTAACCAGCAATGAATATTATTGAACAAATGTAAACAGTATACTAAATGACATGAACAATAACACTATTGTGACCAATACTGGATAGGAGTATTTAGTTCTTGTGCTTGTGAGGAGGTGAATTTATCAGTAAATATAAGACCAATATATTTACTTTATTAATTTTTGTACATTTTGAAACAAATCTTGGCCTCTGTAGAGCATGATGTATAATTATTTTCAGAATTGTAGTTATGATTATTCTTTTCTTTTATTTTCAGTCCCAAATCTCTTTTTGAATGGAGTAATGACATTTTTCTTGATTGTGCTGCTGCTATTTTTCCGACCAATTTATCGGCGCCTCCTTGCTGAAAAAATTGCTGAAGTTAATGACGTTCTAAATGTTACCATTGAAGCAGAAGTGCCAACAAGCTAGCTACAAGCCAGGAAAGTATATTTTGCGGAACTGTCTGCGGAAGATATTGACATTCTATACAAGCAGGACTAGCACAGATCTCATCACTGGATAGTTTTTGTATCTCCAAAACTTTTTAATATTATCTGCTTTTCCAAGTCTTGTGATATTTTCACTCTTTCTACAATGCTCAGATAATTCAGAAATGAGATTTATTTAAGGGGATGGTATTGTTGTTACACTTGCCACTTGGATACATTGAATATTTTATGTGTAAGTATTGAAACTGACAAAAAAAAATTTAATGTCTCTGTGGTTTGAGGATTTTTCTACCAGTTTTATATATAGTCTCTCGATGTTTTTGAAAATTTTGGCAGCAAATTGATTTTATATTTCATAACATGCATTCATAGGAGTCATTATTTATTTTTTTAAAAAAAAATTAGGGTAAGAAACTACATTTCGAAAAGTGACTTCTGTTTTTTTCCCTGAAAGTACTCTGATTATGATATTATTAATCACACTGAGAAAGATATTGATTTGTTTTTAAGTCCTTGGTAGCACAAGAACAAAAGATGCACACCAAAACTTGAATGACTTTTTCTCTCAGAAGAGATTGGAAAAAGAGAAAGTATAGCTGTTTCTTTGTTTATGTGCTTTTGCATTTTCTGCATGAGCACCCTTGAGATTCCAATGATTCTGTGAATGCTGTCATTTTCTGCTCTACAAACCTGTTTGAGTAGCCCTGGAGCTGCTCTCAGACAAATCATCAACCCCTTTTGCTCTCCTCAAGATGGCCCAAGGAATACTGGCCTGCATAATACATGAAGGATATTGACTAAATTATTCTAAAATGATACTCCTAAGCCAGCAAAGTGTACATTATTTAAATTGAGGTAATGAAACTAAAGGGAAATGTCCATAAATCTGAATCAGTGAACTGCATGTAAATTGTAATGTATATTTTTACTCATTTGGCAAATGTTGTTGAGCAACTTTTTTTTGCAAACATATTGGTTGGTTTTGACTAAAGTTACAACATTATGATAAGACAATAGGTTCATGATATATGGTGTTCAATCTTTTAGTCATTTTTGTAATGCACGACATTCATTCTTCTAGAGGTCGTTATAACACTGGGTTTATGATGCATGATATTCATTCAGGGATCATTATAACACTGGGTTTATGATGCACGACATTCTGCGACACCTACACCACCCTTGTTAATTGTTATAATTATTATTATTAATTAATCGGGCATAACTAATTACAAGTGATGAGAATCTTAATTTATGTTATTAATAATTTTCCAGAAGACACCACTCATATTTCTCTCTTGGCGGATTTGCGTGCGCTGTAAACATTCTCTCTTTCCACCACATTAGAGCTATTCACAATATTTCCTTAGGTAGAAACTTCTTACCAAAGGAAAAGATAAACCCATCTTTAATGTATATTTACTGAACCACCATCCACCCACTATTTTTCCAAAACGTGGTTATCAGTATGTGTAAGAAGGTCAATATATTTAACAATAAATTTATTAAATCAAATATACATATAACAAATACAATGAAAAGATTGCTTGACATCAGTATTTCCATGAAACCACATTCAAATAATTTCTATATTACACAATCCTTTATAATCCAAACAAAATACAATTCAACACAAATTATAGGATAGTTTTTATCAGAGAACAGAAATGGAATTATCGAGAATTAAGTGATAATAGTTTACACACAACCTCGCCTAGATGACTGCCACAATAGTCTTTCGTGCACTTTCATAACAAAGTCACAAGTTCATTTTCACAATAGAACTGTTAGTTCTACGTGTTTTCCTTATATGTTATAGATCAGTGATGAGTTGCTTATTCTCTCGAGTCTAATCTGGACATTCCTTCACTGCATTAGTTCCCTCAAGCAGAACAATGTAGCAATTTCCAGTCTTCCTTGTACCAGAAATTCCACAATGTAGTCGAGCGTACTTTGCCACCATACATCAATAGATTGCAGTGTATCCTTACACTTATGCTCTGGGGGTAGAGACTTTTTGAATCTACCATGGTCGTAGCAGTTTATAAATCAGTAAATTGAGAGATCTACTAAGACCAGAAAAGTTTGCTTCTTCCTGTAAAATATAATCAGGGAACAAATGCTATATTTCCAGTTTATCAATCTATAACTCCATTCTTTCATACATTCAAGTCTCAACTTACAGTTTCCTGCAACAGTATTTATTAGTCCGATACATGAACACAGCATAATAAATACAACATAATAGTTTATGAACAGGTTCACTAGAAACAATGTCAAGTGTTTAGCATACTACATACAAGCATCATTGTTGCTTTGATTCATCTTTCTTATTATTTTAATAACTGCAAAAAACATTCTAGTTCAGTAACAGTGTAAAGAATATAATTTTCTGTTTGCGTTTTATACAAAAATGTCTGGATACTATTTTCACTGGCTTGCCAGAACAAGTTATAGTTGTTCCAGTCAAAGTTTATAAACAACCAACAACATTAATTTTATGTTTATTTATTTATTTATTTTCTGTATATATGTCTTTATAAGGATGACTTGATATTGCATTCATATTTAGTTTTTTTTTTAATTTTGTTGTTTTTAATTTATGCCTTTATGGTAGGTGATTATATTCTAAATGTGAATCTCATGATTAAGAAAAGGAGAACAATCTTGTTGTGAAGTTTGAATTGCTTAAGAAAATTATCAAAGAAGTTATGAAACTGAGGCCTCAGATTTAACAAAATCCATTATTTGTACAATCTGTGCCAATATTAAAAAGAATTAAAACACCATTATTTGTGTATTGTCATGTTAAAATCATAATATATATATAAAAATATATGTTTATGCCACTTAAGATGGTCTGGGATATATCTAAATTTTTAACAGATGTAACAGTAAAATTAATCTCACAAACTGCAGTTTTTTTCCACAGGCATTGATTACCTGGGCTTATTTTAATATGTGCTTAAGAATTGTCATTTATTCACCTTGAAGTCTGATGAGGTGAACAATTTATAGTGGAAACAGAAATAAACTTACAGAAGCCTGTGTCATTGTCACACCATTCCAGTACGAACCTTTCCCACATTTATATAAACATCTTTTTTTCCATATAAATTATTTTAAACAAAGTTCCAGATTATTGTATACTACAAGCTTGGGTGATTGAAATACTCATCTCTTATTTCTGCACAAGGAAAAATCTACCTACCTTTTCCTTGCTAAACTGTTGTGCTGACATCAGCTATGAAGACATGCACTTTTGTTGATTTAAAACTAAAGAGGGTGAAAAAATAACAGTAAGCAGTATTCATGTGTGGTTTGAAATATTTATGTTTGTAATTTGTGAGTATAACAAAAGTATATGACTCATAAATCTTCCTATTTGTCTTTTAAATAAAGAAAATAATTCATGCTTAATTTTGAGCTAGCTTAACAATTTTGATGAATCTTGGTCCCAGCCTTTGTTGGTGGTTTGATTTAGATAGTGATGGACTGCATTCTATACAATACTAAATGATAAACAGCAATTTGCTGGCCAAAATATTAAAATATAATTACAAGATCTCAGTAACCATTAAGAAGATGCATGTAAAGTTGCGCATATACATTAACAAATAATTCAAAATTTTAATTTCATATCTTAAGATTTCAACAAAATAAATAATTATTCACTTGTTTTTAATAGGAATCATAATAAAATGTAAAATGATTATTTGACAAACAATCCAATCAATCTGAAGGACATTTGTAAACAACTCTGTGTGTTGCAGTTGTATATATGTATGCGAGTGCGCTAGAAGTATGAAAGTATTAATTAATAATAATAATTAAATAATAGTTGAGTTTTATATTGCTTCTTAACATTTCATGATACACTCTGAAATAATTCTACAATAAAAATTAACAACTAATGTGACTTATATAAATGTATATAATTATAATTATGAAAAGATATAGTCATATTTGCTGTAGTAAATCTCAAGACATGGGGTGACTGAACATTTGGCACCAAGATTAGTGTCAACAACATTTTTTCATATAACTAACACACACACACACACACACACTGGCTAATAATAAAACAAACCAACTAAAAATCTTCCCAAACAATTTAACTAACACAGCAGCTACAACAGTTGTAACAGCAACAAAAATCCAGCGTTTGTTGTTGTTTTTTTATATATACAATATAATTTACAGCGCAATATTTAAATGTCTTGAAGTAACAACCTCTTTTAACAGTAATTATTATGTTCCATTTCATTTGCATGCCACCATATTCACCAAACCAACCATCAAACACTTTCAACTTATAAAATGTTTTTTAAAAGTTGGTAATACTTTTTCCCTTGCACACACATTCTGCATAAAAAAAACTACTTAAATTTACAAACTATAAAATGGTGATGACATGATTCCAACAATCATAATCAAATTAGATTACATAATGAACACAAATGCTTTTTTTCTCGACTTATTTCTCAGTGTCGGTAGATAACAGATTACCATACATACACTAAAAAAAATGTCACAACAGTTTCGCATGGCCACATACATCTTACCCTTGCCTTGTGTATGCAGCCTTGCGTATGAAAGACAGTTTATATGAGATTTGCTTGTTATATGCAGCCTTGCAGACATGAAAGACTGTTCATGATGAGATTATAAAATGATGTGAGCAGTACTGCTGAGAAACCACTTGCAACTTTTAAAAAATTGTGTCAACAATGAAGCATTTATACCATGATGACACATTTATACAGTTTATCAACCAATAGCCCAAAAATCCATTTTAACATGCATTAATGGTCTACAAGTGTGTTATATGTCAACAGCACACACACACAAAAATAATAATTAAAAAAACTATCAGGTGCCCAGGAAGTTATTCACAAATTGTGCCCCTCATATTTTTCTCTACTACCACAGTGCCATTGTACAAGGCAGACAATGAATTAATGAGAGGCACATTTTCCCCTTCCCCACAACAGATAAATGTAAGTGCTAATTCTTTCACACAATATCAGTGTTGTTCATCTGGCAATACATTCCACAAAAAAAATTCAATCCAACTAATTAAATTACAATTGGAACCAAATTAAAATTTTCTTTTTGTTAAAGACAATAAAGCAATTTATAAAATAAAATAAAAATGTTTGAAATGCTAATCTCTCAGTATTGTGGTTTTATGTTTTTTTTCCTTAAATCTGGCCTGTAATTTCATGATTAACTGCATAAAAATGAAGAAGTGTGTTCAACATATAAGAACCTAGTTGGGGTACAAGATATTTTACTACATTATGAGTCCACATAATAAATACTTTTTAAATCAATCAGGAGACAACTCATTCAAATCACCCAAAAGGAATTAAGCCTAGTCTTTACATCTACTAAAAGCTGATTAACTTTATCATTTGAAAAGCAACAGCAATACTCATTGTCATAAGCATCATCAATGAGAAAGCAACAGTACATCGTGGTCACGGATATAATGCTACATCTCTAAATGACTAATGGATAGCATGCTTCATCAACTGGGTTGCTTATTCCAGTCATTTGGAAATTGGATAACAAGCTTTATAGCAACCAAAAACTGTCTTTATGTTTCAACAACAAGCAGCAGGCCATTATAAGAAAATTCCTGACAATTTAAAAAAAAAATTTATAGCTGGTTTAAATTTGTACAAAGCTACAATCTATAACATTTGCCAACCTACATAGCTCGGATGATATATAGAGATGCCCTATCGAGTGGGTTAGTGATGTCATGACAGATCTCAAAGCAAACTGAAATGTGTCATATTGAACTATAACGGCAGTTGTATAGCATGTGAAAATCAATGAACAGCTGCCAAAGTTTTATTACCATGTACCTGTATTTTTTAAAATTGACAAAGAGGAAAGAAAATATTTTCACTGTATAATCTAGTATTAAAATACATTAACCACCTAATTAATATAATAAAATCTAATAAATTGTTATCATATTAAATGTGATTTTTCTTTCATAGTTTACATTTAAGTTGGGTTTTTTAATATTTTGTATATCTTATGCTGAAGATTTTTAATATAAGTTTGGGGGTTTTTTTTGGTTGGTGGGGAGGTATATATTTGTATACTCTTCTGATCAAATGAGCTGAGATCTTTATAAACTCTATTTCCACTCCTCACTCACCCTTATTTATTCACTTTTAAATTGGAGGTTGAGATGAGTGGGTAACATAAATCATAAACAGTATGTTCAGTATTTCGATATAAAAAAATTACAATAAAGTTTTGCAGATATCTAATTTGCATATATTACATATAAACAAATGTTAAGGGCAAATCTTGTACTTTACATATATGAATAAAACTCTCTTGTTATTTTGTGTTACTATAAAAACAACCACAACCTTTACATAGTAGAAGGATTTCATGATGGCACATTTCAGAATCACCCACAGGATAATGCTGACACAGAAATAACAATTCAAGTAAGAGTTTTAAAAAAAAATAAGCTCTAGTCCTTTCCCAGATATTTATTAGCATGCATGTGTATACCTCAAAACAGTTTGCCTGTATTAGATTTAAATGCTACAACTAAAATAAATGAACCAACTGATGCACATTTAATAGAGATGTCTAGCTTTGTACATAACACTTTCTTATGGATCAAGAATGAACATGGCAACAAAAGGGTTATCTACTATATTACCTCACTTCATAATTAAAATCTTAAAAAGCGCTGCATATCTGATAATCATAATTCTGTCCAATGTGCATTATCCTCTGAGGACTTTACTATTTTAAAAAAAATTCTCAAAAAAAAAAAAAAAAAGAAAGAAATATAAAAGAGAAATGAGTATATTACTGCAAACTTAGCCATGCATCTAAAGGATTTCAACATTAAAAATAAAATAATACTAATGATGATCACCAAAAAAGTAAGAAAAATACTTGAGTACTTTATATGAAGTAAGAATATACACTATTTAGAACTAGAAGTATTTGACAAAAACTAAGGAAAAAAAGTTAAATAAATTATTAGCAAATTTAAATGACCCATACACACACTGTTCAGAAATACTGAAACATACTGTTTTTGACTAAGAAGTATTATTATTTCAGTTCTCAAATTCAGTCCAAAGTTGGGGACATTGCATATTTTAGTATTTGATCTACTCTGAATGAGAGGGACTAATACTACTTTTTACTAGTAATAGTGATCATCTAAACAAAGCCTATCATGTTTTGGACCAATAATTAATTAGCATCTAGCAAAGCCTATCATGCTTTGGACCAATAGCTAGCATCTAACTTTGAAATTAAACATATTGTGTTAATATCTAAACAATGTCTATCTTGTTTTGAACCAATAGCTAGCATCTCATTTCTAAACTGTATTGAGTTTTGCACTAAGTTTTGAAATTAAACCTATTGAGTTAATATCTAAACAAAGCCTATCTTATGGCCTAATAGTAATTAGCATTTCATTTCTAAACTAAAGCATATATAGTGTTGGACTACTAGTCAGCATAACGCAACAAACATCTAAATCTAATTTAAAACTAGCTCTTTGTGTTAATAATTAATAACTAAATCTGTCAACATGTGGATCAACTGCTAAAATAAGCCTGTTGTGTTTTTGACCAATAGTTAGCATCTAATCTTGTGTTTGGGATCATTAATCAATATTTAAACTATACTGATCATATTCTGGATCAATAGTTAAGATAGCACCTAAATAACCTAATTAACAACTGATGGTGTTTTCAAGCAATACCATCTAAACTTGAAGCTAATCATATTCTGAGCCATTAGTTAATATTTAATCCAAAATGACTTTTTAAGATCAAGAGTTAAGCATCTAAACCAGGGTTTCTCAACCAGGGTTCCTGAGAGATCGTGACAACAAAAAAAAAATATTGTAGGTATAATATATTTTGTGCAGGGTTCCCTGAGATCTGAAAATTATTTCAAGGGTTCCTCCAAGGTGAAAAGATTGAGAAAGACTGGTTTAAACTAAGTCTATTTGTTCTCGTTTTTAATTTGCTTTGTCTGTATCTATTTAAGAAGCCATGAGTATATTGCAAAATGAGAGCGATGTAAAAATTATGAATGATAAAATACATAATGAAAAATATTACATTCATAATCCTAACAAAAAAATATTTTAAAAAATCCTTGTTCAGTAAGTTAAGTAAAAGCTCAGTAGAGTAAATAAATAAATATATATATATATAACAAATGTTAAAGTATTAATTTAGAAAACTGCAGACTTGAGAAAGCGATGAACTCTCTAAATATGGAAACAATAAACACTGAAAAGATCAACTGCAGTGTAATGAGTTGGGGTTGGGTGGAGGAACCTTCTCAAAGAACTCTCAATAAATTAAATTTAAATAGATTAAAAGCAATTTTAATCACTGTTAATTATTAAGCAGGCTTATGGCACATTTGTTTGCTTATATTATGATCCTGACACATGCAGTATGGTGACCAAGTTGTAGGAAATAATTTTCAGTAAATGATCCACAACAGTTTTCTGTGTTGAACCATATGAATCATGATGGATGGTTACAAATTCAGCTTTCTGTCAAAACATGAGGCTCTTCAAAACGATGTCCTTCAAGCATATTTCAAGTATGTGGGGTTTTTTCTTTTTGTGTTATAAGTTTAGCATTTTCTAAAAACTTAGCGGTCTACCAATTTAAGACAGCATTTCAAGTACATTTTCTTTTGTTTATGTTCAAACTTGGAAAACCAACATTTAAAATAGATATAAATGAACCTTTACATGAAAAAAATTCATAACTTCTTAAACCAAATAAGAAAACACACTATAAAATTAGACAAAATAATACAAATAGAGAATGCATAATAAAGTTACAGGGTATACTATAAATAGCTTTTAGAGTATTGTTAACTGACAAAACAAATGAACTGATATAATTTATAAAGAAACAAATTTCAAATATCAGTTTTCTATGAATTCTGCAAGATTCTTAATGCTCTTCTAGTTCTATATATGAATAGTTGGATCCATACATATTATAGATTAGTGAATAACTCAGAAACATAAACATCTGAGCCAAGTTAACTATAACTAGTATAAGATACACACCTGTTCCCATTGTAAGCAGCCAGTGAGTTTAGTTACTTCTGACTACCAAAGCAGAAAGTAAAAGAGTGGACATATAATTCTGGTGCAATATTAAGTAGTTGCTCTTTTCACAGGTATAATACTATAAATGATACTGTGGGAATCTATAGCTTAAGCAGCAATATTTCACTAAGTTATTTTTCATTTACAATTGAAAATTTTGCAAAGGTCCATATCCAATACTGATTAACTGGTGTAAGTGCATTAATATTAGTAGTAAGCATACAGGAGTCAATGCAGTTGGTAAGGCTCGGTGTACAAGATATATATAGAGCTATGCTAGTAAAATAATTACTAGACATTCCAAGCAGGCTGGTGAAAGGACAAAAAAATCCACTATGACACCATATGAGATCTTTTACAAGTTTCAAGCCTTTAAATTAAAGTTTAACGTCTTGATTAATATCTTGAGATGTTTAGTTCAGTATACTTATGCTTAACACTCTGGCACATCTTGAAAAAATATTAATTGCAATTATGAATTAAACAATGAAAGTGGAAAACATAAATTATGATTTTACTGATTAGCAGTCACTCTTGTGACTTCCCATATCTACCATCTTCCCACTCGTCCTGGTCAATAAAGCATACAAATGTCCAAATACAATTACTTCATGCAGACACATTATCATGCCATGTATGGTCTTTTTTTTTTTTTTTTAAAGAAGAAAAAAAGTTGTATGTTCTACAAATTTTTCTAATGGATGGCTTTAAGATATGTTTTGTTACTAAAATTTAAAAGCAGAATTAATGCACTCCTGACTAACAAATTGACTTTACTAGGAGCATGAATTGGTTGGAAATCCATGTATAGATTTGTGATAGGTTAATATGTCCTAATTTGTTCCAAAATGGAACCAATACATTTTTGGTGGGGGAGATAACTGATTTTATTTGTTTTAATCAGAAAAAGTCTATTGTAAAAATTAAAGATGATTTAAAATGTAGAATATGTTCAGTTATATAAAGTAGAATAGAAGAGTTTGTGGACTTAGTTCATATTAATTACTTTCAATTCCTGTTGTACAATTAAAAATAAATTAGTCACTGCTTAATCTAGTCCTAACATTAACAGTCATCATCTTTGAAAATCTCTGAACTAAATAACTGACTATCCTTTTTGGTACTAAATTTATCTGTTAAATTTAGTTTTATTGTCTCAACTTGTAGATGTGCCATGATTATTTTATTATTAATATTAATAATTTATTTTTTAAAATTATTTTTATTTACTACAAATACCAGTATCTTTAAGAATTTGTATTAGTCCTTCTAATCTTTAACACATTTCAAAAACTCTGTACTTAGTAAACTCTGGAAGGAAGATAGGTCCATATAAATTATAATAATGTCATTATCCCTGAACAATAGCATGTATTCATTTCAGTTCTCAGTTCACAAACTACTATAACACTAACAGTAAAAAAAAATGTTCTGTACATATTCTGTGTTCAAAATGTTAATATAAATTATAATAAACAAAATATAAAATAAAATGCATAATTTTATTTTACAATTTTGATTATTATATTCTTGTTATCCCCCAAATTTTAGTTACGTGATTCTTATTCATCCATTCATCTATTAAAATGAATTATAAATTTGTTACATTTTTGGTGATATCAATTTTGGAATTACTGTTTAGTTTATCATTATTAACCAACATGAAATAAATAACTATGAGCAATTTAATCAAAATTTAATTATATTTATTAGTTAAATAAGAAAAAATGTCCTGATATGTCAGAAGATTAGATCTATAATAAAATATTTAATATAATAATACAAGTAGCTTATAACAGAAAGTTATACAAAAGACAAGCAAGAAACAAAGATTGTGGTTTCTAAATATCAATATATTATAAATAAGGTTTGAAAAAACTAAAATAGTAAAAATGTACTAGAAGCAGTATATTTTGTGAAGGTATGTGCCAGTATATCTTATTATTATGACTTTTGTGTCATTGGATGGATTACCCACCCACCCCCCCAAAAAAAAAAAATACATGAGCAATGGTACCTCTTCTTAAAAGGAAAAGAGATTTAGAAAGTATAATTATATATTAATATTACGACTGACAATAGTAAATTTAATATATTCAGATATATATACTAGTGTACACTAATTTCCTAAAATTTACAAAAACATAAATGTTGTAATTAATAATTACATTATGAATTTATTACACAGACAGCCTTTGCCTAATCTATATTTAATGTACAAGTATACTTTGCTTAATGCATAGTTACAGTATAGTTATACTCTGTCTAAAAAACCCTCAATTTTAGCTAGCTACAAGAATCACTCAGTATTACAAAAAGAATACAGGATAAATCACACTTAACAGTTGCTTGCTACACATATCAATGTCTCAATAAAAACAGATGTCAAACTAATCCAAAATATTTCCCCAATGTTATTACTTTAATTTTAGCAGTTAAATATATTTTCTTAATGACAAATGTATTGCAGTTACTATGATAGACAAAATATTAATCCTCAAGAAAGACACTCTATGAAGTATGATATCAACTGAAATAGCAATGAAAATATATATGATCAGTTCTAATCATTGAAATTATAGGACCGTCTTGAAAAGTTTAACAGGAATCTATCTTAATATCATTAAAACAGGCTGAGTGAAATCGTTATCTTTCTTGATGCATTGTTAGCAGAAGAAATAGCATCTAAACTCACTGATTTATCATCAGACTATCAACTAAAGATTGTTTCTATTGACCTATCAATTGGTCAGTAGACCAAGTAAAATGACAATCTTTCTGAATAATTTATTGGAAGAATATTGACCTTTTTAACAATCCATCTGTCACTAGATTGACTGAAATGAAATAGCAATTTTATTACTGATTTAGTAACAGAATATTGACACACACACACCCCTCCACACAAAAAAAAATAGTTATATTTTTTTCAATAAACTATTAGTATTACTGTGTCAGTTAATTGAAATTGAAATAGCAATCTGCATGTCTTGTATCATAAGAAAATATATGTAAAAAAAAGTTTATTGTTAGTCATTTGATTTATGCATGATATAAAATTATAGTTTTTTTTTTTAAAAAGTGTTAATAGTTAATACACTTATTAAGTTATACTACAAGTTATAGTTATATAGTCAATCTATTTCAAAACAGGTACTGCTCTAGACATTTAAGGCAAATTGCTTTAATTATATGGCAGCCATTATAAATGCATATCACATGGCAATCCAATTAGGTTATTTGAAATAAAAATTAATTTTAAACTTCCTAAATTTTTAGGAGAAATTAAATAAGGTGAAATTATAAATCAGAACATTCAATTACATCTTGTTTGCAAAAACAGTATGCTATTCTGATATAAATCAATGTAGAAATCTTTTACTACATTTAATTTGAAGCAGTGGAAGTTACATAAATCTAGTTTACTAAATATGTTTATTTTAATTCATAACTTTAACTTAAGTTCAAGTATTATTCCAATAAAATCTTGAATGTCGGGAACAGCAACAACAAAAAGTTTAAAAAGCAGCATACTTTGAACATGATTGATTTTTCATGTTTAGAGCCAGGCAGATTTATGAACAGAAAACAAAATATCTGACACTGGTGTGGAAAATGAAAACAAAATATTGTGTACATTTTTTAAAAGCTAAAAATTCACAAAATAATGACAGCTTTGCTTAAGCATCTGACTTGTAATGAGTTTCTGTCAGACTCAGTACATGTATCACAGAATTTATATTAAAAAGAGTTAAACTTCCCTCAATTATTAGAATAATTGTAGGGCTGGCCTCAATGTAGGGTAAACTCAAAATCTGCTCTAGGCCTGACATTACAAATAAAATTAAGTTTTGCTCTTATTTTCAATTTTTATTTATTAAATACTGATCCCCTCTTCCCCCCAAAATAACTATACACTAGGAGGCCAGACCACATATAGGCTGCATTTTTCTGGGCCCTGTACACACCTACATAATACGGTCGGCTCGGAATAAATGCGTAAGTTATATATAACATTAAGCCAATACTTAATGTCAGACTACACCCATTTCTGGCAAGATGCTATCATGAGAAGCGTCTGTATTAACATGCGATGCTTGAGCAGCTAACATTGCCTGCTGAATTGCTATTCGATACGGACCTCGCTTTTTTTTATTGTGACGTGCACTAAATCCTTCCATAAATGGGTGCAGATCTGAAGCCTGCATATGTGACATAGTTGATGAACCAAACCACGAGATATGTACCAAGTGAGTCACATCATGATCACGCTGTGCAACAGTTATTGATAGCACCCGGCCAGGCCACCATGGAAAACCCTGAATTTTACCCCACACTATGTCACCAACCCTGATCTCTTTCCCTTCATTGTTAATACATTTGGGGATACTCTGAGTTTTCAATATGAGTGGTCGAGCATTGTCCCCATCACTCAGACTATGTTGGCCAACTATCTGAATACTGCTACTGGAGTTTGAGTTTGCTGCAAAGCCCGGAACACAACTGTCATCATCAGAATCTGTTGTATTTCCACCGCTAAACTGACCATGATGTGATGAAGCTGAAATGCTCTGAACACGAGGTAATATCAAGGAACTTTTGCCTTGAACTGAAACAGGAGCACTCTGGCCCTGCTGAGTGCTGGCAGTACACCTGTGATCAAGACCCTGGTGGATCAAAGACACATTGTGACCAGAAGGCTTTGCTGTCTCCACATTAGATGCTGCTATCAAAGAAATATGAACTGGTTCTGATTTGCTTGAAAAATCTGACATTGAACCAGTGGGGGCCTGCTGAGCAGGGCTGCTTGGAGATACTGAAAATGCACCAGACAAGTTGCCTCCTGACCCACTAAAAGGTTTAATAGTAAGTGTCATACTTTTTCTTTCACTTTCATTTGGAAAAACTGCAACTGTGGCAGGGGTTCTATTGGTCTGAGTGGGGGGAACAGAGGCTGAACTTGTCACTTGATATTTAGGAACTTTCAAGCTCTCATTGTGCAAGGAATAGTGAGATGCTAAACTGCCTGGAACCTGATAAAGCATCTGAGCAGATGTGCTGCCTTCATTTGAATGCAATGTGTACCTAGGTAAGGAACTATTGCTCACAAGACTAGGAAATATTGATGAAGAGGAATTGCTATCATTTTGCACAAGGAACTTTGGCAAACAACTGTTGTCACTTGTTGATTGATAATGTACCGCAGAATTATTATCCTCTGTAGTGGGTAATCTAACAGTAGAAGTATTTTCACTTTGTAGCTGAAATCTGAGCACAGTGCTATTCTCATCCGTAGACTGATATCGATGTAAACTGGACCTGCCATCAACCTTTGTTTGGCACTTTTTATCACTATCAGGAAGGACATCACTTTCTTTTTGAATACTAAACCTACTACCACTAGCTACATCTCCCGAATTGCGATATTTTGCACTAACATTAATTTCACTCTGAGTCTGATATTGCACTGTCGATGAAGTTTGTCCAGAATGTCTGTGAACGGATCCCCCTTCTGCCACAGGTTGAAATCCAGAAACAGCTGAACCATCACTTGTTGTATGGAACCGGCGAGATGGACTGGTCAGATAGCGGCGGACTGGGCTGCCTTGATGGCGTGAAGATGAACTATATTGAAAAATAGGGACAGGACTTTTCTGAATGATGGGTGTGGGGCTATTCTGTATCCTTGGTGCAGGACTACTGGGAAATATGGAAGCTGGGCTATTTGGAAAGGAAGCTACTGCGCTATTTGGAAAAGCAGGTGCTGATGTACTAGAAAACAATGATGAAGATGGACCATTCTGAAAAACATGAGAGCTATTTGGGTACAAAGCAGGTGATGCAGCTGACATCACTGGTGCAGGGCTGTTGGGAAAATAAGCAGCAATGCTTGGGACATGTGAAGATGAACCAACTCGTGACAAGTTGTCATTCTGATTCCACGCATATAGCAAACGTGGGTTTTTTGAAAGAGGAAGTTGGTATGCTGGCTGACTGACCTCAGTATCATCATGATTGTCTTCATCCTCATCTGGTGTCAAGTCTTCAAACATACCCACACCATAAGGAAGTGAATTTTTCTTCTCATTGTCATCTGAATCTATACTTGAGGATGAATCATTTCTTTCTTGTGATCTCCTTGCCACATGACTTTTATCTTCTGCATGCCTAGGAGAGTTTTTAAGAGTCAAAGGCTTAATTTCTAAACCATCTGATGAATCATCTGTCAGAAAAGGTGGAGCTTCAATTTTGGCAGGTGATCCTTCAACTTCAGGTGAGCCCCATATATCAAATTGTCTTACATCATTTCTATATGGTGATATTTCATTAACACTGGAACTTTCTTTCATTTCTGTTGCATTTTCATTCATCACATTATCTCGTGGCTGACTTTCACTGTTGTCTACATCTTGTGAAACATCCTGTGAAACTGGAGGACTCTCAATTCTCAAAGGATCTTTAACATAAATGAACTGACCTTCTGGTATTATTAGCGGTTCGTCATCAAGTCTAAATGGATCATTTTCCATTTTTATCTTAATGACACCATCTGGTTCTTCATCAGCTTTAACTACAGAGTCTTTGTGAAGTACAGTATTGAGTGTAGATTTTTCCGCTGTCTTAGTTATAGTATCCATCTCAGGTTGGATTACTGCCAGTGAGTCATCACCTATTTTTACAGAAACTTTGGACTGCATATTACCTCTTCCAAAATCAGTTTCCTTTTTAGTTTCATTTCCATTAACATCATTGCTTGGTATTAAAGAAAATTTAGCAATAATTGTGGGGTACTTTGGAGGTGGTGGCTCACATGCCTCTGAATTAAAATTTTCATCATCGATATTTGCATGTCTGTGTTTATGTTTTCGTTTATGCTTTCTATGGTGTCCTGAGCTTTTCACACAATCATCTGAATTGTCTGGCAAAATGTCATCACCACCATTTCGATGCTTTAAACGATCTCTCGATCGCCTGGATGCCTTCTTGATTTTCTTCAGAGTAAGAGGTGATTCAGGAACAGGCGAGCTATGTGCTGGAGATTCATCTGCAGTACTGTGACCATCAGGGCTCTTCATTTCAGCACCAGGCAAACGTGGAGGTATCTTCAGAACAGCACCATCTCCGTAAGAAATTTTAATAGCAGGAGTAGGCCGGGGAATATTTATAATCTGAATAGTGGGTGCTCTCTCTGGTTTGTTCCCCTCACAAACTGATTGTACCATTGATTTATCTAATCTTACCACTGGCTGTCTATTATTTTGTCCAATTGAAAAGTTGTTGTCTACACCTACTGACCGTTCAAACATTACTCCCATACTCTCTTCTACTTGTTTTGTAGTCCAATCAGATTTAGTTCTAACATCTGCTTTATTAGCAGAATAATTACTGTCATCAAATTGTCCTTGCAAGGCATTCATATTCTTTTTTGATGTACTGTCAGTAAGTTTAGACTTCTGGCTTATTTCTGGACTAGTTTTGCGTTTTGATTTAACTTCTCGTTTTGGACGGATATTTTCCAACAGAACTTTAGGATTGTCAAGTGGGTGTCGCCTGTTCCTTAGCCCAGATCGCAAAGCTGGGCCTGATGTAGCATCAGACTCTGGTGGAGTCTTACTAACTGTTGCAACTCTGTAGCGGGTGTTATGATATACTACATCTTCTTGTGCATCGTTTTCTGTTTTTATATTAGGATGAGGGGACTTAGGCTTTTTGTTATCATGTATCATGCTTTTGCATTTTGCACACAAAGTTTGTCTGGGCCTTAAACGAATATTACGAACAGTCTTATTGCGTGAGGATCTTATATTTATTGCAGGGAACATGGGAAGAGGTTGTTCGTTGTATTTGGCAGGATCATTGTTGTAAGAGTACCTACGAACCAAAGTTGCACCACGTACATCAATATCCACATCTTGAGTAGGTGCGTTTGTACTGTTGTCGCCACTGTTGCCTCCATCACTATCCTGATGAAAGCACAAACCTGGCGGTAGGTGTCTGAAATTTCAAGAAAAGCCATATCAGAAGAAGATGAGGTTGTCTTCTACATTTATTCGACCTTTATATAATTGCAAAAGACAAAAATAAAAATAAAAAAGCAAAACATCTGGGGGAAATCCCCATTTCGGCAAAGTTAGAAGGTATAATCGTCCTTACCTTTGGCTTGAATCCAGTAATATTCCACGGTATTCTTTACTTTTATGTTTAAGGGAAACAACAATCACATCCTCCAAAGCATGCTCGACCGTGCAAGACAGTTTCATCCCTTTTGAAATGGTTAGGTGTATTCTTCGAAGATCCGCCATCTTTCTTTTACAGCTTTACATTGCATTGATGTTAGATCGTCGCACGCATGCGCATTAGTTAAGTACGATACAAGAATCTTACACAAAATTCCACATTATATCCAACGTATTTTACACCCAGATGCGATTCGATGTATTTTTTGAAACATAAAGACTACGAAAAAACGCTTCAGTTCCTCTAATAATGCATATTTTTCCCCCTGGGATCGAACTATCAATTTGTTCAAGGGACATAATTCTGTACACTCCTTTCTTTTCCAACAGTGATTTTTAACTGCTGGTAGTAAGATAGCAACATCGAGTAATAATTATATTATTTTTAAATTGGTATTTGTAGTAAGATATTTTTTCTTAAAGGAATAAGTTCTTGCAAACTATATATTATCGTACCTGTTTTAAGATATCGATGGATGCATATTCGCATTGTGGAAGATGAGGAAGGGAAAACACAACTCATTTCTTAGTAACATTTTCAGTAATAGACTAGCAAAAGATAGTACTGATAATAAAGAATTAAATGTTTAGTATCTATTGTTTTGTACATATAATTATATGTGTATTTGTTTATATGCAAAAATGCCCTTTTAAAATGAACTAGCGTTTTTACAAAAGAAATTGTGCACACCATATCATAAATGCAACCACTAATCAGAATTTATATTTAAATCTGTTTAATTATATTTTTATAGATTTGATTATTAATTTAGATGGCATTTAAAACAGTTATAAATACATTTCAGAAGCCATACATACAGAAATTTTAAATAAGCAACAATTAATAAATTGATGCTTCATCCATAATAATTTTGAAAAATTAAAATAGAGAATAAACTATTTAATTTTTAATGCATGCAGAGTTATACAAATACTTTAAATTATAAACACTAAATAATGAACTGTTTGCAAAGTTTTATTTTAATTTAGTATTGCAAATTCTTGATGTATTTAAATACAAAATATTTACAAATGGGAATTTGGTACCAGCAAGTGTAAGTTGCTGGTTGCCTGCAGAAGAGTTTTAAGTTCAAACTCTATGGTCAGCGAGAATTCTTTTATTTGGCTCTTATCTACTCACTAACTCATGAATGTTAAACTTAGTGACCATGATTGTAATGCTTAGAGTTCAGTGGGTTTTTATTTATGTAGCAACTAACTATATTATTAGAATATCTTTTTGCACATATACTCATATAATGTTATTAAAGTATATTAAAATTTATAGATTTTATTATTTCATTCAACTAATATCTAAATATATATTTATTCATTTATAACAGTAATGAAATACTGTAGTTTTGACAATGCACAACATTTTTCTTTTTAAAACTAAAATGTTTTAACAGAAATGAATATATAATGTAACAAGCAGATTTCAGCTACCCCCCCCTCCATCCCCCCATTACATATGCATACACTAATGAGTGACTCATCTTAAATCATAGCCCTAAAAGATCCAGTGCTGGATGTACATGGATATTTTAAGTTGGTTAAAAATCCAAATAAATTTATTGGGATCAGAGAAAATGTAGCAGTTTAGTTTTTCTTGACTATATGCAAAATGAGTGATCAATGAAAGTGAACTTTGACAATAGTGCAGCCTACATTCTGTTTATTTTACTTAACTGATCACTAGATTTCTATTTTTAAAAGCATTTGCTGTAGAGTTTTATATTTTATGTTATACTTGTAATAAAGAAGAGAATGAGATCAGATTATTATAGATGATGACATTACCTCTGTACCCGATTCCGAATGAGTACCCCACCCAGGCTTAGTGCATACTGAAACTATCAATGATATCTTTATAAAGCCATAACTACCAGCCTCTGTTCAACAGTTATGGAACATGATAAAAGAAACTTGCAATGTTATTACCAATAAACTCAGAAAAAAAACTTTGTCTGAATTTATAGTCGCACTACAGGATCATAATCTGATCCACATGAAACTGTATGTTTTACGTTATGCTAAATGTGATGCTGTTATGCAGGAAATTTACTCTTGAAATTTACTTAAGGCATGATTGAAAAGATAGAGTACCTGTATGGATCTCCTATAGTCCTTGTAATAAAGGACAGCACACACCAATTTTGTGTGGACTACAGACCACTAAATAAGTCGATAATTTTTTCAGCCGTACTCATGCCTGAACCAGATCATCTGTTCACTAGATTCAGTGGAGCTAAATATTTTTTAAAGCTCAATCTTGTAAAAGGTTTTTTTAACAAATTCGTTTGTGAGGCAGACAAGCCTAAGTTAACATTTAGCACACCTGATGGCCAATATTAATGGTGGGTGATGCCATTTGGGATCTTCACAGCAACAGCTGTTTTCACAAGATGATGATATTGCTCATCAAACCCATGAAAGAAAATATGTATCTAATTTCATAGATGATGTATTAGTAGCTACCCAGATTCTAGAGGAACGCATCCAAGTATTATGGAAATTGTTCTAGCATTTGAGAGAGTGTAATCTTACTGCTCGACCAACCAAATGATTTGGGGATATTTTAAACTTGAATATTTGAGACACAGTGGGGTAAGGTCTCCTGTCGCAGGAAGATTCAAAGGTATGGAAATTTGAAGAGATGGTGATACCACACTTGAAGACAAATGTTAAATCTTTTGGGGATTGGCTGGTTACTATCAAAAATTCATCCCCACGTTCAGTGATTTGATGAAGAAAGGCAGTCCAGAGACAGTGATCTGGAGTGAAGAGTGTGAAATCAGTTTAAAAGACTGTTTGTCGCAAGCTCCTGTCCTTTGCCTACCAGATTTTGATAAAGAATTTGTATTCTGAACTGATGCAAGTAATTCTGGGCTAGGCATTGTACTGATGCGAAAGCATGGTGATATTCTATATCCAGTGGCTTACTCCAGCCTTACATTAAATGCACCTGAACAAAATTATTCACCTTCAGAGAAAGAACATCTCAGAATTGTCTGGGCTGTCCAGAAATCCCAAGACGACCAATACAGCAATCAATTTGTCATTCAGACAGATCATCAATCTCTCAGCACATTCAACTAAAGCAAACAAGGTGGTTGTTACTACTACAACAGTACAGTATATGTAGAAGTAATCAAAGGCACTGACAACGTAGAAGCCAACTATTTGTCCAGAGCAGTAGAAATGGAAAGATAAAGATTCCATTGTATAAATTTCCTTATAAACCGCTGCAAAATCTTGTTGAAATACTCGTATTCTCTCTGCAATTGAGAGAAGAAATAAATTTAAACCAGACTTTGGTTGCATGATGCTAAGATGTATACATGTTGTATTCTTCTATGATAAGAAGAAAAGATATAATGATAATGATTTTTGCATATGATTTGTATTTCCTTAAGTGTAAAGACACAAAGGGTCATATCTCTAAGTTATAACAAAGGTAAATTATAGTGATTTTTTGTGATAAATTGTGCTTATATCTCTTTAAGTGTGGAGACATAAACTGGTCATGTTCCAACTTAAAACGAGAGAAATTAATATGTTGCTTGATGTTTAATGCTCAGTGATTATTGAGGCATATTGAATTATTAAATCTCTTATTTCTAAAACCATATTGAATTAATTAGTCATACATTGTAAAACTGACATAAATTCTTATGCCCTGTAAATTAATTTTCCTATATCATAAAACCAACATAAAAATATTTTCTCTTATAAATAGTTATTTATTTCATAGTATGAGTAAAGGTTCACTGGTATGTTTTAAATTTACTCCTTATAGAGCAGATGTTAACATGACTGTTAACATCTCAAAAAGGAGTTGGTATTGTAAATTTGCCTATCCCTATTTCTAAACTTAATAATTATATATTTGTTGCCAGTGTTAACATGACCCTACCTTGGGCACTGCTTATGATGATATTTTTGTAAAGTACCAAAGTTGGAGTAAAGAATATAGAACTTGCTGATGCAATCCAGATCAGCTCCAAGTAGTTTTTCTGACTAATAGTCTCACTCTCATTCAATACAATTTCACCCAATGGACCAAAAGTTATTTTGTTGAAGAAAGTCCTATATTCTAATCACTTTGATTTTGATATAACTCGAGTCCAGTCATAAAGGTGATCATCAGCATATGGTAAGTTAACTGACGGATAAGGAAAAAAATGGACTTAAAAAAATATTTTGTACATGTTTGCTATTGATCTAAGATTTGAATTTGAGAATGTTTATGTAATTGAACCATTATTTCTATGTTCACTAATTTCATTATGTTGTACATTATACTTGTGAGTTTTGATCAATGCTATATTTTTTATGCTGCATGTGTATCAGGCTAATGAATATTGTTGCAGATTTGTAAGTTGAGAATGTGTGAGAGAGAGAAAGGAGTTTAGAGATATGAGAGATAAATTTAGCACTGCTTTAATTTGATTTTTGCAAAAAGGAGTGCGCCTTATTTATTTCGTAGTCTTGTACCCGCTTCAGACTTCAGTGACTACTCTACTGGATCACGTTGATGTATGTATCCAATGTTGTCATCGAATTTATGAGTAAACTGTAAGTTGATTCCTGTGAATTTCATTCAAGAATCAATATGGCAAAAATTGAGGCTTAAGTTTGGTCTCGAGAATTCACAAAGATTATTTTGAACATTCCTTGTTGTGTGCTTGAGTAGAGCACCTGAAGATATTGCGTGGTGTGCTTTGATAACCATGTGAATTTCTGGACGGTTCTCCACTAGTTCTGGAACAGTTGTGTAATGTGCCCAGAAGGTGTACATTGGACCATCACCTAAGCAGACAGACAGTAGTAACTTGTTGCAAACCATGTGATTTTGAACACATGGCAGCAATAGCTGCCATCTTTGCAAAGGTTATGTACACTGACTATAAATATCTCTCTGACACTCCATTCTCATCTCTATGATAATTATATCTATGAACCTGATTATATATATATATATATATATATATTAATTTGACTTCTGATGTCTATGCTAAGATAAACTGAATGTCTAGCATTAATCAAACATTATTGTGAAGTGATGTAAATGTCAACTCTCTTTTGATTATATTCATGCATTGCATATTTGATTGTTGATTTATTAAATTTATCAACCTTCTTGCACATATATTAAAACCTTATGTTGTAGTAATAGTGGGTGGATGAGAGGCTCATTAAATATAAATAAAGGACGGATTTTGATTACTCCTTTAGTAAGAAGTTTCCACCTGCAGAACATTATGCGACAGTAATACATCTATCTTGTTATTGTGTAAAGACTAGAATTTTATGACACACTTTTAATCCAAGTGAGACACATGTTGGTCTTGTGGGAGAATTATTAATAACTATAAATTAAGATTCTCAATTACCTATAATTAGTTGTGTTATTAATAAACAAATAATAATCATGCTGAGTGAAAGGTGCCTGTAGAGGTGTCACAATATCTGAGAAATTCTATATTTAATTTGATGTACAAAAATAAACACTAAATAAAAAATAATAAGACAATCAGTCTGATCGTGAATGAAAAAATTAAATATATATACAAGGAAACGTGATGTCATAAGTTCCATTATTCATGGAATCAGAAACATGTACCATTTTGTTCAACTGGGCATTGATGTTTTGCATCACCATTGTAGTATCATTTAGCAAATGACCTTGACCATTTTTTTAAATGAGTACTTTGATGTTGTCTCTGTTTCATGATTGCAACATAAAGCTGGTCTTGTGAAAATACCCAAACTCCCCAGTGCTCAAGGTAAAGGATTGGTCAAGGTGAAGTGATTATAATCACTTTAAAAAAAACTGCTACACACTCGAAGGCCAAGGCATAGTGTTCTTGATCACATGGGCAATTGGTTTGCCAAAACATTTCAGGAGTTAAAACTGTATCATTCCATTTCAGAATGCCCACTGACAGTTTTTAAAACTTTTGTTCCTTACCTGCTCGGTTATTATTTTTACAAGTCACTTTGCGAGTTAAAATTAGAGATTCATTTAGCAAATGGTCTTGACTATTGTTTTTTTTTTGATGAGTACTTTGATACTGTCTGTTTTGTGAACATGACAATGCAACATAAAGCTGGCCAAGAGAAAATACCCAAACTCCCATGTGCTTAAAGGCCAAAGATGCTTTAAGGAATGCATTTCACACCAACAAACTGAACTGGAAAACTATATATATGATTGCATTGCTTTAAAGGTTCTGTTACTAAGAAATTAATGAGTTTATGTTGAATTTATGAAAAGAATATACACAATTCTTATATCTGCCAACTTATTGTCTTATCTGTAAACTGATTATAAATTTATAAATTCTTGGCAGCACTACTCCAATATCCCTAATGGGGTAGGGTAACACTACTTAAAAAAAAACTACCATTAGCTTTTACTATTAAGATAACTATTTCAGTGGGTGGCCACATATATCAGTTTTTGTGTTATAATACATTGTTTTAAAAATGAAATAACTCACTAACTTTTTTCTAATTTCTTTTACTTTTCCTTGAAAAAAAAAATTGAAGTATTTTATTTTGGAGTAACATAAATTACTTTATAATATGAAAGTTAAATCATTACTTTATAAAAGTTATAAATGACAATGTATATAACTCTGGATTATCTTTGATAAAGAGACCTCAAATTCAAAATTGAAATCTTTGAACATATATGGATCATTTTATAAAATATAAATAATGAAATAGGTATCTTAGTTTAAAAGATACTCCGACTTTTAAAAAAGAACACATCTATTAGCTAGTATATGTAATGTCCGCGATTAATTGATATGGCAATTTAACAATGAACATACCTGTCAACTAGTATAGATAATAATTTTCCTTTATTTGTTCATCTCCATTGAGACACTGAATCAGTTTTATTGTCTAATCATGGATATTGCCTCTCTTATGTTAAAGATAAATGATTGAAATCACTTTAAAAAACCACACCTCAGTCAATGAACATGAAATGTGATGACATTGCTTCCAAGGACACAAATGGCATAAAAAAAACGAACAGTAATGTAGGGTTTGTAAGAATGTGTATATCAAGCAGGTAGTGGTTACCTTGTAATCTGGAATAACTCAAACAGTATCAGACACAGCTTTTGATGAGATTGATTCAAAATTGACTTTCTACAGTGTGGATGCCAAAATATATATTTTAAAAAAAAATTGAAATACATTCTAAAAAACAATCAAGGTTATTTCAGCCTGTTATACATGTAAATAGATGTTGTATTATAGTATCTTTCATTAAGGGCGATAAGTTACTGTACACTACCGCTATTTGCTGACAGTTTTAAGTGATAAGATAGAGGCTCTATATTGTCAAAATGTTAGCAATATCTTTTGTCTAGAGATAATGACTACCTTAAAAAAGAAAATAGAAACAAACAAAAAAAAGTAGTAAAAACAATTGATTTTTCTCAACTTAAATTTGTCAAAAGAAATTTCCATTCATAATTATGGAAAATTCTGTGGTCTTTCTGAAACTGAAGGATCAACTGAATATATTACCAATAATTTAAATTTCCCATGTATTACATTGTAATGACACTAAAAACAGTAATCTGTTAGATCTGTGAAAAAAAATTGTTTCATGATATGCATGAAATATATTGTGGCAAGTATATTAAAGAACATTTGAAAAAAACATCCATTGTAAAATGGATATAACCCAACTAAGCAAAGAGAACTACATCAACTATGTTGCAAGAATAGGAACATGCAGTTGTTCTGCTACTATAAAAGAGTGGTCACACAAATTGACTGCTTCTATGTGGGTATCCAATGAGATTAATACACTATCTTTGGTGCTAGCCATGTACCACAGTTAGTGTTTATCCCGCATGTGCCATGAATTATTGTGGACTGACAAGTATAATGACTGACTAGGATGTGAAGCAATCAGGTTGTGATGGCAGAGGAAGTACCAAAGAAAAAGTAAAAACCCCAATCAAAAATACTTTTTTAACAAAATCTTGAGAATTTAAAAGAAAATCATTTATGAATGTTTTAATTATGAAGAGCTGTTAAGTAATTTATGCTCTACTACTGTTTTCTTTGCAGCTTTATCAATATTGCGTAACATTTATAACAAAGAATAACACACTATAGCGGGTATCCCCCGTTGAATTTTTATTCAGTTAATGACTGATTTTGTGAAACTTTTAATGCAATTGAGTGATGTTAAAAATTAAACTTTTAACACAGTTAAGTGATGTTATTAATAATAATACAACAAATTGTAAAGAAAAATATCAATTATGTTGCCAGTGTTTCATAAACTACTATACCTACTAACCTTTATAATTTCCATTACAACAAAGATTTTGAGGTAAGTGATCCACATAAACACAACTACTACAATACAGGAGAGGTGACCATTTACTTATTAACCTACCTAAATTAGTAAATAAAATTAGGGTATTTTGCATCAGCATTACACAAATGCACTGTAACAGACAACTAATACTGACAGCAACGGTAACTGTCAACACTGACACCAATCCTGCTACATCTTACTCTTTATTTAAAAATAAATTCCTGTAAAAGTGGATCCAATTCTTACAATAATTAATGCACCAAAGAAAAAACAATGTCAGTGACTTTGTTTATGTGGAAAAACTTAACAGCTGCCAAGCAATGTCCAATAATGATGTCACATCAAAGTTCTCCATTCTGTATGAAATCAGAAGTTTAAATGCTGATGGAATATCTAAAAATATCTACCATGATGCATGCCATGAAGTCCGATTAGTTTGAGTTCAGGCATTTTACTGTAGATATTTTTTTAGGAAAATGAAACTTGCTCAAATGGTTGACTTGAATTTCACAAGGTGAGTGATTTCAGCATTCAAAATTTACCTAATTTTATATTAAAAACATGTCTACACAAAGTAGTACACTGAACATCAGTTCTCAAGCTTAACATTACTTGCAAAAGTCTGAAATTTTAATTTGCACTTGCAAGACGCTCTACATAAGAATTTGTGCAAATGGGTTTATTTGACAAAATTCTAAATAAGTAAAGCTATTTCTCTCAATGTGTGCAGATAGGATTCTATGATAGAATTCTTAATAAACAAATAAATTCAATTTACTCATTTATTTCTCTGATTATAAAATATCTGAATTTTTCATACATCAAGCACATTTTAAAATCTTTATCTGGCAGAATAAAAACAAGTGTCATTTTGATAGCTGTCAGCATCCTGACATAAGATCATGCACAATAATGCTTTACTCCTTATGAAAAAAATAAATAACACATGTTCATGATTTGGGTTTCGTTTCTTGATCTGTGACATTTCGAATGAATACAGCATCTTCAGGAACATTGTCCTTCTCATCCAATTCATACATATAGGATGATGCGATGGCTAAGACACTTCCGTCATTACTGAAAGCTAATGAGGCAATGCTCGTGGGATACCTGGAATACAAGAGCATAAACCAAAACATGAGTATTAATTTATCAGAAATAATAAGTTTCTGAATACTATAATGATATTAATATAGTCGAGATGAAGGAGAAGAACACAGCTTTAGGAAGTAGAAGGTGAAAGCAGAAAGACTTACCTAAAAAGAAAAATTATTGAAATCTAAATACTATTTTCTTCTATGATTAGATCAGTGATTTTCTTTCAGTGCCTGTCTACACTGTTCCTACCTATGTCATATCATTATAGAGGTGAACTGATTAATATATTAAACATAAACTATATAATGCAAACTTTTTTCTTTTGGATATTCAGTTATGGAAAGCATTAGCAAGAAAAGTGCATGCACCAATTTAATAGGTTAATATATAAAATGTCTTCAAAAATAAACAAAACATAAAATATATACTAAATAACTGGTTAAAATTTAGGGTTACGTCAATGTTGGCAGGAAAATCAATTTTTATCCTGCATGATTTTTAAAAGCTTTTGTTGTACCAATTTGTCAATCTTGGTTTTGTGACTGTAAAACGAAAGTAAGCCCCAGGAGTCAATGTGATAAATGGAGTCAATGAAATAAATTGAAGAGTATGGGGACTTTGGATGGCTGAGATGTAGCAAGAGAATTAATAGATGTAGCAAGAGAATTAATTTTAGGAATTACTGTTAAAACAGGAAGAACTAAACCTTCAGTAATAAGTGTCTGTAGTCAATGTGATTACTTTAATAGTAATTTTTGGATCAATTTTGGATCTTACACATCTCAATACCAAAATTAATTAAACAATGACAGTGGAAAGTTTTCAAATCATTTATTCTCTGCTAAAGGGGTTAAACATTGCTGTACCTTTTTGACTAAAAAGATTAAATTTGCTATATCTTTCATACTAAACTTTGACAATCAATCTACCAGGGATAAAACACAATCACAACCCTGAAAACAAAAGCATTCCTTTCGGTTGCTGGAAAATTCCTTATTGTTAGTTTAGTGAATATTTAGCCTTCATGTTAAATAACTGATTTTCTGATTTTAATTTTATAAGCTATGAAAATATCTTATGCTAAATGCACAGTTCATTAGTATCTAATGTACTAATTTGCATATTCAAAGAAAAACATTTGTCTATTCATACATCCTAAGGCTCAAACTGACCTATGGAACTGACAAAGTCGTTTCTTGTTGAAGCCATCCCATATGTTAACGTAACCATCCGATCCACCAGTGCCAAAGGTGTTGTAAATATTGTGAAAAGCAATAGCATTGACTGGATAGATGTTCTCCATTCCATTCTCTTTTATGCGATGACATTTAAAAGCATATTTCTTTTTCTGAACCTCCGAACTAGGATCAAGGTACTCAACTGCCACACGACCTGCACACACATTTAAGGATATATAATTCAAGCAATTTCTTAGGCATGTATATTTTACAATTTTAAAAAACCCAAACATTGTAATACAGTAAAACTCAACTACATGATGTCCTGCAATAACATGAAATCAGATATAATGCAATCATAAGGTGGCTTCCAAAGTTTTGCAGCTCATTCTATATATATATGTAAATTTCTTTACATGTTCATTTCATTTGATAGTAATGTCAATGTATTGCTGAGGTGGGGAAAGACTGCTTATAGTATATATATATGTACACACACCCTTAAATTTATCATTACACTTGTCAACTTAATAAAAATCTTTTAAAAAATTAAGAACTAACAAAAGGGAGATGTATAAAATAAGAGAATATTATGAGAGAAATTTTGTCTTGTCATGTATCATAAACTTTCCATAGGTCCCTATGCACTCTTCAGCCAATAATTATACTGTGAAAAAGTAAAAATACAAATGTATGTCAATAATGTATATTTTGCTTGAAAGAATAGTTATTAATATCTTCAAAGTCTCAATAATGTTAGTGAAACCAAATAAGAAATTTTGTATTTGGACACCTCAGCACTCACAAATGACTTATTCCATCCATGTGGGCCAAATAGAAGTGTCAGAATGCTGAAATGTACTCTGTGCTGATGTTCTCAGCTGATGCTTGATGAGTGCTCAAGCGTTTTTAAATATTTGCATTTTTATGATTACATATATGTTCAGGGCATTGTCCCCACTAAATTAATGTTAAAATAACAGATGAATCTAAAAGAGTGCTTTCTGGCAACAATTACTTATTATCCTTTTTATTAATCCTAGGCTGATCTGTCATTATCCAAAGTATAAAAAAATTGTTGTCCTCTTAAGTGATGTATACAGTCTGAAACATGCTGGCAGATATTTTTTTTTGTAGCCAAGCATTAATTGTTATTAATTAATTAGCCCAAAAGACCTATATTAACTAAATGTATAAATTACAGTGATTTTATACATATTGATTTACTGCATATCTGTCTAATGTGATAGACACAAGAAAATTATTGAAATCTAAATACTATTTTCTTCTATGATTAGATCAGTGATTTTCTTTCAGTGCCTGTCTCAGGCTAAAACTACACTGTTCCTACCTATGTCATATCATTATAGAGGTGAACTGATTAATATATTAAACATAAACTATATAATGCAAACTTTTTTCTTTTGGATATTCAATTATGGAAAGCATTAGCAAGAAAAGTGCATGCACCAATTTAATAGGTTAATATATAAAATGTCTTCAAAAATAAACAAAACATAAAATATATACTAAATAACTGGTTAAAATTTAGGGTTACGTCAATGTTGGCAGGAAAATCAATTTTTATCCTGCATGATTTTTAAAAGCTTTTGTTGTACCAATTTGTCAATCTTGGTTTTGTGACTGTAAAATAATCATCAATTTTGTATTATAATTATTTTTATGGAAACCTAGGTAAACAGTCACCATGTTAGATTTCTCAGGAGTAATCTCAAGAGTTTCCAATTTAAAAATGTTATGTTTTTTCTTCTAAGTGTACATATGGATTGTATTTACATTGCAACAGAAGGTTTTCTTTTTATCTATTTAACTCTTATATTTTATTTTGCAAAATGACACAATTTTTAATGCTATTTCACAACTTTCAAGTCAAAAAGAATAAAATCTAATTAAAAAATCTAAACTTCTTTCTGTCACAAAATAAATAGCACTATAATAAATAATTGTGCAGTTTCATTCAAATACAACAGCTAGTTTTAGAGAAATCTTGTTCCTAAAATCAGATACAACTCTAAAACACAAAAACAAGAAAAATGAGAACAAAGAGTTCCAACATCTATTAATTCTAAACCAATTACAATTATGATTTTTAAATTTAGCAACACATGGCACTCTCATATCCTTTCTTAGAAAGTAGACAAACATACAATTAACTTTTGAATTGTGTCCAGTTTTTTTCCTCTGAGAAAACTGTCACTAGAAATTGAAACACAAACTAGTAAGTAGTATGTGAATTTTGAATGTCACTTGGTATCAGGTCCAATTCTGTCTCTTCAACAGCAGCAATAACGTTAGTTTGATTTTTCTTATTATTTCTTGCAATTGCTAACTGCTTTTTTTTTTCTTGATTGATTGCTTTTAGAAGCTGATTGAAGCATAGATTTGTTTCTATATGAACCATTTTTTTCCAGCCTAATTGACTGAATTAATAAAATGTAAACACTGTAGTCATGTGACATGATTTGTGCAATGAGATACACTATTTTAGAGTGTAAGGGTCAGGCATTCCATATATGGAACATACTTGGGCTGACCTGCTGTCAAAAATTGGCTAATCAAAAGTATTGGCATACTTTTCTATACATAGAAACTGAACAAAGGCAAGGAGGTAAGAGGATTTCCCCTTTATATAAATTTAGTGCTGAAGAAAGACATGTTGCTGGAGCTTGAAAATAAGCAATTTCATAGTATTTGAAACAAAAATACTCCAAAAACGTAAGAGCACTTTTATTATATAAAAAGGGCACTTTAATGACAAAATGATGATTCAGTCTGCTAAACTGTCTAAAATGCAAAAACCCAAAATGACCCAAAATCATGATTTTTCACATCGCCTTAAAAGCAGAGCCAGGATTATGATTAAATTTAATTAAGATTTTGTACTACAGGCAAAATAGCTGCCAATTTATTAATCATCAACTCTTGGCTGAACTCTTTTCCAGTTTTTGATCAGTTTCACTTTTTGGAGTATGATGCTTTGAGTTGGAATACATTTTAAATACTTAATCATCAAATGTGAGCTATTATCATAACTTAAAAGAAAAATTCATGAAGCCCATGACTATAATATTTTTTTAAACAATGAAAGCAATGCACTACAGTCTTTACTGGACTAAGAATGATTGCTGATGATTAAGAGCACACATTGGTAACAATGAATATAATGGTGTAGCTCAATGTCCCAAAGCTAGTTCCTGAGGACTACTTGTATGCATCAGAGCCAAGTAAGGACAAGCTACCCAACTAGAATTAGTTAGGTTCTTGCAGATTTTCTATTTATCAGCAGAAAATTTTTTAACCATGGGATCAATGTACAAAACCATGGAATTTGAAGATTTGCTAAACTTAAAAAAGTTAAAGCAAACAAAACTGTTCATACTAATTTTATATTTTTCATCAAATACAACAGTTTTATTGTCTGACTCATGTACAAGGTTTCGTAAAAAAAAAAAAAAAAAGTTTCTAAGACTTTATTTTTGCTTTATAAAGAAAAAGTTAAAAGGTACCAAAAACGTTTTTGCAACTGACTCCTGCAGTCTTCCATTGGTGATACACAAAAGTCCCAATGTTCCTGTAGTCTCCCCTTGCTGATATTTCTGCAGTCTTCTCTTGCTGATATGCAAAAGTCCCAAAGTTTCTGCACTCTCCCCTTGCTGATATACAAAAGTCCCAATGTTCCTGCCACTTCTGGAAACACTGCTGAGTCTTTAACTTTCAGTCTTGTCAAGTTTTGATGATTGATAAGTCATCAAATCTTGTCTTGGATTTAATTTTAATGTTTAAACATAGCTAAAAGGGACAAGGTCAATATAAATACTACAAGAATATATTAGGTAGCACAAAACTATTTAATGGAGAAGACAATATATAATGGTATATTTAAAGTCTGTAATGGATTCTCCACCATCCTAAAAAAAAGTTTTATTTAAATGTCTATTAACAATGATTTTTATTAATTGGCTTGACTTTGTTTTATCAAAGCATGTGTTCTCTATACAATTTAAATTATTACCTTCAATGGAACTGAGAACATAGCCTTGCTTGTTGGGAAAACTGCGAATACATCTAGTTTGGTACTTGAGGTTTGATTCTCGCCGTTGTTGCACATAGCCCATGTTGCGTAAGTCCCAAACAAGTACTCGCCTGCCAGCTGTGCCAACAATTAGTCGGTCACCACAAACAGACATGGTATACACCTGGTTATAAAAGAAAATATTTAAAATAACATGAAACCATAATCTAGATTCTATTTACTCATTTACAAATAAGTGTTTAAATGTTATGTGTAGACCTTTAATATAATATGTAAATATTTCAAGTAACATGTACAAAACCATAATATAGAATCTATGAAATCCTTACTGATCTGTAAAATTTTATTTAAACTTTAATTTAATACCTTTATATAGATATACATCACTAACAGGCAATTAACCTCTTTGAAACAGATAAATACAATAAAATATTTTATATTTATTTTGTACTCTCATCTAATCTTTTGCCACTAATACAAACAGACATTTATTTAAAAATAAAATTACTTTGTCTGGCTGATTAAATGTGCCTGCGGCTGTCGGTCCCCTTGGATCCCAAAGCTTAACTGTTGAATCCCAACTTCCAGAAACGATTACATTGACATCTGGTGCAAATTCCACACAGCGAATAGGAGCATCATGACTACCAACAATCAGTTCTGTTGGAAGAAAAAATATTCGAGTAACAAAGCTGAAGCATATATATGTATATAACATTTATATATTCATCACTGTAAGTATGTAGATAAGTATGCTGTAAAATCAGTTAGAAAAAATGATATTAAAGTATTTGCAATTTTTTTCGTAAACTTAATTTTTTCATAAAACAAAGAAATCAATCTTTTCTCATAATTCTGATTTGATCGTAGCAACCAACCTATTGAAAGAATGTGTGGTCTGTACTGAGCCAATTTATTTAGTATATCATTCTTTCTTACACCTGAATGTATGTTAGCACAAAAGTAATAAACTGATATGACTAGGTATTAATAAAAAATTACTTATACAGAAAACACTTATAGTAAACAGAAATGACTCCACTTATTATAAAATTACTTATAGAGTTTTCCAAACAACTACAAAGAAGCAGACTTTGGGTGGATTTTGAGAAAAGTTATGAGTTATTTTTGCTGGGCACAAACATTTAAGTACAAATTCCAACTTAAATACCAAATGGTTCATGAATGTCCTTAAGAATGGAACTCGTTCATAAGTTGTGTATAAATGTAAATCCATCTGATATAGAAAGAGTGAGGCCGCATTCAAATGAGAAGACAACTCTAGCAAACAAGCAAATATTACTTTGAACAGTTACTCTTTCTAACACTCAGTTTTCTTTATGAGCACATAATGTTGATGATATAACAAATATACAGGATAAATTACAGGAAATGAAGTAAGGATTTTGTGTTGTCTCTAACATCTACCATTTTAAAATAAAATTAGATATATCACAAATCTGATTTTATGTAAAATAACTTGGATGCCACAAACATCTAGTTTAATTAAGTAAAATAAAACTTCAAACATCTATACAAACCCTATCTAAAACTGGTCTTTGTCAATCAGCACCATATAGCTTATTTAGTTACTGTCAAAATTATTATACTGAAAGAATGCAATCAGAAATGAATTTCTCTCTAATTATGTGTGTGTGTGTGTGTGTGTGTGTGTGTGTGTGCAAACAAAGGAAAGTATTCACTTTTGTGTTTTCAAATATGCAACTAAAGAATAATGAACTAGACCAGAAAGTGACTACTATACTTTCAATGTAATCCATGAGCTAAAACACCAAAGATGAGAACCAAAAACAAACCTGAACTTGTGTTGAAGTCGTACATCTTCAGGACTTTGTCTAAGCCTCCACTATAAGCATGAACTGCATCCTGCAACCAAGATAACGTGAAAATGAAACAATATTTTAAAGTTATTGTCAATGATTTCACAGTAAAAGTTTAATTTTATTTATTTATTTGTGTTTTTCTGATTCACCTGAAGGGCAAAATACTTGTTTTAAGTTAACGAAGGCAATTATGAAAATATACTTGCTGCAACATCAACTGGCACAAAACAAAATTATCCCAAACAAAGAAAAATTATTACTAATACTACTAGTAAAATCATTATTATATTTGTGCAAGGCTTTTGATAAATTACTTTTCTTCTTAATTAGCCATTGTTTACAGCATTATTTTTTTTTAAACTGCTCCAAAAAGAAACGTAATACTATTGCTATTTTGCATACAATATTTAGGGATCATTCTTTGTATGAGTGTGCTATTTGATTTTGTGACATGAAGTGCAAAAAAAAATAATAAATTGGATTAAATTTAATTAAATTACATCTAAAATGATCTATATTTTACTAACAGTCTTGTTCCCTGGACAACCAACTTAAAACATCTAAGTAAAAAGAAAACTGATTGATTTGTTTTTATTATCCCCCCCCCCTCCCTCCGCAGTACTGATCAACTGATTAATAGTTAATACCATAGAAACCTACCCCTTAATCTCAAAGAAAATAAACTTTTAAATTTTGCATTCACATTAAGTTTGAAGAAAAAGTAAAGTAATTTAAGTAATCATATTACTTTTCATTTTTAAAATTTAGATTATTCTACTTACAAATTTAATGTATTAAAATACATTTTTATATTTAATAACAAATTTTCAGGGTAACAAAATCCTAGATTACATTTGGTCAAAATTAATCTCTCTTTCTCTCTCTATGTATAGATATAGATAGAGAAGATATATAGTGGTAGAAGTGCAGTCACTGAAAAATAATAATCATTTGCTCTTAAGACATAAGACTATAACAGAGTGTTTAATTCTGGCAAGTACAGCTTCATAAAACTATAAATTATGAGTAGATTCAAGTTAATGTATTGATAATAATATTAATAAACTAAAGTGATATCATCCTAAGTCATACATTTTCTTTTCACAACAATGATTTATGAATGCATTAAGAAGCATCAAAAAGTATATTTTAGGCCACATAAAAAAAAACTTAGTAAAAATAAACAAGCACTAGCCCTATTACTGTAACTTCATAAACTGAATTAACTGATATAAATAAATGCTATGCCCATTCCTTACTCATAAAGTTTTATGAATGACTGACATAAATAGATGTTCTGATTCCTTATCAGGACAGATTTATGAAATAAATCTTATACATATACGCCTACCATACCAAGATAGCTTCATGAATAACTGACATAGATAAGTGCTATATCAATCTTTTATTATGATGGTATTCAATGCATTCTTACCTGAAAGCAACAATCTAGTACAGGAGCAGAATGTGAGTACTTTATGCGTAAGTTGTTTGCAATGATGTCATAAAGGCGAACACTATCATCCCAAGATGAAACAAGCAAAAACTGGCTGGATGTTGGACCAAACTTAACAGAAGAAATTCCATCTCCAGGAGGATTGTTTAGCTTGAATTCATTGGGTGATTCACCCATAGCTTGTTTTCCAGAAGTTTCCTATAATTATTGACAAAATAAAACAGAGTTGTGCAGAAATATTAATAACAAAATATGGTGCAATAGCACTTTTGATAATAGGAATTTTCTGAAAGACTGTTTGTAGAAAACCACAAAAATTAAGAAAAAAAATAAATGTGCACTCATGGCTTTGGTAGTATGTCAATCTTGCCTCAAAAGTTATTTTCTATCATGCTGCTTTTGCGATTAAGCAAATCTATTAGTATTTTAAAAGAAGACAACTTCTTGATATGCATCAGAGTATAAATTTATTATTTAAATATACATAAATGCTGCTTCCCTAGTTTTATCCTTAGGCAAATGATACTGATCATAACAAAACACAATTTAATAATCTTTTACAAGTTGAAATACATATGTTTATGTTAATATCAGTTTAAAATCACATGAATTTGCTATTATTAGTGAAAATATTACAACTTAACAACTTATTTTATTATTTTTTAAAAAAGTAAACACACAGCAATATTATTAATATTATAGTTTATACTTATAAAGTTATAGTAATTTATAATGGAAGACAACGATATACAGATCAGACCTGATCTGACCCAATAATTTATACCATAAAAAGTTAGAAAAAAATAAGTACAAATCATAGCAACATTTCTTTTTTAAAAACAAAAAACAAAAACTAAAACTACAAATTTTCTTTTCCAAATTACTTTCTGTTAGTTTTACTGAACTAGGTTAACAAATATATACTGATTTTTAAAAAATCATTTAACAAAATACCAGTTTTAATTTATTACATTTGAAAAAATACTTTAGTTTTATATAAAATGACCAGTGAGTTGCTAATTTTATTCTGGTGCATTTACTTTTTATGAATGTTAGGTGAGCTAGTATCTTAAGTGGAAATTTACATTTATGTGAGGTCATAAGGGTAGTTTGTTTTCATTAATCATTTTCAAGTTTCTCTCTCATAAATAAAATAATTTTAAAAATATAATGTTGCTGTCAAAATATCTATACTACTACTAGTTCAATGACACAGGACACTAAATTTACATTATCCCCAAATACAAGGTTTTAAAAAAGTTAAAAAAAATATTTATATATCTTTATAATGCTATATGTAGATGATTAGCTGATTATAAATTACATAATTATGTTTGTGCTAAAACTGTATTTAATAAAATATATATAGCTCATTCTCTGGGCCAGTGTACCATTTTATTAAACGAAGTGCAAAAAATAAAGAGGATTAAATCTAATTATTTTACAAGTTAAAGTCTACAACAGAGCATAATGCTAGCATAAAAAATAAGAAAAGATACAAATTAAATATAACATTTTAAAATCTATATAAGCCCAATCGTGATATTTATATTCTTAAACATGGGTTTTTCTACACTTAGTAAGTTACTAGCTCAGGTCTAAAACATACACACAGCTAAGTAAAACTTTAAATGCAAGAAAAACCACATGAATATGCACATAAATATGTAAGCTACTTATGATGTTAATCAATCTAATCAAAATATATTGAGATTATCAGAAATCTTAGCTGCTTTGAAACGTCAATGATTCAGAAAATTTTCCCAGCAATGTGATCTTAATGGGAACGAAAGTTATTTTTCTTATTTGGTACAGAGTTATCTGTCTGGAATATGGCACTTTTGAAAATTGTAAGAAGTAGTTTGCGATATTATCATCATTATTTTATATTTACAAATTTATTAATTCCATTGTAACATGTTAAAAAGGAAATGAAGTTCTATTTAAATTTATACTACTATTGGTATTTATTACTATAGATTTTTTTTTATTTCTTGGCTTAATTTAGTTAATAGTGTTCACTGTTCTAAAATAAATTGCAGGAGTTAAAATTTAAGAACATTGTCACATAAAAAAATGAATAACACTACAGAGGACTTAACTCATACAGAAATCATAAAGTCGATATTATTAAAAAAATTTCTCTCATATTGAACACGCTGGTAATACGAATCTTACGATAGGGAAATCTACTAATGTACTATATTTAAGTCACTATATAGAATTAATTATAAATGAAAGAATCGCTCACAAGTGAAACTTTCATTGGTCGTCAGTTTGTAATCAAGTCAGACACATAATAGCCAGAGGAACAAACAAATTTAAGTGACTATGCAGTAATTACTTTATAAATTAAAGTAATTTTATTTTTAAAAAATTACATACCCAACAAAAAAATCACAAACCGCGCTTCGAGTTGTCGAACATAAGCAATCGACTTCCTTTACTGGTTTTGAAAAACGCAGCTTAGAAAAAAAACGAAAACAAAGCTCCCCGCCTCACAATACATTGGTTGTAATTATCTCCCTTACACCGTAGCAGTTCTGATATTCGAAACAGTTCTGTTTGTCAACTGGTAGTGAAACAAGATTGTTTTATATGGCAAATGTATTTCTCTTTTAAAACAGAGTTAGTTTGAAAATGTGTAGTTCTGATTAGTGGATATTTTACTATCTGAGTATTAATGCTAAATATCCGAAGAGTCAATCCATAGGCCTATAGGCCAGGGGTGCACAAACCGCGGCCCGCGGGCCGCATGCGGCCCCCGACAGGGTCCTGTGCGGCCCCCAGAAGACTTTAGGATGTTACCATTATTTGTAACAGGCAAGGAGCTTTTAACATTAATCTGAACAAGGGAGTAGAACAGTGGTTTGCTTTCCCGTGGAAGCATCTTGTGCTGTGTTGAAAACAAACGCTGGATGCGGTATTGAGGTGAGAGGCTGTGTATTGGGCACATTGTTCAGTTCAGCTGATCAAAGGTGTACTATTGAAATAGTAGTATCTGCACATCTTTGATGTATGGCGACATCAAATAGCATTAGAAAGAGGTCTATATCTAAACCCAAATAGCATTAGAAAGAGGTCTATATCTAAACCCAAGTGGCAGGCAGCCAGCTAAAGTTCAGTCTGGGGATGGGGTGAGGTGACACTGGGGGGGGGGGAAGGATGGTGCAGTCAGTGTGTGTGAATATGTGGCTGTGGCTGTCTGGTTGGAATGAATGAATTACACTGTTTCGGAGTGAAGTTGTTTTTAAACTACTGCCCTTTGTTAATATGTCAGAAACCTGCGCATAAGAAGCGTAAAATTGAAGACGAAAATCATCAGTTTAAAGAAGAGTGGAGGCTAAATACTTTATGCGGCATTTTAATGGAGCAGCTATGTGCTTAATTTGTTGTGAGTCTGTTACTGTGATGAAGGACTTCAACTGCAAGCGGCATTACAAAACAAAGCAGCTGCGACTTTTGATGACTTAAAAGGCACTGGAGAAACAACAAAATTGAGCAACTTTTAAAAGGTCTGTCAGCACAGCAACATTTCTTCACAAAAAGTCTGAAGAAAACAAGTATTTTGCTCGTGCAAGTTGCAAAGTAACACATATTGTTGCCAAATCATCAGGGCCTTTTACTGACGGTCATTGATCTTCAATGTTCACCTGAACTGAAGTCATCATTTCAGCAGAACAACATTTTAACATTTTATGGAAGTCTCAGCTCGAGCACAAACAGAAATGTCAAGGACTTGGCTTGCAAGTTGTTGTCAGAATTCGGCAGCACATACTTGTGTGAACAAACGTTTTCAGTAATGAACATGAGCAAGAACAAGCTGAGATCGAATTTGACGACAACAATCTCTGTTCGATTTTGAGGCTGGCGACTACAAAACTCGAACCAAATATTGATAAAGTTGTTAACAACATTCAGGCTCACCCTTCTCACTAATAAAGACTAAATCTAGGTTAATAAGGCAAAAACGAATGTATTTCATTATTTCTGTTGTCATCCATGTGCAATCTGACTTGCGGCCCTCCATGCATTATCAATTGGAAATGTGGCCCTCTGGTCTAAAAAGTTTGTGCACCCCTGCTATAGGCCTTTAATTCCATGGACATCGTGACAATGGACAAAATAAATAAATAAATCCTTATGTTTTCAACAGTTTTGAGTGCTAATTGAAAATCACTTAATGCGCGTAGAGCATCTCTCTGATAAATGGACAGTTTCTTTTTTAAAATCTGGGTTTCGTGTCCGCTAAAACGTCAGTGCATGCGCCAATGGAGAGATGTGTTTTGGGGCGGAGAGGTATAGTGCCATGACCATGGCCGGCTTAATGCATGATCGAGCGGTGCCCCCCCCCCCCCCTCCAACGGGCGCCAAAATTTGCGACCCAAATTTTTCTGTAAAACTCAAGTCGCAATATTGACTCAGTCTTTAACATTTTGATTCAAGAATTTAGGGTTTCATTTTTCATACATTTGTAACAATGAAGATACGAAAGTAATATAATCTAAAAACATTTTAAGTCTTGGAGCGCAACAAAACAAAATTCGCAAAAGACGTTGATAGATGTAGGGCCGACCCTGGCCATTGATAGGTGTGTGTGTGTGTGTGTGTGTGTGTGTGCGCGCGCCGTATTCACTCCACTCTCTGAGAGAATAAAGGTGAGCGTAATTTTGCCCATAAAATGGTGCTATAGTGTGCCTGCTTGGTAGCACATTGGATTCGATTGACTATCAAAACATTTATTCAGTAAAATTTTAAAAGTTTGTAACCGACAGTCAATAGAAGAAAAGAAAAAAGAGATTATTATTAATAATAATAATAAATACCTATCAATGTATATATGTGTTGGGATGTGAGTACATAATTACACACACACACACACACACACAAGTGCTTTTGTTTGTGCATGCGTGTGTATGTGTGCGTGCGTGTATGTGTGTGTGTGAGAGAGAGAGACAGAGAGAGAGAGAGAGAGACAGACAGACAGACAGATGATCAACATAGCAGTAGGTGCTGATATCGTGTACCAAGCGCACCATTCTCATAACCCCTAACTACTGCTGGTTCTACTACTGCTGCTACTACTACTGTTAACATAATATTACCATTATCATTCAGTCTTTTCTCAGGATTTTTGCTGACTGTCGGTTGTGAACCAAGGTCTCGGAATCTTACCAAGATTCTGGGAGATTTAAGGTTTTACAAAGGATGTAGGCACTTCCTTGGAGCGCTGCCTTTAGTAGTGGGGCGATTCTGTGGTTTCCTGGGAGTTTTTATTCACAAAGCCCTCCAACTTAGATGTTATGTTCCCCAAGGCTCCTTGATTGTAGATTATGAAACCAGGTCTCGGAATTTTACCAAGATTCTGGGAGATCCAAGGTTTTATAAAGGGTGTGGGCACTTCCGATAAGCGATGTTTATAGTAGTAGAGCGAGTCCGTGGTTTCCAGATAGTTTAATCAGACAGCCTTCCAACTCAGATTTTATGTTCTCAACGGCTTCTATCACTAAAGATATTGTGACACCTCTGGGCACCCCTCACTCGTTTGGGCCATGATTTATTAATTAACAACACATAACTAATTACAAGTGATCGAGAATCTTATTTATAATTATTAATAATTTTTGCAAAAGACCATGTCTCTCACTTGGCGGATTATAAGGGTGACGTAAAACTCTACTCTTTACACAATAACAAGACAGACATTTTACTGTCGCTTAATGATCTGCAGATGGAAACGTCTAAAGAAGTAATAAAAATATGTCTTTTATTTATATTTAACGAGCCCCCTCCACCCACTATTATTCCAAAACATAAGTTATAACATATGTGCAAGAAGGTTAGTAAATTTAACAATAAATTTTATGAAATCAACAATCCTATATAAAATAAAGCATTTGAATATAATCAAAAGAGCATTGACATTTATATCACTTCACAACAATCTTTGATTAACGCTAGACACTCATTAATCAAAGCATAGACATCATCAGTCAAATTAACACACACACACACACACACACACACACACACACACACACACACACACACACACAAGTTATAGATATATAGATATACTTCATCACAGAAATGAGAGTGGAGTTTTAGAGAGGTCCTTATAGTCAACCTACATAGCCTTTTAAATAATAGCAGCTGTCACTGGCACTGTTTCGCAATCAAGCAGTTTGCAACAAGTCACTGTCTTTCTTATTAGATGATGGTCCACTGTACCCTTCTAGGCACATTACATATCTGTACCAGAATCTTCGAAGCACTCACAAAGCACACCCTAGGGAATTGTTCAGGACTTCATATGTACCATACCCTAGGGAATTGTTCAGGACTTCATATGTACTATCAAAGCACATCACATGGAGTGTTTTAGAATTTTCATGTGCACTACTGAAGCACACCATGAGGAATGTTCAAAATGTCTTCATGAATTCTCGAGACCAAACTCAAACTTCAATTTCCATCATAATGGCTCTCAAACAGAATTCACAAGAAACAGCATACAGCAACACGTTTACTGATAAGTTTGATGACATTACTGGATACATACCAACATGATCTGGTTGAGTACAGTAGTCACTGCAATCTGAAGTGGATACAAGATTACGAATCAATGCCCAAGGTCGGATCACGTTAACATTGGCATCACATGTATAATTATTAAGTTTAGAAATAGGGATAGACAAATTTACTCTACCACTGGTATGACTTCTGCTTTTACATTACATTTTGACTCTAAATTTCTATCGTGAGATCCTGGTATTTTAAAAACATTTTCTTTTGTTTTTATGTTTGTATCTCTTGGAACATGCGATATGGATCATTGCTGCTGCTCTCTTAGATTTAGTGGGAACGACAATGTCTGCTTTTTTTAATGCAAGAATCAATCGATCTGTTCTTATCTCGAAGCTCCACAGTATTTTGACTTCTGTCTCAGTGACTGCTTCCGGTTGGTGCACCCATTCCTTTACTGGGGTTTTACTCCATAGTTCTCACATAAGTTTTTACCACTTCGCTTTGTCTTTTGGTGTATTCTGTTCTAGCCAGAACAGATAGTATGTATTCTGTGCTGTTTCATCCATGGTTTTGCAGAATCTGCAATTGGCATCATGTGAGATTTTTGTGATTTTAGTTTTGTGTTATTTCGTGTTTATTGATTGATCTTGCGCAGCTTTTTGTGCACTTTTCTTTCTACTTTCAAACCTGCTTATTTTTCAACCACCTTCATGTTGATTGTTTTGTTGAATGTTTCATAGCTTGTCGGACCAACTGGCCATGGAAAGATTTTTTAACTCTAGTTATGCTACATGTTGATTAGTTTTTGATAAGAAGGAAATGTGTAATGTATAGTTTGTCGTATTAATCCAAACGCTATAAAGATATTGTACATTGTACTAACAAACCAGTATTTTAAAAAAAATACCCCTATACTGAGATCTATGTAACAACGTTTGTACTTTGATGCCAGCCAAGGGTGCCGACGTGCTATCAAGAACTTGTAAGTGAGAAACATGTTACAACAGTGTGTTGTTTCCATAGCGTGTTGTTTCCACAACGTGTTACCAGAGTGTGTTGTTACTCACAATGATATCACGTTGTAATATCTTTTAATTCGTAAATGTGATCGGCGGTGAATATCTAAGGTCGAAAGCCTGTCTCTTTATTAATGTTTTGTTCATTTCATCAATTGAAAAGATCATTGTTTATGACTTCTGTGGTGACTTTCATAGATCAGTGAAACTTTTTTCCTTTAATTTCAACAAAAATTTACATACGTCAGTTTGCGAATCAATCGAATTTGGAAGGGGACCAAGCAAACAAGCAACCACTCACTCACTCACTCACTTGAATCCCTGCTATGGAACAAACTGTATACGAGCTCACTGACCACAGAATTAATGAACTAGGGTCTATAAATTGACTATGGACTATAAATTGACTATGGACTATAAATTGACTATGGACTATAAATTCTACTATAAAAGCCGATGTACAGAGTAGATCTGTAGGCACACATCATCACATTCGCAATATATAATTTAAAAAATGATAAAGAAATTAGATGGGCAAGGTTGGATTTTAAAAAGTAATGTCGATAAAGAGAGATTTGTTGAAGAGTAGGCCTACGTGTACCATTTTGAAGCAAGCGACAAGTCATTCAGCTGGACTTGTACATAACATTCACACGTAATGCACACAATCTTGAGAAATAGGCGTTGAAAGAAAAAAGGGAAGGAATGAAGAGAAAAGAGCAAAAAGCCACACTAAAGCCAATATCACAAAGCTCGACGGAATAGGAAAGCACTCATTATCTTTGATCGAGAGTTATCTGCCGCGACTGAATGACGTAAATGACAACAATAGTCTGGTAAAATTGATGTTCTCCCTCTTTCTCTAACTCACACCCCACTCTACCCCGAGTAAATCGATTCACATTCTTCCAGTGTAGTGACGAAAAGGCAGAATTTTTTACCTTCAGCACCGAACTGAAATTTTAGGTTAAAAAATAAAACCACCCATTCTCTCTTCAGCTAATTTTAATCCTGCAATTCTATGTCTGGCGACTTAGTTGTTCTGTGTCTGTCAGGTCTCATTCTGAGCTAGAAAGTGTCCAACAGTTCTCAGTTATGCAGTCTTACACTTCTCAAACATATAATGTCTTACATTTCTCAATCACAAGGTGTCGTACACTTCTCAATCATACAGGGTCTTACATTTCTTAATTACTCGTCTCAGATACTTACACTTCTCAATCATACATTATCTACACTTCTCAATTACACAGCGTCGTATGCTCCTCAATTATAAGGTGTCTTACAGTCCCCAAGTGTAGTGTCTTACACTTTTTAACTATACAGTTGTGTATAAGTTTTACGGTGTCTTACATTTCTCATTTAGTGTCTTACTCTGCACAATTATTCAATAGTGTACAAGACCTAGTTACTCAGTGTCCTTACAGAATTCTTCCTTACACGGTATCTATCAAGCCTCAGTTACACTTTCCTTACAAGTGTCATTCACCATGACTGTGCCTTACGCTCAGTAATTACCTTTTCTTCCCTGCTACTCTATGTTGGAAATTCTTTTTTTTTTTTTTTTGGCTGGTAAGCTTACATATAGCATACTGCTTTTAAATGGTTAAATAAAGTAAATCATTAATTTTATCGTTATTATATATATAAATGAGAGAGAGATGGACAGCGAGAATCAGATAGATAAACAGTTAAATAGACATAAAGATAGACAGGCATTAAAAATAGACTAACACAGCAGGAAAAATGGAAGATTAAAAATAGAGAGAGAGAAAGAGATAACTGCAATGGGTATTTATCTGCGTTAATTCTCAAGAGCTCCGTGCACTGACATCCATGGTCGCAAATCTCAGCATTGATTATCTGTGGTATAGGATCGATTAAAAAAAATCTCGATGATTAAGGCTGGAATCGACCCACGTCAACAGCCTGCGAGGCTACTCCGACCTCTCCGAAACAGACAGGAGACATTAAAAAAATGATAGCTAGGTTTACTTTGATAGACAGGAGATAGATATAAAATAATAGCTCGATATGGCAGGTAGACAGGAGATAAATAGCTGTAACAAGTTGTCAAGCAAGACCAATAGATAAATTACTGGCTTATAGTCTGTTCTAATTCATTGTTAAAGAGACTTTAACTTGATTTTTACTATTAAATGTACTTGGTAATTTAAAATATAACTAATTCTTAACTATCAAAGAGTTAAAATAAATAAAAGAAAATAACTTTCAAGAAACTCTCAGTTAACTTTTTGTTAGACTGACAGGTGTGAAGATCAGTTTCAAATTATCTTTATTATTTCTCTGTACTTGAAATAAATCAGAATTTTGTTTGTTTCCGACATTGTACACCTATTCTGTGTCTTGAATGAGTCACAGTATTTACACTATCTCTGTAAACGTGTTATAGGCGTTCTCTATCCAATAATCTTAATAACTGCATTCAAGATTTTCACTGCATAAGTATTACAGACATTTCCCTTCAATGTCTTTAGTCTTAGTCAATGTGTTTATAGTTAGCTCTGAACATTACAGACATCGCATTACGTCAGCTCTGTACATTACATACATCGCATTACGTCAACTCTGTAATTACTCGCATTACGTCAGCTCTGTACGTAACAGGCATCGCATTACGTCGGCTCTGTACATTACTCGCATTACATCAGCTCTGTACGTAACAGGCAGCACATTCCGTCGGCTCTGTACGTAACAGACATCGCATTGCGTCAGCTCTGTACGTAACAGGCATCGCATTACGTCAGTTTTGTACATTACAGGCATCGCAGATCTGTACACTACAGGCACCGCATTACATCCATTCTGTACATTGCAGGCACCAAATAATGTCAACTCTGTACATTATAGGCACCGCATTATGTCAACTCTGTACATTATAGGCACCGCATTATGTCAACTCTGTACATTATAGGCACCACATTATGTCAGCTCTTTACATTGCAGATATCGCATTACGTAGCTCTGTGTATAACAGATACCTTAAAACATCTCTGTACAATAAAGACACCGCATTACGTCAGCTCGATAGAAATATCTTCCATCTTAAATCACGAAGTTCTTGTTAGATATTTTCCAATTAACTTGTAACTGCCATTGTTTAACCAGAGGGAGAGAGAAAAAAATCAATAAGACTTATTCCTCTGTATTCCAAAGATATTTCTCTAAACAGAAGAAAGCCACCATCACGATCTGGGTTTTATTAATAGCTTTTCAAAGCAATGTTGCAACAGTCATAGAAGTGTGTTTCCTTAACTTTAACAGTAACAAATGATGTTACAGACTAAGAGTGACAGTAATGTGTGTAGTCCACAAATAATAGTACTTCACGAGCAGCGGCTTAAAGGTTGCAATAACACATGCTAATGCAGTTAACTGATAGTATTGATAAGAACAGAAGATTAAAAATAGTCATAATGAGTATAACAAGCAATAGCAAGAATACGTGGTGAGTAGGAGATTAATAGTAACAACAATACTTGTAGTAAACAAACAGTAACAAGAGTACGCGGTGAGTAGATTAACTGTAACCCTACAAACAGCTGCAGTCTTTCAAGAGATATTGACTGAAGACGTGTGACATGTCAAATTACTACAGAGTGAGTAGAATTGTGGCCAATCTAGGAACACAGGTTTGGTCAGTAAATGGCAAACATTAAGATTCACACAAACAAACCTTTGCTGTTATGTCCCTCAGTGCTCTCTATTCTCGGGCCATTTCTTGTTAAGCAGTTCACATTTCTGTGTCATAAGTCGCCATTTTGTGTCCCATCGGGTGCGTGCTTGTGGTACTCAAAGTCAAGGTGAAATTGCTTCCAATGTCAAAAGTGGGGAGAGGCGTGATTTTGATGCAAGACCTTGAACGATGAGTAATTAGGTTGCAGATGAATGACGACAAGCTTGTTGCTCCTGATGGGGTGTCTGAGTCCTTGACCTCTATCAGAGTAAATAAATATCGATAACGCATTGAATTTAGTTTAATCACTTTTTGTAACCCCATTAGGCGTTTTGATGGTTCTCTCCCTTGACAGGAAGACATCTTCAGTACTCGTGGAACACGTATTTAAGGAAGTGAGGCGAGTCAGCACTGCGCGAAAGCGGCGGAAGCCGGAAGCGTTCCCCACATTCAAGACAAGTCAAGACAGCACTGCTGTTAAACCAGCACGAAAGCATCGGAAACCGAAAGCGCTCCCTACATTAGCAAGCAAGCAGCACTGCTGACAAGTTTCTTATAGTCCTGCTGCTGAAGCTACAAATACCTTTGTGTATTCACAACTGCTCTCTAGACTGTATTATGGTAGACCTCGTCTCCATGATCTGCAATTGTGTCTCGTTATGAGGTTCCAGGAGTTATGAACATTGCGGCTGGGGTTGTTCGTGGGGCTCCAGGGGCCAGTTGTGAAACTCCACTTTTCGACGGTCTTCAATGCTTCCTGATCACACCAGAGTGCAACACAGGGTCTTTTCTCTTAGCTATGTGGCTATGTGTGTGTGTGTGTGTGTGTGTGTGTGTGTGTGTGTGTGTGTGTGTGTGTGTGTGTGTGTGTGTGTGTGTGTGTGTATCACTGGTCTCACATATGTATACTTATGCATGAGGTTTGTGCCTCATCACTGAACTCAGGATTATACCATTCTGAAAGCATGACTTTTACGTCACTGTGGCTTTTATTCAAATCGTGTCGTCGTACGTTCATTTTGTTTGTATTTTTCTTTTGTTGTCACAAAAAAAAATATATTTTTTCGATGTTATTTTATTTTGACTTTATTTTATTTTTCAAATCTTTAGTTTGTCTATTTTTAACAATATCAAACGTTTTATTATAAGTTATTATTGTTACTTGCATCGGTTGACTAAACGAAGGTATAAATAATGATATTAAAAGTCTTGGAATTGTATTCACAAACTAAAGTTAACTGAAAATACACCAGTGACCCACAAGTGACATACAATGTAACATCATAAAATATAAACAATCTTTCTAGAAAACTCAAATTATTCTAAGTTCAAGAAAAAGCAATGTCACACACAACTCCAGAACTAGTCATACCAATAGACTTATTATCTGCAGTGAGAGTTCACTTAACGGGAAAGAACAAGAGTGAAGCCCCTTTCCCTTTTTGCTAACCAAGAGTATTTATTGAGTATCGAAAAAATACCCTCCAGAGCCGCGAAAGCGGCGGAAGCCGGAAGCGCTCCCCGCACTCCATACCCTCCAGATCAAACCTTAAATTCCTAGCTGTACGCTTAAGGTTTTTTTTTTTTTTTTAAGCGCGAAAGCGGCGGATGCCGGAAGCGTCCCCTACATTCATTCATTCATTCGTAAGGGTTTTTGTTACAACCCCATAAACCAAGGGGTTGTAATCTTCACTGACTTGCCCCAGATTTTCAACTTAAAACGAAGTGTCTAGTTAGTAGCTTTGTTGGAGGGAGGTCGCTTGTGGTGAATTCTCCTGTTGTTCCCGCCATGACAAGGGCTTGGGAGTACGTAGTAAAGCTTGTTTAGCTAACCGTTGGCTCTGACAAGGGCTTGGGCGTGGCATTCGCGGTTGCATGTGTCCATCTTTTGTCCATCCTTGATTCGGGAATCCATAGATACAGATGTGGAGCAGAGAGTTGATGTTTGTCCCTCCTAGTCAATGCATAAGTTTTACAATTCCCAGTACCACCCCACCCCCCAAGTGGGCTAAAATAAAAATGCTGTTCCATTGGATAGAAAAAATGTGTATCAACTAAAATATAGGATCACTATTGAAATTACCTTGCCGCTAGCACGCGCTGTTCAAGTGAAACTAAAACACTAAGTAAACTTCTAAATTTTCTAACAACTAAAACTCAACCATTATAATCGGCATATTAGTTACATTCTCATAATTATCGTACATAAAAGTAAGTTTTAATTTTGATTGACAAGACACTGACTAAAGTGTAAAATACTCGATTGCCTCCCTTGACCATATTTATCAAAACAGAAAAACTATGCGTGACAAAAATAAATTTAAAAAGTAGTACTGTCGAGGACGAAGCAAGATTTTTGCGACCATCCATCCATCCATCCATCCATAGAAAATGTTTCATAAGATAATAATTGAGCATCTTGAAAAAATCGTTCTTCTAAAAATTGACCTTAAAAAATTGTGTATATTTATTTCATGGAAGATTTGTTGAAATTTACTGATCATTCCAAATATGAAACATGACTCATCTCTATTCGGGATGCCATTAATCCATTAATAAAAGTTAAACAACTAAGCTCATGCCCACTAAATCGCTTCCATCTTTCCTGTGTGGTAAATAAATAAATAGTTTTTCCTCCGTGGACATAAAATATGCGAACAGAATTAGTTACGAGATTAAGAATTAGTTGAAGTCCAAAAGATTGTTTTGGTACCTGCACCAACTTGATTAACCCGTTTGCGCGAACCCGAAGGACGTGGCGAGCACCAGAATTCACGCGCATGCCTAATCTAGTCACGTCTGTCGTCAAGGGGAAGTAATTTGACCGCGGTTAGGTCCCTTGCGACTTGAGCCAGGACATCAAATAGCCCACCGTAATCGATGTTTTAGTATGAAAAGTGTGATTTGCTTTTAATGACTTGGAAAATTTGGCAGAGCTGGTGTTTCATAACTAATGAAACAAACTTTCAAGACTCATTGCTCAGAGCCAGCTCATCTTTCAAATGACCTTCAAATCCCAATGCGTCGCTGAACGCGGTACAGCGAACAGCACTGCACAAAGCAATAGTGGGATGACCGTCCTTGACCTCATGATCACTCCCACCTCCCTCATCAAAGGTTATCCAGTTACTTAATGTTTAAATTGGACTAGATTGTTAAATTAGGAACATTGTTAAAAAAATAAATTAACAAAATAATACGTTATATGTATTTAACTTTGCTGTACGAGTGAAATGAGTTCTTATACCAAATGATGCATAGGTATAATAGAAACATTTATATCAGGTCACCGAATATATGCTATATGTAGCTGAGTGTATGCACTCAGATAAATATTATTTTTAAAAAAATATGATTACACGTAACACTCTTTTACTTGAGAAAATTGATTTTATAACATCACGAAAAATGCCACATCTTTGTGTCCGCCAGTGCATCCTCAATGGAGGATTTTTTTTGTTTGTTTCTTTAAAAAAAAACAATTAAAGAAACATAGTGACTTCTATTGTTAGAGAATAGAAGAGTTATATTTGGTAGTATTAGGCTTATCGCATAAGAAATATAGTGACTTCTATTGTTAGAGAATAGAAGAGTTATATTTGGTAGTATTAGGCTTATCGCATAAGAAATATAGTGACTTCTATTATTAGAGAATAGAAGAGTTATATTTGGTAGTATTAGGCTTATCGCATAAGAAATATAGTGACTTCTATTATTAGAGAATAGAAGAGTTATATTTGGTAGTATTAGGCTTATCGCATAAGAAATATAGTGACTTCTATTATTAGAGAATAGAAGAGTTATATTTGGTAGTATTAGGCTTATCGCATAAGAAATATAGTGACTTCTATTATTAGAGAATAGAAGAGTTATATTTGGTAGTATTAGGCTTATCGCATAAGAAACAAAATCAGCATGGGATACGAAACAGCTGAAGCAGGGTATACAAACCATTCGGGGTGGTGGGTAGTTAGGAGTAGTCTGTCATGTGTGCTATTTGGGTAGCCACACCTCTCAAATTTCAATGGGATGGATGAATCTGCTTCGCCCGAACCAGTTCTTCTCTGTTTGGCTGTTCTGGACAGAGCAACTCTGATGTAATTTGTCGCGTATCTGTTTGGTTTTGTTCTGGCCAGAGCAACTCTGACGTCATTTGTCGCGTATCTGTTTGGTTTTGTTCTGGCCAGAGCAGCTCTGACGTCATTTGTCGCGTATTTGTTTGGTTTTGTTCTGGCCAGAGCAACTCTGACGTCATTTGTCACGTCTAATCTGTTTGGCTTTGTTTTGGCCAGTACAACTCTGATGTCATTTGTCGCGTCTAATCCGTTTCTGGATTTTGTTTTGATAGCAGGTAGGGTGGAGAAAGCCGTCTCACACTGATAGATGGCTGCAAATGGAATCAACACTGTTAGGGCCATCTTTGCAACATCGGGATAGGACTGTACCTTTTCAATCCCAAAATCACTACAACACATTTCACTGAAAACATGTTTTGCACCCCCCATCATTTATCAAATCAATAAACTGTTCTTGAATCGAATTATCCTCCGAAGGAGATCACTAATTGAGAGTACAAACGGGTTGTTGATGAAATGATAGTATTTTTCAAATTCTTGTAGGTCAGGAAAATAATGAAATTTCTTCGCTAAGAATTGACACATGTTGTTTCATCACCTCAAGCATATAATCAAAAAGTTCTATGCCGACCACCTCCAATAGGCCAGAGCTGTGTTGGATTTCTTTCATTCCTGCGCGAAGTGAGACGGGCAGGATTCGAACCAAACCTTGAGGTTTGTTAATTATTATGCTGAAAAATCACCATACCTTCCACACACACACACACAACGGCACAGAAACCTCTCCAGCTTACATTCTCTCTCGATGGCAAATTAAGTTTGGCAAACACTTGCATGATTGTCAGTCAAGAACGATAACTCATCAAGACAAATGATAAGGAGTGGAAGCGAAAGTTCTGCTACGAACAATGCGCACATTCCTATATTGCGTGACATGCAAAATGCGCATGCATCAAACGTTTAATGAAGACGAAGCATCTGAGCAGCATTGCAATTGAATGACTAATAGGAGGCATTCCCTTCATTTGCCATCAGAAACCGTAATTGTTATTGAACAGCTTTTTTATAGCAAGCCGTCTTTGTTGTAATTCATTCACTACCTACCGCATTCAATACATACAATTCTGTTGGGTAGAGAGTATTATATATTTCTTCTTTTAGAGGAGAGGCATTTGCGACAGAGAAACCACGTCCCGAAGCTAGGACATTAGTGCGACAAGAAGTCACATTATAGACCAGGATATTACGGAGACAAGGAGTCACCTCATAGATCAAGACATCAGTGTGACAGTGATCCATGTTATAGATCAGGACATCAGTGAGACAAAGATTCACGTCATAAAACAGGACATCAGTGAGACAAAGATTCACGTCATAAAACAAGACATCAGTGAGACAAAGATTCACGTCATAAAACAGGACATCAGTGAGACAAGGATTCACGTCATAAAACAGGACATCAGTGAGACAAGGATTCACGTCATAGATCAGAACATCAGTGAGACAAGAAGTCACGTCATAGAATAGGACATCAGTGAGACAAGGAGTCACATCTTAGATCACGACATCAGTAAGACAAGGAATCAAGTAAGAAAGATGAACATTAGTGAGACAAAGAATCAAATAAGAGACCAGGATATGGTCAGAGATAAGGACATAACGAAAAGAGGAATCAAGTCAGAGACGAGGACACCAAAGAGAACAATTAAGTTAAGATGTGTGATGTATAAGAACAAGCTGGTCTTTATCAGACATTTAATACGCTGGGGAAATGTAATATTGACTTAGGAGTAAATAAGAATAGACGTGAAAAAAAGAACGAAGTGGATATTTATTCCATTATTGTTGAATAAATTCAGGTGAATCCCTAGTGACCTCTCGTGGAACCTTGACTAAAAAGCCCTGGTTTCGAATCATTCAGAATACTATATGTAGATTATTCCGAATGGATGAACTACCGTTTAGATCAATACGAACAGGAATAGTATACTGTAGAATAAACATCGAAATTACTGTAGTTTAGACTATCACCTAAAGTGCTGTACTTTAGAACATCGTCAAGATTATTTAAGTTTACAACAATATCATCAAAATATTTTATTAGGCAATGATATTTTCAACAACTGTTTAATTTATGTTAATTCAAAGTCATTATACTAACATTTGTTCTGTTACTTTGTTGAACTCCATGAAAAGTATCCTTCAGCACCAGGCAAGACTATGTGTTCGTAAGTATACCTTTATCACAAATCTTAACTTAGTTTTATGTTAAGCTATGTGTTCGTAAGTACATCTTTATCACAAATCTTAACTTAGTTTTATAATATAATATTAAACTATGTGTTCGTAAGTACATCTTTATCACAAATCTCAACTTAGTTTTATAATATAATATTAAGCTATTCTGATTTGGTGATTTTATGACTATATGACATCCCAATTTGTATATTATAAATCATGGTATGAGATCATAAATGCAACAAATTCATCGTATTATTTAAACAATTTTAAATTATAAATAGATATTACATAGTCATTTATGACTCAATGATTCGAATTTATGATAATTAAATTGCACTAACTTCATCATACCCAAAATCATTTTATGACAACACAATATCGAAACAGTAATAAAATAAATTTCGGATATATGCTTTTGTGATATCATTAACTCCACTCCTACCCCCACACCAAGTGAATACAAAGTAAAATGGCCAGCTTATACTATTGCCTGTTGGAAACAAGATTTCAGCATGACGAAAGTCCTCGGTTGGCCAAAATAGAGTTTCGTTAAAAACAAGACATAAGAATTATGTCTCAAGGCAAAACTTATTGTCTGCCCATTAAAAGTCTCATTACTAAAGTCTTGTCTGCCAAAACAAGGTCTCCTTACAAAAGTACTTTGCCAAAACAAGGTCTCCTTACAAAAGTACTTTGCCAAAACAAGGTCTCCTTCCAGAAGTACTTTGCCAAAACAAGGTCTCCTTCCAGAAGTACTTTGCCAAAACAAGGTCTCCGTACAAAAGTACTTTGCCAAAACAAGGTCTCCTTACAAAAGTACTTTGCCAAAACAAGGTCTCCGTACAAAAGTACTTTGCCAAAACAAGGTCTCCGTACAAAAGTACTTTGCCAAAACAAAAGTCCTGTCATCCAAAAAACAAATTCTCCTTGCAAAAGTACTTTGCCAAAACAAGGCCTCCTTACAAAAGTACTTTGCCAAAACAAGGTCTTCTTGCAAAAGTACTTTGCCAAAACAAGGTCTCCTTACAGAAGTACTTTGCCAAAACAAGGTCTCCGTACAAAAGTACTTTGCCAAAAACTAGGTCTCATTACTAAAGTCTTCTATTGCCCAAAATAGTCCAAGTCAATGACTATTGTCAAGCAAAACAAGTTGAATTGTAAAAGTTCTTCTGATCTGATCCTATATTTAAAGCTGTTATTGCTCATGATTTGAGCTGATATTTTTTATGCAATCTTTTTCACCTGGCTTGATGTGGACCACATATTTAAAGTTGCTTTTGGTTTGATCTGGACATATATGTAAAGTTACTATTTGCCGTAGCCTGATGTGGACATATATTTAAAGTTGCTATTGCGCATGGCTTGATGTGGACATATTATATTTAAATTTGCTATTGTGCATTCCTATGATTTGATTTGCACACACACACACACACACACACACACACACACACACACACACACACACACACACACACACACACACACACACACACACACACAATTGCAATTGCGTATTCACAGAGTATGATTCAAGATACTATCACGCATTCACATGGCTTGGTCTGGGCATACCTTTAAAAGATGAAATTATGCTTTCATATTGCTTGGTATGGGCATACCTTTAAAAGATGAAATTATACTTGTCTATTAGTTGATCTGGACATATAGGTGCTATTCACAAAAACACGTTACATCGAACAACCGTAAGCAATTTCTAGATATCGTGCTTTAATTAATTTTTCACGAATCAGATGTCCTTGAAAGTGAAACCCGAGTTTCTTCTATGCAAACGAGGTTACTGGAATTTAATCATGACAGCATGATGAGAGAAGAAACTGGAACAGTGCCAATGAAAATAATGCTGAAAACAACGCTTGTATAAAATAGAGGGGTGTGTGTGTGTGTGTGTGTGTGTGTGTGTGTGTGTGTGAAGAGGCGTTATTGTCCTTAGGGAAAAGGAAGAAAAAGCTAGCATTAATATTCACGATAATTTTTTAAGTGGAGTTTTAATTTACCCTTACGTGCAAATTAAACATCCCCTGTATGATATTTCCTAAAGTAATTTGTGCTATAAATAAATACTTACCTATACACATACATTCTTTGACGCTGACGCCACCTAGATGATGGTTATTATTATTATTTATTAATTAATCATTCATAATTAATTACAAGATATAAGAATCTTAATTTATGTCATTAATAATTCTCCAGAAGACAACACTCGTCTCTCTAAAGGCAGATATGCGGGCAACTGTTTTCTCTCTTCCACAACATTAAAGACAAACATTTACCGTCACATAATATTTCCTTAGGTGGAAAACGTCTTAGTAAAGGAGAAGATAAATCCATCTTTTAATCTATATTTAGCTAGCCCCCATCCACTCACTTTCTTTTCCCACATAAGTTTATCAATATATCAATATGCATAAGAAGGTCAATAAATTTATTAAATCAACAATCAAATATATATAAAACAAATACAATGAAAAGATTATGTAACATCATTATTTCCATAAACCACGTTAGGGTAATTTTAATACTTATACAGTCTTATATCCTAAATCAAAATTCAACTGATTAGTGTCAATACAAATCACAGGATGCTTCTTATCAAGAACAGAAATGGAATTATTAGAGATAAGCAATAATAGTTTTTACATAATCTTGTATAGGCAAATCACAGTAGTCTTTTGCACACTTTTTGTAACAAAGTTACAACTTTATTGTTCACGTTATTACTGTGTTTCATGTCTCACATTGTAGAACACTAACTAGTTGTTATTCTCTCAAGACCATCTGGTGCCTCACCATATTAGCTTGCTCAGGCAGAACAACAATTGTAGCAATTTTCACTAATACCTTGTACTTGTACCAGAAATTACTCGACATAGTCAGCATACTTTGCCACCATGCATCTGCAATGTTTTCCTTACACAATGTGGTAGATACTTCTACCATTCATACTGACTTATAATTATAATCAGTATACCAGGAGATTCAGGTAAAAAAATAGGAAAGGCTACATATTTCCATTAAGCCAATGGCCACCTTTCATTCGGTCATTCTTGCCACTCCAAATGCAAAGTGATTAGACAACAAAATTCTCTATAGTAGATAAACGTTTGATCTCTGTCCATTGGCTTAGTTCCCATAAATCTTAATAATTGGATAATAAAAACTGCTCATCCAATTGGAACTTGTTTGGATTGCATCAGCAATTTCTAGCATATTCTCATCTCGAGCTGTTTACTCCAACCCTGACACCTAAGCACATACATATATTCCTTTATACATATATACATATCTATACATTTACATACATACATCCTATGCACATACATACCTATACACATATATTTCATATACACATACATATTCATACATATCTATTATAAATACATACCAATATACATTCAGATATACATATTTACCTATACACAAAAATACAAATACCTATACACATACATACATAAAGATAACCCATTCACTATTTGTAGTTTTATTCACGAAAGCATTAACCCTTAACCCACGACAATAAAATATGACATTGATTCTTTTCCTGATTTTGCTTTAAATGTTGTTTTTGACTGGATTGAGAATGCATAAATCATCTCCCTTTGCATTAATACCGCCAACATATGCTGAGATTTCCTGATAGCACGACCAGATTTATGGACGGCATATAGCTTGGATTATTGTCATCAATCATTTCTGCTAGAATGCCAAATGATAGCAGGCATGAAAATGGAACATCCTGTCCAGCTTGTATTCTTACAAATTTTGAAGTTACAAGTGAACGTTTGGTTGTTATAATCCTACGATGACAAAATGCACTTAACTGAAAAGGTTCTTGGGTACTTGTGTTTGTGTTTATCTGCCTGAAGATTAAATAAAATAGCAATCAAACTTTAAAAGAAACGAAGACACACGATTTATTTGTAAGGTTTATGTCCTCTAAAACATGTTTTCTTCTGTCATTGCATCAGAGGTAACCAGCCTATCTTCAATACAATATGCAAATGTTCTTTTCTCTGTTCAAAACGCCATCTTATCGTGTGGGCCACATATTGGGCAGTCCGGATTATATTTTATTTGAGTGTGTAAGCACGTATGTGTGTATGCATGTGTATACATGTGTATGCTTATGTAGTTATGTATACGTGTTTATGAATGTATATGTATGTGTGCATGTGCATGAATGTGTATATGTATGTTTATGCGTGTATATGTATATGTGTGTATTTGTGTTTGTGTGCGGGTGTTTGGTGTGTGGTTTGATAATGTTTTATTTTAAACATTCGCCAGGAACCCCATTATTTAAGTAATTGAAGACTACTTAGAGAAACATCCATTATAAAATATAGTTCTTATGTTTTCATTGCTATACAAAGTGCTTAAATTATACTGAGTATTCTGTCGCAGCCAAAGGTCAAGGTCGGTGCGAATGAGATTCTTGAGACAGGGTGGACGGGTATTTAGACTTCAATAAATGGTATGTAATGTGCATATGCATGTACTTATTTCTATATGCGCATACGCATGTAATAGTATGCATTATTCACGCATAATCAATATGTGTGTGATGGAGTAAATTTGCCTTTCCATATTTCTGTATCTTTGTTGCCATTGATAACGAGACCCGAACTTAGGCACTGCTTATGATGATAACTTGGGAGTAAACAACTCAGGTAAAGAATATGCTAGAGTTTACTCGTAATCCAAACACCATCAACAACGACAACAGCAACAACATTAACAGAGCCACCATCAGACATCAGAGTCCAGCGCAAAGAAAAGAAGAAGAGAAATAGATCGCCTCAATACATCAGGCGAAACAACAGACAACAACGAACACCAGATTAAATCGTCAACAACCACCACCACTACCAACGACGACATTTGCATTTCAGAGAGCAGCAGTATCCAATCACGCCATTGTAGACATGATCCAGCTGCTGCTCCACCACCTCAATTGGCCGCCAGCACTCATCTATGTGCATCCCAAAGGACACCAGGGACAGCCGCGGTATCATCACCAATGATGACAGCCACCACCAGTGAGGTGGAGAGGGGGTTGAACATCCCGGGCGTACGTACACATTAGATTACAGACTTGGTGCGCTACTAGCCTGGGCCATGTAAGACACCCCACCCACTCCAACATCGGGAACAACAGTAACAACAACAACCACAATTTTAGTCCATGGGGTACCGGGCTAAAGTATGCCTTTTACAGGCCAGACATGAACGCACTGGAAATTAGGCCATCATTCATCATCACCTCTGCCACTTTCCTTTCTACCACCCTCTTCTCTGTCTTCCTTTTTCACCTTCAACTCTTCCAACAGTGGCACACTTCGTGCCAAGGGGCGAAATCGGCGGAAACTCGAAGCTCCTATCACCCCCTCATTTCTATTTGATTGTCACCCGCAGTAGCAGACCCACTATAGGACCCTAGGCAACAACGTCAGACGTCATATAGAGAAAAATGTGCTAGAAGAACAAACACTTCAGCTTCGCTCGTATATAGTTTCTTTAACTACAATAGCGCTCACAATTTCTGTCTAGGCTTCAGAGCAGAATAACTCTTACTAGGCTCACAGAGTCCTCAGAGCACAATAACTGTTACTGGACTCACACAGTCCTCAGAGCACAATAACTGTTACAGGACTCACATAGTCTTCAGAGCACAATAACTGTTACTGGACTCACATAGTCTTCAAATTGTTGTGATTATGAATGCTATGCACTCACATTATCTACCACACTATTTAAGATGTATGTAACCACCTGTTCTATTTTATTTCTCTGTTAAATGTACTTCATATTGTTGATACTTAGACCACTCGTGTTGGCGTGGCTTACTTGCATATTAGATGTTCTAGTCTGTCACATATATTTAATAATTCTGGCTGTACGTACCACTGTCTCGGAGTTCTATTCTAGACGATCACTCTTCTGTTCTATCCTTTCTTCCTTCTTTCCAACACTTGTGGCCAACCAGAAGGTGTATTTTGGGAGTTAGCCTATGGTTACAGGAAGCCCATGGTGATGGAGAATTAACTTTGCCCATCTCTCAGCAAAACGTCACATGTGATGCACGTTCTCAAGAGAAGAAAGTGGAAATGAGAATGCCATATTCAGGTCTATGTGTAATCAAGTCTAACGTGTTCACATCCTGGTATGCTGACAAATTGTTCCAAAAGTTAAAAAATGTGAAGAGATTATAAGCGGTTTGACACAAAAGGTCAATCAATAGTCGATCAAACTTAAAATTGAGATCTCTTAGAATCGAAGGCATTAACAATCCATTCGAAGAAAACTGGTAATTGTTCTAGAAACAGAATCTGATAGATATTTTAAATGACTAATCGGAGGACGGTAAGAGCAAATGAAACTTAATGACTTGTTTAGAAGTGTCTGACTTGGTCTGACTACTCAAAAGACGAGAGCACTGTCATCAGGAGTATAACAAACATTACACTCAAAAGGCTTTCGTGAACATAATAAACCGCACTGTTACACGCATAAAACACTGTCAACAAGAACACAACAAGAACATGTTTCTGGGCACAGGTCAAATTGGAGAACGCGTGTGACAGAGTTGACGAACGCTCGCTCCTTCGCTGTTGACAGCGCTCGCGCGACACTTTAGTCTCCTGTGAAGAACGTGAACGGCCACAGCACCCAACATTGATCAAAACCTCCGCAGGCCTCAAACTTGAACGTAGGAAGCTGTTAACTAGTGGCAGGTTCCCATCCGCTGCCCTCCACTACCGAACTTTCCTTCGTCATTATTGTTTGGAGGATAAAACGCTGGCAACCACAACCATTTATTTTTTTTTGTTGTTGTTGGAGACATTCACTACAAGCGTGGAGTCCACAGAAAAGATTTTGGTTTTCTGTCAGGTTGAAGGGTGACAGTTTACATAGGTATATTAGCTTACTGCTGTGTGTGTGTTTTTTTTTTGTTGACTTACAGTGCAAGAGTTGAGGCCAAAAAAGATTTTAGATGGTGGTGTTCTAATTGAGAAAAATCAATGTTCTCAAGGTTTATTGCATGTCCGATATCAATCAGTCTCGACCGATTCCTTCTGTAATGGCGAATTAAGCGTTGAGAAAGTGACTGAAATGTATAACGCCTTGTATGTCTCCCCCCAAAAAAAAAACCCTGAGTGTCAGGACAGGAAACAAACGTTAACGGAACCGGCAACAGTGTAAAAAAAAAAAATAATGGATACGCGAGAACCAATGCACAACGTTCTTCGAGCTGGAATTTTTCTTTCAAAATGAAATAGTTATTTCTGGCAGCACTTATGTTGCATACACTAGACTGCCCGCCTGCTGTCGGAGTACATATAAATATCAGAAAGAGAAATCTGACTAAAGTAGCCATTTATTTATTTCCCCTCGTTTGTTTGCATTGCAAGTTTAAATGCAGTTTCTGATTTGACAAACATTATGTCTATAAAGGGAAGAAGATCCTTTCGTAGACTCGTTTGCAAGGATCAAAGGTCACTGTAAGGCTTAGAAATCAAGGGCTCGAAAGTAATTGAACTGAGGATCGGAAATCATTCGAAGAACCGAAAGTTAGTGTAATGATGGAAAATCAATGATACTATGGAAATCGATGTTAGGATCGAAAGTCGTGAAAACTCACTCCCGCACAGAAAATAGTATCACACAGAAGTGATGTAGACTCGAGTCTTGCACAGATAATGCACACACCAGAGAAATGACGCCAATTAGTCATTACACGGCGGAGTCACATTCATTAGGAAAAGTCACTAAATCTGAAGTCGTCATCTCATCGCAAAATATTACGTCATCACTCAGAAAAACCAAAACGATCCTGAAAAAGGCGGGAGACTGGGCAGAAACCGGAAGTAAATTAAATGTTTGTAGCATCCCGAATGTGACATTCATTACTCTATGAAGTGTGTGAATGCGATGTTGATATTGCAACTTCTGCTTTATCTTTCTACATTCATCAAGACAAGAGTACAGAGTGAGAGGATTAATCTTAGTACATTCATCAAGTAAAGACTATAAAGTGCGAGACAAAACTTTATAATGCAAGGATGTGTACAAGTATGGCAATACACGACTAGAGAAAGTACAAGGATTAGGTTTAGCACAGCGCATCAAGACAAGACAAACATGTATGAGGACAAGTTTTAGCATCAAGACACAACTAGGATTGTCCAAGCACAATTCTTCAAGACACTAGACTTTAGACTAGGACTGAGCTTAACACAGTTCATCAAGATAACACCACACCATGCGAGGTATAATCTTAGCGCACTTCATCAAAACAAGACCATATATAGTTAGTACAGGTCATTAAGACAGGACTGACTCTATAATGATACATCTTACTACAGCACACCAAGACAGCACCACAACTGACAGAATTAATTATAATACAAAAAACTAAGTCAAGATTACAGTGTCCAAGAAAATGGTCATATCACAATAAATATGAGAAATGATCTTGTTACAGAACAGCAAGTCAGGATTTAAGTGTCCAAAATTGGGTCATATTACAAAGCTATAATATGTAAGAAATCGTGTAACAAGACAGCAGATCATGACTAGAGTTTGCGGGAATAGGTATTAAAACAAAAACAATGCAAAACAATAATTACAAAGAAAGATCATTGTTTTAAAAAATCATCGTTCATTGTTGTTATTTTATTTCCAAGTGAACGGCAATCAAATCTCACTGTTGACACAGGACGTATAATTTACACGCCTGTCTGTAAGGGGATGGGTTTGATCATATCTGAAACTTGTACGTGACATAATGACGTGAACACTTTTGATGTGTCATAGGTCATTCCACCCTCATCGTTGTCAGACTAAGTCACTGATAGCGTGCATTTGAAAACTGACATAATGACATGACCATTTTGATGAATCACAGTTCATTCCAAACTCATCTTTGTCAGAGTACGTCACTGGTAGTGTGCACCAGACACCTGTATGCGACATAGCTGCATGAACACTGTCAAGAGTTCATTCCAAACTCATCGTTGTCAGACTACGTCACTGATAGCGTGCCCCAGAAACCGATACGCGACATAGAAACATGGATACCTGTGAGTGGATGTCGTTGTCAAGAGAAAGTCTGCAGCAACAAGGCTGAGTGAATAATTTCCGCGATAAGCATTGTTTTCTGGAGACAACACGAACTGTCTCCAGCGGAAGGTCGAAGACGGTGCTGGAAAGAACGTTCAAGCCGCAAGTTTTTCACTTTAAAAAAATAACACCCCCCCTTTCTTTCTTTCTTTCTTTCTTTCTTTCTTTCTTTCTTTCTTTCCTTTTCTTTCTTTCCTTCCTTCTTTCTTTCTTTTATTTGCTTGCTTTTTATGCTTTGTTTCTTTATACTTTTGCATTTATTTTTAATTGATTTATTGTTTGCGTTTGGCTGATTTGTATTGTTCTTATTTGTTTTGTTTCTAAGTTTAGTTTTATATGTTTATTTATTTCAATTGTGATATACTTTTTTTTTGCGTTTTCTTTATAAGAAAAATTAAAAAATATTTATAGTTGTTTATGTGTTTTATTTTAACGCATTATTTATTTAATAAGTAAAACGGTATGCATTAAAGAAAGTGACCTAGAAATGATTCCCTGGGCTATATTTTTCAGTGGAAAGCCTTGCTGAATTGTTACAAGTCAATGCTTTCTCTCACTCTCAGACCTTTTGTGTCTTTTGTGCCAATTGATTTTCTTGCAGAATGCTCATACGTAACTACACGAATCAGACTAAAGTAATTCGCTGGCATAATTCAATTTTCAAAGTTGAATTTCCTTTGTGTGTTCTGGTTTGAATGATGTATTTGTAGAAATTTATTCAAATGCGCTTTTAAACCGTTCTCTCTCTCTTTCTCTCTCTCTTTCTCTCTCTCTCTCTCTCTCTCTCTCTCTCTCTCTCTCTCTCTCTCCCTTTCATCATTTATCACTCTGTTTATCCTCCCCTTTCTCATTTCCTCCCTTTATAAATCGTCCATACACCTTCCCATGTATAAAAAGGAATAAATAATATAAATCCTTATAGGCATACAATTCATATCATTATATTTCGTTGACCCGATCCTGTCCCATATGTCTGTCTGATCTCATTCATTTGTGCAGTCCTGCTAAGAACATGGCGCGTATCCTGTCCCATATGTCTGTCTGATCTCATTCATTTGTGCAGTCCTGCTAAGAACATGGCGCGTATCCTGTCCCATATGTCTGTCTGATCTCATTCATTTGTGCAGTCCTGCTAAGAACATGGCACGTATCCTGTCCCATATGTCTGTCTGATCTCATTCATTTGTGCAGTCCTGCTAAGAACATGGCGCGTATCCTGTCCCATATGTCTGTCTGATCTCATTCATTTGTGCAGTCCAGCTAAGAACATGGCGCGTATCCTGTCCCATATGTCTGTCTGATCTTATTCATTTGTGCAGTCCTGCTAAGAACATGGCGCGTATCCTGTCCCATATGTCTGTCTGATCTCATTCATTTGTGCAGTCCTGCTAAGAACATGGCGCGTATCCTGTCCCATATGTCTGTCTGATCTCATTCATTTGTGCAGTCCTGCTAAGAACATGGCACGTATCCTGTCCCATATGTCTGTCTGATCTCATTCATTTGTGCAGTCCTGCTAAGAACATGGCGCTTATCCTGTCCCATATGTCTGTCTGATCTCATTCATTTGTGCAGTCCTGCTAAAAACATGGCGCTTATCCTGTCCCATATGTCTGTCTGATCTCATTCATTTGTGCAGTCCTGCTAAGAACATGGCGCGTATCCTGTCCCATATGTCTGTCTGATCTCATTCATTTGTGCAGTCCTGCTAAGAACATGGCGCGTATCCTGTCCCATATGTCTGTCTGATCTCATTCATTTGTGCAGTCCTGCTAAGAACATGGCGCGTATCCTGTCCCATATGTCTGTCTGATCTCATTCATTTGTGCAGTCCTGCTAAGAACATGGCGCGTATCCTGTCCCATATGTCTGTCTGATCTCATTCATTTGTGCAGTCCTGCTAAGAACATGGCGCGTATCCTGTCCCATATGTCTGTCTGATCTCATTCATTTGTGCAGTCCTGCTAAGAACATGGCGCGTATCCTGTCCCATATGTCTGTCTGATCTCATTCATTTGTGCAGTCCTGCTAAGAACATGGCGCGTATCCTGTCCCATATGTCTGTCTGATCTCATTCATTTGTGCAGTCCTGCTAAGAACATGGCGCGTATCCTGTCCCATATGTCTGTCTGATCTCATTCATTTGTGCAGTCCTGCTAAGAACATGGCACGTATCCTGTCCCATATGTCTGTCTGATCTCATTCATTTGTGCAGTCCTGCTAAGAACATGGCGCGTATCCTGTCCCATATGTCTGTCTGATCTCATTCATTTGTGCAGTCCTGCTAAGAACATGGCGCGTATCCTGTCCCATATGTCTGTCTGATCTCATTCATTTGTGCAGTCCTGCTAAGAACATGGCGCGTATCCTGTCCCATATGTCTGTCTGATCTCATTCATTTGTGCAGTCCTGCTAAGAACATGGCGCGTATCCTGTCCCATATGTCTGTCTGATCTCATTCATTTGTGCAGTCCTGCTAAGAACATGGCGCGTATCCTGTCCCATATGTCTGTCTGATCTCATTCATTTGTGCAGTCCTGCTAAGAACATGGCGCGTATCCTGTCCCATATGTCTGTCTGATCTCATTCATTTGTGCAGTCCTGCTAAGAACATGGCACGTATCCTGTCCCATATGTCTGTCTGATCTCATTCATTTGTGCAGTCCTGCTAAGAACATAGCACGTATCCTGTCCCATATGTCTGTCTGATCTCATTCATTTGTGCAGTCCTGCTAAGAACATGGCGCGTATCGATCCAGTCTTTATCAATATTTCCCAAAGTCAAACTGTGTCATATGGAAACGTTCCCTTTTCGTTTCACCACACACCGGCCCCTCTACTCTGAATGAACTGCCCATGAAGCTTAGAGAGAATGGAATGATCTTTACTGTCGAGAGCGCCCTCAAAGAGAAATCTTTTCCAGCAACCAAAATAACTGTTCCACTTGTACAGTGTTTTGAACATGTGTTTACGAAATCTGCCAGGCATTAAAATTAAATATGCTTTCACATTTCTATTTTCTGGTGGGTTCATAACTTCCATACCATATTAAAAATATCTTACTTTATTTTCTGATTATACTCTATGTTTTTGGTTATGTTTAATGTATTTATATTCCAAAGCAAAATACTTTTGTTAAAGATTAAGCGTTCTGTTAAGTAATTAGTAGCAGTAGTGTTGCAATTGATGTTCTTTTTGAAAATCCGACTTATATATTGTTGCTTTTCTTATTCTATTATAATTATTGTTCTTTTCATTATTTTTTATATATAATAAACCTTAAGTATGTTTCGTCATCACAGAATGAATGAACAAAATGGCATAAATAAGGTGAAACAAAACACCATCATTTGGTGATTTACAGTACTGCGTAATAATAAATTGACTGTTTCCAAACTGATTACCCGAGTAAAATTAGTGGCAGAGTGATTGAAGAATAGGTTTCAAAATTTATTAGAGAACATGCTATTAAGTAATAGCAGAATCGCGTTGCAGGATATTTATTTGGAAAGCGGTTTTTTATGGCGCGTCTCTCACTTTACCTGTCTTCTGCAGACACATTCCACCTTAAATTTATTTTTATATTTTAGTTTTTTACAACTCGGCCACAGAAATTTTCTTGTGAATGTCTGAGCATGATTCGAATGTCATAGTGTTTTGATTACCTGTTAGTGGGCAAGACAGGCAACCATGCTTTGGGGGGAAACAGGTTAGCCCTCAACCGCTCTAAGCCAGATACCAAGTTTGACATTGATCTGCCTTAACTGAGAAGGTGCCGGTTTCAGTCATTGACATGGTTGCCATTCCTGAAATTCCTGAAATTGTCTAAGCACATTGCCTTCTTCTGTTTGCTGGCAATCTGACACCTTAGGAGACCGTTAGTAAATAATTTCAGATCCCTAAGATCCGTGGAATGCAGATGAGGTAAGGACAAAGATCGTGTTTCATCACGTGACAAGGAAATTTCGGGAAGAAAGTGTGACATGTATCGAGAAGAATTTAGGGGTCAGAGGTGTGTTTTTCTTAATGGAAAGCCTGATAAAGCTGTACAAATACTACACTTACATTTCTGTATGGCTGTCATGGTATGAGACTCGGCCGCCTAACTTTCATTCATATTGGCGACTTTTTGTAGCGGTTAGAATCTATTGCCAAACTCCCGCAAGCCGGTAGAACCTTAGATCGAGCGTCTTCACTAATACCTGTTATCTCCCCTCTTGCGTGAAGGCCCTGGCAATGTTATCTTATTCGGCCCGTCTCCTGGATAAGGCTGTAATAATATCCCAGATATTTAGCCAGACTGCCGGTGTTCGCGCGGAAAAAACACCCCATGGTTTGGAGTCCAGACAGATGCCGTCACAATAGACCGTCTTGCCACCCTCTCCCAGCAGACGACATTGGTAAAAAGGTCTTTTTGCCGAGAAAGGTCAATCAGGTTGAACTTATAATTAAGTCGTGTATAGGTAGTTGTGATGGCGATTGTGCTAGCGTGTATTAATGCATGTTTCTAATTTGCATCTTTAGTTTGCAAATCTTTATTAAATCTATTGCATATTTCCAGTTTGCATCCTTATTAAATCTACCGCAGGTTTCCAGTTTACATCTTTAGTTCCTTGCAGAACTGTCTATGTTGCGAACGTTGCACTTCTTTAAGATGCGATTGTTCTCGGCTGGTCGGACTTGCCTACTCTGATCAGTAACTCAGTATTAATGATGGAAATCACGTCGAAAATTGTGCTTTTTCTATAAAAAGGCATAACTACACAGCATTTATGTTTTTCATTGGAAAGACCTATTTCTGGAATTCGTCTAATGTTCACTGAAATCGATTGGTCTAGAAAACAGCCGCCACACATTCCTTTCGTTTTTGCTTAAAGCGAGGCAATCGAATTGATTTAAAATTTCCCAACACCGACACCAACAACTCGGACCTGATTTTAATTTCATTCAACCTGTCTTCAGAAAGAGGTGTGCATTGGCGTATATTTATTGTTGCTTTAACCAAAAAGACTTTCAGGATTTTGAGTATTTTGGCAGTTAAAATATAATTATTAATAACACTTGGTGGCTGATGACAATAATCACAGTACACAACAGGTAAATAATAAGAAGAATATAGTAGGCATTAATACAGCGAAGTTTCATTGTAATATTAAGACAAACATATTCAGTTCACATGAGGGTGAAGTAATACTATTAAATGAATATATTTAATGCAATGCATAAATGAACAAGATCCTCTCACCTTAATTATGGCAGATGAATTCCCAGATTAGCTGGTGTTACCTTGGCAATAGAATGGCTATCACAAAAAGCTACCCAGAAAGCCTCTGTCGTTAATAGTAAACTAACCATTACAGATGAAGCCGGAAGCTGCCTCTCTCTTGTGGGTGCTGTCATTAAACTTTCATTACACAGATGAAACCGGAACTGCCTATGAAAGCTAATTAAGGACGTCAGTAAGAAATCATTATACAGATGAAACCGGAAGCTACATATGATGTCTCTTGTAGCTGTTGCCATTATATATTTATTATACAGACCAAATAAGAAACTACCAACAGCTTTGCTGATGGATATCGCCGTTATAAATTTATTAGAAAATCGAAACAGGAATCTCATTTTCCTGTCAATGCTGTGTGTATAAGGTTATTCGTGTTCGAAGCAGATTGGTTAAAGCAAGATTTCACGCAAACTAAGCCCCATTTACCGCAGGTACCGTTGTGACAAGTGACACATGACAAATGGCATATCCTCCATTCTAAAGATTAATATTGCAAGAAAAGCACTTTATGCAATATGCTGAAATGTTTATTATCATCATCATAAATAAGTATATAAATAATGAAAGTATAGATTTCTAACGAAATTATTATTTTTGTCATGGCATTGTGTAGAAAAAGTCATTCTAAAATATTGACCAAAGTTTGTCGTAGCATGTCTCGATGAATTTTCGACAAGTCTCTCTACTTTGAATTTGTTTGCATTCCACGTGCATGATAAAACTCTCTAATTTGATTGAATCCAATCAAGCTGTCTGCAACTCATTACATGTACTATGCTCTAACTTGTGACTTGGTGAACAATCAGGTGTGCTTCCCATGACACTCAGGTTATGTCCCTTGTTGCCACACCATTCTCTTGTTATTTGTTCACAGTGTGGAGAGAAAAGGCACTTAGTTGCTGATGCATCATTCATGAGACCTGTTGAATTGGTTCTTTTGTGTACGTGCATTTGCTTCATGTACAATGCTTTTAGCTAATGGTAATGTAGGCATCAAGGCCATCTGCACACTGTAGTAACAGACAACCGTAACCATTCACTGAGGTGTGTTATTTTTTTTAAAGGTGTTATAAAAATACTTAAGACCCTAACGTGGCCAACCACACATCCACTCACATTCAGCTGCGTCAGGTGTCACTAGTATTTACATTTAAACAACATTTAAAACATTACAACTAAAAACGGCTATGACAAGACCTTCAATCTCAACCTGACAGAGATACAAAAAGCAAACGTAACATAAGAGAAATCAAATACTCATAGACTTGGGGATAAAACAGAAAAACTTTAATAGGAAAAAGCAATGGTGGTATGAAAGAATCAGTAGTTTAAATAGCCGTGATGAAACACGTCTTAAGTGTTCAATAACTAAGCAGTGTTCACTTTGCACGAAAGGGATAAGAGTGTGTGTATATTTGCCTCTTTGAACTTGCCAAGCTGCGACCATGGTTAGCTGACTAGTGGTGTGGTGGCTTTCACGGGCCATTGGCGAAGACGCTAGATCTAAGGTTCGGGCCTCCTAGTGAGAGTTTGGCAGTAGATTTAAAACGTTATAGTCGCCAAGATGAATGAAAGTTAGGTGGCTGGGTCTCGAACCATGACAGTCACCAATCATGAGTAATACAGCTTCCATGTATCAATTGCTGGGTAGTAAATGGCTTTGCGAGTATTTTGAAAGTTTATGCTGCTGAAAAACTCACCTGCCGGCGATGTGGTAGTGATAAGTGTCAACTAATCACGTGCCAATATGATTGGTTGTCCAGATAGTTTGATGTATGCCAATGAGATTCTAGAATTATGGTGACTGGTTTTGCTCCAGAGAACAAGTCTAACTGCCTGCAGCACAGAGATTTTGCTTGCGACAGTTTGTGTTTGTATGTGTGTGTGTGTGTGTGTGTGTGTGTGTGTGTTTGGGGTGGGGTGGGCAAAAAATATCTGACACATTTTTTAATTATGTAAGTAACATTCATAACAGTGGAAATGAAATGTCAGCATTCTTTTTTCTTTGTTCACTTTTGCTAAAGACCCTTATTAAGTCTAATAAATGATCTCATGAAATATTTTATCTATCACAGATGCTAGAGAGCTAGTTGTCAAGATTTTATATCCCTTGCAGTTTTTTTTGGACAACTGAAAGTAGGCCATTGAGCCAGGATTGTGCTGTCTCCTCCAACAACTAAACAATTTTTTCTTCTGATTTTTAAAAAGGTCTCTTCATAGAGAATTAATTTTTAAAAATTACACTTTTCTTAATTGGCACCTTTCGAGTGGAAGGTTCACTTAAAACAAAAGTCTTACAAAATATTTACTTCCTGTAACTGGTGCCCTGGTTATCATCCAGGGATAGTGAACACAAAGCTGACGTCACAATTCTGACATCACAATACTGACGTCAATATTCCCAAATCTGTAATTTCCTTTAAGAACGGATAGAGTGTACACACAATAAACTAGAAAAATTTAATTTCGTTTAATTTACATTTTGAGAACTTTACAATTTGAGAGTGTTTAATTTATAATGTTGACAATGGTTAATTTACAATTTGAGAACAATTTATTTACAATTGAAAACGTTAATTTACATTTTGAGTATGTTTACAATTTGAGAGCGTTTAATTCACATTTTGATAATAATAAAAACTACTAACCCAGTTTGCATCACATCAGCAATTCTAGAATATTCTTGCCTCGAGTGTTTACTTCAACTCAGACTCTTTCAAAATTACCATCATAAGGAGTGCCCATGGTTGGTTACTCTGACAATTTAATAATTTAAATATTTAATATTTAATATAAATAAATATTTAAATATTTAATTTAAAAATAGGGATAGGCAAATTTGCTCTGTCACAGAATGTTTAGTTTACAATTTGAATATGTTTAATTTCCATTTTAAAAGCGTTTAATTTTCAATTTCAGAACATTTTATTTACAATTTGAGAAATATAATTTCCATTTGGAAAACGTTTAATTTCCATTTTGAGAACATTTAATTTACATTTTGAGAACATTAAATTAGCATTTTAACATTTTGAGGGCGTTTAATTTACATTTGAGAACATTTAATTTACATTTTGAGAACATTTAATTTACATTTTGAGAACATTAAATTAGCATTTTAACATTTTGAGGGCGTTTAATTTACATTTGAGAACATTTAATTTCATTTTGAGAACATTAAATTAGCATTTTAACATTTTGAGGGCGTTAATTTACATTTGAGAGCATTTAATTTCATTTTGAGAACATTAAATTAGCATTTTAACATTTTGAGGGCGTTAATTTACATTTGAGAGCATTTAATTTCATTTTGAGAACATTAAATTAGCATTTTAACATTTTGAGGGCGTTAATTTACATTTGAGAACATTTAATTTACATTTTGAGAACATTAAATTAGCATTTTAACATTTTGAGGGCGTTAATTTACATTTGAGAACATTTAATTTACATTTTGAGAACATTAAATTAGCATTTTAACATTTTGAGGGCGTTAATTTACATTTGAGAACATTTAATTTACATTTTGAGAACACTAAATTAGCATTTTAACATTTTGAGGGCGTTAATTTACATTTGAGAACATTTAATTTACATTTTGAGAACATTAAATTAGCATTTTAACATTTTGAGGGCGTTAATTTACATTTGAGAACATTTAATTTACATTTTGAGAACATTAAATTAGCATTTTAACATTTTGAGGGCGTTAATTTACATTTGAGAACATTTAATTTACATTTTGAGAACATTAAATTAGCATTTTAACATTTTGAGGGCGTTAATTTACATTTGAGAGCATTTAATTTACATTTTGAGAACATTAAATTAGCATTTTAACATTTTGAGGGCGTTAATTTACATTTGAGAACATTTAATTTACATTTTGAGAACATTAAATTAGCATTTTAACATTTTGAGGGCGTTAATTTACACTTGAGAGCATTTAATTTACATTTTGAGAACATTAAATTAGCATTTTAACATTTTGAGGGCGTTAATTTACATTTGAGAGCATTTAATTTACATTTTGAGAACATTAAATTAGCATTTTAACATTTTGAGGGCGTTAATTTACATTTGAGAGCATTTAATTTAATTTACATTTTGAGAACACTTTATTTACATTTCGACGAAGTGAATGAGTTCCGTTTCCGTGTGGTTCAGATTAAGAGCTGAATCGGTACATTACTACACGCATTTGGTTGGCAGTTTGTCATACCCCATCTACCTCCACACCCATCCCACCCCACACGCACAACGGTATTGCAGGAGCAATGCTATTTTGCTGCATTTGACTTGCCAACGATGCAACAGACAATTCATAAAGCAAGTCACGAAATTTCCGTTCACCCACTTCCGGCTGCTGTCTTCATATAGCGCATATGACTCAATACATGATGAATATAACTTTTTTTTTCACCTTCACCTTCACCTTTCACCTTTCACCTCTCACATCTCCTTGCGATGAGGGTCTGTCGCATAACACACTTCCAAATGGCGATTTTTGTAAAATCAGGTCCTGTAAGATGTAGTATCGTAAAAGTGAAACAGAAGGAAAAAACAGAACATATTCACTACATGAATCCAAACTCAGGATTTTAACATCCATGTTCTCCCATAGCTTTGTTCTGAGCAATGCCCTTTACAGAATTGACGTATTTTAAGACATTTTGCATTCTTCAGTTTCATCACGCGCGTTTTCCCATACTTTTGTCCTGAGTCATGTCCATTATAAAACTGACGTAGATAAAGCTGTATGCATTCTTAGTTTATGTCATGTGCATCCTCCCATACCCTTGTACTGAATCATGTCCATTATAAGACTGACTCTGCTTTGTAAAGTCTTCCGTAGTCTTGGATTTTGACACGCGCTTTCATAGCCCTATCCCGAGACATATCCATACAAAGATTTTCGCATTTTTAGGCTTTGGTTTCTTGGATGTTGTCACTCGCATCCTTCCATAACTTGCCCAAGGCCACGTCCTTACACTACTGACAGACCTTCTCGGAATAGCGCAGCATCGGAGTGTGGGGGTGGGGGGTGTCTTTCAAGTGTTCGTTGAACTGACGAATTGGAGGTTTAAGACGACACAGAAGTCCCCACTTAACGGTGTAACGTTATCAATGTTGTCAGGCAACACAATACTTTTAGAGTCATTAACTTGCGAGCATTACTACAGCACATTGCATAGTGCATGTGCGCGCGTGTGTGGATGACGTCATCGAAAGTGCATGTCAAGCCCTACTTTCTTCGACAGGGTTGGACAGGTTCGAAAGTAAAAATTAAAAAAAATATTGACTGCATTAAGGTTAACTAATCGAAATGTAATGCACCTTTAGCTGGGCAGTTCTGCTTTTCAAAACCTGTGAACCTAATTTCCGTAGATTTAAAATAGTCTACAGATAGCAGTACTGATAAGTGTGCTCTTGATGGCTTCTTTGCAAGTGTTTCAAAAGTGGAATTATCAATTTTGCACCTTTGTTTTAATTTCTCCGTTTATTAAATAGAGAAGGCCCCTACGCCGGAGTTCGTTTTTTTTTTCCTTCTTCAAGTCGATTTTCGCCCCCGCCGACGCCTTTAGCGGATTGTAGCGACAGTGTTTGTCGTGTATTTAACCATTCTATGCATAAAAATCATTAAACAAACATTTATTTTCACTAAATAGTGTCGAACAGAGCACCGAAACTACGACTTTCGCACCGTAAGGCGATTTTAAATTAAAGTAGTGTCTATATAGACAGAACACCGTAAGGCGATTTTAAATTAAAATAGTGTCTATATAGACAGAACACCGTAAGGCGATTTTAAATTAAAATAGTGTCTATATAGACAGAACACCGTAAGGCGATTTTAAATTAAAATAGTGTAGTGTCTATATAGACAGAACACCGTAAGGCGATTTTAAATTAAAATAGTGTCTATATAGACAGAACACCGTAAGGCGATTTTAAATTAAAATAGTGTAGTGTCTATATAGACAGAACACCGTAAGGCGATTTTAAATTAAAATAGTGTCTATATAGACAGAACACCGTAAGGCGATTTTAAATTAAAATAGTGTCTATATAGACAGAACACCGTAAGGCGATTTTAAATTAAAGTAGGGTCTATATAGACAGAACACCGTAAGGCGATTTTAAATTAAAGTAGGGTCTATATAGACAGAACACCGTAATTTCGAATCCGCCGTAACTCGGGGACCTCATGATAATGTAATAACACATAAACATTCATACTCTCTCTATATATTATATAAGTATACACATACACACACACACACACGAGCGCTTTTTTCTTCCACTCAGCAAATTTCACAATTAAAAGAAAAGAGATTTATGATTTTTTTCTTTTATTCATTCTCCATCGCTTCTGTTTGTCTTTCAATTTCTTCCCCTCTCTCTCTCTCTCTTACACACACACACACACACACACACACACACACACACACACTTAACGGTTTCTAGACGTATGTGTCCCTGGTGAACAATAAGCGAAAAATACTGTGGAAAACATTTCGAAGAAAACCATTGAACCGTTCAGTATGTCACGTCCCAAGGTACGGTACTGTCCGATATGTCTCGCGTCACAAACTGCAAAGAAATACAGTAGATGGTATAAACTATAAAGTGACTATACCAATCCATCAAAGAGGTCACAGTGTGAATGCAAAGAAATACAGTAGATGGTATAAACTATAAAGTGACTATACCAATCCATCAAAGAGGTCACAGTGTGAATGCAAAGAAATACAGTAGATGGTATAAACTATAAAGTGACTATACCAATCCATCAAAGAGGTCACAGTGTGAATGCAAGAATATAGAAGGATTATGATTGTTCCAGGGAACGGTAATATTTTTGTGTTGACTTCACGAGAATAAGTGAAATGTTTTATTAACTAGAATGTTAAGAGATTTTGTTATTTCTCAGTAATGATTATAAATATGCAGGAATTGTATTTATTTTGTAACCCGAAATTATATTTCTTCTATTGTTTCTATTATTACTATTTTGTCATCTTTATCCATTATCTTAATTAATTCTTTCGAAACGTCCGTTAATTGGGATCGGCTTTGGGGCGAGCCATATATGGATGGATGATTGCCAGTTAATTAAGTGGGAGAGATAGCGTCGCCCCTCCTAGAAGGTGACGTCACTAATTTACTTGTCGCTGCATTGAACGAATTGCCCCATAAAAATTTAACTGTAGGACTCAGTAGAGTGGCTGAAAGAGTAAGTTAGGCCATAGCCTGTCATCAAGTATTAAAACTAGATTCATAATTAATAAGTCGGATAATTAATGTTGTAATTGTTAAAATAATTCCACATGTGACACAGTAAGAAAATTCAGTTTCTGGATAATATTTGTTACCCTTCGAATCTACCTTGATACAGTTTTTGTTTTCCATTTCTCTATGTTTTGTAACTGTCCATTGTCAAGTGTCTGGCCGAACAACACATTAATTTGGCGTGAATTTTGAATCTTGCTGCTACTGTGACGACGACAACGGGTGACGATGGTGAATATAACGATTATTGACAGGGGGCTTAATGCATGTTGATTTCCAAAGCTAAACAGTTATCGTTAAGCAAGTGTCAAGACGACCCCCGTTTGGAAGATCGTTTCCTATTGAAAGTTGTGCTAACACAACTATCCCTGAGAACACAACTGCCCCTGCGAGGCTAGAAGCACGCCCACATATATACGCACACCCATCCACCCACCCTACCACACGCACAAAATTAACAGGAACACATCTTGTCATGCATCACTCTTTATGTAATTGAACAGAAAACTGCAAGAAAAGAAAAACTATGTCGTTAAATTTATTTTTAAATTTCTCGCACTTTAATTTACAGTGTCGTTTCCATGGGTACACGTTCTCGCAAGGTAAATCTGGACACAAACAAGTGTCAGGTCGGCGGGAGTGGGGAGTGGGGAGGGTGAATAGATTTCGTCCGAAAACTGCGGATAACTGTTGGAGAGGTGGTGGGGGTGGGGGTCTGGTGCTCCGATCATTAGTTTTTTAGTTTCAAGTTGAAAGCTGGCGAGAACTTTTGTCGGAAACCCCGGATTGATTTTTAAGGACGTTGCAAAAGAAGAGAAAGGAAGGGGTGGGGTGGAAAAGGAATGACCTAATTGCTTGCTAATATCAGACGTTTTTTCTCTGACCTTAGAAAGAGCACGTTCATAAAATTAAAAAGACTGGATGCGACATAAGTCGAAGCACTTTTGCGGGGCACGTTCCAACGAGGGGCTAGTGTTAGCTCTTGAGAGAAGGCATGTTTACTCGCGGGGCACGTTCATATGGGGAGCTAGAGTTAAGGCTATAAAGAATGCGCGTTTGCTCGATGGGCACGTTCAAATGGGGAGCTAGATTTAGAACTAGAAAAAAGGCGTGTTTACTTGCGGGGCACGTTCATATGGGAAACTAGAGAAGATTATAGCGTGTTATTATGTGCTTTGCCAAATAATTGTGAAAAAGTTCGAAATTTTGTTTATGGCTTTCTTCAGAAGCATTGTCATATCCATTAGTCTCTTTGTTTCTCTTTGTATCTCTCTAAATGTCTGACGTCGTAAATATATGTTTACAGATGTCCTACTTACATTGTCTGGTCATTAGTTTATGTCAGGGGTGCACAAACGTTTTAGGCCAGAGGGCCACATTTCCAATTGATAGTGCATGGAGGGCCGCAAGTCAGATTGCACATGGATGGCTCAGTAGAAAAAGAACAACACAAATAATGAAATAATGTCTTTACATTCGTTTTTGCCTTATTAACCTAGATTTAGTCTTTATTAGTGAGAAGGGTGAGCCTGAATGTTGTTAACTTTGTCAATATTTGGTTCGAGTTTTATAGTCGCCAGCCTCAAAATCGAACACAGAGATTGTTGTCGGTCAAATTCGATCTCAGCTTGTTCTCGTTCATGTTCATTACTGAAAACGTTTGTTCACACAAGTATGTGCTGCCGAATTCTGACAACAACTTGCAAGCCAAGTCCTTGACATTTCTGTATGTGCTCGAGCTGAGACTTCCATAAAATGTTAAAATGTTGTTCTGCTGAAAAGATGACTTCAGTTCAGGTGAACATTGAAGATCAATGACCTCCAGATGACAGTGATCAGGCACGGACTCTACACTACATGAGAAAGGATCGCGAATGAAGTTGAATAAGTCCTTGTGCTCCTTGAAGGCATCAAAGCGTTCAGTAAATTCCTTCAGCAATGTTTCACAATTGCAATGGTATCTGCTGAAGTTACATTGGTACTCCTGAAAAGCTGAACAAATCGGAAAATGACAAAGATTTCCAGCTTGCAGATTCGAACAGAAGAGCCTCAACTTCAACGTGAAGGACTGCAGTTCCTTGTACATATCAAAGATAAAGTGATCTTTGCCTTGGAGACGCTGGTTGAATCTATTCAAGTGATCTGTCATGTCTGTCAGAAATGCCAAGTCTGCCAACCACTGTTTGTCAGTAAACACAGCCGTGTCTTTGCCTTTGACAGTAAGGAATTCACAAATTTCCGTTTGCAACTCAACAAACCGTTTTAATACCTCGACTCAGCCACCTGACATCTGTGTGATACGGAATGTCTCGATATTCTGCCTCAATGTCTTCAAGAAATGATCTGAACTGTCGATGGTTAAGTCCTCTGGATCGTATGAAGTTCACAGAATTAAAAACGAATTTCATGACATTGTCAAATTTCAAGATTCGTGCACAATGCAATTCCTGATGAATTATGCAATGGTACATGTGGACACTATCTGTTGAAATTCCAAGCCCCTGCAAATGTGACAGCAAATGAGCAACAAATCCTGATGCTCTTCCAGTCATAGCAGGCGCACCATCCGTGGTAATGCTGGCTAGCTTTGGCCACTGGACGTTAAGGTTTCCAAGAACGGAAGTCACTCCTCAAAAAATATCTTCACCAGTTGTCCGCCCATGTAGTGAAGCCATACCGGCTAATTCTTGAGTTATTTCAAAGTTCTCATCCACTGCACGCACAAAACCCAGCAGTTGTGCTATGTCAACGTTGTCAGAGCTCTCGTCCAAAACAATTGAAAAGTACTTACAGTTAGCAAGTCTTTCACACAACTGTTCACAAACGTCTGTTGCCAAGTCTTTGACTGGGGGCGTTGAATGGCCTTGAATGGTCGTCCCTGAGAGTGGGACTTTGTTGAAAAGGTCCGCCTTTTCAGGACATATTTCTGTGCAAACAGCTTGGATGCAGTCTTGAAGTCACCGTCAGTAAATGGCCCTGATGATTTGGCAACAATATGTGCTACTTTGCAACTTGCACGAGCAAAATACTTGTTTTCTTCAGACTTTTTTGTGAAGAAATGTTGCTGTGCTGACAGACCTTTTAAAAGTTGCTCAATTTTGTTGTTTCTTGCAGCGCCTTTTAAGTCATCAAAAGTCGCAGCGTGCTTTGTTTTGTAATGCCGCCTGCAGTTGAAGTCCTTCATCACAGTAACAGACTCACAACAAATTAAGCACATAGCTGCTCCATTAAAATGCGCATAAAGTATTTAGCTGTCCACTCTTCTTTAAACTGACGATTTTCGTCTTCAATTTTACAGGTTTCGATATATTTACAAAGGGCAGTAGTTTAAAAACAACTTCACTTGACATGGAAACTGTGTAATTAATTCACTACATTCCAACCAGACATACACACTGACTGCACCCTTCCTTCCCCCGCATCACCTCACCCCATCCCTAGACTGAACTTTGGCTGGCAGGCTGCCGGCTTGGGTCTAGATGAGGATGCTCTTTCTAATGCTATTTGATGTCACCATACATCAAAGATGCTCAGATACTACTATAGCCTTTGATCAGCTGAAGTGAACAATGTGCCCAATACACAGAGCTCTCACCTCAATACCGCATCCAGCGTTTGTTTTCAACACAGCACAAGATGCATGCACGGGAAAGCAGACCACTGTTCTATTCCCTTGTTCATATTAATGTTAAAAGCTCCTTGCATAATGGTAATATCCTAAAGTCTTCTGGGGGCCGCATGCGGCCCGCGGGCCGCGGTTTGTGCACCCCTGGTTTATGTTATATTAGAAACACTTAATCGACCAACATTCAAAACCACAACTAAGTCTCTCTCGCTCTCTCTCTCTCTCTCTCTCTCTCTCTCTCTCTCTCTCTCTCTCTCTCTCTCTCTCTCTCTCTCTCACGCACACAATTGCACACAGAAAAGCCACAACATACCCTGGGAAAGTACTGCTGATCCATATACTGTAACAGACAACCCCAATTTACAAACTTTCGATCAGCCTCCACGACAGCGTAAAACATCATTATGATTCGTGCAAAGAAAATGCTTTATCGCTGTCCATTTGCAAATAACAGCATCTCCCATCTATAGGAAGCTCCACACAGCCGTATACCCTTCCACAACTGACAGAGATTATGTAAGATTGTGGTTCAAACAGAGTCAATTGCCCTTCAGAATAAATGTGAAGTCCAGGGTTTCATTGCCAGGAAAGGCAGATAGATGTTTATATTCGACGTGAAAGGCAAACGAAATATTTTTTACAGCAACTTTACATATGAAAATAGCCCCCACATCTTTCTTTCTTTGTCTTGGTGTACACAAAAATAATATATGACTCAGTTTCCATTTTTGCTATTTTTCAGCAGAATATTTGCCACATCCTTTACGACAACACAATGCTCATCACGCATTTTACGACGCACAATTTTTGTCACGCATTTTATAACACACAATGGTTGTCACGCATTTTACGACGCACAATGTTAGTCACGCATTTTATGACGCACAATGTTTGTCAGGCACTTTATAACAACACTATGCTTGTCAAGCACTTTATAACAACACACAATGTTTGTCAAGCACTTTATAACAAAACACAATGTTTGTCACACATTTTACAACACACAATGCTTGTCAAGCACTTTACTGCTGAGTGGCGCTGGGCGTGCGGAAGTAGAAGTTTGTTGGTATGTATAAAGCAAATTGCTTTACAACAGTAATTAATTTATGTATCCTTTCTAACCGCCAACCAAAAACAGAATGTTTTTGATTTAGCTCAACTATAAGTAGTTTATATTCCCTTTTATTATGTGACATTAAGTAGTAGTAGTAGTAGCAATAGTAGTAGTACACCATGAACTCTTATGTACTCCCATTAGCACGGCCCCAATTTACCTAAACTAGATTAGCAAGGGACTAAGTAATTACAACTTGCATGATTTGGAAAGATTTTATATTAACATACATATTGTGACACTCGTGTTTCAGGGAGAAGTATATTTTTTTAAAAGAAATTAATTATTTTGCCCTGCGTTTTCTTCTGTACTTTGAAAAAAGATTTTCGTGTATTGAATTCCAAGGTCAGATTAAAACCTCTGACTAGAACAACGACATAACATACCTACACCCATCCACCCAGCCAATGGCACGTGTATCATTGATAGATATGTAAACAGTCTTTTCATCAGACAGCATAGATAGGTAAGCAGAGCTAGTCGGATTCCGTTAGATTCACGTCAGTCAAACGGTCAAAGTTCGAACCACTATGCGTTAGACCAGCGTAAACACCCTTTCCTCTCCCCTCCCTCTCCCCAAGGTCGAATTTGCAAAGAAAGCAAAACAGCACATTTTTGTGTATTCTCATTGAAGTGTTCGCTTGTAAGCATGCGTCATAAAAACCCAAAATAATGGATGACTAAGAGAATAAGTGAGAGGGAAAATTGCATACAAGATTTGTTAAAGTTCAAAATAGCTTGTGTTCCTTTCAACTTTAAAACCCTACAAATTATTAAATGAAGACTGTCAGGCAGTTTGCTCGCGGCAAATCAGAAGGGAATGTTGCTTGTCTGATTTTTTTAACATTTCGATGTGTATAATTGCCGAAGGTTGTCCATTTGGGGGAAACCTTTAACTATTCATTTGTGTCTAAGTTGTCACTCGAGAAGCTTGATTGACGGCATTAAAAACATATATATTATATATTTTTACCTTTGAATTTTAATCTGGTGTGATTTTGGGATTTCACCTGGGATCCAGTGTCAGGATCCAGGTACAGGCGGTTGCAGCCAGCATTCAACAAGAGGATTACTTGTAACAAGAGGAGAGGGTGTAATACTGTGAATTACGACATAAAGAGTTGCAGATGAACTTTCTTTGTAATCACTTGTGCTCTGTGTCGCAGGAGGCAGGTTGTGTAGCCAGTAGAGTTGCGCTGGTCTCTTCATGACTGTGGATCAAAAGAGTGATTCACAGAAAGAGAAAAAGAACATTCAGTTTGTATTTTTATATCTGGAAAGGATTATGTTTTATGTGTCCATGTTTAAACTGAGAATTCCATGAACTAAAATCATTATCATCAAGCCTGCTGTTGAAGTAACAAATAGTGACAGTTTTATTTTTTTTCTACTCAACTGGCTTTTTTTCTCTCGTGTTTTGTTACGATGAGATTGTATAATCGTTCTTCACTTCACTTTCTATGCATCGACCTAATTAATATTTATACATTATATTAAATTTGTCAGCGTGGACATCTTGCAAATTCTGCCTGAGAAAAGATATTATCTAAACTTTATAAATTTAGCTATTTCTTTATAAGGGTCAACTAGACAAGACAATCTAGCCAGAAAGATTTTAAGTACTTAGAGCTGAACTTCTTGTAAACAGAGAATTGTTTTCGAAATTGCGGGTAATCTACTTGTGATTCATAAAAGTCCATTTGTTTAAAAGTCTCAATGCATGTCATTTATATTCGTTGAGCAAGTGAGAGTTCTGATCCGTAAATATTGAGCAAGCGAGAGTTCTGTAAATATTGAGCAAGTGAGAGTTCTGATCTGTAAATATTGAGCAAGTGAGAGTTCTGATCTATAAATATTGAGCAAGTGAGAGTTCTGATCTGTAAATATTGGATGATACGTGTGAAAAACATCTAGCGAGACCCGTTAACATCTTTATTAATTTTTTTAAATAAATGTATGCAAATTTGCTGTGGTAACATATATTCGTCTAAAGGTAGGGGCGGAAAATAAATAAGTATAAAGCCAGCTTATATTCTAGTATTTGTTTTCTAGACTTAGATAAAAGAACTCACGTGTGATGGTCAATATCTGACTGGTCCATAAGAACAAGATCCGATCAGATATTGCACCAAAACACACGATGTTTCTCAGAAATATATTAGGCTTGCCTGAGATAAATCTCTCCAGTAGAGAAAATACTTACTTAGGGATAGATAGATAGACAGACAGACAGACAGACAGACAGATAGATAGATAGATAGATAGATAGATAGATAAATAGATAGAAAGGCAGACAGATAGATACTTATTTTAGTTAGAAGTGAATGACCGTCACATATATTAGAATGAAAGAACATTGTAAATTTATATCTTTACCATTTTGTTATTTTGCACTAGTAAATTACATTACACTGTGGGGTGTTTTTTGAAGTGCAAAAAGTATTTCCTGCAAAATATTACACGTGACAAAAAGATATGTATAGAGCATTCACTATCATTGCCAATAAGATATCTTTGTGTGTGTGTGTGTGTGTGTGTGTGTGTGTGTGTGTGTGTGTGTGTGAGAGAGAGAGAGAGAGAGAGAGAGAAGACGGTGATAAGACCAATATAAAAACATATACTGGTTGTCTACCAATGACTGTGCTGATGACAGACTAGCAAGAAATCTCTAAGGAATTCTCTGGCACTTTTTGAACTGATGCATTGAACTAAGGCGGTCTGTTTGATCCATCAATGGAACACAGTCAGGAGCATCAAATCTGCGCTCGGGGTGGGTGGGATGGGGGTGGGGTAGGGGTGAGGTGGGGTAGGTGGATGTGGATAGCTGTTTGTGGGTGAGAACTCCAAATTGTGCAGCATCGGATACAGGAAACAAAATCTCGAAAAGGGCGATCACAAACTTCGTAGTTTATTATGTAAACATGAAAACAAAGGATAATTTGCAACCTAGATAATTGTTTTAACTTTTAAACTACTAATTAGTGAAATGGATAACCGACACGTTTCTTCTTTTAACATTTGAATTATAACTTTATTAATACTGCTTGTTAATTAAATTCAAATAATGAAAATTGCAGCATTCTTTCATTATTACAATACGGAAGTTCTTACGACTCATCTCTTATGTGTTGGTTCGCCTTTATTTGTTTCTGTCTTTGTTTCTGTGTGTGTGTGTGTTTGTTGACGAGTCAGTTACGATATTCGCATGCATTTTTGGTGGTTAATTCTCAATGAAAATTAATAAGTCATAAAATTGCGGATATGTGTGTTTCTTTGTGTCAGATAGGCATTTTTAAAGTGAAGATGGCCGTTTTAAGGATAAGTAAATTATATTAATTTATAATGTCATTTTCTTATGCTCCAAAGTCAATACTGACCGGACACACTACCCCCTTATTAAGACATTTCACATTCACATTACGTCATTACGTCCGACTTTGTTACATCATACAGCCCCCACTTGCATGCCTGATATTTCTTTCAACTTTAATACATGGACGTGCGAAATGTAGAAAGTTTAACAAAACTCTCAGAGTAAATGAAATGGATAAGTCGTGTGAACAATATTCAGCAGAAAAGGAATCAATTATACACAATACATCACAATCGGCAACAAAATATATTTATATAGAGAATGTAAATCTACAGAGTTCTAAACAATAATTGCAACACTAAATTAGTGTCAAATTAAAGTCATATTTTACATTCCTAGGAATCGACTTTGTAAATGTTCGGGTTTGTTTTTTTTATCGTCCATCTAATATAGAAAACAATCATCACATAGCTGTTCTCAGTTATAAGTGAGATACAATCAACTTTCTACATATAATCAGTTTAGTATTATGATATATATATACCTTTATATTATTACAGTTGGATTCAAGCACATTATTTGTCTTTATCTCATTAATGTCTAATTCTCTCTCTCTCTCTAATGGTGGTGAACGCTAGTCTCTCCTAGCCTCCCGGCAAAGAGGATTATACAACAGACATTAAAGATTCTTCAAATATTAATCTTAGTTACTCCCGAGTTAAAGACTAAATTTTCGCCGGGGGATGGAGGGGGCGGGGGTGGAGACATATCTTCCTAAATATCAGTGCTTGCTCTTAAATAATCTCTTGGTTCTAGCACCCATCCCACAAAAGGACACAGATCACGACACTGACAGACAATGAAACACTGATACAGACTATAGCATGGGAAGATTACAAGATGTGACCTCAAGGACAATGAAACACTGATACAGACTATAGCATGGGAAGATTACAAGATGTGACCTCAAGGACAAAAGGGAAAAAATTCACGAGTTGAAGAACGCAATAGAAAATACGAACCAGTATACAGAAGATGTAGTGTAATCTCTTAAAGTAATGATAAATTTAATAAAGGTTAAAAAGTATGGAATATACAAAGTGTGGAATGAAACAATATAGAGACGCAATCCAAATAGATTTTAAAAGTTAATTGTGAATAACATGCATTGAAGGAAGTCACATAATGATTAATGATTCTAGAAATAATCTGTCAAGACATGCTGTCAAGTCAGAGTGATTCTGATATAAAATGAAATCTTCTAATGTCATGGACGACTACATATAAGTAAATGTTTCGAGTCTTATTATTCTGCCATTAGTTATCTTAAGCAAATTAATGAAATCGACTACTAAGTTACACGTTTAACAAACGTTAGACCTAGAATAAGAATAATACACAAGACACATACATTGACTAATCTTAACTGCAATCTATAGCAACCTAAAACTCAAGAAAAGTGACACACACAATGACACACAAAAGCTGCCGATATAGACGCACACAATTATTAATTATTTAAGTACAATCAATAATTCTCAGCAAGAAAAGTGACACACACAATGACACACAAAACCTGCCGATATAGACGCACACAATTATTATTTAAGTACAATCAATAATTCTCAGGGGTCGGAGAACGTTTTCGGGTATTACCCAAAATCTATTTGTATTAAATGAAATTATCCCCAGACTTCAAAGTAAACAAAAAGAAACAAAGAATAATTGCTCTCGAAGTCAAGAAGTAATAACAGACTTAAAAAACCACACATGCTATCATAAGAATAGCACACATACAAAATTAATAAAAAGGATTAAAGAACTAAAGAATTTCATTTGAAATCTCCACTTCAGGTTTTGGTAAAATGGAGCTGTTTCATATTTGATAAACAACATCCAAATCAGGGCTTTTTTATATTAAAGCAACATAGATTCTGTCTTTAGGGTCCGACTGATTTCTGTACTTTGTTTTCAAGTTCAGAAGGGGAGAAAATCCTGTTCACAAAGATAGGTTGTTGCAGAAGGCAGAACCATTTTTGTCGCTTCTCCATGTGCAATTTTAAAAGCCTTTGCAGTTTTTGAAATCCCAAAAGATGAGAGATTTGTCTTGTTCTGAAATTCCACGCGTGCTTCACAGTTGGAGCGAAGTTCAAGAAGTGCCTCTGCTAATACTTTAGGCTCTTCAGGTACATCAGCACGTTCACAAGTTGAAGAGATTTACAACCCAACTGTGAGTATGAGAATCAAGCTCTAGGAAGTAATCAGAAAACTGCCTTTGTAGTTTGGACAGATGCCTTGTAACTGTATCCTTAATGTCACAAAGACTGAGATCTTCACAATCTTCCAAAAACTCTGCAAGCTTTGGAAAGGCGGCCATCTTGTCTTGTTCCTCTTCCCGGTTCCAGTACAGAAGTTTTGATCCAAATACTGAAATCTTTTCTCTTGATGAAAAGACATTGCTGTTTTTCCCTTGCAATTCCTTGTTCAATGAATTCAGATGCCTAACGATGTCAGATGTGTGAGATGTGCAAGCCAAGTGGAGGTAGGTTCACAACTTATCTGCAAGGGCATATTTTTGATCCACTAGAAAGATTTTTAGTCCAGATCTGAGAGACCACACTGGATTTAGAACATTTTCAAACGAAAGCAACCTCACTTCAGTATGAAAAAGGAGGCCTGAATATTCAGCCTACCTATCCTCACACCTCACTTCAGTATGAAAAAGGAGGCCTGAATATTCAGCCTACCCATCTTCACACCTCACTTCAGTATGGAAAAGGAGGCCTGAATATTCAGCCTACCCATCCTCACACCTCACTTCAGTATGGAAAAGGAGGCCTGAATATTCAGCCTTCCCATCCTTACATAAATCACAAAATAGCCGCGTATTTAATGCATACTCTTTGACAGCATTGACAATCTTGATTACGCCACTCATGACAATTTGCAATTCAGGTAGAACTGCTTCACAAGCAATACCTTGCGATGGATCATACAGGAGTAACTTAAATATATAAATTCTGGTTTTGGGGGGCCAAAGCCGAAAAGCCATAACACGACTGTTGGAGCTCCACCAACTGGCATGCCATTACAATCAATACTTGATCTTTTGAAGTATACACAAACCTTCAAAGAGCTCTTAACTCAAGAGAAGAACAGAATAAACATTTCTACTTCAATTGCATCAGATCTCTGTATCGAACTGTATCACTGTCAGCTGCGAATTTCTACTGACACCTGTCGTCTCATCAAATTACTACTGACACCTATAGTTTCATCAAGTTACTACTGACACCTGTAGTTTCATCAAATTACTACTGACATCCGTAGTCTCATCAAGTTGAATAGCAAAATGTTTGCTCCCTTTGACTGAAGAAATCACCTGTTTCTTCACATTTTCTGCTAAGATGGAAATTCTCTCTTTTACGACTCTTGCAGACAGAGGCACTGAACTCACCAGCTGCATGGTTCTGGGAACACGTGTTTTCTGCCATTTTTTTTACAGCTGGAGGTTTGACTAATTCTTCACCAATAGTATGTGGCTTCTTGTTTCGGGCAATCAACCAGGCCACTTCAAAGCTAGCTCTTGGTGCTGAACGTTGATCAAATATATCTCTTAAGTTGCTTTCCAATCTCTGCCTTTTGATAGTTCTTTCCAAATTCTCAAACTATCCCCACGCCATTAAAATATAATAGAAATCCCTAGTTAATTTACCTGTCCTGTTCTTATGAGACCCGAATCATGCCCATGTCTAATTTCACCTTTCTTCTGGTTAGCACCTTTTAAATACATATATATTTTTATGGTTTCATCATCCACTTTCAGTCATAGCAACTAATTCCCACAGAGTTCATTCAGTATTTTTCTTTTGTACACATTCACTTGAGTCACCCAGCTAAATCCATTTTCCCTAACTATGTAATGACATAATGCTTCATATGTTGTGCTATCTACAACTTGCATAACCTTGAACTTCACCCACATATACCCTTCTCACTTGAACATCGCTAAGGTAAAATTCATTAAATTAAATTCCATGCATGAAATTAACATTTATAATAATTATAATTAGCATTACCAATTGAAAATATTTTACTTATGAAAATATTTATCGCCGTGTGTATGTGTATTTGTGCGTGTTTTGGGAGGGTTAGGGGCTATTTGTGTGTTTACCTTAAACAATAAAGTTTTGAAAAGTTTATATGAAAAAGAAATATACAAAGACTTGCTTATACAACTGCTGGTAATTTTTCTTTTCTGGAAATGTTTCTCTGGTCATCCATATCCAGCAATGACATTTCAACTCCCCTTTAATTTGTTTCTATGGTCATCTAACTCCAGTGATGACATTTTGTCTTACTTTTAATGTTTTTTCTTTCATAATCAATCAAATGATGATTTTCTTTCTCCGCTGGTTTCTTTGGTCCTGCAATTCCAATTAATAATATTTAGTTTCTTTGGAAAATGTCTTTTGTGACATTCAGACTTTCAGGTATTCTTTCTGTAAATGTTTCCTTTTGGCATTCAACTCACGTTTCTTGTTTACTTTAAGAAAGTCACTCTTCCTCTCTCTAAATGTGAAATATATCTTTTATATAAATATAAAATTAATCTACGTTGTTTAGAGTCATTGTATATACGTATTCAGTCAGGACGATAATTGATTCGTTGTATCCTAAGGATTCCAAAAGATGCACTGCATATTCCCTCTTCTATAAAGGGCTATAAGTGTTGAGCATATAGTGTGTCTGTGTGTGTGTTTGTGTGTGTGTGTGTGTGTGTGTGTGTGTGTGTGTGTGTACGCACGCACGTGTGAGTGAGAGAGAGTTGTGCACGTGTGTTTTATGTGTGCGTTCTGTATCAATGAGTTTGTAGGAGTTGGTAAGTGTATGGGTTAGTGTCGTGTGTTATGTGTATGTGTGTGCTAGTGTTAAAGTTTTGTTTGTGCTAGTTGTGTGAGTGGTTAAGCTGTTGTGCGAGTCGTGCTCGTAAGTTCTTTATTGCATGTTTTCATGTGTGGACTGGTGTGTGCATGATATTTGTACTTTACTTCTAATTAGAAAATATCTATCGTAACCAGGTGCACATCAAGAAAATGTATTTAAATATTGAAGTACGAATAAAACCACAAAGAAATTATCTAGAAATCTTGTAAATAACCTTGCGGACAGCGCGTCCATTTAAATATAACACTTTTAATCATAATTGTATAACGTCAGTAATTGATTTCACTCTCTTTTCATCATTTTTCCTGAAATATTCGAAGACTGCTTTGACGCTTTTGCTAGACCAGAGCAAGACTGTGTGAAGGTGATTGTGTGTCCAGAAATACAGTTCGGTTTCGCTAGACCAGAACAAGACTGTCTGAAGGTGACTTTATGTCCAGAAATACAGTTAAGCTTCGTTAGGCTAGAAGAAGACGTCTGAAGGGGAAATATGGCATGAAATATAGTTGGATTTTCTCTGATTACTGTTCTTGCCTGTTATGCTCCATACCCACCCTTGGGGCAAAACTGTCGGGCCGGCATCCGACCAGAGAAAATGATTATTTATCATTCTTCGAGGACCTTCTTTCCAATTCCCTAAGATGTCGTCCGGTCGCAAATTATGTTCACGCTGATTTTCTCCTGGCTTTCTTTCTCAAGTGTTTCTCGCTCTAGTTTTGTGTTGCTCTGGTGTTTCTTGCTTTAGCTTTGTGTTGCTCTGGTGTTTCTCGCTCTAGCTTTGTGTTGCTCTGATGTTTCTCGCTTTAGCTTTGTGTTGCTCTGGTGTTTCTCGCTCTAGCTTTGTGTTGCTCTGGTGTTTCTCGCTTTAGCTTTGTGTTGCTCTGATGTTTCTCGCTTTAGCTTTGTGTTGCTCTGGTGTTTCTCGCTTTAGCTTTGTGTTGCTCTGGTGTTTCTCGCTTTAGCTTTGTGTTGCTCTGGTGTTTCTCGCTTTAGCTTTGTGTTGCTCTGATGTTTCTCACACTAGTTTTGTTGCTCTGGTGTTTCTCTTTCTGTTGTTTCTCGATCTGGCGTTTCTTGTTCCGGTGCTTCCGAGGCCGATTGAGGGAGCATAATGGGTGTATTTCATAGGTTTTAACTTCTATGACAGGCTTAAGTATATTTATAGCTGGCTTCATTATTATTTTTTTTATATTTAGGCTTTATTAATTTACTTCATCCAATTTATTATTAATTCTTCAGAAGGTTCTATTCATCTCTATATCTGGCTTTCTTCATTTCTTCTCGAGGCTTTAATATTTTTTAAAGCTAGGTTTTATTAACTTCTGTAGTTCGTTTTATTAAATTATATCATTAGATTTATTAACTTATCATTACTTGTTTTATGCTCAAAATCGGTATGATGACGCTTCGATATAATCAAACTTTGGATTTCTTACCCGTAATGAAGAGTGTAAAAATTGAAAAGTTATAAGATGCATGTTCATGTCATAATATTTTTTTTGTTGTTGCCAAACCTACCACCAACACTCGATGTAACATTATCTATAATGAACATAATCATCATCACTGTCATTTTCATTACCATAATTAATCATTTTAATCTACATAATCACAATAGCAGCAGCACTAGTAACAGTGTCCTGATTGCTGTTTATTTTCTTCGTCTTCTCTCTCTCTCTCTCTCTCTCTCCGTATTTCTCTCTCTCTCCATCTCATATATATGTGTGTGTGTGTGTGTGTGCGCGTATTTGTGTATGTGTATGTGCATGTGTGTGTTTGTATGTTTGCGTACGCGCGCGTGTGTTTGTGTTTTTTTTGTGCGTTTGTTTGTGGTGTTAGTGCATGTGCTTTGTTCAAATATACGTTAACCCAAATATTAATAGACAACATACACAATGACCACGAAATACACATAACACGTACATAATGACCACGAAATACACATAACACGTACATAATGACCACGAAATACACATAACACGTACACAATGACCACGAAATACACATAACACGTACACAATGACGTCTTATACATACGGCACTTGCTCTTACGGTCACTGGCTAAGTGCTGTGCAGTCGCAGTCTTCTACGAAAGCAATTAAAACTCTGCTTATTGGCGCCCAAACGGCTTCTTCCCCCCAAAAAAAAAAGAAAAAAAAGAAAAAAAAGAAGAACTTTTCTGTGTCCTTTTTCTTAAGCCATCCGTTTCAAAAGTTCTTGAAACCACTGACAATTGCAACTGTTGTGTCTCGGAATGCTGCTGGTTAGAAAAGGAAACAGTATGGATTTATCATGAACTGCTAAAAAAATACTCTCCCGAATCTTAGACCTACGTACGAAATACTGACCATAACAGTTGTTTAACGAAAACACTAAGCATTACACCTACATAATAAATAGTTCGCCTCACCCATACTGAAGAATACCTAACTCTACATCTAGATGAGAAGATCAAAGAATATTTTGGGTCAATATTAGTACTACAGAACAGATACAGTTTAAAATTTAAAAAAAATTAATGGAGTACTTGAGCTGACACAAGAAAAGAACGCTGAAGAGTATGAATTAGGGTGTAGGTCAACATTAACCATTTACGCTAAGCTCCAGAGACAACTAAATGCTTCACAGGGCGATTTATCGCGCCTGTTCGGTTGCCAGAGCAATATTTCCTACTATCGTGACATCTATCGATTCTGTTAATGCTCTGCTGCCAGTGTCACTGAAGATCACTAAAGGTCTTCGTTTGGCAGTTATTTTTGGTAAACAAATTTGAAATTTCTGCCATATCTGCAGTACCCAAAATATCTATTTTTACCGCGGGGATTTTAAACCAAAAAGGGTTCTTCTGGTGCAAGAGGCAATTAGAAAAGTATTGGTGTTTTTGTTTTTTGCCTCAAAGTCAACTGCTACTCAAGATGATGACGACAACGACGATTATAATGATATTACTAATGTTTTGTTATCGACATCCTGTTGTGCGTGTGCTACTACAAAAGCTGATGATGAGGGCTATGCTGCTGCTGATAATGATGACGACGACACCATGATGATGATGAATATGGTTCGGGATTTTTCTTAGTGACTTCCTGTCGTACGATATGCTGCTTCTAAAGCTGTACATGAGTGAGTGAGTGTCACAATTTCATGTAAGTGGCAAAACAATAGTGTGTTGAGTTTGTGGGACAAAATCCGATTGGAGGGTCACTGCTGTGTGTGTGTGTGTGTGTGTGTGAGAGAGAGAGAGAGAGAGAGAGAGAGTGAGTGAGTGAGTGAGTGAGTGTCACAATTTCATGTAAGTGGCAAAACAGTGGTGCGTTGAGCTTGTAGGACAAAATCAGTTTGAAGGGTCACTTTATGTGACATCTCTGGGCAACCTTCACTTATTATGATTATTATTTATTAATTAACAACACATAACTAATTACAAGTGATCAAGAATAATATTTTTTCATTAGTTATTAGTAATTTTCCCACAAGATCAACATGTCTCTCACCTGGCGGATTATATGGGTGTCGTAAAACTCTCTCTTTACACAATAATAAGATAGATGTTTACTGACGCATAATGTTCTGCAGGTGGAATAATAAAAATTCGTCTTTTATTTCTAACGAGCCCCCACCCATCCACTATTACTGCAACATAAGTTTTTAATATATGTGCAAGAAGGTTAATAAATTTAAAAATAAATTTATTAAATCAATAATCAAATACACAACATATGAAAATAATCAAAAGAGCTTTGTCATTTACATCACTTCACAGAAATGTTTGATTAAACTTTAGACACTCGTTCAGTTTATCCCAGCTTTGACATCAGCAGTCACATGTGTGTGTGCGTATATATATATATTTATACACATGGTTTCATCATAGAAATGAGAGTGGAGTTTTAGAGAGATAATTATAGAGAATGTTCATAACTTTTTTATGATGGCAGCTGTCACTGGCACGTGTTCACAATCATGAAGTTTGCAACAAAGTGACTTTCTTATTTAGATGATGATCCAATGTGCCCTTCTAGGCACATTACACAACTGTTCCACAATCTTTGATGCTCACAAAGTACACCGTGGAGAATCATCCAGAAATTCATATCAAGCACATCAGCAAGAACATTACACAACTGTTCCACAATCTTTGATGCTCACAAAGTACACCATGGAGAATCATCCAGAAATTCATATCAAGCACATCAGCAAGAACATTCCCGAATCTTCGTTTGTGAAACTCAGCACACCACGAGGAATGTTCAAGAAATTTTCATGAATTCTCGAAACCAAATTCAAGCCTCAATTTCTTCCATACTGGCTCCCCAAAGAAATTCACAGGAATCAACTGTGTTTGTGTGTGTATGTGTATCACCATTTCATGTAAATGGCAAAACAGTGGAGTGTTGAAATTTATGGACAAAAATCTGTTTAAAGGATTACTGCTGTAAGTGGTGTGGTGTTGTGTGTGTGTGTGTGTGTGTGTGTGTGTGTGTGTGTGTGTGTGTGTGTGTGTGTGTGAGAGAGAGAGAGAGAGAGAGAGAGAGAGAATTTCTTGTAAGGGCAAAACTGTGGTGTGTTATGCATGTCGGGAAAAAATGCAAATTGTTGGATTACTGCACTGTGGGGTGGTGGTGGTGGGTGGAAGAGGGGATGTGGCTCACAAATTTCTTGCAAGAAGGAGTGTGCTCTAGTTGTTTTACATCTACTGATAGCGTGTGTGGTTCAAGTTTTTAAGTAGAAAACTGTAACATATGATGTTTGTCATTAGAAAGCCATTGGATACTCACTAATGTGTGTAAGCTCACAAGTAAATACCAGAGTCCAGTATCACCACAGCTTCTCTGAACAGTGACAATGATCGCGTAAAAATGCTAGCTCCTGTATTATGAAAGAAAGATGGCACATAAGATGATACGGTCCAAATTATAGAAAGTTTACATTTCTGAAAGTTCATTCCTCTTTCAATCAACTCTCATTATCCTTTTGGAATAGATATTATTTGTTTTGTTTATTTGTTTTGTTTATTTGTTTTGTTTATTTGTTTATTAATTTTGCTGATCGAGTTTTGCTTTAAATTAGTTTTTCATTTGGTTGTTCATTTGATCATTTATTTAATTAATAATAGTGGTATGGGGTTGGATTTCTTTTGTTTGTTTCTTTGCTAGCTTATTGCTTAATTAATACTTTTGCTATGGAGCTGGTTGTTCGATTATTCGCTGATTTATTTAATAATTTGTTGAGGTATGGGGTTAGTTGTTCGCTACTTTGTTTGTTTGTCTATTAATTAATAATCAGCCTTGTTTATTTACGTATTTTTGAAACTGTCACAAACACTGGGATAGCATCTCACCGTACTGAAAAAGGTTCTGCTATGTACGTATAAATTGTCTGCATATAATTTTGTATTTCCATGTATTCATACATTCCTTATTCAGACAATGTCGTTCTGCTATGTACGTATAAATTGTCTGCATATAATTTTGTATTTCCATGTATTCATACATTCCTTATTCAGACAATGTCGTTCTGCTATGTACGTATAAATTGTCTGCATATAATTTTGTATTTCCATGTATTCATACATTCCTTATTCAGACAATGTCGTTCTGCTATGTACGTATAAATTGTCTGCATATAATTTTGTATTTCCATGTATTCATACATTCCTTATTCAGACAATGTCGTTCTGCTATGTACGTATAAATTGTCTGCATATAATTTTGTATTTCCATGTATTCATACATTCCTTATTCAGACAATGTCGTTCTGCTATGTACGTATAAATTGTCTGCATATAATTTTGTATTTCCATGTATTCATACATTCCTTATTCAGACAATGTCGTTCTGCTATGTACGTATAAATTGTCTGCATATAATTTTGTATTTCCATGTATTCATACATTCCTTATTCAGACAATGTCGTTCTGCTATGTACGTATAAATTGTCTGCATATAATTTTGTATTTCCATGTATTCATACATTCCTTATTCAGACAATGTCGTTCTGCTATGTACGTATAAATTGTCTGCATATAATTTTGTATTTCCATGTATTCATACATTCCTTATTCAGACAATGTCGTTCTGCTATGTACGTATAAATTGTCTGCATATAATTTTGTATTTCCATGTATTCATACATTCCTTATTCAGACAATGTCGTTCTGCTATGTACGTATAAATTGTCTGCATATATTTTTGTATTTCCATGTATTCATACATTCCTTATTCAGACAATGTCGTTCTGCTATGTACGTATAAATTGTCTGCATATAATTTTGTATTTCCATGTATTCATACATTCCTTATTCAGACAATGTCGTTCTGCTATGTACGTATAAATTGTCTGCATATAATTTTGTATTTCCATGTATTCATACATTCCTTATTCAGACAATGTCGTTCTGCTATGCTGATCACTAGGACACTTGGAATTAGTCCCATCACTATTCTTAATAAGATTTATAATATCCTCAATCTCGCACATCATTGAGTTAAATACATTAACCAACACGTTAATATGCTTGTAAAAGAATATATTATATTTTTTACATTTCTATCACAGAGGCGTAATAATAACAAATACACTTATCACTCTTGAGGAAGTTTGGATGTGATGCTGAACACCAGCTAACCTTCACATCATGAATTTTCTCTCCTTCATTCAGATTCATAATTTGCTGTGTTGATTTGTACTCACACGTTGCCCTGAATTGAACTCAATAATCTAACCCAACCCGAGACGTGATGAGTCAATATTTCATCGGCCAATTCATTAAGGTTCAGAGCATTACAAGATTGATGAATATTTAAATTATCCTTCAACCGCGCCCACATTCTTGCATTAAGATCTCATTCTACACGCAAATCTTTGCATTATGCTCTCTTGTAAGCTGTTTAGCACAAAGCAAATACATGGAGCATCAAACAACAACAAAACCCCCCATCATTCGCTCACAATTTTCTGCTATGACGTCATAATGACAGCTTCTTATTCATCGGATCATGCCTGCCCGTTAATGGACGCTATATTTGTACTTGAGTCATTTCAGATACTCTTCCCTTGTCATTCTTCTTTCTTTCATCCAAAAACATTATCATTCATCGGTCGTAATTTGTAATGTTCAAAACATTATCAAGCCCTGCCGCCATTTGTCGCCTCTCGAACAGTAACTACTAACACGTATTGTTTGTAGTGGTTACGTATATCCCTAGTGTATGTTTGTATTGGTTACGTATGTCCCTAGTGTACTGTTTGTAGTGGTTGCGTATGTCCCTAGTGTACTGTTTGTAGTGGTTGCGTATGTCCCTAGTGTACTGTTTGTAGTGGTTACGTATGTCCCTAGTGTACTGTTTTTAGTGGTTACGTATATCCCTAGTGCAGTTTGTAATGGTTACGAATGTGTCATAGTGTACTGTTTGTAGTGATTACGTATGTCCCTAGTGTACTATTTGTAGTGGTTACGTATGTCCCTAGTGTACTGTTTTTAGTGGTTACGTATATCCCTAGTGCAGTTTGTAATGGTTACGAATGTGTCATAGTGTACTGTTTGTAGTGGTCACGTATGTCCCTAGTGTACTGTTTGTAGTGGTTACGTATGTCCCTAATGTACTGTTTGTAGTGGTTACTTATATCCCTAGTGTACTGTTTGTACTGGTTACGTATGTCCCTAGCGTAGTGTTTGTAGTGGTTACGATTGCCCCTTGTGCAGTTTGTTATGGTTACGTATGTCCCTAGTGTACTGTTTGTAGTGGTTACGTATATCCCTAGTGTAGTTTGTAATGGTTACGTATGTATCATATTGTACTGTTTGTACTGGTTACCTATGTCCCTAGCGTACTGTTTGTACTGGTTACGTATGTCCCTAGAGTACTGTTTGTACTGGTTACGTATGTCCCTAGTGCAGTTTGTAATGGTTACGTATATGTCATAGTGTACTGTTTGTACTGGTTACGTAAGTCCCTAGTGTACTGTTTGTAGTGGTTACGTATGCCCCTAGTGTACTGTTTGTACTGGTTACGTATGCCCCTAGTGTACTGTTTGTACTAGTCACGTATGTCCCTAGTGTACTGTTTGTACTGGTTACGTTAAGTCCCTAGTGTACTGTTTGTACTAGTTACGTATGTCCCTAGTGCACTGTTTGTACTGGTTACGTTTGTCCCTAGTGTACGTATTTTTATACATATGTGTGGAGGGCGCGCGAGAAAGAGACGGGTTTAAATTAATCGAAAATTTTCCGTCATTGTCCAATTCTTCAAAAGCTGTCTAGAAAATTCACAGATTGTCTGACAATATATCCGACTCATTTGATAGAAAAAAGCTAAATAATAATAAGAAACAGATAAATAAGAAAGTAAAGAAAAGTAGATCAGTCAGGTTTTTCTAACGCAGACTGAATTTAGAATTCATGTTCCATCTATCACGTCCTTCCATTTTAGAATGAAAGAAACAATAAAATTTGACCTCTATAACAATTATGGTGCTGCTCAAATAACAAATCTAGAGTCGACGCAGTCAGTAACAAAAGTCTTTCATCTTTTTTCAATCACCTCCTACAGCCAGACAAGGGAGCTAAGCACGCAGCTTCTGCACACCCACCATTATCTAGCATCAGTCTGGTCGGAAATTCCTGAGTACAGAGTGTAATTAGTGCGCGAGAGTCTGTGGTATTTGACATCCGAAATTCTATCTGTCTTAGTCATCCGAGAGATTCTTACAACTGTCTCAGATTTCTTTTCACCACACGTGGTAGTATTCCCTGGCTACAAAATTGTGATTGTGAAATATATTGTTTCTCTTGTAAGATAATGAGAACACGAGAAATTAAGAACATAAACTATGCAATGTTTTAAATTATTTTATTTGTTTAATTTTTTACAAGAGCATTATGTCACTGGCGACGAAAAAATGTGCTCTACAGTGGGGTTCACAGATGAAACTTGAAATATCGTTACTGACTGTTGTCATTGATTATATACAAATTGTATTGCTACTGAAAATCAAGGTTAACACAGATAATATTCTAAGTGTATTGCTACTGAAAATCAAGGTCAACACAGATAATATTCTAAGTGTATTGCTACTGAAAATCAAGGTTAACACAGATAATATTCTAAGTGTATTGCTACTGAAAATCAAGGTTAACACAGATAATATTCTAAGTGTATTGCTACTGAAAATCAAGGTTAACACAGATAATATTCTAAGTGTATTGCTACTGAAAATCAAGGTTAACACAGATAATATTCTAAGTGTATTGCTACTGAAAATCAAGGTTAACACAGATAATATTCTAAGAGTGAAATAGAGTACTATTCACCTGTCCATTCATTCAGATGTATTTGTCAGTTTATTTCCAACAACAAACGCCTAAATTTGTAAAAGTCTGTCATTTATCCTGAATCAAAATACTTCTAAATGACAGACTTTTACAAATATTTACCTTAAAAATAAAAGGTGAAACCTAAACTCGTTCACAATAAATGAGTGTATATTTGTGAACCAGTCTTTCCGAGAGGCAAATAAATCGATCCTTTGTTTTGGTGTTTAGTCACTCAAAATTCCGGAAGTATTAGGATGACTTTGCACAGAATATAATTTTAAAAGATGCACTGCAACTTTATTTGACTAAATAACAATTGCTAGCGATTTAATTGCAATGGTTTGAAAAGTGCAATGGGTAAAACGCACGCACTATATTGATTGTATCTGTATTAACAACAGAAATATTTACAACACTTGTAGTCTACACTCATTTTCTTTGAGACACTCACATACTTTTCTACGTTCCTATAAGAGTTTTCATGTTTACGTACATTCTAACGACTAAATGTTTGCTTACAAATCTATCTGTTGTTTTTCTTTGTGTCTTTTTTATCTGTGTGTGTGTCTAACAATCTATGTATATCTACCCATCCATCCATCTATCCATCCATCCATCCATGTATTTCTCTATCTATAAATACGTTCATCCTTGCATGTTTGCATGTGTTTGAATGAAAGTTCTGTGTCTAAGCACGTACAAATTTCTGAGTCTGTCCCTTTCCATAATTATCCTTCCATCGATCGATTTATCTGACAATAAGCCCAAGACTTACTACTTGAAAAATTGATGCTAGAATGATTACAGACAACCCAAACAATAACATTTTTACATTCAGATAATTACTTGTGTCTGGGTCTGCATCATTTATTTTTCATATATATATTTTTTTTTTACTTCTTCCCCAGCCACACTTGACATTTCACGCAGTAAGAAAACATTGGTCTCATTACACGGCAATGACGCATAGGCATTGACTGTCTGCCACATATTTAAAATTTAACAATAATAAAATAACTTCAACAATAATAATACCAAAAATAACAACAATAATAAAAATAACATTAACCAAATAACATCTTCAGGGACCACCGCCACCATCACCAAAACAACAACAATAAAAATAACAACAAAATAATCATCAGGAAGAAGAAGAGGACGGCGAAATCGAAAACGAAGAAGAGCTATGACTATTCTCAGAACACCAAGAACCGAACACGTCACTCAAGTTGTCCAGCATTAACTGGCTGCTCGAACACAGAAGTATGCAGCACAAAATGTCTTTACTGACTGGTTCCAATCCCCAGTATCTGTTTGATCTCATGCACGTGCACAATCCTGCTAGAAGCTTTGCGCTCGTGATCAGATATACATTATGACAGCAAAGCGTGGTCAGCATTCACTTGCTTCTCATCATCAGATATACATTATGACAGCAAAGCGTGGTCAGCATTCACTTTCTTCTCAAGGAAGGTCCACCTGAAATTTGTTGCTCAAATGCAAGAAATCATGACCAATTTCAATTGGCTCTAAAGAACAGTTTTGTCATCAACAAGAATGGCTCTGGCACTTTGTCATTGTTCAAACCGTATGTTTGCAAATTTCGTTGCATTTACGTTTCCCTTTCGTAAATACAGTTATTTGTTGTATATTGTGACAATGCATATAGATGTATTTAATTTGTTACATGCCTTTAAATTTCTTAAGAATTTAACTTGTTTATTTCAAGACTTCGTGCTTTTGTTGTATAATGACTGTAAAACGTTACAGCTTTTCTAGGGATAATGTACATTTATTTGTAATGACTGTAAAACGTTACAGCTTTTCTAGGGATAATGTACATTTATTTGTAATGGCTGTAAAACGTTACAGCTTTTCTAGGGATAATGTACATTTATTTGTAATGACTGTAAAACGTTACAGCTTTTCTAGGGATAATGTACATTTATTTGTAATGACTGTAAAACGTTACAGCTTTTCTAGGGATAATGTACATTTATTTGTAACGACTGTAAAACGTTACAGCTTTTCTAGGGATAATGTACATTTATTTGTAACGACTGTAAAACGTTACAGCTTTTCTAGGGATAATGTACATTTATTTGTAACGACTGTAAAACGTTACAGCTTTTTTAGGGATAATGTACATTTATTTGTAACGACTGTAAAAAGTTACAGCTTTTCTAGGGATAATGTACATTTATTTGTAATGACTGTAAAAAGTTACAGCTTTTCTAGGGATAATGTACATTTATTTGTAATGACTGTAAAACGTTACAGCTTTTCTAGTGTTAGTGTGCATTTATTGTGTAATGACTGTAAAACGTTAAAGCTTTTCTAGGGATAATGTACATTTATTGTGTAATGACTGTCTTCGACTTGTCCATAATAGTCATCAAACAAAATGTCTTTTTTATCTCTTCGACTTGTCTATAGCAGTCAAGAAACAGCGTGTAATTTTGTCTGTCTTCTATATGTCTATAGTTGTCATCAAACGAATGTCTTCTTTGTCTGTCATCAAACGTTTTCTGTGATAGCTTATTACCCGACTTTCTTTGCTTACACTAACTTGTCCTTTACATTTACTATGGTAATTCAATTAGACAACTAACTTGTCCTTTACATTTACTATGGTAATTCAATTAGACAACTAACTTGTCCTTTACATTTACTATGGTAATTCAATTAGACAACTACGTTTCCTACACTATTTTGTTTGCTGTTTTATTTCGTTTTCTTTTTTTCTCTTTTCTTTCTCTATTTTGTTTGCTGTTTTATTTCGTTTTATTTTTTCTCTTTTCTTTCTCTATTTTGTTGCTGTTTTAATTCGTCTTTTCCCTCTTTTGTATGAGTGGGAAAGGAGGAGTTTGCTCTTAATGTTGTTTGTTTGTTGTAATTTGAATGTTAAATTGTCTCAGACATCTGACGATATGAATTGCTTCTTAAATGCAGCATTTCCATCAAAGCTCTAATCAACTGACATCCGTATTATTGATGTCCATTTCAAAGAGCTCCCGCAGATTTATTTCTTAAGTCTCTTGTTTTATTGCGAGACCGAAAACTTGTCAACGCACACAAACGTGTGCCATGTTTGTAGTAAAGGTTGTTTGATCGTAAATAACGTTCGTAAACGAAAGACTGATATGCTGCACATGCGTTTTGCAAATATAAATAAATTGAAGTTTGAAACGGTTTATTTCCATAAATAATAATCCTACTTCTTCACCAATACCACACATGCGAACAGGGAATGTTTCGTAGGTTTTTATTTGTTTTGTTGTTGTTTTTTATTGCAACAAATTTTCTTTTACTGTGAATTAACAGTCTGACTGAAATGACCTTGAACTCACTAACTTCAGTCAGCACAAGATATTCCTTTTTTTCCCCAGCAGGTCATAATTTAATCAATATGCACCAAATATTTTAACCCTTATGGCTATGCTAATCTGAAACTGATCTGCCTAAGGTAGCAATTATCATTCTTCAAGAATTGGTCACCCTTGTTTAATCTCAAATCTAATTATCTCCACACAGAGTTTAACTCACCTTCGGATATGATAGTGCTAAATTAACAAGACGCATTAGCAAGCTGGTGGTTAGTTGTTCTGGGAGGTGAGCTACAGCAGCTTAATTGACTGACCACACAGGGACAGTTGTGAATGACCACACAGGGACAGACATAAATGACCACACAGGGACAGACATAAAAGATCACACAGGGACAGACATAAATAACCAAACAGGGACAGTTGTGAATGACCACACAGGGACAGACGTGAATGTAACTGCACTGAAGAAGTTGAGTCAGATTCAAACACAAACTAAGTTTGTCATGTAAAAAACTACAATAGTAAGAAATTATTTATTATAGAAGCAAGGGCTAGCAAGTAGCTGAACTGCAAGCCATAGATCTAAAATCCTAATTGATCTACACGTAATTTTGGATTATGTCGTATGATGGGGAATTCTCCTACATATTTTTAATATACTTCATATTTTGATCTATAATTTTTAATGAACTGCTGTTTGTGATTTATATGATTGGAAATGTTGCATACAGTTCATTTTTGAAGTGAAAGTCCACAATGGACAGGGTTGAAGGGGGAGATTAAGCTAAGTGAGTAAGCACAGAGAAGTCGCCATAGATAGGACTGTTGTTATTGTTCGGGAGAACACTAAATCTCTGGCATCTAAGCAGTAGCACATTGGCTTAAATCTTTAGATCTGTAGTCTTGGTTTTGACCTAGTTTTGTGCTATGCAATTTTTAGGCTAATGTAATTGTGAACTAATTTTGGATGGGTCACATGTGTGTTGACAGAATGTGGGTTGGAAGATGTGAGAAAGTCATGAACATTAGCTCTCTGTGGATTTTAAATTTGATTAGGTCAAGAGTTAGTCTAGGTAGAGAAGGGCATGGTTTCAAAAGTGAGAAAACCAAGGTGGACATTTCTATTCTTCATCCTTTACAAATGTCTTTTTGGGTGAGCATTAAAGACTGTACCTTGTATAAGGTACTGGCTTGCCAAGACAATCATGCAAGGTACTGTGCATGACTTTAGATCACAGAGTTCAGGGTTGGTCATCCTGGCCTGGTGCACACTTCCCATCACTGCATCATAGAATAGTGACAGATTGCTGTCCTTCAAGAACTGGTCACCCTTGTTTAATCTCTAGTCTAATTATCTCCACACAGAGAGGCTAACTTGCTTACTTTCAAGTTATAACTTTGTCAAATGCTTAAATATCATATAATCATAATTTATTTCATGTTTTATGGATAAATATTGATGTATAACATTTACTTTTAAAAGAATGTTTTTAATTACTGGCATTACTAAAATCATTAGCCCATCATAATGAAAATCATAGACAAAGGACCTTCAATATAATATTATATATTATTTTATGTACAGATTCACGCGCAAGTATATGTCTCTATAAAACAGTTTTAAGGTTAAGACTGTCAGAACAGGAACTGGACATATTCGATTATTTAAATTACATATGTATACACTACACAGTTTTGTTTGCCTCTGTGTGAATTTACATATTATAAGTCCATTGCTACTTTATAAAACAGTTTTTATCTAAAGCTAACGTCATTGAGCTTTCTTTGAATTGTCACTAATATTATTAAATCGTAGGTAAAATATTGGATAATTGTCATAATCTTCTTCACTGGTTTAAATTGTTGTTTGTTTATGCACATTTTAAAAATTAAATATAGAATTAATAAACAGCTCGCCTACTGGTGATTAAACTTAGAGCTTAGAAAAAGGAAAACAGTAGGGTAGCAAGTTATTGTGTAAATGTAATACCATTTTAAAAACAAAATGAAAAATAAAATTAAATAGACTAAATAAGCAGCTGGCCTACTGGTGATTAAACTTAGAGTTTAGAAAAAGAAAACAATAGAGTAAAAAGTTATCACCAGCCTGACAACAGCCCGAGGAGATTAAAAAAGCACTAGTTTAGCAAGTTGAAATACGATATTTGGTCCACAATGAATGTTTAATCTTTTAATAGTTTTTACTTGAGGAGCGCAAAGGTTGGGCCCTGTTTCATGCTGGGACACCCCACATAACAGAGAATGTATCAAAAGTTAGCTTTTCTATTCTTTCTTTTTATGAAAACGTTTTGTTGACACCACTGAAGTGCTAGATTATAAACGGTCCTACTTGTACAAAGAGGTTTGGAAGCTTGATGACATTAAAAAGAGTGCAATCTAAAAAATCTAGATGGCATGAGGAGAGAAAACTTAGAGGATTGAGCCAGCATGTGGCACAAGTAACACTGATGCCATGGCAACCAAACAACGTAAAACACCCACTGCTACATTAGTTTGAATTTCCATAGCAATGGATAAAAATAAATAAATACATCAGTCTTTATTGAGCCAAGCAGTCCTAACAAAGGCGTGATTAATGAAGAACTGTTTGACACAAAAGATATTGTTTTTGTCTGTTTAGATAATTTACTTTTCAGTATTACCAAAAACAAGTGTGGAAAAATTTGTGAGTGGGAGAGAGAAGAGATTTGTGACGTCACATAGAGAGAAGTCTATGGTTTTGTGATGAGGGGTGTCAAATTTTGCTTAACATCACAAGTGGACGACCTCTATGTATTCCTGAATAATACGATTGTAAGAGAAGTGAAAAGTGATTTTTGTATGTCTGAATAATGCCAGCAATAATACAGTTGTAACAGAAGTGAAAAAGTAACTTTTGTATGTCTGAATAATGCCAACAATAATACGGTTGTAACAGAAGTGAAAAGTGGTCTCTGTATGGCTGAAGAATGCCAACAATAAAATGATTGTAAAAGAAGTGAAAAGTTACTTTAGTATTTCTGAATAGTGCCAACAATAATACGGTTGTAACAGAAGTGAAAAGTAACTTTTGTATGTCTGAATAATGCCAACAATAATACGGTTGTAACTCGTCACGTGAGAGTGGGTAACCGACAGAAAGATGACTACTCATGAAAAGTAAGTAAAAGAAAATATCTCGGCCACCTGTGTAAAGTGAAACAAGTTACTGAACATGGATTTATAAATATGAAATTTTATTATGCTTATAACAATATTATACATGAAAATTCAAATTAACCCTAATCAAAATGGAGAATAGGTCCAACAAAGTGCCCAGCAAAGATTTTACATTACAGTTCGTCAGTAAAATTGTCTGGAAAGAGTATCCAATGCAGTTAGTCAACATTTCCTAGTAAAAAGGCTTCATTGCAGTTCTCAACAAAACTGCCTTGTAAAGAGGTTCAATTGATGCTCTCAACAAAACAAACTAGGAAAGAGGTTGCATGGTGGTTCATATGCTATGAGACTTGAATGTAAGAAAGAGAATGGAGTTAAAGATGAATAAACTGGAAACATAACATTTGTTCCCTGATTATATTTTACAGGGTATAAGTAGTACTTCCTTGTTTTACCCGAATCTCCTGGTTTCCTGATTATAAATGGCTATGACCATGGTAGACACAAGAAGTATCTACTGTAGTATGTAGGGTGTAAGGAATACACTGCACCTCATTGATGTTTGGTGGCAAAGTATGCTGACTACATCGAACAATTTCTGGTACAAGAAAGTTACTGGAAATTGCTACAGTTGTTTTGCCTGAGGGAGCTAATATGGCAGAGCACCAGATGAACTCGAGAGAACAGTGGCTAGTCAGTGTTCTACAGTGTGAAAAGGGAAACAAGTGGAATTGACAGTAATAATGTAAACGATAAACTTGTGACTTTGTTATGAACAGCATGCAAAAAGACTATTGCGCCTTTGCCTAAACAAGGATATGTGAAAGTATTATTGCTTACCTCTAATATCTCCATTTCTCATTAGGACTATCCTGTGGATTATATTGACACTAATTTGTAGAATTGTGTTTTAGGATATTAGACTGTATGGGTATTAAATTATTCAAATATGGTTTCATGGAAATATTGATGTCAAGTAATCTTTTTCATTGTATTTGTTATTTGTATATTTGATTGTTGGTTTAATAAATTTATTGTTAAATTTATTGACCTTCTTATGCATATTGATAACCTTATGTTGGATGGGGCTTGCTAAATATAGATTAAAATACGGATTTATCTTCTCCTTTAGTAGAAAGTTTTCCACCTACGATACATTGTGTGACGGTAAATGTTTGTCTTTGATGTTGTGGAAGAGAGAAAACATTTACCGTGCCCCGTATCCGGCAAGTGAGAGAGGATAGGAGAATAGCAAATAAGCGTTTACGAATATTTCATCTCTTTACTTAATAATGTTAACAAATGAAATCAAGTGAATGCGACCTTCCCGCTTCACTGAACCTTCTTGTCTCGAATGGCTGCACTCGGTCTGCGTTCTGACTCCAACATTAGCCAGGTTCCATCGATCATCTCTTTCAGATATAAGTAAATCCAAGTGGAGAATTATTAATAACATAAATTAAGATTATCATCCCTTGTAATTAGTCATGGATGATTACTTAATAATAATCATTAACTAGGTGGCGTTAGCGTCACACATTAGTATAAAGATTTGTCTTTAGAGAAAGAGATAGAGAGATGGCATTAATATAAAGCTTTTATTTTTCGTTTAGAGACAGAGATAGAGAGATGACATTAATATAAAGCTTTTATTTCTCGTTTATAGAAAGAGGGAGAGAGAGAATGACATTAGCATAAAGTTTTTCTTTTTACTTTAGACTAAAAATGATAGATGACATTAAGAAAAACTTTATATTTTTTCTTAATTTATTAGAGAGAGAAAAAATGAAGGGAGAAGGAATTTGTTCGATAATAAAATAAACTGAGAAAATGTGTATTCCGATACCAGAAATAAAGTGAGCAATTTGTATTATGATAGCAAATATAAACTGACATCCACCCCTTGATCCACGCCGACCGTAAATCTCTCCTCTAAATAGACGGGTTAGACATTACATTATTTTATTGACTTCATTCCACAACAGTGCCTGGCGCGTTTTCATTACCAGGGTAAGTCGGGATGCGGGGAATCGCCACCATACTGGGCATAAATTCTGGACACAGGTTCGCCTGACTTTTATCTCTGTGGTCAGAGCCTCAAGCTGTCACCAAAGAAAACGGTTTTGATGTGAACAGGTACTCATCAAAGGGTATGTTTCTCCGAATGAACCAAGTCTGTTCAGAGGGCGGTGACTTTATTGGAAATGAAGTGGAATATATAAACCTCACTTCTAGCGTAACTTACAGTGCATTCATCGTAGAAATGTGAGTGCAGTTCAAAATCAGTTTAGTCGACCAATCATCGTCGTCGTCATCATCATTTTAATTATTTATTTAAAGTATTTGTATATACTAATAAATTGTCCAACTCCGACTCTAATTTATTGGAAAATAAAAGGCAAACACATCTTCAACTATAAATACATTTATAACACGTGTTCTGATATACAGATTGCATAAAACAGTGCCTGATTTACGACCCTGTTAAGTTTGCTTTGTACTTAAGTAAACCTAAAATTCTGAACTGAGATGAACGATGACACTGGGTGTAACTGTTTAACGTATCACCGTCCAACTCATTCAGCGTAAAAAGCTTTATCAGTCAATGGCACAAGAATAATTATTAGTTATGCAATTGTAAGGGTTTGTTTATATGTGTGTTTGTGTGAGAGTGTGTGTGTGGTATATGTGTATGGTGTTTGAGAGAGTGTATATGATATGTATGTGTGAGAGAAAGTGTGTATGGTGTATGTGTCAGAGACAAAGTGTGTATGGTGTATGTGTCAGAGACAGTATGTATGGTGTATGTGAGAGAATGTATGTATGGTGTATGTGATGTATGTGAGAGAGAGAGAGAGAGTGTGTGTGTGTGTGTGTGTGTGTGTGTGTGTGTGTGTGTGTGTGTGTGTGTGTGTGTGTGTGTGTGTGTGTGTGTATGAAAGAGAGAGACAGAGCGAAGGAGAGCGCGAAAGCAAAAGACTGAAATAAATATGAATAATTAATCAGAAAAAATAATAGATGTACTCTCTCTCTCTCGCTCTCTCTCTCTCTCTCTCTCTCTCACACACACACACACACACACACACACACACACACACATAATTACAGCACTGAAATATCTATTCAAGAACTTAAGAGGACATGTTCTTTAAAGACGTCTTTCGCTATTATTAATTAAATTGTTTAATTAATTAATGAAAATCTGAATTAAAGTTGTAAAGGACGCGGGAGATGGATCAAAGTTCAAAGATATCTTCTTAAAATTTCTGACTTAATTTCCATTAATAAATAAGTACATACATTGCGAGTTTCAGTTAACACTAATAACGCTGTAGATTTAAAGAGAGGAAGAAAAACATCAAATAGAGCTGTTGTTTGTAGTTTGCAAAAGCAAAAATTACACCGATCCATTTTTTGTCGAAATTTGTGACTGATTCAGAAAGTGTACATGTATTGCTACGTAATGCTTTCAAAACAAACCTCAGTGTCACGCATGCGCACATCACATGTTTCGGTAAAGTTGAAGGAACATTGAAATGAACCTTGTTTTGGGTCGAGTGAATAGCGAATAAGCGTATAGAAATATTTCAACTCTTTACTTAATAAATTCAACAAATGAAATCAATTGAATGCGAGCTTCCCACTTCACTAAGCTTTCCTGTCTCGAATGGCTGCAGTCGGTCTGCGTTCCGGCTCCAACACTGGCCAGGTTCCATCGATCATCTCTTTCAGATGTAAGTAAATCCCGTCCCGACCAGCAAGTTTCCTTCCACTCATCTCTTCTGAAATTGCGTCTTTGTAAATATCGTGTATAGTTTTCTTCTTCTTTTTTTTCTTTTTTATGATTATTCTCATGTTTGTGACATATTTGATTTTTTTTTTATCTCTCTCTCCATTTTTTTATAATTTATTTTGAGGGTAGAATAAACATTGCCATCATTGGATCTTTAATAAATCTTTTCGGTAAAAGGGATTTTTTGTTGTTGTTGCGGGGGAATCGGGAGCTAAAAGGGAGGTGGTGGTGGTGGTGTCAGGTCCAAAATTCAGTTTGAAGACTGGTCCATTAGCTTGCACAAAGAAAATTTGGTCGTGGACGTTTTATGTTCAGATCGAACTGTCTTGAAAACAAATCTTGTTCAAGTCAACTTAAATAGTAGTCTTCTGTTGCGTCTTTAGGAAGGAATGTGCTATTACGTAACGCGCACTTGATGCGGCGGAGTTTGTGTTCTGTATGTGTTTACGAGTCGAGCTGATGCTAAGAGCCGAGGATACTTCACGAGGTCAAGAGGTTAAGCCGGATACAGATCGAACGGAGTACGCGTCAAATTACGGGATATTTTGGTTCTGCGAGAATTGCAGTAGGCAGAGTGTCTCGCTCGTGAAAACTCCGGCATGAGAAAGGAACAAGACCGTTACTCAGTGGTGACGCGTCAAAGTGTTGACACTTGCAAACGGACACAGATTGTACAGGCACACTCAAAGAAGGCAGGCCTTCTGTTTTTCTGCTTAATAGAAGTGTGATGCAAAACGGTGACTCACCGTGGTGACCGCAAAGTAAAACTGCGAGGCAGTAAGAACCTATGTTGTAACGCAATGTGGTGACGAAAAATATCAATACAAATTGATGTTGCGATTTAGTGATTCAAAGTGATATGCAAGGAGTGGGACGTAGTGATGCATGGTGATGTAAAATGGTGTCGCGCAGCAGTGACGCAAAGTGATGATACATATATTCAATTTTATTTTGGAAATTTGAAATATGCTAATTAAATCTAACGCTGTGTAGACTTCCTCACTTTGAGCGACCAAAATCTAAAGCATACACCTAATTTATTTATTCATTTATGTATGTACTTATTATTTTTAGTTTTGTTGTTTTGTTTTATTGTAAAAGGGCGTGGTACTCCCTTTCCACCCCCTTCCCCGGTTAAATTAGCGACAAGAGTATGGAAATTAATAAAAGAAATAACAAGTAGGCAAAGAGGTATTACCTCTTACCTGAAAGAACAATGAAAAAATAATTAATTCTTCTTTGTGCGTGCCATGGTAATAAGAGAATACTAAGACGACGGTAAACGTGGAATAAAACTCAATATACTAAGACGACGTTAAACGTGGAATAAAACTCAATATACTAAGACGACGTTAAACGTGGAATAAAACTCAATATACTAAGACGACGGTAAACGTGGAATAAAACTCAACCACAGAAAGGCTCGAATAGTAATGCTGATCCTCTAAACTCGTAAAAAAATAAAATAAAAACAACAGTAAATTCTAGAAGGAAAGAGGTTTGTTTGCTTTGAATTTTGCATTGAATAAGTGAACAAAACGCCATGCCACTTTGCTCAATCAACCATAAAAAGGGAAATGTTTATTTCTCTCCAAACTCTGTAGAGTAGAAGAAAATTGAATAATGGTAAGAAAAACGTGTTTATGAATATTTGCTTTGGTAAGCTTTAAAAAATAATACACAAATAAAATCATTTGAAATTTTTTAATAAAAGATGGAAATGCGGAACAAAGCGAAAGGGGAGAGAGAGAGAGAGAGAGAGAGAGAGAGAGAGAGAGAGAGAGAGAGAGCACAGTGATGATGATACAGATTATTTTGTTGACACCAGCGACAACAGAGCTAGAGAAGCAATTAACTACATGAAAGCAAAGTCGGTGAATAAGTGTGAGGGAAAATGCGAACAAACGTATTAAGGTGGAAAAACAGAGTTGTTAATGCCTCCTGAGTGAAGTCATCAAATGAGTCCTGGAAAATAAACAGAAAAGCGAATTACACGAAATCAACGCTCTCAATGCTGCTTTTCTGAAGCCGTCAGGAGAGTGCATGGAGAGAAAAAATAAGAAGAAAACAATGTGAATAAAAAAACGGGTAAGTCAGAAATGTGTTTGACTTAATTGCATTTACATTTGCTTTCACGGTTTCGTATTTTTACAACGCCCGCATGGATTCAAATACTCTGCGATATACAGAATATTTAAATGCATTTTTTAAATTCATTTTTGGAAGTTGATTTTAAATCTGCGCATTGTGAAATATCTGGATTCATATTTCATATAACAGTGCGTGTGTGTTTGCGTGCTCATGTGAAGATGGGTTTGTAGATATGAGGGTGCGTGGTCGTGTTGTGTGTGTGTACGCGTACGTCTGTGCATTTGCTAGACTCGTGTTTGCGAGTACGCACGTTTGGACACATTTTAATAATGAAGGTTTACATCCATGTAGCATATTTTTAATTTAGAATCCTGAAGTAACGATCAATTCTTTTGTCTTCGGTATGGGAACCGACAATGCTTTTAGGAAACCACTCTCGTGATTTTCTTTGACTACAGCAATTCCATAACCAAGAGTGGCGCCGTGTAGCAATTGTCTCTATCGACCCCTGCTATGTCAATGTAATTAGCATTGCTGAAATGTCTTTTCTTGTTTGTTTGTTTTAAATTTTAATTATATCCGTCTTTTGATTTCTAGACAATGAGAGCTTTATGTTGCGGAGTAAATTTGCCTATCCCTATTTCAATACTTAGTAATTATATCTTTAGTTGCCAATGTTAACGTGACATGACCTTGGGAACTGCTTTTGATGATATTTTGGAGTAAACAACTCAGATGGAGAATGTGCTAGAAAGTTACAGATGTAATCTAAACGAGCTGTAGGTGGATGAGTAATTTTATTATCCAATGGTTAAGATTAAGAATGAGACTAGCCAATAGGCTGAGATCAAAGTTTGCCTATTGAAAAGAATTTAGTTTCTAATACTTTGAATTTCGAGTGGCAGAAGTCCAATCCTGAAAGGCGGCCATTAGCTTAATGGTGAGTTAATTGACTGATTGAGATAGAATGGACTTAGAAATATTTCATGCATTTTGCTATTGATATATTATAGTTGCGTGTTACGTATGTGAGTAGACTTAGTTCTACACATTGTGAACTATAATGCTTGTATGTAAAATGCTAAACACTTAACAGTCTTTCTAGTGAACCCGTACATAAAATTGTTATATTGTATTTATTATGCTGTATGAATGTATCGGGCTAACAAATACTGTTGCAGGAAATTGTAAGTAGAGACTTGATTATAAGAAAGAATGGAGTTAGAGTTGAATAAATTGGAAACATTTTATCATTTGTTTCGTGATTATATTTTACAAGGAAGAAGCAGCCATTTCCTTAAAACCAAAATCTCCTGGTTTACTGATTTATAAACCGCTATGACCGTGATAGATTCGAGGAGTCTCTACCCCCAGTGTGTAAGTGTAAAGATACACTGCACTCTGTTGATGTATGGTGGCAAAGTATGCTAGAGTACATCTTGGAATTTCTGGTACAAGAAAGTGACTGGAAATTGCTACATTGTTCTTCTGCTTGAGAGAACTAATACAGCAAAGGAGTCTTGAGAGAACAGTGGGTGACAGAACATTCTACAACTGTGCTGGAAGACATGTAAACCTGACAATTCAATTGTAACAATAAACTTGTGACTTTGTTATAAAAGCGCATAAAAAAATATTGCAGCATCGCCTAGACAACGTTATGTACAAACTATTATCACTATAATCTCTATGACTCCATTGGCCACACGTATTGATAGAGGAATGATAGATAATATAGAATAGAAGAGTGATAGTTCTAGAATATAGCTTGAGTGCCCTGATACATACAGCCAGGATAGTAAGTAAGTACAGGGGACAGACTCAATATACAATATGTATGTGAGTCATTCTAACACAATTGGTCTAAAGTAAACAACAACAAATGTATTCAACAAGAAATAACATAAGACAGCATTATTTGGTTACATGTAAAAACAAATAATCCAAAAGTTACTATTAGAGTTCATATATATATATATATATGATTGTTTCTGAGTAAAAGTACTTTGATTAAAGTTCAATTGAATTTGATTGTACCTTGACTGAAGCTGTTAAGCTTGTTGGCTTTATAGTCACTTAGCTTTGGTTGCCTGATGTGTCATTTAGAGTTACAGTAATGTATATGTGCATGTGTGTGTGTGTGTGTGTGTGTGTGTATGTGTGTGGTTGCATATGTGGTCCATGGAACTGTCTCTGGCCCATGAGTCATTCCATTCTGGCATTGGTTTGTGGTTTGATGCTCGATGAATTCAACAATCAAGATAATGTGGTTCCATTCTTCATGACTCATCAAATCAACAACTCATATAATTGCCAATCTGCCACTAAAATACACATAGGCTAAGAATTTGTCCTCATGTGTTCTCTGATAGAATTCTCTTACTTACATTGTCGTCCTACATTTTAATATTAGAAGGAAAATACAAAAATATAAAAAATATAGTTAATATCAAGAGATAAACATGAATATAATATTAGTTAGCCAAGCAAAACCACATTCCTTTGGCAGTAATATGTACAGTTTCCTGCTGTATTGATAACCGGCTATAAGGGTTAGGAATATGATTCACTTATTAATGATGGGAGTAAAATATGTGTTGCCTCAATGGTCAGCTGCATTTGACAGATGAGTTGCAGGTGAGTTTCTAGTATATTCGTTCACTCGGCTGAGCTATGCTTAGATTGGTTAGTTTAGAGTTAATGTCTGGATCTTTCTGGTTTGCTTCCAGCCCGAGGATAACAGTCAGTCTTTCTAGAAGGTAGGGTTATGTGTAGTCTATTTTTAGAGGAGAGGTAGGGGTGGGCTACTGCGACAACATCATTATTTCAGTATCTGAATCTCTGATGGCTTCATTATTTCAAATTTTAATACTCGTGTGACTATATTATTCCGGAATTTAATACTCATGGATTCATTGTTACAGTATTTGATACTAGTGGCTTATTATGTCAGTACTTGATACCCATAACTTTATTATTTCAGTACCTAATACTCGTAACTTTATTATTTCAGTACTTGATATTCGTAACTTTATTATTTCAGTACTTATTTCAGTCTCTGAATCTCGTGGATTCATTATTTCAGCATTTGATACTCGTGGCTTTATTATTTCAATATCTTATACTCGTGAATTCATTATTTCAGTATCCAGTAATCTTGATTTCATTATTTCAATATCTGATATTCATGACTTCATTATGTCAATATCTGATACTTGTGACTTTACTATTTCAGTATCTGATCATGTGAATTCGGAATGTGATTCTCGTGGTTTCGTGCTCGTTGGATATAAATAACTTCGGTATGTCATTCAGATAATTTCATTTTCTCGTTAAGATGGGTTCATTTTTTGACATAGGTGGCTTCATTTTCAGATTCAGGCTATTTCATTTTCTGAAACATGTGGCTTAAGTTTTGATGCAGATGAATTTAGTGTCTGATATAGATGGTTTCAATTTTTTTTTTATATGACTTCATTTATATGTCGTTTCAGTTTCTGATATAGGTAACTTCATTTTCAGAATCAGAATCATATGACTTATTGCAAAAACAATACACACACACACACACACACACACACACACACACACAGACACACACACACACACACACACACACACACAGAGACACACACACACACACACACATCCTGAATCCAATCTGATTAATGTGAAATACACACACCTTACACACACACACACACACACACACACACACACACAGCACAGCACAGCACAGCACAGCACAGCCACATATCTACAGCACAACGCAGCACAAACACATAGTCATACATAAACACACACACAAGACAGACGAAAAGAACAGAAAACTGTTAATTGAATCAACTTCGAAATCAACTTTTCGAAATTGAGGCACATTTAATCAGATGATTGGATGGGTGGAGTGGGGGGGGGGCTGATGGAATGGAAGATTTCGTGAGCAGTAAATGTATTAGAAAACGAATAGCCAGGGAAAAAAACCTATAGAGACGAAAAAGAGAAAACATTAAGATGAGGGAAAGAAAAGAGTATTTGAAAACATTAATTAGATTTGGCGACTTCTTTTCTAACAGTTTAAAATGAAATTCTCCGTTCCCCAAGCTGGGTACCATTTCCATAAACAGTGATTTGTGGCTTTAAGCCAAGTGTCTGAATTCCAGACGGTCAAAGCGCGGCCAACTGCCTGCCTGTAATAATAGACCAATCAAGCAATGAATTCTAGTTGCATCTTGCTATTCTAGAATTCGCCTTAAACTCACGGGAAGAAACACGTCTTGGATATCCTTTCAGTTCAATACACTGAAATTGTATTTCGTTCATATCAAAGCACATCTGTGGGGCACGTGAACATCTAAAATGAAGAATGCTAGCTACAGTATAGAGTGGTTTAGAAACTTTCCAGTGGATTGCTCCCTCCCGCTCCATTAACCACCCCGTGTCGGTAATGTAAACAAGTACAAATATAAGAAAAAACTTGTTTGGACTGAATGTTATTTTGTTTCTAAAATGTATTTGTATATACAATGAGAAACATGCATGATACATGCCTAGCAAAATGCATTAATTTGCATTAATAGAAAGAGAAACTTTTTTTAAAGGACTGTAAATGAACGATGTTTTCTTCAGAAATTTCTTTAATGAAAAATGCTTCCACCTCAGTGAACCCAAAGAATAGATTTTAAAAAATTAATATTGCTAAATCTTTCAACCCCCATTACTATCTCAGACAGTAGTATTTACCTTGTATATTTGCTACTTATTTGCTATGTTGCCCATTAACAATACAAACATTTAGTTTCTTGTTGACTTCTGACATTTTTCGGTTGGTTTGTATGTTTGCATAATGCATTTCACACTATTCATTCTCATTATTTTATCTTTCGTCTATCTGTTTTGTCTTGTTGACAGAAATGAATCAATAATCTCTCAGAGCATAATCACAGGGCTTTTATAAACATTAAAATAAAAAGTCTTTTTCTTTAATACCACTGCGTTATCTGACAGGTGACAATGATGACAGCTCTTACTTTGACGACTGTCAGCGTACCAGATATATAACTCGATTGCGTTCTCATTATTTTTTATTACTGCATACATTTAGCACAATTTAACGGACATTATGATTATATTCAATAAACTGGCCTTTTGCCAGATAGAATGTTTAATGGCTATGAAAAATGTTACGATGTTGAATTCTCTGCGAATGTTTTGTGTTTATGGAGAAAAAGAAAGAAGTCTTAATGATTATTAGGGAGAGAGTATTCTTGCTTCAGGCTGATGTGTCATAATAGTTATGTCCTATGCGGTAGAATTTGCCTATTTTTTTCGACAGTTCAGAGAAATAAAATAAATAACCAAATTGCAATTTAACAATTTGCACAAGAGATTGCTCAAATATTGAATCAGGTAATTTTTTAAAAGTTAAAAGATCGTAATATCATCTATCATGTGGTCCAATCAATATATGTACAAAGTAGACACACACACATACACACACACACACACACACACACACACACACACACACACACACACACAACCAACTTGGTCCCGTTAACAATACTAAGATTCCAGAGTCCGGTATGGGGTGAACCGAGAGCTTTATTGTTTAAGCTATTTTACTGATAGAAAGGACATATAAATATGTTGTTGTACTTAGAGCTGCTTGATTATATTCTATGTTCTGAATGGAAGCATTTAATTATCAGAAGCTAGTGTAAAATCTGATTGTGTTTTGACATTCATGTAGTATGGATGGGGACAATGATACTTTTTGCAGAGATGTAAGTTGAGAGCTAAAGTACAGAGAGACCGGAAGTGTAGAGATTTAGCATGCAAGGAATCTACGTGACTCCACGTAGGTTTTTCAGCACGCTCCAGTTGGTTTTCCAGTCCTTTGGTTCCCCTCCAGCTGATCACTGCAGTTTACTTGCAATTGCCAGGTTGGTTACCCAAGGTCACTATAGCTGGTTCACCCGAGTTGATCACTGGAATTGGTTCACGCAGTGTTGCCGCAAATTGAAAGTATGATTCTTTAGCTACCTGCCTAGCCACATGGCGAACCTTCACAAGGGAACAGATGGCCTAGTTACTGGTTACAAGTGAGCGATCTACATCAAACTGACATTGAGCTGAGCCAAGGTCATCAAGCGAGTGTAGCAAGTGCTAACCAAAACCGGAGGCCTATAGACGCTTCTTGTGAACTGCAATCATAGCCTTTGCGTGACGTCACTAGCCATGCTGTCACTGCAAGGTCACATGTATTTACCATTACCCACATCTTCTCTTTCTATGACACCACTATGATGAAAGTTAGGTTCTGCAGAACTCAAAGGATTTAGTGTAATTACTACTATAAAGACTCATAAATAACTATAACGAATTAGTTTAATTACTACTATAAAGTCTCATAAATAACTATAAGGAATTAGTTTAATTACTACTATAAAAACTTATAAATAACTATAAGGAATTAGTTTAATTACTTAAAAACTCATAAATAACTATAAGGAATTAGTTTAATTACTACTATAAAGACTCATAAATAATTATAAGGATTTAGTGTAATTACTACTATAAAGACTCATAAATAACTATAAGGAATTAGTTTAATTACTACTATAAAGTCTCATAAATAACTATAAGGAATTAGTTTAATTACTACTATAAAAACTTATAAATAACTATAAGGAATTAGTTTAATTACTACTATAAAGACTCATAAATAATTATAAGGAATTAGTTTAATTACTTCTATATTACTACTATAAAGACTCATAATTAACTATAAGGAATTAGTTTAATTACTACTATAAAGACTCATAAATAACTATTGTAAATTTATTGTTTCCTTGAAATCAACTGTATTCGTATTCGTTTGTTTGTTTCTTTGTGATTATTATTTGAATAAATATTATTGTTATTTGTAGTTCACTTCTTGTACATATTATTGGATATGCTTGGGGAAAAAATAGATGGGTGGGGGCAAGAAAGTTTCAAACAAAGACAGATCAAATTTACTCCTTAGGCAAGATGTAGCATCTAGTGTGGAAGAAGAATGTATGTATATTAGAGTTCTGAAAACGCCAGATAGATCCGTCATGTGAAATTGGAGGGGAGCAGTCCAGTTGGAGTTTTAATACGTATAAAATTAAGATTTTCATTCTCCTGTAATTAATCTATTAATTGATTATTAAATGAGGATTAGTATTAATAGTCATAACTAACTGGGTATCGAGATAGATAGATAGATAGATAGATAGATAGATAGATAGATAGATAGATAGATAGATAGATAGATAGATAGATAGATGGATAGATAGATAGATAGATAGATGGATGGATGGATGGATAGATAGATAGATAGAGACAGAGATAGACAGACTGACAGATAGACAGACCTATGGACAGATGGAGTGAGTGAGAAGCACAGCTTGTGAATTAAGATAGTATTTACAGATAGATAAGTAAATAGCTAAACATAAAAGTGTGTGTGAATGAGTGCATGTGTGCGTATGTTTGTACGGTTATGCTTGCATATGTGCTTGTGCCAGTGCGTCGCGCTTTCTTATTACAAAGGTACAGATGAGATTAAATGCAGGGCTTGCCTGTTTTTAATAAGTTTCGAATTTGGAACGTTAAATAGACAACGTAGAATATGGCTGTTTTGGACGACTAATCATAATCATTGATAAATGTATGCCATTTTATTTGTTGTTGTATATTATATTGCAAAAATAGTTTGCCGCTCTAGACAGATTCAGAATTAATATATTTGTTGACTTTATTTCAATTTCTAATTAGTATTTTGTGTCTTTTTCTTATTGAGCAGTTTCCTGTTAAAACCAGACACTAAGCGTCCGATGAGTGGCGTGTATCAAATCTGATAACATTTTGTATCCGTTGTTCGCGTTTGCATTTCTGACTGCTTGAATTATCGGATTTTCTTAAGTTTGTTCAATTCGGTCGGGTTCAGTTTTTCTTAAAGTCTTTTAATGCGGCTCTCTGCTGATAGTTTTGGGGCGCTGTTAAAAGCCCAGCGTTAAGTCTTGTATCAAATGCATAAATTTATTTTATAATAAAACAGATGTGCAGATGAGCAATAGCTTTACTGTGGCCACTCTACAACACCTCTCTTATAAAGCTATGCCACTGCTGTGTGTTCTTATTACTTATCAATCCCCTAAGTTGTCGAGTTGTTTCGTTGTGTTTCCCAACAGTTACAGAAGTACAGTTTAGTATTAAAGTTGGTCGAATTAAATTAAACCCGCACATCTTAGACACTTGGAACGAGGTCTACCAACACAATGTAAAAGACGACTAGTGGCGACACAGGAAGTTACTTCTTCTCCTGACCGACCGCGCACATGTTTGGCGCACGTAATTACGTCAAAGACCCATGGACTTGTATTAGCCAGACTGCTGACTGCAGACAGTTCGCCCTGCGCAAAAGAGTTGACACTTTCGCGCCCTACAGACATATTTCATTGTTCAGTGTCGACAGCGCCTTGCTAATGCTGTAAAGGCTGGAAGGGGCGGAGGGGGATTTACTGGTGCAGCGATGGGACGTCGAAGAGTTTGTTTTCGAGAAAGGTGTACTGCCGCTTAATGTTATGTATTTAGTTGGCTAAGTCATTTATAATACATGTAGAGAATAGTAGGGCAGGATGAAGCCTTCTGGTAAAATGTGTCTGTCCCTGTATCAGCAAAGCGAAATGAGAACTGAGTGAATGTAAAGGGAGTTCACTCTTATAAAACGTTGCTTAGAAGTTCCTGGCGCGAAAACAAAAGTCGTTCATGACAGGCATATAAAAAAAGATAATTTTGATGTTTCGACTTCATTTTGTAAAGGTAGGTTTTCTTCATTCTGAACACTAAAATAAATAGCATTTATAACTGAACTTGTTTTGTTACAGAAGTTTAATAATATATGTTCTCTGAGATTATTGTTTTCAAAATACGATTACGCAATAGGTTTGTTCAGTAAATGTTATTCAGAGTGATGAGACGGAGGCAAGATGGATCAACAATGAAGGGCAAGATGATTCATTGGCCCAATAAAACCCCACCCTGCGCTGAAATAAACCGACCTAATAAATCAGTTAGATATTAATATAAAATAAGTTATTAAATGCAACAAATGCAAATAATTTGCAGAATTAGTCTTTGACTGAAAATGAAATATGAAACCTATAATAATTAAGTAATAACTGGCAGCTGGTTTTAAAAGCATTGTGAGAACTTAGTTTAAAAAATTGTGAAGATCTGCATTCATTACGCATTTATTTCGTTGTTAGGTATATTGGAATAAGCGTATTAAGTTCTCCTGCTGGAATATTTATATATGTACAATGATCAAGTGGAATATTTATACATGTACATTGATCAAGTGGAATATTTATACATGTACAATGATCAAGTGGAATATTTATACATGTACATTGATCAAGTAGAATATTTATAGATGTATATTGATCAACTGGAATATTTATACATGTACAATGATCAAGTGGAATATTTATACGTGGATTCTGATCAATGGAATACTTATACATGTTGTGATGGAGCAAAGTTGCCCGCAAATGTTTATGAGATAATTATGATATTTATGCTGCTAATATTTAATGTGGCGAGAATTTGAAAGTAGACTTCGTGCATTGCACTTTAAGAATAACAGGTAAGACAGAATTCCCCCAAACCATAGGTAAATGATAGTGTGAGGCCAACGCCACCTATTTAATGGTTATGATTATTATTAATTAATTAATCATCCGTAACTAATTGCAAGTGATGAGAATCTTAATTTATGTTATTAATAATTCTCCCGCAGGCACCACTCGTCTCTCTCACTTGGCGGATATGAAGGTGCTGTACACATATTCGCTCTTCCACAACATTAAAGACAAACATTTACCGTCACACAATATTTCCATATGTGTGTGCCATCCTTCCTTTTTAACTTGGACAATAGGAGAGCTCACGGTGACTCCGCCTTCTCAATCGTCCTAAGGCTAACGTAGAGTCAATTTCCTGTTTGACAGCATCCTATCTAGAAAAAGGTAAAACATATGGTTTTATGCTGACCAGATTATGATCCCTTATTGGATCGTAAATTCGCACGGACTTGCTTTTCCGGGTTTATCAGTAAAAACTTTGAGAGATTCTTTTATCAAGTTCCATATCTGTTGGGCGTCAGAATCTGAGAGTTCTGGATTTAAAATAACATCATCAACAGTTTCAACATCTGCTAAATCGGGTGTGGTATGGATTTGGCATCGGGTACAGAGGTGGCGTCATCCGCTATTACAATAGTAGGACCATGTTATCAGGCATTCTTTATTCACCTTCATTAGATTAGCATGAAAAATATTCACTTTCGATCTGATCTGAATTCGGAAATTGCACCCACTCAATTTATTGACAACTTCTTAGGGTCCTTGCCATGAAACATCTATTTTGTTTCAGTGCAGAGGTAACAACAACATCCATGTATCAACTTTAATGTTACATGCTTTCATTTTATGGTGGTAGAGATGAACCTGTGTAGCTTTACTTTTGAGTATATTCTCAGCTGCTCTCTGACATGAAGTTACCATACAGCTTACAAGTTGATCACGTGTTGTTACGTACTTTTTACAGATTCTTCAAGCCCGCTATCTATCCAAAGCTTTAATAATATGGACACAGGTCCCCTAATGGTTCTATCATATAAGAGTTCAAAGGGCAATAATTGGGTCGAATCTTGTGGTATGATGCAAACAAAGAAATATCAAGTGTTGGGGTTTCATCTTGTGGAACTGGGCGTTCTATCTTTCTATTCACTTGCTGACAGATTTCATATGATTGACAGTACCGAGTGACATCCCCCATCATACCTGGCAATAAAACTCATCCTCCATATGAGCTAAAGTATTCTTGGTCCTAGATAACCATCAGTGGGTGGGTCATGAGCCAAATGCAGTAGGTTCACTCAATAGCTCATAGGTACCACCAACTGACAGCTCTTAGTCCCTTCATTTTACAAACCTAGAGACCATCCTTCCAGCAAAACTCAATAGTTTTGCCAGAAAATTTAGACACATTCAATCCTGAGAGTTTGGTCTTTTCTTGTTATTTCTCTATTGAATCATCTGTCAATTGTGTTTCTCAGAGCATGACATTTTCCCCTTCAGATTCAGCCACAGTCTGGCAGTCAGAAACAATTATCTGCCCTACCATGACAGAGTCCAGTGAGACTTACTGGTGACACCCCCACCAACAACAGTTTCAGACAATGTCATTGCTAATCACCTTCACACTTGCCACTGTCCATTCCTGGGTAACCTTGCATACTTTCACAAATGCCCTTAGCTCCAGCTTCTTGTGTTGAAGCTTTGCTACTTGTGAGTATACACACATTGTCAAATGAATCTGGGGTGTCATCTCCATTGAGAATGTATTTACATTCCATGATAGCACTCTCAACACAATTTACTAGATATACAGCCTGAGTGCATCTGCATGCAAACGTGTATGTCTACCAATGGGTACTTTATCTTTTACACCATTGGCTAAAGTGATTGTTTAAAACTCTCCAGTATAGTCACTTTCCTTCACTAGGCTAGGGTGTACTACTAACCCTACTCCACAACCAGTGTCGGAGAACTGGAAACACAATGTCCATTTATGTATGTGTTAAAATGAGGTGCACCACTTGGTTCTATGACATTTATGTTACCTGGGCAATAAAGTTTAATATGGCCTGGTTTGCCATGGCTAAAGCACACTACTGGTTCATGTTTTAACACTTTTGTCTTTACTGTTGGGTTGAGGTATGAGTACTTTATCTTTTGTCTTACTAAATGGAGGAGTTGTGCGAGAGGATCCTGTGTTAGGTTTATTATCTGGCTTGTCAGTCTGTTGCTTAAGCATCACTTGTCTATTAACTGGCTTGCATAGTTCAAAATTATGTCTTTCTGTCAGATTAACATGTCCCATATATTTCTTTGTATCTTCAGCTGCTTCTAGTCATCCCATCAGGTTTTTGGTCTTTTGTCCTTAACATAAGCTACAAGTGCTGGTGAGCATGACATCTGTAATTTGTCAGTCATGAAGTGATCCCTAACATCTTTCCACTGTCAAGTTTCACCTCTAGCTCTAACTACCTCATCAAAACTTACTGTAGCTTACTAGCTGCCTTTAAAAATATATCAGTCTCCTCTTTCTTAAACTGGTGAAACCTCTGTCTGTATGTTTCAGTAGTCACCTTAAAGTATGCTAGCAGTTTGACCTTATAAATCCCATATGTAGCTTGTTCCTCCAGAAGTCTGTTAAAGACCATATTTTCTTGACCCTTCATACCTGCCACTAACTGGGAGAGCCTTAAACTTTCTGGTAAGCCTAATCGTACAGCACACTGTTCAAAGATTAGTATATAATCATCAATATTTTCCTCTTTCCTATTGAATGAATGAAATTGAAATTTTATGTTTGCTTCCTGAATCTTATCTTTAGGCTATCTTTCTGTATCTTCAGTTGATTTTTAAGCCAAAATCTCTGTTTCTTTCATCATTGGCTTCTAACTGAACAAATGCTACATCTCTTTCAATCTTTAATCTGTTATCACTTTCTTCCTTTTTATCTCTAATTCTTTCTTTTTTATTCTAGCTTGTCTTTCATGTTCCCTTTTTATTTCTAGTTTTTCTCTTTCATGTTCCTTTTATTTCTTCTCTTTCTTTTACATAGTTTATAAAATAATCTATAGTTTTACATCCTGAAAGACCCAAGTCACTGTCTTCCTCCTTTCCCCCTGAAACCACATCTTTCTATCTCCCATAGAATCTTCCATTTTAAATCACAAAATAACTCTACTATGATCATGTGAAACTAGCTGACTAGTGAGCTATCTGACTGATTTTACAAAAGTATCTCAACACACACTCAAGTAACTGATAAACTTTAAATATAGTTACTAAAATGCACAATCAATGTAAACAGTATAATCTCCACCCACACTCAAGCAATTAGTAAACTCTAAATCAAGTTACTTTAAAATGCATGATCAGTGTAACTAATATAATCTCCAAACAACAATAATGAAAACTATGGTAATACATATATCAATACAATATTCAATCAATAATTATAAATCAATAGGTAATGCTAACCATTTCTAATTAGCTAGCCAGTTATAATCGACCAATGGCCTGATGCTGACCAACAACAAATCTAACCAGTAGGAGTCAGGCAGAAAGTGACCTGTTAAAAAAATCCCTTGTGCTCATCACTTTAATTTTTTCTGTCAAGTCTGGTCTTAAGGATGACCATGAGCTGGGGAAAAAAAGCAAGCATTTTTATCTTTATCTTCTGGTTATCTGCTTCAAATGCAGTGATCTGCAGCTTTCTATTGGAGCTACATCAGTACATGTGTCCCAGTACCAATTATTACATTTGCTGGCAACAGTTTTGATCTCTGTTCAAGATCAAGTATGGTGGAAGTTGGGCCTGACTTGGTCTTGAGAGATTTCCTGGAACATTTCATTTGGTGTGCTTAGAGGTGCACATTAGAACCAGTATCCAGTACACAGCAAAGTGAGCTGGAGACATTGCTACAGAAGGCCTGCACAAGACAGTTCATGTAATATTAACTTTGTTTCTTTTCCATACTCCCCACTGTGAGTCAGTGATGAGAAGTAAACTCTATTAATATATTAATTTTAATTATTTTATTGTTGGGATAGAGACTGAATAATATATGAAAATTTCTGCTCAGTAGTTAGTATACGTGTCTGTCTTTTTATGAGTATATTCATTTGTATGATTATTAATTTAATAAATTTATTATTGATTGTTTTATCTGTCATTCTTACGCATGCTATTTCAATTGTGTCTGGAGTAATAGTGGGTGGAGGAGGTCTAGTTAAAGATGGATCGAATTATTCCTTTAGTAAGAAGTTCCACTTGCAGAAAGAAATTATGTGCCAATAGAATGTCTATCTATGGTATGTGAGGTCAGGTGATCTGCTAAGCGGGAGATGAGTTGGGTGTCTTATGGGAGATTTATTAATAATGTGTAAATTAAGATTCCAGCCACTTGTATTTGGTTATGTATTATTAATTAATAATAATAATCATCATCATAACAAGTGTGGGTGTTGTCAAACAAGTATACTGATAAATTGGAATATTAAACTTTTACTCACATGTTAAATAATTATCGTTGGGCAAACTGTCATAGTTTCTTGCATATAGAGCACAAAACATTTGATGGTTCCTTTGGAGAAATGTGTCAATATGGAGCATCTTAAATTCCGGTCCAAAAGCTAAGACATCTAAAGAACAAGAGGACCGTAATACAGCATTATGCATAAATGTAAGATGGATATTTATTACACTGGATAATTGAACAATTTACTACAATAAAATGTAAACATTTAATACTTCTTCTTTTTTAGCTCCAAACTGATTTAGATTCTTAAATTGCTGTTTCACTAAGGGTCTAAACTAAAAATCTAAACGTTCACTATTTCTTCTTTAATTAGTTTAAACTGATTTATAAGCCAAGCTCTGTGTTAAGATTTTAACATTGAGTTCTTCTTTAATGGTTTGAATTCATAAATAGTTGCTCCTATAAGAGTCAGTAATGAGATCTAAACATTTACTAAAGAGATCTAAAGTTTTAATTCTGCTTCACTGACGTCTTCATGCTGAGACCTACTTAGGTTTGTTACTCAGACTGTTTACTGAGACTTCATGCTGAGATCTACTTAAGTTTTGTTACTGAGACTCTGTACTGGCATCTGCGAGGGCTTCTTGCTGAGACCTATTCAAGTTTTGTTATTTAGACTCTGTACTGGCTTCACTGAGGGCTTCATGCTGAGCTACTCACTGTTTTGCTTCTTTACAAAAAGCTGCTCTAAACTGACGTATTAATTTCTTGAACTATTTCCTTAAGGCTTGCAGATGAAATCTAAACATTTATTGCTGTTTTCTGTTTGCTGTTCACTTTGAAGCAATCGAGTCCGCCGGAGTAAAATATCCGGATATATCGATTGATTATTATCGTTGGTAATGTTTTGCATTCATGTGCGTACGTTAGGGCTGTTAGACGCATGATATGGTTATACTCTCTTGATGGACAATACCCTGAGTGACGTCACAAGCGTTTAGATTAAATTCTTTCCGATTGACGTATTGCGTCACAAAAGTTGATTGGATTTGCTGGGATTGACGCAGTGTTACATAAATTTAGAGCAATTGTTTCGATTAACATTTTATTTTCAAACTTGATTTAATTGCTTGGGTGGAGAAATTGTGTCACAGAAGTATACACTAGTATACATTATTTCCTTCCGCTTCAGGCAGTGTATCACACAAATTTAGATTAAAACGGTTTGGTTAATTAATCAGGGTGGATGTCACATAAGTTTACTTATAATGGCTTGCAGTGGACGTATTGTTAACAAATTAATTGTTTCTGGGTGGATGTACCTTTTGTACATAAATTTTGATAAATTGCCTTGGGTACAATATTCTATGTCGCAAGTTTCAATTTAATTCATACAACAATCCGAGATTCTGGGTGGATGGAATGTTTCAGAAAAGCTAGATTATTTGTTACATTTTTTTCAGTTTGGACCCCATCTTCCTTGTCCTCACTTAGTATGTGGCAGGGTAAATTTGCCTATCCCTATTTCTAAACTTAATAATTATATATTTGTTGCCAATGTTAACATGGCCCGACCTTGGGCACTGCTTATGATGGTATTTTCTTTTGGTACAGAATATGCTAGAACTTGCTGATGCAATCCAAACCAGTTCCAAATGGATGAGTAGATTTTTTCTGATTAATAGTCTCACAATTGTTCATAACAAATTCATCCAAAGGGGATGGACCGAAAGTAATTTTGTTGAAGAAGTTCTCTATTCTAATCACTTTGATTTTGACATAATTCGAGTCTGGTCATAAAGGTAATCATTAGCTTATGTAAGTTAATTGACAGATAAAGAAAGAATGGACTTGGAAATATTTCATACGTTTGCTATTGATTAATAATTCAAACTGGAGAATGCTTTATGTAATTGAACCATTATTTCTATGTTCAAAAATGTGATTGCGTTGTACATTATACTTGTGAGTTTTGATCCATGCTATATTTCGCATGCTACATGTGTTTTGGGCTAACGAATATTGTAAGTTGAGAATGTATGAGAGAGAAAGGACTTTAGAGACGAAAAATGCCTGAAATTTAGCACTCCCTTAATTTGACTTTTGCAGAAAGGAGCGCACCCTTTTCCTATTTCACAGTCTTGTACCCACTATTGGATCACGGTGGTGTGTGTATCCAGTATTATCGTCGAACTTATCAATAAACGTGATAAGTTGATTTCTGTGAATTCCATTCGAGAGCCAATATGGTAAAAATTGAGACTAGTGTTTGGTCTCGAGAATTCTCAAAAGTTTTTTGAACATTCTTCATAGTGTGCTTGAGTGACTAGCAATCATGAAGATTCTAGAATATTCTGCATGATGTGCTTTGTTAGCACATGCAACGTTCTGGGCAGTTCCCCACTGTGTGCTTTGTGAGTGCATCGAAGATTCTGGAACACTTTTGTAACGTGCCTAGAAGGAATACATTGGATCATCAACTAAATAAGAAAGACAGTGACTTGTAAACTGTGTGATTGTGAACATGTGCCGCCAGCAACAGTTGCATCTTTGAAAGGTTATGTACAGTGACTATAATTATCTCTCTGAAACTCCACTCTCATCTCTATAAAGAATTATATCTATAAACATGATATATATATAAATTTGACTGCTGATAAACTAAATGATTGCTTAGCTTAGCGTTAATCGAACATTGTTGTGAAGTGACATAAATGTCAATGCTTTTTTGATTATATTCATATACAGTATATTTGATTATTGATTTAATAAATTTATTGTTAAAATAGGCCTTATGTTGGAGTAATAGTGGGTGGAGGGGGTTGGGGTTGTTAAATATAAATAAAAGACGGATTTTTATTACTCCTTTAGTAAGAAGTTTCCACCCGCAGAACATTATACAACAGTAAAATGTCTATCTTATTATTGTGTAAAGAGAAGAGTAGAGTTTTATAACACCCTTATAATCTGCCAAGTGAGAGAGACACATTGGTCTTGTGGAAGAATTATTAATAACTAATAAAAAGTTTATTCTTGATCACTTGTAATTAGTTTTGTGCTGTTAATTAATAAATAATAATCATAACGAGTGAACGGTACTCAGAGAGGTCTTAAAGAGTGAATCCTAAAACGTGTATTATTATAATCGTTAATTTTGTTACCTCTTTCGAGGTGGCTCTGCTGTAAACTGCATTAACAACGGAATGCTATAAAATGAAAACTAAAACCAAAGCACGAAGATGAACTAGCTACAGAGATAAATCATCGCTAGAATCTGGACACTTGAAGGCCATTTCATGCATATCAGATATTTTATGCAAAGAGGGGCTTTTAAATTGGACACTTGAAGGCCATTTCATGCATATCAGATATTTTATGCAAAGAGGGGCTTTTAAATTGGACACTTGAAGGCCATTTCATGCATATCAGATATTTTATGCAAAGAGGGGCTTTTAAATTGGACCTGAACAGCTGGAGAACGTTGGCGTACATTGAGTTGGAAGGAAACTCAGTGAGTGGCAAAATATGGTCAGTGCACAGACGACTAGCGGAAAGATTATTTTCCTCTGGAGCTACCAGAATGCCATCCTGCGCAACCCGACATTCGACAAAGATAGATCGTGATTCTTGGAGTAAAATATCCTCTCGTGTTCAGCATAAACAGGACGTGCTTGTTTGTAAAACTGCTATGCAAGAATTTCACGTTGACTGAGGTCAGTGCTATTTTTCACAGTGATCTTCAATTCTACCAGTGCTCGTTTTTATATGGAAGCTGTGAAGTGCATGAGTGTGTGTGTGTGTGTGTGTGTGTGTGTGTGTGTGTGTGTGTGTGTGTGTGTGTGTGTGTGTGTGTGTGTGTGTGTGCGAGCATTAGTCAGTTTTATTGTCATTCGTAATCTATAATTTGAATTATGGAAAATTTACAGATTTTAAGTGCGCGTGTGTGTACATCTGCGTGTGTGTGCGTACATGCATGTGTACTTATGTGCATGTGCGTGTGTGTGTATGTGCGGTTGGGTGTGCGTGTTTGTAGTTTGGGTTAATGAATCATTTCTATTCATGATGTATAAATAGTTTTATTGAATTCCTTTGCATTGGATTTAATTCTTGATATTTAACATATATATATATATATATTGCAGGCATAAGCTATATAAAATATGTGAACATACAATGGATTGATGGAATCCACAAACATGAACTGAATGAAATATATCAAACTTGGACTGAATGAAATATATCAAACATGAATTGAATGAAATATATCAAACTTACTGAATGAAATATATCAAACATGAATTGAATGAAATATATCAAACATGAATTGAATGAAATATATCAAACTTGGACTGAATGAAATATATCAAACTTGGACTGAATGAAATATATCAAACATTGACTGAATGAAATATATAAAACATGGACTGAATGGAATATATAAAACATGGACTGAATGGAATATATAAAACACAGACTGAATTAAATATATCAGATACAGATGAATGAAATATATATAAACTTAAGGCTGCGTGAAATATATGTAAACACATATTTGGATAAAATAGGTAAACAAAGGATGAAGAATGTAGGCAAAGCTCGACGAATATATAGAAGAAAAAATAAAGGTTTTTTTTTTTTAATCTCGTTAGTGAAATATGTCAGAATGGCCTGTATGAAATGCAAGCATGGAGTATAATGCAGCACTTAATGCGATGGCACAGGCAGGCATAGTGAAGATAAACTAAAGTAAAAACTATCTACACAAAATATGTCAACACACACAAAAAATGAATGAAGCTGGTAAACGAGTGCCTACGCAATATGTAGACAGAATTAACAGTGAATACGTAAGTATGACGTAAACATGTACCGTAATATATATTTGATTAAATTTGCATGCACCCACTTGACTGTTCAAGCCGGTCTCAATGAGGATTGCTTATTCAACCTGTAAGAATTAATAGAAAATGTTAAATTAATACTTTTCTTTTTAAAAAATGAACTTAAAAATATATACAATTCAACGTTGTTTAAATTAAAATCCAGTTTTGAATTGAGTAAAGCTGCTAGTATCGTGAAACATTTTTAAGCATTGACAATTATCCCGTCCTTTCTCGTGAGACATAAAACGTGGCTGCAAAGTAAAGAGCGTGGATGAATCAAGTGGGAAAACTGAGATTGAATTGCTACTTTCGAAAATTCCTCTTTTCTTTTTAGCTTTTTATGGCTTTTCGATAGTGTTTCAACGATCAGTTTAACCTACGCAATCATTGGATGAATGCAGGAGAGTTTCGGGGGGGGGGGGGAGATGAGGGTGGGAGAGAGTGGCTTGGTGCCAGTAATTATCCACAACTTTCTCGATCTTATTTAAATATCTGTCAAGGTCGGCAATATTTATCAGATATCAAGGTTCTTTGGTCGGCTTCCGGTTCTGTGAATTTATTACTGAGAAAGTATATTCGTTTCGAGCCGTTCGTAATCTAAATAAAAAGCCTGTTTCTTTGAAAGTAAGATGAGGTCATTTTTATTTTAAATGTGTTAAAGAGATGATCAGGTGGGCTAAAAATACTGTATCCGTCAGCAGATGCCTTTCTTTGTCCAAGGTTTGACTGGTTTGCTTCTACATGTTTTGGTCGCTGGAAACCTCACCAGCCCTCGATGCCTTTTTAACTACCTTTCTTTCATAAACAAGACGTAACTCTGGTATGAGGTTGTCAAAGATAGGCTTTTTATCTCCCTTTCCTTTCATAAACAAAACTAACTCTGGTATGATGTTGCCAAAGATAGGCTTTTTATCAATGAAATGAAAAGAGCATATAATAAAACTGTGTGGAGGATTTTTCAGCTGCAAAGAACAGACACTGTTTCTTCAAGTCTGGCTCCGATGGCATTCGACAAAAAAGCGACACGTGATTAGACTGGAAAATACTCAAAGCAAGTCTTATTTAATTCCTCGTTTACTTTTCTCCAATGGTGTCTACATCCTCACACTACACATTTCGTTTAGTGCATCTGTTCTTGGTTAATAGCTTTAAAGAAACACAATATTAAATGCGAGATGTGAGATTATAAAGTGAACAATGAAAACTAGACGTTGATCACAAAAATAAAATCTATTTTTGTAACAGTTAATGCAGTGCGCGTAGTATTTGACCTATTTGTTAAGGAAAGTAATAGATACTTGCAATACATTATTTATTATTATAGTGTCGTTGTTACTGATTTTGTTAATTAATAAATTTCTTGCCATATATTTTGTAAATACATTTTATTTATATTTTTATGGTAAATACATAAATTGATTTTTTTTAGATTGTCATTTTGCGTGTGGATTCATCAGCGTTCCTAATTATCTAGTTATCTTTAGCAGTTTGCTTGAAAAGTTTAGTTTGTGCTATCGCGTGTTAAAAAAAAGTGTAAAAATCACTTTTATTGTAAAAGCAAATGCTCTCTTAAATCTTTGTATTCTCACCACTACGACCATCGTAAGTGTTCTTCTTCTTCTTACATTATTAACTAATTTTGTTTATTTTTACTATTAGCGTAGTTAAAGTGACAGTAGATGTAGCCTAGCATTTTTGCAATAATAAAATTATTAATATTTATGCAATACTCTCCCACTGCATTTTGCCTTTAGTGAAATATATTTAGCATATCCACATAGCTTTTCGGCGTCCACTTTGTTCTTGGTTGGCAGATAAAGTAGGTTAACGTCACAGACCAGGTTACCTTTTGTTCTTGGTTGGCCGATAAAGCAGGTTAACGTCACAGACCAGTATACCTTTTGCTCTTGATTGGCTGATAATGCAGGTTAACATCACAGACCAGTATACCTTTTGCTCTTGGTTGGCTGATAATGCAGGTTAATGTCACAGACCAGTATACCTTTTGTTCTTGGTTGGCTGATAATGCAGATTAAATCACAGACCAGTATACATTTTGTTCTTGGTTGGCAGACAATGCACGTTGACGTCATATATCAGTACACCTTTTGTTATTGGTTGGCACAAAGTAGATTTGAAAATATTAATTTGCTATTCATCTATCTAAATAATCGTGTCCCTTACTTTGTTTTTTTACAACGTATTAAATTATTATTACTTAATACCGAAACCACTAAATGCGTTGTTAAGTTTTCATCATAATGAAATTCTGTCTCAGAAATCTGTAAACGCCAGACTCCAGAGAAATGTCTTCAAGAATTTCAAATTCTACCACCCTACTGTTCGATTTGCAAATCAACAGCTCTCACCTGATGGGCAAGATAGAAGAAGCAGACAGCTCCGTCCGCCTCCAAGACCAAGCGTGGATGTACCCACTTCTGCATCAGATGAAAAACGAGCGGACCGTGAGCCCCAGCATGGAGGCCCTTCTGATCCTCGCCTTCACGCTTTTCATCACCTTCGGCGCCATCGGAAACGGACTTGTGTGCTACGTTGTGGCCCGCAACTCGCACATGCGCACTCCCCGCAACATTTTCATCATCAACCTGGCTATCTCAGACCTCACGCTGTGCGTGTTCACTCAGCCACTCAACGTGTATAAACTTCTCAACACTCGCTGGGGGCTGGGGAGCTTCATGTGCAAATTCATTACCATGTTTCAGGGAACGAACGTGTTTGTGTCCACAATCAGCATCACTGCCATTGCACTGGACAGGTTTCAGGTCAGTGTCAGAGGTTTTTCTGAGGCGAATTTGGTTAACTTGTTGCATGGGGGGGGGGACGGGGGTAGGTTTCAACCTTGCCGCCTAACTCAAGTGATTGGGTATATTTCATTCTTTAATACTCCGATATTTCCATCAGCCAACTGTACTTTTTTTAAAGATTGTGGGAATTTCAATGCTTGGTTTATCATCACTTTAATGAGTGCGTCTTGATGTTATTTGCTGCTTGCTTTTCTGTCTCTATAAATCCATGGATGTTAGGAATATATATTTTACATGATGGATCTCTTCGGGTCCAAGAGACATTGTTCTCTGATTTATGTCCTGGAAGGTTTTTTAAGCAACATTTCATGCATTGTTTCTTTATCATATGACTGATGGCCGACTCTGATAGTAACAAGCCATTACGTGTGTTCTCTCCCTTTCACTAACTCATTCCTTCTCTCTCTCTCTCTCTCTCTCTCTCTCTCTCTCTCTCTCTCTCTCTCTCTCTCTCTCTCTCTCTCTCTCTTCTGCGGTTTTGGTTGTTTCCCCAGTAATCTATTTTACACTAGAGCACCCTGGACCACAAGTGTCCGCCTCTGACCTTGTTAACCCAGATGACGTCTATTCCAGTATGGAATGAGGTATAGTTTTCTCCATGGAGAATGGGATGGATGTAGTTTTCTCCATGGAGAATGGGATGGATATAGTTCTCTCCATGGTGAATGGGATGGGTGTAGATGCAGCCATTGCACCTTCTCTCGAAGCCTCTGGAGCAGGCGGGGATGTCTTCCACACTTCTAGCTCTTTACATTACTTGACATCTTAATTTCTGGGCCTTTAAGCATGCTATCCTACGATGGTGAATGATGATGATGACGACGACGATGCTGCTACTGTTGCTGGTGATGATAATTAATTTCATTGCTACAGGTAATCGTGTACCCAACGAAGGACAGCATGAAGAAAGTTGGAGCAGCGGTAGGACTGCTAAGTGTGTGGGTAATCTCGTTCTTGATGGCCAGCCCCGCCCTTCTCTTTCAAATTCCTATCAGAGTTCAGCCCCTAGAGGAAGTCCCAGACTTTTACTTCTACAACTGTATCGAGGTAAGTACAATCGTGCTGTCAGTGATGAGATGAGATGCAGGTGTTTTTGCAGATCTCTGCGTGGCTCTTTGATACTTTCAACACTGTTTTTGCCAGCCATCTGCAAACAAAAGGGTGACGTTATTTTAAGAAGCAAAGCAAGTATTGCTAATACATGAGATAGCCTATGGACATTATGGAGATTTTTTAGAATTTTCACAAAATGCAAACTCCTGTCTAGATTACAGTGTACACGTAACAGTGATGTTAGTAACTTTGCTTTGAGGTTTAAGAACTGAACTATTTTTTTTTGTTCCTTTGTTCTTTTTCGAGGCCCCGTATGTTCCACACAGTTTCGACGCACATAGTTTTCAGTTACCATTAGTTTACTATGATTGTTGTAAGTTATCCTTATTAATTATGATTGTTACAAGTTACTATTAGCTTACTACGATTATTTTAAGTTAACAATAGTTTACGACGATTAAGTTACCATTAGTTTACTGTGATTGCAAGATACCATTAGTGAAAGATACCATTAGTTTACTATGATTGTTTTTAGATACCATTAGTTGACTATGATTGTTTTAAGTTATCGTTAATAATTATGATTGTTTTAAGATACCATTAGTTTACTATGATTGTTTCAAGTTATCGTTAATAATTATGATTGTTTTAAGACACCATTAGTTTACTATGATTGTTTTAAGATACCATTAGTTTACTATGATTGCTTTAAGATACCATTAGTTTACTATGATTGTTTTAAGTTATCGTTAATAATTATGATTGTTTTAAGATACCGTTAGTTTAGTATGATTGTTATAAGTTACCATTAGTTAACTACGATTGTTGAAAATACCATTTGTTAACTATGATTGTTTTTAAGTTACCATTAGTTTACTAAGATTACATCTAAGAAGTGTGCGTCAGTCACTAGACTGTTGCCTTTTAGTAACAAAAGCGCCCTGATTCGTTTACTTTTCTTCCACTACGCTGCCAAGCACAAAACAAAAGAATCACCGGGAGTCTGTAACGTCACACAACCTCATGCTATAAATACTTTTGAGGGTTCATTGAATATTGCAAACGAGTGAATGAATATTTCAGATTTTACAACTGAAGGTAGCGACACAATGACCTCTTTTCTTATCTTTAAATAGAACCACAAGATAATTATTTCCATTCATAATCATTGCACACACTTATTTCATTGAAAAACAAGCATTTTTAATCCGTCTCTTTTAAAATTAAAAAAAAACTGCATTGTCATTTCAGGACGAAGAAATGACGATAGAAAAAAGGGCATACACGGTGGCTCAAATGGTAGTTCAGTACATCCTTCCCTTCATAATTGTTACGGTAGCTCATCTTCGCATCTGCAACAAGTTGCGCTACCGCATGGTCAACCAGCAGCAGCAGCAACAACAGCGCAGCCTAAAGAGCCTTAACTCGCACGTGACGACAACGACTTCCCCACACCAGCTGCGCAACCAGGACAGGCGAAGTCGGCGTAAGCGGAAGACGAATCTCCTGCTGGCCTCGATAGCTGTAGTGTTCGCATTAAGCTGGCTGCCCCTCAATATTTTTAACCTGCTCAGCGAGTTCAACCGCGATCTTTTTCGTAGTTCATTCAACAAAACAGCAGGCAAGAACAAGTGGCAATTACACAGTTAGCAGACATAAATTATAAACAGACGGATGGATGGATAGATTTGTAGATAGATATGTATGTAATAGATGGATGGATGGACGGACGTGCCCCCCCCCCGACAGATAGAGAGATGGATGGATGGATAGATAGATAGATAGATAGATAGATAGATAGATAGATAGATAGATAGATAGATAGATAGATGGATGGATGGATGGACAGAGAGAGAGAGAGAGAGATGGATGGATGGATGGATAGATAGATAGATAGATTGATGGATGGATGGATGGATGGATGGATGGATGGAGAGAGAGAGAGATAAATAGATAAATAGGTAGATAGATAGATAGATGGATGGATGGATGGACAGAGAGAGAGATAGATAGATAGATAGATAGATAGATAGATAGATAGATAGATAGATAGATAGATAGATAGATAGATAGATAGATAGATAGATAGATAGATAGATCATATTGCCTGTGTAAGACGATGCTAATCTCACTCAAGATTAAGAAAAAATAAATGATTGTAAAAAAAACTATTTTTGCCTCACCCATCCACATCCATTCTACCTAATTCCTTCAGTGTCTGGGATTTTAACTCATGTAAATAGCCGACTGTTAATATTAATGTACCTGAAGTTAAGTAACGCAAATTGAATGCCATGAAGAACTGTCAAATCTTTAAGTATACCTATCAAAGTCTAAAACCAGTTGACAGGCTCGTTTGTTTGTTTTCTACTTGATAATGTCATCACTGATTCTATTTTCCATTTCTGATTTACTTCTGTTTTGAAATTCCCATCACTGATTCTACTTTTCATTTCTGATTACTTCTATCTTGAAATTTTCATCACAGATTCTATATTCCATTTTTTATTACCTGTCTTGAAATTCATATCACTGATTTAATTTTCCATTTCTGATTACTTCTGTTTTGAAATTCCCATCTCTGATTCTACTTTCTATTGCTGATTACTTCTGTCTTACAATTTCCATCACTGAATCTATTTTCCATTTTTGATTTACTTCTGTTTTCACATTCCCTATACTGATTCTATTTTTTAAATTTCTTATTACTTCCGTCTTGAAATTTCCATCACTGATTTCGTTTTCCATTTCTGATTACTTCTGCTTTAAAATTTCCATCACTGATCCATTTTCCATTTCTGATTACTTCTGTTTTGAAATTACAACTCTAAATCGTTCCGTCTCTCCATTATCAATATTTCACTAGTGTGTATATATATGTATATATATATAAACTTCCTACCCAGTCCCTTTTTTCTGACGAAACTCTTAACTAAATTCTGCAAACAAAAGAGCGGGGGGGGGGGGAGGTTACCTGAAAGTTCCGTATATATTATACTATATTCTAGCAGCAGTAGTCAACCAGATTTGATAAACTGGTCTTGTAGTTAAACTGTTCCTAACGTCACAGAAAGCAAAACACATCAAATGAAAATGCGATTATTGTTTCGGCCTGTAAACTGTCATGACGTCACAGAAAGCAAAACACATCAAATGAAAATGCGATTATTGTTTCGGCCTGTAAACTGTCATGACGTCACAGAAAGCAAAACACATTAAAAGAAAATTCGATTATTGTTTCGGCCTGTAAACTGTCATGACGTCACAGAAAGCAAAACACATCAAAAGAAAATGCAATTATTGTTTCGGCCTGTAATTGTATAGGTCAACGAAAGGAAAGAAAAACTGGGTAAACAAGCTGAACAGGGTAAACGGGGTGAAAAGTAGAGTTCCTGATAACAGTGAAGGCAATGAAGAATAATGACAAGCGATAACACTTTATATGTCAACACCATGTATAGGTCCTACTTTTTTCTATTTAAAAAAAAAGAAGCAAATATTAGGAAATAATTGCATTTTTAAAATACTTTCAGAATAAACGGCAAGAAAAGTTAAAGAAAACATTATTTTCCAGTGAATGACATATAAACAAAATTATCGTTCTGATCCCTCTAAAGACAGGAGAAATTTAAAATGGAAATAAAAAACATAAAAGAATAACATTTTACAATGCCTCAAGGACATGTCGCGAAGAATATAAAGCAGAAAAAAGAAAAGACAAGATGTTAAAGCAGAAAAAAATCAATCACCATAAAGTTTCTTTGCAAGTGTAAAATGTGTTCGCTGTGCGTACTTCTCTTTTTTTTATCTTACATCCCTTTCACTCACTCACTCACACACACACAACACACACACACACACACACACACACACACACACACACACACACACACACACTCACACACACACTCACACACACACTCACACACATTATCTACCCTGTCTACCTGTCTATCTCCCTTCGTTCAATTGAATCACAGTTCAGGAAGGGGGGTCAAGGTCGCGCTGAAAATTCGCCGGTGACGTGAACACAGAAAGACAAATTGCATTCGCGAAAGGTCTAGTAGAAAGAATGCGTTTCGTCTTGACACAGTGTTGTCCTAGTGCATTAAATTTAATCTCCTCTACCTCCTCCCTGATTCATTTCCTCTTTCTCCCCTTCTCTATCTTGTTGGAAGTGTTCCATCAGTTTTCATTTGGTCGACCTTAGAATGATTTCACAAAGTCCATATTCAATCTTAATTCTAGCGAGAAAATGTTGGTACAGTGACGTAAATTATTCTCTTGTGTTTTACCTCTAACCTTATTAGATAGATAAATCGACAATAAACAAATATGCTACAGACACATAGCAAAGAGGGCAGAAAAATAGATAGATAGTGTGGCGAGTAAATTTGCTTATCCCTGTTTCTAGTCTTAATTGTTATAGAAATTGTTAAATTGTAACATTGACCCGACCTTGGCCACTCCATATGATGGTAAGTGTCAGAGTTGGAGTAACACTCAAGTTAAGATTTATGAGAACGAGACCAGCCAATGGGCTGAGATCAAAAGTTTACCTGCTGTAGAGAATTCTATTGTCTAATCACTTGAACTTGGAGGAGGTGTGAGAGAGGATTCTGTGTTAGGTTTATTATTTGGCTTGTCACTTTGTTGTTTAGGCATCACTTGTTCCTTAACTGGCCTTTGTGGTTCAAAATTATGTCCTGCTGTCAGATTAACAGGTGTCATGTATAGTTCTATATATTTGTCAGCTGCTTCTAGCCATCCCATAAGACTTTTTGGTTTTTGTCATTAACATAAGATACACGTGCTGGTGGGCACGACATCTGTAATTCATCAATCACAAGGTGATCTCTAACATCTTTCCCATTGTCAAGTTTCACCTCGCCCAGCTCTAACTACCTCGTCAAAATGTGCTGTGGCTTTCTAGCTGCCTGTAAAAGTGTACCAGTCTGCTATTTTTTAAACTGTTGAAATCTCTGTCTGTACATCTCACCCATCACTCTTTAGTATGCTAACAGTTCTGCCTTATAATCCCAGTATGTAGCTTGCTCTTCCAGAAGTCTGTTAAAGACCATAATGTATTGACCTTTCATACCTGCCACTAACTGGTTAAGCCATGATTCTTATGTTCAAAGCTTATCACACAGTCCTCAATATTTTCCTCCTTCCTATTGAAAGAACAAAAATTAAATTTTATGTTTTCCTCCTGAACCTTAGCTGCCCTTTCATTTATCTTTAAACTATCTTCCTGTATCTTCAGCCAATCTCTCTGTTTTTATCCTCAGCATCTAATTTGGCAATCGCTACCTTTCATTAAAGATCATATTCAATTTTCAACATTTTACAAATTCATTTTTATTTCTAGTTTTTTTCTTTCACACTCTTTTTATTTCCAATTCTTCTGTTTCATTCTTAATCTTTCTTTATTATCTACATAGGTTTTTTTTACAAACTCTTTAATTTCATCTGCAGAGAGACCCATCCTTCCTGCTACCACCTTCTCCTCTTCTATCCACTTCAGTCTTTCTTCTTACATAATTTCCATTTTTAAATCACAAAATAATTCTACCACAGTCATGTGACTAGCTGACTGGTGAGCAATCTGACTGGTTTTAGAAAAGTACCTCCACACACAAGCAACCAGAAACTTTAAGTCTAGTTACTAAAAATGCACAATCAATGTAACCAATATAATCTCCACTTAAGCAACTAGTACTCTTTAAATCTAGTTACTTAAAATGCACAATCAATGTAACCAATATAATCTCCATACATCAATAATGGAAACTATGGTATTACATGTATCAATACAATATACAATCAAAATTTAAAAATCATAAGTTTAATTTAAAATTTTCAAAAGAGATAAGATAGACAAAGCAAGACAGTTCTAGATAGCGTTATAAAAATAATTAGTGAGATAAGGCTGCTTTCTAAATGTCATTCCACTAATCAAATGTATTTCTTTCTAGCTCTGTTTTAGTCTAGTATTTCTATTTAAGTTCTAAGTTCAATAAATGTTTCAACAATTGTTTTCCAAATCAACTAATTTCAAGACAATGACAATTAGTTTAACAATTTTGAACAAATTTAAACATCCCCAGACAGATCCTATACACCTTATGTGGCACCAATGCCAGCTAGTTAATGGTTATGATTATTATTAATTAATTAATTAATCATTACAAGTGATGAGAATCATAATTTATTTTATTAATAATTCTCCAGAAGACACTACTCGTCTCTCTCACTTGGTAGATATGTGGGTGCTGTAAATGTTTTCTTTCTTCCAAACCCTTAAAGACAAACATTTACTATCACACAATATTTCCATAGGTAAAAATTTTCTTACTGAAGGAGAATACAAATTGGTCTTTAATCTATATCTAGCAAGCCCATATCCACCCAATTTCTTCTCCAACATAAGGTTATCAATATGTTAAGAAGGTCAATAAATTTATGAATTCAACAACGAAATATACATATAACAAATACAATGAAAAAAAGATTACTGGACATTGAAATTTCCATAAAGCCATGTTTGAATAATTATTATACTACAGAGTCTTATATCCAATAAACACAATTCAATAAAAATTACAGGATAGTTTTTATTAGAGAACGGAAATGTAATTATTAGAGATAAGTGATAATAGAATGTAAATAACCTGATTTAGTTGCTGTCTCAATAGTCTTTCATACATTTTTATAACAAAGACACAAGTTTATTGTTTACAGTTAATGTTTCAGTTCCACATGTCTCTTTTGCACGTTTGTAGAATTTATTCGCTGCTACTCTCCCCAGGCACCCCTTCCCTCTTTTTAGCTCCCTCAATAAAAACAACAATTGTAGCAATTTCCAGTAACTTCATTGTACCAGAAATTGCTGGATGTAATCAGCATACTTTGCCACCATACATCAATGGAGTGCAGTTTATCCTTTATACTGGATGCAGTGCAATAGTGACTTCGCGCATCTACCATGGTTGTAGCGGTTTATAATCAGTAAACCAAGAAGCTCAAATCATACAAGGAAAGGCTACTTTTCCCTGTAAAATATAATCAGGGAACAAATGCTAAGTTTCCAATTTATTCCTTTTCAACTCCATTCTTTCTTAGTTTCAAGTCTTAACTTACAATTTCCCGCAACAGTATTTATTAGTCTGATACACGCAAACAGCATAATAGTTTTATTATTGGGTTCATTCAAAACAATGTCAAGTGTTTAGAATTCCACATGTAAACATCAAGGTTCACAATTTGTAGAAATATCAGTCTACTCACATAATACATCTCTACATAAAATACAAGTATAACACATCAATAGCAAAAATGCACGAAATATTTCTAATTCCATTCTCTCCCAATCAGTCATTTAACTCACCATTAAGCTAATGGCCACCTTTCTTGACCAGACTTCTTGCCACACCAAATTGAAGTGATTTATTATGAATTATCAATAGGAGGTTAAATTTTGATCGCAACCCATTGGCAATGACGACGTAGTCAGCAGGCCGAACCATCCCCTCACCATTCCCAATCTCCCAGCCCGAAAGCAGTAGAAGCCGGAAGCCCCCCTATATTTTAAGATAGACGGACCAGCTGATCGAGGGTAAAGAAATACATTTTTGTTCTTCTTTTTCAGGAGAGGCCGACGGGGAGATGTCGATGAACATCAATCTCGCTTACGCAATTTGTCACTTGCTGGTCCTGTGTTCCGCATGTGTCAACCCCGTTGTCTACGGATGGTTCAACGACAATTTTAAATCTGAATTCCTCAAGATCTTGTGTTGCCCTTGCTGCAAAAGAATTCAAAGTATCATCGCTAGATTCTGTGTGTGTTGCACGCAAGGCAGGCCGGGAGTTCCTTCTATTACGCTTACGAAGGCTAGCAACGGTGAAGGTAGTGCAGTTGAAAAGTTAGCTGCCCTTGGAATAGACGAGGATGGACTCAAAGGAACTCACATGATTGTGACGTCACACATTGGATCAGAACAAATACAGAGATAAAATAAGAAAAAAGAAAAAACAGAATTGTTTGTTTTATCTCCCTTATTCCATGGCGCGTGCGTGCGTGCGTGCGTGCGTGCGTGCGTGCGTGCGTGCGTGCGTGTGTGTGTGTGTGTGTGTGTGTGTGTGTGTGTGTGTGTGTGTGTGTGTGTGTGTGTGTGTGTATGTAGAAATATAAATTTAGTTTACTTGAGTTTGTTCCAATTTATGTTTCTAGTCAACAGAGCTAAAGAAGTCACTTACAGAATAAAATGAACACTACCTTTTTGTTTTAAGTAAGTTTGCGCCGGAACCGGAAATGACACAGAAATTTTAAAAAGTCTATGGTTTCATATAAGTCTGAACTATCGATTTAAATTATTTTTAGAACCAATATCTTTCATAGTATCTGTATTTTCTATTTATTGCTTTGTCTAACGAATTCGCATTAGCATACACAAAAACAATTCTGGAGAAAATTTTGAGAACATGTCGGCCATATTTTCAGGCATAAGAAAATGAGTTATTTATAAGAAGATGGAAATAAGAATGGCATTGTCAAAGAATATTATGTGTATAAATTTAATATCTCAGAGGAAATATAACTGAACAGTGATGATGTTCAAGTAAACAGATTTTATTTTCAATGCGTATGAATTAAGAAATTTATTTATTTACAATAGATTAAGGGAAAGGAAATAACATTATTTGAAAAGAATCTCTTTAAAGGAAATGAACTTCCTTAAAACTGATCAACCCAAATGAAATACCGTTATTTGAAACCGAATATATAAAACGAAATTACTTTAAAAGAAAAAAATCGGATCAGGCAAAAGCAAATGGTGTTATTTAGAATTAATCATATTTAAAAAATATATAACTTATTTGAAACCTTATTTAAAACAAAACATGTCAATGTGAATTGACGTTATTTAAAACGGCTCTTGTCAAAAGGAAAAACGTTTATCTAGAAGGAATCATATGGAGAAAAAAACTTATTTGGAACGTTATTTAAAACAGATCGTGTCAAAGGAAATAAGTTATTTAAAATGAATCATGTCAAATGAAAAGCCGTTACTTAAAACAAAACATGTTCAAGGAAAAGACTTTATTTAAAACGATTCCACAAGGAAAAACGTTATTTAAAACGGAGCATTTCAAAAGAAAAAACTTTATTTAAAAAAAGAACAAATCAAAGGAAAAGATGTTACTTAAACGGCTAATGTCAAAGGAAAAGACATTATTTCAAACGGCTCATGTCAAAAGGGACAGAATTGATGTCAAAGAAATGACATAATGCACAACGGATTCTACTAAAAGAACGTGATTATACAACTGATCACGTGAAAGAAAATTACATATTTGAAACAATACGTAATACTTGTAAAACCTACATTTAAAAAGATATTCCCAATTTAATCAAGTGTGTTTTGTATGTAATCTGTATGTGTTGGGGGTGGGGTGCATGTCTGTGCACGAAGTTAAAATATAAAAATAGTATGTAACTGTTTATCGCCCACATACATACCTACCAGGACAAGCAGTTCTGTAACGATGTGAACAAAGCAGTAGCTTTTAGTTTGGCTACATATTTGGACAACATAACTTCTTTTGTTCACAAAGGTTATTCTGCAACCACTCAAACATTTTTCTATCTGTCTTTCTATCCATCCATCTGCTTGTCTGTCTGTTTGGCTAGTTAGTTATCAATCTATATATACATATTTATATCTCATTCAATGTTTTGTTTTGTCATTTTGCACAGTGCTCTCTCATATACTTGCTCCCCCCCCCCCCGCATATATTAATCTACCGAACATCTTTCATTTTACTCCATTTGTCTCTCTCTCTCCAATTTTGTTAGTTTAATATTTCTTCTAACTGTCCCTCACTGGTGTAGTGTGTTAAACCAATATACATCAAAAGAACAAGTTCTACGCACCATCGTAACTTGATACACATCAAAACAAGTTTTACACACCATACTAAATTGAAACACATCAAAACAAGTTTTACACACCATACTAAATTGATACACATGGAAACAAGTTTTACACACCATCCTAAATTGAAACACATCAAAACAAGTTTTAGACCTCTTTCAAAACTGGCATACTTGAAACAACACGTTTTTTTTTTTACACATAATATTAAACTGGTATACATCAAGACAAGTTTTATACATCATGCTAAACTGACATACAATCAAAACAGCAGTTGTTTTTATTTATCATGCTAACCGGATACTATGCATCATGCTGAACAGATAAACTTCCAAAACATCAAATATTATACTTTGTACTAGAGAGATATACTTCCATATAACAAATATTGCATATTATACTTGGGAGGCATACTTCAAAATAACAAACATTCTATATTATACGTGAGAGGTATACATCAAAACACACAGCATAATGCATTGTACTAGACTGACAATACATCATTATAAGGCTTGATACAATGCTGGACCAAAAAACAAACATTCTATATTATACTTGAGAGGTATACATCAAAACACACAGCATAATGCATTGTACTAGACTGACAATACATCATTATAAGGCTTGATACAATGCTGGACCCAAAAACAAACAACGCAACACAGTATATCACTTGCAGGTGTAAATAACCACACATCTCTAATTTCTGGTCACTTGGCTTCCGGTTGATGTAAATGGTTTCATTAGAGTTATTTGTCTACTACGGTAACGCAGTAAATGGTTTCATTAGAGTTATTTGTCTACTGCGGTAACGCTGTAAATTGTTTAATTAGTTATTTGTCTACTACGGTAACGCTGTAAATGATTTCATTAATTATTTGACTACTAAGGTAACGCAGTAATGGTTTCATTAGTTATTTGTCTACTAAGGTAACGCAGTAATGGTTTCATTAGTTATTTGTCTACTAAGGTAACGCTATGATGTGCAATGTAGCCAATAAAATTTGTTTTCCATCTTCTGAATAATAAAACAACTTTCTTTGAATTCATTTGTTTTTCTGATTTGATTTCTTGTTTATGGTTTTGTTGACGGAGTTATGCAGGTAATATGAGAAAAGAACAAAAGAAAATATTTTGACTAGCCTAGTGGAAATTTACAAATGCCCCCACTTTATAAATGGACGCACGTAGCTTGCGAAAAGGTTTTATAATTACCAGGTGATATACTCAGCTCATTATGAAAACAAACATTTTAGGCTAGTAAATGGTTGTACTAAGCTCTCACGAATGCATTACAAGCTAATCAATGAATAAATTACCGAACTTACAAAAAGGCATTATGGATTTCTGATCACTTACAAATACAACAATGTTAAACACTTACAAATGTATTATAAAGGCTGATAGCTATGCTAAACACGTAGAAATGTATTACAGACTTACGAATGTATATCTATACTGAACAAGTAATAATGTATTACAGGCTAACAAATTAATGTTAATTAATTAATTAATTAATCTGTGTTAAACAAGTAGAAATGTATTACAGGCTAACGAATGCCCCATCGAGTATAGAGAAATGCACTTAAACTAGATCAGAGGCTATTTAACGGATGCGCCGAGTGCAAAGCATTACATTAAACTGAGCATCAAAATGCGACATCAGGATGCAGCCATATCAAATTTGCACCTGAACCAACAATCAATAATATTAATCTGAGTTCGATTCACCAAATAACACGCTACGTCATTTTAAATTCAAAGCAAAATACAAAAGGCAGTCATTCATATCGATAAAAATGGTCAGAAACTTGTACAATACTCCGAGATAATAATCAACACAATAACACGCTACGTCATTTTAAATTCAAAGCAAAATACAAAAGGCAGTCATTCATATCGATAAAAATGGTCAGAAACTTGTACAATACTCCGAGATAATAATCAACACAATAACACGCTACGTCATTTTAAATTCAAAGCAAAATACAAAAAAGTAGTCATTCATATCCATAAATGGACAAACACTTGTACAATACTCCGAGATAATAATCAACAAAACGTACATCCTGTTCTTCAAATCCGATGTGCCAGTGCCAAATAATGAAAAGGTCTGTAGCAATCTAGTGGACGGCAAAGCCAACCATTCTCTTTTATTTTTCAAGACAGACATACGGATGCTGGAGGCAAAATGAAGAGGAAAAGTGTGAGACAAGTCCATGATTGCAATGCCCAGGCACTAAAATACTGATAAAGCTCCCAGACTATGTGAGGCAATGTTTGTGAAATTGCAGGCTTTATAGAGAGTCCCGCAAATTCTTTCTAACTCAAAGGATAGATTGAAAGAAAGGGGTTGTGTGTATTCAAAGCGATAAAATGCGAATTTTTTTTAAAATCATCATAGACTTTACGGTAAACAATTTTTTTTTAAATGAGATAAACACACACACACACACACACATATGTATACGCATTCATGCATATACAAACACACACTTAAGGCGAAGAGAAATTCTAAGAATGCATACTTCAGAGTCAATCAAAACTTTAAAACTATTACAAGGAAAATGCTAAGACTGAATATATGTTGGGTTGCTTTTTAATTTTAACTGATTGTATTTATCTTTATGCTTCCATTATAAATAATTTTATTGTTATGTGGAAGGTCCCACCACCATTCAACCTCTGAACTTACTTTCACTATTTGTAATTTAGTTAATGAAATAATTTATATGCTGTACTGACCTAGCAATGAAACCATGTCATATATATCTATAATTCCACGTCATAGCTATATTCCCATGTCATATATATATATATAATCTCATGTCACATATATAATCCCATGTAATGTATATAACCCTATGTCACAGTTATAATCCTACGTCATGTATATAACTCTATGTCACAGCTATAATCCCGCGTCATGTATATAATCTCATGTCACAGCTATAATCCCGCATCATGTATATAATCTTATATCATAGCTATAATCTCACGTCATGGATATAATCTCATGTCACAGATATAATCCCACGTCATGTATATAACCCTATGTCACAGCTATAATCCCGCGTCGTGCATATAATCCCATATCACACATAAAATCCCATGTCATAGATATAGTTCTGTCATAGAAGTAATCTCATGTTAAGGATATAATCGCATAAAATGACTGAATCTCTCTCTCTCTCTCTCTCTCTCTCTCTCTCTCTCTCTCTCTCTCTCTCTCTCTCTCTCTCTCTCTCTCTCTCTCTCTCTCTCTCTCTCTCTCTCTCACCATGCATATGGGTTAAAAGAAGAACACTTAGAAAAAACGCATACGTCCAGACATGGCTTTCTATGAAGTGAACGAGTTTGTGAAGAATTCATTGTTCACATGTACAAATGTACCTCCAAAGGGAAGTGTGTAACTGGTACCAAAATTAATTACAAAGCCCCAATGTTGAAAGTAGACACAAAGAATGTTGTCTGTCTTGACAAGAGACTGTAGGTGTTCTGTCCATGTATAACTTCATTATTGTAGTTTCCATGCAAAACTTCAGTATAAGCACCGTGTATAACTTCATTATTGTAGCTGTCCGTGTATAACTTCATTATTGTAGCTGTCCATGAATAACTTCAGTATTTAAGCTCCGTGTATAACTTCATTATTGTAGCTGTCCATGTATAACTTCATTATTGTAGCTGTCCGTGTATAACTTCATTATTGTAGCTGTCCGTGTATAACTTCATTAATGTAGCTATCCGTGTATAACTTCATTATTGTAGCTGTCCGTGTATAACTTCATTATTGTAACTGCCCATGCATAACTTCATTATAGTAACTGTCCATGTATAACTTCATTATTGTAGCTGTCCACTAAAGTACCGACCTTTTTCCATGTATAACTTCATTATTGTAGCTGTCCACGTATAACTTCATTAATGTAGCTGTCCACTAAAGTACCGACCTTACAAATTCCACTCTCTAGGCGGGTGAGTCAAGACGGCAATTCAGTGTCATGTAGCTGAAAATAGCAGCGTTAACTAGGTCATCAACCCTGGCCGTTATTTTGAGCGGAAAAAAATTAATTAAAAGCTGCATTTGGGTCTTGGCCATAAAAGGTCAGGAAAAAAATGTATACAAGGTTAGGCGCGTGCAGGACCGTCTATTGCGTCTGCCTAAAGGACGTCCTGATGAGGAGACATTTAGACGAAACTAATATTGAAAACAAAAGTTAATAAGCCTGCATGGGATGATATGCTGACGTCAGTATATATAAACGAAAACGCAATGCTTAACTTGTTTTAAAATATTATTTTTATTATTTTGCTTTTTTTTTTTTTTAATATCCGGACTCTCTTCAGGGCACTAATAAAATTTACAATAAGGTTCAATGATCTGCTCACCGTGATAGATAGTTGTCATAGAAACAGTTTAAGAATTCAAGGCGTTGCTTTGTGTTGCTGTTCGTTGCTGTAGTGCTATGAAAGAAGCCGGGGGAAGGAGGTTTTTCGGGGAGAGAAGGGTGGGAGATTAAATCTGAAAAATATATGTACTAAGTCAGCAATACTTAAACATTCTTGAGGCGTATTTAGCTACGTTCCAATTTGTCATGTTCCATAAGTTTTATTCTGGCTAAACGATCATGTACATTAAGTCTGTCTCAATTTACGTACATATCTTTATCTTTGTTTCTATACATTGGCTAACGAACTAATCATGCAAAGTAAGTCTCTATCAGTTTACGTACATATCTTTATCTTTGTTTCTATACATTGGCTAACGAACTAATCATGCAAAGTAAGTCTCTATCAGTTTACGTACATATCTTTATCTTTGTTTCTATACATTGGCTAACGAACTAATCATGCAAAGTAAGTCTCTATCAGTTTACGTACATATCTTTATCTTTGTTTCTATACATTGGCTAACGAACTAATCATGCAAAGTAAGTCTCTATCAGTTTACGTACATATCTTTATCTTTGTTTCTATACATTGGCTAACGAACTTATCATGCAAAGTAAGTCTCTATCAGTTTACGTACATATCTTTATCTTTGTTTCTATACATTGGCTAACGAACTTATCATGCAAAGTAAGTCTCTATCAGTTTACGTATATATCTTTGTCTTTGGAGTACCTGCTACGTATGTATTGTCATCACAAAGTCAAATCATATTTCTAAAAATGTTCTTTAACAAGCCTAACATTAAAATCAAAACATCAGCTGTTCTACTTGCAGCTAAAAGATGACTGTTCATTATCCTCTCTTTAGCAAAATCACTTCCTGCAAAATTCCTTCTTTTTATTAAATTTTTATACATTGATATAGGAGTGAACTTAGATATATGATTAGGTAACAGGAAAATTAAATCATTTTCTTGTAACAATGATAATCCAAACCTATTTTTTTTTGTAGCTGTTGTTGTTGTTTACTGTATGTATTTGTATATTTTACTTTTATGGACCATTAAAATAAATTCATGTCTCTGTAATGTTCGTGTTACCGAAGTAAGGGGGGGTGGGGTAAATTTAATATTTAATCATCTCTAGACATCATAACAGACAGTACTGTTAGATATCCGGGGAGCGGAGAGGTAGCTTGGAGGCGGTAATCAGTCAACTGGAACAAAGAAAGCTGAGTCTACAGAAAGCCCACAAGACGTAAGAAAACCAAAGCTTTCAGCTCAATGGAATGTGGAGGGAATGACTTCTGCCAGATGGGTGTGACTGCCCACGCATACAACAGCGTTACGCCAGATACTCCAAGTAATAAAAAATATGTTACCCTTACGTTTTACTCATCACACGTGTGACAGATACACTGTGTTAGTGAAGCATTAGGATATATGTAACTGTAATTAAACTGCATAACATTTCCTAAGAAATGTAGTATTATTATTCATGGTTTTCTTCTCGACTTCTGTTGACTGTCGGTTATCTACCAAGGTCTCGGAATCTTACCACGATTCTGGGAGATCCAAGGTTTTATGGAGGATGTGAGCACTTCCGCGGAGCGCTGCTTTTAGTTTTTTAATTTTGTGTTGACCAGGCACTTTACTCAGGTAGCCTTCCAATTCAGGTGTTGTGTTCCCCAAATATCCTGTCACTAGAGGTATTATTTCTGCTTTTACATTCCACAGTCTCTGGATTTCTAATCCAAGATCCTGGATTTTTCTACTATTTTCTCTTTCTTTTGTTTTTATGTTCCTATCACTTGAAACAGCAGCATAGATGCTTGTTGCTGTTCTACCGGACTTATTGACAATTACAATATCGGGTCTTCGTGCAGGAATCATTCGATCCGTCCTTATTTTAAAGTCCCGCAGTATTTTGACTTCTTCTGTTTCGATGACTGCTTCCGGTTGGTGCATCTACAGGAGTCAGGCTGAAAGTGACAGGTTAGGAAAATCCCTTGTTCTTATCACTTTGATTTAATATGTCGTCATGTCCGGTCTTAAAGGCTGATCGTGAGCTTGTGAGTTATATGACTGATAAAGAAAAGGTGGACTTAGAAATATTTTTCATGCACTTAAAACTATTGGTTTTATGGTTGCTATTAGATGATTTCATGTCTATAGAATGTTGATTTCATGGCTTTGCAATTAGATTAGAGATGTTTTCGTGTATTTGAACTGATATTCTATGGCTTGTAATTAGAGAGATTTTATATATTGCATTGATGAATATATACTATTGTCCCTAGTGGAAATGTTATTCATGAATTTGATTATGTTATATTTTATTACCAAGTGTACAAATGGGGTTAATATATTCTATTACAGATAATGTAAGTTTGAGAATGCTTGTAGAGAGATATGGAATGTAGAAACATTTTAAACCTAAATCTTAGCACTGTCCCTTGATTCCCTAGAAAATGCCACGCAGCAGTTTCAAAATTCCATGCACAAATTTTGGTAGCAAACTCAAACAACTGCCAGATCCGTGTACACATGAAAAAGTTCCATGCTCACAAGAAAAATATTAGAGAGAACATTGCCCTTGATTTGACTTTTTTCCAGAGAAGAGTGCACCATTTTTTTGTTCCTTGCATCTGCTTCAGACATTTCAAACATTGTACATTTTTCTAAAAGAATTCTCTTTTTTGTTGTTTAAAAACAGCTGCAGGTCTTCAAGATTTCACTACAGCATCGTTAGGTCCTATCAAATTCATGAAAGATAATGTTTGCTTCTTAAGCGTTAGCTATGCGTAACACATTTTAAATTATACATTTATAGATTATTTTCCTAGCAAAAGCATTTAGATTAACTATACTCAAGCTCTTAGTGCTTAAATATATTTACTATTGTGCAAGATTCAAAGGGCATTTTCTATTTAGTAAATAAATTTTATTAAATACGGTCAGAAGACTAGAAGAGAAAGCGATGTCATTTATGTATTTTTACATAAAAGTTCAAGAGTACCGACACGTGGTAATGAAAGCGTGCAAATGTCTGTACAATGGCTAACCGTATTTCTATACAAAATATGAAATTTACCTCCGCTGAACTCTCACAACGCAGGCGATAGATCTGTTTTCAGTCCCATCCTAGCTGTGTTTTTATACACCATATGAAACTTTACTTCGGTTGAAATGTTACAGTATAACGATACATCTGTTTTATTCCCATCCTAGTTGTATTTCTATACACAATATAAAATTACTTCGGTTTAGAATTTACAATCAATAACGATAGACCTGTTTTATTCCCGTCATAGATGTACTTCTATACACCATATGAAAGTACTTCGGTTGAAAACTTACAATCAATGGCGATGACCTATTTTTAACCTATCCTGTCTGCCTAAAGCTATCTCTTGGGTAGATACAGTACTTTTCCCCAGCGCTGTGGTTCTGTAAAATCACTTTACCAAATTATCTCACTGGTTATTTTAAGCACGACAATTAAACAAACCCCTCTCGATTATCTTCTCAAACATCGTCTAAAAGCTCTTTAAGATTAAAAAAAAAAACAAACAGAAAAATAAAAGGCTCTCGGTTGAGATCATTACCCTGTGCCCGAAATTAATCGATCCCTAAGCGTGACATGTGACGGCAAGGAAAGAGAGCTCTCACTAAACAGTCCATTAGTCTCGGAAACTCTCGCCAACTATCGCAGAGTGCGTTAACTGGCTTAAAGGGACGTAATTAGCAACAAGTGGGCAACTGGTTGTATCACAATTTCGTGCTAAGAGAAACTGTGCAGGGATGAATGTACGTCTTTGAAAGAGTCGATGACTGTGATGGACAGATATGGTAAATGGCGTCCATCAGGCCGCTTGTATCATCGAGAAATCATGCCCCTTGAACCTCATAATCTTCGCTGTCTCAGCCGACTGTTTAGGACAGGAGAGGCTTTGGAAAGAAAAAGAATCTGGGCTTACACACCCGAATAAAGACACAATCAGTTACTTTACAGGCAATAAGCATTTCCAGAATTAAAATGTTAAACGCGAAATTAAAAAAAAAGAAAATAGCCGTGTGAAAACTAAAAGTTGATGTGATACAACTGCGCTCGCGCATACAAAATCACACGCGCGCAAACACAAACATACGCACATTAACAACCCGTGTAATTCATTGATCCTGGATGTATTTATAATAACTTCTTCTCACTCGTATCTTACGGTGCGAAATTGCTTACATTAAGCTTTCCTGGTCCAAGAGACTGAACAGCTGTGTAGCCCGAAGTTTTCCCTCTTCGGAAGTCTATTTCACTGCCCTCAGATACTTGACTAATAGCACATATTAAACTAAATAAACTTTATATTTACAATGCATTATTGTGTTAAATTTTTAAGCTCCCAACATTTTTGTTTTGATGGGATTAAAAAGTAATAATTTACTTTAGAAGTATGCATTCATATATTGTGGCGCAGTGAATTTGCCTATCCCTATTTTTAAAATTTAATTGTTATATAAATTGTTAAAATGTCACACTATCTCTACCTTGGGCACTCCTTATGATGGTATTTTTGAAAGTGTCTGAGTTGAAGTAAGCACTCGAGAATATGCTGATGTAATGCAAATCAGTTCCAACTGAATGAGTAGTTTTTATTATCCAATGGTTATGATTTACAAGAACGAGACCAGCCAATGGGCTGAGATCAAAAAGTTTACCTGCTTTAGAAAATTCTATTCTCTGATCACTTGTGTTTGAAATGGCAAAGAAATTCAGTCTTGAAAGCAGACATTAGCTTAATGAGTAGTGCAGCCTTTCTTTTTATATGTGGTTTGAATCCTGCTTTGTTTGTAAACCACTACGACTGACCATGGTAAAAGGCAGGGAGTGGTGTGTAAGTGTGGAAAATACGTTACCCCCACCCCACCCCTTTGACGTATGGTGGCTGTTACGAAAATGAGAAAATATTAATAAAATTTGTTTTTCTCCCTCTAAGTATTTTCTAACTCTAAACTACGAACGACACAGCTAAGTTAATTAAAAGAGGGACAGGGGTGAAAATGACCATTTTGTCAACAACGCGAGTCGAAAATACTAGCTTTAAGTTCGTGCCGGGGAATGGAAAAGATATAATTAGATTGCAAGAGAATGCTGGCTTGACCCTCTGCGGTCAGGACATCACGCCCATAGATCTGTGTCAGTGTACAGTACATGGCGGCCAGGTACCGAATTCGTGAGAGAGAGCTGGGACGCCGATTATGTCCGTGAAAAGGCAAGCTCTGAGTTTTTGAAATGTAAACAACTTTTTAAAATCACCACTATAAAAATGTTTGGTAGTTTAAGTTGATACTGTTATTGTGAAATTACTATTGTTTTGTGAAAGTGCTATTGAAATAGAAGATGAGTTATTGGAAAGTTAATAATTGTATTACTAAGTTAAAAAGGTTGGTTTGAGTGTACAACCATGTCTTGCTGCGAGTTAATGTATGGCTTGCCAGGTGGCCATGAGTTGCCAGTAATTGTAGTTTTTAAAATAAAATAGGAGTAGGACCCTTGCTCTGAGATGTAGTTTAGTGTGCTCTGGGTTAGCTAGGTAGGTCAAATGGATACGTAAATCACAAGTGCCAACTGGGAACTTGATACTTGTGGCACTAATAGAAGTGGACCTTCAGGATGGTCAGAATTATTCGTCAGCACGCACAGTGCCGTGCTGGTTATGAATGGGGGATAGCGTGTGCTGGAGGGGTGTGTTCTAGTCATCTCATAGAAAGTGATGTACAAGAGTTGGTGTATATAAAGGGGATATGGAGACAGAAACGATGAGAAACGAGAACAGACATCAGGGATGTAGTGTTCGATAGGGGATGAGAAGTCCTGTTCTCCCTGCTTTGGTACCAAGAAAACTCTTTGAAGTTGGGAGGCAAGCATCTAGAGGGTTCTTGGACCCTGCATCAGAGTGCCAGACGTCACCCGGCTGTGTATGAAAAAACGCGCCGTAACGGCCGTCCAGTTTTAGGTGAGCCAATCAATAGGATAGCCACCTGGGTTTCAAAGACTCTGTGCAACGACCGCGGACAATCGATTATTTTCCAGGCAGAGATATATTCCTGGTGGAAGTCTAATGTTGTCGCGCACGGGAGATGATGCAGAAAGAAGCAGTTGCGATTATGTGAGACATATCGCAGAAAAACGGCCAGGTTGACCGTTAAGGAGTGAGAAGAGAAGCGAAACGAAGTAATGAAAAGTGAGAGTTGAGAAATAGGCCTAACGAGGAGCGTAACAGGAGGTGAAACAGTGGCAGTGAAGGCTACTGTATTTGGGTTCCGGGGAGCGGACCCGTGTCGAGACGTCGACGGTGTTTTGAGCATCTTTAATCCCCCCAGCACAAGAAGAAAGTGACAGTACCAGTGAGTAAAAGAAAATTCTAATTAGAGTAAAAATCTCAGAGCACAAAACTAAAAACTTAAAACTAAAGCGTAGGAATCTTAAGCATTAAACCTAGAATTAAAATTAAACCTTAATATAAGATAATGTTGATGGAACTGTTGGAGACTTGCAAGTTAAATGACATTTGTTTATTTTTAATGAACTTTGATACAAGAGCGGTGGCACCGGAACTTATAAATAATGACTGTTACATTATGTTATAAAATGTTTAGGCAACTCTAAAAAGTGTTACTGCATATAGAAATTGAATTTTGTATCTCTTTTGTTTTAATTCATCATTCATCATTTTTCTTTCTTTCTTCCCCCGTTTCCCATGGGTGCGAGTGTGGATGGCTGACTGACTAACCAACGTGCGAGAGGGAACCCATAGACAAATAAATATAAATATATACTCTGACATTGAGGCTTTCCCCTGTCTATGGTTTCGAAAGAGCGATTGCTGTCGTTGTTATTCGTTGTGTCGTCTGTGCCGTCTACACTTCACCCTTACCCGTATGCAAGTACACATGCAAACAAGTCGGCAATACGTAACCTCCACGCAGAATAAAATTCGAGCCAAATAACCATCTTGGTGTTCTGTGTGTGGATTTGTAATTATATTTACGCAAGTCCTACGTGGAGCCGGCAAGCCACCACCCTCCCCTCATCAGAGAGAAGGTGGGCGGCGACTGTGGCATCATGGTGATTTCTGGTATTACTGGAAATTGATACAATCGTTGTTCCACTTGATAGAGCTGTACAGCAAGTGAGCACCAGACTGGCTTGAGAGAATAGCAATGAATCAGTGCCCTACAAATGTGCCAGTGAAGCAAGTGGAACTGACATAATAGTGGGGTCAATAAACTTTTGCCTTGCTTGCAAAAGTGCATGAAAACTTTTGAGAGGGCACTTAAATCAGGTTATGTAGAAAATACTATTATTTATCTCTTAATTCTCCATTTCCGTTCTCTGATATTCTATTATTTATATTGATTTGTTGAATTGTATTTTTCTGGATAAAGGCTGTATAAAATATAGAAATTATTTGAACATGGTTTCGGAAATAATTGATGTCCAGTAATCTATTTCATTGAATTTGTTATATGTATATTTGTTGATTTTTGAAAAATTATTGTTAAATTTATTGTCCTTCTTACACCAAGTGAGAGAGACGAGTGATGTCAGCTGGAGAATTATTACTAACATAAATTAAAATTCTCATCACTTGTAACTGGTTATGATTGATTCATAAAATAATAATAATAATAATATATCATAATCATTAAGTAAGTGGCGTTGGCGTTACATAAATATATATATGTGTGTGTGTGTTTGTGTGTGTGTGTGTGTGTGTGTGTGTGTGTGTGTGTGTGTGTGTGTGTGTTTATGTTTGCGTGCGTGCTTGCGTGCTTGCCCTGTTTGTTTTTACCTAAATTTTCTTGCAAGTTAAAGAATGTGAAAATGTTATTGTTTTAGTTTTAAAGGTTAGCAAATACAAGATTTAAACTTTCATAGATAGATAGATAGATAGATAGATAGTATTGAGATTGGGAGCGTCAGAAAAACATAGTGAGAGACAAAAGCAAAATTAAAGTTCTTCTTCCTTCTCTCTTTAAATGGCAAATTTCTATAGGGACTTAAATTAAGCTGTTTGACCATTCTGACTCGCTTGAGGCACAGGAATGGCATTTCATTTCTGGAAATTGACAGTCGAATACAAACCAAAGGGTTTATTGACTGAAACCCCCTCCCTCCATTCTCCTGTAAACCCGTTCTGTGGAGCTTGCAACTGGTCTGTCTGGCACTAGTATTTCGGTAGCACTACCTCTGGACGTTCTTGCTAACGAGATGCAAAATTCTTAAGGATATCTTCTTTTGTATTTCATTCAGTTTTTCTTCTATGTTCTTCATTCTTGCAAAAAGAATAATGTGGAGAGATCATGCAAAAATATATAATTTAATCACTAACCAGGAAATGGCCTGTGGCACCCATCATTGTATTTACTTTTTGTTCCTGTTACACTCTTTTTACTTGGAAGATGTGCTTGTCTATTGGATGCTGTAATTAAGGCATTGTCAAGGCTAACTAAAGTAATTTTTAATTGAAACGTAAAGTCACCAGGGTAAGAAAACTTATATTCAGTAATTGAATTATTTGCATATGAACGTGGAAAGTAGTTCAAAATAATTTAGTCCGTGATTTTCAATTATATTGTGTTGTTTTTGTTTTTTTAAGGTTTCGCCTTCCAACCCGAAGTTCTCAACGAGAATATGCAAAAGTATAAATTATTTTCTCAATCATTTTTGTTGAATAACCATTATATTGTTTAATGTCGTTAACAATGTATATTATTAAATATGTTTAACACCTCTACCTTATTTAGACTTGTAACCATTGATTGTCCCAGATGATTATTTTAGGAGAGACATGACTGTTACTTTGTATGTGTGTGTGTGTGTGCGTGCGTGTGTGTGTGTTTAACTGACAATATTCAGAGAACTGGTTATTATTTAAACTGATGGGTTCTTTTGCAAATAATTTCTTGACGCAAAGGACAACGCTCCAGCTGATGAGTCTGTCCTTACCTTGAGATATCACGGACGCAGATCTATCTACTTCTGCTGAGCAAGAGAGAGCTACTGCAGATATATGAAAGCTGGTGTGGCGTAGGGGTTTAGAAACGTATTGATAAAGACTGAATCAATGTTTAAACCCTAACATGGCCAACCACATGTCCTACCACATTTCGGTGGTGTCAGGTATTAGGGGCCTACCAAGTATTTAAAGATTTATAAAATATTATTAATAATCTCCAACATCGGCTACGAACCCCAAATCCCAACCTGAAATAAAGACGATGACAACCGTTAAAAGGAAAATGCACATACTGGTAAACTTAGGGATAGCTGAAAATTTTATAGAAATGAAGTACTGGTGGCAGAAAAAATTGTTAAAAAATCAAAATGACTTGAGTACAATCTGACAGATTGATTTTTGTATAGTGTCCCTATATACACAGAGTAAGAGTTCTGTCTGTATATCTCTTTATACTTGTTGGGCTGTGTGTTAAGTTGACCATGATAGCTTGGCGGGTTCGCACGGGCCTTATCAACAATCTGGCACATGGCAGGCTCAGGGTTTGCGTTGGTAGAGAGATTCAGCCAGCCGGAACCTGTTCTGTCCATCACTCAACGAGCACAAAGAAGTGGCAGGTACTTAATGTACAGTATGCCAATAGAGTGCTGAGTCTATAACAAAGAACACTCTTTCCAGTAGACACTAAAGTAATAAATGATGCACCAGACGAACGTTATTCATAGATAGACAGACAGACAGATAGATAGATAGATAGATAGATAGACAGACAGACAGATAGATAGATAGATAGATAGATAGATAGATAGATAGATAGATAGATAGATAGATAGATAGATAGATAGATAGATAGATAGATAGATAGATAGATAGATAGATAGTGTGGTAGTTGCGGTGAAAGTATTTTTACGCGTAATTCTGATAAAGAAACGTTTTCTATGTGTACGTGCAATTCAATCGTTTGGTAACTGATACAGGATGTTTTGGGGGATTTGGGTTTGTTTTTGTTTTTGTTTTTTTGTTGTTGTTTTTTTGTTTGTTTTTTTTTTTTTTTTTTGGGGGGGGTTGTTGGGTGGAGGACTATCGAAATAAATAAGAGTTTCAAGTTTGTAGACAATGCCAGTATACCAGAAAACTCTTTTGTTAGCAGACAATGAAACCATGATGACTCTAAAGCAGTCATTTCGTTAAAAAAAAATCTTTAATAATTCATTAACATGGCTGCTTTACTTACTTTCAAATAGTGGAAAACGTACAGAGTCTTTGTGATTGTATGCTAGCTTGTTTCATCCTTTTTCTCTGTATTTATGTGTTCGCTCGGTTTTTTGTATGTTTGTTGGTTGGTTTGTTGCTGTTTCTTGTTTGTGTGTTTGTTTATTTATTTATTTGCTAGTTTCGTTGTTTGTCTGTTTGGTTGACCGGAGAGTATCTTTTTGTGAATTGTTGAGGATTTGGGGTGTCTGTTTTGTAATGGTTGAGGGTTTGGGATGTTTGTTTTGTGAATTGTTGAGTTTTGGGGATGTTTGTTTTGTGAATTGTTGAGGATTTGTGGGGTTGTTTTTGAATTGTTGAGGGTTTGGGATGTTTGTTTTCTGAATTGTTGTGGGTTTAAAGTTTGTTTGAGTATTATGTTGTTTGGGTCCTTTCTGGAGTTGTTTTATTTTGCGGGGTGGGGGTGGGGTGATGGGAGGAGACTTTTTTCGAGGAAATGGGGAAAGTGGGGATGTAGTATATATTTTTTTGGAAAAATAATGCCAATAAATCAATCAGGATTTTTCTCATTATTATCCTCAATTTTGCGGGGGAAATGAGTTGTCATTAAATAAGTGAGATCTCAGTATTTAGATCGTAGAATTTAGTCTGCAGTAATTTAGACTGCACTATTTAGATAGTAGTAATTAGACTGCAGTATTAGATCGATGTATCAGATCGCAGTATTTAGATAGTAGTATTTAGATAGCAGTATTTAGATTGCCTTTCTTCGAGCAGTGTCTGGAAATAAGTAAATTTGTGGGCCTAGCGTCTGAAGGAAAGTTAAGATTACTGACTTCTAATTGATATATATGCACCAGTCAGCGACAAATTTCCTATTCAGACTACATTCTTTGCCCATTTTATTTCTAAGTAGAAACATTTCTGTCTGCATAAATCGAATACAAACTGTTCCAGACAATCCAAACAGTCGACCAGCCTCCATTCGGGATAGGAATCTTACTACTTCCATCCATGGCAATTTATTTCTTGGCTTTGGTTCGTTCATCTCAAAGCATTGTTTATCGAGTACAATGTACCCGACAGCTTCCTGTGCCAATCTCGTCAATTTGACCAAATTAGTCCGGTACCAAAGAAGATTCGGATAAAAGAGACAGAGAGATATGGCGGAAAGGGGGAGAAAAAGAAAGAGCGGAATAAGGGAAAGATGGAGAAAAAAGAAAGAGAGAGATGGTGGAAAGGGGGAGAAAAATGAGATGGAGAGAGGGGGAGAAAAAAGAGGTGGGGCAAAGGGAGGAAAAGAGATGGGGGAAGGGGAGAGTAAAGGAAGGCGGAGTAAAAAGAAAGAGAAAAAGATCATGTGAAAAGTAACTTTTGAGTTTGTGTATGTGTGTATATGTGTGTATGTGTGTATATGTGCGTGTGGATGGGTGAGTGTGTTTTATGAGAATGCATGTGTGTGACTTTGTCGTGCTAAATATACTTGTTTGACAGTACAACACTTTCAAACATTAACATTGTTTTCTTTCTTCAGGACTGTGTGTGACTTTGTCGTGCTAAATATACTTGTTTGACAGTACAACACTTTCAAACATTAACATTGTTTTCTTTCTTCAGGACTGTGTGTCTTGATTGCTCTGTCTAGCAAGTGCTCTTTCTTAATCTTTATTTTATTGTCGAGCGCTTAAAGTCGAACACACAGACAACCATTTGACGTCACTCCCTGAAGAATGAGTAGCTATGACTACCTTGACGACCAGTTGACAAGACTATTCCGATGAACATTTTACTATGACTACCTTGACAACCAGTTGACAAGATTATTCTGATGAACTTGTTGTTATGACTACCTTGATGATCACTAGATGTGACAAACTTGATTACCGGAAGTGACAGGTTTGTTGACTGTTTGATGTGATAACTTTGATGACCGCCTGATGTATCTATCTTGATGGCCGCTTGACGAGTCTACCTTGATGACCGCATGATGTGTCTACCTTGATGACCGCTTGATTTGTCTATCTTGATGACCGCATGCTGTGTCTACGTTGGTGACCGCTTGATGTATCTACCTTGGTGACCGCTTGATGTATCAATCTTGATGACCGCATGTGTCTACCTTGGTAACCGCTTGATTTGTCTACCTTGGTGACCGCATGATGTGTCTACCTTGGTGACCGCTTGATGTATCTACCTTGGTGACCGCTTGGTGTGATTCCCTTGATGACTACTCGATGTAAGAGCCTTGAATATTGCTTCATGTAACAATTTTGAAGACTGCTTGATTGAACAATCTTGATGTCCTCTTGATGTGTCTACCGTGATGACCACTTGATGTAACAACCTTTTGACTATTCGATGAACAGCTTTATGTGATTACCTTGACGACCTGTAAGCTGCTACACATTATGTTTGTGAACACTGCTTAAATTGACTACAAACACTTGTGTAGTGATAGTTTTAGAGAAAGATGTCATTAAGTGTTAGTGTAAAATGTTTACACAATTGAAGATTAAATGTTTCTTAGAGAATTGCTGCTTCTAATTATATTATCAATATCTGGTGGATGGTAAAATCTAATTGAAGAAAAAAATCATAAAATCAAACAATACAAAGCCTGTGGCCACAACAGAACAGCAATATTACTGATACACAATACATTACAATATTACTGATGCACAATGCAACACAATTTTTTTTTAAAGCATACGAAAAAAAGAACCTTCAATAAAACTGCTGGTGGATGCAAAAATATTACTGCTGCAATTCAATACAAAACAATAGAATAGTATTCCTTTCCTTTAGAATACAGTGAGACAAGCTGGACCTTCAATAAAACTGCAAGACAACGCAACAGTACAGTAGAACAATTTTGCCACTACTCAATACTATTCAGTGCACCATAGCACAAAGCTTTTCAACAGAACACAGTGATTTGGTTTGTGAATAAGACTGCAGGGCACTTCAGTACAACAATAATGCTTCGTTACGATGAGACATTTTGATAATCCTCTGAAAGACGGTCATTGGCTGCAATAAAATCGAATAAGCTAATTCTACAATCACTTAACAACACAAACACTAAGACATTTGTAAATTGCTGTTGATAAGTCCAGACGAGTGGTAAATAAAAACTTTTTTTTTAATCACTCAATCAACAAGAGTGTACATATTTTTCTTTTGAGATTCAATCAGCAGACATTCTTGGCACGGGACTGATTGTAAATGCGGAGGAGTGTCTGTGTGTGTCTGTGTGTGTGTGTGACAGTTTATGAGAGATAGAGAAGGAGAGTAAGCTTCTGCGTGGGTCTGTATAAGAGACTACGTATGAAAGTGACTGAGAAAGTGTGTTGGAGAGTGAAGGGTGAAGTGGAAGAATATGCTTATAGGAGTATATGTGTGTGTGTGTGTGTGTGTGTGTGTGTGTGTGTGTGTGTGACTTGTTGGTGCGCAAGCGTGGGTAGGTTAGTAAACACATTTTTTTGTGTTTACCAATGTCAGTGTGTGTATGTGTGTGTGTGTGTTTGTGCGCGCGCGCGCCTGTGAGTATGTGTGAGAGAGTGTGCTTGTGTGTGCGTGCATATGTGTGTTTACCAGTCTCGGCCAATATACCCCAAATCTCTGATTACAGTGCTGGAAATTAAGCAAGAAATTCTGTCCAACGCGTGTTTCTCGAAGACCACGTACGGGCTTGACGAGGCGTCAGTCGTATCACAGACAAGTGCCAGGACTTAAAAGAACCGAGAAGACAGATATCGATAGCTAATCGATGTCCAGGGACACTTAAAGACAGATGTTGACAAACGGTATGCCGTCCTTGACAACACTTCCACATCACCTTTAAAGCCACGGCGGTGCTGTCCAAGTAGGGATTCTCTGCTCTAATGGAATCGTCTGATTCTCTGCTCTAATGGAATCGTCTGATTCTCAGCTCTAATGGAATCGTCTACAGTTATTTATGTTCATTGCTAACGCAGAGAACTACTCTTTTCAGGTTTTGTCTTCCCAGATCTTCTGCACTACGAAAGCTGCATCTTGAGTGCTGTGTGTGTACGTGCGCGCGCGTGTGTGTGTGAGAGAGTCTATTCTATCTGTAATAAAAGAAAAAAGTGTAATCATTTCTGTAATAGTCTACTTAATTTATTTACCTAATTTAAACTCGCGCTATCCATTGGCTAATTTTTTTTAAGTATGACGTCAACGTGATTTTGATGGGGATAAAAAAAAAAAAAAACTTGTCCTGTTGACTAACCGAAACTCTAGATCCATTAACACGGTCTATTCATGGAAGTTTGGCTTGTTTCATCGTCGGCCTGGTTATACTTGTTTATGTTCCATATTCAGACCACGGTATAATCGCTGTAATAGGCTCTGCCATTGCTGGTTATATTTGTTTATGTTCCATATTCAGACCACGGTATAATCGCTGTAATAGGCTCTGCCATTGCTGGTTATACTTGTTTATGTTCCATATTCAGACCACGTTATAATCGCTGTAATAGGCTCTGCCATTACTGGTCGACTTATTTAAACTTTCTTCCCCTCTCGTTTCTCTTATAGGGTTTTAAAATGCAAATATAAAAATCGCTCTTATATCTCTACCCTAAAGGACCTGCAGGGAACGTTCAATTAGATTTTAATTTGTAAAAGATTTATGTTCATCTTTTTTTTTTGTTTTGAAGGAAATTAAAAATATAGATGTTTATATAGTATTTACTGAATGTAGTATTATAAACCTAACTTCGATTCTAAAGCTTGAGGTATATGAATACTATTTCTATTTTATTTTATTTATTTATTTATTTATTTGGGGTAGGAGTTATCTTAAATGTTAAGGGATGAATAAGGAGAGTTTTTACTCACATCTTCAGAAAAACACTTAGGTTTTGAAAGTGTTTCCTTAGGTTTCCGAAAGTATGTCAAGGTCAAGTCTAAAGTATCATACTCTTAAGTTAAATACAAAAAAAGTCACTGGCCTCCTGACATTCGCCTCATATGGTGAGTAATGACTGTCCTCAAGAGAGGGACAGGAGTGGGGAACGGAAGTTTCTCGACTCTAGATTACGTAGCATTCTCTCGTTTAGGAAAAAGTTTTCTCTTTGTAATTTTTGGTTATAAGTTGTAAGTGTTGGTTATAATACAGTAGTTAACGATGAATGTTCGTAAAATGGTCTCATTTCAGGATTGTAGTGCCATAGACACAATCACTAAATTTTATCTGTCTGGTGCCAAATCGGCGTAAGCCGGAAGAATCCCCCATGCGAGATGAAGAAGAGGATTGTGAATAAAATTATTCTCAATTGAATATTTTTATTTTCACCAATATAATAATCATGTCTTTACCATATTTAAAGAATTTTCAAAATCAGATTTAGGACTTTTTTTACAGTTTGTAAATTCAAAGTGTAATTTCCTATATGAAGTGTGTTTCCACCGTACAATAACTGGCGTTTTCAGCCCAAAGCCCAGAACTGGGGTACTTACTCACAGAATGGCCGTCTGCCCACAATCTAAATAAACTATGCAAAGGGACTTAAGGTGGCACACTCGCAAAATGGCTGTCTGCGCAGAATCTAAATAAACTAAGCAAAGAAACTTAAGGTGGCACACGTACCTGAAAAAGCATGAGAAATTGAAAATTTTCAAAATATCCCCTATTTTATAGGTCTTTTTCTGATAGACAAATGGCTGGATTTTACGAAAAAGCTATTAGTTTTTGGACAATTCACAATAGTTTTGAAGATATTTTGGGGGTGGATGGTACGGTTAAAGGTTTACTGCAAACCAATCGTTAATATCTGTTTTGGAGGATATCTCAAAAACTGTTAAAGATATCTGCACAGAATGTTCAGCACAGTTTAAGGACAACATAAAATGGCATCTGCACCTCTAACATTTTTATGTTTCATTATAGTATAGATATGGAATTATAATTAATTAAATATTTTTTAATTATTATTTAAATAAAATATGTGCTCCATCAGCTGAATGATTGCTACACACTAGTCAGAGGTTCAGTAGCCAGCTATTACAGTATATTAATTGACTACAAAATATGATGGCTATACATTTTAAGAGTTACTTACAATCTTGTCAAAAAGAATTAACAGATTTTAAGTTTCAAAAAATGTATTTATATTAAATAAATAATTTTGGTACAAAACCTGGTAAATTCATCAGAAAAGTGAGTATATATTTTGAAGCATCAACCCTTTTGCATCTGTTTCTAAAAATTTGAATAAAAATGTCCTTCATTTAAATTTGATACAATATACTTGTTTACATTTAGCGGATTTCAGTTTTAAATCGTAAAAACATGATGGACCTTTCACGTGATGTAAAACAATTAAGAAATGTTAAAAAAAAAATTCATTTCATGAGAGACACAGAACAAAATCGAATCATTTTAAAGTTTGAACCTCAGTAACTCAAAGATTTGCGAATAATCGTAACGTTATACATTTGTGCGCCAAGCACATTTACATTGCCAGGGGTTGGGGTGTGAATATAATGGATTTGTAGGGAAATCAAATCTAACATTAAGGAGATAGAATTTTTTTTAACTACCCATCCAGCCCTCCTTAGTTTCCAATTTTCAACCAGATATTTTTTAAAACAGCGTAGCATAAGAAAACGGTCTCAGATAATTAAAAAGTCATTGCGAAATCGGATGCAGGACACGCATATGCATTAATCAGTTCGTTGTTTTTATTTTCTTGTTTTATTAGTTGTTGGGTTTTTAAAAATAATTTCTAACTAGTAGGGTTGTTTTTTTTTTAATTTTAGATTTCTCCCTTGAATTTAGGGCTTCAGGCCTTTTTTCTCAAATCGTTGGCGAAAATTAGTGATGTCAACTCGACTCGTTTGTTTTTGTTTTGTTTTTCTGGAAGAAGCACTACTGAGTCACCTTCAAACTGAAAAGTGATAAAGTATTAATTAAAAAATTGTTTCTAAAGTCGAAGCATTTATCTCTAATTTAGTTCAATCTAGAACCCGCAGGAAAATGTATTGATATTTATATATTTTTCCCTGTATTCAGATTAATTAATTCTTTTAAAGTACTTCAAGGGACACACAAGTGTGCATGCAGTGTTTGAAAAATTTGGGGCGAGAATTCGAAACAACAAAAACAAAATTCACTCTTATACACATACATATAGAGAAATTGACATGCGTACGCGCGCATATACATGGAAATGTCACAAATACACATGAAAAATCAAAAATGCAAAATAACACACACAAAAAACCCACATACCCACACATTCAACACGCACAAGCAAATTCACAAAATTAAAACAAACAAAAATATCTGCTTGTGGCTTTATTTTGAGTTAATGTTTTGGATTTCATTTAAAATTAATATTCTAATTCGTGTCTTGACGCCATACAGTCGCAATACAATGCAGTACTGAAATAAGTGAGACAATTACTACACAATTATAAAATGTTAATATTGTAGTCAAATAATATATATTCTTTTATCTAACTGCAACCTTACAATATATATATTTTTTTTTTTAATCACAAGCTTACATAACACACTGTTTACTTAAAGTGGAATCATAATAGATAACCACACAGCTTCAAAAGAGAATCACATGCAGAAAGGAGTTACTGCCATTTTAAGTTACTGTATTAATATACTCAATATGTATTCAGAAATATTACAAATTTCTATAAAACACACACACACACACACACACACACACACACACACACACATACGAAAAATTAAAACAAGTAATTCAAAATCACAACATGTAAAATGTTGCATAACACACACACACACACACACACACACGGAAAGTTAAACGTGCAAAATAATGCACGCACACACAGACATGCAAATGCACACATCTAACTCATTCACAAACAAATACAGTTTACAGTGTAGCGTGTAATTTAACTTGTTTCAACCTCAACTAAAGATCAGCCATGCACCCTTACTTAAATTTAGCCGACTTTCTTTGGCTTTTATGAGGATTTTATGAAGATTTTAATCAACAAGCCAAAATTCAATAAATACATTCAACCGACTTAATGAAAACTTCTAAAATACCAACTAGTTTATTTCAGTAAAATAGGAAATGTCCGGGGCTGGACTATCCTATGCTTGGGTGGTCAGTTTAATTGTGAATAAAACCGCTTAGTGACCTTTCTGTGACCTTGATTTTGTAGATTTTTAGCTGCTTCTAACTAACTGCTCGTCACTTTCTATGACAGTCATTATTTACCTTTTCTGTCTTCGTAATGTAATTAACTCAACAAGCATAAATACAACTGATAAAGTTCGTAAGGTCACTCTTGAAGTTATAACTTTAGAAACTTTTGTTGTGAGTTCGCCGTGACACCAAAATACAGAAACCCAAACCAGTGAACCCCCAGTCTTGAGTAAAATCCGTAAGGTCACTCCTGAAATTACAACTTTAGAAACGTTTGGTGTGAGTTTGCCTGGACACATCACACAAAAAATACAGAAACCCAGACCCGTGAACCCCCAGCCTTGAGTACTGGTTGGCCTAATGTACCAACTTCAACTAAATATCTTCTCATGATAAAAGAAAAATGGTTACAGAAAATCGTTTTCCACTTTAAAAAAAAAAATCTGCATCAGTATTTATGAATAAATTAGTTGTATTCAGCAGGGACAAAGACTTGCAGAAGCGGAACACGAACCAGTTAATCACAAGTATTATTGAACATACATGAAAAGTTTTGTTTATTTCAATGTATAACAGTGGAATGAAATTTTTCGAAATGTTGATTTAAACAATTATTAATTAAAGTTAAATAAGTTTATAAAATATAGACTTACCTCTGGTTTCGGCTCGCAAATACACAGCAATCAACGACTTAGAAAACAATGTGGCGGAACAACTGCCATCAAATTCAGTGAAAAGAGATGTATAGAAATTATTTGTAAGAAAATTCGGGGAAGACATTAGCTATATAACCTCGCTAGACGCTGAAGGACAATATTAAATCACTCGGCAAAAAGTAGATCATGTAATTCACGGGTTTCCTTTTTGGGCAGCAAATTCAATCCATTCCTGTTGTCAAACACAGTGCTGAGTACAATATAAGAGTTCAGTTACACTAATCGCCTGTCCAAAAGTCTTTCTAGGAAAGAAATATGTACTGAAAATACTAAGCTGCTATGTAGAGCAAATCAATATGTCACTTTGGTTATACGGAGGAAAATGATTTTGTAGTATTTATTTTTTTTTCTTTGGGGGAAGGGGGAAGAGGTAGTTTAAAATTTGTTGTAGTTATTTATTTTTATTTTGCCATGATTTCGGCTGCTGCGAACAAAAGATTATAGTTACTCAAGATTTTACATTTTAACAAGTTGTAGGTATTTAACTGTTTTGAATTAAAGAAACCCGTTGTAACACTCAACTTGTATTTCATACTGATCCAAAGCAATTAGCATCTAACTAAATATCTTGAAGCGACGTAGCATGTCCCATCTATTTGTTTATGACCATCCTTTTGCACACTCGCGTCCGCATCTATATGTTTCTCTGTGCGTGTATGTGACTGTGTGCGCGCGTGCGTTCGTTAGGTGTGACCTTGAGAGGGAGGAAAAAAAACTGCGCATTCGGCTGTTTCATCTGTTGTTGTGTTTTATTACATTGCGTACTGGAATTTGCGATTAACTTTATATTCCCACTGTTTATTTCATCCCCTTCTGTTATCTGCTTTATTATTTTCTGTGCTGGAAGTGGAGATTAACCTCACATTTCCACTCTTTATTTCATCGATGTCATTAGTGAAAGGTTGAATGTTTGAAACAAACGACCGAAAGCAGATAATGGTTATAATTAACGCTAACTGCCAGATACACGCTTTCACGAATTGCTTCCCCTTTTGACGGTGAAGAATCTCAGATTGCCAAATACATTTGTTACTTTCTTCTTTTGTCCATTGAGTCGTACCAGGAGCAAGGTAAAAATTCACTTTCGTCTTCCCAAGGGTTAAATATTCTTAATTGCACAGTGTTCAACACAATGTACGTTAGTGTTGTAGGGTTAAAAAGCGGTTAATTTTTTTAGAGTTCAACACAAGATAGCTAATATTACTGTATAATATATATATATATATATATATTGTGTATGTGGCAATTTAAAACCACACATAATGTGGTTATTTTTTATAATTAATAAGAATTATTTTCTTTATGATTGCTATGGGCCTGTTTTCAGTTTCAGGGATACCCTTGCACGCACACAAATCACCATGAAAACAAACACACAAATGGTGCTAATTTAAAAGGAAATAATAAAATTTTATAACAAAAAAATAAAATGTTTTGAAATCTCTAGAGTAGGTTTTCCTATAAATACCTGATCTCACCACTTTCAATGTTAACTGTCGACTATTCGAATAAGTATTATTTTATTATAAATCAATATATCTTACTTAGTTCAGTGTTCTTATGACATAACTCTTTAGTATTGATGAAATCTATTTGGCCGATACGTCGACTCTTGTAGCTGTTTTGCTTTGCATGCATAGGGCACGTCTATAACTCTCTTATATTAGCCGCTTATTTTTAGGTCCCGTCTGCCACCTCTCTCGCCCCCTACCACCCCACTATGAACAGATAGTTTAAGGTTTCTAAAACTAATGCAGTAATTGTTTACCCAATTCATAATAAAGACAGTAAGAGATTTCTATAACTAATGCACTAATTATTTACCCAATTCATAATAAAGACAATACAAGATTTCTAATGCAGTAATTATTTACCCAATTCATAATAAAGACAGTACAAGATTTTTAAGACTAATGCAGTAATTGTTTACCCAATTCATAATAAAGATAGTACAAGATTTCTAAGACTAATGCAGTAATTCTTTACCCAATTCATAATAAAGACAGTACAAGATGTCTAATGCAGTAATTGTTTACCCAATTCATAATAAAGACAGTAAGAGATTTCTATAACTAATGCATTAATTGTTTACCCAATTCATAATAAAGACAGTACAAGATTTCTAATGCAGTAATTGTTTACCCAATTCATAATAAAGACAGTAAGAGATTTCATGCATTAATTGTTTACCAATTCATAATAAAGACAGTAAGTGATTTCTATAACTAATGCACTAATTGTTTACCCCGTAACGATACAGTAATGAATCCGACGTACTTAGTACAGGAATTGATAAACATACTGTTGAGTGGGATCGTGAAGTCAGATTATTTCGTCATTCGAAAGCCCAGGCCAGTAACTAGATTTATACAAGACGTTGGGCAATTCTCATGCAAATACAATTTAGATTTTTAACATACTTCTCTGATTAATTATTAACTAAATTTCTTGTCTGATAGGTTCTCTTCTCTATCGATCTGACCGCTTAATGTGACCCAAACTGTAGAGAAGATGATTGATTTTTTTTTGTTTGTTGACGGGCCGGCAGAAGAAATATATAGACATGTTGCCAGGAGCCGATTATTACTGGTAGCAGCCCCTTTAATACTTTAGTGAGTGGATCATTTGGTCAGCGCGTGAAAACAAAGGTCCACATTGTCAGTTAATATGTAGCCAGACCCTGCTTTGTCCTTAAAAATGCATAAAACTTGGACCTCATTCTGTTTAACTGAAAATAACTCCAAACTCTCCCCGAAGTTTGAAAATGAAGCTTAATCGATTTGGACAGGAGATTATGACATCTTCTACAACAAAATAACAATAGACTATTAGTCAATAAATAAGTCTAGAACTTAAAGACAACACATTTATCTACAAGATTATTAAGTTAGACTGACAACACATTTATCTACAAGATTATTAAGTTAGACTGACCACACATTTATCACTTGAAGACAGATGTTAAAACACTAACACTGAGACAAAAAGTGCTAAGGGTAACAACACTGACAGATAATCAAGAGTAAACATATTTAAAACTATGACAACCAAGTTTAGAGAACATATGTATGATATATTATAGTAGAATATATTTGAAACTGTAAGAACCAAATATAGAGTTTATATTTGAAACTGCAAGACAAGCAAGTGTGAGGATCATATTTGAAACTTCCAGACAACCATCTACAGAGAACATACTCAAAATTACAAAATTAACGCACTGCAATGACCGGGGGTAATAAACTCACCCAAACAGGACTTTATGCCTGCGGACGAGAAATCTCAGTCAATCCTCAGTGCCAATTCAATGAACAATAGCATAACCTGAACTAAGTGTTACAGGATTCAATCTAACTTTCTTTATCAGTTGAAAAGCATTTTTAGCAATAATAAAGAATTTCTGTTAAGAAAATAAAAATAATAATAAAATAAAAATAATAAGCTGTTGATAGATAGATAGATAGATAGATAGATAGATAGATAGATAGATAGATAGATAGATAGATAGATAGATAGATAGATAGATAGTAGATAGATGGATGGATGGATGGATGGAGTAGATAGATAGATAGATAGATAGATAGATAGATAGATAGATAGATAGATAGATAGATAGATAGATAGATAGATAGATAGATAGATAGATAGATAGATAGATAGATAGATAGATAGATAGATAGATAGATAGATAGATAGATAGATAGATAGATGAATTGATAGATGAGGAGAAAGAGAGGATAGATAACAATGTAAATGTCTTTTATTTGAACTACTAAAAGTCTTATCCATATATGTATAATGATTTCTACGACAAGAAAGCTCAGATAATTTGCACAAGCTAGATTATCATTTTTGTCCTTGCGTGTATAACAAGAATATTATGGTCGTGATGATGCAGTTATTAGCCGAAAAGCACCCACTATTACATTTTGTTAATAACAATAGTGTTCTTGTTTATTTATTTTCTTAAATGTATTTATTAAATATTCCCTGAACCATAAATCCATAAATAAAACTGTACTTGTGTTTTCAATAATTACGTCACAAGTATGTGATGTCATTTTGCCGTAGAACTTGTACTTCACTTTGACGTCATATCTGGTATGGGGAGAGAGAAAGGTATTGCAGCGGGTGTATTCTTTCAAAGCTGATGTCATGCAATTTCTCTATCATTGATGTAAGAAGAAATGTTTCCATCAAGCAATGATGCATCTACGTACAGGTACGCAATGCTAACTCATTTAGAACTAAAATAGGACACAGCTTATACTGATCAGATTATCAATGACTAGAGATGAGGAGGGGGTCAAATGCTGGAACAGATTTCATTTTCGTTTACATGTGAAAGGCAGGATCAAAACAGAAATAGTACATACCACTGAAATTATCACTCAGTGAAACTTGTTTGTAATTAAAGAGTCCTTTAGTAGGCAGGGTTTTGAGAGTCGGTCAAAAATACTTCAACCACCTTACCTAGTGCAGGGACCTGTATAAATATTCATTAGATCTTCAGAGCGATTACATGAAAATATTAATATACCGCCCCACTTTCGATACCGCCAATAAAGTCTAAGTGCTGTGATTATGCAGAACAATGGAAGAAACGAATTCAACCGATTGTCGTTCTCTATTCTCTAAGTGAGTCACAAACTTGTCTATTTTTCACGTGCAACAAATGTGAAGACCATGATAGCCTGAGCCGTTGACTGACTGCAGTTTTCATTTGCAGAGCATCTCCTAATGGACTCGAATGTCAACTGCATTACGCATTAGTTCACTGGTTCTGCTGATTCAAAGTTGACTTTTGTAAGCAACAGTAATGTTTGACTTTTGTAAGCAACAGTAATGTTTGACTTTTGTAAGCAACAGTAATGTTTGACTTATGTAAGCAACAGTAATGTTTGACTATGTATAAAGTGTAGCGACACCTCTCAAAAACTACTTTCCTACATGTTTCATGGGAGTACTTGGAATCTGAAGTCGCTACGGGGTGATGCATTGGCTTAGATTGAAATTAGGTCAGACAGCCTAAGAATGGGTCTTTTAATCTCGGGTAGTTACAGAACAGCCTAGAAGGGGTTGCCTTGACTGAATGGAGATGGGGGTGGTGGTATTTGTTGCAGAAAGGGAGGCGGTAGTATATGAGAAAGCTAAATCATTGTGTCCTTCAAGTGGCGTCATCGTCCCACGCATCCCTACCCCAAGAGTTATAGTGAAACTCTCAAGAGTTACGGCACAACCATGATGACGATTTTAAGGCTGTCATCAGCATCGACACAAAATGTCATTATAACTTAAAAGTAAAAATCAAGATTATTCAGCTCTCGTACAACACGAAGATGTGTTTGTTTCATACTTGGATGACTGGATATAGCTTTAATGACTCTCTGAGCCTTTGCTGTTCAAATTAATAATTTTTTAATGGAAATGACTGAGACTTTTGACATCCACATGACAGTGAGGAGATTGGTGGGTAGGTAAGTAGGTGGCTGGGTGAGATAAGAAATCAATTGTTGATTTTGATAGTGTGAGATTTTTACTTGTATTTACGTTTTGGTCGTTGTAGATAGATAGTTTTGATAGTTTATTTTCTTCTTTGTACATATATGACTTTTTATGTTTCTTTTCGCTTTAGATAATGCTGAAAAGCATAGGTGAGGTCAAGTGAACTGTAAAGCAGAAATTAAATGTAAATAGATCAAATTAATTTGGCTAAGTCTATAAACTGACCTCGCATTGATTGTTAAGCTTAAAATAGTTTTTGCTCACCAATTTTGACGTAAACTTCCTTCAGAGGGAAGTTTACGTGACCTGATTTTAATGAATTACACACACACACACACACACACAAACACAAATCGTGTTAGGAAGTGTAAATATTGTCTTTTTTGTAGAATTTTTTTAAATAAAGAACATCAAAGTGTAGTCTTCAAGTCTCAGCTTGTTTTGATTACCACTTCTTGTTCTTTATTTCTTATAATTTCCCCTTCCACTCCACCCACCCCGTCCCTTTTCCAATTATTCTGTTCTCTTTTCCAACATAGATTTTGGTATCCGACTAACTGATACGAATCAGAACTTTTTTTGTTTACATCAGTGTTTTTAGGGATTCGGGGGGGGGGGGGGGGCTAATGATGGTTTTCCTATAAAGGGTGCTCTTTAAAAAAAACCACTGTGACTTCGATGAATGAGTCCAATTATATTGGACAAATGTAAATTGCACATGTGTAAAATTTTAACTACAGTTAGAGGTCAAGCAGAAAATTCAAAAATCAACCACTGTGTGGGCCCCCTATCAAGACCCAAGGATCTTGGTAGCACTGCTACCGATAAACGTGCAAAATTATCCTCTCCCAATGAATCCTGCGCCTAGAGTGACCTCCCATGCGTGACGCAACGCGCTTCAGACTTGACAGTTCAATGGAATTCAGTCACCTAATTAGAGGCTGTTAAGTTATTGATCATTTAAACCATTGAGCGGCGTCCCGAATAATCAGTCGCCATGCTGTGTGCAGCCCTTATGGGATCCGCACAACCGCGTTCGCCGTTGAATATTTGCAGTCTAGAATAAAGGTAAGCTTGGCTTTGCATTTAATGCCAAAACAGTTTTATTGACGTCTTCAGTAATTGCACTCTAATGTAGAACGCATCATTGTTATATACCAGCAGTAACTAGCGTGATGACATAGCATTGGTGTGTTTACGAGTTTGTTATTGCGAGGTGTTTCTTGTTTTCTTGTTTGTTATCGGTAATGTTTCTGTACTTGCTTTTAGTTTTGTTTGATATTACCTAATGTTTTCTTGTTTGTTATATTGTAATGTTTTCTGAATTGTTTATTTGCTTGTTATTGGGTAATATTTTCTTGATTATGACTTCTTTTGTTGTTATCATGCAATGTTTTCTTGATTGTTTTATTGTTTGTTATAAAATGTTTCCTTGCTTGTTTTCTTTGTTATCAAGTAATGTTTCCTTGCTTGTTTTCTTTGTTATCAAGTAATGTTTCCTTGCTTGTTTTCTTTGTTATCAAGTAATGTTTCCTTGCTTGTTTTCTTTGTTATCAAGTAATGTTTCCTTGCTTGTTTTCTTTGTTATCAAGTAATGTTTCCTTGCTTGTTTTCTTGTTTCGTTTCTGAAAGAAAACTTGAGTGTTTTTTTTTAATGTAGGTCAGTTGTTTGCCAAGTTTCAAACTTTTTCCCCAGTGTTAGGATGGGGATGGGTAGAATAGTCAGACTGAATGTGGAACATTTATACTGACACGGATAGATAAATATCTACCTCAGAAAAAGTAATAGAATAGTCAGGCTGAAAGTGGAACATTTATACTGACACGGATAGATAAATATCTACCTCAGAAAAAGTAATAGAATAGTCAGACTGAATGTGGAACATTTATACTGACACGGACTAGATAAATATCTGCCTTAGAAAAAATAAGCTGGGAAAACTGAGGCTTCCAGATAAATGATAAAGCCAGCGCATTCACTAGAATATGTCTTTATAGTCTGCACTTGTTTAGGTGGTGGATCTATAAAATGTTACAAATGTCACTTGTTTAGGTGGTGGATCTATAAAATGTTACAAATGTCACTTGTTTAGGTGGTGGATCTATAAAATGTTACAAATGTCACTTGTTTAGGTGGTGGATCTATAAAATGTTACAAATGTCACTTGTTTAGGTGGTGGATCTATAAAATGTTACAAATGTCACTTGTTTAGGTGGTGAATCTATAAAATGTTACAAATGTCACTTGTTTAGGTGGTGAATCTATAAAATGTTACAAATGTCACTTGTTTAGGTGGTGGATCTATAAAATGTTACAAATGTCACTTGTTTAGGTGGTGGATCTATAAAATGTTACAAATGTCATTTGTTTAGGTGGTGGATCTATAAAATGTTACAAATGTCACTTGTTTAGGTGGTGGATCTATAAAATGTTACAAATGTCACTTGTTTAGGGTTGGATCTATAAAATGCTACAAATGTCCATCGATTCTGCACTTGTTCTTGGGGTGGATTTATAAACTCGACCCCCTCCTCACCCCAACGTACAGCTTGCAAAATGGATCGTCAGCTCATCTACTTAATGCAGAAAATAATTTCATTTTTCACTTACAATTTAATATCAAATATCAAAACTAGACCTTCAGACTGTTTTTTAATTTACAGTTTACCCTATTAACAAAACTAGACCGACTTCGGACTACAGACTAACAATGTTATGACGACACAGGAAATTATCTCTATCCGCTGGTAACTTATAATAAATGCACCTTTTTGTTATTGTTATAATAACCATTGGCAGAATTTTTATAAAGTAACTATGTGCACATCAATATTCCTAACTTTATTGAGCCGTTGTATCTATTTTCTGATCCTTCATCCCAATTTCTATTTTCATTGTCTTAAAGATAAAATGAACTTCACGGTTACAGATGGCTACTATAAACGAAAGTATTTGTGTGCTCGTTTGTTGCAATGTCAGTAGTTATGAATTAATTCTTTGCATCACTATCATAACATTATGGTTAAGCACTGTTTTCCCCCGAAAGCAAACCCTGTCAAAAATTAATAGAAGCTATAATAGTAGCTGGTAGTTGTAGTTGATGGTGATGATGTGATGTTAATGAAAGTAGTACACGAAAAGACGTTGTTGACATGGTAGAAGTAATGGTAGTATGGAAACATGGATATTTTCCTCGGTTGCCAGATTTCAATTAAATACTTTGCATTTTTTTTACTGAAATGACACTTAAGTTCAACTAACTCTTGAATCCTAAAGAAAAAGAGGTGTGCTATTCAGGGAAGAAAGATTTGTGTGAATCTCACTGCAGTTTTCTCCTCACGGAACTGATAACTATCATGCCCAATATTTGTTACAGCTACACACTCACGCACAAAGATACGTCTACATAAAACAAATAGGTTCGTGGACAGCTGTTTGGGTGTATTGAAAGTTAGATTAGATGAATAGAAAGAAAAGAGATAAATAGATAGATATAATTGAGCACGAAACAAAAGAGATGCTTTTAGTATCTCTTTTGTTTCGTGCTCAAGCCAGTGCGTAAGTCTAGACACCTAGCTAGATAGACAAATTCAAACGAATAGCCATTTTTGTGTGTTTTGTTGTGTTGAGAGAGAGAGAGAGAGTTTGTGTGTGTGTGTGTGTGTGTGTGTGTGTGTGTGTGTGTGTGTGTGTGTGTGTGTGTGTGCAAAAATAGTTGGATTCTTTAATAGATAGATGGATACGCAGGTAGGTACGCAAATAGATAGATAGATAGATAGATAGATAGATAGATAGATAGATAGATAGATAGATAGATAGATAGATAGATAGATAGATAGATAGATAGATAGATAGATAGATAGATAGATAGATAGATGGGTTGACGGACGGACATAGAAAGATAGACAGACAGACAGATAGAGAGAGAGAGAGAGAGAGAGAGAGATCAGCTTCCCGTTTATTTATTTTATTTTTATTTTACCCTGACGGTAATCAATGGTTCCATTTAAAACTATTGTGAATGCAAAAGAATACTAACAGCCGACATGTAATACTAACAATTTTCAATACATGATATTTTATTCGATATTATGTAAATAAAGGCAATAGCGAAACACACATCTTACATAATACATGATTAATCGGAATGAACTGTAAATAACAACTTTTAAAATAATGCTGACAAATTAGCACACAAAATTACAATCACGAAAACTCTTTACGACAAATTGACCGAACACAAGCAAACTTGCTAAGATAGACTAACCACAAGTATACTCACTAATACAAGCATAGTTACATAAACAAACTTCGTATAACAAACAACGACAAACAAACTAAGAAAAACTAATTACAACACACAAGCATGCTCACTTACAATCGGAATGAGAAACAACAAATTCACTAATATAAAAGTGACTGCCACAAAACAAAACTCACTAAGATAAACCAAAAAAAAAATGAAAAAAACAGTAACCACTTCTTTACTGGCATTTCCTCTGAAGATGTCAGGAACACTCACAGATCGATTGCTGATTATATGACCACACTTAAATTATTTATGCCTTGTACTCATTAATCCTAGATTATTTTATTTACCACTAATAATCAGTCTGTCTTTCTCTTACCCCTCTCTCTTTTTATATTGTGTGTGTGTGTGTGTGTGTGTGTGTGTGTGTGTGTGTGTGTGTGTGTGTGTGTTTGTGTTTGTGTGTGTGTGTGTGTTTGTGTGTGTGTGTGTCTGCTTATCTCTCCATCTATTTGTTTACATATCTACCAATCTATCACTCTTTATCTCTCTTTCTGTGTCTATCTATTTATATTTCTATCTGTATCTCTGTATGTATTTGCGTATATACTAAATAATATGTTCAGAATGAAGCCATCATTTCTCTGTGTTGGAAGAAAATTGAACCCATTTGCTCACCATCACCATTGCTTACCCTTCTGCTGCGTGACTCGATTTGCGTTACAAATATGTACTAGCACAAACTCACAACCCTTCATCTCCATAGCAACAATCAAAAGAAATCAGTGATCACAACAGGTACTAGACGCACAAAGAGGTTTAGTCATGGCTGAAATAAACACCCTCTTCACGGTCTGTTGCAAGCGTAGAACTTGAGCCTAAGTGGGCGTGGGTATTTTTAAATAATCGATATGCAAGTGTCGATATTAAACACACGTACACACAACTAGTTTGAGGTTGCATGTGTTGTGTTGTTTTGTGTTGTCTTGTGTTGTGTCGTCTTGCGCTGTGTTGTGTTTTGTGTTGTGTCGTCTTGTGCTGTGTTGTGTGTTATGTTGTGTTGTCTTGTGCTGTGTTTTGTTGTCTTCTGCTGTGTTGTGTTGTCTTGTGCTGTGTTGTATTGTATTGTCTTGTCTTTTGTTGGGTTGGGTTGGGTTGTGTTGGTCAAAGTGCAAGTCCTGCTCAGTAGAGATTCAGAGGAAGAAAGAGATGGAATAAGGGTGAAAGGAAGAAAAAGATAGTAGAGAAAGAAGGGATATCTGTTGATTGTGTGGTGGAGATTTTTTCCTGTCACCTTTTATACTTTCCTCGAGAGGTCATAGGGTTCCAAGTAAATGTATTTTCATGAAAAGAAAACATTTTTATTAAAATAATGATTATGGATTAGCCTGTTCGTTCAAGCAAAATGTCACTTACAAATTTCTTTTTCAATTGTGGCATTACTTCATTTTGTCACGAAGGTAAATTTCCATGGAATTACATTGACACAATATTGATTTTTTTAATTTTGAGTACACAAGGTTAGCGAAACTTTTTAAAGAAAATATAAAAATGAATTGTTTACCTTCACAGGAATAATATTTATGGCGTTATATAAATGCCTTATTTTATGACGAAACGATGTTTGCGAAATAAGTCCAATAGTTAACTAAATGTAATAGAGGGGTTCTTCTTTTATCATACATTTCAAGAGAAACTGACTGATGTAATGTCATAATCCCTGACTGAAGTAATGTCATAACCATTGTAAAGTGCAAGATAGGCAGTGTTTTCACAAATGTTGTTTGAACAAAGGATTTTTCTTAACATTTGTGCAGAATGGGTGTTTAACAAAAGTCATTTAAAGAAACTATTTTTCCATGTCTACTTCACATCGTACAGAATAGTTAGTTTGACAAAAGTCATTTAACTTAAACAAAGAACTCAAAAATCACAGCAGAATAGTCACTTTGACAAAAGTCACTTTAACTTAACGAAAAGACATTCTGCAATTTTTTAAAGATTAAAATTCAGAAAAGAACCCTTAATTTTAAAAATTAATTTTATTTCTTTAAAATCTTTCCTTATGGTGTTGCGTTCTTTCGGCGACCCATATTTACACTATAGTCTCAACGCTTATTTGTGTATTGCTTACCGCAAAAAATTAACCTTCATTAGATTACTATGATCATGTATATATTTCTATGTCGTATTTCTATTCTCTTTGCTCAACTGTAAGCAGTGTGTAGTTTGTTGTGTTTTTCTTTCGCTATTATTTGTTTTAGAGTCACATCTTCAAATGAAATACAACAGAAACTGAGATCAGTTGTTTCCAAAGAAGAATGTTTCTACAGCTATTTCGTTTCTTTGTGCGTAGGATTTATAATTCTGATCTCTTGTTAATGTGTCATTTGTGCGTAGGATTTATAATTTTGATCTCTTGTTAATGTGTCATTTGTGCGTAGGATTTATAATTCTGATCTCTTGTTACTGTGTCATTTGTGCGTAGGATTTATAATTCTGATCTCTTGTTAATGTGTCATTTGTGCGTAGTATTTATAATTCTGATCTCTTGTTAATGTGTCATTTGTGCAGTTCCAATATATGAAATGCTGTTTATGGAGTTTGAAAATATATCACAAAGTAAATTTTGTAATGAATCAAACGTTCTGATTCGCAATGAATTAAGAATAAGTCCATTTTTAGCACAGCTTTCTGTTGTAACATGCAGGCGTTTATTTAATTGTTTAGATTTCAATATCAGTCGGTATAAAATAATCTGAAGAGAAAGTAATTCGATCGTGTTAAATATTACACAAGAATCTTTTTATACACTTTATTTAACTTCAAACACACACGCGCTCAAACAAACTCACAACACACACACACACACACACACACAGAGACATATATATATATCAAATAGCTGTAAGACGTTAAAGGCTGGATGCCTCATATTATGATATAAGAAGAAGGGTACAGTTGGAATCCTTAAAGATGGATATATTAAGTAGAGGACTGGAATCCTCACAGGTAGATTTAGGAAGAAAGCTTGAATCCTCACAAATGATTTTAGTTTGAAAGCAGGAATCCTCACAGGTGGATTTAGGAAGAAAACAGGAATCCTCACAAGTGGATTTAGGAAAAAATCTGAAATACTCACAGGTGGATTTAGGAAGGGAAGGATAAGCCTGGAGTCCTCACTGAAGAGTCTTCATAGCTAGTGGATAAAGTATAAGAGAGGAGTCCTCACAGCTGGGTGTAGTATTTTAAACTGCTGGAGACCTCACAAATGGTTGGTGGAAATAGAAAACTGGAATCCTAAAAAAATTGGTACTGAAAATAGAAGGATGGAATCTTAAAAAATTGGTACTGAAAATAGAAAACTGGAATCTAAAAAATTGGTACTGAAAATAGAAGGCTGGAATCTTTAAAAAATTGGTACTAGAAATGGCTGGAATCTTAAAAAATTGGTACTGGAAATAGAAGGCTGAAATCTAAAAAAATTGGTACTGGAAACAGAAGGCTGGCGTCTTCACAAGTGAACGTAGGGTGTCGAAGGAGTGATGTAGGACGTAAAAACTGGGCGTAAGAAGAGGGAACTAGATATCTACACTTATTTCTAAACGATCTCTTCACATGCGTGTCCCTTAATAACTCAGTAGTTCTATTTTCTTAAAGATTTGCCTCTACTGTGTTTGTGTGTTTGTGTGTTTGTGTGTATGTGCGTGTGTGTTTAGTGAACGTGAGTACATGTAGTCACGCTGCTAACTATTTTCCCCCATAAACAGACTTTAATTAAGTCAATATACTTTTATCACGCTGCCTCCTTCTTTCTCCCTCTGCCAACCTCGGTTTTATTTTTTTAAAATAGTTTAAAGCTAATTTTAATGCTGAAAGTTCAAAGGAAATTTTGGACTAGCTATGCGTATTAGTCTGACAATTTGCAGGCAGACGTTCACTTCTTTTCGTTTTGTTTTCTATAGGGATCGATGTTTCTTACCCCCCATCCACCCATCCACCACCAGTCTTCGAGTTTGATCGTTTAGTTGTCAAAACTAATGAGATGATAAGTCTGTGCCTCGTTAGGTCTCCAAGTGTGATCGTTTAGTTGTCAAAACGTTAGAGATGATAAGTCTGTGCCTCGTTAGGTGGACTTGTAAGGGTACACTGGGCGAACAAAACACACGCAAAGCCGTTGCCAAGCAGTGACATCTGACGTCAACAGTTATGACCTCACAAAAATGCCCTCCTCCGGGGAATTCTAATTCTAATAGGCCAAAGAATCATCAAGGCCCAGACATCAAGAGGCGAACTCGCTGAATGGTAATGAATTAAAAGCTAAAGTGGGTTTATACGGAAATATGATGCAAACTGTTCCAGTACTCTTTATTGATTTCTTTGTTGTTTAAAGACAAAAACGAAAAATTTTAATGTGCAGTAGCGTAAAAATAGTTAAGTTTGCAACACATAAATAGGCCTACAACTAAATAGCACTAATTCCGATTCTGCTAAATTAGTTTCAATGTATTGTTTAGATAATTTATTACTTTCTACTTAGCAGAGAGAATTTGTTTGTCGGACTCCTGGTGCATAATTACTCATTTCAACACGTAATTTACTTTCGTACACTTCATACTTAATTCTTTGCAAGGGGAGAGCATTCAAATCTTTTAGTCCTGTAGTTATTACAATTGCCGTCCGTGCTATCATAGTTTACATGAACTGTGTTGTAGAGTGTTAATAACTAATGTCAAATCATTATTATTTCTATCATTGTGTAATGTCTACCTTGCCATCAGACCCAATGCGGGGACTTGTTATTTTCTTAAAGCCTAAAACAAGTCGAGGACACGTACTTTTGACGTTTTCGATTCGAAACTTAATATTGTCTAATTTTGTCCCCCTTCGATGTCATCACAGATCGCCTGCATCAAAAATGGGCAGCGAAACGCCGATCGGAAGCGGTTGTTGTCAGACATGATCTCACATTTGGAATTTGGTAAGCTGGTCTTTTACAGCCATGTAAATATTTCATAATTCCTTTTTTTTTTAATCATAATGATTAACTTAACATTAGGAAATTTACTTTCATCGTACTCATTTTGTTGTTGTTGTTGTTGCCGTTTGTTGTCACTTCTCCGATGTAGTTCATCCAGTGAGAGTTAAAAGTTTCCACAAATTCCCGTTTTGCTACCATACTCTATTCTAGCCATTATTCCGAACAAACGTTAATTTGTCACCTTAGAAATTCTTTGACTTTTAGATATTTGTCTCTTTTTCCTGTTGTAGATTGCTTGATTGATTTGCTCTGATTTGGTTGATGAGTGTTTGTGTTGCTTGACAAAAACTTGATTGATTTCATCGATAATTCTTTGCTTTGAATGGTTTGTTGATTGCTATGTTTAATGGACATTTGCTTTGAATTGCTTTGGAATATTTAATTAATTTTCCATCATTTTTTTTCATGTAGACGTTTTAACTGAGATGCTTGATGAGTTTGACTTTCTTTGTGGTTCTTTAACTGTTTTATTGGATTCTTTGTCTCTGGAAAGTTTAACTGAGTTGCTTGGTGAATGCTTGTTTTCTTTATGGTTCTTTGGTTGTGACCGCTTTGTTTCATGTACGATTGAGTTACTTAATAACCGTTTGATTAATTTTCTCGATAGTTCTTGGACCGCTCTGTTTAATGAATGTTTGTTTGAGTTGTCTGATGAATGTTTGACTGATTTTCATGATGACTCTTTGTTTGGCTTGGTGAATGTTTGAATATGTAGATTGATAAATATTTATTGATTTACTTGACCATTCTCTTCTCGTAATTTTTTTAATTCTATTTGAACAAATTATTTATTTTGTTTGATAATATTTTTATTACTTCATTTAATGTCCCTTTATGATTTTACTTCCTATATTTTACTGCTTTATTGGAGGAATGTTTGATGATTTACTTGCTCACTTTGATTTATCTCTTCTGTTTATTTTTGTCATCTTCAATTCTTATTGGAATTTCATGGGTGATTGTTTGATTCAATTATGGCATTTTGATATGTGCACATGATAACTGGTAAATTGTTCGAGTGATTTGAACATAATTGCTCTTTACAAATAATTACATGTATAACTCTTTTAACACTGATTAAAAACAAATTATCTAACTGATGAAACAGTCAAGATAGAGGTATGGGGATAATACACGAAAACGTGCTCAATACAACGTCACAACATGAAACAACAATGCAAACTTATTTCAATATCTATCTAATAAGCTGGCTTGTTTGTGATTGTATATTTCATGTTTGCTGATTGTACCCATCCACAATAAATGAACAAAGTTAATTATGGTCCGTCATACTTTCTTTCTTGTCTTTCAAACAAATATTAATCGTCCCTTACCTTACGTATCTTTGTACAGCTGATCATCTCTTACATGTCTTTCTTCATACAGCTACTTATCATTTTTTGCGTATGTTTTATACAGTTACTTATCATCTCTTACTTACCTTTCATACAGATATTTATCATCTCTTCATGTTTTTCATTCAACTACTAATCGTCACTCATCCCACCTGAATTTCATATAACTATTATTAATCGTCCCTTTCCTCTCTTTCATATAACTACTAATCCTCCCTTATCTGTCTTACGTACAACTATTAATTATCTTTCACCCCATCTTTCTTTCATACAACTACTAATCGTCGCTTACCCTGCCTAACTTGCATACAGCTACTAATCGTCCCTTACTGTTTTGTATATATCTACTAATTGTCCCGTACTGTCTTGCGTGCAACTCCTAAGCGTCCCTTACATTCTTGAGTACTTCAACTAAATGTCCCGTACTGTCTTGCGTGCGTAAGCATCCCTTACATTCTTGAGTACTTCAACTAAATGTCCCGTACTGTCTTGCGTGCGTAAGCGTCCCTTACATTCTTGAGTACTTCAACTAAATGTCCCTTACTGTCTTACGTACAACTGGTTACTAATCGTACCCCCACTCCCATACCCACCTTACACGTCTTTCCTACAAATTACCGTCGTACCATAGGCTATAAATAGCAAGTGTGAAAAGTCAAGTACAATTCGACGGGCTGAGGAAGCGCTTAACTCCCCTTCATCCTTTAAGAAATGTTGAGCGCGGCTCGGATTGACAAGTGAAAACAACTATTTAACTAATTTCTAATTCGACAATACATCTGTGGAGTTGTAATAGATAAATGTAACGAAATTAGCCCTCATTTACACTCACTCTTTGACCTTCCTCCGTAAAATCTCGTTGTCGCACTTGCTGTGCATCTGCATCATTTCCGGGACAGAGAGGCCATAGTTGACTGATACTGATACAGGATGGGTCATCGATAAGCGCAGACAACAATGAAAAGTCAATGTCTGCCAGACAAAACTTAGATCAGTTGTGCTGCGCTCCACAGCAGAGTGATGATTCGCTCTTTTGAATTTTATTTTGTGAACTGCAAATAACGTTGACTAAGAAAAAAGAACGTACATATACAAATATAAAACATTACTGTAGTAAATATATCGACTAGCAGCAATGGTAGTTTCATTTTGACTCCACTCTCGATTAAGTGTCTCCAATCGTTCGTCTCTACCGCCCTAATAACTCGAAATCTGGAATTAAAGCACAGAATCCTTTCTGAGAAGCAGAAATCAGTCGTTTCAAATAAGACAATGCATTAGATTATCTTTCCCTAGGGAGATCAACTCTGACACAGATCGACTGGGCGTTGTTGCCTCCTATCAAGACATGTAATCCAGTTCCTTTTATCAGACACCACTATGTACTTATAAAACGAGAGTTCATTTCGCACACGAAGCATAACTTTTAACATTTCCCTAGTGACGTAAGCTCTGATAAAGCAGCATACAACGCTTGTCGCCCCTGGCAAAACATATTATCCAGGGTATTTTTTTTGTTGGTTGGTTGTCGTTTTGTTTGTTCTTTTAGTTTTTTTCCTTTTTAATCAGGCACCACTGGATACTCAGAAAATTAAACATCCTTTCACGTTCAGAACATTCTAATATTTTATTAATAGGGTATTACATATTGTGATGGCAACGCCACTTAGTTAATGAAAAATGATTATTATTATTTATTAATCTTTCATAACTAATCACAAGTGATGGGAGTCTTGATTTATTTTATTAATGATCCTCTAGCATACACCACTCGTCTCTCTCACTTGGCGGATATTTGGGCGCTGTAAATGTTTCCTTTATTCCACACGACAAAACTAACATTTATGGTCTCATAATGTTTCCTAGAGTAGAAAACGTCTTACTAAAAAAGATGACAAATCTATATTTAGCAAGCCCCCCATCCACCCACTTTCTTCTCCAACATAAAGTTATCAATATGCATAAGAAGGTCAATAAATTTAACAATAAATTTATTAAATTAGCAATCAAATATACCTATGACTAACACAATTAAATAGATTACTTGACATCAGTATTTCCACAAACCCATGTTCGAATAATTTTATAATTACATAGTCTATCATAAATACAATTCAACAGTATGTCAATATCAATCACAGGTTAGACCTATCAGAGAATAGAAATGGAGTTGTAAGAAATAGTCATTATAGTCTTTTTACATAACCTGGATTAAGCACTGCTTCAAGGGTCTTTCACTTGCTTTTTGCAACATTGTCACAATGTCCACATCAACATGTGTCTCCCTCCTCACAAGTGAAAAACACTGACGGGCATTTTTCTCTTGGAAATCAACTTGAGCACCCTCTTCACCGTATCAATTCCTTCAAGCAGAACATGATTACAGTAATCCTGATAACTTCACTGTACTAGAATTTTCCAAATGTACTCAGCATACTTTGCCATGATACATCAAAAGTGTATAGTGTACTCCCTTATGCTTACACATGCCACAACAGATGTTTCCCATGTCTTCCCAGTCGTTTAGGTTATAATCAGTGAACCAGTAGATTAAATAAACACGTGAAATTATGAAACTGGAAACTGGATAGTTTACTTGCTCACAACAAAATATAATTAACCTAAGATTCCTTTAGAACTCTATTCCAGTCTCAATTTACAATTTAAGCATTCATTAGCCCGACACAAACACATGGCATAATAAATACAGTATACCAAAATAATGTCAAGTCTCAACACACTAAATGCAAGCAGCTTAGTTCAGACATTTGTAGGAATAAAAGTCAACTCACATAGTATATATCTTCAGAAGTATAACATAAAATATAACGTAAAAATACATGAAATATTCTTAATTTCATTCTCTCTCAGTCAGTTTAATTCAACACCAAGCTAATGGCCGCCTTTCAAAACCGGACTTTTTTCTTGCCACTCCAAATTCAAAGTGATCAGAGAATAGAATTTTCTACTTTTTAATCTCAGCCCATTGGCTGGGCTCGTTTTCGTAAATATTAACCATTGGATAATGAAACGACTCACTAGTTTGCATTACATCAGCAAATCTAGAATATTCTTGTCTCATACATTTACTTCCAGACACTTCCAAAATACCGACATAAGGAGTGCCCAAGTTCGGGTTACTCTGACAATTAGCAATTAATTTAACAATTAAATTTTAAAATAGGGAGAGGCAAATTTACTCTGCCACACATATATTATTTGAATGGACAATCGCCACTAAGAATACTTTGTATTTGGTCTTCATATCTGCTGATTGTATTCTTCATTTTTTGTGTCATGAATTAAATTTCACTTAAACATTGTCTTTCCTCTCAATTCAAATAATCTAAATTTCATTGCCATCAACTTTAACACCATCCTCTTATCCTTTCAGGAAAGGGAAATTAGCATCTATTTTAACAGCACCTTGACTCCCTTATAGGAAAGAGAAATTAGTGTAGTGTATTTTAACAACATCCTATCTTCTTATAGGCCGAGAAAAATAGCATCTATTTTAACACCATCCCCACATTCTTACAGAATAGAGAGAATAGCAGCTCCTTGAACACCATCCTTTTATTAATTTCGTTACAAACTCTTTAAGGTTCATATACCACTATAGTTCATATTTGAAACCGTCTCTCATAAAGACTTTAATCTGATTGTTGCACCTTTCTTCCTGTGGAGAGGTTTTTTGTGAAATAAATTCTACGATTCCCCAAAAGTTACAGAGCTTTCTTGGTATTACTCGACCACCGCCACTAAACTCACCCATCACCAACAGTACTCTTTTTATTTTGCCTCCTAAACACTCTGGCTTTTTCCACGTTTTCCCTTAACTCTTCTGGTGAAGTTAATCCTACAGCTCGCCAATATTTCACGGGCCTGCTTCATTGTACCCGACTTTGCCACCCAAACCCACTCCTTCACCTGACACGTCTCTTGCTATTTAGTTCCGGTACTTTTAAAGCATTTACATTTCTCGTGACCCATTCCAACATGCTCTGCAGTGAAATGTGATGACTCAGTCATCTTCCCGGTTGTCTCCCCTCGCTAGTGGTCAGCCAGCGACGACTATGCGGGTGCGGTCGGCTATGGACAGACTACCCGATGGCAAGGCGCAGCGCGGACATCCCGAAAAGAACCACCACCCAAAACCCCCCTACCAGCCACTCCTGAGAAGCGACAATCCGAGGAATGATTATCGCGGTGACAGCCATCACCATCGTAGCCTAACTATCCAACAGCTTTTCGAGGACTTTCATCTGAAGCGGGACGCCGCCGAGACTTCCGGTTCAGAACCCAAGAAAGCATCCAGTAGCGGTACGACGAGCATCGCCAGCACGTCAATTGACCCGCCGAAACGACGCCCGTCCGCATTGGTACGACGAGCAAGTTTGATCGAATTGTGTGATGTCATTTGTTTCCGTGCTGT